>CM028133.1:1026440000-1027717500 GCA_016271365.2 Neoceratodus forsteri | reverse complement strand
CTTCATGCCCCCCCATTTCATATTTCATATTTAATCTGAGGATTGATGTACTACTTCTTTTTTATACTTAAGGAACCACCTATTTTGCATAGATATTACCATGAATGATTCCCACACTTGCATAACAGGTACTGTGTGCGTACTGGTGATTTTAAGTTGGCTAAAGACTTTTTATCCAATACAGTACAATTCACAAATATTAGCCTATACAATAAGTATGCTAAACTAAATGCAAATAACACAAGTTTCTTAAAGAAATGCTGCAAGGACAATGTTATCATTCAGCCATTTCCAATAGCGGACACCCAGGGCAAATATCCAATAGCTTTTTCTCTGCCAGGTTCATCTCTCCAGATCAATCCCCAGGGCTCAACATTACCCTTTCAGCATCCTGAAAGGAAATATCATATATCCCTGTTGGATTTGAAATCAGGTGTTGGACAATTATGTATCCACTGTCTCCCATTTGTATTGCCTTTACGTGTTCTTCACAAGAGTTTTCAATTCATGTGTCGTGCTACCCACTTAAAAAGCACCATGGCTACACTCCAGCAGATATACACTTCACAGCTGCTGCTTGTAAAAAAACTCTTCCATTTACCCTTGCTCCTGTTTTAGGATTTTGAAATTTGACTTTTTTTATATATAGGGACAATATCTACACTGGCCACATTTATGGGTTCTCAGTGGTTGTGGTTGGAGCTAAGTGGACTGCTGTTCCAAATATAGCCTTTGATGGCTCCTAACCACCATATCCTTCAGTGTGGTGGGTCACATGTACACCAACCATGGATGGATGGGAAAGGAAGTTTCTTATCTGATAACAAAATGCCCATGTTTTTAGTGACTGTTTTATGTTTATTTGCATGAGAAATGAAAGTAGTGATAAAAATCGCACTCCTTATCTCAACTTCTAGTGTCGTGTTTCTGTCTTGGTGCAAGGATCTGTTCTCTGGGTATGAACTTTACTGCTTCATGAGCCTGTTGTATTACAACATCACTATACCCTCTTTCCTTGAATATTTGAATTTGTTCTTTTACCAAATAGTCATCACAACTTAATTGGTTGTCCTCTCAGTATGTTATGCGTAACTTGCGCTGGGTGGCATTTGCTTGCCAGAAGTAGACTATTTATGTCTGTGGGATTTTTATGAACTGTAGTGCCCAGTCCACCATTCTGAAATCTGTAACTGTCCAGGTCCAAATATACATATATATGTAATAGATAACCCACTCTAAGGTGTGCGGTCATGCTCTGATATATGCACCTCTTGGTGTGCGTTGCTAACCACCAAAGTATTTTGGAGCCCGACTGCATACTATAGAGTGGGTTATCTATCTTATTAAATGGCAAAAAGTGTTTTGGAGAGGGGTGAAAGTGCAGGTGTGTGGTCGTGCTCTGATATACGCATGGTCATGCGATGTGTTTCAACCAACCAGCAAAGATAATTTTTCCTACCCATTTTATAAATATATATATGTATATATATTCATTGGTTGTTTCCAAACACAGCATAAATTCAAACAATAGAGATTCAGTACCCTTCCACATGATTAGTATGTTGTGTATACAGTGACACCACAAATCCAGACAAGCCATGAATAGATTTTCAGTGTCATTGTACAGCCAATAATTTTTCCACTTGGCAACATACAAATTTGCGTAACTGTGGGGCAAGGTGGTGACCATCGCAGTGCCACTTACTGTATCCATCAATAGTACACATTCTGAAACATGAACATGTTACATTCAAGCACTAGTCTTTCTAGATAAACAATAAATGTTGTATGTGGCAGCATACATGACCCAAGTTTCAAAAGTGTCTGTTTGATTCAAGGTGCCTGCACCAAAGGTGTATGAAGCAATTAGTGCCTTGCATCAAATTTTGCAGCAATCCTAATTTTCAAATGCAAGCTGCATCAAAATGTGGATGCCTTGCACCTAAGCCACCCTATGCCACCCTTGCTACAGCAGTGCCCATGTGCCAGGGTCACAAGGGGGCTTGCACTATGCTGAGGCTGCACCATCTCCTTTATTCATATTTTGGAAGCTCCTCCATAGACACAAAAAGGGGCTCAACTTAGACCAGCCATGAGGTGGTCTACGCAACTTGCACCAGTGCCACACAATGTAGAGAATTGGGGAGATCTGAAAGTGGGGTCTGGGGCAGAAGGGGCACGGTGGTGCCCTAGGGGGCATTGAGGAGACGGTGGGCATGACAGGGAGTGATGTGATACCTGGTGGGGGTTCAATTTTCAGAGCCCTACATTTGCTCAGATTGGGGTTGCCAGAGTGAACAATGATATAGTCCCAGGTGGGCACAGTACTAACAGATGCCCCATAGGTGAACAAATGCAGAACCCTGTAAACAGGAAGCTAGAGTTGCAGGTAGAGTGCTGCCTGTGGTGGTGTGAGGGAGTTACCATTCTCCGGGCACCACCATAGTTTCCTAATGTCCAGCACCCCACTATGTGGCAGGCTGCCTCCCTCTTACAAGGTTTCACTTTTGTTCACCTATGGGCAGCTGCCAGGGCTTGGAACCATGCCACTGTCAGCCCTGGCAACCCCCCACAAAGCAGTCCTATCTGTGCAGTTGTAGGGATCTGCAAAAGGCACCCCCACCGGGTGCCACATCAATCCCCGGCATTTTTTTTATTTTAGTTTTTGTTGACCGAGTAAGTGCACTAGACAAATTCTGCCTATTTTCAGGCACGACCTGAGGGAGGGGGATACAGATGAATGCCAACTGACCTTGAACCAGATTAAACTGTTGGTGGTATTTTTTAGTGAATGGCATGCCCACCATCTCCACAATGCTTCCTCGCTTACCCTGTGCCCCTTCTGCCCTGGCCCCCTCCTGGCATGCAGAACCCCCCAAACCCTTGTGGCCCTTTCTAGTATTGTGCCAAGCAGGGTGTCCAGATTCCTCTGGCAATTCCAACAGGTGCCCCAAATGTTTGGCACTAGCCAGCAGCTGTGGTGACCCCAGGATTTTTTGCATGGGGACCCCTCTTTTATAAAATTGGTAGCAGGGTTCCTGATGAACCCAGAGTTCACTGCAGCCCTAGAGTGATGCAACTTGTGTCACTCTAAGGGCTCTTTGAAAATTGAGCCCATTGTCTATACATGCAGCATTTGTGGAGTGTTATATCCATTGGACTGGACCTGTGGTGCTTTTAACATGAGTTGCACCACATGAGAATTTAAAATTCATGTTAGTAAAGAGATGAGGGCAATACAAAAGGAAGACAGTGTCTATACAATTTTCCAACACTTGATTTCATATCCATTAGGGATACATGATATTTCTTTTCTGGGTATTGTGAGGATCACATTGGGCCCCCAAGGAGAGGATCTGAAGAGACAAACTGGGCAGAAAGAAAGCTATTGGATATTTGCTCAGGGTGCCCACTATGGGAAAGGTCTGAATGGTAATATTGACCTTGCAGCATTTCTTTAAGGAGCTTGTATTACTTGCATTTAGTTTAGCTTACTTATTGCATTGGCTAATATTTGTGATTTGTACTATACTTATAAAAAATAATTTAGCCTACTCAAAATTAAAAGTACACACATTATCTGTTATGCAACTGTGGGAATTATTTGTGATAATATCCATGCAAAAGAAATGGTTCCTTAAGTATAACAAAGAAGGAATACATCAATACCTGAAAGCAAATATATAATATGAAATAAGGCAAGACAAGGCAATTTTATTTCTAAGGTGCCCAAGCCAGAGGCTTTGGGTGCCGATGCACAATAAAAACAGAATACAGAATACAAATACAGAAATAAGTGCAATGGCAGTAGCGAAATCTTTAAAACAACATTCTTAAAAGCATAAATATAAAATATAAAATAGCTGAGGATCGGGTAGGGGAAATGGCTTAATCCCCAAAAGCCTGGCAAAACAGATGGGCCTTAAGCATTAAAGACACCAATCAAGGGGACCTCCTGGACAGCAGCTGAAAGTGTGTTCCACAGGATCTGCCCAGAGACATTAAATGCTCGGTCACCAGAGGTCTTGTGCGAACCCAGTGAATGACCAGGAGGCCCCTCAAAATGGAACAGAGGGAGCACACAGAGGTCACAGGCAACAGGAGCTCAGACAGGTAGCCAGGACCCAGCCTATATAGGGCCTTATAGGTGAGCAAGCCCACCTTGAAAAGGACCCTCCACCTGACTGGCTGCCAGTGTAGAGCATGCAAAACCAGAGTCACATGGCATGACCAAGATAGTCCTGCCAGTAATTGGGCCGCAGCATTCTGCACCAACTGCAGCCTGCAGAGGGTCCCTCCTGTGACCCCAAAGTAAAGAGTGTTACAGTAGTTGAGTCTGGAGATCACAAAGGCATGTATTGGGTCAGCAGATCTTCAGGCAGAATGAAGGGCTTGATCCTGGTGATGTTCCGTAAGTGGTAGAAACCACTCTTCACAACAGATGACACCTGATCTTCAAAGGTCAGTCTGCTGTCCAGGATCACACCGAAATTTTGTGCTTTTGGGGAAGCAACCAATGGAGCAGACCTGAGGAAAAGACCAGTGTCCACTCCAGCTAGTAACCCATCATGCCCATGACCTGACTCAACCACTAGCACCTCTGTCTTGTCTTGGTTGGGTCACAGCCAGCTGAAAGCCATCCAGTCATTGATTTTAGCCAGGCAGGTGTTAAGCACATGAACTGCACCGGATGTCCCAGGGGCAAATACAGCTGGGTGTCATCTGCATAGCAGTGAAACTCCACACTGTACTGTCTAGTGATCTCACCCAGGGGTCGCATATACACTGCAAACAGCACTGGCAACAAGATTGAGCCATGTGGAACTCCACAAGACAGAGGCATTGGAGAGGAGGAGAAATTCCCCATCACTACCCGCTACACCTAGTCTGAGAGATAGGACTCAAACCATCTGATGGCAACACCGGCGAGTCCACAAAATTCACAGAGCTGATCAAAAAGCACAGTGTGGTCCATGGTATCCAAAGATGAAGAGAGAGATTGAGGAGCACAAGAATTGACCTGTCTCCTCTATCTCTAGCTCTGAGTAAGTCATTGTGCACACTGACTAGTGCAGTTTCTGTGCCTAGCCCAAAAACCCAACTGAAATGGCTCATAGATGTCGAAGGACAAGAGTCTATCCTCAAGCTGCTGTGCTACCAGTTTCTCAACAACCTTTCTCAAAAATGGTAGGTTGGAGATAGGATGGAAATTCACCAGGATGTCTGGGTGGAGGGAAAATTTCTTTAGGAGGGGTCTCACTAGCACCTCTTTCAGAGGAACTGGGAACACCTCCTCCATCATTGATCACCTGGCTATCCCAGCAAACACTGGGCCAATAGCCTTGGTGCATCCCATCAAGAAATGTGTCAGAGCAGGATCCAGTTCACAAGATGTTAGCTTCAGCTCTAAGATCACCCCAGTCACCTCAGACACCTCCACTGGTCTAAACTCTTCCCAGGGAGGCAGAGTTCCTCTGCTCCCAACAGACCAGCAACTGCGAGGCAAAAACCTACCTGACAGAATCCCCAACCAGACAGCTGACACCCTGTCAGAGAAGAACAGAGCAAACTACTCACACAAAGTTGATGAAAAGGCTTTTTTCGGCTGAAGACAGGCTGGATGAAGAAGCCTGTCCACAGTCTGAAAAAGCTGAGCAGGTCTGTTCCTCCCTACCGCAATCTCCCTGGACCAGAACTCTGCCTTCTTATGGGAGATTACCTCCTGGTAATCACGATAATGGGTGCATGGGACCAGTTTGTCAGCATCTAGCCGGGATTTCCACCAGCAATGCTCCAACTTCTCACCTGAGATCTTCATCACCTTGAGATCACCGTCAAACCACGGGGATCTCAAGTGAAACGATCTGGGTCATATACGAACTGGTGCTATGGCATCCAGAGCTTCAGACACCACTTTCTTATTGGTGTCCACTGCCTCCCTGGTGCCAATCGCACAAGCCGCCTCAACTGTAGATAGATCAGCTACTGCCAAAAGTCATTCTGGTTCTAGTCCCCTTAAAGAGCGATAGCTAACCATCTCCACAGAGACAGGACTATTGGGGGGGCCCCAAACATGAACACCACACTGCAGTGATCGGACCAAATGACCAGATCAATCCTGAGGTTATCAACCCCAAGATCCATCCAGAACACCAGGTTGAGTGTGTGACTGTGCTGGTGGGTTGCAGAAACAACCACTTGTATCAGGCCTAGTGAAGACATTAACTGAAGGAGGTCATAACCAAAATGCAAGGATTCGTCATTGACCCAGGCACTGATCCTCCAGGATTAAACACCTGGCGGACTGCAACACCTGGTCAAGATGAAGTCCGCTACCTCCTGCAGGAATTCTCCCCCCAGCCCAGGAAATGGGGGGGCATGAAGTAATTCTATTACATAATATCAAAGAAGGAAACCACAGATAATGGGCCCAGTTTTCAAAGGTTGACACAGGGCTTATACCAAGCCCTGTGTTAACACCGATGTTTGAAGTAGCCGTGCCAAACACATTGCATCAGCTTGCGCCCAGTTTTAGTATGTTTGGCGCATTTGCAACATTTTCCACAATTTACTGCAACTTGGTAAATGTTTGGTGAAAGTCCTGTAAAAAGAGTCCACAAAAGGCACAAAGTTAGACTGGGGGGAGCTGGTCTAACTTGCGGCATTTGGTGCACCTGATAGAAAACTGTTATCCATGGCAAAGGAAAGCCGCAAGCCCCCTGCACCATATGTTTGGTGCACCAGGGACTTGTGGCATCTGCATCACATTTGAAAATTGGGCCCAGTATGTGAAACCTTATATTATTTTCCCTGTGCATTAGAATCTTTGCTGGCATTATTATAAACACAGAGGGCCTGATTTTCAAAGCAGCCTGTGTCGGATGCAACCTGCTGCAAAGTAGGGAATGTGTCCAAAGCAGCTGCGGCACACAAAAAAAGCTGCCTTGTTAGTTGGCACTTCCAGCCATCAGACATAGCCACAAAATGTGGTCATGCACCCAGATGAGTGGCACATTGAGAGGTTGTGGTACAAGGCCAGGAAGCATCCCAGACTCATGCCAGTGGGTACCCCATGTGCCCCAAGGAGCAGCAAGTTGGGAACTGGGCCACAGAAGGGACAGTGGATGCCAAACTGTGGCATGGGGTGTTTTTCCTCCATAGGGCACTGTCCCACAACTGCTGGGGCACCTGTGTGCTGCCCTGAAGAATGGCTACTGTGCCTAGCTTCTGCCAACCCTGGTAATATAGTGCCCCCAACTGAAAATTAGCCACTATCCTTGTTTCACCATTTAACAGAAGACCCCCAGTCCTGTCTGTCCCCCCTCCCAGAACTGACAATTAACCCCTATCCTTCAGTGTGACAAATGAAACCCCATTCTCAGTCTGTTCCCTCCCCCATCCCTGATCTCCTGGAAAGACACAACAAAGTAAACAAACATTGGTCATACTCCATGGTGGTCTAAATGCCACCCCACCTTCCCCAACCTGACTTCCCCCACTCTCTCTGACTGGCTTCTGTGACTGGCAATACCCTCTGCACACCATCATGGCCAGCCACAGAATGCCATCACACAGACCACGTAACTGTTATTGCCAGTTGCTAAAGCAGATCAGAGATGGTGGGGGGAGCAAGCTTGGTGATGCTGCCTGTTGGAATGGGGAGTGTAGGGGGCCACTAGACTACCAGGTAAGGAGTGATCACTTCTGTCTGTGCACAGTGGGAGCACAGGGGGGCACAGACTAGGACCAGGTGTTGGCTACCATCAGGTATGAGGATAGGAACTAGCTGACAATGGAGGGGACACTACACCATCACTGTCTAGAGCACCCAATGGGGATGGGGTAGGCAGCTTCAGTGCTGTACTGTCTGGGCACAGGGGTGCCCACTGAGTCAGATGCCACCCCATGCGCTATCACACTGGGTGCCACATGCTGGGTGTGGGTTGCCAGCTCCCATCCATGCCTCCAACACCATGTCCTACCCCTGGTGTGCCTCTACAGGTCCCAGGCCTTCCTTGGACTATTGACACAAGCCAGTTAGACCACCTCCTGGCTTGCCTAATTGGCGGTCCCGCCTGCTTCCATGGTGGGCTTCCAAAATCCCATAAAAGGGGATATGGCAGCCCCACCATGACACAAGCCCACTTGTGACCTGGCACCCAGTGTTGTTGGATGCAACCCTGTCACAAGTGGGCTTGGATGTAGCTGTGTCTGGCACAGAAACTAGCTGCATTGGAAAATCCTGTTTGACATAAGTTGTGCTTCAATTCACAACTTGTATCAAACATCTTTGCCACAAGTCTGCAGCACAACTGCATCTCTTACTAAAATTAGGCCCAGAGTATGTAAATGCAAATTGTTTTTAACTCCAAGTGATCTGCCTGGCTATCAATAATATACGTACAGTATGTATGATGCCATGTTTTTAAGTATTTCCACTATGAGTGTGTATCACTTTAATTACATCACTATTTAAGGGGTGATCAGATATGGACACGCTATCACTGATGAAGCTTGGCAGGTGACTAAGTAAAAACTAAGAAGTTTTCACATCATGATGGTGATTTTCCTACTGATGTGGTGCATAACGCCATGCCTGTGTAATAAGTCATTTTATTACACTAGCAACTTGCACTTTGAAATACTTGAATTGTAATACTGCATTATGAACAAAGGTTCTATGTCATAATAGTGAACATGGAACGACAATCACTAGTATGGCGAGTGTATATCGCTGAAAAGCAAATCAGCAATATACACTTACCGACAAACCACACCCGGCAACCTAAAGTGTTTTTGTGGGAGGGGGCTGTGTCTCCTACTCCCCCCACACCCCACTTAGTGAGAGGGTGCATGTTGGGGAGGGGGCACAAATTCATCTGAAAAAAAAAATTAAATCCATGAACCACATGCAGCAGCAAAATTTAGACCCTCCTGTCCCTAGCCCCAAACCCAGTACCTACAGCCTCCCTCACTACCACACCACACAGCTGGCTTGGCAGTAGCAGGCATAGCACCTCTCGATAACCCTCTTCCCTATCCTTCCCCTTCCCCTCGCCAGTCCCTTTATCCAGTCGCCTTCCTCTACCCTCATGGTAGAAGTAGTTGCCACCCTTGCAGGTAGCCCATACCAACAGCGCCAAATATGGAGTCACCATTTTGACGGTCGCCCATATTCAGTCACTATTATCGCTGGATACCATAAACAAATAGCCTCTTGTTAATTTTTTTTATTTAATTCTCATTGTCATGGGTGCAGTATTTTTGTACCCAGTTTGTATCGAGTTATACACACACAGTGACTAGTCCAGTTGTGGCATTCCCTTGCTGGTGCTGGTTCAAAAGTACAGTAACATTTTTTCCAAATTTAGCATGAGAGAAGCAGTGGAGGAGAAAATGTCTCCTAAATTTTCAATGGAGCCTCCTTGAAATTGGGCAGTTTACTCTACAAGACCCAGCACATCTGAAGGCTACTCTGGCTGGGCATGTGTACTTCTTTATTGATGAAGCTGCACCTCAGACTTTTATATCTTCCAAAACTGGATCCACTGTAAATGGAGAGATAAAGGAAATGTAGAATCTGGATGTTTCAGACTTATCAGCACAAACCGATTATTTCTCTGTGGCCCGTACAAGAACCATACAAAATAATGACCTTCAAGGCTTGATTGATTTCTGAGCAATGACCTAATATTTAAACATTTTCTGCATGGATTTTTAATAAAGAAATAACTTTCACCTTTTTATTTATTTTAATTTTATTTCTGCCTCCTACCCTCTGCACAAAAATGTTCCTCGTTCCCTTTCTATCCCCCCCAAGGAAATCTACTGCTGGCTAAGCTGCCTCTTTGTATTTTTCCCTAAACTCTGGTCTCCTCTCCCCAGTCCATCCATTCTACCACTACTTCCTTCTCCATTAAGTATCTTCTTCATAACTTGACTTCTCCCATGTGCAAATGTCTCAGATCCTTTATTGAGATGCACCCCATCTCTTCACTGTTTGCACCATCTATGCTTTGTTCTTGTTCTCCCCTGTCATAACTTGATGGCAAAGAACCTCAGCGTGCAAGCACTGAGGCAATGGTTACCACAAAGGGCACTGTCCGGGAAGCCAAGTTTCAAAGAAATACAAAATCACACATGCCCCCATAATGCAAAGCATCATGGGCAGTTTATATACAACCCATTGTGCTTTGCATTATGGGGTATGTGTGATTTTGTATAACTTGATGGGGTTTCCAATCAGCACTTTTTTGTACTGAAATTTACTAAATAGTTTTAGTTTGCACATCTGTAACAAACTGTACCTTCCTATTTTTATTGTGCTGTATTACCTTTATCTAATATTACTTATGTATTCTGTAAATGCATTTTCAGTTATTCTTGTTATAATAACTGGCTCCCCCTTTTTCCCATAGGGAAACTGGGGCAAAATTTGCCTTTATAAAGGAGCATTTATAATGACAAACACATGCAGGTTTCCCTCACTCTGCGCATGCGCCCACCACAGTTCACCTCATCCCCACCACGCCACTTGCCTTGTCACTGAAAAGTCAACTGCCGACCACCACAGTAACCCGGCAGTAAGATATATGCATACAGAGAGAGGATACATGATGGGCAGGAGTGTGATATGAAAAATATTCTCACTTCTGCAATGTGAGCTCTGGATACTCACGAGTGCCTAAGGCATGAGTGAGAGTATCCAGAGCTCATGATGCAGGAGTGAGAATATTTTTCATATCACACAATCTACACATCATGAATTCTATTTATACAATAGGGGTAGGAGTTTCAGAAGTGTTGTTATGTTTTCTTGTGTTCTTTTCCAATTTTTGTGCTTGCTGTTTCTGTGGGTGAGTTTTTCTGAATGGGCGGGGAGTGTTACAAGCACAGTGGGAAACAGCTGAGTGTGTTTTGCAATGGTAATTGAGTTAGCTTTTGGTAGCAGTGAGAAACAGACTGTTTTGTGAAGCAGTGTCCTTTAGAATGCAGGCTTTAATCAAAGTGAGATTATCACAGTAATGGGCTGGGAGTCAGAAACAGTATGGGAAACAGCTGAGAGTGTTTTGCAATGGAAACTGAGTTAGCTGCAGACAGCAGTGAGATATCTCACTCTGGTGATATCACAATATTATTTATCTCCTGTGGTGATGTTACGACATGATGTCACCAGAGTGAGATATCACACACTGCAGTGAGAATACATGTTTTTTATCACACTCATTTATCATTCACCCTATTGTGTGTATATATATATATATATATATATATATATATATATATGTGTATATATATAATGCATGTATATATATGTATAGATCGATAGATATCCATTGCAAAACTTCATTACTGCATCAGTTAGGGTTGATAGCACAGCGACGAAAGCATTGAAATGTGATGTTAGTGTTACCCCGCACCACCACCTCACCCCCCACCCTCCACACACAAACAGAAATTGGGGTGTCCCATGGGGTCATCAGGCCCAATTCTCACCCAATTCCATGTGTAAGCAAGATGACATGCTACAGTATAGGATAGGAATATCTCAGTAACTGTAGCAACTATGAAAACAAATTCCACTGCAGTTGTAATCTTGACTTCCAAACCTCCACGTGTGCTTAGTCCACCTAAAGGTGGACTAAGCTGAGGGTATCAAAAAATCTGAACTTTCTCAACTTTGGAACACTGTAACTTTGTAATTCCTTTAAATTGTTTTATCAAACCACCAAAAGGCACATCTTTGGGGCCATGGCTTGCCACCCTGCAAATTTCAGCCAAAAAGCCCTAACAGTTTAGGTGTAGTAGTGTGGCAAAGAAATTATATTTTTCGGTGCAGTAGTGTCGCAAATTGTGACAATACAGATGCGACAGTGTCATGATCTGCGACAGTGTCGCAAATGTACTGTTGTGAATTGCAACTCTACAGGGGACCCAATTTTAGAAAATATATTTCTAGGGGTCCTAGAAAAAAACCTACAGCATCATTGTGTTCCTCAGGCCCCATTTAGTTAAACACAACTGTCAGTTTTTACCTAGGGGCAGTAGAATGAATTACAGACATTTTTCTTCACCACTAACTGAAACTAGATGGCTGCAGCATGACAGCAAAAGGGCAATTTGCAACAGTAAAATGTACTGGTGGCAGCTTTCATTAGACATATAATTTTTCCCCATTGACTATAATAGGAAAATTAAAATTTTAATAACTTTTAAATGGATTAATATTTTTTCACCAACTCTTGAAAAGGCACATCAGTGACCCAGACTGCATCTTCCCTGAAGATTTCAGACCAAACAGAAAAATTGTGCGGGCTGTAGCCATGAGCAAAGAAACTTGCTAAACCCCAATTTTTTTGCATTTTGGGCACTCTGCAGTTCTGCAACTGCTCATCCGACCATAACACAACTTGCCAGATCCATAGATCCATGGTACCATACTGCACATGCAAATGTTCAGGCAAATCCTTTGTATGGTTGCAAAGTTATTAAAGTGCAAAATTTGGGGGTTAACATAGAAGTGGCTGGGCAACCCTAACTATACTGGCACTACCATGCTGGTAATATATATATATGTGTGGATATAAATGCTATGTGATAAATCTGAGCTACTATGAGATAAATTCAAAATGTTACATTTATACACATAGTAGACGCATCATCACAGATTAATATACATAGTAGATAGGTCACAGTCACTCCAGAACTCATTTAGAATGTTCAGCCTCAGTACCAGTAGTAACTATATACAAATGCAAATATATCTAAAATGAAAAAAGATAGCATAGTGCTGTGAGCATGAAAGTTGTGCAACCCAAACTTATCTACAAAATGAGTGGTCTTTCATTTATAGATACCTTATAGATTTTTTTATAATTAGCAAAAAAGAGCAGAAAATGCAATTTTGTGGTTCACTTTTCTGACAAACATATGCAAAAAAAGATAAACAATCAAAAGCAAATGTCCCTGCACTGGTAGAAAGCATCCCTATTGCATAAATGAAAAATACAATGGTGAGCGGTCAGATAAATGATTTATCTACACTCATGCTGTTTAACCTTGGACATCCCACTCAGCCACACGCCACTCATGAGGTTACCGAGTCAAACAGCACTTGTGTAGATAAATCATTTATCTGACAGCTCACCATTGTATATCCCATATATATATATAGTTTGTGTTTTTTGTTGTTTTTTTTCTTTATTTTGGTCACATTCAACATTTACCAGGACAAATAGAACTTTTTAAACACCACCAACCACTTTTTAAATCTGGGCACCATCACCAGATGAAAAAATGAAAATGGAGCATGGCCCCCAGCCTGAACCTCTGCTATTTTATATTATTGCTGTAGAAAAAAAGGAAAATCCAGCAAATATATAAAATAAAATATGGAGTGGTATAAACTCAAAGTTTCCACACACCCTCTGGATTAGATGCTTGCACAAACCCCCGAGCTTCACTCTAGGGGTTTATGTAGCATCTAACCCCTCGGGTGTGTATAAACATCTCATTACACACACTACCCCATGCTTTATTCTATATATTGTTCTCTCCTTCACACCTTCCCCCCAGGACACATCTGGAAATGAGTTGTTATCTGCTAAGTATGTTTTTTCTGGTGAACTATTTGAAATAAATAAATAAACAAACAAACAAATAAATAAAATTTAATTAGTTTCCTATGTTCCAACTTAGATCTCTGTCTTTGGCAGTTATATAACTATTTTTCTTACATGCGATTTTGTCAAAGGTGCTCATCATCTCTTATGAGCTAAAAGAGTACTGAATTCATATGTCATATACAGTAGTAATGCAGAGTTATTTTCCTATTTGAAGTCTATACTTCATGTAAATTGACGTATGTGTGATACTTTATGGTATAGATAATCTAATTTCTCTCCATTCTTAGTTGAGGGTGCTTTGTTTCTTTGTAACTGTTTAAAGTATTTGTAACGAGACTGATTAAAATAACTTGTTTGGTTTTCTTTTCTTATTAGTTTCCAATATGTTATTTACTGTATAAACTGTGCTAAATTCAATAAAATTATGAATTTTAAAAGCGAATGAGCTGGAGCATGTTTCCAGGTATATAAACTTCTTTGTGGGACAACCCAAAAATTAAAATTAGAATGGAAACACTCTAAGAGAAATGGGTGAGATAAGAAGGTTAAGATTATCTGTAAACTTCAAGATTTAATAGACATTACTATAAACATAATGTGTGCTTTCAATGAGCTCCACTAGTAGTATAAAATAAAACGGGAGTTTTGTACAGTAAATTATTGCAACTTAGAAGTGCTTAGCATGTACTCATGGGATAAGATCAAGTATTACTACGAAGCTGTAAGTTGGACAGTTTATTCAGGCTGGCAAATGGGAAATGAGTTGCAGGAAGGGTTTATACGATTTATCACAGTCACTTATTGGTTATACTTAAACTTCCACAATTATATCAGAGAAAGAACTAGCAAGCAAATAGTATTTTAAAAAGCTATTCCACGAAGACCATAGCATCGTACATAATCCATAAAAACAGTCCAACATTCCCATACATAATTGGAATACTTTTATCCAAACAGTATAAAAAATAATATTTTCTCACATGCAAAATACTTAAATACAGTACACTAAAATTGGATCCTGCTTTACACAGATAAACACTGAGTTGCATTACACAAGCCAAATTTCATTGAGTGAAGACAGAAAAATGGGCAAGATGTGTAAAGCTGGCAGTAGCAAAAAGTTGCTGTAGATTTTGCAAAACAACATTCAGTTCAACATTTTATCTAAGGAACACGTACATTTTTCCAAACTGGTGATAACCATTTCTCTCTCACTGACTTTAGTATAGGACAGTCCAAGATTAGATGTTAAGTAGTTAGCATAATAAAAGGATCATATCATGAGTACAACCCCTTTAACTCAGAGCTTGACTATCTGCCTTCCAAACTGCAACCTAATGCAAGGCCCATACAGAGCCTGCAGATAACACTTCTATACAACATCTCTTTCTTGTAGTAGAATAATTATTTTTCACCTATGCCAGGGACCTTCAAACTATGATAAATCTTTAAATATGCTATGTCAGCAAGGTTTGTGAATTTTAGTTGAAAGTAGTTTTAGTAAGACATTGTACTGCCATGGACACATAAGTGTCATGGTTATCTATGACACAAGGGTCCCAAATTTCTTGGAGACCTACATTTTTGAGAGATTTAATGAAGTTTTGAAGCCATAATGTCCCAGTGTTATTATTACAGCTTTTCTTCCAGTACATGCAAAGAGATCTCTCCCCACAACCCCTAGAATTTAACAGCATGGATCTGAACAATTAAGGTTACTGATTTCAAACTAAATTTACTTCTAAGTAATGCCATTGGTAAAGCCATAGGTAAATGCAAGATTTGCTTAAAGAACCCATTTTAAACTAATTTGAGTTCTTTAACTTGTTTACAGACAGTCCAGATTTCAAAGCCATATAGTAGCATATTATTCACTTTTGCCTCTTTTAATGCCTCATAGGAATTTCCTGCAAAGTTTTTACTGTATTGCATAATTCCACTTGAGGCTTGTATTCCCTGGCTTTATCGTGTGTTATATTATTACTCCCAGACAGTGGTGTATTAGCACTCAAACTAGATATTTATAGCAGTTAACATATTCTAAAGAAAAGTACTTCTTTAATCATATACAATCTGATTTTTTTTCTTCTTCCTGGCTGCCAATATTTTTGACTTGTCAGGATTCAATTTGAGATCAAGACTCTCTTTATGGACTTCCAGTGATGTCATGGATAAGCTAACAGCCTAAAGAAGAGCTCCTCTCCCATCAGGATAAAAAAACAACTCCTTACAGCCAGAAAATAAAGAAATAGAACAAAAAATAGCAGCAAAAGAAAAAGGAGGCAAAA
Organism: Neoceratodus forsteri; assembly: GCA_016271365.2. Lineage (NCBI taxonomy): Eukaryota > Metazoa > Chordata > Ceratodontiformes > Ceratodontidae > Neoceratodus > Neoceratodus forsteri. Next base: position 1,027,701,587 of record CM028133.1, on the reverse strand, counting down.
GGAACACAAGATCGGACTCCAAAAAGGTAAACATACTAATGATGGCTCAAGATATCGAATCCTACCGCAAGACCTCAGCTGCAGTGCATTGCCAAGCAGTAAAATAGGCCACGGCTATGATATAGACAGGGAGGAGGAAAGACTTTCAAGGCAGAGATTTGAAATGATCCTGTCAGAGATACAAGCATCCAGATAGGAAAATAAGTCCGAGTTCACAGAACTTAAAGAAACATTCTCAGACTTTGACAAATGGATCAGGACTGCTGAGCAGAAGGTGGAAATAATGACAGAGGGAAACAAGCAGCTCGAACTAGCAATGGAGGCCCTAGTAATTACCCAGAAAAACTGCAAGAGAAATGCCTGGATCTGGAAACCAGATACAGATGGGACAATTTAAGAATCTCGGGTGTTCCAGAAGACAGTGAAAAACAAGATATGTGTGATTTTCTTCAAAATATGCTGGCAGAGGTACTGGGACTGCCGACGTCATATGAGCTGCAACTGGAGCAGGCACATACAGCCTTGTACCCCAAACCCACAGACCTAAATGCAAGGCCCAGAATGATTATTGTGAACTTCCAAAATTACAAAATCAAGGAGGACATACTGAGAAGAGCATGGCAGAAGGGCAAAGTGCAGTTCCACGGATTGCAACTTTACTTTGATCAAGATTACCTGCAGGAGATACAAAAACAATGAATGCAGTACCTGGACTTGGTGAAGGCACTAAAATCGAGAGGAATTAGGTGCCAAATGCCTTATCCAGCCAAATTGAGAGTCCATTGGAAGGAGGGCACCCAAATTTACTACACGTCAGAGGATGCGACTGTGGCCCTGAAGGAGAACCATATTCCACTTCAGCAAAGGCCCAGACCACGAGGAGGATTGGAACAGAGAGAGGGACTGAAAAATCCAGATACGGTTGTGAGGGGGAACTTCCAGGAAGATGGACAGAGCACAGCGCCTGTGATGATGGAGGAGATCAGGAACACACTGCTCTGATTAACCATGCCACAGGGAGCAGATGCAGAGGCAATGAATGGCAATCAGACTTGAGCTTGGATGAATGGACCAAGAGACATTGCTGATCAACGAAGACAGGGAAAGATGTCAGATGAGTGCCCCAAATGACTTTTTGTATAGAAGACACTCTGTAGCTGGGGTGGAGTTGTTGGGAACTCGGGGGAGGAAGGGGTAGTAACAGAACACATCAACCTGGAACACAGAGGAGGAAATAAAGGTACTACAGATAGAAGGGGAAGGGATATAGTAAAACAAAGCTAGTAAAAGAAAATGGGAGGGTTTAAAATACAGGAAAACCGAGATGCAATCGGATCCTACCTTAGCATTCTATTATCTCAACTATCTCATAAAGGGCAAACAAACACCTCTTCAAAGGGAAGGGGATGGGGGACAGAAAAGAAATACAAACAATGCAAGCCCAGATAAGAGGGGAAAGAGAAGGCCAAAGTGACTTACAAAGAAAGAAGGTTCCAGAAATAACATGGCACATAGGGAGACTTGGATGGAGGGGGTAAGGGGGGGAGAGGGAGGGGCAGACTATGAGATTAAAGAGATGGGACTAGCTAGATAATTGGACATTCAAAAGAAAAGGACCTTTGGGGAAAGGGAAGAATATAGTTATATGTGGAGATGGCGGGGGGAGGTAAAGGAGACAGGGGAAAGGAGGGAACAACGAGAGTGCTGCGGGTGATTCATCAAACAATAATGCATGATGAAAAAACAACAAGAAGAAACTGAGAAATGATGCATTGCAGAAGTTTAATAGAAATATGAACTGTAAATGCCCTCAATACTTTTCTCTTGTTCTTCTTTATTATTGTAGAGATCCATGCATGGAGAGGAGACCACACAGATTCTTTGATGCTTAGACCAGCCACCTGATGCCTAGTCCACAGAAGCTGGGAAACAACCGGAGGACAGTGGAAACCAATTGCAGAGGGATGGTAGCCATGAAATGACCCATGCAGATAGTAAGGGGATAAGGGGGCAGGGGGGATGTCTGAGAACCAAACTGAGTAACAAGGGGGCAGAGGAGATATTCAGGGACAAATTTCTAGATAAAGGGTATTGCGTGGAAATGTGTGGTCATGGAAAATAAGAAAAACAGAAATAAAGGAGGAAAGACTATGAGACATATATGGAGAAGCAGAAGGGTCAGAGAGAAATAAAGGAAAGATGGAGCAGGATCACAGAAAAACATGTACAACTTGGTCCAACGGGGAAGACGAGGGGGATAGACTTAATGGCATATAAGCTACTAAAAGTGACAGTCAAGACTGGTCAGAGGGACAGTGCAGGGGTTGTAGAATCACTGACCAAAGTAGTGGCCCCCATGTTGGGGGACGTGGTACCGCTACTACTCTGGATGCAGGAGTCTAGAAAGAGGAGGCTGTATCCAGAGACAGGGAATGTAATGTAAGGATGCTTTCCTCAAACTTGGAGGTACACAAAGTTGGGTTGCACAAGGTTGTGCACAAGTTCACCAACAAGGCAAATAAATGGTAAGAAAAAGAATAACGATACAGAGTCAACAGATGGGAAAAAGGGAAGACAGGGCAGAGATGGGGAAGCAGGGATCAAAGACCGCCAATTGAGTAAAAGGCGGTTGAAAATCCTTATAGTGTACAATGCATAGAGAGAACATGACCAAGGTAATTACATATAATGTCAATGGTCTGATTAACCCAATTAAGAGAAAGAAAATTATGACAGCAGTGAAGCAAATGAAGGCAGAAATCATATACTTGCAAGAGATACACCTAACAGAAGTAAAGCACCAAAAACTGAAACAGTTTGGGTACCAGGAAGTGTATGTCTCTTCATACAAGACAGGTAGGAGAAGAGGTATGGCCATACTGACCCCCAGAAGCACACCATTTGGATACGTGCACAAGGACATAGATAAGGAGGGTCAGTATGTAATCCTAAAGGAGAAACTACACAGACAACAAGTGACACTGGTGGCAGTATACGTGCCCGCGGAGTCGACTTATGCCTTTTATAGAACACTCTTACTTAAGATCATGGAGCAGATGGAGGGTCTCTTGATATGTGGGGGAGATTGGAACCTCACTCTAGACCCTCAGACAGACAGTACATCTAAGATCCCCAGACCAGCACACAAAGTAGCATGGCAGGTTAGAGCTTTGATAGAACAACTGGGACTACAGGATGTGTGGACATTCTTGGAGGGCAGCACCAAAGGATATACAGATTACTCACAGGTGCACTGCATGTACTCTAGGCTGGACATCTTCTTGATACCAAAGGAAATACTTCCAAACTAGTTAAAGGGGAGGTAGGGACAACAGGAGTTTCAGACCATGCCCCTCTCATGATAGGACTACTACTACAAGAAACCCAGAAACATAACTTTTAGAGACTGAATCTCTCTCTCTCTCGTGAGGGATAAGGAGGTGCTAAACAGATACCTCAGCTAATAGATACCACTTTAGCAGATCAAAAAGACACAGAATCCAGTAAGGCCGTGATATGGTACACAATAAAAGAAATGATCGGGGGAAACTGATAGCTATAGGAGCAGCAAGGAAAAAAGAAAGAGTGAAAAAGCAGAGGGAGATTGAGGAACAAATTAAAGCACTGGATAGTCAACAGCAAGAAAACTTTAATAGTCAAAGGAAGAAAGAAATAATTACACTCAAGAAGGAGTGGAACAAGCTATTGGGATTTAAAATTAAGCAGAATTTAACCTATTTAAGACCTAGGGCAATGAAACTTCTAGCATACGGACTTAGAACCCATAGAGCTAGGGTACAAATAGTTAAACTTCAACATCCAACATCGGGAGTACAGGTAAGAACAACGGAAAAAATAATTAGAGCACTTGAGTCATATTACAAACAACTGTATAGCCCCAAAGCTGAGAACCCCACATAAGAGAGCACAAGTTTCTTAGACCAACTCCAGTTACCAAAATTGACAACTGAACAAAACCAATTGTTAATCAGACCAATACGGGAGGGAGAAGTAAGGCAGGTAATAGAGAAAAACAAAACAGGGAAGTGTTCAGGCACAGATGGATTACCGGAAGAATTCTATAAGAAATCTATAGACAAAATAGCCTCCTTCTTGACAAACACTTTTCAAGCGATAATGAACAAGGACAGAGAGACTCCTCCTTCATGGTCACATGCAATCATCTCGGTAATCCCTAAACCGGGCAAAGATCTGACTAACTGTGATTCATATCGTCCAATTTCAATTCTGAATGTGTACTATAAGTATTTGACAGGTATACTAGCCAAGAGAATGGAGGAATCAATACCTTTGTTAGTGCACCAGGACCAAGCGGGCTTTGTAATAGGGAGTCAGGCCTCAGATAACATAAGAAGAACTATACACATTGTAGAAAATTCAAATGAGACTAAAACACCGCAGTTATAATGAGTATGCATGCTGAAAAAGCTTTCGATAAAGTGGATTGGACGTACTTATTTAGGATGCTGACTCACTTAGGCATTCACAATCAAATTATAGAGACATTACAAAGATTATATAAGAACCCACAAGCATACCTTAGAGCTAATGGCTGCCTGTCAGCTAGATTCACATTAGGAAGGGGCACAGGACAGGGGTGTCCCATGTCATCGCTCCTGTTTGCTCTTTATTTAGAGCCTCTTGCCCAATGACAAAGCCAAGACCTGGAAGTACAAGGGGAGACAGTGGGGAATAGACAACATAAAGCAACCCTATATGTGTATAATATCCTATTGTATTTAACACAACCAGAGACTTCAATTCCTAAAATGCTGGACAAAATACAGAAATTCTCTAAATTATCTGGCTACACTTTAGACACTAACAAAACTGAATTATTGAGAATACACTATAATCACACAACCCAAATACAAAGTAGATACCCAATGAAATGGTCTCTGACAAAACTGAAATATTTAGGTATAACCCTCAGGAGTACTAATACAGACCTCTATACAGATAATTTAGATACAGTAATAAGGAAGATTAAGGAAGACATAAAGAGATGGGGACAAATTCCAATAACGATGAGCAATAGAATACAGGTGATTAAGATGAATGTCCTTTATTTTTATTTTATTTTATTTAGTTTTTGTTGACCGGGTAAGTACACTAGACAAATCCTGCCTATTTTCAGGCATGACCCAGGGAGGGATATAGATGAATGCCAACTGACCTTGAACCAGATTAAGCTGTTGGTGGTATTTTTAGTGAATGAGGGAAATTTGGCCAGGACACCAGGGAAATTTCCCTACTCTTTTCGATAAGTGCCATGGGATCTTTAACATCCACCTGAACTACCACCAGTACAGGCAGATGGGACCTCGGTTTAACATCTCATCCAAAAGACGGCACCTCAGAAGTGCAGCACCCCTCTCATGCTGCACTACAGTGTCAGTACTGGGATATTAACCCAAGTGCCAGATGTGGGAACTGAACCCACAGCCCTCTGATCTCCTGGCCTCAGAGGTGAGTGTGCTACCTACTGAGCCACTGACACTGACTGACTTCCAAGACTGCTATACATATTTCAGTGCGTGCCCCTCTACATAAAGAAAACAAAACTGCAAGAGATGCAGCAGAAGATCTACAAATTCATATGGGCTGGGAAAAGACCTAGAGTTTGGAGTAGGATATTCACAACTAAAAGGAGGTGGGGAGGTTGGTCACTCCCAGACATAAGAGAATATTGACTAGCAGCACAGCATAGATGGGCCATGCAATTGGGGAACCCTAAAATAGAGGCACACTGGAGAGGCTTGGAGGAGTGGGTGGAAGGGGAGACTGACTAGAAGAAAAAGTATTTGCTATACAGCCCACACTGAGAGTGCAGAGGAAGGATAATGTAGTGATGAGAATGGCAACAGGGGCTTTACAACAATGGTACAGGTACCAGGCAGTGCAAACAGACAAATGGAACTACAGATGGTGGACACAAAATAGAAAATATACACCAGGAGAGACAGACCAATGGTATGAACATCAAAGCAGAGAGGAAGCAGATACTCTGCAGACATTATGAGGGGAAAAACAATAGTGACCTTTGAGGAAGGTAGACTTAGATATCAATGACGGGAACAGGACAAAGTCAGATACTACCAAATGATAGGATATATCAAACAAAAGCAAACGGAGAACCGAAACAAACATTTCTTGATAGAGAATGAGGTGACACTTGAACAATTGCTAAATAAACAAGATATGAAAGGAGTGATAACAATGATCTATCAATTCCTCTTAGCTCACAAGGGGTCAGAAACCACATATATAATAAAGAAATGGAAGAAAGGGACAGGGAACCATCTAGCTGAGCCAGAATGGGGGAAGATCTGTGAGGGAGGATTTAAAGTATCCTCAGCACCCAAATGGCAGGTATTCCAGTGGAAACTCAACACAAGGTATTTCATAACACCACACAGGAAGGTGTCCTGGGGAGGTGAGGAACTAAAAAAATGTTGGAGACAGTGTGGGGAAGCCAGAGCCACACATGAACATATTTTTTACATGTGCGCTAAGATACAGGACTTCCTCGGGGCAGTAAAGCACAAACTGACAGAAATTGTTCAACTACAGGGGCCAATACGCATACAACATTGTTTATGAGGTCTCCCACCACTAGGGATGAAAGACCCCCAACAAGAAATATTTGTGGAGAATCTGTATTGCCACACTGGGGAAAACAATAACTAAGAGATGGCGGAGTCCGTAACCACTTACAATAACAGACTGGAAAAAAGTGGTTGATGGAGTATATGAAATGGAAAGACTCAGCTATAAAATCCAGGACAGACAAGAGACATTTGCAGAAAGATGAACAAGATAGACATGGGAAATGGAATAAACAGGGATAAGATACTGATGGGGGAAGAGAGGTGATGGAGAAATAGAGAGGGTGGACAAAACCGCAGCACATAAACATAAGGAGATTAATCTAAAAGACAGCCACATCCAATAGAGATCAAACCTGCGCCGACTGGCCCAGGTATATCCCAGATAGGAGAATCACTAAATACTGAACCAAAAGGAGTGCTGTGACTTAGACTCTGTATTAAATGTGTATAGGTTATAGATTGTAGTATTTTGTTCTTGTCTGATTAAGTTAAGACAATTATAGTTAGGAGGAGCACAGTTAGAAATGTAACATGCAGGAACAAGAGAAATGGAGAAATTGGAGGATGTTTGGAACAAATACAAAGTGATAGAAATGTGACCTAACTGTATAATGTAAACACTAACTGGAAAATGATGTATGAAATTCGAACGTATGTAACAACAACTTATAAAATAAAGTAAATATAAAAAGAAAAAAAAGACTCTCTTTATGTAAAATTGTATAACTTAATGCCCATTTTAAAACCAATGACATTTAAGAACTCAGCAATAAGTCATTAAGATACTTATATCTCTATCCAGCATATTTGGTGGAAAGGTATCAATATCACATAGAGTCTGCAGAAAAATTTCCATATGTTACTTAAATAGTAGCAGTGCAAGCAGGGAACCCTGCTTGACACCTCTTCTTTATAAAATGGGTCTGAATTTGACCCATGTTTATGACTCTCTCAGAGCTATTAGTATCTTTGTGTATGAATTTTAATCATTCTGACAAATTATCTATGTTGTATGTGACAGGGTGACCCCTGTCATAGGTGTGTACCCTGGTAAGGAGATGATGGTCTCCAACCCCCATTTGGAGCCAAAGGCTGGTTTTCTAGCTAATGTTAAAGGGCAGTAGAAAAATATGCACCTTGCATTCTGGCAGAGGGTGCTTAAGGTGATTTTGTGCCATATTGTGCCTCAGATGGGAAAAGCTCAGTAAAATATAGCTTGTGCATTACGTGCAAAGGAATACAATGTCCAACATGTTGGTTGTCTTGTTAAAAATATAAAGGGCTAGTAAATAAAGTGTAGCATGCACAAAGCAATAATGCCAAGCTGTGTCGGGTCACGTGATGCAGCGAACCTGAATGGACGCCTAGTTTAACCTCTCCTGCCAAACGCCGTTATTTTTCGATTATTTCAACATCTGACTCAGTCAGAAAGCTTAGCAAAAGCAAACCAGAGGAATCTGAGGTGCCGGTGCATCTGTTGGAGTTGTTTTGGGGGGGGGATGGATGCTGAAATGAAGAAATCACAGCCTAGGCATAACCCTCCTGCCACGCCTGAAAAGGCCCCTAAGAAGCAGCGAGCTCACATACCAGTTACCGGCTAGTCGGCACCGCAACATGACTCAGACCAGGAGCCCCTAACACTGGCCAGCTTCTTAGCTGAATTCCGCCCCTTTAAAGAAGAACTGAAGAGTCTTACTGAGGAAATCAAGACAATTTCACAAACAATCGAAGAAATTGCCCTGCGGATGTCTGACACTGAAGCCCGACTTACCTCGCTTGAAAGAAGAGCGGATAAACAGGATCCCTAGGTGGTCCTTATTAAACAAAAGCTTTCAAAGATCGAAATGAAGTTGGAGGACTTAGAAGGGCGAAGCTGCAAAAATAATGCGGTGATCTTGGGCCTTCCTGAGTCTGAGGAAGGGCAGGATGCGGTGCTGTTCGTTCAGAAATTTATTGAAAAAATAATCAGGCCTTCTCCATATGGCACCCGTTACATTATAGAAAGGGCTCACAGAGCACTCAGGCCCACACCTCCGGTGAACTCCCCATCCCCTGATCTTTAGATTTCTGAACTTCTTGGAAAAACAGCATTTTTTCATGAAGCGAGGAGCATTCAAGATTTGCAATGGGGGGGGGGCGAAGATTCGTGTTGCCCAGGATCTACCGCTCACCGTTCGCCAGTGCAGAGCTACCTTTCATCCTCTGGTTACTAAACTAATTGCAGCGAGTATTAAATTTAAGATGGGGTATCCCGCAAAGCTGCAGGTTCTGGTCTCTGGTACATGGCATACCTTCGAAGATTTAGATGCGGCGACCTCAGGCCTTAAGTCTGCCATGCCTGAGCTCTTCAAAGCTACCTGAACACGAGGTCGGGCTTACTCCAAGATCTTCCCCGGTATTCTCCTTTTGATTGGGACATAGGAAGCACTCTCAGTGGCATCCTGATCTGGGTTCTCGGACAGACTCTCATGGCACAAAGGGCATTCAATTTATAAGTTCTAAGACTCTTTTGGGGAAATATCGGGAGTATATGTACCCTACAAGTGGCGATGTTTGCCGAAAGGACTTTTAACTATAGATTAAAATAGTACTGGGGAAGGAGACGTAAGATAATTTGGGGCTAAGTTAGTATTACCAGCTTAACGTTTAGTTATAATGGAGGATAGGGAATCCCGAACATATAATATTTACGTTGATTAGGGCTATAAGACAGTGGGTTATGTTAGGGAATCCTGTGGTAGGGCGCTTGATTAAATGCCTAATCCTGATAGGAGGTAACTACATCTGGGTCAGAGGGGATCGTAGCATAGTGCCCACCAGATACAGTTTAAAATATTGGTTAGGTATTCGGGCCACCCCTTTAGGTCCACATGCGAGGGGTGGCATGGCTTAAGCAGGGGGCAGGTAGTAGTCAGCTTGGGGTGCACAGTCCCTTTTTTGTCTTTTCTTAGAAAGGGCGTAGCTTCAGTTGGGAATTACACGGTGCTGATGGAGGTGCCGCAATGAGCCAATAAGCCCCGAGGTTCATTTGCTAGCTAAATGGTGGCCCATTGTCCGTGGCACTGTGTGCTGTGACAATCGCAAGTGAAATTATGTTTACAGGGCTTAAGATTTATAGATGGTGGGGGCAAGGTTGTTATTAGGCAGATTGGGCAGAAATAATGATTTAGCAGCCGGGGTAAGAGTTTAGTTTAGGGATTCTTCTGCCTAATCACATGATATCTCCCTTAGGAGATCGAAGGGAAAACATAGTCATGCCATGGATAGCGGATGGTGGCATATGCACAGAGCCAAATACAGAGGCCCTGCTTTTACTTTACTGGTGCGTGGTCCAATTCTGCTGGGGCTTTTATTGTTTATTTGAAGGAGCTCCACCTCGTCGGTAGCATTCGGTTAGAGAGCAGCATTTTTCCCGGGTGAAACTTTCAAGCAGCCTTATCCAGACGCTGCCAGGAAGGTGAGAGCTTTTATTTCGGTTCACCAGGGGATTATATAGCAAAGTTTGGTGTGATAAGGGAGGCTGCTATTGGGTCTTAGAACCGCATGGGGGGAGTGTTGTGTTACGTTTAGAGTACTCTGGTGCAAACTCAGGATTGCAGAAAGACAATTGCTCTCCTTCATAGTAACGGGGCACTTGCTGAGAGGATACTTTTAGTCCTGGATACAGAGGATTAGGCATGGGTTCTGGCCCTGTGGGTCAAGTACTAGCATGGCCAAAATTGAGGTAGTAGGAAGAATTACATGCCAGTTAATATCTGGTCATTTTTCCTTTTCTCTCGCCTCCTTTACCATTCATATTTCTCTGGTTTGTGTCTACTGAAGAAAAATGACCCGTGCATTTTAGTAGGTTAATAGGGCAGACAGAGGCTTCTGTCTAAGCAAGACTATCGGGGGGACGGTTACAACATGGGGATTACTCCCTAGGTATACTATTGTGTTTAGAGTTAGGGGATGTTAATAGTAAGAACTAATAGGAAATTGCTTATTAGGATACCGAAGTTAGAGGTCACTCTGCATCTTTCTTTTTTACTTGACATTTAGTTGATAGTTAGTTTGCTCTATCTACAGACAGTGTTAGTGGGAAAATATAGAAGGCGGGGAGGCAGGAGTGGTGGGGGCGCAATTTGGTGGGAACTGCATAGTGAATCATGGAAGGGGTGGGGAGGGGTAGGGTTCTGCAATTTCTAAGGGTGGGTAGTTGGGGTACTTTACTGGTTTACTTTTTGGGTGTTTGGGGTTTATGGAGGTTGGTAGAGGATGGGGAGGAGGGATGGGGAGACACAGTCCGATGCAAGGGGACTTCTTGACAGTTTTATAATATCCTACCCTGTTCCAGATCTTTCACATTTCATGGGCAGGAAGGATGGCTAATGACACTTGTTTCACTACCTAGAACATTAAAGGAGTTCGCAAAAAGTTAAAAACAGTATAAGATTTTGAAGCATTTGGGTTTCTTACGTGCTAATATTTCTTTTATACAAGAATCTCATTTACTAGATTTGGAGGCCATTCAGATGAGACGGTTGCAAATAGGACAGGTCTTTGTGGCCCAAGGTACCTCTAATAGTTGTGGGGTTTTGATATTGGTTAACAGGAATATTCCGTTTAAGGTTATGCAGGAGGTTAAGGACCCACATGGGAGATTTATCCTGGTGCGGTGTACTCTTTATTCTATGGAACTCTTATTGGGTAGCATTTATGGTCCCAATAAGGACGACCCTCTTTTTTCATGCGGTTACTGAAGTGTATTCTCCCATTATTACCCGCGTCTATAATATTAGGGGGAGACCTGAATCTAGTACTGGATCCGGATAAAGACCACTCCGGTAAGATTTCAGGTATACCTTCCCCGGTGCAGCGGGCGTTACACGACCTAATGGACTGCCTGGGTTTGTGCGACGTTTGGAGGGTTTTACACCCGGAGAGTGAGGAATTTACATTCACATCACCTGTTCACAGATCCTCATCTCGAATTGACTATTTGTTGATATCTCAGTCCCTTCTACCTGGTGTAATAACTTCCTTTATTCAACTGGGTCCTCCTTCCAACCATTCTCTCATTCTGGCTAGGGTCTCTCTCACTTCATCGACTAAGCAGCAAACTTGGTGGAAACTGAATGAGCAATTGCTTAAAGGCTCTAAAAATAGGGAATGCATTAAAGAACATATCATACAATTTTTCGATTTAAATTGTACCCCAGATACTAGGCCCGACATTCTCTGGTGTGCGTTTAAATCATATCTCCGAGGTATCTTGATTGAGATGGCTTCCACCCGGAAAAAAGAACAGGAGACAAAACAGAGGGCCATATTATCCCAGATTAGATCTCTGGAAATAAACGCTCATGCTCACTCAGCAGATGAGATTAAGTTAAAACTAGCAAAATTAAAAGACTCTTACATAGGGATACTGAACTAAAAGGCTGAGTTCGCAATGCTGTGTACCAGGGCATATTACTCTGACCAAGGGGAGAAGGCGAGTAAGTTACTGGCCCAGAAAATAAAGCAACAAGAGTCTGCCCGGTTTATTCCCCCAATCCGTTCCTCGAGAGACGGAGCCCTGAGATCTTCCTCTCAGGAGATTGTTTCAGAATTTACTTGGTATTACAAACAATTGTATGGTGAGATGCCCAACCCCCCCTTCTGATCAGGCAGTGGCCTCTTACCTAGTGGGGGCCCAATTGCCTCTTCTCTCTGAAGCTCAGTGTAGAAAGTTAGTTGCCCCTATCTCAGCTCTTGAAATCACATTGATACAGGGCCTTCCATTAGATAAAACACCAGGAATGGATGGCTTCTCGGCCAATTTTTACAAATGTTTCAAGGAGCAAATTATACCACACCTTCTCTCACTATACCAGCACATTCTCTCGGGGGCATGAGTGGACTCCACTTTATTTGAAGCACTTATTGTGCTGTTGCCTAAGACGGGCAAAAACCTGGAACTGGTGGAGAGTTACAGACCTATTTCTCTGTTGAATCAGGATGTTAAGATTTTAACCAGAATATTAGCTGATAGGCTTACCCCCATCCTCCCTTAGGTGAGAGGTACGCAGCAGGTGGGCTTCATGAAAGGCAGATCCTTCGTGGACCACCTCCGCACTCTTTCTCATGTCTTTTTCGGTGGCCAGGGATGCTCCACTCCCAGCAGTGTTGGTGCCCCTGGACACCGAGAAGGCTTTCAATAGAGTCAACTGGAATTTTCTACTCCAGACATTAAAGTCCTTTGGTTTTCCCCAACAATTCCTATGGTGGGTGAAAGCACTTTATCAAAATATGACTGCCAGAATTTCAGGGAACGGAGTAATCTCTGAGTCATTCTCACTATATTCTGGTACTAGGAAAGGTTTTCCTCTCTCTCCATTATTGTTCAATTTATATTTGGAACCCTTAATCCATAAGTTATCCCTATGTCCAAAGGTTCATGGGCTCACAATTTTGGATACCGAGGTCAAAGTTTCTGCTTATGCAGACAATCTCCTTTTACAGCTTTCTTAACCTGAATCCTCTATTCCAGCAATGTTGGATATTATAGAGAAATATAGTGGTCTCTCAAACTATAAGCTAAATGTTAGCAAATCCATAGTATTTCCTCTGAACCATAAGGTCTTTAAGAACAACATTACTACTCTCGGTCTCTCGTGGTCCAGGGACTCTTTACGTTACTTGGGCATTGAGTTAACCAGGAATATGTCACTTACTATCAAGAAAAACTTGGATTCTTTATCAATAACGTTGAAGCAGGATTTAGATAGGTGGCTGATGCTTCCCATCTCTCTGTGGGGAAAAATAAATCTGATTAAGATGAATGTTTTCCCCTGACAATTATTTCCCTTGCAACTACTCAATATCTATCTACCGATGAGTTGGTTTAATAAAGCCCATGGGATGATGATAAACTTCATCTGGTGTAAAAACAATCGAGACTAGCATACCACAAGTTAGCAGCACCTAAAAGTAAAGGGGGTTTACGACTTCCTTACCTTGGTTTATATTATTGGGCCAGTTATCTGGCCAAATATCTCAAATGGCTAGACCCTAACCCTTTCTCTGTCTCTCCTCCTTGGCTTAAGATAGAGTTGCAAATGATTCAGTCATGTAATACAGCCCCTTCCACTCTTTTATATTTAAACACATCGATTTTGCCGAAAAAGTTAAAAGATACCACGGTGGCGATTTCCATTAGAATTTACTCACAGTTATGTGGCTTCTTGAAATATAAACAGTATCTGGACCCGTCTCAGTTGATCTGGAACTTCCCAGCTTTTAAAATCGATGGTAAGACTTTAACCCCCTCTTGGTTACCAAAACTAGGAGAGGGTAAACTATCCTCCTTTCTTAAGGAGGATGGATCATGGTTGTCAACACAGGATTTCACGAGAAAATTTGGGTTGGAGGCAAAGGATTACTTCAAAGTTCTTCAACTCTGACATCTCCTTAGCAACAAATTTGAGAAAAGTGTTCTTACATCTCCCAAATTTTCTTTTCATTCGGATTTGTATCAGTTCGCTAATACCTCCAAGGTAGTTTCTAAATTGTACAATACACTGTATGACTGGTGCTTTCCAGACTCATTTGGGCCCACAGAATTTTGGTCAGACTTTTTCCCGCAATGGAATAAAGAGTGGTCCGTCCTGTGGAACAATTGTCATCGTTTCGTTACACAGGATAGGTTACGTCTCATGCAATTTAACATCCTGCATAACCTTTATTATTCCCGCCAGAAGCTGGCCAAATGGGGTGTATTAAACTCTGACCAATGTACAACGTGTTCACTGAATGAGGCACTCTGCTCCATATTTTTTGGGACTGTCCCAAAATATCTCCCCTCTGGAATAGTATTAAGGCTAACGCAGACCCATCGCTCGGTCTAACTGACCTATTCACCCCGGAGGTCTCTCTTCTGGGTGACTACTCGTATATTTCAGTGAACTCCTGTAAATTCCATATTGCACTGATCTCCACGTCAGTTAAAAATTGGTTCTCAAATATTGGAAAAGTAAGGGAACAGTCTCTTATTCTAAATGGCTTAACAAACTCTTAGCTAATCTTAGAATGGAGCAAACCATATCTAGCCTTAAAAATAATAACTCTAAATATGAAAGGATCTGGGATCCTTTACATACATTATATACAATCTAGGTTGTATCTTGTTTACCAGTCTTTTAGCTTGGATCAACAGATTGCTGGACTGTGTGTGGGGAGGGGGTGGGGAGTGGGATGGGTCCATGTATCTCGTTGTGTATGTATCGGTTTGAGTTGGATGAACATGGCCCCGGTTGGGGTTTTGTAAAAATCTTTAATAAACTTTATATTGAAAAAAAAATAATGCCAAGCTGTTTACTAGAGGCTGAATAATGTGCTCATGGGCTTTAGGAATATAAATATGTTTGCATATTCACACCTGTAGGAATTGAAGGTGCCTGCAGTGCTAAATTGATGCTTGAAACAGGAATTATAAAGTGCCTAAATATATAGGTTAATAAAATGGATGGAAAGTTACAGTGCAAAGATAGCTAACTTTATATATTTACAATGGGCGAACACCAAGAAAAAACAAGCATGAAGTGCCTTTTGTGCCTTGGTTCTAAAGGAATATAAAATACTGCTGGCTAACTTGCTGGCTGATAAAGTACTTGCAGTGCTTAATTACATGAACATTTACATGCGTATAGTTAAAGTGTCCCAGTCCATTTACTTTCTGTTTTTGAATATCAATACTGACTGAAGTTTGTATGCTTGGGAATCCCACTTGCCTAAATAGTAGCAGAAAGCAAAGAGAGAGAGAGACTTGTTAAATAAAAAAAGAACATGTTTACTCCTCTATTACTTTTAATACAAACATTCGGAGACAAGGGAACATCTCTAAATGGGGAAAGTCTGTAATGTAGCCCCAGGCAGTGTTTGTTCCATAGAAGGGACCCATTCCTGAACCTCCCATTAAAACACTTTCAGGACTAAACTGCAATACTTATATGACAACCAAAAATCCTCATGAGAAAACCCAGCAGCGCAAACGTGTTGTAACATTTGGCAAATGTTTTCTTTGAATTGATATAAGTATATGTTGCTCTGAGCCACAAGAGTGAAAAGTGTTATTCGGCTTACCTTACTCCAAAGGCCAAATAGATCCTATAGGGGAGTAGTGCCCCCTACAGGCCTATATTTATACCTAACATTATGCAAGTCATTCTGTCCAGAGGGAAGAGTCTACAGTCATTAATGATAATTATGTATGCAGAGCCATTTCCTGAACATTATGTTTCTTATTCCTTACAAAAATGATTCTTGAAGTCATGAAGGCTTAGAAACAACAGTAGGTTCAGTTGCAAGCCTGAGAGATACTAATTGAAGAAAACATAGACATCATGTGATCGTGATGTCACCCTGGAAAAAATTTTAAGTCTGCCACTAGAGGCATTAATTTAGATAGGGAGACAGTAGGCAACTGACTGAGGAAGGTGGAAGACCTTGTGAGAGTGTGTGTCTTCACACTGGTTATGTACAGGCTAGACTGGGAAAAGCCTTGGCACTGCTGAAGCAAATCAGTGGCCTTTTGAGTTAACTGAGTCTGAACTAACCTTTATTTTCAATTCAATTAAATTTATTTTCTTCATGTTTTTTTGATTTCTGTATATATTTCCTCTGAATTTAGCAGAAAAATACAATGACAAATGCCGTCAGGCATTTTTTATGCACTAAAGTGGTTGTCTGCCTGGTGATGTTATCCTGAATACCTACACCCGTCCACACTGTAACCTAATAATATGTTATAAAGTGCTGACATATTAACATTATCAAGTGCAGAGCTGAAGTCCAAGCAGGCTATGTACAGTGACCCTTTATTCAGATTTAGAGTATGTTTCAATCAAAACATTTTTAATGAAAATGTTATCCCAAGTGTTATACCTTCTCTAAAACATACTTGTGAGTGAGATATGAGTTATGCTCTTGGGGCCCCATTTTGAAAAGGTTAGCGAAGCACTAGGACGCATCAGTAAGAAATAACTCTGCCGCCAACCTGTCAGGACCTGGGGTCTTGCTTCTTTAGTGTGATTTAATTGCATACAAAACTTCACTATCAGTGAAGACTTAAGGAGTATAATTCTTACTAGGTAGCTAGAGATGTTGGGTCAGTTGCATTACCTGTCAACTCAACACTATATTTTTCCTGGAAGCAGTCATGCCATGTTTTACCACTGATGGCAGATTTAACATTGAACTGTTTATTATTCATTCCAAATGCTGTAAGATCCCATAATCCTGTACAATTTTTATTATGTATTATTCCTTGTAATTTCTCCCATACAGTGTTTTTACATTTCCCTTTTTTTGGCTGCAGCTTTCTTGCTGTAGCTGGACAAATGGGATATTGAAGCTTGAGTTTGCAGTCCACAACTCCAAATCACTCTGCCAGTTAAAGAAAATACTATCTTCTCTCTATTCAGTAGACTAGTTTCAGCATGATTTTTTCAGCTTGTTTGTCTTTCTCATCATGCCTGCTTTAAGTGACATGACAGCTAGTGTCTCAGAGTAGGCACAAAGGCAAGTTATTTATAGCACTTCTTTGAAGCAGTTTGACTGCAACAATGTAATTAGAAACTTTTTTCTGCACTAGTGTCAAAAAAGTCTTGCATGAATAGTCAGCTACTGAGAGAGAGAGAGAGAGAGAGAGAGAGAGAGAGAGAGAAAGGCTCTCCAGTTTATAGCCAGCGATGTACCAGGCATTTGTAAAAAGAAAACATCAAAAGTCTAGACCTGTTTTAACACAGGATTTAGTATACTTAAAAGACAAAGAACCTCTGTGTGCAAACACTGAGGCAAGGGTTACCCCAAAGGGCATTTGGCTGGGAAGCCAAGTTTCAAGAAAATAAAAAATCACACATGCCCACACAATGCAAAGCATCATGGGCTGCATATGCAAATCACCACAGAATGTTATGCTGGTTCAACTTTAAGCAGGATTGCATGGTGCTGAAAGCCTCTCACACAGTTTGCAAAGGGTGCTAACAGATGACATAGACACATGTTTCGTCCTACCAGGACTCATCAGTATGCCTCGTCTGTTTGAAACTTGGCTTCCCAGCCAAATGCCCTTTGGGGTAACCCTTGCCTCAGTGTTTGCGCACAGAGGTTCTTTGTGTTTTAAGTAGTTTTTTATTTTAATGGGGTCACCACAACATAACCCAGACAGACCATCTTAGGGTAGCTGGTTCATTCCACTGGGGTGTCAAACAGACGAGGCATACTGATGAGTCCTGGTAGGACAAAACACATGTCTATGTCATCTGTTAGCACCCTTTGCAAACTGTGTGAGAGGCCTTTTGGCACCATGCAATCCTGCTTAAAGTTGAACCAGCATAACATTCTGTGGTGATTTGCATATGCTGCCCATGATGCTTTGCATTGTGTGGGCATATGTGATTTTGTATTTTCAGGATTTATTATGTTCACTTGATGGCTTATTAATTTTATTTATTATTGAAATATGATTTGTTAGTCTTTGGAATCTAAACAATATTGTGACATAATTTCCAACAGAGGACACAGCAAACTTTCAGAAGAAATAACTAGAGGAGTTTCAAATTACTTTCTCTATCACTCCCAAATGTGTCTGTGTGTGTGTCTGTCTGTCTGTGTGTGTGTGTGTGTGTGTCTGTGTTTGGGTTTCTGTGATTTATCTTTTCTGGAGAGCTGGTTTATGTTAACCCTCTCAGGACCTATCTAATTGTTAGTGGCATTGGCACTCCCATGGCTTTATATTTGTAGGAGGGGTAAATGCTAGGCAACTAATATGTTAGAGGTTTCCAGTGGTTGCACTGGGCATCATAGTGGATTGCAAAAAAAATCATAGTAGTGTCAACTGCAACACCTGGCTACCCCGGAATGCATACCTCTCACCCTGCCAGGACCAAAATGAGGGACATTGCCCATTAAAATCAGGGACAAATGCTCAAAATCAGAGACACAATTCTTACTTGCCATACAGTGCAGCATCAAAATTTTTACATATATTCAAATGCACTCCACAACCTGACCTACGTTAATAGTGTGCACTGGCATTAATACATACAGCTATTCTCTTGTAAAAGACATGCACAGGTAAACCAAAAGTTAATTGGCTGAATAGAATTGCTGCCATGTTACAAGTGATTTCCCAAAAATGAATAAAATGGTAAAAAAAAGAAGGTTTCACATTGTAAGTAGCAGCACTGGCTGTGTGTCATTACTGTGCAGACAATGTCTGGATTATTAAAATAAAACAAAAATAAATACAATCCCATATTGTAGTTTATTCAACATTGGTATACAGCTGGATACCATCATAATACAATAACTTCATATAGTATGTAGCTATCATGGTGTCACCTCTCTGTGAGTAGTATATTGCTTCACACATGTTCACCTTGACTTTTTCTCTCTTGCTCAATGCATATATTGCTACATAGACAATGACAGCAGAAAAAAACAAAGGTCCATCTAGTCTGCCTAGACTTACCTATCTGCCCCGGGACCTGAAGTCCACACAGGGTTTTATCCCTCCCAGTCCAGCCCCCTCCCTTCCCCTCCTTAATGCTGCTGACCTGAGCAACCACCAAACCCTTCACTATGTCCCAGCAATGCCTGAAACCATTTGTGGCCTTGGTACCCACCACTTCTGCTGGCAGACTGTTCTACAGCTTCACCACCTTTTCTGTAAAAAATAATTTCCTCACATCCTTCTTAACCCCCCCAATTTCAACTCAGGTTCTTGTTTGTCAAAACATGTTTGATTACAGTCCTTGATCAACTCCTGCTGTATCTTTCCTAGACTTGGGACCCCCCAAAAAAGTCAATGTTACAAAGCAGGAGGGGAGAAGAATATGGCATCATGAGTTGCTGCATTGTTTGGGGTGTTCCTAAAGTTCAGGGAGTATACAATAAGAGTAGGTCAAGGATTTTAAGCAAAACAAGTCTGAGTATAGTAACACCATTAGCATGCATTTCAGTAATCCTTTGAAAGAAGCAAATAAAGCAACCAGCAACATTAAATGAATTTTAGAAAAGGTAAGCCTCACAGCCCAGTGGTACTGAGGGATGAGGCGCTAGATGCCATGCCTCATGCCATGCCGGTGACCCACCTTCGGGAACAGACTCAGGTCATTGGGGGTCAGTGGGGGGTGTGGACATGGATTGAACTGCCTGCAGGCAATTCTCCTTTCCCAGGGAGGGTGGGTTTTCACTACACAGATTTTTTGGCCGCTAGTGGAGATTGTGGGCTCAGCTGCACAGTGCATGTCTCAGAGGGTTATGGTGGTGCAGCGGACATCCTGCAGGTGGGTGCAGGAGTGCACCTGCACTGCACTGGATGTCACTGCAAGTCTGCACCACTAGGAACATAACCAAGAAAACACCCCCCTGCTGGTGGTAGGCAAAGGTGGGATCCAATGGGTACAGCTCCACATCCATTGCCAGGCTCCAGGACATTTACTCCAGTCCCTCCACCTAAGTGCAGCACTATAGATAGAGCACCAGAAAAGGAGAGTGGCAGTCCTTCCTTGGGAGACTTAGATTAAGGGGGTTAAAAGGCTAGCCACACATGAAGGGGGCATTCCTCATCAAAGTAGAATGTCAGAGCTTCAGGCCAGATGGGCAATGCCTACACACCGGGAGACCATGCCAGAGAGAGGCCACTGGTGAGGGAGAATAAACAGTTAAAAAATAAAGAAAAGGTAAGCAATTAGAAAATATCAATTTTAAACTAGAAATAATATGATGCAAAAAGGGTTGACAGTGATCCCTTTAAAGTAAAAATTAGGGGAAAAAGAGAACAATCCTGTTCTTTATCCATCTCAGTCATTAATAGGGATCAATTTTTATTCTTACTGGCACTTAGTGTGCACGAAGAATCGCCACCATCACTAATGGGTACTGTAAAATCAATGTGGCTGACAATTCTAGGCTCTCTTTCGCCATTGTGGTCAAGACATTTTGACAAAAAAGTAACTGAATGTGGCTGGCTGTTGCACCACACCACAGCAGGCCAACAGTGTCACATCCTTCAGTATGTTCGGCCAATTGGTGCCATGCAGCAGAGCCATTTTTTTTTGTCCTCACAAAAATCATGAGCAAAGTCTGCAAGATAGTGCAAGCTCACTCACTGCCTCTTGAAAAGATGACATCTGTCAGTCCAGTTCAGGCACCAAACAGTGGAGAACCCCAGGATGTTTTGTTCACAGAGACAGGAAAGCAGCATCAGACCATGTTTTTTTATTTAGTTTTTGTTAACCGGGTAAGTGCGCTAGCCAAAACTGACTATTTTCAGGCACGACCCGGGAGAGTAGAACAGATAAATACAAATGGTTAAACAATTTTTGAGAGCAATTTTCAGCAATACAGATGAGGATTACATTCAATGACAACAGATAATGCATAGAAATAATATTACATAAGAGATGTACACATCAGCAGTAGTATAAGGGTGAAAGAGCAAGAGATAGAAAGAATAAGGTAGGTAAAGGGAAAATGACATGAGGAGTAGAGAAAATGAATCAGGAATTTGGAGAGGGAGAGAGAGACAGGGATTGGGGTAATCAAGCATGGCTGAAACAAGTGCAGGTGTCAGTCAGAGATAAGTAGTGCTTCAGCTCCCTTTTGAAACAGAGATGAGACTTAGCCAGCCACAGGTCTGGGGAAAGAGAGTTACAGATTCAAGGGGCAGAATGTTGGAAAGCAGTAGTACCTTTGGAGGTATGACATCTAGGAATGTGAAGTAAGGACTGATCAGTTGAACGCAGGCCATGGTGGGAGTTTTGGGGAACAAGTAGTGCAGCCAGAGAGTATGGTGTATTCTGTCAAAGAACAGAGCCAACGAGTGAGCACAGAGTATATTTCCTGAGAGCTGAGGGAGAGAGCCATTTTAAGTCCTTGAAGAGCTGGCAGTGGTGCGTAAGGCGAGGAGACAAGGGAGCATATCTACATATGTTGTTGTATGTCACATCCATTTTATGGAGGGAAGACTTATGTGCTGCAACAAAGATGGGGGCACCATAAGTAAGAGCAAGGAGCAGGATACCCCTGGCAATGGCCAACTTAGCAGAAAGTGTTAGCATATAGCTACTCTTATAGACAACACCCAGTTTTGAATTTACGGCTTTGCAGGCAGCTTGAATGTGTAAGTTAAAGTCAAGGGATTGGTGAAGAAGGACCCTCAAGTAGTTGAAGGACATGACACATTCGATTGGTGAGCCTCCTAAGACATCGATGTGCAGATCTGTAGAACGAGCTTTAATTTTTTGACCGAAACTAGCAGCATTGCCTTTGTCTTTTTTGTGTTCAGACCAGCTTGTGGTCAGATAGTCAGTGTTGCACATTTCAGAGATCAGCAGAGAAAGATGAGTTGATGCAATCAGCTTTCAAGGAGCTGGAGTAGAGGACCAGGTCATCCGCATACAGAATTGATGAACATGATTTGAAAGCATCTGTAATATTATCTATGAAAAGGGAGAAAAACAGAGGACCCAGGATGGATCCCTGGGACACCCCAATATTGATGGTGGTGCTTCCAGATAGGGTGGAGTTGTATTTAACAATTTGAGACCTATTTAATAGGTAGCTTCTAAACCATTCAACAACGGGGAATGAGAAACTAAATTTATGAAGCATGGTTAGGAGCAGTGGGTAATCCACGAGATCAAAAGCCTTTGTCAAGTCTATAAAGATAGCTTCAGTAAGTAGACCACCATCCATATTTGATAGGATATTAGTTGTGAGTTTCAGGAGGGCTGTCCATGTGCTGTGTCCCTTCCTGAAGCCATGCTGTGTATCAGAGAGAAGGTTGTGTTTATTTAGATGGGCAACTGTCTGCAACGCCACAGGTTTCTCCAATATTTTACTGAGAACTGAGAGAATGGCAATTGGCCTGTAATTTGTGATATCCTTTGGGTCACCCTTCTTGAAAACTGGAGTAATTCGAGCAATTTTCCATATATCTGGAACCTTGCAGCTACAGAGAGACATTGTATAAATTTTGGCTCGTGGTAAGGCTATAAGGGGAGCAGCAAGCTTAAGGAGTTGGGGTTCAAGAGAGTCAGAACCTGTGCTAGTGTTATCTGAGATGGATTTTAGTAATAACAAAACAGCATGTCTAGTAATGGCCTTAAAATAAAAAGGCGGGGAGTTTGGAAGCACATTAGGTAGATCAGTGGTTGTGTTCAGATGGTCAGAGGAGGGGGTCGGAGAGAAAGCAGCTGATTGTTGGAAGGGAGAGGTGTATTGTGTTAAATCTGAGAACATATGGTTAAAATAGTTTGCTATAGTGTCATGGTTATTACAATGAACTCCATTCAATATCATATCTCCTTGCACATCCATTTTTGCAGTGCCCAAAAAAGACTGTATATGTGTCCAGAATCTTTTGGAGTCTCCAGCAGAGCTAATGAGCAGGTTCTTGCAGTAATTGCTCTTGGCAGTCCTAATCATCTTTCTGCAGGAGTTCCTAAGAGCTCTGTAGGTATTAAAATCTGAGTGAAGCCCAGTGCGCTTGTAGCATTTCCAGCTTTTATCCTTGAGATGCAGGTTAGCGAGCAGGTCCTTGTGGAGCCACCTGGTTGGATTTGCCTCTGACACACCTGGTGACCTGTGGGGCATGTTTCCACTGAACAGCAAGAAATTCTTTTAGGAAGATTTGTAGGGCTTCATCAACATCCATAGAGGTATGGATAGCAGTCCAGTTGATCATTGAAACATCAAATAGAAACTTATCACTGTCCAACTTGGCAAAGTCAGTGAAGGTAACAAAACATGGCAGAGGGGAGGGAGGTGCACCAGCTGACCAGATGCATAAAGTAAGAGAATGGTCAGATAATTAATCAGCTAATAAGCCAGATGTGTATACATGCTCCATAGATTCACTAGTACCCAGTCAATGAGAGTTGAAGATTTCTGTGACTGGGCAGTACGGGTAGGTTCTGTTATCAGCTGGTGCAAGTTATAGCTGAGCATCAGAGATTGTAAAGAGCCATGGGTTGTTCCCAGCCAGTTCAGGTTTAGATTGCCAAGGATTACCACTTTGTTATTGTTAACAATTTGAGTGGTGTGATTCAGGAGCTGTGCAGACCATCCATGCCTCCCATAGGGGGACTATAAACACAGCTAATGTGTAATTTTTCTGTTCCAAGTACAAGGATGACATGAGCAGATTCAACACCAGATAAGGGATCACTGGTAGGGACAGTCCCAATGTTTAGGTGGCTTTTATAGAATTTGGCAACGCCACCACCCCGCTTCAATGACACTCTTTCTTTACGAAACATGGTGTACCCATCCAGGGAGCATAGTGAGTCCATAATTCTAGGCTTGAGCCAGGTTTCTGTGAGACATAGTATGTCAGGTTTGTTAACATGTATCCAGGCCTCCAGTTCAGCAATATGACAGGTAAGACTCCTAATGTTCATGTGTGCAATAAACATTCCCTTGCCAGTGACCATAGATATGTCAGTTGGTGAGAAGTGACCAAATGGACCAGGATTTAGCTCAATATTGCCAGAGAGAAGGGTGGCAATGAGGACTAGAAATGATGATTTAGTACTACGAAAAATGAAATAAGGTTCTCCATAGCAGAGAACTGCCATATCTGATGGTATAGGTTCAGGGATAGGTCAAACAGGGAAAAATAGGGCGCTGATATAACAATCTACGACTGTAGATCCAACCCCAAAGAACCACAAGAGTGGGACAAATCAGACTTCAGAGAACCCTATGAACTGCAAGCAGGTCTAGTACCAATTTAGGAAATGAACACTGAGACGCTGTTTTGTTGCAATATAACCACAGGATAAGGAAGTCAATAGGGTGAGAGAATGAAAACACCCCTGGTGGTTGGTCAGTGTAAGCAGCCAATGGTAAATCAGGCACTTAGTCTCAGAGCATCTATAAAAGAAAATGTCCACCCAGGGGTGGGAGTGGTGGGGGGCGGGTGGGGAGCCAGTGCACAGCACCAGCAGGAAGACGTCTAGCTGTCTCAGAAAAGCTCAGAAAGTTAACCAGAGCAGGGCTATAGTCACAACAAGATTTTAATTATTTGAAGCAGTCAGTGCAAGTTCAGCAGTGTGACCAAAAAGAGCTGTAGTCACAACAACAGTTAATTATTTAAGCCATTTAAAGTGGCTAGTTCAGTTCATAGGTGGCTAAAACACTTGGTGCATTTTAGCCAGTGGCTAAATTTATACCCTAGCATTTACTCAGTTGGCATGTTATGTTATGTTATGTTATGTTATGTTATGTTATGTTATGTTATGTTATGTTATGCTATGCTATGCTATGCTATGCTATGCTATGTTATGTTACGTTATGTTATGTTCTGTCTCCTTATCTTAAGCAGCACTGGACCATTTGTTGGATGTGTAAAGGAAATATTTCGTACCCCTCCCCACATCATATTCTTGTACACTTCAGAGCTGAACAATAGCATTTTCAGTTAGTTCTTATTCCTTATCAAAGCTCTTTGTGGGAATAAGGAACCTAGAGAAAACTAGACTCATACATGAATGGGGAATAACTAAATGACCATGTTACACAATTATGAGTCAACTATATATCGATGTACAATGTCTCCAGTTATCACGGAATTCCTAGTAATAACTCCCAAGTATTAGAGAAAACAGTTTTGGAAACAGGAAAACCATAAGCTCTTTTCAGTTTTTTATTCCTATATGGTTGTGTACAGGCATGACATCAGACTGTACATTGCAGGTAGGTATCCAGGTATCCTTCTGCACTCTGTCCACAGGAAAACGCATGTGACCAGCTGTCATTGAGCTAGCAACACCCAGCTGTCTCAACTCCTCTATCCTCTATTACCCATTTAATTATTGTGTCTGTGTAGCATAGTATATGAATTATGTGTGCTACATGGTTTACAGTGTCATTGTTGCGCATATTAATAATTTTACACTGCATCCATTTGAATAACATAACCTGTCATACTTAGAAACATAGAAACTGATGGCAGATAATGAATCTAGTCTGCCTGTTTTTAATTATGATCACTTTTGCTGCAAACCTAACCTGATCTACAGCTCTGTCTCTTCCACCCCCTTCCATCCTCCAAACCAAGAGGTAATTGGCTGAACAGAATTGCAATCACATTACAAGGGATTTCCCAAAAACAAATAAACAAACAAAAAAAAAACCAAGATGCAAACTGTAAAGTGCATCCTTGGCTTTCTGTCATTACTGTGTAACCAATGTCTGGATAAGAGACAGGGCTATCCTAGATCTAGTACTGACTAACAGGGAAACGATTACAGATCTCCAGGTAGAAGGTCACCTGGGGGCCAGTGACTATTACATGATATGGATCAATTTGGCCATTAGAACTAAATCATCCCATTCCAAGGCACAAATATGGGACTTCAGAGGAGCTGACTTTGATAAGATGACTAACAGAGTTAAGCTAGCCCTGGCAAGAAGAAATACAGGTGAGGGAGTACATGCAAAGTGGGCAAGTATTAAGGATGCAATAAACATCCCACTGTGTTAGAGAGAAAAGGAAGTGCAAAAGAAGAAGGAAACCACTTTGGTTCTCAAAAACAGTAGCAGAAAAGGTCAGAGCCAAAAGGCTGGCCTTCAGGAAATATAAGGGAACACAGCGGGATGAAGATAGGGAGGCATACCAAGCTTCCCTAAGGGAAGCAGAGAAGGCAGTAAGGCAGGCAAAGGCCCAAACCGAGGAAACACTAGCACAAACAATGAAAGAAGGTGACAAGACTTTCTATAGATACATTAGTGAAAGGAGAAAGTGCAGAGGGGCTATTGCTAAGATCAAAGGGGATAAGAGGGCATGTGAGAAGGAGGAGGACCATGTAAAAACTTCTATCCTATATAGATACTTCTGCTCAGTATTTACTGAGGAGAAGGTATGGCAGAGCCCACAGCTCAGCACCATGGACACGGGGGAAGGAGGTATGCACTAGTCCCATCACAAAAGAAAGGGTCCTACAAGAGCTTGATAACCTCAGGGTGGACAAGGCAATGGGACCTGATGGCATACATCCCAAGGTACTAAGGGAGCTAAGGGTGGAACTAGCAGAGCCATTATCAGAACTGTTTAGTGAGTCTCTGAGCACAGGAGAGGTCCCAGAAGATTGGAGAAGGGCTCATGTGATCCCGCTCCCCAAAAGTGGTAGCAGGGAGGAGGCAGGGAACTACAGACCAGTCAGTCTTACCTCAGTACTGGGCAAGATTATGGAGGCACACCTTAAGGAAAGGATAGTACAACACCTGGAATCGATAGGAGCACAAGATCCAAGCCAGCATGTGTTTATAACAGGAAGGTCATGTCAAACTAATCTTACAGATTTCTTTGACTAGGTAACCAGAATGGTGGACCAAGGGAAAGCAGTTAATGTCACCTACCTTGACTTCAGTAAAGCTTTTGATACTGTTCCACGTAGTAGATTGATTAATAAGCTGGGTAGGCTCGGGGTGGGTCAGAAGTTGGTCAACTGAGTAGCAAACTGCTTGAAGGGCAAAAAACAGAGAGTGGTGATAAATTGTATACAGTTAGAAGAGAAGCAAGTCACAAGTGGGGTACCTCAGGGATCAGTCCTGGCAACAGTCCTCTTCAATATCTTAATGAGTGACATTGCAGATGGACTGGAGGATAAGGTTTGTCTGTTTGCAGATGACACCAAGATCTGCAACAGAGTAGATGATCTAGATGGGGTGGGAAGAATGAAAAGAGATCTGGATAAACTGGCAAAATGGTCGGAGGAGTGGCAACTGGGGTTTAACGCAAAGACATGCAAGATCATGCACATAGGTAAGAGAAACCCTGAAGCCACTTATAGGCTTGGAGGGGAGTTGCTGACAGTCACAAGGGAAGAAAGAGACTTAGGCATCATCATCACAGATGACCTGAAATCATCCAAGCAGACCACTAAAGCAGTAGACAAGGCTAGGGGGATGTTGGGGTGTATTAGCAAGGGTATCACAAGTCATAAAAGAGAGGCAATAATCCCTCTTTACAAGACACTGGTTAGGCCCCATCTGGAGTACTGCGAGCAGTACTGGAGGCCACACCTTCACAAGGACATTAACCAAATTGCGGCAGTCCAGGGAAGGGCAACCAAAATGGTGCAGGGACTGCATCAGAAAACATATGAGGACAGATTAACGGAACTTAATATGTATACCTTGCAGCAAAGGAGGGAGAGAGGTGATATGATTGAAACATTCAAACACCTTAACGGCATTAACAAGGTGAAAGAGTTATTTTTCAAAGAAAGGGTGGTGGATGCATGGAATGGCCTACCTAAGGAAGTGGTGGATATGAATACAGTGCAGGGCTTCAAACAGGCATGGAATAGGCATAAGGGAGCAATACAGATAAGAATGAATAGATAGGCCATTGACAGAGCAAATGCCAATGGGACAGTCATTAGGTAGAAAAAGAAATGGGCAGACTGGATGGGCCTTGCAGTCCTTATCTGCCATCAACTTCTATGTTTCTATGTTTCTATGTTAAAAATAAGACAAAAATAAATAAAATCCAATATTGTAGCTTACTCAGAATTGGTATACAGTTGGGTACCATCATAATAAAGTAACTTCATACGTATGTAGCCCTCATGGTGTCACCACTCTATGAGTAGTATACAGTATTCCTTCATGTTACCCTTGATTTTTTCTCCCTTGCTCAATGAATATGTTATTACCAATTTGATTATCATGTTTGTGTAGCATAGTGCAACATGAATTATGTGTACCACACAGTTTACAGTACTGACATTGTGCGTATTAATAATTATACACTGTATCCATTTGAATCACATAACCTGTCATACATAGAAACTGATGGCAGATAATGACCGCTGGGCCCATCTAGTCTGCCCATTTTTAATTATGATCAGTTTTGCTGCAGACCAAACTTGATCTACAGCACTGTCTCTTCCATCCCCTTCCTTCCTCCAAGGGTTCCCTTGTGCCTATTTGAGGCATTTTTGAAACCCACCGCTGATTTTACCCCTGCTGCCTCCCATGGAAGGCTGTCCAGGAATCCACCACCCTTTCTGTGAAGAACTATTTCCTCACATCTCTCCTGAATCTATCTCCTTCCAGCTTCATATCATGACCCCTTGTTCTCAAGTACCTTTTTCTCTGAAACATACCTCCCTACCATACATTATTAACCCTGATGAGGTATTTAAAGGGCTCCATCATATCCCAACCCTCCCTCCTCTTCTCCAGGGTGCACATATTGATCTCTTTCAGTTTCCTCTCACAGGGCTTCTGATGCAGACCTTGCATCATTTTCACATCCCTCAGCTCTCTACTTGTTGCTTTCTCCTTTTTCTAAGTGTTCCTCCTTCCTCACCTTTCTTCTTTGACTGCTCCTTTTCCCTCTTTCTCCTTTGCTGACCCCCTGTTTTCTTAAATATCTTTCATTCTGGTGGGACTCTCTCCCCTTGGGATCTCCCTACTCTCTATCTCAGCCTGTGGTGGCCCAATTTCTGCCTCCCCAATTTTTTCTGTCACCCCCCGACTACTTTACATGTCCATCGAAGTCACATTTAAACTGTCCACTGAGGACAATGGTTCCCTACTTAATGGAAGCTGGTCACCGCCTTGGTATAGGCTCTTATCCTTCTAGGTTTGCACTCAGTCCCCATTGTAACCATATCTCTCCTCTCTGCAACATGTCTTCTACCATTACTTAAAGGCCTTGGTGCAGAGCTCCCTCTCATTCCACACATGGTATAAGATGCACTCACCGTTTGCATTTTAAATGCAGGGGAAATGAAAGATTAACCAGATAAATGATCTAACTTTACCAAAAATGAAATTTACATGAGAAGCTGACTACAGCAATTGATCTTTATGTTTAAGCCCATTAAAATACCATTATCAAGTTAATGCATTAGCAGCCGTAGTGGCTCTGACCAAAATTTGTTTTTGTATGTGATTCAATTTATTCGTTTTTAAGCCTAGTGAGAATTACTCTGGGTGCTGCATCCAAAGTTTGACTTGCTATATCACCAGTTTGACGTATTGCTTTCTTGAAATATTTACAGACCCTGTCAAAACATGCTTTATTATTAGCTACTTTATTTGAACCATAAACCCTGTCCATAAAAGTAAGCTCTTCTTAAAGGGTCTCAACAATTATGTCATAGATCCCAATGGGAAGAGGATGATTCTGCTCAAATTGTTCCAGGTTAGCCACTTATGTTCTATCAAAGCTCTCTAAAATGGTATCATACTTGGAATAAACTAACAATTATGAGACCTGCAAGGCAATGCAAGGTAGGTTTGTTAATTGCAGGATTTTACACTGCATTTACTGCACCACTGAAGTTATAGCAACAACCTATAATGGGAGGAGAGGAAGCGTTGACAATTTGCAAGTCCAACTTGGATCCAACTCATGTGATCCTGCTCATAGGTAACTTTGTTATGAAGTAACCTGGCAAAGGGTTGTTAACAAATTCTGGAGCAGAACTTACAGCTAGATCAGGCACAATTTATTTTACCTGATTGCACTTTGCTAATGTCTGTCTGTCCTAAGGCATCAGCAAGTTTGGTTGCTAGCAACAGTGTTAGGCCTAAAAAGACTAATGCTCTCCAAATGGGGAACAACTTTATCCCATTCTTTGATGAATGGATAGAGGAATCACTGGATAGTTTGGTAACTTTTATTGGAGCAACATATGTCTTGTACAAACATGGTATGGTGCACAAGCTTTTTAGGGCTCAGTGGGTCCTTTCACCAGATACAGCAGTAATCAGAACATAAGAAATGTAGGTTAGATTACAGTGAGTTGTGTGGAAACGTAGAAGCATAGAAATTGATGGCAGGTAAAGGCCACTTAGCCCACTCAGTATGCCCATTTTTCCCTACCTCCATTCTTGCCTCGGATCCTACTTGGTCTACAGCTCTTTCTTTCTCTTTCCCTCTTCCTTTCCACTATGAGTCCTTTGTACCTATCCCATGCATTTGTGAACTTCTCCACTGTTTCTGCACTCATCACCTCTGTTAGAAGGCTGTTCCAGGAATCCACCTCTGTTTCTGTGAAGAAGTGCATCCTTACATCTCTCCTGAATCTTCTCCTTCCAGCTTCATATCAGGTCCCCTTGTTCTTGAGTATCTTTGGGTTTTTTTTGTTTGTTTTTGAGAAAAATTCTTCCTTCCTGTACCTTGTTCTGTGAGGTATTTATCAGGCTCTGTCATTCCCCTCCCTCCTGTCTTTCAGGGTGTACATGTTGAGGTACCTTAGTTTCTCCTCCTAGGGCATTTGATGCAGACCCATTTTAGTTGCTCTCCTCTAGACCACCTCCACTCTATGTCCTTCCAGAGATGAGGTCTCCAGAACTTGGCACAGTACTCAAGGTGGGATCTTACTAGTGATCTACACTGGGGCAATACCACTTCCATCTTTCTGCTGGTGAAACTCATTCCTATACACCCTAGCATCTCACTACCCCTCCAACTGCCTTGTTGCACTGCCTGGCCACCTGTAGGTCATCCAGTAGGATAAAACCAAGGTCTCTTTTCTGCTTGGTTGTCACCAATACCACTCCACCCATTGTGTACTCTGCCCCTGGATTTCTGTACCCCTTGTGCATTATTTTGCACTTGTTCTCACTGAAACTCATTTGCCATACCCTTGACCACTCCTCAAGTTTTCTTATGTCTCTGTTATTCCTTTCCAACCCCCTGGAGTGTCCACAGTGTTGCAGATCTTAGTGTCATCAGCAAAGAGGCAGACCTTCCCTTTCAGCTCCTCTGCAATTTCACTTGTAAAGACATTAAAGAGAACAGATCCCAGCACTGATCCCTGTGGTACTCTGCTGGTCACCCTCCCTTCCTTGAAGCAAACTCTCTTTACCACTGCCTTCTGTCATCGATCCCCTAGCCAATTTCTTACCCAGTTTACCACCTTTTTACCCAGCCCTAAGCTACCCAGCTTGCTCACTAGTCTTCTATGTGGAACTATGTCAAAAACCTTACTGAAATCCACATAGGCCATGTCCACCACTCCTCCATGATCTAATTCCTTTGTCACCCAGTAAAGAAATCTATCAGATTTGTCTGACATGACCTCCTCCCAGTGAATCCATGTTGCCTCGGGCCCTACAACCCATTCCATTCAAGATATTCCAGAATCCCTTCCTTCAGTAGTGTTTCCATCAGCTTTCCTACCACCAATGTCAGGCTGGCTTGCCCATAATTTCCAGCCTCTTCCCTGCTACCACTTTTATGAAGAAGGACTACAAATGCCCTCCTCCAGTCCTCTAAAGGAGTTGCATTGCTACAAAATACTTTATGACAGGATAATGGAAGAGTTACAAGGTCACTGCCCAGGTGGAAATAAAAGATCCCATAGACTTACAGATGAAGAGTAAAGGAGTTTCCTTGGTATAATGACCAACATTTCCCCATCAATAAGACAGAGCCATGTAGCCAGCCCCTAAGGATGCACCTGGAAACAAACTGTCACAGCTTAGTGTGCCTTTCCTGGTCAAAAAAATTGTAAATTGTAAAAAGAAGGGTGGGTAGACAACTGATAGCAACAGGTCTATAGCTGTGAGGGGAGGCTTTTCAAGAAGTTCTAAGATATTCATAAAAGAAGCTGAATGTTTGCACTGAGGTGTTAAGGTAAAAGGTTTCCTGATAGGAAGAGGGAGAGAGGGGATATGATAGAGACATACAAGTATCTTACAGGGAGGAACAGGGTGCAGAAATACACTATTTTTAAGCAAAAAAGGTGTTCCAGGACTAGAGGGCATGGGATGAAGTTGGAGGGAGGACGAGTCAGAGGAAACGTGAGGAAGAATGTCTTTACAGAACAGGTGGTGGACAAGTGGAACACCCTGCCAGTGGAAGTGGTGGGGGCTAAAACAATCATGGGATTTAAGAATGCATAGGATAGACATAAAGGAATTCTGGAGGTCAGGGGTAAGGGGCAACACATCCAAGAAAACATAAAGTGAACTTACAAGCCCAAATGGGAAGACCGGGTGGGCTGTAGGCCCTTATCTGCCGACACTCTCTATGTAGGAACACAAACTACAGTAATTACCTAAGATATACAAGTGCAGGTTCTGAAAAATTGTTTTTGAAAAAGATATGCAGACTTTTTTAAGGTAAAATAATGACAAAAGCCCTGATGACATGAATAGTGTGTCACAAAAATGTTGGATTTTGAAGCTTGTGGTTGATGATTATTAATAATAAAAAAACAACAATTCAAGCCAGCCCAGTAGTGTGGAGAGCTGAGGTGCCAGGGAGCCTTACCTCTTGTGATGCCAGTAACCCAGGTTCAGATGTGGGTCTCTCAAGGGCTAGGTCGGGGAGGATTGAGTAACCCTTGAACAGCTTTCATCCCTCAGAAGGGGGGCGAGTGTGTCCCACTGTCTGTCTGTCACTTAGACCACACAGAGGGGAGAAACCCAGACACAAGGCACCAGGGTGCCTACAGAAATGGAGCTCGCACATCACCCCATTGCACACAAGGTGGGCTCAGGGTGAAACCAAGGCAGAAAAAAATCTCTGACCACATAATGAAGGCCTGATCCCTTGCAGGCCCTGCACCAGCAACTGAGTGCCTCAGCCCGCCCCCCAACACACACACACACACACAGTCCAGAGACAGAGGATAATGGATGGATAGTAAGACTTAGAGAAGCTGGGTGACAGGGCCAAAGGGACCATATGGAAGGGGGAAGCTGAGGCAGACAGGCCAGCAAAATAAATAAATAAATAAACTTTCTTAATGACATTCCCATGAGTGGGTCAGTTATTCCATACTGGGTTGGCCTTACTTGTCATGCTTGTGGAATAGGTTCCCCCTGGATAATATATTCCTTTTGCAGGCCCAATGAGTAAGTTTTATACTAGCCTTCCTGTTTTTTATGATGAAGACTCCTATTCTTTGAAAACAACTGTGGTGCATCCTCTCCCCTCCTGAGTGCAAACCTAATGTCTCTGAGACCAGGGTCTCATTCTCACTCTTGTTTCACATCCGGGATGCTGGCCATTGTGTATTTCTCTGGTACTGTCTGTTTGATATTCTGTAATCAGTGCACATGCATACAGTTCCATTCTTTTTCTGAACCCCCACAACTGGCAAATCATAGGGACTCCTGGACTCTTGAATCATTTTGGCCATGAGCATCTCTGTCAGCAGGTGTGAGTTGTTGAGATCTTTCTCTGAACAAACAGTCTGTAAAACCTTGCAGCAGAAGAGGCATTGTCTTCAGCTCCTCCTCTGAAACCTGGCTTCCAGGTAGGCAGGTAGCATTCCATCTATGGGGTGGAGAGGTGCCCTGGCACTCCCCCTGGGAGAGTAACCACTAGGGCCGCGCAGAGGACAGGCACATCTGCCTGGAGGATGAAAGTGAAGGGTTAAAAAGAGTGGTGTCCTGTAACTACCCCTCACTCTTGCCCTCCCAGCTGAAGATTTCACATCAGCAGATGAAAGCAGTTTACAGAGGCTTCCAGAAGCTCCCAGGAAACACAGATGGCTCTAAGCTTTTTTTAATAAACAGTTAGGTGTCCTTTGTTCCTGTTAGCATTAACCTTTGTTTTCTCCCAATGGATGCATAGTTATTGTGGAGAAGCTTTGTTTGCACTTTACAGGGTTTGAAGAAACTATCAGCATAGGAGCTTACAGTTACAGTACAATGCACTGCCTGAATTGTATGTAACTGAATATTGTTATAAGCTGTTTCTTTTGAGGGTATGGTTATAACAGAGAGGGCAAGAAACTGTGGAATGGGGACTGGTTGCTCATACCTAGGTTGGGGGCTCCCCTGACTATGTGTTCCAAGGCAGAGTGTGGAAGCTGTCAGATGTGTCAAATTTCCTCCCCTCAGCTCCAGCAAAATTGCACTGGGGGGGCGGTGAAAGGTCATGGCTCTGGAACTGGATGGGATTTTCCAGTCCAGACCATGACAGCCACCATGTGACTCGGGCGAGGAGCGGCATTCTCAGGATGTGCCTGACCTGGCAATTGTCTCCCTGCCATGGCAGTTTCTTTTTCCTGATGGAAATAGATGACAAAATAAACTAAACATAATTAAAATGTTAAAAAAAAGTCTGAACAAGTCCACTGAGCTGGAATGACAGCAGGCTGTGGGGACACTGAACCATGTAGTGCATGGCATCCTCATGTTCCTGAGCAGCAGTCATGTCAGTAATGTGGATTCCCTACAGTTGTATCCTTCCAGGATGTGGGAATCTACTATAGGCTATGGTGACATTTCATTTGTAAATTAATTTCTGCTGTAGAAAGTAACTTTTATTTGAGTGTTCTCTTATGCTTTACTTCAGCAGAGCTCGAATGTTTTTTGTTAAATTATTCAGCTTGTTCCTTTAAATTCCTGTGCAGCTGCTTCTTTTCTTGCCTGGGTACTGTGTGTGCTTTTGCAACACATGAAATGAAAAAAATATATTTGCTCAGGCAAAGTTCAGCTTTTAGATTATTTCTGAGGAAGGCCTAATCAGCAGCACATTGTTTCAATATCTGAATTTGGTTGGCACAATTTCCCTTCCAAATAACTAGACCATAGGTCTGGCGGGTATCCTGACAGTTTTTCTGAGGATTCAGAACAGCAAGTATACCTGTAGGCTCCACTGGCTGTTAGCAATGGGGGACTCAATTTTTCAGAGTTCATGTTGAATATTGGCAGGGGAAGGGAGGTTCTAAAAGTGTGGGGGGGGGGCTGCTCAGATTAGGTATGGATTTGCTTGCAGTACCTGAGTCCATGGTGGACAGGCACGGGGTTCAGTGCGGTCACCCATCCTCCCTCTACAGTGCATGGTGGTGCAATCAAATGAAGTTCCATTCAGCTGCCATCTTGCATCAGCATGTAAAACATGGCCAAGGGCATCTGGGAATGATGGATTGGGAGACAAGGCCGGTGCCACACCATGGTGCAATCTGCATTCCTAGACCCTGAACAGTGGCCCAGCCCAGGTTGCCCACTCCATCCCATGATCCCGCTTTCTTGCTGCTTTTCTGCTAAGCATTCAGATAGGTTCTAAAAAAAAAAAAAAAGTTAATGAATCAGAAAGGACTGTTTCCCCCACTCCTCTGGTGCCATATGGGTGGACGAATCATCAGTTTGCATTGGGTTTCACAGGGGAAAACAGCTATTTTGGCACACCACATGCAGTTTGGTTTAGTGGTTAAGGTGCACAGGAGTGAAACTACAGCTGCAGGTTCAAATTCCATAGCTACCACTTACTCACAACATGATCCTGAGTAAATCATTGTAAAAGGGCTGAATAAGATCCTGTACCATTTATTACACATACATACATACAGTGGTAGTCATAGAAAAGTTTCTCTGTACTGAGGTAAACCTGGGTATACTGAGGCAGAATGAGGCAGGATCACATTGCAATCGATGCAAATTGCCTCTGTAATACCTTAGTGGTACCTCAAGGTACCTTGAGGTAGGAAACTTTGTACATAGTTGCCAACAGATTAGGCCTAACAGTCTCTCTAATCTGCCCAAGATGCAGCTCACTATTTAGTCTCAGCTGCAGACCCCTCACCCTTTATGAAACCCCTGCTCCCAGGTATCCCCCTCACAACTCCCCTGCTGTTCACTTCCCCCCAACCTGTACCTTGTCCATGTCCCAGCCCTTCTTGAATTCTCCCACTGCTTTTGTTGGCATCAGCTCTTCTGGCAGCACATTCCAAGGTGGCACCACCATTTCTGTGAATTAGTGTCTCCTAACTTCCCCTCTGTACCTCTCCCCTACTAGCTTCAGGCTATGTGCCCTCATAGTCCCTTCCCCCTTCAACATGAGCAGCACCTCTGGGTTTACTCTAGTAATCCCCTTTAGATATTTAAAGGCCTCTATCATGTCCCCCACTGTCCCTGCTGTCCTCTAGGGAGTACATGTGCCAGAACTGTGCACAGTACACTAGGTGCAGTCTCACCAAGGAATTGTACTGGGGCAGTATAACCTCTCTTTTCCTTGATGTTACCCTCCCCTAGCAATACACCCACGCATTCTATTAGCCTTGCAGCCGCTCTCCTGCACTGCTATGAGTTGTTCATTTAGTCATCTATTACTACTCACAGATCTTTTTCCTCCTTGGAGACTGACAGCTGTTCTCCCCCCAAATGATAGTTATACCCAGGGTTCCTAACACCCAAATGCAATATGCTGTCCTTCCGAGCATTAAATCACAGCTTCTAAGTGTGAGCCCACCTTTCAAGCCTTACCAAGTCTTCCTGGAGTGCCCTCCTCCCCTTCTTGCTGTCCACCACCACTCCCAGTTTGAAATCATCAGTAAACAGGCTCATTTTGCTTCAAACTCCCTCCCTGATGTCTGCTATGAAAGCATTGAATAGGAGTGGGCCCAACACCAATTCTCAAAGGAACCCATTGCTGACCCTTTTGTGAGTCGAGGCCTCTCCTCCTACCACCACACTCTTCTATTGGTTACTAAGCCAGTTTGCAGTCCACACCACCATTTTTTCCCCAACTCCTAGGTTCCTCAGCTTACATATCAGTCTTCCATGCAGGGCAGAGTCAAAAGTCTTTGCTAAAGTCCAGGTACAGGACATCAACCTGCCTCCCCCATCTAGAGATCTTATCACCTAGTCAAAAAATTCAATTGCATTGGTTTGACATGATCTCCCCTGGATGTACCCATGTTGGTATTCATATTGAAAGCTATTTGCCTCCAGGTACTCTACCTTTCTTTCTTTCTTTCAAGATGGCCTCTATCAGTTTTCCCACTATGGACTTCAGACTGACCAGTCTGTAATTTCTCTTATCACGTTATGTAGAAAGAGTTAATAGCAAAGATCTTTCCATCCTCTCCTTGTCTGATTGTGAATCAAATTTTCTTGTGAGATCTAGGAACTGATCATTCTGATGGTCTCATGATTCTCCCCCTTCTGCTACTCCCTACCTTCACTTGCTATTTCTACCTTTTCTTCCCCCTTACTTATCTGTGGTTATAAAATATTTGTGGATCTTTATGTTAAACTGTGTTCTCTGGTTTGAAAATTGTATGTAGTTGTATTTTGTTGAAATGATTGCAAAAAGCTACTTGGAATTCAGAGGGTTAATTATGAGATACAGCACAAGCTCATTTACAGAGCTGTCAACAGGAGATTAGTTCTGGGACACAACGTTCTATTTTGTTGCACCTGCAAGGAAGGAAACTGACAAAGTTCTGATACATTTTGTAAAAACAGGCGGTATCTTAACGAGATCAGGATGCAGAAGTTAATTGCCAGATAAAGACTTCTTGTAAAAAGAGCAACCTTTTGTTAGAGAGAAACTGAGATTTCAAATTAAAAAGAAACCCTCAGATGAAGGACTTTGTTTTCTGTTTGTACTGCCTTTGTAAAGAGCTATCCTGAACAACTATTTTTTTACTGTTTTTTATAATAATAAAATGCTACTTGTGAATTTTACAACTGCTCCTAGTTTTGCTATGCTTCCTGACCTTTGCCTCAACAACAACCGTTAAAGAAAATAAAGGAGCATTTTTTTAACTATAAAAAAACAAATAAGGAAACATCAGAAATGGGGCTATCACACATGGCCCAATCCATGCAGCCAGCCAAGGTAGGGACTCCACCCAGTGGGCAGCAATGGCATTTTGGGCCTTAGGTTGTGTTTAAAAAGAAGAAGAAGACAGTAGGCCAACCCATATTTTTTTTAACTCTGTTTCTTCTCCTCCCAACTGGAACTCTCTTGGGCTACCTCGCTCGCCGTTGTTGCTCTACCACCTGCTGTGTTCTCCACCATCTTCAAGGATGTTACAACTCCCCAGGGACTCGGGTGGAGGGCTACTGCCCCAGGGAGATTGAAGGGGCAATAGAGAAGAACCAGCATTGGGCATGTGGTAACGATGGCACTGGAGGAGCCGTCGTCTATCCAGAGGGAGGGGCTTTTTCACCTTAGTGTGTGTGCTCCTCCCCTCTCCTCCCTTGCATGATGCATGTCCCGATCGGCAGACGGCAACCCTGCCGACATTGGGCCAAGCCAGCTTACATGCTGTCCAGTGCTCAGCAGCACCCCCCGGTCTCCACCAGGGGCTGCTAGTGCACTGGACACCCCAGAGCCTCCCTCCAAGATAGGAGAGCAGTCCAGTGGGTGCTCAATCCAATCCCACCCCTGCTGATCCCCAGCACCAGAGTTCGCTCCCGAACCCTGATCGCCAGCGTGGCATGAGGTGTGGCATCCAGCGCCTCAACCCTCAGCACCACCGGGCTGGCCTGGCCCACCCATATTGATGTACATTGGTCTAGAAACAAGACTATGGAGACTGTGCATATTATGGACCTGCCATGTAGAGGTTAGCAGGCATTGTGAGGGAGGATATACAGTATGGAATGGATATATAAACCTCATTTTAGGCCGGGGTCCCCAGCAGGGAAAGCATACAAGGGCACATAAAAATATAGAAACACAGAAACATAGAATTTGATGGCAAATAAGGATTGATTGGCACACCTAGTCTGCCCATTTCCCTACCTGATGGAAAACTGCAGATTCTAGTTAACCAACAGCTTACTTTCTCCTACTCCCACTAGAATTGCTTTATGTCTGTCCCATGCATTCTTGAATTCTCCCACTCTTCTTGACTCCACAACCTCCTCAGGAAGGCTGTTCCATGCATCCACAACCCTCTCCATGAAAAAATACTTTCTATCATTACGTTTGAGCCATCCCCCCTCTATCTTCAGATTGTGCCCCCTTGTTCTTGCACATCTCTTTTTCTGAAATATGCTACCCTCTTGGACCTTGCTGATTCCCTTGAGGTACTTGAAAGTTTCTATCATGTACCCCCTCTCCCTTCTTTCCTCGAGGCTATACATATTAAGCTGCTTTAGTCTCTCTTCATATGTCTTCTGGTGCAGACTCTGCACCATTTTGGTTGCCCTCCTCTGAACAGCCTCCACTCTGTCTATGTCTTTGCAGAGATGGGGTCTCCAGAACTGCACGCAGTACTCCAGATGGGGTCTCCCAACTGTCTGTACAGAGGGATGACAACTTCCTGTTTTCTACTGTTGATGCCTCTCCATATGCATCCCAGTATCCCCCAGTCTTCCTTACTGCCTTTTCACATTGCACGCCCACCTTAAGGTCATCTGATATAATTACTCCCAGGTCCCTTTCAATTTTGTTGTTGTTAGTATCTCACCCCCATTGTGTACTCTTCCCCTGGGTTTTTGTTTTCCAGGTGCATTACCTTGCACTTTTTTGCACCTAATCTGAGCTGCCAAATACGGGGGCAGCATTAATAGAAAACTAGGCTGCCACAATGATGCCCTCCCGGAGGAGCCTGGGTTAAACTAGACAGCTTGGCTGGCACATAGTGATCATGACTAATACTCACAGTGTTTTCTTTTTGATGGGCAGTAGGTTCCTCTCATTTCAGCTGCTTGCAGTTTAAGAATGCCTAGCAACAAAAGAGTTCACCATCTGGCAAGCTGGCAATAACCACAGTGCTTGAAGCACTGCTGAGGGCCATGTATGCTGAAAAAGGTCAAGCATGGTTGAACCCTGTCTAATGGAGACCCCAATGCCTAAAGAGAACCTGGCACCTGAGAAATGGAAGTGACCCGCGAAAGAGCTGGCAGCCCCCCCCCAAATGAGCAAGGTAGCCAAGAAATCTAAAGAAAAAAGTAAGACAAGCACATGGGACCCGAAGAGTTTTTCTTAGGCTTCTCATGTCCTCTAAAGGGCTAATCAAGATTCAGGGTAGCAGTATTTGCTGCAGTCATTTTAATTATGAGCAGTTTGAGAATCTCTCAGGGCAATGGTACAAGGGGAAAAGGGTAAGGAGGTGAATTCCTCCAAAGGACTCTTCTTCTCTAGTCAGCATGAGGTAGGGGGCTGCATGACCTGGTTCCCAGTTTGGGCATCTATGATAGGCCTGACATCCCCTATCACTGTTTAAGCAATTACAAATATAGAAAGAAGAGACAGAGAGGGTTGTGCCCTACTTTTTTCCATATTGGGCAGTGTAACCCATTTTATTAATTATGTGTCCTTTGTTTCATGCCCAGTCTGACAAAACAGGGTCTCTTGTACATCTTTTCTGTCCTATCCCCTCTATTTTCCCTCTGTTTTCCCTCTGTTGGCCAAAATATACTCCCTTCCCTCATTAGTTGGGAAGCTTGCCTAGCACAAGTGCTCAAACAGCACTGTTGCTCCACACAGAAGCTGATAAAAAGAAAGAAGAAGTGACAGAATGTATGCAGAAACAGTGGAGCAGAAACTAGATGTATAGTGCCATCCTTTGGCTAAAGAAAAACAGTGCAGCAGAATTACAGCAGAATAACTGGTATATTCTACATTTTTTATGACAATTGACTTAGACAGCATGTACTACACTTCTAGTTAAGTTTGCAAATGTTTCTTAGGTGTTTTCCTGTTAGATAGATAGATAGATAGATAGATAGATAGATAGATAGATAGATAGATAGAGCAATA
Source organism: Neoceratodus forsteri (assembly GCA_016271365.2). NCBI lineage: Eukaryota > Metazoa > Chordata > Ceratodontiformes > Ceratodontidae > Neoceratodus > Neoceratodus forsteri. The sequence goes on along the minus strand of CM028133.1, from coordinate 1,027,660,496 downwards.
AAGCACAGTTTTAATACTGAAAAACACTGATTATACTAAATGTGTTATCTGTTTGCTATGCAATGTCCTATTACTGTTATGTTCATTCTAGCACTTTTATGGGAATTGGGAGGTAGGTTTTTCCCTCTAAATGAATCTCTGTTGACTGGGACTTGAGTCAGTGGGTGTCTGGCCAAAGCAGAAGAAAGATTGCTTGTTAGAGGCAGTGCTGAAGGATGGAACTTGTACAGATTGCTTCACGGAGACATCAGACTTGCCAGCCAGTATCTCAGAAAGGTTCCATAGTGCCAGAATTTGATTAAGGTTGTTGTGATACTCTAGTCTTTTGTCTGTTATTTTATTTTGCTTGTTATTTAAATAAATACATGCCCACTATGTTTTCCTTGAGATTTGCCTGTCTGTGTGCTTCCTAAATACCCATGCCATAACAGGATCACAGCCCAGTCTCATCAGACTTGCCTGTGGGTGCAGTACCACCAGGTGAGAGTAGTCACTCACCACCCAGCTACATGACCCCCCCAACTCACTGAGGTTTGGGTTCCAACTCAGAGAGGTACATCATTTCCTCAGTCTGCACATGAGTAAGGCCATTCATGGGAAGGACTGCTGAGCTTCCAAGGTAGACTTGGCAAATCTTCCTGAGTTATGCACATCCCTCCAATAATATAATATGTTGGTTAATAAACATATGGCTGTGGCCATTCTCTCCAAGACTGGTGTTATGTGTTTTATCCAGGGAAAGGGGTTATGGGACCTAACAAGACAAAGGGCAGTGATCATGTGGGAGAATGTGATGTTCCTCACCTGTCACACATTCCATATCCCAGTCACTCAGGGGAATCCCTGTAATCCTCTAGGCAAACTTTTTGCCCATTCAGTCTTTCCACTCCACAGACAGAGGTGACTCCCCAAAATCAAAGCCAGTGAGGTCTCTTTCTGGACTGGTTCTCTCTGAGGTGGGATTAGTCTGCACTGCTATGCCAGCACAGTACATTCTTGCTAATGTCCTGCCTTTCTGTGTTGAGAGGTTCCATTCAGTCACATTATTGACCTGCACAGTGATCTGGAACACTGGAGCACAGTGCCATGAATGCAAGCAGGTAACACAGTAAGTTTAGCCTGTAGCCCATCTGGCAATTCCTGCTGCCCCTGGGGCAACGACAATCAAAGTCTGGTTGCAAATATCTGTCTTTAATTGGACTACACTGCTGATGGTGTGCTGTGTATTTAGTAACAAGGTGACCTCTTCTCCATCCCAGTGTCACACAATGTCAATTTCATTTTCACTGGAACTGTCACTAACTTTTCGATATAAAAGCCTTTTTTAGTAACTCATGAACTGTCAGATTCAATTACTTTTGTTGGGCCTCCCTCTCCTGTAGAGTTGCTTACACCTCCCAGTCATATGGGTATTCATTCCAATTATCAAAGCAGTGTGATCATACATCCCACCCTCTAGTCACACTAATGTCAGGGTCTCCATGGGGCCTCCAACCCATACCTTCTCTGGAAAATCAATGTGATGCATTCCAAATAGGGGTACACCTTGTTGCTAAGGGCCCACATATTTTGTCCTTGTAAGGGCAACAGGGGGGATATTAGTCAAACTCCTGTCATAAATGTCTTTGAATATCAAGGTAACCTGAGACCCACTATCCAGAATGGCATGGGTGGACTGTCCCTCCACCCTGACTTGAATCTCGGAAGATGGTCTAGCTATCTTGTCAATATCCAACAGCTGTGCCTATTAATCTTGACAGTAGATCTGGTGATAATTTGAGAAGAGTATCTTGCTTCCGGATTGCCATTGCAACTTGTTGTCATTTCCCTTCTGCATCACTTTTTGAATAGCCTGTTTGTTAACTTTATGAAGAACCTCTGATTTGCAGAAGTTCCAGGCAGTGGCCAAACATTCCACATTTCACTATTGCTCTGTGGTCTGCCATTACTGAAGGTCCTCTGCTATGAGCTATTGTACTTCAAAAGCCCACAATGCCTGCATGGAGCCCACGCATGCAGTACTTGAGCAAGTGCACAAGCTCCACTAAGCAAGAAAATTTTAATCACACTGAAAAAAGACTTGAAATTGTTGCTGGAAGTTGTCATTAATATTAGAAGTGGAGAGAAGGCATGTCTTACTCATATGCTTAATGAGAGTAGGTTTTGAAAGGAATGGAAAGCTAGTTTAGTGCTGCTATGGTTTTTGCCAGGCACTAATTTAATAGCAACACACGCATGGCAATGCTCTATTAAGCAATATGAGAGCACATCCAAAAGCTTAATGCATATAGCTTGGAGCTTTTAAATAACTTAAGCGTTGATAATTGCAACTGCATTAACTTTTATGTGAGGTTAAGTTCTAAATGTCTGAGAATACCACAACTTCCTGCTTTTAAATAGTCAGTTTGGAACACTTCCAATTACTATGTGCTACTTATTAACAAAGGATCTTATATTCTATTTAGTATCCCTAACAGGTCAATAAATACAAGTACTGAGTGCTGAAAAATGGATAAACTAGCCATGGCTCATACTCAATTTTGAATTGCTTTGCAGTAGATATAAACATCTTTGGGAAAATAGATAATGTTTAGTAGCAAGCAAAGCTTTGTGTTCTTAAACGACATCACTTATTTTTATAGTGTCTGTTATCTATAAAATGTAGGGCCTAGTATGTGAATTAGTAGTATTAATCAAATATTGTACAACACAACTAATCACCTGAGTTATTTACTGTGACTTTTTTGGGTCACTTCTGTCATTATACTTTCTAACTGAAATACATTTGAATACCATCACTGTTTGTGGCAGCTCCTATGCAATAAATCTCACAGCTAAATTTATAGAACATTGGAGAAATTCAATGAATCATATGTTTGTGAAGTGATTTATCAGACATAGTGCCTATTTTCCAATTGGCACATACATAGTTTGAGCAAATCTCAATTTATGAAAATAAAAATAGTAAAAATGACTAAACAACTTACTAAAATTATGGAATGGCATAGATGTTATTACTGATATGTGTGGATACTGGAAAAAAAAAACAGGACTAAATGCAGTTGATTTTCAATGCACCTCAGAATGAGGAATTTGAAAGGAACTTACATTTGCCTATTTAAACGTTAACAGTTTGATGGTACACTTGGATGAAATAAACATTTGGATTGAATTGGAGAAATCTGACATTCTCACATTAAGTGAAACATGGTTAAAATGGTCTGTTTTCAAAATAATTTGTTAATTTGGAAGGGCAAAACCAGTTCTGCAAAGATAGATCAAAGGGAAAATGGAGAGGGTTCATTATTTATTTAAATGAAGTAGCCATGTGAAACAAGATGAAACTTATATAACAAGTGGCTCAGCTGAACATTTAACTGTAAAGCTTGTGTTAGATGCTGAGAAAGGTGCTGTGGTTTATTTTTGCTGTGTACATCTCCCACCTAAAGCAACAAAAACTGACATACTAGTAAGGGAGAAATTGGCTACTGTGATTGATGGGAAGAAAGAACACATACTAATGGTTGATTTCAATATAGATTGGGTAGCCTTAAAAAATAATGATAAAGCTAAAAATATGTTAATGGTAAATGGTTTTAATCAAGTTATAAATGAACAAACCAGGAAAAGCTGCAAAACAAAGGGAGGGTCAGAAGTAGAGATGCAGCGAAGTAAAATTCCACCCACAAAGTGGCCACTTCACGGTAGTATTCTGCTACATGAAGTACCCATTTTAAACCCTCACTTCACCACTTTGCATTGTAATTATGACTTCACGTTATGCACTCTGCCTTATTCCACTTTAAGGAGGACAGAGAATTCACAGGCAGCCCACACACATCACATGGCTTACATAGTGTAGGTCACATGCTTCAGGCAGGTAGGCAGGAGGTTACAGGCAAAAACATTCTCCAACATGGGCTGACTTACATGTTTTGCATAGAGTGTGACAAATGGCTCTGCTGTGCAAATGGCTGGGGTTGGGGGATGGATGCGTGATAAAGATGGGTGCACAGTTGACAAGTCCACAAATGAAGTTATTTTCCTCGTTTTACATACAGGGGTTGATGTACCACTTGCACTCACATACTGCATTAACTACCACCACCACCATTGCTACTCTGACCACCACTTGACAAGATTCTTAAATTAAATTATAATCCTCCCCTTATCATATCTGTAGTAATCCTCTGGTGTTATTTCATCACTACTACATACATTCCAACTTGGTCTTACACTAATGGAAGGGGATAACATGCTCAGTAAGGTTGATGACGATAGTGAACTCCCCACTGTGGCATTAGCTGCCATCTGGTGCCTGGTCTACAGTGCCATGTGCCTGTTCATAAGATGTGTATGCTGGCCCCTTCCCCCCATGCCCAGATGACTCCTCTTTTTATGTTGACTCACACATGCATGGCAAAGCTGGCAGATTGCAACTGACTCATCATTTGCATCTTGGACAAACAAATCCCAAACAAGGGATTGTGATCCCCTACTTTAACATGTCCCTGATGCTGCTTATTGGACTCTGTTTTTTTAACCCTTGAAATGAGGTAGAGGTGCTACATGATTTTTCAGGCTGGACACACTTGGACTCCAGCTGCCCACCATGACTACCTATGATTATTACTGGGTCATCATCATCATCATCATCAACAGGAACCTGTAAATAACAACTTTTTTGAGGAGGGGTGCATTTAACACCAACAGACCCAGACATTGCCACCTTGACTTTCTTTTTCTCTGGTTCCCAACAGGGGACACTGACATCATTATCATATTCTTCAACATCATCCACATCCACATCTTCTGCTTGGATACTGGCATGTGGAGAACATGTTCCAACCATAGCATCATCATCATCATCATCACCCAATATTTTGTGCCACACTTTGAATCATTGGATGGCAAAGGCATGGCTTCAACAGCACTGAAAGAAATGTGACATAGTGAGTTATCATTGCCAGGATCAGAATCATGTTCAACTACCATGGGAATGTTAATGGGGGGCATGACAACATCTACACTGTCAGTCACAGCTTTAGACTCAACTATATTTTTTGAAACGGTTAACTGGTCAGAAGTAGAACTTGAGGCAGCAATACTCATGCCAGCAGAAACTGCACTAACACCACCAGCTGGGAAAACATCATCTCATCCAATTATGAGGGAAGCTACAGATTATGCTGTAAAAAACATTGATGGAGAAATCCCTTTACTGACATCAGCTATGCACTTCTGCGTACTACCATGCCCATGGACAATTTTGCCACTGCAGCAGTGCCATGGCCAGAAACAGCTTTGCTTGCACGTCTGTTTGCAGGCATTTTGGGTTATCACCAAGAAAATTCTAGACAAATTTAGATTTCTGAACTTTCAGTCTGAGCCGGTGGATGTGAAGCCAAAAAAACCAGTAACTGTGGCTTACAGATGGAGACTGGGCACTAAACAGATGCAAAAGCACAGACAGATTAAAATTGCACTACGCAATCAAGAAGAGATGCAGACGCAAAATCACAACAATACCTTAACCAGTGCTCACAAGGCACAATTCAATCTGGAAAAGAATATCTTTTGCCAGTTGGGGGTGTGGGGTGTGGTGCAATGCATTGCAGTAACAGTCCAAAACGAAGATACCACAAAGCAGTACAAAACCACGCAGGTGCAGTAGATAGCAGGTTCACAGTGCTGCAATTACTCTGTGGCACAATAAAATTTGTCTGATTTGATGGCATGCATTGTACACACACTCACGCACACACTACAAGTAATACGTAGCAAATTGAAAACTTCAGTGATATAACCAAATCTTTTAAACAAACTGAAATTATGCACTGCTGCACCACAACTATCAGCAAAAAAATTTCAACAATTACTGAAATATTACTATGTGTACATTAACACAGTTATACAAGAAAAATATAACCAAAACAGAAAGACTGCCTTTTTCTCCCAGTTTTAACCTACCTCCACCACAGATACGCCCCTCCCCCAAAGCATACTTCAAGTGGCTGTCAGTACACAGACTGAATGTTCTAAATTAACATTCAAAATCCAAACACAAATAATAAACACTCGATTATATGAGCACAGGAGGGTTTCCTACAATCAATGCACTAAATTTTGAGCAAAGAAAATGGCTCAAAAATGCTTTTTTTAACAGCTTTTAGAGGATTTGAATCGCAGAGCTCTGAGTGGAAACTGTCTCCATCTTCCACTACACACACACTATGCAGAACTGAGGCTGTGCAGAACTATCTGGAGCCCATGTGACCTGCAATCCCATGAATCACTGCAACATTTTCCTTGGAGCTCAATAACAAGGTGAAGTGATGTGAAGTACATTGATTTCTATGTACTTTGCATTAAAATTGGCTTAGTAGTGATTGGGGGAAGGAGGAGCAATGTGAAGTCATTGGTTTCAATGGACTTCACATTCCTCATTATGATGCAGAGTACTCAGCTTTGTGTTGCGGATTCCACATCACTCCGCGAATCACTTTGCAGAGCAAATTTTGGCCACTTCGCCCACCTCTAGTCAGAAGTAGATTAGGTTTTAAATTTTTAAGTTAAGTTTCTTAGCAGGTTCAAGAGTTTTAAACAATGCTACATATGACCACTGCCCTGTGTACATGATTAGAAAACACCTAAAGTAAATGAAATTCTAATATTGGAAAGTAGATCAGTTAAGGACTTAACAGATGAAGTGTTTATAAGAGAAATCAACAAAATAGAGTTTTCATCTCTTTACGAACAAACTCAGATAGAAAATGTCACTAATGGGGGGACATGGCTGATGCTCAAACAAGATGGACGGATAGTCTCTGAGCTCCTGCACCAACTGATTTTTTTTTAAGATTCATAGCAATTTAAGTGAACTTCAGTACAGGAAAAAAATAACCACACCTGAGCTAAAACATCCAAGAAGTTGGAAACCTGTTCATCTACCAAGAAGGATACAAACTGTGAGCTCCAGAATCGAGCTTTCAGAACCACGAGACACAGATACTACTAGACAGCAGCAGCAATGGTGACCTCAGACAAGGTGAAAGCAATGTTCACACAATTATTAACAGAACTGAAAGAAATCAAAAGAACAAATCTCCCAACTTAATGTCAGAACCACAACTTTAGAAGACAAACTCATGGAAATGGAGCAATCATGCGAGGATCTACAGGCTCAGCTGCATGTGCCAAGTGAATCTTTGCAAGCAGTTCTTGCTAAACTAGACGAGTTAGAAAACAAGTCATTGGAACACTCTCCAATTTATTGACTTCCCAGAGCAAGCTGAAATGGGAAATGTAGCTGCCTTTGTATAACACCCTACCACAAGTGTTAAAGCTTACTGAGGAAACAAAGTTCGAAACAGAAAGGGCTCACCAATCCCTGACTCCTCCACCACGGCCCAGAGATCACTCTTAGCTGATCATTGCCTGCATGTTAAAGTTTCCAGTGAAAGAAAATATCCTGAGATGGGCTCATAAACTGGGAAGAATAGATTGGGAGGAACTTAACATAATGATATTCCCTGATTATGCCAGAGAACTCATGAACAGGTGTAAGGCCTTCACACCAGTCAGACAAGAATTGCACAGGCTGGGCATTCAATTTTCACTCTGTTACCCAGCACAAATCCAATTTATGCACAATCGAAGGCTTAAGTCCTCTGACACCCCAGAAACTGCATGGTTTTACTTGGAGCAGCACTTTAGCTCAAATAACTCTGAAGGGCACAAGAGACAGAATATACTCCAAAGAAAATTCAGAGTCCTTCTTAGATAAAATGGATGTTGCAGCAAAATTCAACAACTAGTCCTATGAGAAGCTACTAGAGCCACAAAACAATAACATGTTCAAAGGACAATCTCTGCATAAGCAAAAAATAACAGAACAGGAATCGTCTGAAGCCCATGAATCATTCATCCGAAGAGCTCAGGCCTCCAGATCCCAGAGTAGGAGTCAATCAGCAGATTCAGAGAAGCCAGAGGATGATGACTACTTGGAACAGGTCCTCGCTTCTAACCTGAATGGTCCATTATGATCCAGGTCTCCTGGAGCTTCTGCTGATGAGGGGCACCAACAAGCATCATCACTATCATCAGACATTTGCAACTTGACTAGGAAAAAGGAGGCAGGTCAATACCCTATTGCTGCAAAAGAAAGAGACTGTACAGACTGCCTAAAATCCTCATCTGGAAGTGAGCCTCTGCCGACAACTATGCCCAGCTCAGTACAAGCTCATGCCAAGGTGACTGACAAATGGGAAGAACAGTCAACCTGAAATGAATTACTGTTCAGTAGGGTAATCTACAAATACTGTCTCTCTGATATTTTCTAGCCCTGGTTGATAAATATCAGCCTTTTAAGGTTCTTATGAGGGCCCTCTGGTGTAGATAGTATTATGTACAAATGGCTGCCTTGCAGTCTCAGTATTAAAAAAAGAAAAGCCATCCGAGACTGCTCCACTAAATTGTAAATAACAAGAATCCTTGTCCTGCTCACACAAGAGTTTACAGATGCCGTGGAGTGAGGAATTAATTGCTACATGGCATCAGATTAAAATTATGCAACATTAACCCAGGGGAGCTAAACTCAGCTAATATAGTAGGGCAGCTTGTCAGCCTAGTAAAATGCTATAATAGCATTCACAGCCATGGCATAGTTTCTGCCTAGAAAATGGGGGCTACACATTAATTGTGTTTACATTTAACAGACAGGCTCCTTATTTGGATATTAAATATTCTGCTCAACTTGTTTGTGGTTTGCACCAGTATGCTTATGGCTACCTGAAGAATATGGAAAATGTGGAGTAAAATAAACATTGGGTAGGTGATTGACCAAATAGCCAATCTAAAGCACTGTTTTAGTGGTGGAAGAATTATTGTTTCTCTCAATTTAATACAGTACCTAGTACTGATAGGAAAATATAAAATCTTCTTCTCTCTATAAACCACCAGAGAAACCCTTCTGACACAGTAAACAATAAAGGTGAATAACAACCCTGAAGCTGCTATACTTGTGAATCAATGAGGAATGATACGGTGATGCTGCATTGCATAGCATAGAGCATCTATCCAGCTCCCAAAAACTGTTCATAGGAGCTAAAGCCAGAGGTTTTACCAGCTGGAATACATGTAATCATACTTTAAATCATAAAGCCCAGAGAGATCGGGCTGTCTGATGCAACAGAACAGCCTGGCACTTGTTCTCATTGTTTTGCTTTCCTTCCACCATGCAGTGGTATTCTAGTCATGATCAGGAAAGGATTCCTTCATTAAAAACTGAAGACCCAAAGGCAGCTTTTGCTTAACGTACACAGAGTTTATTAATAGGAAGGCAAAGGATCTATTTTCCAATTCTGTGATTTATAATGGGTCTCCTATAACAAACTAGAGACTGCAAGGAATATAAGAGGCAAATGTGCAGTTAATTATACCTAAGGCAATATGTTATGTCCCTGACTGAAGGAGTGCCTTGGTGAATGTTGTAAATGAATTTGTGATCACTCTTAAATCTGATTATTTAACATAGCTCACCAGGCTGTTAAAATACAAAGGTGAGTTGCACCGACTTTTGACAGAGAAGGTAAATCAGCACAGGTAGTCCATTCCTCGCTGCAGCAAACTGCAGTTTAAAGAGGAAGTAACATAATTGTCTTTTAAAACAGATACAACTCAAGCATGTGGCACTGCTCACATACTCTACCACATACAGTGCCACATAAGTTTAGGGCCAGTTAACTCTCTTTCCTCCCCCCACCTCAAAAGGGAAAGGCCCTACTGACACATCACCCAAGCTGTCTAATAAAATGGTTAACTTCAACTCTCGATAATGAAGCCTGGTATGTTGTCCTCATCATTTTAAGAGGTCAAGGCAGGAGAGGATACAACAACTTGGTGTGTCAGCGCTCTACTTAGAAGTCAGCAACCATACCTCTGTGGTTATAAAAGATGCTAAGCATGATGCCAGAACACCACAGGATTTAATTTAGTTAAGTGATGACATTCATTTAGTTGGCGTGTGCGAAGTGAAACTGGCTTTTGCGGTTGATTGAAATGCCGATGTGAAGCCGAGTCATTCAATCACCACTGAAACTGATTATTGCGAGTATATTCCAACTAAATGAACGTTATTATTATTATATGAGTTGGAGTGTACACACTGTTGTCTAGGATAAAAAAATTAAAACACATATTGGGGCTTAAGCTATGTTAAAGCTTTTAGTTAAACAAATACAAAAAAAAGCTGTTCTTGGTGCCATGGTCTTACTTTCAGTTCTGGCACTCTGATTTGCTCTAGTGCTGTTACAGGGAATTTCAGAGATTAGAGGTGATTAAATAAAACACAGGACAGAAACATTCCCCTCTGTGTTCAGTGTGATGAGGGGCAAAGGATGGGGAAATCATTCAGTGCAAAGTTTAATCAGGGGGACACTGCAGCCAACAACTTGCTGCCACGGCAGCTTGTTTCTGTTTTTGGTCTCAGGTTTGAATAACCAACTGTAGGCATGGCTGGAAGCTTAGTACCGGACTGTGGGTGTGGGTAGAGGCTCATTAACTGACTGTAGGAGGGGTTTCGATGAGTAACAGACTCTGGAGAATCTTCAATGTAGTTTGTGGGACAATAACTGATGGCAGTTCTTAATTCTGATTTGCTGAGAACAGATGCCTCTCATATAATTTAGTTTATTTATTTTACCAGGATAAGACTCCATTGAGCAAGCTAATTTTCAAGGAAGTTCTGGGTGGGATAGTGTACAAAATAATACCATTCAATGTCAGGTACAGAGCAAGTGTGAAAAAGTACAGATACATATACTGCTTCTAAATCTACTACAGAGCCAATAAACAATACAGAAGAAAGGGCACAAGATAGGGACTACTATTCAATTTCAAATATAGAGCAGGGGACTGTTATTCAATATGGCTTAAGGTGCATGACTTGAACTGCTTGCAATGCACAAAGCCATGAACAGTTTTTAATTTCTACTACACAATGGATATGCAACACAGAAATTGTTAAATAGAAAGCATTTCTTGCAGTTTAGAGAAAGTATAAGCTTACATAGGATGAGATCACGTAATTCCATTTTTGTACCTACAGATTTCCTTACATAATTTATTGATCATTGATTTGAAAACATTGCAGCTGAGCAGGCTAGTTAGTCTGAGGGACTTCTGTAATAGATTCCAGGCTGAAGGAATACTGGTACCTATTGTTGATTTCCCATAATGTGTGTCAGCTCTTGAAGTGTTGAAGAGTACCTATGTAGCTATTTTTCCTTAATGCATAATTGCTGTGTAGCTTGGTGAAAAGTTCCGAGATGTAGGTTGGGGCCTCGTCTGTGATTATTTTGTAGGTCCAACTATATAGATTTGTAAGTCTTCTAGTGGTTAGAGATGTGCAGCCCAGTGTGTCATACAGGGTACAATGATGTGTCCTCGGTGCCAGGATCTCATCAGTCAGATTGGATGGGGGGGGACACTGGAAGGCTAGGCTTCATCTCATCAGTTAAATATCAAAAGGCACCTGTGGATCTTATATCCCTGCTGCAAATCATTACCTTGTTTATGCTATAACATATTACCTTTTCTTTTTTTTATGATTTTTTTCTCCCATGGGAAGCTAGCATCATCGTCCTCACATCCCTGTAATCTGGCTGCCATCTGCTCTGTGCCATCTCCTACTGAGGGCAACCACCGATTACCCCATGGCTTGCCCCCCATGGCATGGTGGCTGGGGTCAACTAACTCCCACATCACAACAGATCTGTTCAAGGTGGTCCCCTCGGAGTGGTGCAGGACATCATGGATGGCCATTAAGCTGCAATGGCTGGGCACTCCCCCTTTTTCTGTGTTCTGTGTGTGTGTTGGAGGCAGGGCACACAATGCTGATAAGGGCTCCCTGCGCACACATCCGCATGCAGTGTGCCAGCCGGCTGCCCCACCTGCCACCCCATTCTACCAGGCCAGATGTGCTGACACCCAGCCTCCGCTAGGTGTCAGGCTATGCCAGACACTGTACACCGACCTGCCCAGTAGAGGAGAGCAGTCCATGGGATGCTCAATCCACTCCCTCCCCTGCTGACCCCCAGCAACCTGAGCTCACTCCCAAACCTGGGTTGCTGGCATGGCGCGAGGTAAGGTGTCCAGCGCCTCAACCCTCAGTGCCACCGGGCCGAACATATTACCTTTAAAGTAGCTGTGCTCAGAGATAAATGAGAGACCTTTAGGTGATATTGGGTCACCAGATCAGTATCTGAATATCCCTAAAAATAGTGTAGAGAGAACCTGTACAGGTTCTAGACATTATGAATATTAAAGTAGTTTATTGTTCTATGTTAATGTGTGTGTTGCAGTATAGGAGTCCTACACATTGATATTGCTTCTTATATATCTTAAGTTTCTCTGCTATCTGGAGCTTCTGATGAATACAAAGAAGGATCATCTTCTGAAACCATTTCGGTTAAATACCACGCCACCCAAGAGGGGATTACCTAGCACCTTTACTTCACTAATTGTATCTACCCATACCAGCAATAGCATCCTACTTCAACCTCCATGATGGCAGACTTAAGATGCCACAGCTGGAACGTTCAAGGTTTAATTCCCCCATTAAGTAAAAGCAAGTGCTAACACATCTGCATTAGCTTTAGGACCAACTTATACTACTGCAAGAAACTAAACTTAAGGACCTGGAGGCCAGTAAATTGTGGAAAGGATGGGTGGGACTGGAGGTTCACAGTTCTGCGGTATCTAAGAAATGAGGAGTATCTATTCTACTCCACAAAAATTTAAATTGGACTTTGCTGAAATCAGAGGTGGACCATGAAGGCCACTGGATATTGGCTTTATTTCACACCCCCACAGGAACCATTAATGGTGGGTAATTTATATGCCCCAAATATGGACTCACTGTACAGGTCCTGATTATGTTTCATCTCAATTCCTGAAAGAATTAGCCAATGTCTTGTCTTATCCCCTAACTAGTTATAAACAGGTCCTTAAACACCAGCCTGGTGCCATCCACTTGGAAAAAAGCCTTTGTGATTCATATACATAAAAAAGGAATTAAAACCAATGTGGCTAATTATAGACTGATAAGTCTAACATTGGTGTGTTGTAAATTGTTGGTGAGGCTAATCAAAAGGGTATTACACAAGGACATTAAAAATCTGGACATCTGCATAAGCTTCGGGACCAACTTACACTACTGCAAGAAATTAAACTTAAGGACCTGGAGACCAGTAATTTGCAGAAAGGATGGGTGGGACTGGAGGTCCACAGTTCTGCGGTATCTAACAAAAGAGGAGCATCTATTGTACTCCACAAAAATGTTAATTGGATTTTGCTGAAATCAGAGGTGGACCAGGAAAGCCACTGGATATTGACTTTATTTCACACCCCACAGGAACCATTAATGGTGGGTAATTTATATGCCCCCAAATACAGACACTCAGTTTTTTTCACTCTCTCAAGGCCAGAATATCATAATATAATGACAAGCAATAATTGAAAGGGACTTTAACTTAACTCTTGATCCCCCCTATGGATAGGAGTCATAACAGACCCAAGCCACACTCAAAGGCTCTGCAAGCTGTGAAGCTTTGGATGGCAGATCAGGCCTTATCGGATTCATGGCAGCTACCCAACCCCAGGACTCAAGATTACTCCTACCATTCCATTGTACATGGAATGTACAGCAGACTGGACATGTGGTTAACATCCTTACAAATTAACCCAATGATTGCATCGGCTCTAATAAACCCCTGATCATCTCTGATCATGTCCCTCGCTTGTCACACACTAGATTAACATGATGTAAAAACAAAAACTCTATGGGTAACCCTAAATATTCCAAATTCCCCCAAGATTACCTTAGGTAATTGCTATAGACCTCCTAATAGTGACATAAAATATAATAATACTATTTTACATGAAATTAAACTTGTGTCCAGTCCAGGGGATATAACTGTCATGGGCAATTTTAATGCCTCAGGAATTAATTGGAAGACATTAAAAGGTCAAAATGAATTCAAAGGGATTTCATTGATATTTTAATTGTATGTGGATGTGAGTAGCTTATTTCTGAACCCACCAGAGAAGTGAATATTTTAGATTTAATAATCACTAAAACTCAAGGTAGGGTTCATAGTCCCAAAGTTTTGCTTCACTTGGATAGTAGTGATCATTGTATGATTGAGTGCACTATCTCCATGCATACAATTAATGTTAAAAATATCTTGAAAATTTATGATTATAAGAATGCAGATTAGGATAAGTTAAATAATGTTTTAGAAGCATTAGACTGGAATGATATATTCAGAGATCTTAACACGGAACAGATGTGGGATAGGGTTCAGCAGATAATGAATGATGCTATTACAAAGTTTGTACCCATACGTCCAAAAACTAATAAAAGGGTACAATACCCAGATGGTTTACCAAGTCAATTAAAAGGCATATAGGTAAGAAAACTAAAGCTTTTTATAGATATAAAAATAATCCATCCAGTGCACATAAACTTACAGTGGTTGTTATAAAAAAGTTCCCCACTACTGTGGTATTATCACACCTGTGGTACAAAAAATACAGCTACCTCGGTAAAAATCCCATTGACTAACATTAGGTTTTCTACCGTGGTAGTGGTATTTTTTACCGCAGGTGTGGTAATACCACAGTAGTGGGAAAATTTTCTATAACAACCATTGTACATAAAAAAAGAACAGCCAAAACTCAAGAATTTAATCAAAAAAGAGAAATTAAAACTTGAATTTAAGTTATCCCACACTTAGGATGATAAAGGATTTTACGCCTATTTAAATAACAATAAACATAACTCAAAATAACTTCACTTATGATTAATGGTGCACTTACTAGTAATGAACAAGAGATTGCACAATATTTTAATAATTACTTTAGTTCAATATTCAATAATCATTCACCCCAGCCCCCTACTGTTAATTTTGATATAAGCCAAGATATTGTAATTACTGAAGCTGAAGTTCTAAGTGAGCTACAGAATCTCAAATCCACAACTTCTACAGGTCCTGATTACATTCTGTCTCAATTCCTGGAAGAATTAGCCAGTATCTTGTCTTATCCCCTAACTGTAATTATAAACAGGTTCTTAAATACTGGCCTGGTGCCATCCACTTGGAAAAAAACCTTTGTGATTCCTATACATAAAAAAGTTATTAAAACCAATGTGGCTAATTATAGACTGATAAGTCTAACATCAGTGTGTTGTAAATTAATGGGGAGGCTAATCAAAAGAGAATTAGACAAGGACATTACAAATCTGGGGCTGGATGATCATACTCAACATGGCTTTCAAAAAGGGTTGTCCTGTTCAACTTATCTTGTTACATTCTTGAACTTTGTTAATGATAATATCGACAAAGGTAAACCAGTCAATGTACTCCTTCTTGATATCAGTAAGAAATTTGACACTGTTCCCCATGATTTATTAATAAATTATTAAATATGGGTATCAACAAAATCTTGGTATGCTGGATTCATAACTGGTTGTCTAATAGGAGTCAAATAGTGAAAGTGAATGGACAACTTTCTAATGAAATACATGTTGGTAGTGGAGTACCTCAGGGCTCTGGTCTCTGTCCTACCTTATTTGAGTTATATACTAGTGACATGGGTTTGGGAGTTAAAAGCACCTTATCTAAGTTTGCTGATGACACCAAATTGGGGGGTGTAGTCAAAACTAATGAAAAATATCTTGCTTTATGTCAGGATTTATGACATCTTGAAAATTGCGCTACCACTAACAAGAAGATGTTCAATGCATCTAAGTGTGCAGTTTTTCCCTTTGGGCATAGGAATCAAAAACTCATATATGCTTTAGGAGAGCATGTTATCAAATCAGTTATTAACTAAAGAGATTTAGGTATATTGGTAAATAATGAGCTCACATCAGTAAAGCATTGTAGACATATTGCACTGACTACCAACAGACTGATTCAATCAATAAAAAGATCATTTATTTCCTGGAATAATCACTGCATTATGAGATTATATAAGATTTATGTTATTCTTCATCTGGAGTATAGCTCCCCTGTATGAAATCATTACCATAGGTGAGATATCAATTGACTAGAATGAACACAGAGAAGAATGACCAAATCTATACCAATCTTGGCAACATTAAGTTATGAGGATAGGTTAAAATCTTTACATATATTTTCATTACAGACGTGTCAGAAGAGGGGTGATCTTTTACTTCTCTTAAAGATTTTACAAGATCTGGAGTTAATGGCACAATGTGGCTTAAGGTTTAAACTGAGGAATAACAATCTCAGATCACATAATAGACAGTTAATAATACCTAAAGCAAATACTGTAAAGAGATATAACTATTTTATGGTTAGATCGTCCAGAATTTGAAATAGTTTACCAAGTCATCTAGTGTTTGCGCCATCTAATGAAACGTACAAAAATGGGCATGATGCTTTCTTTATGGTTGGTACAATATAATATACCCACTTATGGAGTGGAAGACAATTAAATAGCCCTTTTGCCTACCTTTTCTTCAGTTATCCAAAATATCCAAAGTAAAGCATCCTGACTTTAAAAAATGGGTGTGTGATAGTACAAATTTTTTTTTTTGCCTAAGCAATACTGTGGACACAACTGTAGCAATATTATGGAAGACATTTAAAAGCCACTCTGCAGGGTAATATTAGAAGTTTTGCAACAAATCATAGAAAACAAAGAGAAAAGTAGCTAGCAGAACTAGAAACATTGCTGACTCAAAAAGAGACAGTCCTTAAAAGCACCCTCAAGGCTAAACCAGACTGTCCCTTACACTTAGATATTCTTCATATTCGAAAACAGATAAATGATTTCACCATCAGGAAGGCAGAACTAGCCATGTTAAGACAAACACAAGTTTTGGGAAAGTGGGGAAAAGACAGGCAAATTATTAGCATACCATCTAAAGAAGCAACAAGCAGAGCAACATATCCCCACACTATCAGATGCAGCAGGTACAATATCCTTGCAATGAAAGACATCAATAAAGCTATGACAGCCTTTTATGCCCACCGCTACTCTTCAGTTACCACCTTGATCTGGCGCAGTTAACTTCCTTTCTCACTCACCTTAATTTGACAAAGCTAAGCCCAATCCAAACTCAAACTTTAGACCTTCCAATGATAATAGAAGAAGTCACTAAGGCCATAAAAGACCTTAACCCCCCCCCCCCCGTAAAGCCCCAGAGCTGATGATTTTCCCATCAATTTGTATCAACTCCTAGTCCCACATATCTCCCCTATTTTACAATTTCTCTACATTGCATTGCAACAGAACAAACAATTCCCACCAACAATGTCAACAGCTATAATTACAGTGCTGCCTAAACCGGGTAAAGACCCTATTCTCCCATTGAGCTATAGACCAATTTCACTTCTTGCTGGTGACAGCAAAATGTATGCCAAAATCTTGGTGACTAAACTTAAACCACTACTTCCTCCATTAATCCATCAGTCGCAAGTGGGATTTGTTAAGGTGTGACAGAGCTCAGACTTTCTGCGCATTCTAACTAATCTCATCCATTTAGCCACATCCATCCCCACTCCAGCCACGGCAATCACCATAGACTTTGAAAAAGCTTTTGATTCAGTTGAGTGGGGATCCCTGTATGCAATTTTACAGCACTTAGAATTTGGACATGCATTTATTAATGCTATTCAAGCTATGTACTCTTCCCCGAAAGCTTAAGTACTAACCAGCAACAATCTCTCAAATCCATTCAGATTAGGCAGGGGCACCAGACAAGGATGTCCTCTCTCCCCACTCCTATTTGTTCTGACAACAGAGCCACTGGCAGCAGCAATTAGGCAGCACCCAAAAATAGCAGGTATACTGTACAAATCAGTAAGGAGAGACACTCCATGTTAATGTATGTGGATGATCTACTTGTATTAATAGAAGATGCACACCAATCAATACACCCTCTTATGACCCTCTTGCATGAGTTTATTTCCATATCTGGATTAAAAATCAACCAAACCAAAACCGAAGTTATGTCACTTCACCCAAAATGCCAGTCATAAGCCTTCCAAGCACTTAGCCTTAAATGGAATTCAGACTTTATCACTTATTTAGGAATCAGAGTAAGCCAGCGATAACATAAACTATGTGAGCTTAATAGAGCCCCTCTGTTACCTAAATGTCAGACAGATCTCAATAAATGGAAACTGCTCCAACTATCCTTTGTGGGGAAGATTGAAGCTATAAAAATGATTATAGCACCAAAGCTATTTCATGCAATCTCTCACCTTTCAGTAATAATCCCTGATGTATGGTTCAACCATATAGACAAAATCTTAGGACAATTCATATGGGATGGAAAATAACCCAGATTTAGCAGAATAAGTTAATTTATACTGGAAAAATGGTGGGTGGGGTCTCCCTTGGTTTAAAGGTTATTATTACTGGGCATATAGAGTTGTCCAGTTGATCCACTGGTTCCAGGAATCAGATACTTCTCACTCCCCTGTGGGCACAAATAGAGGCCCATACCATGGAAAATCATCCCCACAACACACACACACACACACACACACACACACACAGTGTACCTGTATAACTATTGCAAAAAACCTTAAAATGCTTTCTCTAGCTATTATAGCTTTAAGACTTGGATGCAAATGGATTAAATGGTTAAAAATAGACTCTTATTTCACTGCATTTGCCCCACTATGGGGAAATGATGATATTAAAATAGGGGGTTTACTACCTAACTGGGAAGAATAGAGAAAGGCAGGCATTAACAATTTACAGGACATATTACTCCAAAATACTGCCATACTCCAATCATTTCACAACCTTCGAACAATCATACATTATCCCCAGATCTGATTTCCGGAAGTATCTTCCACTGCGAAGTGCAGCCTCCAAAGTACTAAAACTGATACAACCCCCAATAACCCCATATAATGTCCACCCTCTGGAAAAATGGCTGAGCAGGAAGTAACTATTCTGATATCAGAGACAATATTCCAGACCAGATGATGTCTGCTAAGGAATACTGGGAACAATCCCTGGGGGACAATATACCAGATGGTGACTGGCAAAACTGTTGGAAAACTGCACATTTACCCATCAAAAATTCCAAAAGACAGCTTATGCAAAACAAGATATTGCATAATTGGTACTGTACCCGAGGGGTATTGCATGCTGCCCAATTACTTCCTAACAACCAATGCTTGAGGTGCCAGCAACACAGAGGTGATATTTTCCATATCATAGGGACATGTCTAAAACTGATACAATTCTGGAATAAAGTGCATCATACAATGCAAAGGATTATACAAGTTTGTATCTCAAAGGAACGTTTTCTTTATATAGTAAGGTCCAACCAGGCAGCAAGCCATCTTTCTTAACATGAATTCAACCTTATAACATTAGCCAGTATAGAAGTCAAACACTTCATAGTGCAAAAATGGTGCACCACGGATATACTAACCTTAACAGAATTTTAGCACAAGTCTATCAACTGGCTTGATATGAACATATGCCTAAAACTCCTTCCCTAGATATGATGCTCTGTGGTCTCCCTTTACCAACTACTGTACCTCAAAAAAGTCTCAGTGAGCAAGACCAATCCACCCAAAATACTCTATCCATGACTAAAACAGGAACTGGGTGGGTCACATCATAACAGTGCACCTATTCCTGTTAATCCAGATTTTTGGGCACCAAGAGTTAGATGTATAGTGAGGAACTGTGAAAATGTTTCATTAAATGTGCAAAGGAACACTGGAATACCAAAGACACCGTAACTGTTAATGTAAAGAGTTAACTATTTTTCTTGTCTATCTCTCCTTTCTTTCTTTTCTGTGCTCTATCAGTAACAGTAATAGATTAGTTGTTCATCAAACAGACAATAGATACACCTCAATGTTATCTCCTTCACAGTTTTAGGCAGCAACAACAGTACAGAAAATGTTAGAAGATTATTACAATTGTATTTTACTGACAAAAGTAGCACATGCCAAATATACTGAATATATATATATATATATATATATATATATATATATATATATATATATATATATATATATATATATATATATATATATATATATATAACACACACATATATATATATATATATATATATATATATATATAGCTATGAGTTATTTATTTTAAGATTTGTCACTTATGCATAATGGTCATTGCATATTGCCAGAGATATCTACCTGTACTCCTTCTATACTGATGATGCACTGTATTTATTTTTCTGAAAACTGCAATAAAATATTTAACTACAAAAAAAAAGAAAATGCCACTAATTTATTTAATCAAAGCATAGTACTGTAGATGTAATAAACCACTGCATCCCAAATAGAAATCAAAAACTATGGACTAAACATTTGCTGTGGCTAAATGATGGACTGTTTGACTTAATAAGAAAGAGAAAAACACTTTGAAATCAACTTCAAAAATCTTATTGAAAACAAGATTTGATTGCTTATCAGAGATTTTGGAATCTTTGCAAAATTGAAATAAAGAAATCTAAACAACCTTGCTACACAAATAAACAACTAAATAACTTATTAAATTATAGGAGCGGTTGAGATTCTTTTAGAGAATTCTATCTACCAAAAAAGCAACTCTTGACAAAATAATGATTGAAGATAATTTAACACATAATAGCCTGGAGATTGTTGAGATATTTGGTGACTTTTTTACAAACATGACAATGTATGCAGCTGAAACAAAACAAAACTGTCATAAACATAGGGACATAGTTATTAATGAGATATGTACTAAAACCTTTAACTTCTTTAGAGTAACTAACAAAAAGCAACATTCAAAAGTTGTTACAGAAATTGGAAAGTAACAAAGGGTGGGTGTGCATGGCCTTTTGCCAAGACTGCTAAAAATAGCAGGTACAGTAAGTTACTGGCAAAACCAGTGGCATATTTGTTCAGTCTATCTTAGTGTATAAGTCAGCTCCCAGACCACAGCAGTCGTAATACCTATCTTCAAGTCTGGGGACAAACAAATAATCACAATTACAGGCCTATTTCTCTGTTTCTTGCAGTAGCTAAACTTCTGGAGAAAGTGATCTTTAACCAAGTGGCCAAACATCTAGAAGAAAATCATTTTTATACAAAGGATAAGTCTGGGTTTCGTGGAGGGCGCAGCATGTTGATGGCCTTGGTTAGGTTAACCAATGATATCTATGATAATATTGACAGTGGGATGCTTACTGGAGCTATTTATGTCGACCTGATCAAAACCTTCAACCTGGTTATACATTAGAATAGTTTAGAAGCTACTTATCCAAAAGAAAACAAATGATAAGGATTGGTTCGGAGGGGTCAAAATTGAGAGAAACTGACACTGGGGTGCCACACAGTTCGGTTCTGGGTCTGCTTCTGTTCTCAGTTTTCATAATGAATTGCCAGGCATTTATAGTAAGGCACCTGCTATAATGTATGTAGATGACATAGTGCATAACTGTGCAAGAGGAACAGAAGCAGACCTAGAAACAAAAATACAGCCAATGTACTATGCATTACTAATTTGGTTTGCTGAAAACACTTTTCTTAAAGATTGTTTTTGTGTGTGTGTGTGTGAATTTAGTGCTCATGAAAGGTGCTAGACTGACAGTATTGAAACCTGAAGTCCTCTGCTTTTCCACATGACAAGTAACGCTTGGGTGACCACAGTAAAAGCTTCCCCACACTCCCCCACCAATGTGCCTCAACTCTGCCATGGAGGGACTACTGCATAGGTGAAAGGGTAGTTCAGATTCCATGCTTATTCAATCCTTGGCCTCTCATGTGAGACTACTAACAATGGTGCCAAATTAGTGACAGTTGTGTTGGTTATTTTGTGACGTGGACACCTACCCATTTAGTACTGGACTGAGACCACCACAGCTCATTTCACGTAGGCCACTGAACAGCCCTCAGGTGATAATGGCTGTCAGCCATTACCGACTTGTGCTGAATTTGAACCAGTGACCTAGAGGCAAAAGGCTCTTTAACCCACTACCAATCCACTGAGACATCCAGTTCCTCCCAGAAATCAATATTTTATTAATTGAAAAATATAACAACAGTTTTTGGAACCTAACAAAAAATTGAGATTAAAGGAAATAGTATGAAAATTAAATGGTTAAATGGATATGAATTAGAGGAGGCACCATTTTTCAAGTATTTGGGAGTTACAATAGATCAAACTTTATCATTTTGTGAACATACTACAAAAGTTACAAAAAAAGTAAAAAAATGTGAGTTATTTGTACAGAAATCAAGACAATTTAGCCATGTATGTTAAAAGAAAACAACTGCGCAGTAGGTCCTCATTCCAACGTTAGAATATAACTCCATTTTATTGACTAATTTGCCATACACAATCTTTTGTAATTATGAGGTTACTTTCAACAGTATAATCAGATTTGCTACTAACTCAGAAAATCAGAAACATCACTGAAATCTTTATCAACATTTCAGAATTCTGTCTCCAATGTTCAGAATTCAGTACTCTGCTTTGACTTCTCACATAAGATTCTAAGCACATGAATACACACAGTGCACAGCAATAAATTAGTTAAAGTGTCTAAACCTAAATCTTTAAGAATGACTTCATTAAAATATTATTGTGAGATTCGTATTAAAACCAAAATGGCTGAGTATTGTCTTTCTTATTATGGTCCTAGGCTGATTAACCACCCATATGATCTGGGACTTGGCTTCAATTTCATAGCTAACATTTTCAAAAAGAATTTAAGGGAACATCTAAAAGCTTTGTTAGTCTGTGATTGCTATGCCATGACTTGATGAAATTTTTTTGTAGAAATACCTGGATTCAGTTATGTTGATCTCATGTTACTTGACTGAATGTAAACCTAAACTTGTTGAAAAAACCTTGTCAAGAGACTATGCTAGGGATCAGTTTGAAACCATCCATGAACAATTAAGGTTGGTCAACTGGGAGCAGGTAATGTCTGTTCTTTTGACTGAAGACTGTTGGTTGCTTTTAAAAGTATGTTACGTGACTTGGAAAAGAAATATATCCCTCTTAGGTGTAATTATAATAAAAAAATGGAAGATACCAATTTGGCTGACCACATCTATAAAAACAGATCAAGAAAAAAGAAAATGCATACTTAAAATTTAAACAAATGCCATCTGATGAAAATAATAAACAAAGACATGGATTTGAATTATGAATGGTGAAATCTATGATAAAAAGAGAACACATAAAGGCTGAATTCAAGATAACCCAAACAAAGAATACTCAAAAATCCTTCTATGGCTATGTAAATAGTAATAAAAATAATCCTAGGACTATTGGTCCATTATTGGAAAATGGAAAAATCATTCAGGATTTCACAGTCAGCCAACCTATTTAATAATTACTTCTGTTCAACCTCGAGTAAAGAGGGATAGAAGAATATGGCACTTGAGACTCTATTATGCTTCCCAACATGTTACAGTGGAAGAGGTACTGTCTGCCCTAAACATAATCAAAAGTAACACTTCTCAGTCCTGCCCAGTGGCACTGAGGGTTGAGGTGCTGGTCATCACACCTCACGCCATGCTGGTGACCTGTGTTTGGGAACAAGTACAGGCCATCGGGGGTCAGCAGGGGAGGAGAGGATTGAGCATCTGGAGGACAGCTCTCCTTTCATGGGGAGGGTGGGTGTGTGACTCCCCAGCACCAGTGACTCCCAGCAGAAACTGGGAGTACAACAACCGGGAGTCATGTCAAGGATGGGATGGGAGCATTGACAGATGTCTCACAGGATGCCATTGCACTTCCATGCTCCCTTGGGGATTTCACACACACGTAACTGGAAAAAGCCCACTGGCTGGGAGGAAGACGTCGCCTGTCCCCACCTCCAACTCCAGACCCTGCCCACCAGATCTTGACACCCACCACCTCCACCTGATGGGAGGCACTAGAAATGCAAGGTAAGTGCTGGGGAGCTGTAGGTGGCCCCACCCCAGGGGGCAATGACTGGGGGGACACCCCCTGAGGGTGTGTCATGGATGGTCAGGGTGCAATGGATCACAGATCTGGATGGCCTCATAAGGAGGGACACAAGACAGGACGATTGATGAGGCCCCAGCCAGTGGTGACAGGAGGGAAAGAAACTTGATAAAAGAAAAAAAAAGTAACACTTCCCCAGGTCCTGATGAAATTCATCCAAGGCTTATTAGGGAACTGGCATCAGTCATATGTTATCCACTCACTATTTTATTCAATAAATCCCTGGACACTGGTGATGTTTCTGATGACTGGAAGAGAGCAGTTGTTGTTCCATTGCATAAAGAGGGTAGTAGGAATAATGTGGGGAATTAGTATCCTATTAGTCTGACTTCCCGCATTAGTAAAACCATGGAACAGCTTTTAAAACAGCATTTTGAATATGAGCAAAACACATATGGGTTTCGTGACAAAACACAGCATGGCTTTGTAAAGGGGCGGTCATGTACAATCAACTTGATCTCCTTTTATGAAAATGTTAACAAGAGTAGTGATGCTGGTAGCCCTGTATCTGAGGTGTTCTTGGACTTTGTGATGGCATTCGACAAAGTTCTGCACAATGAATTGGTGAATAAATTAAGGAATATGGGATACAGTTAGTATTTGTTAAATGGGTGGGAAACTGGCTAACTAGTAGGACTCTGCAAGTTAAGATTAGTGGTCATAATTCTGAGAAGGGCTTGGTTTCCTTATGGATTTATGTCAACCGCAAATTGCGGTCAGCATAAATCCATCGCTGTGAAGCTGGTTGATGAAATAGTTGTCGAACCGGCATCATAGAGCTGAGATATTCTATTCTATTACTTTCATTTCATTTATTTGAATTGCAGGTAGGTATACTGGAATAAAAAGCATTCGCTTTTCAGGTACGACCTAAAGTCAGAAAAGTGTAGCACAACAACATACAACATTAATGACAATAAAACACTTTGAACATGACAAAAAATCATTACAAATTACATGAGCATACACTTGCTTTTTTTAAATGTTGAGAGACAGTTAATACAAATGATTTAACAGATGGTAGGTGGTTAAAATTAGTTGGTAAAGAATTCCATAATACAGCAGCACAGTAAACAAACATCCTTTTTCCAGCTTTTATGCAGACAAATGGAATAGCTAACTGTAATTTTTCAGATGAACATGAGTCATAAACAGAGATACTGTATGCTCTTTTAATAAACCTCACAAAGAGACAGGAATGCCAGAATTCATTACATTATACATAAGGCATGATAAAGATATCTTATAATTATTCAATGCAGAGGGCCAGTTGAGTCATTCCAAAATTAAATAGTGGTGAGTCCTATATGGTGCTTAGCAAATTTGCCAATTTTTTGAAGCAGTACCTCTTTCCTTGAAAAAAAAACAAATGACGGTACAGTGCCAATAATAATAGAAACATAGTTTAAAGTTGGCAGAAGATTTTGTTTTGCAATAGCCAGTCTAGTTTCCTGGGTTAGGAAATATTTTATATGATTAAGTGTACCAATTTTCAAATGAATCGTTGCGGTTACTTTATCAAGACATACATTAAAACTCAGTGCTGAATCTAAAACAAACCCTAAATATATAAATGAGCTTACAGATCCAGTAAGACAACCATCACAAGTATATAGCTCAAAATCACTGGAAAACTGTTTCAATTTGGGAATTGAAACAAATAACATAGATTTAGTTTTTGTTTTGTTTAAAGAGTTGGTGACACATTCAGGAGAACTTTAACAAAACCTGATATTTATACACAGCCCAGCTTGTATTTCCCATTAGTGCTGTATTCCTCCTCCCCATTATTTATTACTGAGGTCATCTGTATAATAACAGGATCTTTACTCCTGAAGAGTTTGTATTTTCCTGCTACTTTTTCCCTACCTGAAGTCACAGACCACTGCTTGTGACATCACAGTTACTCCCATAGAAACAGATTTTAATGTCACAACAGAGGATTATGACTTGAAGTAAGGAGTAAACTATAGAGGCAGATGGACTCCAAAGGATCTCGAAAGGATAAAGATCATATATTCATGCAATTTCCTTAGTTATAAATAATGGGGAGGAGAAATGTATAAAATATAAATTGAATGCAGGCAGAATTGTACCTAATTATTAAGCTGTTTAAAGTTTTCTTTGAGGTGTCAGTAGCTCTTTAAGACAGGATTCTTTTGACAAAACTAGTTTTGCAATTTAGCAAATTCACCACTCAACACAATATTAATTTCAGTTATTTTTGAGTTATGGGTCATGAACACTGCATCGTCTGCATATAAAAATAAGTCACAATTAATAGTTAACTGTATAAAAGGATCAATGAATAATCAAAAATGTAAAGGGCCCAGTATGGAGCCCTGAGGGACTCCACACTGGACCCTCCTTTATGATGAGTATACTCCATTAAATTTAACACACTGAAACCTATCGGTAAGATAATTTTCAAACCAGCCCATTGTATTAATGCCCAACCCCAAACACTTAAAATGATTCAACAAAAAAGAATGAATGACCTAGTTGAAGGCCTTGATTAGGTACATGAACACCACCCTGTAAGACCACCAGTCTCGATAGGCCTGAGGAGGGAATCCATGAACCCAACCAAGGAAAACTCAATACTGTGTCCCTCCTGAAATCCATGTTGAGTTATGGACAATAAATTCTAAGTCTTTATGTATTCATTAAGCTTCTGATGTACAATTTTTTCCCTGTCATTTGGATAAGGTCGGCAAAATAGAAATCGGGCGATGGTTACAAAACTCAAAATGAGACACTATATTAAATATAGGAATTATACATGCCTTTTTCCATAAACTAGGTATTTTCCCTGTTTGAAAAGATAAATTAAATAGTATGCTAATTGGATAACAATTTTTGAAGCAGCAAGAGACAATAATTTAGGGAGCAACTCATCACATACAGGTGGTTTATCTGGTTTAAGATTTTTGAGCAATTTTAGCACATCTACACTTCTCATAACCTTTGAATAAAGGGTGGGATTGTCTAAATGAACTTCCTGAGAGGAATACAAGATTTCATGGGGACCTGTCTGATAGGAGTCTGAGGGCCACATATTCAAAACTCTGTGCTGGGCGCAAACCAATTGTGCCATGATTGCACCACATTTGCACAGGATTGCTATATTCAAAGGGCCAAATAGTGCCAGTGCAATGTGTTAGTGCTGAGGCTAAAAGATAATGTATTCATGGTACAAAGTGATGGTCGGGGACATGCATACAGGTGCAACAGTATATTTAAAAGGTTAGCACCACGCATAATGTGCATTATCAAGAACATGTTGTGCAGCTTATCGCAACACCTATGAAAAGGTAGTCTTAACCTCAGGCAAACCAAGGATTGGGGGGGGGTGTGGACACAGCAGCAAAAGGCAACAATGCTGTATGCAGCCAATGAGGAAGCAGTGTGGGCTGACGGCCACCCTTGGCCACTCCATATGCACAAGCGCCCAAACTGTGGAATAAACTGCAGTACTATTGCTTGGACGCTAACCATCCTGACATTAATATAACATAACTGAAACAGCACCTGGAGAAGAAATTGTTTGCAATGTGACACTATGTTGCACATTGTGAATTGTGTGTTGTTGTTAATGGTATGTATTTAGTATACCCTGTATCATCTCAGCTGCACATGTAGTGACTCTGGGTGATTACAGATAATGGACCTTGGCCCAGTGTGCATACCCAGACAACAAGGTGATAAATAAACATAGAAAGAAACCAGACATGGACGAGGCATGCTGCACACGGACAGCACCTTCTATGTCGCCATCATCTGGCACCAGTCCCAACCATGCCAGGCATCACTGGGTGACCCAGCACCCAGTGGACACCATGGCAGTGTGTCCATACAGCATGCACCTCCAGTCCCCCCCATTGGGGTACACCAACACAAAACAGCACACACATGCAGCACTGGGGGTGTGGAGGGTGTTGAGGGAAGGGTGTACAGGTGGCCAGGCTGCACCACATACTGGGTGCTGCCACAAGGCTGGGACCATTCACACAGTGCACATGGTACAGTGTAGGGAATACTCTGACACCAGTGTGCCTGTCTGATGGTATGTGCCCCCCAGGGCCACATACCACTCATCTGTACAGATACCAGAGCACACATGGCCAGCCATGTGTATGTTACTGTGAGTATCCCATGCCAGTGGCACAGCATCTGTGGGCACATGACAGCATGACAGTAGTTCCCACTGTCAGAACACTCCTGCCAGCTGGGCTTGTTACTGTGTGGAGTACTGCAGTCATTGATGCCTGACACACCATAGGCATTGCTGTGTCCCACACACCACAGCCACCTTGTTACTGTAGCATCTGCTATGCACTGTAGCAGGGACTACAGTCTGACTATTGCATGCAGCACCACCACCTGTGCCTGTGCTACATAGTCTACTGGGGCACAATAGTCTCTGCAGCTGTGTACAAACGTAGCCTGCAACTACCACCATGCTCTTCCAGACTGACATACAGTGGACCTATGAGCAGACCCAGCCTGCCCATATACTTTCAGACTGACATACAGGCGGAACTGTGAGCAGACCCAGTCTGCCCCTGTACTTCCAGATTGACATGCAGGTGGAGCTGTGGAACCCTGCAATAGTACTGGTCAATCTGCATGCAAACCAGGTCATAATGAGATGCTAATATGGATGTTTGCCCACAGGCTGCCTAAATAGGCTTATTTGCATATCACTTTTGAGTATATATAGAATAATGCATGGGGATGTGTGGTTAACAAGGATTTTATGCACACCCAAGGTATGTGATGCCCCATAAACTCCAAGGGCAAAGTCTGAGGGATTTATATGGGCATTACACACCGAGGGTGTGCATAAAATCTGAGTTTCGCACACTTCCTCCATGTTTTATATTTTATATTTACTGGTCTTAGTAAGTTGAGAGAGATGGTAACTGAACTGGTAATGATATCAAGAGTGCATTGTTTCCTTGCATGGAGCAGTCTGTTAACAGTTTATCTAATGAATTTTGCACTTATCTGAAGGAGCGTTTCATTTTTCTTTTTATGCAGAGTGTCTTGAAGTCTGTCTTGTTGAAATCCTGCATCACTACCAAGAGCCGATCTGCTGCATCCAGGTGCTTGGTTTATGATGAAGCTGTGGGGGAGATAAAAGTTTGGAGGCATAAAACATGAAGCTGTTGTCATCTTTATTTAAATGTATGTCACTCTTTTTTAAGTACTTGTGCTTTTTTTGTGTCCATCGAGAAGCCTGTATTTCATGCTGGCAGTTTTAAGAGGTAGCGCGAGCAGACATCCAGCATGAGGATAGCTTCTTGGATGGCTTTAAGAGGTGCTAGTGCAGCTTTTACTTTGCCTATGGTTTACAGAGCTCTGTAATTCACATATGTGAATTACGGAGCCTGTGAGGTTCTGTCAATGGTGGTTAATTAACACTAACCAGTAAATATAGCAACTAATTGCCCCAGGCAAATGCCTTAGTGCCAGGCAAACCTGTTAGTGTGCACAAATGTGTTTGCTTATATAACAAACCTGTCTAAACCATAGCACAGTTCTGCAGTATTTGACCCACACTGTTGTTTTCAGCTTTAGTAAATCCACGTCTTTCCTAGCACACACATTGGCCACATAATTCACCTTTCCCTTCCTCCACGTCTCTGTGCACTGGAGTGCTGTTGTGGTTTGCACTTCCCAGATGCTATATTCAGAGCTGTCTTATTTGCCAGCTATTTTTTCACTGCACTCCCAGCCCTGTTTGCATGGCTTCATTTGCATGCTGTATTCAGCTGCTTTAGCCCCAGGGCTGTTCCTTTGAATACAGCGTGCAAATGATTCCAGGCTAATTTAGCACGCCATGCAGTGCTAATTTTGCCCCAGGGCTAAGTTTGGAATACCTGGCCCTAAGTTGGTAAAAAGATTAAATTCCTCTTCAATTGAAGTTGGGTTAGTTACTAACTCACCATTTTTAAGCATACTTGAGCGAGAATCAACAGAAGGAGAAAAGGAATCTTTAATTGAACTCCAAATTTTTTTAGCATTAGATAAATTGTCTGATTGTTCTTTCTTACAATAATTAACCTTGGCTAGCTTAATTTCCTTTTTATAAATATTTATCGTTCTCCTAGATTAATTTAAATCAAAGTTAGATTTATTCTGTTTATAAGAAAATCAAGTGGCATCCCTGTCTCTTATTTCATTTAAAAAGATTTTTAGTTAGCCATTTTGCCCTCCTACCACTAATTATTTGTTTAACAACCAGAGCAAATGTAATCACAATTTCCATAAAAACATTGATAAAATAATCAAAAGCACAATCTACATCTGGAATTAATTTAAGGAATGACCAATTCCTTTCAGGCAATTTATTCATAAAGCCTTTAACATCTATTTGAGTAGATTTTCACCTATATTGTTTTGGGGAGGCTGTAGGAATACTCATACCCTTCCAAATACCATAAATAGGATGATGACCACTAATACAGTCAGAAATAAATCTCCTAGCTACAGAGTGATTGTTACAATTTGTTAACAACCAATCAAGTAATGTATGCCTGCTTGACTTTAAATGAAGCTTAGTTGATGAATCTATTAATTGATCCAGGCCAAAATCTAACAGTGAAGTCCTGTATTTTAACTATCTTTACCCAGCCAATTTAAATTAAAATCTCCTACCATAGTCATTTCATTTTTATAATGACTCGTCATCAAATCCACAAAATCCTGGAAACCTTGTACATTATTTTGGGAGGACTATAAAAGCAATAAATATTTAACTTTTTGAAATTTCCCAACCAAACCTGTAAGCCCAGGAATTCACAATGTAGTTGTCTGGAATTATCATAAGTGAGTGGTACAACAGTTAAAGTACTTTTTATATAAAACATAACTCTTCCCCCTTTCCCATTCAGTCGATCTTTTGGCCATATTGTATATTGTGGAATAGCTAATTAATTGTCTGGACTCGCAGATCCTATTTAGATTATTAGATGATCCAGACCATATGGCTCAGTGTGGCATTACATTCTCTGAGAGATCACTAAATCTAATATCTCAATAAACAACTTAGGATCCAGAGGGCAAACACTAAAAACAGGACTACTGTTTTTCCATTAGGGCCTCTAAAGCATGGAATATGTTACCTCAGGAGTTGATAGAGATTACAACCTTTAGTAGATTCAAAATAGAGCTTGACAAGTATCTATGTCTCAAATGACAAAATTCACCCACTAGGAGTGCAAGACAGACTAGATGCGCACCCACCCTACTGTTGTCTCAACCTAACCGATTAATTGAATAACTGAGTAACTATACAATTATGTACATTCTGTATATATTGTGAACACTTTTATGGAGTCATTTTCATTCTTTATGTGATGTGAGTTGTTAAGCATGTATTGTCATACCTATTGTAATACAAATCTCAGCAGGCATGACTGAAATGGAGTATTTGATACAGACCACTTTCCTGGTAAAATTAAGTAATTAATTAATTAAGCAAATTAAAGAGAGAGGGACAGACAGACATGTAAATAATCCTTCTGATGGTCCATCATGACCTGGAGCAAATTCTTTATTTGTGTCAAACAAAATGAAAAAGGTGCAATTGGGATTCGGGTGCCAACCAGTAACCAATGCAAACCAAACAAAGAAAGTGTACTTGCACATTAATTAATTAAGTATTTATGGCATGTGTTTGTTATGTCTGAGCCATATTCTGTCCTACAGAGTGCCTCTGTTTTATTTGTTTGTTCTTTATCTGTGTCATCAACTCCAGTATTCCAGGGACGTCTTAGCCCAATACTGGCCACTACCACCAAGTGGTTTTTGTCACACTGGCAGTAGCTTGGGAGGGATTCATAGCCTATAGCTGCACTTGCACTCGCATTTCCACCATCAAGTCTCTGTACAGAAATGGTTTGTCCAATCAATCCAGAAAGCATAAATTGGTTAGGATGTTTTGGGGGTAAACTGCTGTAATAATTACTTGCTCAAAATCAGTCCAGTCCACAGTGGCAGCAGCTAAACTTCCCTTCTGGTAGTCTTGTTGAATAACCTCCTTCATCCATACCAGGATCTCTAACAACTTCTCCACTTCTGCCAGTCCAAGGAGAGACAGCTGCATAAGAATCTTCTCAGGTTTCTCCACACTCCAGTATGTATGTTCCAGGGTGGCCAAATAGTCCTCCACCGTAACATCAGTCTTGGAAGTTGTAAGGGCCTGTATGGTGCCCAAAGCCATTCCCCTTGAACTCTCAGCCAATCAAGTATTTTTCTCATGGTTAGAGATTTAACTCCAATGGGGCCTGCACACTACAAGTATCAAAATCTTCTTCTTCAAAGATGTGAGTCTGGTCCCTAAAAAAAGACTGGAACCACCAATATTCCTTTTACTTTCTAGAGGAGTTTGGCATCTTCTCCATTAACTGCTCCACTGTATCCAATAACACATCCACTGTGGGTGCATCTGACACAGAAGGCTCTAAGCAATTCTTTAAAATCCTTGTCTGTTGCTGGCTTGGTGGTGCTGAGGGTTCAGGTGCTGGATGCCACACCTTGCTCCATGCCTGCGACCTGGGTTTGGGAACAAGCAAGTGCTGCCAGGAGTTGGCAGGGGTGAGAGAGGATTGAGCATCCAGGGGATTTCTCTCCTCCCTTGGGGTAGGGAGGGATTGGAGTCCCTTCTGCCGATCGCCCTCTAGCGATGGCAGGAGGGTGATACATGTCGGATGGCATGTCACTGATGTATTGTTGGATGGGGAGGGTGGGTGTAAAACTTCAAAATGGAGCTGGCAGGCTCCATGATGGCCCTGACTGCACCTGCGCTGAGCCGGGGGATCTGAATGTTGGCTACCCGGGGGAGGGGAGAATGCCGGCACTCCTCCCCCAGCAATGTCATGGGGAGACAACCCATGGGGGATTTCCTGGGGAGAGTCAATATGGGAAGTTGGGGCTGCAGAGAAGAGCTCTCCTGATGGGAGAGCCATAGCCACCTGCCAGCTCCACCAAGAAAAAATCTCTATGGAAAAAAAAAATACTTATCTTTTGTGCTCTCTTTAATGAGTCAGTCTTTCATGCAGGCTTTCCAATATGTCTTGGGTCCAGGATCAGCATCACTGTTTGGGGTGCTTCTTCAGCTGAACAATTGCCAGTTATCCTCCTTTCCTTTTGGCCATAGCTTTTCGTCAGTTTTGTGTGATCCACTACCTGGTCACTTTCCACAGTGAGGCCGAACATCTTGTGGCCCACCTCGTACATCATCCTCTGTGCGTTCAGTCTTCCAACTTTCTTCAAGCTCTTTGTTAATATACCATAATATACTCTATCCTCAGTCCTTTCAGGCTACCTGTGCCAGAAACATACTCTAAGACAACATTGCTCCACCTTGCACCAACCTCTACTTCTTGGAATGGCATTGCGCTTGTAGTAAGTTTTCAACTTTTCAAGAGGGGTACTTGTTGGTCTTGCACCACGCTGGTGTGCCACATGTGGAACTTGATAATAATAAACAGGAGATTGAGCCTAGTGGTGTCTCCATTTGTAAGGTGGGTGCCACCCTGATGAATTCACTGCACAGGCACCAACAACCTTACTAGCCATCAGGTCACTGTAGATGTCATGTTGGCTCTTGGGCTCATTAGGTTTCCCTTGACCAGTGAGGAGGGGTTCATATCCACTATTAGAAGGAAAGTAAAATGATGCCTCCACCCAGAAAAAGATAATAATGGGAATGTTGAAACAGTGGTACAACCCTCTAGGATGCAATTCCTACTCACCGCCCCACTGTAGTCACTCGACCCATGGACCCAAGCAATGGCACTACAGTGCTCAACTAGCATACACTTAGCTCTAAAAAGATTTCAGGAGACAAATAAATACAAACAGTAAACACTGCTTTATTTGAGTCCCAAAGGCAATAAAGGGTTAAATGGCAGTGTGAGGTATTGTAAGAGGCTGGTCTTCAGATGTTTTATATAGGTTCAGCACAATAACCAGCACAATAAGCAGGGCTGCTCTTCACACACCCTACCATGTGGCCCAAGTAAAACTGTTCCTAGCCCGTATCTGTATTCAAGGCACAACCCTTGCATGCAACATGCCCCCACACCACAATGCACAGTACAGCATTGATCTTGCTATTCTATACTAGAGGTGCTGCCCTTTTACAGCTGATACCAGTGTAATTCACCTTTGAACCTTTTAGGGAGGTCAAAATAAATTATTGCATACCCAGTTGCTGAATCTGTGTAGGCTTGTTGGTGTTGCATGTGGTTGGCTGGTGGTGGTGGTGGTGCAGCTTAAATAAACAATCAGCAATTTTTAGTTAATGCAGTTAAATCATAAAGAAAAGGGCTATGCAACTGCAAAAATGGCTAACCATTAACAGAGGCATCTGGAACTCCTTGGCTGACTGGCCAAATCTGGTTAAAAAGTTTCCCAGCAATCGATACAGTTCCCCAGTTGCAGGGGTAATTCTTGTTTTGCTCACAGTTCCGGTGCCATCAGACCTCCTTAACAAAACAGGGCTCCTCTTTTCATTCTTGCACCGGACCCTCTCAGCTGGCTGGTCAGTCCCTCCAGTTTCTAACTTTCATCTTCTCTCTCTCAGTTGGTCC
This sequence comes from Neoceratodus forsteri, assembly GCA_016271365.2. Taxonomy (NCBI): domain Eukaryota; kingdom Metazoa; phylum Chordata; order Ceratodontiformes; family Ceratodontidae; genus Neoceratodus; species Neoceratodus forsteri. Next base: position 1,027,625,850 of record CM028133.1, on the reverse strand, counting down.
TTTACAGTGCATCTGTGCTGGCACTGCCAATTGAAGGTACAGCTATCATCTGGCCACTTTGTCCATGTCAAAGCTGCAGCGACCCCCATGTCAGGCACCCAGACCTTCTGGGTGGTAATACCCTGGTACCAAGCTATGGTACTCTACTGATTCCCACAGTAGTCACAGGTAGCTGTTCACCTCTCACTCTTACTCTGGCTCCGCACTGGCAATACTCAGCATCAACAGCATGCCAGTAAGCATGAGAATGCCTCCATTTCTACCAAGCAGTGAAACTGTTTACTGCTACAGTACACAATGACAGTCACACAGTCTAGGTCAAACCTCACACAGCAATCCTGCTTTAACATGATCTCCCACCGAACTGCCCCAAGAGTAACTTAGCCCCTGCACTTCACAGTGGCAGAGGCAAACATGATTGGTCGATTTGGTCTATTAATCAGGAGGTACAGTCCTGGAGATCTGAGAATCAACAGGTGATTTTTAGATCAGAAGGCACGTGAGTTGATTGAGTCCATCTGTAGTCCATGAGCTTCTGTGGTTCCCTGATTAGTTGATACATCACTCTCCAGCCCCATCGACATGCAAAAGCAGGTCAAAGGGCAGCAACATGACTGCTGATTTGCAGTCCCAAAGGCAGCTTCCACAAAAGTCTTGATTCACACAAAACACATAGTTCAAACACTAGATCACACCCTGAGCCAGTCCTGTATATGTCTGGTGTAGCTGGTAGACAGATCGGGCAATTCCTGATCCTACCACTGCCATGGCAGTGTCTGCTACATTGGTGTTGATGAACACCTTTGATGCTCAAACAAATTAGGGAGTCTTTAAGTCATAATAACCCACAGGGTAGAAAAAGAATCCCACAGCTGAGGAAATGCAAACACATTTCAGAGTGAAACTCCTGCTGAAGTGAAGATTTAGTGAATGACCTAGACTTCAATGGAATAGCATTCCAGTGTACAATATGTTAACTACAGGAAAAAACCTGCAGATAGACAGACAGTGTAGTCTACTAAAGGAAATAAAACAAAGCATCCGGCTTGGGTGTGAAACATTGGGCTAGTGGGTAGCCTCCCTGGGCTATACCATCTTTCTACATGTACTGTTTGTGGTCACATTAAAAGACAAACCTGCAATGTAACTGGTGTCTGTTGAAAGTTTTGACTACACTTGAGTGCTGGGTCCTGTTTTGTCTATAATAAAGGAAATACAGTAGTTGAAAAGAGTAGCACTCACTCCTAACCAACACAATTAGCACTCCAACAGCCAAGGAATGTATATTTAGTTGTGCTTACTTTATTCCAGACTGAAATAAAGTAAGCACATTCATATATTCCTTGGCTGTCACGTGTTAATTGTGCTGGTGGGGAATGAGTGCTGTTCTTTTTCACTGTTTCTTGGATTACTCCTGAAGGATGTGTCCTATACCCTTGGGGCAGTACTTTGCTGTTTTAGTACAGCTTGGTACTTTCTGTGAACCAGGAGACACAGTTTCATATTCAACCAAAGCCATAAATTTCACAAAATGACCTTGAGCAAATCACTTGACCTTCTGTGAATCAGGAGGTACAGCTTCATATCAGTCCAGAGCCATAACACTTACTGAGTGACCTGGGACTAGTCACTTAACCTCCCTGTACTCTAGCTCTAGCTCTAAAATTCAGTGGAAACAGGACCCCACACTCTACAAAAACATAATGTTACTTCTCAGATGGGCTAACCTATTCCTGATAGAAAACAACGAGCATGTTCCAATGATGTTTGCATCTATGTTTTTATAATGTTGGTACTGCACCACAGCTTCAGTAAGTACAAGAGATGCAAGTTCGGTTCTACAAAACATAGAAACATAGACTTTGAAGGCAGATAAGGACCGCCTGGCTCATCTAGTCTGCCCATTTCCCTACCTACAGGATAGGCCGCAGATCCTAGTTAACCAACAGCCTATTTCTTCCTACCCCCCACAAGAATTGCCTTATGTCTGTCCCATGCATTCTTGAATTCTCCCACAGTTTTAGACCCCACAACCTCCTCAGGAAGGCTGTTCCATGCATCCACTACCCTCTCTGTGAAATAATACTTCCTCAAATTGCCCCTGAACTGCCCCCATCTTTAAATTATGTCCCCTTGTTCTTGCACGTCTCTTTTTCTGAAAGATGCTACCCTCTTGGACTTTGTTGATTCCATTGAGGTACTTAAAAGTTTCTATCATGTCCCCCTCTCCTTCTTTCCTCAAGGGTATACATATTAAGCTCCTTTAGTCTCTCCTCATACGGCTTCTCTTGCAGACCCTGCACCATTTAGTTGCCCTCCTCTGGACTGCCTCTATCCTGTCTATGTCCTTGCGGAGATGGGGTCTCCAGAACTGGACACAGTACTCAGATGGGGTCTCACCAACTGTCTGTACAGAAGGATAACAGCTTCCTGTTTCTGCTGATGATGCCTCTCCCTATGCATCCCAGTATACCCCCAGCCCTCCCTACTGCCTTCTCACATTGCTTGCTAGAGGTCATCTGATATGATTACCCCAGGTCCCTTCCTTTTTGTTGTTGTTACTACCTCCTCCCCATTGTGTATTCTTCCCTGGGTTTTGTTTCCCAGGTGCATTATTTTGCACTTCTTTGCACTGAATCCTAGCTGCCATGCTTCTGACCATTCCTCCAACCTTGCCAAGTCCCTTCTCATCCTTTCCACGCCTCCTTGTGTATCAACCCTGTTGCAGATCTTTGTGTCATCTGCAAAGAGGCATACTTTTCCTTCCAGTCCCTCTGCAATGTCACTTATGAAGACATTAAAAAGGACTGGACCCAATACTGAACCCTGCGGTACTCCACTAGCAACCCCTCTTTCTTCAGAGTGGACTCCATTTACAATTACCTTCTGTGTCCTGTTGTCCAGCCAATGTTTTACCCAGGCTACCAACCTGGGACCCACTCCCAGGCTGGTTAATTTGACTATTAATCTTTTGTGTGGGACTGTGTCAAATGCCTTGCTAAAGTCTAGGTAGGCCATGTCCACAGCCCTTCCCTGGTCTACTACTTTGGTCACCCAGTCAAAGAAATCTATTAGATTCGTCTGACATGACCTTCCCGCTGTGAACCCATACTGCCTTGGGTCCTGTGCCCCACTGGCCTCTAGGTACTCAACTATTCTTTCCTTCAGAAGTGACTCCATCACTTTCCCTACCACAGAGGTCCAACTGACAGGTCTGTAGTTTCCTGCCTCTGACTTGGTCCCACTTTTGTGAAGGGGCATCACATCCACCTTCCTCCAGTCCTCGGGTACCACACCATCCTCCCATGATTTATTAAAAAGAGTAGCCAGTGGTTTCACTAGTTCCCCCCTTAATTCTTTTAGAATTCTGGGGTGAATTCCATCAGGCCCCATTGCTTTGTCCACCTTCAGTTTTAGGAGTTCTTGCAGAACCCTTTCTTCTGTGAAAGGACTGGGATTGACCCCCCTATCAAGAGTGCTTCTGTTAATTGGATTAGGCACTTCCCCCTCCTCTTTTGTGAATACTGAGCAGAAATAGTCATTCAGTATCCCTGCTTTTTCACTGTCCCCCTCTGCCCACCCACCGTTCATTCTATTCAATCTCACTATCCCTCCCTTTGTCTTTCTACGCTCATTGATGTACCTATAAAAGGTTTTATCCCCCTTCTTAACCGAGTTGGTTATCTTTTCCTCAGTTTGGGCCTTTGCTATTCTGATCTCCCTGCTTCCTTCTGCCTTAACTGGTAGAGCTGTCTGTCCTGCTCCTTCTGTGTTTCCTTATACTTCTGGAATGCTATCTTTTTCTTCCTGACTTTCATAGCCACCTCTTTTGAGAACCATAGTGGCTTTTTCTTTTGTTTTGATTTGTTTATTTGCTTCACACAAAGGCTTGTTGCCTCTGTGATGGCAGTTTTGATGATTCCCCATTGTTGCTCCACACCTCCTTCTAGCCTGTTTGCTAGTGCTTTTCTGAGGCACTCTCCCATCTTGCCAAAGTCAGCCCTCCTGAAGTCCAGTACCCTCACTTTTGTATGGCTTGACTCTGTAGATGAGTTTAACATGAACCACACTGTTTGATGGTCACTTGTTCCCAGATGGCAACCCACTTCTAGATCTGAGATCCTCTCACTGCCCCGTTTGAGAGTATGAGGTCTAAGATTGCTCCCTCACGAGTGGGTTCCGAAACTAGCTGTCTGAGGCCTGCCACCTGTAGGGCATCAAGAATGGCCTTGCTCTTGCATGTGACTGCAGCAAATGTGCTCCAGTTAACATCTGGCATATTCAGGTCTACCATCAACAGTATCTCCCCTTTCTCTGCCATTCTAAGAATGCCTTCTATCATATCCTTGTCCATTCCCTCCCCCTGACACAGGGGTCTGTACACAACCCCTGTGCAGATTGTGGTGCTCTTTCCAGTCTCCAAGATGACCCACAGTGCCTCCTCTCCTCCCTGTTAACTCTTTTGTTCAGTTGCTTTTATCCCTTCCTTTACATAGAGAGCTACTCCTTCCCCTCTTCTCCCCTGCCTGTCTCTCCTGTAGGTTATGTACCCTGGTATGTTAACATCCCAGTCATGGTTTTCTGTGTACCATGTTTCTGTGACTGCTACGATATCCAGGCATCCGTCTTCCATCAAGGCAACCAGCTCAGGGAGCTTGTTGCCCAGACTATGGGCATTGTTACTCATTACCCGCCATTTCCTGATGGCCTTACTTCTTTTCCCCATCCCTGTCCTTCTTGCCTTTGTCACTTTCTCCATTTACCCCTGCCCTTCTCCCTATCCACACCTCTATGTTGGTGTTTACCGCACTTACTACCATGATTTTTGGGGGACTAGTATTTCCCTGCTCCTTTCCAGTGCCTCCCCCCTTGGCTAGTTTAAATGCTTGCCAATGAAGTATTTAAACCTATCACCTAGGATCCTGGTTCCCCTTCTGGACAGATGCAGCCCATCATGCCAGTATAGGCTTGCATGACTCCAGGTGGACCCCAGTCCCCAATGAAGCCAAATCCCTGAGCTCCACACCAGTTTTTCAACCACTGATTGAATCCCATGGTGCGGAACACCCTAGCCTCCTCTCCACTTAAGATGGGCAGCACCTCCGAGAAGGTTACCGTACGTGCTACTTGTCTAAGGCCCTCCCAATTCCACAAACTCTTCCTGCACTTCTCTAATACCTTTCTTAGCCAGGTCATTTGTCTCTAGGTGGACAATGACATCCAGCTCCCTCCCCTGTGCAGCTGCTCTGGCAATCCTGAGGATTCGCCCCCTGTCCCTCCAAGCCATGGCGCCAGGCAGGCACCTTACCTCCCTCTCCCCTTCCTCCCCCAGTTCTACCTTTCTAACAATGGGTGTTCAATTCTTTCAGACTGTGGTGAACACTCGGGGCAAATAGGCAGATTTTGGTTCAACTGGTCAGTCCACCCCTGGTCTGAATGGTGTGGTCCAGCAAACCAACTGAACCATGTACCACTGTTTGCACCTACAATAGTTGACTAGACAGAGTGTGAGTCACAGTCTCTTTTTGGTGCTATACTCATCTCGACGATGTGAGCCAGCATGAAAGCTCATGCACATGCTTGTCATCAGGCCATTAGGTAGCTCAAGCAGGGCTATGATTTCACTACTAGTTAGATAGCTAGGAATTCTTCAGAAAAGGAAAAAAATATCTTCAGAAGTTCGACCTATGGTCTTGCAAGCAACAGGGCTGCTGAAGTGAGGATATTTTAAGGGGATAAAAAGGAAACAAAATGATAGGCTAAGCAGCAGGCCTCTGGGACCAAGGGGTTGTCTGAGACTGGGAACTAAGAGGGGAGAGACTGGACTGAGGACTGCAGGAGTGTGCTTGGGGTTGGGCAGTTGGCAGATGGGTCACGAAGTGGCAGTTTGCCAGCGCACTCTTGCCTAATTTCATCAGCAGTGTGTGTGTGTGTGTCTGAGGGTGAGTGCAAGTGTGTCTGTCTGTGTCTGTGTGTGTGTGTGTGTGTGTGCTTGCGCGTGCGTGCATGTATGTGTGTATGTCATCCTGAGCTGTACTGTTGCAGTCAGATCTGGGCAGTGGGTAGCAAGTGTGTGTAAGCTGGAGCATGCTGGGGCCTGGTTACTGGTAGTTGGCACATTAGTGGCATCTCCAAAATAACTTTAAATATTTTTTACAGCTGCTGGGTGGAGCCTTAGAGATGTTTTGCTAACTGTAGGAGAGAAAGGGAACTGTGGAAGCACATGACCATATTCATCAGTCATGTGCTTTCACAGTGCTGCAGAACAATTCCACTAATGTGCCGTCAGTGTGCCTCTCCATTCTGTGGCCACACAACCCCCACACCCCCTCCCTCTCATGGGGGCACTATTTGTTTTTTGCCCATCACTTCCACAGTTGTGGGCAGAAAAAAAAAAGCCCACCATGCCCAAGATGGCCACTGCAACTGCCATGCGAATGTTTGAGAATCGTTCATGTTCACTTCTGTCAGAACAGCCATCTTGGGCACCGTGGGCTACTTCTCACGCATGCGCAGTGATTATCAGTCACTGTGCATGCACAACACTTGCATCACAATGGCGGCAGCTGTGGCAGTAGTTCCAAGTACACTTTCACTCGGACTCACCACTCTGCAGCAGCCATAGTGGTTCTGACCAGAGTTTGTTTTATTATGGCAGTCTTCATATTCCCCAAAGTTGCTATGGTTCCTTCCTCCTCCTGAGTCCTGAAGCAGCCTGTATGTGTGTCATCCTGAGCTGTGCAGTTGCAGTGTGATCTGGTAGTGGCAGCAAGGTTGCGCTAGCTGGCAGGAAGTTGGTGACTGGCTTCTGGTATTCCTTGGTGGCGTCCCCTAAAATAAAAATTAAAAATATGAACACATAAATAAATAAATGAAATAAAGTCTTCTTCACCTGAGTGGCTGAGTCCTGTAGAAAACATTAGGAAATGGAGTTAAAGAGAGGTCACCAGGCTCAACCGTTCCATCCCATGTGGCAAATGATAGTAAAAACATGTCTAAGTGCACCCTCACACAGGACCATCCACTTCCAACTTTCAAATTCCTTTCTCCATTTATGGCCTGAATCATAAGAACATAAGAAATGTGTCGGCAGAAGGGAACCGTGCAATCCATCTAGTCTGTACTAGAAACTATCCCCCTCTCTATGCAGCCTTCATCCTAACTTGCTCTTTATGTCTGTCCCATGCGAGTTTGAACTCCCTGATTGTCTTTGATGCTACCACCTCCTGGGGCAGGCTGTTCCATGGGTCTATCACTTCTCTCTGTGAAGAAGTACTTCCTGAGGTTGCTTCTGAACCTTCTTTCTACCAGTCTCATATCATGCCCTCTCGTGCGTGCTGCCATGTTCTGTTGAAATAGATTGCCTGTCTGAGCTACAATAAATCCTCTCACATACTTAAATGTTTCAATCATGTCCCCTCTGTTTCTTCTCTGCTCAAGGGAGTATAGGTTCAGCTCCCAGAGTCTTGCTACATATGACCTGTGATGCAGTCCATGCACCATCTTAGTAGCCCTTCTCTGCACTGTTTCCAAACAGTCAATTTCCTTCTTGAGGTGAGGTTTCCAGAACTGAATGCAGTACTCCAAGTGTGGCCTCACCAAGGACCTGTAGAGGAGCATGATAACCTCCCTCTTTCTGCTAAAAGAATCACGTCACAAGATGTGTAACTTACTTACGCACCTCCCAACAATGCCCCAGGGTGACTATCACAGCCATGTTTCCACCATATCCTGAATATTATTGTCAAACAGATCATGGCTTACATTCAACAAATGAAACCCCATCCTTCTTGTATAGACCTTGGCAATCAGGAGTGATGTGTTGGTGATAAATTACCTGGGTCCCAATAGCGAGACAGAAACTAGACACCTCTCAGTTCCCCCTTTTGCCAAACTCTGTTCATGGGCTTTATAGCCTCGACTATCTTCCATTTCATATGTGGTATTATTCTGGACTATGCCAGGGCTGTGGCCAGTATCTGCTGCCATAGCCAATTTAAACCTATCATTATACTTTGCACCATGTCAATGGAAGTCATGTGCAGCAAGTCATTTCCAATCAAATCAATGGTGAGCCCAGCAGGGGAGAGTTGAGTAAACCCAGTTTCTTCACACATGGAATGAGCTCCTGCAACTCATCCCCCCTTTGCCACATCAGCACACCACTGCTTTACTTGGTGCTACCCCCAGTTGAGCTCCATTCACCGAATATACTGCTCTGGTGTGTGCTCTTCAGATGTAGGAGTGCCCCCAAACCCATGATTCTTCACTCAAGGGAGCCCATTCATTATAAAAGAATCCAAACAACAGTACCATACATCATTGACCCCCCCCTTGTTGGGTGTCCCTCTTTGTAATCCCTGACCTGCAATAGCCCTTTTAAGCCCAAGATGCCCACCAGCCAATATCCTTTATTTCCCCTTCTTGATAATCTAGTTGCCCCACTTCCATGGCAGCTCCAGTCCTGAATGAGTGGGTACTGTATGTGCATTAGTCTTGGCCAACCACTTGAATTCCCTTCTTTAACAATGCCACTGACTGATACCTGGTAACCGGCCCCCCATCACTGTGCATACTGTAATAAAATCTCCCCCAACCTGCAGTCTATGAGCGATGTAGTCCTCCCCTAGCTAGCAGGGCATACACTGTGACCAGCTGCCCTATGAAATCTTATTAGATGCAGTGGGCCCAGCTGGTTGGTTTTTGACCTTTTCAATATTATAACCAAGTAATCCAGCAATGGCTTCATGTCTCCAAATATAATGTTATAGCCCCTGACCCCTTTAGAGTCCACTACCAGCTCCAACACCCTGAAAGCCCCAAAAAAGGCACAAGCAAATAGTGCCCTATATAGCCACATCTTGTAGGCTGACCAGCATCCTACCAAGTCAATATGTTGTGGACAGACCCAAGCATGGAATACCATGTGGAACATATAGCATGGTGTACTAATGTGACAGGGTACAAAACCTCGCAAGGCACATATGTTGCACAAGGTTTTGTACCTGTCGCATATGAGTGGGGATGTCGCATATGAGTGGGGAGGTGGAGTGACATGGAGGTCAAAACTTCTGTTGGGGAGGTGGTCCACAAAGCTGCCACTATGGCTCAGAGGGATGAGCTGCGGCAGTGCAGGGGCGCTATGCGTCTGTGGACCGAGGCTCGCATTCCCTTCCCAGACTTTTGCGAAACCGTATTGTGTGGTTTCTTTTTTTTCTCCCCCAGCGGTGTTTCTCCCTGTTCTATGTTGAACCCCCCCCCAGAATTGATTATTTGAACAGGGGTTGGTTTGGCTGGCACAGACCCCCATAACGGGGGGGTGCAGGGAGTGGAGCCAACCCCCCGAGAAAACAAGGAAGCCACTAGCTTCTTTAGCCGAAATGTGTTTCAGCAGTTTGTCTGAGTGGCAGCAATGTATCTACTGTATTTACAGCGTGGTACATTACTGCACTGTCATGTCATATGACATAATGACCCCGTGCCAACGAGCATACATAACCCAGACCCATTACTATGTCATTTAATATGTGACTATCCACCAGTTTTCTGTTGTCTTGTCATGTACCCCTCATCCTAGCCTGCCCAGCTACCATTTTCTGAATTATAAATGAGCCCATCACATCCCCCAGATCATGCATCTTTAAGAAGAAACCTCTAGCTGATAAGTGGCTCCTTATGTACGCCAGTGGTTTTTCCTGTTCTGTCAGGTGGCAGATGAACTGCTTTATCTCCATCATGCTCCTTAATAATCTCAGCTAATTAGCCCCATGTCCCCCAAATGTCAGAAATGTGATTATGTTGTGTCATACTTACACCATGTGCCTGGAGCCAAGAAGTGCAGTACCTGCTTGGCCATTCTTAAGTTGCTGCTTACCAAAAATAGCCCAGGATTTGTGCTAGGACTAACTCTGTTGCTTTAGTAACCAGGCGAAAGCATTTGAAGTGCAAGAGAGACAACACACCTGCAATGACATTATCCTTATCAAGTACATGTTTTGTCCTAAATGTTAGGTTGAGTTCAAGCACCGTAAAACAAAAACATGGAGCGGCCTCATCACCTCTATGGAATTAGAAGACTGAGCATTCAAGATTTTGACCACTGCCTTGTCAGAAAGGAAAAAAACTCTCTGGTTTGACAATCTCTCCCCCAGATGAAAATTGCAGTTACAACAAGGAACATTTCTAACAGAATGATATGCCTTGTATGGCCTCCCCTTATCCACATTTCATCCCATTGTCCTGCGAAAAAAAAGCCCCTTGGAAATATGCTCCATAACCAATACCACCTGAGGCATATGTAACCATCTGATAATCCTGCATACCAGCTGCTCTGGACTGCACGATCAAGCCCTATTGAACTGCCCAAGGAAAATGCCCCAAACCTCCAAATCATCCCTCAAACCTGCAGTCACTGCTATGCTGTGATGGGGTACAAGTGCTTCCTTCATTGCCCATGCCAACTGCCTTAAAAATGGCCTCCCTGGTGTGACTGCTTTACAGGTAAAGTTAAGATGGTCAGTCAGAGACTGTAAATTCTTAAGAGGGGGAGAACTGATGCTTAGGAGAGAGGGCACAAGTGTGGACAGGAGGCTGGACAAGAGGGGAGGAGAAGGAGTAAGAAGAACAGCTCCAGAAATTAAAGGACAGGGAAGGAATGAAGGCCATAAGAAAGGTGGGGGGGAGTGCAGCCAGAAGGGGAGTGTGGAAGGAGGCAGTTATACTGATAGGAGATTCTATCCTGAAAGGGATCAGGTGGGGGGATGAAAGATGCAGTCGGATTTGGGTGGAATCTGTACCAGTCCTGACAGCAGACAGGGCAGGGCAGGCTCTGAGGAAGTGTGTTGGGGAGGATGGCAGGAACTTCACGTGGTGGTTCATGTGGGCACAAATGACCTTGGGGGGCTGCACGGTGGAGTTGGTACAGGAGAGGTTTGAGGAACTGGGAAAACTATGCTTGGAAATAGGGAGATCCGTGGCATTCTCGGAGGTGCTACTGGTCCCAAGGGCGAGCAGGGCAAGAAAGGAAAGGATAGTGGAGTTCAGCTCCTGGCTGAGAGAGGGGTGTAAAGCACAAGGGTATGGGTTGGTAGGAGGATGGGGAGATACATGGACTACAGAGAACTGTATGCAAGGGATGGTTTACACCTGAATGGGGCAGGTAAGGGGGTGTTAAGAGCAAATTAGAGGATTATATTGTTTCAAGAGGGTATTTAAACTAGGTAGGGGGGAGGCTAGTGCGCAGCTAGCATGCAGGGTCACCAGGTTGCAGTGCAAAATGCGCTGTCCCCCCTTGATAATGTTGAGGGTAAGGGAAGGGGATCACTGAGAGGAGAGGGGCAGAATAAGGAGCCGGGGGGGGGATGGATGGGAATGGGTGGAAGGTGGTCTCCCTAAACACAAGAAGCCTGTGTAATAAAACAGCGGAGCTTCAGGCGCTCCTTGCGGAGGGGAGTGTGGACATCGCAGCAGTGACTGAGACCTGGGCCACCCAATACCATGATTGGGATCTGACAATCCCAGGGTATAAAATTTACAGATATGACCCGGGGGGGGGTTGGGAGAGGTGGTGGGGTAGCACTCTGTGTGAGGGAAGGGATCAGATGCACAAGGGATGAGGGGGAGGAAGGGAGGACAGAGGCACTATGGATGCAGCTTCTGGACTCCAAGGGTAGAAAGCTGAGGCTGAGGGTGGTGTACAGACCACCAGCCCAATCAGTGAAACTGGACAGGGAGTTAGCGGAGCAAATAAGGAGGGTGTGTAGAAAGGGAAGTGTGGTGATTGTGGGAGATTTCAATTTGCCAGGGGTAGATTGGAGCACACCTCTGGTGCCAGGGAGCAGGTGCTCCTGGACATGATCCAGGATGGTCTCCTGACACAGCTGGTCAGTGGGCCAACATGACTAGGTAACACACTGGACTTGGTTCTGTCAAATGGGGAGGCAGTGAGGGAAATAAGGGTGGAAGATCTGCTAACTGTTAGTGACCACCAAACAGTGTGGTTCACTCTTAAGTTGGGCAGGAAGTCTGGAGGCCCAATAACAAAGGTGGTGGATTTTAGGAGGGTGGACTTTGGGAGGATGAGAGAAATACTGCAAGGGAGACTTCAGGGTATTAGGCCAGAGATGGATGCACAGCAAAAGTGGGAAATTATTACAACTGGGCTAACAGAGGCTACAGAAGCTTGCACCAGGACTAAGGGCAAGACGTGCAGAGCCAGGAAACCATGCTGGCTGAACAGAGAAGTGTTGGAGGGGGTGAGGGCAAAGAGAGTTGCATGCCAGAAGTTCAGGAGAATAAGGAAGGAAGAAAGAGGAGAGAGAGGCTTATGTGAGTTGGTCCAAGGAGGTGACCAAGTGAGTGAGAATAGCCAAGGCCTCCAGGGAGCTAAGGTTAGCGCAGGGCATCAAGGGAGGGGAGAAGGACTTTTTTAGATATGTCAGGGAAAAGAGGAAGTGCAGAGACCATATAGTGAAGATAAAGTGGGAGGGAGTGGTGGAAAAGGGAGAGGAACAAGCGGAAGTTCTAAATGAATACTTTTGCTCTCTTTTCACAAAGGAGAATGATGGTCCACTACCACCATGGACTGGGAGGGTGGGGGTGGGAGGAGGAGATGATGGATGGAATGATCGAGGGGAGTAGAGTACTAGAGTTTCTGTGGGCATTAAGGGTGGACAAGACACCAGGCCCTGTTGGCATCCACCCCAGAGAGCTGAGGGAGATGGTGGAGGTATTGGCTGAGCCACTGGTGGACCTGTTCAGCACATCCCTGGACATGGGATGGGTGCCTCAGGACTGGAGGGTGGTCCATGTGGTGCCCATACACAAGAGTGGCCCTAGGGATGAGCCAGGAAATTATCGGCCTGTCAGTCTCACTTCCATAGTGGGTAAACTTATGGAGACGATACTGAAGGAGAGGATGGTGTTGTTCCTTGAGGGTAAAGACCTCCAAGATGGGCAGCAGCACAGGTTCATCTTGGTGAAGTCTTGTCTGACCAGTCTAATGGAATATTATGATTGGGTAACAAGAGAGCTGGATATGGGTCATGCTGTAGATGTCCTGTATTTGGACTTCAGCAAGGCCTTTGATTCAGTGCCTCATGGGAGGCTGGTTGGGAAGCTGACTGCTGTGGGGGCATGGACAAAGCTGTCAAACTGGATAAGGAACTGGCTGCAGGGGAGGTTGCAACGGGTGCAACGGGTGGTAGTGGGGGGGGAGCTCTCGACACCTAGAATGAGCGGTGTACCGCAGGGCTCAGTGCTGGGCCTAGTGCTATTTGGGCTCTTTATCTCAGATATTGCACACAAAGTTGGGAGCAGGATTAGTCTGGTCACAGATGATACCAAAATGGGGGCAGTGGTGGATGAAGAGGATGGATGGAAACAACTACAAGAGGACCTAACCAAACTGGAGGTATGGTCGGAGAAGTGGCAGCTGGGATTCAATACAAAAAAGTGCAAGGTTATGCACTTCGGGGCAAAGAATCCAAGGAGGGACTATTGGTTTGGAGGGGTGAGGCTGGGGATCACTGAGGAAGAGAAGGACCTAGGGGTGTTGGTAACAGGGAGCATGAACAACTCTGCCCAGGAAAGCAGCAGCTAAGGCCAACAGGATGCTAGGCTGTATCGCAAGGGGTTTCTCGTCCAGGCATAGGGAGGTGATCCTGCCCCTCTACAGATCTGTGGTCAGGCCTCATTTGGAATACTGTGTGCGGTACTGGTGGCCGTATAGAAACATAGAAACATAGACTTTGATGGCAGATAAGGACAACTTGTCACACCTAGTCTGCCCATTTCCCTACCTACAGGATAAGCTGTAGATCCTAGTTAACCAACAGCCTATTTCTTCCTACCCCCCACAAAAATTGCCTTGTCAGTCCCATGCATTCTTAAATTCTCCCACAGTTTTAAACCCCACAACCTCCTCAGGAAGGCTGTTCCATGTGTCCACCACCCTCTCTGTGAAAAAATACTTCCTCACATTGCCCATGAACCGCCCCCCTCTATCTTCAAATTGTGTCCCCTTGTTCTTGCACATCACTTTTTCTGAAAGATGCTACCCTCTTGGACTTTACTGATTCCACTGAGGTACTTAAAAGTTTCTATCATGTCCCCCTCTCCCTCCTTTCTTCAAGGGTATACATATTAAGCTCCTTTAGTCTCTCCTCATATGGCTTCTCTTGCAGACCCTGCACCATTTTAGTTGCCCTCCTCTGGACTGCATCTATCCTGTCTATGTCCTTGAGGAGATGGGGTCTCCAGAACTGGACGCAGTACTCCAGATGGAGTCTCACCAACTATCTGTACAGAGGGATAACAACTTCCTGTTTTCTGCTGGTGATGCCTCTCCCTGTTCAACCCAGGATCCCTCCAGCCCTCCCTACTACCTTCTCACATTGCTTGCTAACCTTAAGGTCATCTGATATGATTACCCCCAGGTCTCTTTCCATTTTATTTGTTGTTACTACCTCCCCCCATTGTGTAATCGTCCCCTGGGTTTCTGTTTCCCAGGTGCGTTATTTTGCACTTCTTTGCATTGAATCCAAGCTGCCATACTTCTGACCATTCCTCCAACCTTGCCAAGTCCCTTCTCATCCTTTCCACACCTCCTTGTGTATCAACCCTGTTGCAGATCTTTGTGTCATCTGCAAAGAGGCATAATTTTCCTTCCAGTCCCTCTGCAATGTCACTTATAAAGACATTAAAAAGGACTGGACCCAGTACTGAACCCTGTGGTACCCCACTAGTAACCCCTCTTTCTTCAGAGTGGACTCCATTTACAATTACCTTCTGTGTCCTGTTGTCCAGCCAATGTTTTACCCAGGCTACCACCCTGGGACCCACTCCCAGGCTGGTTAATTTGACTATCAATCTTTTGTGTGGGACTGTGCCAAGTGCCTTGATAAAGTCTAGGTAGGCCATGTCCACAGCCCCTCCCTGGTCTACTACTTCAGTCACCCAGTCAAAGAAATCAATTAGATTCATCTGACATGACCTTCCTGCTGTGAGCCCATGCTGCCTTGGGTCCTGTGTCCCACTGGCCTCTAGGTACTCAACAATTCTTTCATTCAGAAGTGATTCCATCACTTTCCCTACCACAGAGATCAAACTGACAGGTCTGTAGTTTTCTGCTCTGCCTTGGTCCCACTTTTGTGAAGGGGAATCACATCCGCCTTTCTCCAGTCCTCAGGTACCACACCATCCTCCCATGATTTGTTAAAAAGGGTAGTCAGTGGTTTCACTATTTCTCCCCTTAATTCTTTTAGAATTCTGGGGTGAATTCCATCAGGCCCCATTGCTTTGTCCACCTTCAGTTTTAGGAGTTCTTTCAGAACCCTTTCTTCTGTAAAAGGACTGGGATCAACCCCCACTATCCAGAGTGCTTCTGTTGATTGGACTAGGCACTTCCCCCTCCTCCTCTTTTGTGAATACTGAACAGAAATATTCATTCAGTATGCCTGCTTTTTCACTGTCCCTCTCTGCCCACCCACCATCCATCCTGTTCAGCCTCACTATCCCTCCCTTTGTCTTTCTACACTCCCTGATGTACCTATTAAAGGTTTTATCCCCCTTCTTAACCGAGTTGGCTATCTTTTCCTCAGTTTGGGCCTTTGCTATTCTGACTTCCCTCCCTGCTTCCTTCTGTCTTTACTAGTAGAGCTCTCTATCCTGCTCCTTCTGTGTTTCCTTATACTTCCTGAATGCTATCTTTTTCTCCCTGACCTTCCCTGCCACCTCTTTTGAGAACCGTAGTGGCTTTTTCTTTCATTTTGATTTGTTTATTTGCTTCACACAAAGGCTTGTTGCCTCTGTGATGGCAGTTTTGATGTTTCCCCATTGTTGCTCCACCCCTCCTTCTAGCCTGTTTGCTAGTGCTTTTCTGAGGCACTCTCCCATCTTGCCAAAGTCAGCCCTCCTGAAGTCCAGTACCCTCACTTTTGTATGGCTGGACTCTGTAGCTGAGTTTATCATGAACCACACTGTTTAGTGGTCACTTGTTCCTGGATGGCTACCCACTTCTAGATCTGAGATCCTCTCGCTGTCTCCATTTGAGAGTATGAGGTCTCAGATTGTTCCCTCACAAGTGAGTTCCAAAACTAGTTGTCTGAGGCATGCCACCTGTAGGGCATCGAGAATGGCCCTGCTCTTGGATGTGGCTGCAGCAAATGTGCTCCAGTTAACATCTGGCATATTCAGGTCTCCCATCAACAGTATCTACCCTTTCTCTGCCATCCTAAGAATGCCTTCTATCATATTCTTGTCCATTCCCTCCCCCTGACATGGGGGTCTGTATACAACCCCTGTGCAGATTGTGGTGCCATTTCCAGTCTCTAAGGTGACCCACAATGCCTCCTCTCCTCCCTGTTTACTCTTTCGTTGTGTTGCTTTTATCTCTTCCCTTACATAGAGAGCTACCCCTCCCTCTCTTATCCCCTCCCTGTCTCTTCTGTAGGTTGTGTACCATGGTATGTTAACATCCCAGTCATGGTTCTCTGTATACCATGTTTCTGTGACTGCTACTGTACAATATCCAGGCATCCCTCTTCCATCAAGGCCACCAGCTCTGGGAGCTTATTGCCCAGACTACAGGCACTGGTACTCATTACCCTCCATTTCCTGATGGCCTTACCCATTTTTGCCCCATCCCTGTCCTTATTGCCTTTGTCACTTTCTACATTTACCCCTGCTCTTTTCCCTATCGACATCTCTATCTTGGTGTTTATCTCACTTACTTCCCTGACTTTTTGGGGGGCTAGGATTTCCCTGCTCCTTTCTAGTGCCTCCTCCCTTGGCTAGTTTAAATGCTTGCCAATGAAGCATTTAAACATATCACCTAGGATCCTGGTTCTGCTCCCGGACAGATGCAGACCATCACGCCAGTATAGGCCTGCATCACTCCAGGTATCTGAAGAGGGATATTAATTTGCTGGAAGGTGTGCAATGGAGGGCAACAAAAATGTTACAGGGGATGGAGGGCAAGGCCTACAAGGACAGGCTGAATGAGTTGAATATGTACACGCTGGAGGAGAGGAGGGATGGGGGATATGATTGAAACGTTCAAGTATTTGAGGGGGATAAACAAAGCTAGTACTGAAGGGGTGTTTAAACTGAGGAAGGGTAGGGACATGAGGGGTATGGACTAAGATTGGAGTGCGGAAGATTTAAGAGGGAGATGAGGAGGCACTACTTCATGGAGAGGGTGGTGTCTAAATGGAATGCTCACCCAGAGGGGGTGGTATCATGTAAGACAGTAAGAAGCTTTAACAGGGCATGGGACAGAGCAGGAGGGAGGGTCTGGGTGAAGGGGGCTGAGGCCGTCATGGAAATGACAGATGGGGAGGGGGTTGGGGCAGCTGCAATCTAGGGGGCTAGCTGCACACTCAGGCAAAGATTAATAGACTGGGTGGTCTGTTTCTGCTGACAGATTCATATGTTTGAATGTTCATATGTACCTTCCCAGTCACCCAGACTTTCCTGGTTACCTCCCTTAATCTCTCCACCTTATTTCCAGGGTTCCATGTGATAACGTGCAATCGCCGTTAGGGAGCATGTACATCGTCAAAAATCTGTTTCACCAATGTGCACTCCCGAGCGCACACAAATGGTGCCAGGGACTTGTTTTTTTTTTTTTGGGGTTGTGCCCAAACCCCCACGGGCTTCACTTCTCGCACTTCCTACTAAAGCATTCTTAACTCCAGGGAGGTGCATGTTGGGGCAAAAGCAGAATAAAAAGCAACATCTGGTGCAACAAAATGAACGTGCTCCTGGAAACAAACTCAGCACCTTCACAACCCTAGTCTGCCACCCACCCACCATGCCACAGGGCCAGCATGGCAGCCCACCGGCACACTACACCCCACAAACCCTCCCTCCCCTTCCACCCATTGCATGGCGTGCTCACTCTCCCCACTGCGCAAGTGTACATATAGAGACATTCTGTTGCTGTATTCGAGGACCCCCCATCCGGTCGCCCTCCCTGCTCGGTAGCCCTGTGGACAGGTGCAGCAACTGAGTCACCCTTTTTGAAAGTGCCCAATCACGGTCGCCATTGTCACAGGCTACCATCTGCCAGTAGTCTGGAAACCATCTCCACCAAGTCTAACTCTATCCCCAGGTATGTTAACCTTGTTGTCGGGCCTTCTTTCTTTTCCTCTACTAATGGAATCCCAAACAAGGCCATCAACTTGGAAAAAGCTTGTAATGTTTGTTTGCATTGACTGGTCTTGGGTTCACCAATAAGGAGGAAATCATCAAGATAGTGAGTTATATGGTGGTTTTTTGATTGTTTCCTTGCTGCCCGCTCCAAGAAGCAGCTAAAGGCCTCAAAAGATGAACACAGGGCTGGCCCGGTGGTGTTGAGGGTTGAGGCGCTGGACGCCACACTTCGCGCCACACCGGCAACCCAGGTTCAGGAGCGAGCCTGGGCTGCCAGGGGTTGGCAGGGGAGGAGAGAGATGGAGCATCCGATGGACTGCTCTCCCTCTCCAGGGTGGGGGGCCTGTAGTTGTCTGTGCACTGGTGGCCCCTGGCAGAGGCTGGGAGTAATGCACCTGCACAGGCAACAGAAGGGG
The DNA here is from genome assembly GCA_016271365.2 of Neoceratodus forsteri. Lineage (NCBI taxonomy): Eukaryota > Metazoa > Chordata > Ceratodontiformes > Ceratodontidae > Neoceratodus > Neoceratodus forsteri. The sequence goes on along the minus strand of CM028133.1, from coordinate 1,027,607,281 downwards.
GTGAGTTGGGGCACGGTGTTGGGAGGGAGCACATGCGAATGCATGTGCATCCCCCCTCTTGGCATCATTGCATGCTTCACTTGCACTAGGGGGAATAGGCGAACAAGGAAAATGGTGACAGGTTGCGGCGGCTTGATGGCTGTCTGGAGGAGCGCCTGTTTTCTGTGGGGGGGGGCGCTGCAATCACTGGATCCGGACTTGGTTGAGGAGGAAGGGGGGCTCTTCACCACCACAACACCGCGGGGGGCAAGCCATGGGGATACTGCAGCGGGGGCCCTGAAAGAAGCCATGGATGCTCGGCCAGCAGCCGGATGCAGTCAGATGCCTGGACATGGATGTAGACCAGGGACCACAGGTAGAAAAATGATTAAGAAAAAAAAAAAATGAGCACAATATTGAACCACCCATTGGCATGGCCATAGCCTAATAGAAACTACCCTCGAAGCAAAACCCTAACAGACTGAAGTAAACCAGTCTGATTGGTAGTAGGCAGAAAGCGGACTTGATGTCACTCTTGGCCAGATAGCAACCCCTGCCCACCCCCACATGAGCTGGGCTGCTACATCAAGGTGTATAGGTGACTGCACTGACTTCTGGGCAGATGCAATCATTCATGGATGAACCCTTCAGATTTGATAAGTGGTATATGAGCCTAAATTCCCTCGGCATCTTCTTGGGAACAGTGCCCAATGGTGATATTCTAAATGGGTGATATTCTAAATAGGTCCATAGGTGAATGGTCCTACTAAATGTTCTGGCCCCTCTGCCTGCCTCAGTTTGTTTTTGTAGCTTTTGAACCACCATATGTTTCAGGGGCTGAACTGATTTTAAATTATATGCAGTGGACGATACCCGTGGGCCCATGAATAGGATAGGAAATCCATTTGTGAAACCATTTGTTAAGTACTGCATGTCATTGATTCTTTCATTGACTCAGGGATAGCGATCTAGCCATGGCTGTATATGATCAATTTTTATGGGGGACCTCATCAGGCCTCTGGGCATTCCCATCACTGTGATTGTTCTCACCAGAGTTTTGGCCCTCACTTCTGCCATGAGAGAAGCTGCTGCAGTGGGCTGATACCTTGTGTTTGCCACCATATTTGCTGCATTCATGCTTGAATCTGTTCATGAAAACAGTTCTCCACAATGAATTAGTGGCAAGTGCCTTTCTGGTCCATCCATGCCACTTTGGGCAACATGTGCCCACTGGCAGTGTAACTGATATTAGCCAGTTTTGCTCTGATCATGTGCCATGACCATAGGTCATAGTCAGTTGTCCCACCTCTGGTCTGTAACCCTCATCATTAAAATAGCTCATTGTAGTGCAACCAGGCATTGCCCTCATATATTATGTTGGCCCTATACATTATTAGCTGTGCCATTTTCTGTGGGAATCGCATGGTGTAAATTGTGAGAAATATATCAAATGCAGTTGACCAATTCTCAAATGTGGGCAGCAACTTTGGTCTGCACCATTTTCCTTTTCCACTTTATCTTTGTCGTCCTAGTCAGATAGCTCGCAGTGCAGAAGCTCAAACATTTTGACATACTCCCCTTTCCAAATCTTTTCTTTCATGGCATATGAGAGGTGAATATCCATGGGGTCATCAACTCCCACGTATACCTATTATTCATTGGCTGGAGCTGCCCCTGCGGACTGCACCTCCCTGGGATTGGGGGTACACCCTGTCAATACCTCCCCCCTTTTGTGCACTGTGCACTGTGCAATTAACTGTCCCACCCTGATGCCCTAATGTCCACTGCCAATGCTAGAAATCCCCCACACCTGCCTCACTGCCTGCTCCACACTGCTCTTCACCACCCCCTGCCCCACCTGCAGATGGGTGGATGCCCTGCTGGTCACACCTACCAGCACTGGAGCTGTACTAGGGAGACCTGACATGTTGTCCAAGGTCTGCACCAATGTCCCACTTGGGCTCATTGCCACATAATTTGCCACATTTCCACTCTCTGAAAAATGTTGTGCTCCCCATAGCACCCATGGCCATGATGCTACAAGGGCCGCTATCCCTGAGACTCTAGAATGCTGGATTAGCTTGAGGCTGCTTGAGTGGTTGCCAGAAAAAAATGGTGGGGACAAAGGAAAGGGCACAGTGGGCCCTGAAGGCCCTGCCCTCATGGTGGGAAGGGTTGCTTCCGCCGGAAAGTCAATTACTTGTCCCATTGTTTGCACCACCGCTGTGGTCACCAACACTCTGATGGGCCCCCTTGCTTGCTGCCCTTCTTCCACTCAGGCTGAGAGCCCTTTTAAGGGCCCTAGTGTACTGGTGCCTGCTACTTGAGGTGGACCTGGACCTCAACCCACCATCCTCAGGCTGACCTAAACATTCCACAGTCCCATTACCAACAGGGTGGCCTGACCTCTCATGAGCCCTGTACTGCTAACCCACCCCCATGCTATCATCCTCTAACTCAAACTCACCTTTGTTGCACTGTGGGACTGGGACCATAGTGTCCAGCTCCAACCTGGGCACTCAATGTCCTGCAGCTGTGTCCGTGGTTGCCATGCGGTGCTCCAACCTTGTTTCTTCCTCCACTGCACCTGCAGTTACCTTTCCTGTTGCCTCTTTGCAAACAGTTCTTGAATTTCTCTTCTATTTAGGCCCTGTTGGAGCTGTCAGTGACTTGAATAGCCTCCTTGACAGTTTCTTGAGCCATGGCAATGAGTGTGCCTTGGCAGGGCTTCCAGCTGCTGCCCTGGTGTTATTCACCTAAGAGATTGCCCCTTAACTCCATCAAGTGCTCTGCTGTCTCTAAATTTGGCACTTAACTCACTCTCCATCTCAGCGCTTGCAGACACCGCCATCAAATCAAATCGAATCAAACTTTATTTCTTTATAGGCGCCTTTCTTAAACCAAGGCATCTATACATAAATTAGCAATTTCCATTAAAACATTAAAACCATAAATATAAAACAATAATCAACAAAATCTAATGCATTGGTTTGGCGACACTATATTAAATTTTCATCCATAAATGACAGACTGAACAGGTATGTTTTTAATTCTTTTTTAAAACTTTGGATTGGTCAGGCAGTCCCTTATCCGATGAGGTAGGGAATTCCACAGAGTCGGGGCCATGTAAGCAAAAGAACAGGCTCCAGATGTTTGCAACCGCACCCTGGGAATCTCTAGCAAACCCTCATTGGTGGATCGAAGTGGTGGGTGGGGCAGTGGAGAAAGGAGATCTTGCAGGTAGCTAGGACCCTGGTCATGTAGGGCTTTATAGGTCAGCAAACCAACCTTGAAGGTGATACGCCATCGCACTGGCAGCCAATGCAGTCAGTGGAGCACAGGCGTCGTATGACTGGTCCTAGACGTACAGCTAACACCTGTGATTTCAAGGTCAGACCATCATCAAAAATACCACCCAGGTTCCGCACTCAGTCTGAGATGGTTAGCTGGACGCCCCTGAGTCAATGACCAGAGGAGTGTCCTGCAAACACACCCGCCCCCCGACGATCAGGGTCCACCACCAAAACCTGTCTTATCAGGGTTCAACCTTAGCCAACTAGCCATCTCCATACAAACTTGGCCGGACGTTCTGGCCTTCATTGTTCTTACTATACAGATGTCAATTTGACTGATATTTATGCACTTGTAGATCTGATCAATTCCTGAATACCCATCATTAAAAATTAAAAAGGGAGAGACATTACATTTTGCCAATATGTAGGTGCCCTACAATGCTGGTGAGGCTTGGAAAATACCATCAAGCATGTGCTAGGAATACAGCAACCCAGTGGGTTGGGGAAATGCCTGTACTGATTGCTGTAGGGAAACCCAAGTAGCATCTTAGGAAATATCTGCTGTCTCACCCAATAGAACCTTAGCTGGCTGCCTGCATGGTCCGGAATGACTATCTGTGAGGAAACACATTATGAAACAGGAGGAGAAGGAAACACACAACCACAACCAAAAAACAAGTCTTCCATCTCCCTATTTGTACCTATACACCATCACAGCTCTGCCCTCCCCGCCCCCAAGGAACACCAACCTTATGCTCGAGGGGTAATCTGAGGGAAAATGGGGTCAAGCCCAACCAACCAACAAGTCAGTTAGTACATCTGCCAGGAGTTTGTAAAACACAGGGCAGCAAATCCAGGTAATTATGCAATAACTGCATAACCCATCCCCATTTTATGCATATTAATGCATGAGGTCTGACAACCCCACCTCTTCTAGAAGACATGAGGGACAGGCATGGGATAGGCATAAGGGAGCAATACAGATGAGTATGAATAGATAGGCCATTGACAGAGCAAAGGCCGATAGCACATTTATAAGGTTAAAAAAAAGAAATGGGCAGACTGGATGGGCCTTACGGCCCTTATCTGCCATCAACTTCTATGTTTCTATGTTTCTAAATCATCCCCTTTGATCTTAGCAATACCCTCTCTGGACTTTCTCCTTTCACTAATGTATCTATAAAAAGTCTTAAACAAAAATAAGGCGCTGCATCAGCATGTGGTCTAAAAGCAAAACAAAATAGTTATATTAAATGCACGCTGAAAATAGAAAATAGAGTTAAAAATCTACATTTCGACCTTAGGTCTTCTTCAGGAAATATCTAAAACAGAAAAAAAAACTAACATTACTTAGACACTAACTTTGTTTTTTTTTCTCTTTTAGATATTTCCTGAAGAAGACCTAAGGTCAAAACGTAGATTTTTAACTCTATTTTCTATTTTCAGCTTGCATTTAATATAGAAAGTCTTGTCACCTTCTTTTACTGTTTGTGCTAGTGTTTCCTTGGTTTGGGCCTTCTTTGCCTGCCTTACTGCCTTCCCTGCTTCCCTTAGGGAAGTTTGGTATGCCTCCCTATCTTCATCCTGCTGCATTCCCTTGTATTTCCTGAAGGCCAGCCTTTTGGCTCTGACTTTCTCTGCTACTGTGTTTGAGAACCAAAGTGGTTTCCTTCTTATTTTGCACTTCCTTTTCTCTCTAACACAATCAGATGTTGCTTCAAGTATTGCATCTTTAATGCTTGCCCACTTTGCCTGTACTCCCTCACCTGTATTTCTTTTTGCCAGGGCTAGCTTAACTCTGTTGGCTATCTTATCAAAGTCAGCTCCTCTGAAGTCCCATATTTTTGCCTTGGAATGGGATGATTTGGTTCTAGTGGCCAAATTGAACCATACCATGTGATGGTCACTGGGCCCCAGGTGACCTTCTACCTGGAGATCTGTGATCCTTTCCCTGTTAGACAGTACTAGATCTAGGATAGCCCTGTCTCTTGTGGGTTGTTGTACCAGTTGTTTGAGGCCCTCCCCTGCAGGGAATCCACCATGTGTCTAGTTCTGGCAGATGTTCCTGCTGGTATTGACCAATCTGTATTTGGCATGTTGAAGTCTCCCATTATCAGAACCTCCTCTTTAGCTGTCATGTTTTGTATATCTTTTAGCAGTAACATGTCTATGTCCTCCCCCTGGTCTGGAGGCCTGTACACAACCCCAGTTCCTATGGCTGTGCCATTTCCTGTTTCCAGGGTGACCCACAGTTCTTCTGGCTCCTTATGTGTATTCTGCATTTCTTTGGCTTTAATATTTTCACTGACATAAGGGGCCACTCCACCCCCCCCCCTTTTTGCACCTCGGTCTCTTCTGAACAGTACATAGCCAGGTACTGAAGTCTCCCAAGTGTGGTTACTGGTAAATCATGTCTCGCTAATGGCTACTATGTCCAGTTTTACCTCAGTCATTATTGCCTGCAGGTCTGGGATCTTGTCTCCCAGACTACAAGCATTTGTGTACATGAATTTCCATTGGCCAGATTTCGGTGTGTTAGTTGTTGGGCGAGATCTGGCATGTCCTCTGTGCATCGTATGGGGAGGCTGACCTTTTTCCTTACCTGGTGATGCAAATGAACTACAAACATGCTGCATTCCTGTTTGACCACTTGCTGAGGGGGGAGGGGTGTTCTTACCATTCAATGTGTGGGATGCTGCTCCCCTCTCCCCATTTGTTAGTTTAAATATCCTGCAAAGACGTCAAACTTCTGCCCCAATGCACTGACTCCCTCCTTAGTCAGATGCAGTCCACCAAATTTAAAGAACTTTCGCTCCCAAAACTGTTGCCAATTACCTACAAATTTGTGTCCTTATTCCTGGCACCAGCCCTTGAGCCACATGTTTAGCTTCCCCATCTCCCCTTCTCTGACCTTCCGTCCATCCGCCCCCTCTCCCAGACTGGCAGGATCTCAGAAAAGGAGATGCCGGACGAAATGGATGATAGTTCATCACCCAGCCTAGTCAGGTGTTCCTGGTCTCCACAACTGACCGGCTGGTGAGATCGTTAGTCCCTATGTGTACCAGGACATCAATGTTTTCTCCAGCTTCCTGAACAATTTTAGCAATGCGGTCAGTGTCTCTCTACGCTGATGTACCTGGGAGATATCTGACCCTTCCCCTGGTTGGAGATACATATCAACTCCCCGAATCATGGAGTCTCCTATGATCAGAAGTTTTTTGGATTTCCTTTTTGCTTTTTTTGTTTTGGTTCCTGTTTTGGGTGAGTTTTGTTGTGCTAGTTCCTTTGCTGCAGTGTCCTGCTCTGCAGTGTCCTCTGCCCCTTTGTTTGTTTTCAGAGATAGAGGCAGATACCTGTTTTTAGTTTTTATATGGTTTGTGGAGGTGATATGTTGGAGAGTACCGAGTGATGAGGCACCTGATTTGCCCCTCCTAACCTCCTGCCAACCTCCCGGACCAACTACCCTCTGCAGCTGAGGTGCTTCTGTTGGATGTTGGGGAAATGGTGGGCGGTTCTTATAATATATTTCCTCTTGAATATGCAATTTGAGGTGCACAGTCTCTGCCCATGCTGCCTGGAGCTGAGCCCTTAGATCTCCAATGGCCCAGCATGTAGGACAGTGTTCTAAATCCTCTAAAACTGCCCTTCTGAAAAGTGTTCCGCAGTACCTGCAGTTAATGATTTCCATTCCAGATAAGTTGCTGGGTTTATAACCTAGTCAGAGTAATTATAAGCAAGAAAATGAAAACAAATGTTTGATTTTGTGTTTTGTTTGTTTGTTTTTGTATAACTTGTTACAACAAGTTAAGCTACTAGTGCCCCTGTAAATGAGGTCACTGTGTGGATACCCCTCTGATCCACCCCTTCCTGCTTTGCTACAGGAAATGTCACAACTGTACTACCCTATAAAAGGAGTTTAGTGTGGGTTGGTTGGGGATGGGGTGAGTGGCTGGGCCCTTCCCCTGCCAAAAATGAAGAACCACGGATGAAAACAACAAGGAGGTAAGAGCAGAAACAATCAGCCAGCAACAAATGCAGTAGCCCTGAAATCTTATCCTAAGGAAAGATAAAACTGTAAAACCTGTAAAGCACCACCTGTAATAATTTCACAGAAGGTATACCCTGCAAGAAACACTTTGCTACTGAGAAAATAAAGCAGTAACAGAAGATATACCTTGAAAAGACAATCTGAATCAGAAGATTACAGCAGTAATCTGTAAGCACACACACCTGTAGGCACACCCTGTAATAATGCAGCAGAAGGTATACCCAGCAGCAACAATTTGAATCAGAGAAAAATAAAGCAATAAAATGTTAGCAACAAACAGTAACAATTCCTATGAGTACAAAATAAAAATAACAACACACAGTAAATCTGTCTAGCCTAAAGAAGCCTTAATCCTTTTTCTTGCTCTGGTAAGGTTCTTTGCTCTGTCCTTTCAAGCAACCTAGAAGAAAAGAGCTCAGGTGAAGCTAGGTGCCTTGGCCAGCAAACCTAGTCTTCCAGGGGTTCCCAGGGGATGGTATAGGCACTGAACAAAGGTGAGAATTTAGGTAAGGGTCCCATTGCCAATGGTATGCTTGTAGCTGATTTTTATTGGCAAATGATAGCCACTCAAAGACTGCCAGTCTGGCCACTGCCATATGCCAGACAAGGAGAGAGGGAGGTTTGACCTGTCACCACTTCATCAGGATCACTCTTTTGGCCTCTAAAAGCATGGCCATAACCCATCACTTTGTCTGGCATGAATTGGTCTCTAATGTTTTGGCATCCCCCAGTACAATAAGTGCTGACGTGGCCAGGATATTTATCCCTAGCACCTTGGTACAATCCTCCAGGACCCCTCCCCAGCAGGTAGCCAGGATTGGGCACTGCCATATGATGTGCAGTAGATTTGTCTTTGGATCCTGGCATTGCCAACTTTGGGAATGTAGTGAGTCTCATGCCCTGCAGTGCCACTGGAGTGCATTATCATCGCAACAGCAGTTTGAGTTGCATAACTTGGCTTCTTGCATCTGTACAGGCCAGGTGTGCATCCCTTAAGCATCTGTTCCAGATCTCATGTGAAATGTTTAACTGTAGGTCTTACACCCATTGGATTCTGCACTTATCTGTAGTATTTGGTTGTTTGTCTCTGAGCAGCCGGTATACCTTTCCAGATAATACTTTACTTTTTCCCACTTTGTGGAGCTGTGTAAGCCATTCCCAACCCTGTCCCGTACTGTTACCCTGCTTAAGAACATGTACAGAATCCCTGATCTGGAGATACTTCCAGAATTCTGATTTGAGGAGTTGATATCTAACCTGCAGCCATTGGTATGACATTAGGAGTTCTAAGTCACCCTCCATTAGGTCATCTATAATGTATATAGCCTTTGCCATCCATGATCACTATAGAATGGGTCTTCCCCCCATCTGAATGGCTGGGTTGTTCCAGAGAGGCAGGTATCATACTGGTGGACCTCTCTCACCCCCAGGTACATGTGTTAGGTTCATGCACTTTTGCCATGCCCTCCAAGTGTCCCAAAGCACCGGAGAGTCCTTAGTTTCTGGGTCAATCTTGCCCATAGTAGGTTTTCCAGTGATGACTGTCCTGTTAGGTCTGTCTCAAATTGAAGCCATGCAGGGCCAGTGCTGTTTGTTGGAAAAAAATGTCTAGTGGAAAGAAACCATCTTTGGGGCAGGAGGGAAGGGGGGTATGTGAAAGAGGAGGTTGGACAGACTAGATGGGCTAGAAGGGTCCTTTTCTGCTATCAAATTTCGATAATTCCATGATAATGGTCTGTTCAAACCTATATGTAGTACATACCCATAGAACCATGATAGGCCCAGTCCTCCTGCCAACCAATGTGTCTTCAGTTTTGCCATGCTGAATCTGGGGGTCTTGTCCTCCCACAGCAGTCTTGCTACCAGTTTGTCCAGTGTATGGAATACCTTAGCCGGTGTCTCCACTGGTAGGTTGCAGAATATGTATGTTATTTTTCTGTCTCAGCCTTTTAAACCAGTCTTGACCCCATCTCTCCAGGGGCTGTCTTCTAGCCCCCAGCTCAACAAGAGGTCATTGACCACTGGCTTGACCTTCCCTGGTTTGGTGACCTGGGAAGATCAGGTCATAGGACTGGTCCAGTTGTGGCGGAGTTTCACAGGATCAACCAGGTAAAGTGTTGTAATAATGGCGTCAATTACAGTCCCAAACCAGTGACTGCTACATCATATTACACACCCTTGTTAGGTCTTAGTAAGTGTAATGTAATTGGGCATGCACTTTAATGCCGCAGCCAGCCCCTACCACTAATCTAGAAACACAGCATCAGTTGTGTGCAAGCTGTGAGTCACAAATGTTCTCCCTTCCCTTCGCCTCTCCTCTCCTCTCTTCTTCTCTTCCTCTCTCTCTCTCTGTCTGTCTGTCTGCAGGCACAGTTCAAGCTGAGAACAAAGTAAGCAGCAGACTGTCTGTTTCCTCTTTCTCACTCTCTCAGTGTGGACACTTACAATCAGAGATGAGAACAATGTGAGCAGCAGATTGTCTCTCTTTCACTGTCTCTCTCACTCTCTCATTGTGGCTTCCAAAATGATGCAAAACAAATAACAGTAATTACTATATATAAAACAAACTGTAGGTTACAGTGTGGTAATTGTTTTGTATACACACCTTTGGTGTGTGATACCAGTATAAACCACTCGACCTTCATCTCATAGTTTATGTGGTATCACATACAGTATCTTTGGTGTGTAAAATAACTCATTACACACTGTAACCCATACACTATTCTTTATATAATTACTTGTAAGTGTTTACTACAACCCAAACCTGTGTTTTGAATGGTCCATTAGTTGGTAAGTTTGTTAATTAGTTAGTTGCTGTTTACCAAGTAAGTACACTAGACATAAAATGCGTATTTTCAGGTATGACCCAGAATGGTTCCAGTTAGCAACAGCAGCAATAACAGAGTTAGAAATACAGTATAGCTGAATAAGAATAGTAGGCTCAAACAACAGTATTTACTTAAATTACTAATACAGGATGGTATCCTCACATTTGTGTAAATGGAGAAGTTGTTCTTACACTCACATATATCTGATCATTGGCACCCATGAATAGAGCAGAGGGTACCTTGACAGTGAGAAGAAAATAGTACCCATTATTTGATCTGGTAGCTATAAGGCTTCCTGCTTGCAATTTATGCTTGTATGTCAGTATTATCCTAAAAAATACTTCTTTTTGAACCAAGGTGGGTACAAGGTCATTCTCAGTGGCAGCTCCTCAATTTTGGAATGCAATGCCTCTTGAAGTCCATTCTTCCACTTCACTTTCAAATTTTAAGCAGAATTTTAGGGCTTATTTACATTTAATGGGGTCTTGTAAATGTTTTGTGTAAAATACTGTTTGTTTACTTGTTTGTCCTATTTGTTTTCATTTACTGTCAGGGCAGAACTGAAAATGGGCTTGTCCCAGTGTCCTTACCCAGTTAACAAATAAAGAATGAAATTAAATGAAAATTAAATGAATCATGTGTGCAAGGGGTTTGCACACCTGTAGTGAATGCTGCTGGGGTCTGCTGGTTCGTGGCTATGTAGCATTCAGTTGTAGGCATGCCTACACGCTGCACGTCCATGGTTCATAGGCATAGTGAACAGAGCCCAATACTAGTAAAGCAGACAAGTTCAGCATCTCATAATGAATCATGATGTGTTTGAACTATTTGAAAGGCATCAGGTTGGGATAAATGTCAATTGTTTATTCATATTGTGAGAACACAGACAAGAAAATTATGCGCAACCCACCAGTGCACCCCAGCGCGATATTCAATGGGACATGTTGCACTGAGCAACTCCCGATGTGCCGGGTCATGTCGGTAATGTATGCGGCGCAAGTGCGGGGGCGTGCCCATGCATATGTGGCACATCCCGATATTCAGCCCATGATGTGCGGCGTATAAGCTGGCACAAACCCACCTTGCACCGCTCAGGGGGGTGCTAAGATGTGCCTGGCAAAACCAGGAGCAAGTCCTGGCCACCCACAGGTGAGCTGCTGTATTGCAGGGTGCAACACAGCAGCCACTGGTGATGGGTGGCCACCCACCCATCCAGAACACTGTCCAGAAGCGCCCTGCCCTGGGAGCACTGTGCTCCCCTGCCCCATCACCCAATCGTGGGCAGCAATAGCGAAACTGCCCTGGTGGTCCAGTGGAGTCTCCCTATCCCCCAATCATGGGCATCTGTAAACTACATCCCTGGTGGTCCAGTGAACAGCTCCCCATTGTCCAATTGCGGGCATTTATAAAATAAATCCCAGGTGATCCAGTGGACACCCCCCCAGCAGCACCCAGTCATGGGCATATGTAAAGACATGTCCCTGGTGGTCCAGTGGAACCCCCCAGTGCCTGATCACGGGTGGACATAGCAAAAGAAACCATGGTGGTCCAATGGTACCCATTCCCCACTCACCCACTGAGGTCCCCCGTCACCCAGCACCCCCCTAGTCAGTGGTGGGTGGCATCACCCAACCCACACGCCACCTGGCTGCCTGCTGACTTACTGCATACAGTATGGTCTGTACGCCTATTGGTCCACTGCTTGGACCAATGGGCATGCAGACACTACTGTACTACACAGGCCCATTATGTGAATGAATTCATTCACATAATGGGCCTGTGGTCTGCACACCCATTGGCCCATGCAGTGGACCAATAGGCATACAGACTGTACTGTACACAGTCAGTCAGTGGGAAGCCAGGTGGCATGCAGGTGGGGTGCTGCTGCCCGCTGACTGGGGAGTGCTGGGTGGTGGGGACCCCAGTGGGTGGTGGGGAGGGGTACCACTGGACCACCAGGGTTTTTCGCTATGTCCACCCACGATCGGGTGCTGGGGAAGTTCCACTGAACCACCAGGGATATTTCATTGCATATGCCCATGATCAGATGCTGCTGGGGGGGGTTCCACTGGACCACCAGGGACATTTCTTTATGTATGCCCATGATTGGGCAATGGGGAGTGGTCCACTGGACCACCAGGGTTCATTTTACAGATGCCCATGATCAGGCAATGGGGAGCAATCCACTGGACCACCAGGGAGTTTCTTTCTATGTATGCCTGCAAACGGGAGCGGGGACCACCGTGGGACTGCAGGGCATTGGTACCTGATGGCTGCAGCTGGGGATATAGTGCACCGCATGCAAATGGGGCCATAATGACATGCAAATTGACCCATTTGCACCTTGCATGCATAATGACCTCATTTGCATGCTCAGTGCTGAATATCACGGGTGATGCAACTAGTGCAACTGCACTTGTGCTGGTGCACCCCCCTACTCCTGTTCTGCCACTTGCACTGGCGCAGTGCCACTGCACCATGCTCAGTGCGTGTGGCCTCAGTGCCATATTCAATGGTGCTGAGCCATGGTGTAGCACCATTGGATATCACCAGGTCCATGCCCTGGCGCAGCCCAGTTGCACTGCACCTTGGCTTGTACCCCTGCCTGGCACAGTTTGAGTATCCAGGCCCATATGTTTCTAACTTTATAAACATAAAGTGCCATCAGTGATCATATATGTACAATAATTATATAATTTGTACAAAACTTGTAAATAAAAGCACTTTAAAAACATTCCATCCAAATTGCACATATTCTGGTTCGTACCACAATTCCTAATGCTATGGTTCCTCTACAAAATGTATATTAGTACAAATAATTGTATGGCTGGCAGAAAAGTCAGTGTAGTACCTCTGTAATAAGTACAAGACTTTCCCAATGGAGGACAACGATTAACCATATTCGAGTTACTGTGGTAGACCTGATGGCATACATCCCAGGGTACTAAAGGAGCTAAGGGTAGAACTAGCAGAGCCATTAGCAGAACTGTTTAGTGAGTCTCTGAGTACAGGAGAGGTCCTAGAAGACTGGAGAAGGGCTCATGTGATCCTGCTCCACAAGGGTGATAGCAGAGAGGAGGCAGGGAACTACAGACCAGTCAATCTTACCTCAGTAGTGGGTAAGATTATGGAGGCACTCCTTAAGGAAACGATAGTGCAATACCTGGAAACCATAGGAGCACAGAATCCAACACAGCATGTGTTTACAACAGGAAGGTCCTGTCAAACTAATCTCATAGATTTCTTTAACTGGGAAACCAGAGTTGTGGACCAAGGGGGAGCAGTTGCTGTCACCTACCTTGTCTTCAGCAAACATTTCGATACTGTTCCACATAGAAGATTGATTAATAAGCTGGGTAGGCTCAGGGTGGGTCAGAACTTGGTCAACTGGGTGGCAAACTGGTTGACAGGCAGAAAACAGAGAGTGGTGGTAAACGGTATACAGTCAGAAGAGATGCAAGTCACAAGTGGGGTACCTCAGGGATCAGTCCTAGGGCCAGTCCTCTTCAATATCTTCATCAGTGACATTGCAAATGGACTAGAGGGTAAGGTTTGTCTTTTTGCAGGTGACACCAAGATCTGCAGCAGAGTAGATGATCCAGATGGGGTAGGCAGAATGAGAAGAGATCTGGATAAACTGGCAAAATGGTCCGAAGAGTGGCAACTGGGGTTTAATGCAAAGAAGTGCAAGATCATGCACATAGGGAAGAGAAACCCTGAAGCCACCTATAGGCTTGGAGGGGAGTTGCTGGCAGTCACAAGGGAAGAAAGAGATTTGGGCATCATCATCATCGATGACCTGAAATCATCCAAGCAGACCACTAAAGCAGTAGGTAAGGCTAGGGGGATGTTGGGGTGTATTAGTAGGGGTATCACAAGTGAGACCTGGAGTACTGCGTGCAGTACTGGTGGCCACACCTTCACAAGGACATTAACCAAATTGAGGCAGTCCAGAGAAGGGCAACCAAAATGGTGCAGGGACTGCATCCAAAAACATATGAGGACAGATTAATGGAGCTCAATATGTATACCCTAAAGCAAAGGAGGGAGAGAGGTGATATGATCAAAACATTCAAACACCTTAATGGCATTAATAAGGTGAAAGAGTCTAACATGTTTCAATATAAGAAAACTACAGGACAAGAGGACACAGCATGAGATTAGAGGGAGGCTGATTAAGGGGTAATGTGAGGAAGTTTTTATTCACAGAAACGGTAGTGGATGCATGGAACGGCCTACCTCAGGAAGTGGTGGATATGAATACAGTGCAGGGCTTCAAACAGGCATGGAATAGGCATATGAGAGCAATACAGATGAGTATGATTAGATAGGCCATTGACAGAGCAAAGTCCAATGGCACATTCATAAGGTAGAAAAAGAAATGGGCAGACTGGATGGGCCTTTTGGTCCTTATCTGTTGTCAACTTTTATGTTTATATGTTTCTAAGTCAAATCAATGACTGTCCTATCTGCCTAATGTACAAAATCCAATTTTATAGTTTTTTGGCCCAGAAGTGTATCAAGAATCAAAGTTCCATTGTTAATCTACATTATGTATGCTCTACCAATTCACTGTTATCTATTGAATCAATTAGTTATCCATCTAGATACACAAGATGCACCTAGGTGCAATGACTAGCTGCATTTAGGACATTCTGGTGATGGTCAAAAAATGATTAATTCTACATCTGCCTAATACATATGAGTTTTTGTATTATTTATTTTTTACCAAGAGCATTTTTTCTCTTTAAGCAGTAAAGATTATGGTTAGTGCAAGTAATCACAATACACCGCATTTCTATTTAGTACGTGAGTTCTGTTCGTAAATACTTATCTAGCATTGTCGGTGAGTGCTCCACTTCTTCTCTTTCTTTTTTTTTCTAATCCTATTAATGCACA
Source organism: Neoceratodus forsteri (assembly GCA_016271365.2). Taxonomy (NCBI): domain Eukaryota; kingdom Metazoa; phylum Chordata; order Ceratodontiformes; family Ceratodontidae; genus Neoceratodus; species Neoceratodus forsteri. The sequence continues at coordinate 1,027,592,234 of CM028133.1, read as the reverse complement.
GGTCATTTTATTTCAAATATCGAAATACCACTGTTTGACAAGATATCAAAAACAATATAAATAATGATATTTATACGTGTGTACAAAAAAAAATCGCAAGCCATATCTCATTTAGATTTTACTTTCAACTAGAGGTAACTCTCAATGTTAGATCGAGAAGGGGCTGTTAAAAATATTAAAACCTATACCTGTCAATTACAAAATTAAAAAGGTGACAGTACTGCAGATAAAGTCTCTTTGGCACAAGTGGTTTGATGCGGCGCAGATTCTCCACTTTTATATCACAAATACTGAACCGCTGGATACACTGCTTCACATGACCCTTTATTAAACATTTAAGCAATATACCATGACAGGGAGTGGGTATATTGGTGGATTTACCACGCCTGGTGTGGTTCAGTCATGAGGTGCAGCCAAGTGACTTAACCACACCAGAAGTGGTACATCCACCCATATACCCACTCCCTGTCATGGTATATTGCTATTATACAATGTTCAACTTTTTTTTTTTGTTTTCATAGTGATATAAAACTTTTACAGTGGGTATACTGGAAGATTTACCACAGTCATGTGATCTGTTTTGACCAATGAGGTTACAGGATTTTCATACCCCACTGTATAATAGTTATTTTACCATGTTTGTATTCGTAGTAAACTCAAATTAACTATATAGGGCATATACACCTGTTGACAAATGTTTGCTAATAGATGGGACTCCATGTCACAGATTTATGTCCCTTCCACCCTCCATATTCCTGATATGCCTCAAGTAAAATAGCTCTAAAAAACACTTTTATAACAGCAAAACAACAATGCTTGGTTTACCCCCCCCACACCATAAAAAATATGAAGAAGTAGAGATGTTTAATATAACAAGTTTTGAGTATCACAGCTATAAAATCACACATCATCACTACAAAGAGCACAGCAAAGAAAGCACTGCATCAATGTACTGATTTCAGTATGGACTATGGATACAAACATGGCAAAATGACTAATGTTTAATAAAGGATCATGTTAGTGATGTAAAAGTGGAGAATCAATTTCTTGTCAAACAACTTATGACAAACAGTCTTTGTTTATCTGCAGTGCCATCACCTTTTTAGGAATTAGGAAAAGCAAAACCACTACAAAACAATAGTTATATCAGCTGTCATACCCATGATACCTTTCTGGCAATACCTTATGATAGATTTATACTATATGGAGAAGTTAACCGCAAAATTAAACCAGACCCTGAAAGCTTCTGATTTAGTATGGTGCAGATAGGTGACATATATCGTGTCTCAATGGTTGCATTTTGTACCCTAAATAAGGTGAACAATTACTTGCTATGCTCTTGGATATTTTGTATGAGTTTATATGTACCTTATGGGCTGGCAATTGGCATCACCCAATATCACACTTTTGGACATAAACCTGCAGCATGCATTGTTCATTTGTGTTATATTTCACCCAGAAACCTAATGAAATACAAATAATAAAAATAGAAAAACATAGTGGCATAGATTAAACATAGAGGCACTACCGACCAGTAAAAGGACTGTTACCTTTGAAAGAGATACAAAAATAACTTTGAGACTTTGAAGATGTTATAATGCACTGCTACAATGTTACCAAAAAGTAACACAATGTTGTTACAAAACTTATACAGTGTTCCTTTTGATTTCCCAAGCAAGGATTTGCACTGTGCAGGTTTCTTCAGATAATGCAGAGTAAAAACAATAGATTTTTTCTGTTACACCTATAGTTGTCTGCTAGGGATCACTGGCTACAATACTTCTGGTTGTTCGGATTTTTGGAAAAAAAAAAGAGAATTGCATACCTGTAAAATACAAACGTAAGTTTTGTATACAACATCTAGGCATTTCTTGTATTTCTAAAAAACTGAAGGGGACAAAAAACACAGTAACATGGAGAGTCCTGAAAGTTGAGGATACGTGTTACCCCTCAATTATACCTTCTTATTTCCTGCTTCGGAAAGAAGTTTTTTTTTTCCTCTGAAAGGAGTGATACGCCCTCATATCTTGTAAATGCTATTTGTTTTCTTGTCAACAGACAACTCTTTTCATGTAGGTGTTGAGGATATAAGTGTTTGTTTTAGTTTATTTTCACTGTTGACACCACCCTTGTAACTAGCCTGGGGTTCTCCATTTTCTGGTTCTTTAAATCTTATTGTGCTTGACAGCTGCATTAGCATATGAGAACATGATGTGTTAGCACCCTTTATACCTCACAGTATGCCTGTCTACTTACTTGGAGTTCAACAAAACAATTTACAGCAAGGAGTGAAATTTCGCATTTACCTTCAATTAGCTTTATGAACAGTTTTAGATGTAATGCAGGTTTGTTTGTTTTTTCCTTTAAATTGCATTCAGTCTGTGTATTTCTAGAGAATTTTTTGAGGTTATGTTCACTTTCAGCATAGAGACACATGGTGTAAATGGGTGAGATTTAAACAACAAGAAAATTGAGACCCCCAGACTTGTTACAGGGGCTGATGTGAACAGTGAAAATAAACTAAAGCAAACACATATATCTGCAACAGCTACATGAAAAGAGCTATCTTTTGAAAAGAAAACAAATAGCATTTACAGGATATGAGCATGTACCACTCCTTTAACTGTACTGAGCAGGGAATACATTGGAGGAAAGCTATTTCTTTTGGGAGGGAAGGGGTTAAAATCCCCTGCTAAACTGCTGCTTGAGGTGACCACTGACTGCACATTACAAGGTGCCCCAACTCCAAAAAACGGACTTAGGGCTGTAGTGTAACAATTAGGATGATGAATTCCTGCCCAGAGTTTTTTTTTTGTTTGTTTGTTTGTTTGTTTTCATTTTGTTTTAAGACAGCACCAGGGTTACAGGCTATCAGCAAGCTCCAAGCAAGCAACTCCTCCTTTCTTGCTTGGGGAAGCATTCTGGCTATTTTCTGTACAATCATGTGGCAGCCCTATAGTATAATACTGCGGACAGTGAGATACAGTAAGGAGGAATAAGTCTGCACTCTGCAATCTGCATTCACACCTGAAGACCCCACCCTTTTGTTTTGTTTTTTTAAAGGGCAACTCCAGCATGACCAGGCTCAGATTATGCCGCAGACAGAGTTCATCCTGTTTCCCACTTGTGAAGCTAAAGTTCAGCACAGCACTGTTGGAAACCGCCTAAAATGGAATATAGGAATTTTAGGAGACATACTAGTTCATTGCTGTAAATATGTCTGGCAGAAGGAACTTACATTTCTGCCCCTAAATGCATGTTTACAGCAAAGAAATAACATGCCTCTGTGAATTCCTTTGAAGACTATTCCCAGGAGTGCCAAACTTTAGTTTTAAATCAGTGTCCGTGACAGTCTGTGTACTGTTAATTATGTTCAGTATATTAGTGGATCAAACTTGAAGGCCTCTCAGTACAGCAGCACTGGACATTTTCTGTGCAATCATGAGGAAGCACTACAGGATAACACTATGGCTGGGAAAAGACAGAGAATGTACCTGCACCCACGCCAGAAGACTCCTAGCCAGCATGCTAGCACTGATGCAATAATTATGTAAAGTGCCACCAACTTGAAAGAAATGTGCCGCTGCAATCGGAGACAGGCTCATCATGCAGCGGCAGAGATGACATGCCTCCCGTACGTGCATTCCTGGGGAAACATTTCAATAAATATGGTGGCAGCTTCTGCAGCCCCCACACAATCCCCAAACAAAGCTGACATCAGAGTTGCAATCCCCGTGTTGGCATGTCCCCAACCCCCCACATTGTGTGGCACACTGGGAACCCACCCCAGTGTGCCACCACTCACAGAAAGCCAACCGTGTGGGCATGTTCCTCCCCCCATGCCCATTCTGTGGCATACTGAGAGCCCACTCCAGTGTGGCCAACATCCTCCCAAAAGTCATGGGGCACTCTGGGAGCCCACCCTAGTGTGCCCAACATTTGTTTTATTTCACCTGTAAAGGAAAAAAAAAACATCTGCAATGTTCTTTTTTTTTTCTGTACCTGAAAATCAAGGAATGGTCCCTGGTTGTATGTGGTGCCCCCTCCCCAACCTGCACCCACCCTCTGCACAACCCACCTCCCCACACCCCTCACCCCATACTTACCTCCGGAGGTCTGGTGCTGCAATCTTAGGTGGAGCGGGAATTCATCTGGACTCTTCAAAGCTGAACTGCAAAATGAAGAAATGCCAGTAAGCTGTATAATGGCATCAGTGGGTGGGGGTTCAACTTAGGTGGATGTCTCAGCCATTTTTTTTTATTTTGGCTCCAAATTTTCAACATGGTATTCTTGGGACCCCACTTCATGAACACGTGCACTGTCATCTCGTTATTCCATCCTGAAAGGTCATTTCATGGTCACTGCATGGAATCCCCATTTGGGACCAATTAACAAAATGACAGTTTCATGAGGTGGGGTCCCAAAAAGCCTATGTTGCAAATTTATGAAAAAATTCCAAAAAATGACCATGTAATGAGCATGCATTGAGCAGTTTCCATGAACGCTTGTAACTTCGACAATTTTTTATATTTCACTCCAGATTTTCAACATTGCCATTTTTTCACACCTCCTTATGAACAGTACAGCTGTCATTTTTCACATCTTGCCCGAAATGTGTTTTCGCACATCTGGCACACAATGGCACCATTGTTGTGAGAAATCAACTTTCAGGACAGATTAACAAAATCACGGTGCCACTGTTCACTAGCGGAGGTCCCAAAATGCCTATGTTGAAAATGTGGTTACAAAAATCCCCAAAATAATTGCGTCATGGACGTGCATTGTGCAGTTTCTACACACGCTCGTGACTTCACCAATTTTTCATATTTTGATTCCAGATTTGTAACATTGCCATTTTTGTACACCTCCTCATGAAAAGTACAGCTGTCATTTTTCACATTCTGCCTGAAATGTGTTTTCACACCAGTGGCACCAAATGGTGCAGTCGCTGTGCAAAATCACCTTTTGGCTAATGAACTGATAGTGCCATTGTTCATGAGGTGGGGTCACAAAAGGCCCATGTTGAAAATTTGTAGTGAAAATACCAACAAACATCCAGGGTGTTAGGGTTTCCAACCATAATACCCCACCCTGTAGAGACTGACAGGTGTAAGGGGTGTAACTTGGGATTGTCAGCTGTAATGCTCATGCCATTCCACCCGCATCCTGCAGCCAGTGACAAGTTTCGAGGTGTGGACTCTTCGGCTCCAAAGTTCACCCCATTCTCCTGTACTGCACCTATCTCAGTGTATTTCTTTATGCAATGGGGTGAGCTTAATGCCCAAAGACTCCAAAGCACACTGCGACACTTGTCGGTGTCTGCAGGGTAGGGTGAAGTGAACTGGTATGAGCATTATGGCTGATGACCCAGAAGGCACACCCCAATGCCTGTCAGTCTCTGCAGGGTGGGGGTGGAGTTAGCGTCAGTTCAATACTTCCCTGCCATTCCTACTATGCATCTCTCTAACTCCTGCACAACCAATGCCAATGTCAGCAAGACAACATTCAGCATTGACAAATGCTTGTTTAAGGACAGCTCCAGTCTGACTTCTCCATCCTGCATCCGAGTTCCCACTTGCAAAACTAATGTTCAGCACTGGTGAAATAGCATGCTTGAGTGAATCATTTTAAGACTGCTTTCACACTACTGAACTTTAGTTTTAAAAGGTGTCCTGGTGTGTCCATGGTGGTCTTTTCACATTGGTAAATGTAATCTTGAGGGCACTTGGAAATGCTGCTGTTTTCTCCATAGACTAGTGTTTGTAATCACCTGGAATTGACCCTTTTTTATCTTAGAACATGCTGGGAGCAGGGCACTACTAGGCAGACAGATAAGCATTGATCTGTTGATTGGGTGGCGGGGGTGTGCCTGTCCAGCAAAGTTTTTTTTCAAATAGTGAGTCAAGCCTACCTGGGGAGGCTCCAACCTGTTCCAGGGGAGGCTCAAGCAAGTCTAAAAAAGTACTCACTTTAATTATGATATGAGTATTAGATATTTTGTGTGAAGGGATGAGGCAAACTGAAAGAAGATAACAATAAGTGAATTTATGCATTTATTTAGAAGTTAATGACCAGGAAAGGCACACTGAACCAAGACTCATTTCAGGTGTACCCAGGGAAGGGTAGGGAGCAAATATAATTCAAAAACCTAACACAAAACAGTCAAGCAATACAAAATGAATAATGCAAACAAACAGGAACAACAAACAAATAATGAGAACTAACAAATGGCCATCTAGATTTGTGGCAGAACAGCCCAAATACAAGGGTTAAAGCAGAGAGATACAATACTAGAGCAGGAGAGAGAAGAAGGACCCCTCAAAAGTTGCTTAAGGGCAGGGTTAGGGTGGAAAGGTAGAGGAGGGTAGGAAGGTTACTCCAGATAGAGGGGAAACAGGCTGAGAAAGCAGTCTGGCCCATGAAGGTACTGCAATAAGGGGTAACAATTTTATTTATTTATTTAAACTTTTGTTTAGCAGGTAAGCTCAATGAGCCTATGGCCCTTTTTCATGCACAACATGGGACAATAAGAATACAGTCTAGATGTTACATGAACTAATACATAAAACAAAAAAAAATATTATGCATACAATAAAATATATAACACTGTGTACGAAAAGCAATTACACTGTAGTTGACTAAAGAGATGCTTCCTCAGGTTTAATTTAACATTGTCATGGCTAATATCACCTTGGAGTGACACTGGAAGTTCATTCCAACTTTTTGCTGCCCTGGTGGTGAAAGCACAGTCTCCCATTTTAGTTTTTGTTTTTGGGATGACAAACCTACTCATTCCAGTGGAACGTAATTCTCTTTCTTCATTTTTGAACTGAAATAATGAATAAAGAGGGGAGTTTTCCTTTTGCCACAAGACATTATCTGTAAGACAAGTTGTACAAGCTGTTCAGCCTTGGTGGAAGTCAACCCGTATGTTGATAAAGGGTACAATGATGAGTATGATTTGGCAGTTTCTGTGTGACTCTACACATACTATGAAAAGTTGAAGTCAGAAGAAATAAATCTTGTTTAGATAAGTCTGTAAATAGAAATGAGTTATAATGCAAAGTAAAAAGAAGTACACTCTTTGCTGTAGCCATTCTAGCCCGAGAAGTAAGTGAATGTTGTAGTTTGAATAATATACTCAAAGTTTTGGTTTACCTGGTGATTATAGAATTAATACAGTTGGAAAAAGTTAAATTAGAATCCCCAAGTACTTGAATTTTTTTTTTTTACCAGGAGAGACGCACTAAGTTAAAGTTTGTTACAGGTGTTACATGGGAGCACAAGGAAGTTAAGTGATTTGCTCAGGGTCACACATTATGCAAGTGGGGGCTGTGGGATTCAAACCCAGGTCTCCAGGTTTGCAGCTCAGAGCCTTAAACCTCTGTGCTATACTGCCTCCAATTAGGTAACCTATTGTAGTTTGATACATATAGAATCAATTTATTTTAGTACATCAGCTTTATTAAGCCTGGGTTTAGATCCAAAAGCATACTTTTTGTCTTTTTACAATTTAAGGACAATTAATGTTTCCTAAAACAATACTCCAATTCATGGAAGTCTTGGTTCAATGTTTGGTTCATTGATTCCATCGAGGATGAACTGCTGTACAATATTATATCATCAGCATAAATTATTTTATTTGTACATTTCAGTTTAGATGGAATTGTGTCAATAATCAAAGTGAACAGGAGTGACCCTAGGATCAAGACCTGGGGAACTCCCTGTTCCATTATCCTGCTATTAGATAAATGTTCACATAGCACGCCCTCAGAGGCCATCCAGTAAGGTAACTATTAAACCTCTCAAGTGGAGAGTCGGCCAGTCCGATGTCTCCCAAACTCTCAAGTAGCAGGCGATGGGTCACTAAATCAAAAGCCTTGGACAGGTCCACAAACACAGCACCAGTGAGCAACCCTCCATCCATGGATCCACTGATGTGGTTCGTGAACCTAGCCAAGGCAGTGCCAGTACCATGGCACTTTTGGAAGCTACGCTGCTTGCGAATTCTGAGATCACCAGACTGTAAATATCCAGTAAGCTGGTCATTAACCAGTTTTTCAAAAGTTTACCTAAAGGTGGTAGTAGTGAAATTGGACGATAATTGTCCATGTCCTTTATGTTTCCACTTTTTTTATTATGGTTTGCTTCTGTTGACTAGGGAAACATCCAGTGGTCCAGGACAAATTAAATATTTTGGTCAAAGGAAGATTAATATGAGCAGCAATTAACTTTAAGAATCTAGGCTCGAGTTCACAGGCTCCAGAGCTTTTAATGGGAATTTGTTGTAACAATTTAAGCACCTGATATGATTTTATAGCTCTAAAATAGGAGATAGCGCGTGTATCAGCATTCCTTGGGAGATGAATGTCATTATCAACTACTGAATCAAAATACTGAGTATATTTTGTTAAGTCTAACAAATGGTTTAAGAGCCAAAATAGAAGAGCAAGTAAGCTGGCCTGGGAAGGGGGGATTACAAGGGAGATTACAATAAACTAGGTAAAATGAGAGCCAGCTTCTCAAACCTACCGGGCCAATATGTTGTATGCTCTGCAGCACACGACATGACCATGCAGTAGGAATAGCATGGTAGGGAAGAGCAAGAGGGTGCAAAACTGTGAAAGGAAGAATGCACAGTAGTGCACCCTCTCACTCTTCCCTGTACAGGATAAGGATCCTGCCTGGATGAGGGTCCACTGAGCAGTTGACATGGTTCAACGGGATGAGCCATTAGCAGCAAAGGAGACAGGCAGTGCATTTGGGACTGAGTTTAGATTCCTGGTCCCAGACGCATGTATTTTTACAATTTTTGCATTTTGTGCAATTTTCACTGTTAAGCCCCCCCCCCACCCGGAGTTAGATATTTTAGTTAGGGGGGTTCAGGGGGTGCAGCTCCTCAAACCGGGGGGTGCGGGGGAGGAGCCTCCCCACAAAAAAAAAGACATGCCACTGGCAATATATTGTGGTGTATTGGCATCACTGTATAGTGCTGTGGCATAGTGTCTTGTGACATTATGACCCCGTGCCACCCACAAAGGAGTTTCACTTTATTCCAGGTGTACTGTGCAAAGAATGCTATTTTTCTATGCAAGGCCCAAGATTATTTCAGTATTTTCAGGAGGCCCAAGATCTTTTCCATGGCTTGGGGAGTGTTCACTATGACAAACGTTTGTGAACTAATGGTCTAGCAGAACTCTCTAATCTGTTTTAGTGCCCAGCCTGCCCCAGTAGCCCTGCTTTTGTACTCAGTTATGCATGTTTACTGTATTATCAGATGTTTCTGACCTATTATTGATGCAGTATATGCCTGTTCTCTGGATGCTGCTTGGGTGCACAAACGCACAGCTGAGAGGGAACTTCATTTCATTCGACTACATTAATGTTGCATCTTTTTTTACAACTGTGATGTGAACTGTCAAAAATAGCAGTTAGTAATTTGCAGTCTGGTAGACATACACAGCTATAATCAGTGTATTAATAAAAATGAGAACTATCACGCAATATGTAATAAAAAAAAAGTATTTTTTGCATTATGGTTGTATTGACATGACACTGATACAAATGTTTCAAGCATCAATTCACATCCCAAAGTCTACTGTAGAAATGAGTGCTGCTTTATTTTAAAACTCATTGTGAGCCTTGAAACTAGGCTGAAGCAGGCAGTGAAGGCAAAGTTGTTTAGATGTGAGTGGTGGCTGCTTGCAGCCATCCTTTTTCCTAGATAATAAATGAATCCACACCCAACCAGCCTTTGCTAAGAGCCCCAGTTTTATTACAAGTTGCTCAGTTGGAACCATACAGAACCATGTAGCCACTTGCCCTTTGCTTTTTCTGCAGATTTAGATTTGATACCACTGTAGAAATTGAGGCACTCTGGATTAATGTCGAGTAGCAATGTCCTCAGCTAATTCTAAAATATAACGGATTGTCACATCTATTTTTATTATTTCATTTATTTGATTTGTTTCACAAGCAACTCAAGGAAACCAAGAGGTGGCACATTATCGCCTACCTCCTTCCCTGCCTCCCCCGCCCCACATACACACAGTCTCTCACACGTTTACTTTCTACAACAATTTTCAGAACAATTCACCTTGTCCCAATGTATTGACAGCAACTATCTTCTGCCTATAAAACATCAACTGATTAAATGTTGAATTTTCATTTTCGCTCAGCCTATAGTCTGCTACCATCAGAAATCATACATCAGTCTGGTTGACAACACAAGTGTGAGGTTATACATATTATAATTGCAAATGAGCTTTCCACTTGTTGCACTTGAATAGACTTTTTATAGATAATCATTGTGCAATTTAGATATTTTTTCATTTGTTGCATCTTTTTTTAGTCTGTAATTTAAACTGACATCTACACAAGCTGCAAAAGAAAACAGAACTGCATCACACAAGACTCAAATGAAGACATGTAAAATAAGCAGAAACATGTATTCGTAAGACAAAAGGGATGTTATTTACAAAAAGTTTTACAGTACTGCCAAAACACAGTAACACAGTGAACAGCAGGGGTAGGGATTTGGCCTGTTCCAGCCCTCCAGCTGTTAATCCTATTAATGTGTAAGCAATAAGACACTCTGGGGTGTGCGTAAGACTGTTGTAATGCATGAATAGGGGGCATAGTGAGGCATGAGGCCAGAGGCCAAGTGCCTCCAGCCCCCTAGCCCTGCACTAGAACTGTCTAACACACAACCTGGAGTGGTTTATTGTCCTTATGTATTAGCTAACTAAGGCTTAGAAACAAAAACAAAAAGTGACTCTAAGTTGTAATGTTCAATAAATGTTAATTTAGTTAAATATCGCAATGCAGGATAAATTAGTCCCCTTTTATGAGGGGGGCCAAAAACATAAACTACATTTTATCCTGAGATGCACTTTGAACAGTGGGAGTGGCAAAATAAAAAAAATACTTGCCAAAATATACTGGGCTATTGAAATCATGGTACACTGGCTCGTGCTCACTCCTCTGAAGAGCTGATCCGGTGCTCCTGCAGATGTCAATGTTCCTTGTTGCTTCGTCTCTAGATGCTGATTTCCCTGGAAGCTGGTGGATGGTTTAGCTTCACATGTTAACTCCTCTTGCTTTGCAGACAGGATGTGACACCACTTACAGCAAGCAGTATTACCGGTTGCTGTCCAGTAACTCTGGAGACTTGACTCATTTCTGTGCCCTGTGATGCCCATTATTTCTCAGCTCTGCAAACCTGCTTCAGACAGCAGCTGGACTGTTGTGGCTCGAATGTAGTGTTTAGTATATCTAGTACTTAAACCCACTTCTTTACTGAGTTTTGCCAGCATGCTGGACAAATAATTTAGACCCATAGACTCAGCACTATACCACACTAGCCTGGTGTCTAGTTCTTTCTGTGGCAGGTGATATAGGTGTAAACACAGGGCATTTGGCTCAGGAGGCAGCTTTGCTAAGTACTTTTTAAAGCTGGCTACAGGGCACAGAGGATCTGCAGGTTGACCATACATGCACCCGTGGTGCAGTTGTTTTGCAGGATCAAGTGGGTTTGTATGGTTCTTGGCTTGCTCGTTGAAGTTTAGCATTGCAAACTTGTAGCCAGTCTCATCTGCTTTTATTGTAAAGCTGCTAGGTTTCAGCCCTCTGAGGCTCTCCCAACTGCATTTGGCCATGTACAGCTGTACATCAACCCACACTTTGTGTACAAGGCAAGGTGTAGTGTTGGGTGATAGTGCTGGTGAATTACGTAGATATTGAAGGCCAGAGTTGCTGAGGGGCTCGTGATGCTCAGATTTGACTTTCTGAGCACTACGATACATTTTAATTGTTGCTGTAAATATGTGGTTGCCATTTTTAAGTCCAGGACATTGATGATGTTAAGGTTGCAGCCCATAGCTGTGGAGCCAAACTGCCCGTTAAGTGTCACATGATGACTGCAGAAGCTAGACACAGCATACTCTGCTCCTGTAGTCATTGCCACTTCAGCATAGAACCACCAAAATGTCTTGTTGAGTTCAGCCTTACCGGAGTTTGACAATCAAGGTTAGTATTTATGGAGGTAGCTCACTCATTAAAGACTTTCAGAGCCCGTAATATGGCTCTTAGTGTACAGTATTTTTTTCTCATTCAATTCATTTTCTAGGTTTTGAAGCTGATAGCGGCTCTAATGTGAAAAGGAAATGCTAACTGCGACACTTCTCCCCTCAGGTGAGGTGAGCTCCAGAGTTTTGGTTGGTGTTGCAGTTTGATGGACGGCTTCTTCATTTGGCTCATTCTCATTGCTAAGAATGTCAAGGAGCTCTTCATTAAAGCTGATGTCATAATTGAAATCAGGTAGACCTGATGTTTTTAAATTTTGGCAAGTAACTGTGTAGTTTACTATTGTAGCTACTGAGGCTAGCAAAACAAAGATGGCTGGTGATATTTTTGCCAGCATTCTGAAAGGCATTGATATGCTCCACAGGGTAAAGCTGTCTATGCTAGCACTCATTTCTAGCCATGCACTAGACACTTCTAGCACATGGCTAGTAGCCAATCAGATTTCTTAAAATTCACTAACCAGTTCATAAGTTCAGTTAATGGGACTCTTTGTAAAACAGAACTATGTAGCATGTTTGCAGTCCAACTGAATTACCCTAAACAGTTTACATATCTCAGTGCTGCTGGCTTACCAGGTGAGACTGAGCAGTCAGGTATGAGCTTGTAGATAGGGAGCAAAAATAATCCTTCACTAAACAAGGAATCCTTTGGTCTTCCTGGTACAGTAGTTACTTAAGCAATAAGGCATGACAGGGGGTGCATTATGGTGGGATAACAGTCCACCTCGGGTGGGTTAAAGCATGAGGCATAGCCGAGTGCTTCCACCACCTGAGAAGAGACGTTAGCCCACCATAATGCACCCCCTGGAGTGCCTTATTGTGATTATGAAATGGGTAATTTTTATTACATTTTATGCCTTTTTCAAACAGATTACTTTCAGCTGGGCCACTGTGCTGGGATAATGGCCTAGCTGAAAGCTGCTCTTGGCCAATCAGGAGTCAGCATTCTTTTTACCCATTTCATAATTAAGGAAATAGTATGGAAATGGGGAGAATGAGGCATAGGCTGACCATGACATGATCAGCTGTTTGCTGGGTGACGTCATGCAGATCACTCCCACTAAAGACTCGTGAGAGTTGAGGTGCTAGGGGCAGGAGCATTTCCAGCAAGGCTGTGTACTGCCATAGAGTTATTTAACTTGTTTAATGTGTGAAGCCTCCAGTAAAAAATTTTATTTACATTTTCTGGCTTCTTGGATTTACTGAGTGTGCAACGCATCTTCTGTTTTGGCCAGTTGCAGACTACCCTGCATTGGACTGACAGTGACACACCTCTCAAAACCACTATCACAGCAATATGTTTGTGAATGCATGAACATATAAAATGGCTTTGTGATAATGTGATAAACAGGGGCAGCTCCACACATTTAGTATGCTTACATTTACCTGAAAGGAATTTTAATAAGCTAGAGGGAGAGGCAATAGTAGTGCCCCTCCCCATTTACTTAATTACAAAGGTATTATTAAAAATGGGCTTATTCTAATTGGCAAACAATGGGGCCTAACTAAGGACTGAACACAGACTGAACATCTGGCCTGACAGCTCAGCTGGTTGAGAACTGCAATGGTATTCTGGATGTATGGGTTCAATTCCCAGTTATAGCGGGTCACTCAAATTTGTAGAGAAATCAAACACTGTACAAAAATATTTACTCTCATGGGTCCATCAGTGTTATCAATCCCTAAATATAATGAGAGAAAGGAAGGAAGGAAGGGAGGGAGAGAGGAAGGAGAGAGACATTGCATAAAATCAGACATTTGACCCTTTAACATACATGGTGTATGTTCTGTTGGAGGAAGGGGGATTGAAACATTGGCGAGGAGGACAAAAAGTAGGTTACTTGCTGCAGGAGATTAAAATTAAATGATGCAAACACAGCAGGGGGAACAGCTCAAGGCAAAGTAATAAGGCACCTACAAGATTTAGAAAGGAATTACTGCTTGACTCCAACACAGGCATTTGAACCAGCAGCTGAAGTCAGAAAAAGAAACCACAACAAACAATCAGAAAGTGTGTGTGTGTGTGTGTGTGTGTACCCTGAGAAAGGGACAGGAGAGGAATACATTTCTGTAAACAACTGTAGAGCAGCAGAGAGAGACCAGCAATATCTGTTTTCATTTCTGTTATTCAAAGGCTTTGAGAAAAATGTTTCAGCCGGGAACCATAATCGCCTCACCTGATCAACGTTGGAGCTAAGCATTAGGTTGAAGGCGATATACAAGAAGTTAGCATGAGTCAACTCCTTGTGGTTTTTTACTCATGTTTGCTATCTTATAACTGAACATAGTGCTCTAAAAAAATACATGTACTGAAGCTTTAATTTCCGTGCATCTAGGAGTTTTATTTTTTTTTACTCATTCATCTTTCAAGGTTTTTAATTCTTACTGTTAGCCTTCCTAGGGCAAGAAGATGGGGTGACAAAGTAGAAGAAATACCAGATGTTCTCTGCCAGAGTCCTAGTGCAGGTTGGAGCTACTATAATGTCACATGAGAGGTGAGTTCTATGGTCTCAGCTCAGCTGGGAAGCTACTGTACATCATCAAAAAGGTACCTTCTAAAGTCAAGGTAACTTGGTGTTGCAGCATGCAGTGGGCAGGGCATGCTCAAGAGAGGTCTGTGGGGTGAAACAGTTCAATTTTCAATCAAGATCAATTTCTGCAGATAGGTCCAGTATCTGTATATAAGTGGTACGGTGTGGAAGTCAGTGTTTCCAGTACTGATGGTTCAGGCTGATTTGAACTGGCATCTTGGAACGAGAACTAGACTTAACAAGCATTTGTCAGTACTGAACATGTTTACTTACATGCTGTTATGAGTTAGAACAACAGTATCTTGAAGCTGTGAACAGACCTTTCTTCCCTCAGTAGCCATCGTCTCCTGGATTTTGGGTTCCACCAGGCTAAGGGGTACAGAACTGAAAAAAATGATGAACAGAATAAGGAACACAGGCCCAATTTTGGAAGTTCCCCATAGATCAGCACACTGTGTGCCAAATTCCCGAGTGTGGCAAACTCAGGTACATTGGGGACCCAGCACTGGATTTTGCAAGAATTGGGGTCCCACAGCCAAACTCCGCAGGTCTGCTGCAAGCCATCCTGTATGCCGAACATATGGTGCATGGAAGGGGAATGCCACAAGCTGCAGAACATTCAGCCATCAGTGGCAGCCGTGGAAGGGACCCACCATCTGGGAATCCTGAAGGATGGTGGGGCCTGTGGAGAGCAGAATGGGGTAAGTTGGGGGCACAGAGTGGAAACGGACCTGTACCTGGACAGAGCCATGGCACAGCTACTGTACTGCCAGGGACTGGGCCACTGGAGGTGGTTGGATGATTGGCACCAGGAGGATCCCTGGAGGGCACCAACTGCAGTTCCACCTGTGCTGGGACAGCTGTCCGGGTGCAGGATGGCTGCTCACAGCCACTGGCACTGGCCACAACAGGAGGGAATGGACCACATTCCACCTTGACAAGGCTCACAGACTGGCACATGGGCTGTTAGACCAGCCCCTGCCTGGTCTCACTCTGGCAGCCAATGTGCCCATTGGGGGTTTCAGAATCCCAATTAAGGGGAAGCTGCAGTGCTGCCCTGGTGCAAGCCCCCCTCAGCCTTGGCACACTGGTGCATCTGTCACAAGAACGGTGCAAGCCCAGATGGTGCAGGCAGTCCACCAATTGCCACAGGTGGTGTCTGAAAATCGGGAATGGTGCACAGTGTGGTGCAAGAAGCCCCTTGTACCATTCCTTGTTGGTGCAAGCACCATATACCATTCCTGATGGTTTGAAAATCAGGCTTCATGTTTATAAGTTCATTGTTTCTTAATAACTTTGTTGTTTGTTGATATTTTCACCCCAAATTTTCAACACAGTCTTGTTATGACCTCACATTATGATCAAGAGTGGAATTTTTTAAATATCATTCAAAAGGTGATGTGCAGAGCAACTGAAAAAACATGCTTTGGAGGGGTTTGAATAATGATACCTGTTTTTTTCATCTGGTGGGGTAATACAAGGGCCATGGTAAAAATCTGGGGCCAAAATCTGCAATGAAGTTGTGAGTAAACATTGCAAAAGCTCAGTATTTTTTTTATTACTTTGTTGTTATTTTTTTACATTTTGGCATCAAATATTCAACAGTTATTTTTTTATGACCCCACATTGTGATCAAGACAGGTAGAATTTTTAAAATCCCCTCCAAAAGGTGATTTCTGGAATGACTGTGAAAACATGCTTTAGAGAGGATTTGAAAAATAACACCCATTGAGTTCAGGAGATGGACTAACACAAGGGCTATACTGAAAATTTGCAGCCAAAATCTGCACAACTAACAAAGTTATGAGATAATGTTGGAAAAATTCAATGTTTTTTCATAACATCACTGTTATTATGGCTGTAATGGGTATAGCCCTGCAGACATCTTGTTAGTACCTTAGACAAAAGGGAGCTAACCGGATACTGAACAAATTAATTTTAGTGGAGGTGAATGGCAATTACTGCACGTTCACCCCACACTAGTTTGTCCATAAGTACAGCTGGAACAGGGCACTGTCCACCGTGTCCAAGATGGTGACTGGAGTTGAGTGCGCATGCGTGATGACTCGCACATGGGCACTGAACTCTGGTAGCATGGTAGCACAGTCTGCCATTTCCAAGATGGCCAATGGAGTTCTCTGCAAATGTGCAGCGACTAGCCCATGCGCACTGGGCTCCAGTGGCCATGTTGAACGCAGCAGACTGTGCCACCGTGTCGCCGGAGTTCCATGCGTATGCGATAGTTGTCGTGCACGTGCACTCAACTCCAGACACCATCTTGGACACTGCAGACACTGCCATGTTCCACCCGCTTGTCTGCACCCGTACCAGCTCTGGCCGAAGTTTGTTTTACATTATGATCCTACATTTTCAGCATAACCTTTTTATGATCCCACCATATGATCAAGACAATCAGAATTTTTTTAAATCCTGTCAAAAGGTGATTTTTCACAGGGGATTTGAAAAATAGTACCTGTAATGCTCACAAGGTGGGGTAACAAAAGGGCTATGTTGAAAATGTGGAGCCAAAATCTGCAAAAACCACTAAGTTAGTAAATGTTGGAAAAAAAAATTCAACATTTCTTCATAACTTCATTGTTTTTTCACATTTTGCACCACATTTTCAACACAGTTTGTTTATGACCCCATCTTATGATCAAGAGAAGTGGAATTTTTTTTAAATACCATCAGAAAGGTAATTTTGCAGAACAACTGCAAATACAACCTCCCTTGTCCATGATGTGGGGTAACAAAGGCTACGTTGAAAAGTTGTGGCAAAAATATTTAAAAATGACAAAGTTATAAGTAAGCATTGAAAAAGCATAAAAAATCCATTAACCAAACTTACCTTGTTTTCACTCAATTTCAGGCAGTGTTAGCAGCAGCATGATGATTGGCAGGTAAGAGTGGAGGACCTGATAGGTAAGTGAGGTGTATGGGGTGTCATGGGTGCTTGGGGGGAGAGTTGGGAGGTTAGAAAGTCAGGGGACAGCAGAACCTGTTGAATAACCATTTTCTTTGTTACAGGTTTAAGAAAAGAAAAAGGACAATGAGTGACAGTTTTCTTTCTTGCAGGTTCTGACACTGGGTATTAGGCACCCCAGTGTAGGTGTGTTGGCCAGAGGCCCCCTGGTATTGAATCCTGTTTGGGGGGGCTAGCTAACAAGAGGGGTGGGCACCCCAGTGTCATGCTGTGGGAGGAGGCTTAAAGCTGGGTCAGATGGGAAGGGAGATACTGTTGTGCACTAACCGCTGGTCATATTAACAAAACCTGGTCAGGCTGGAGGGTGGATACCAGTGGCAGGGCTGAGCACGCAGCCCCAACCATGTAAACAAAGCCAGGTCAGGTGGGAGGGAATACTGGCAGTGGGGTTAAGTACCCACCACTGGTCATATTAAGGTCAGGTTGCGCTGGAGGTTGAATACTGGCAGCAGGGTTAAGCACCCGGCACTACGTATGTTAACAAAGCTGGGTCAGGCAGGAGAGGGATACCAGTGACATGATTATGCATCCACCACTGGTGAAATCTGGGTCAGATGGGAGGGCAGATGCTGCTTCACTGCCTGAAGGTGGCACTATGAAATGATGCAGCACTGCAATAGGTGCGGCTGCATTCTTCAGTATATGAAAAGTTTCTGTCCATCAGTAAGGGAAGCAATGTCAGCAGCAGCTTTGTCAGGACTGGGTGTTGACTCATAGATTTACTGTATACTCAGGTGCATTGGCTACTACAGCACATACCTGCCCAGCCCTACATTGCCAGAATGGCACCAATATGTTTGCTTTGTGCATGCACACAAACAAACATAAAATATAATGCAGCATAAAACTGTTGCACTGGATGCATCTGCACACTTGACTTTGTGTGAATATGATGAATTGTTTGAAAAGTATATAGATTATGTATTAATTGTATGGTCTTGTAAGTAGTTTTTAATGCCCCCCCCCCATCAGCACCAACACCAGCATGGTTGAAAATGGGCACAGCAAACAAAAAAAATAATGAAAAACATAAATAAACGTTAATCCTTTTTTTCAAGATGAGACAGAGCTTGTGTATTAGGTGCATTGATATGTGAGCAGGAGCTCATAGCATATGTGAATCTTTTTAAAATATCAGAAATAATTCAAATTCTTTTTATATTTTTATTTTTGATTTATTTAGGATTTGCACACTTAAGGATAGCCTAATTTAGGTGATTCACCAGGAGTCCAAGAGGGTCCTGGGGGGCATTGTTTATTGATTGATTGATTGATGGATGGATTGATTTAAAACTTATTTTACTGGGTGAGCAAACAGAGCTGGGGATGATAATTTTCCATTTGTGATGTGGCAGTAGGGAAGGGGAATATAGGATGCTGAGGCATTTACTTTCAAACTCGCCTTGACCTCTGCTGGTTTACATGCAGGAACATTGAGCTAACATCACGCACCAATTCCTGATGCTTTCTGCTGGTCAGAGGTGCTGGCCAGAGACACTGGTCCCCATGAAGGGCTGCAGTGGTCAAGGGGCTCGAAGACTTGTGGGTCCATGATTGCAGAAGTGGAGGAGAGTTGCAGCTCAACCCATGGCTGGAATGATTTTCAGGGTTTGTGCTGGTGAGGGCAGCATTAAATGCCCTTGTTACTGTTATCGCATGTGGAAGATAGGAGGATAGGTGTATTGGGTTCTGGACTACACTGGTGTGGCTTGTACAGTGCCCTAGGAAAGCCAGGGAGAGAGGCCTTCCTGGGGTGGGTATAGAGATGCTGAAGGAGAAGCTGATGTGCACCTGAGAGCAGGAGAACTACCTGATGAACAACTGCAGGTTGAAGACTGGAAGGCTCCTGCAAAATGTGAGCTTCAGTTTTATAACTTTGTCCCACTGGTTATGTTATAGCTGCTCTGATTCCTACCATTTGGCAAGTACTGTGTCTGGTTTAAACCTTGCCAACTTGGTGGCAGTGAGCTGACTCTGAACTGTATCTCTAGTTTAGTCTCCCTAAGTGACAGTCAGGGGGACAGCATTCCATTTGACTCATTTTCATTTGTTGTAATCTATTGACCAGCGACTTTTGTTGAAACTCTGGGATTGAACAAATATGAGACTTGCTCTTGCTGGACATTGAGGATCTGCTTTTCACCTCACTCCCATTTGATTGTGTATTTTATGTTTATTGGGATTTTATGATTTATTTTGGAGTGATTTGTGATGTGCATGTTAAAGTAAGGCTGTGTGTGGCATACTAATGCTTTAATACAATTAGCTAACTAGAAGGATAATGTATGATTCTCTGATGATTTCTAAAGTTTGCTAATCAAAAGTACCAGTTGTTGGCATGAAAGGAGGTCCTGCCTGTCATAGATCTTTCCCCTGTATGGCAACTTAATGTTTCCATACAATTAATTGGCAGACTGAACTGTTCCAACAAATACTGGGAGGTCAGCCAGGTCAAATTCTAAAAGCTGGCACAAGTGGTCAAATGGCCCTGCTGTTTATCAAATGGTTTACAGCGAGGGTCATTTGAGTGACAACATTTATCTGTTCCCTGGAGTCTACTGGTAGGATAACATCCTGGGGAGAGTGATATGGTTTGCATTGTTTAAACTGTATTTAGTTTTGTGATGATGCAGGAACTCATGTATCATCCTGTTTCAACCACAGTGCTTTTATGTGCGGGAGGCATGTGCTGAGATGTGTGAACTCTCTATAAAGAGCCCACTTCATGGTGAGAGAGACAGAGAGAGAGAGAGAGAGAGAGAGAGAGAGAGAGAGAGAGATCAGTATGTAGTCTACACAACTGCTTAATGGCCTGAAACTGAAAAGGGGAGAACTCTGATTTGGGATTCAAAAATCTCCAAAGACAAGAAATTGTCTTTTTCCATATCTTCATTTGCAAGTTTGACCTAGCTATAAGAAACTACAGTACGTCTGCATTTTATGGTTCAACTCACTTTATTTTCGATGTTTTCTCCAGTAAGCACTTTTGTTCTGTTTTTGCCAATGTGTAAATATACTGTGTAAATAAAGTAGTCATTATTTAGAAACAATATACAGACTGGTTGTGCATTTTACTAAAAAGGATAAAGTTTGTGAATCTCTGGAGTATCTGTCATTCTGAAGAGGCACACTAAATCTAGTTTAAACAATCTGAAAAAAACATATTCCTTCCTGATGTAGGGAAAGAACTGAGTGATGTTTGATAAGACAGAACCCACACTTCACTTCACCTGGGATTTGAGCAGTCTGTGTTGGCTTGCTCCAGAGGGATTGCTGACTGGGATTAGATGGGCCAGGTGCCCAGGCTGCACCACTTTTGTACAGAGTCAAGTGTGGGCAGACGGACATGGTAAGGGGCAAACACAGATGAAGGCCTGCAACAGTTGGCTGTGAGAGGGGGCACTGGTTGGCATGCGGATGCATGGGTGGGTTGGTCACACTTTGTCTGTAGTGAGTGACTGCAGTGTGACTGTGTGTATTAATGTGTGTGTGTGTGTGTGTGTGTGTGTGTTGGTTGAGGGATTTATATAGGATAAGCAGTATGTGGGGGTAGAGTGGGTGACTTTTAATTCAATCAATCAGTCAATCAGTCTTTATTTTACCAGGCAAAACACCACTGAGTGAACTAATTTTCAAGGTGGACCTAGGCAGATAAAATAAGTATAAAGTACAATAAGTAAACAGTATACAAAATACAGAATATGGGTACACAGGATGAATACATATCGATATGAGGCTTATACAATAAAGAATTCTGGAAAACAAATACAGTCGGAAAAGGGCAAGTGACTATATACAATACATACAAAGATCATGCAGTTTACAATATATACAAGTGCCTGCAGGTAGTAGTATGAGAATATCCTTGAGGCAACCATATTAATAAAAACTAGGTTTCCCATTGAGTGCCTCACATATGGGAAGGGAAGAGGAAGTAGGGACATTTTTCGTAGTAGAAGGGAGGAGGAAAGAGCAGGATGCAAGAGGAGGCAGGAGGAAGGAGGAGATGCAAAGTGTTGGGAGGCACCAAGTTACTTAATGATGGAAAATGCCAAAGGTGCCAAGGAAGGCAGCTACAGACAGGTAATATCTGGCCACAATCGGGGGAAGCATTTACATGACTCCATGATAGATCATGCATATAGTGTCTTGAATGAGGCCAGGGAGATAGGGTGGGCCACCTTAAGGGATTTTTTTCAATTTATTCCAGAGTTGGGGTAGAGTGAAATTTATTGAGGACTACCGAATCTTGAATTGACCTTGGGTATGAATAAGGTGATATAGGAGGAGCTTCTCAATGCATACTTGGTTATTGTACATAAGGGTAGACAGTATGCTATGTACTTAGGCAACTTCTTTGTGATTACTATATATATCCAGAAGGTAGCATTTCTTTGCCTTCTGAAAGTGAGGGATGACCAGCCAACTAAGGTGTAGAGGGAGCAGTGATACATAGAATATGGTGCACCAGAAATAAATCTTTCAGCTCTATGGTACAGCACATCAAGTTTGGCTAGTGCAGAGGCTGGAGCTTGGCCATAGAGGAAGTCACCATAATCCAGAATTGATAGGAAGGTGGATTGGACCAGCCTTTTTTTAGTATCCTGAGTCAGCAGGTGTTTGATCCTATAAAATAGGCCAAGTCGCTGCTTAAGCTTTTTTTACTATTTCCTCGATGTGAGCAAGGAAGGAGAGGTTATGGTCAATCCAGACCTCCAGATATTTAAAATTGGGTACAAAGTCTAATGGTTCACCTAGGAGAGTGGCAAGCTTCAGTATGCATCCTAGGGTAGCAGGATTAGGGATATTGATTAAAGGTGAGAGAAGCATCACCTTAGTTTTTTTAGCCTTCAAAAGAAGCTTCCAGTTCAGTAGATTTAATTGCAGCAGATTAAATTCCTTCTGCAAGTTCGAACAGGCTGCTTCGGGGGTAGGTCTGCTAATGTAAAGGACCATATCATCTGCAAAAAGATGAATATTTGCAGATTTTATTTCCGAGTCGATACTATTAATGTACAGTGTGAAGAGCAGTGTTCCCAATATGGAGCCCTGTGGGATGCTCCTGAGCAAGGGTTTCAGCGGTGAGAATTCCCCTTCTCCTTTTACCTGCTGATGATGATGACCTATGAGGTAATTTGAGAACCATCTCTTGAAAGGGGGGTCAAGGCCAGTCATACGGAGAGTGTGTAAGAGCAGGTCATGGTTGACTGTGTCGAACACCTGGCTTAGGTCCAGAAATACTGCACACACAAAGTTTTTGTTATCTAGGGTGCCCCACCAGTCATTAGTCACTCTTGCAAGGGCCAAAATTGTACTATGTTGGGGCCTAAATCTTGATTGCAGAGGATTAAGCAGATTTGAGGATTCCAGGTAGTTCCTAAGCTGTGTACTAACTATTTTCTCCAACATTTTAGAAAGGATAGGGGGTAGGGAAAAGTGTCTATAGTTATTCAGATCACCAGATTTGTGGTATGGGATCACATGGGCGGTTTTCCAGATATGTGGAATATCTCCTTGCATGAGTGATAGGTTGAAAAGGTGCATAATTGGCACAGCCAGGATATGGTGGCTAAGTTTTAGAAAGCATGAGTCAATTAAGTCTGCACCCACACTCTTCCTACAATCCAGTTGAAGAATTAAATCTTCCACTTCTTTCAGAGATACTGTCTGAAAGGTGAAGGCTGCAGCATTCATCAAGATGTTAGTGTCCAGTTTCGCTGGATCCTGGGCACCAAGTTGAGAGCGGAGATTGCTGGCCAGGGAAGTATCGAAGGCAAGGCCTACAGTAGCGAAATGGTTATTGAGAAGGTCAAGAGTTGTTGGTTTATCAGTCAGCATGGTGGTACCAGAAGTGATTTTGCCAGGTAAAGAGTTAAAAGACGCATGACCTTCTATATCCTTGAGTGTTTTCCAGAATTTGGCAGAACATCTGGAGGAAGAGACAAGTTCAGTATGGAAATAATTTGTTTTAACCTCTTTGACAATCTTCATACATCGGTTTCTAGGCATCCTAAATGCTGTCCAGTCTGCTGGAGTTTTGATTCTCCGAGCTTTTCTCCATAGTAAATCTCTATTAAGCAATGCTACCTTCAACTCTGCCATAAACCAAGTATAGGACTTTTTCCTTTGCTCGGCTTTTAACCAGGGGTGCATGCTTATCGATTACCCTGAGGACAACTTCCTAAAAGATATCATATGCAGAATTCACTTTTTTGGCTAACTAGAAATGCTGCCACTTAACTGAGTTCTGCAGGTCGAATAGAAATGCACGGGGGTCCAGACCTCGACGATTCCTCTTGAAGGTATATTTGGAAGTAGAGACTGGTTTTGTTACAATCTCACACAGGCAATGTAACAGTGGTTACTGATGTCGGTGAAGAAAATACTGGCATGATTAAATAGGTGAGCTCTATTTACTAGGATAAGGTCTAATAGGGTGCTATTGCTCAATTTTTTTTGTTCAGATATGTTGCTTCGGAAATAAGTTAGGATAATCTGAAGGTGTCACAGATGACCTTAGGAGGATTGGAGACACTGGAAAACCAATCAAGGTTAAGGTCACCCATGATAATGGCCTCTGAGGACAATGCTCCCAAGGTGCTACTTAAATGTTTTAGTATCTGCAGTCCCACCGAGGGGGGCCTATAGCAGCCTATGATGTAGAATGCAACAGAGGAGGAGAGCTTGACCTTGAGTGTCAGGCTGTCAAATTCTTTGGGAACTGTGGTGGAATCCAGGACAGAGGTGACAAATTTGTCACGCACATATATGGCTACTCCTCCTCCCCTGGTCTGCCTATCAGTTCTGAAAATGATGTAAGATGATATGTTAACCTCAGAGTCTAAAGTGTCAGGTCTGAGCCAGGATTCGGAGACCACTAGGACATCTGGTCTGATGTGACACATCTAGACTTGTATAGATTCAAACTTCTTTAGGAGGCTACAGTCATTTATATGCAGAAAATTCACACTTTTAATACAGGCTAAGTCTGCCAGAAAAGATAGCCGGGCAAATGGGCCAGGGTTCAACTCAACATTGCCAGAACATAATAGTAAAAGTAACAAAAGTTTTTTAATCACACCTAAAAATAGCCTATGGTTTCTAATCCGCTCCTGTGTGCGGCGATATTCATAACAATTAGGGGAGTCACAAGGGTGAATACAAAGAGAATCCATTGTTGCATAGATGAGCACCCTAGCCAATAAAGCATAGAATACCAGAGTTCTGGGATTGGTGTAAAGGAGCCATGCCGCTACATGTTTTACAGAAAGGGTTCCATCACACCATGGTGGCTGTACAGAATAATTCAAGGTTTCTGATTTGTCTGCTAAGTTGTATTTAATTCTAAGGCTAACTAAGAGTAGAATCAGCCCTAGGGAGCAGCAACTAGACAATAAAAACGTCTTCATTTCTGGGGTAGTAGGTATAAGTAGAGTCCTGGGGGATAAGGTTACAGAGCCTTGTTACCCATGGTCCAAGACAGGGAGGCTGCAACATATTTAAGAATAACATTACACTGCACTGACAGGGAGACTAAAACCTACAGCGAGGATACCACCCAAAAACTAAGTTGGGATACTTAGTTCAGAGGTAAAAGCAGAAACACAGTGACTACAGCTTTAAGCGGTAGATCTGCCATGGCCCCCAGTAGTACTTCTACCACAGGAAGAGCCTCAGAGCAGGATACAGCATGAGACAGTAGTGAAAAACAGCATGCAGGGCAGACCACAGAAGGAGAAACGTGGCACTGGCTACAGAGGAGTATGACAAGGATAAAGGAAGTTTACCTTTAAGGAGTAGTGATGAAATTACATACACCATTCAAGAGTGAGTAGGAGGACGAGAACGGCTGGTGTGGGGGAGGAGTGTATTTAATCAGTGGAGAGGATGGAGGGGGTTGGAGGCCAAAAATCTTGAGTGAGGTGGTGAGTATGTCTCCAGAAGGCACAAGGGGAGCCGGTTCTGGATTAAAACTCACAGTCACCAACCAGGAAACAGTAAGCACAGAGACAGCCAATAGCTATGGGTGCCACAGTCCTTCTAGCCAATCGCAACTGCGATTCAGAATCCAGTGCCATACCTGAGCTGCTGGGTCATGAGGAGACGGTCTGGGAGGTGACAGCAGCCGGCTGGAGTGCAGCTAAGTCACAGCCAAGGGTCAGCCCTGGAATGTCCATGTCAGGGGCACTAACAGCCTACAGGAGGAAAAGGGAGAATTTAGTCAACACAACACAAATTATATCAAATGCCTCAGGGTGGGCTGGCTCTAAATCGGGGGCAGGATGAATAGTCAAGGGCACTGACTCAAAGTCGGGGGTGGGGTGGAGCAAACAATGTCTCAGAAATAGAATGCCAGAGATGGCAGGGGTGGGGGTAGAGAGACCAATTACTCAGGACGCCAGGTAACAAGAGGCCGAGTTTCTGAATTACAAAGGAAGGCAGCTCGAGCAGAAAAGAAACACTGTGAGAGGATTAGTGTGGGGGGGCATCTTGAGGAGGAAAGAATTTCAGTGGCTTGAGGAAGAAAGAAAATTCAGGGAGAGGAAGTCAGGAAGGTAGCCAGGGGCTACTTTGAAAGATAGGGAAGCTGAGAGGAGAGATAAAACAGTGGAGTGAGCAGTTAGAGAGAGGAGAAGATGAGCAGAGGGCTTGGGAGGGATAAATAAACTGCAGCAACAGAGGCTAAATATTTAAGACCAACTTTTATCAGTTCATAACTCAAAGAGATACCCTTGAACAAATAGCATCAACTAACTACTGTTCTTAACATCAAAAATAGCCCTTAAGAAATCCACTACACTGTGCAATTCTTAATTTAACTAAGGCAGGCAGTCTATCAGATATTCCTGATTATTAGTGTTGGGACAAACCCTATAAGAAATCAGCTATCATAATGCAATAAGTAACATTAACTGAAGCAGATGGCGTAACAGATATTTCAGGAATACAGAAAACCCTTGAGCGAGTATGTCTCGGAAGGCACAAGAGAGTCAGTCCTGGTTCAAAACTCATGGTCACCAGCCAGGAAAAAGTAGCTGCAGAGACAGCCAATAGCTGTGGGTGCCACAGTCCTTCCAGCCAATCGCAATTGCGATTCAGAATCCAGTGCCATACCTGAGCTGCTGGGTCTTGAAGTGGAGGACTGGGAGGTGAGGGCAGCTGGCTGGAGTGCAGCCAAGCTGCAGCTGAGGGTCAGCCCTAGAATGCCCGTGTCAGGGGCGCTAGCAGCCTGAACTGCTGGGTCTTGAGAAGGCGGTCTAGGAAGTGAGGGCAGCTGACTGAAATGCAGCCAAGCCATGGCCAAGGGTTGGCCCTGGAATGCCCATGTCAAGGGCGCTAGCAGCCTGAGCTGCTGGGTCTTGAGGAGGCACTTTTGGAGGTGAGGGCAGCAGGCTGGAGTGCAGCCAAGCTGCGGCTGAGGGTCGGCTCTGGAACACCCATGTCAAGGGCACTAGTAGCCTGAGCTGCTGGGTCTTGAGGAGGCAGTCTGGGAGGTGAAGACCTGGGATGTGTTGCAATCTGCAGATCCCTAGGCTCAGCTACTCCCCATTCCTGCTCCACTATCTGTGCCCTTTCATGATCCACCTGCCAAGTGTGGCATACCACTGGTGCAAGGAGGTGGGGATCATTAAGATGCACAGAGGTGTGGTGGAGTTTATGAGAGTGTTAATGGGGGCATGCTATAAGGATAGTGAGGACCAGGAGATACCCTAGGATGAATTGGAGACTGGAGAGAGGCTGACCTGTCTCTAGCCTCGGGGGTCAAGAGTACCTGCTAATAACCATTTGTCTGGTCTATGGTGCCTGCCAGTATCCCTTTGTCTGATCTATGGTGCCTGCCAATATCCCTTTGCCCGGTCTATGTTTTACAAGTAAAGGGCTCCCCATAACCTCTCTATAGCCTTATCCATCTTGGGCATGGGTTATTAAACCAACTCTGTGAAGCTGTTGAGCTTGTTGTAGTCGATGCAGAACCTTGTGATCTCATCCTTTATGGGGATCAGTACCACTAGAGCAGCCCAGGGACTGCTGGACTCCTAGATCATCCAGACAGTCAGCATCTTATTGTTTTCCCCCTCTATGGCATGTCTTCCTCCTTCTGGGACTCTTTAATGTGGCTGCCTCAGCAGGGCTTGGGAACCCTGTATCCACGTGGTGCTCTACCAGTGTGGTATAGCCCAGTTTCCCCATGTACATTTCACCAAATTTACACAGCATCCCATTCATTTTAGCAGCTTGGGCTGGTCTCAGCTGCTCTGAGAGGGTGACAGAATCCACTGAGGCATCTCCCTTAACCTCTCCCAGGAGATCCACCAATGAGTCTGCTTCTGCCCGTTCCTTCAGATAGCTGCACACAGCCAGGACCATCTCGTCCCTATCATGGTAGGATTTCCTCATGTTTACATGGCAGATTGGCTATTTGCACCTCCTGTCGGTAGCTCCACCATGTAATTAACATCATCCCCCCCAACCACCGAATAAGACCCTACCAAGCCACCTATAATTTTTTCTTTCGGATAGGATAAGCGCCATTTTCCATTGTCCTACTTTGAACTGCATCGCTCTGGTCCCACGATCATACCATGTCTTCTGCTTCTGTTGTGCGGTGGCTAGGCGCTCCTGGGCAAACCCCATGAGCTCCTAGAACTATGCCCTGAAATTCAGGACATACTCCACAACAGATTCCCCTTGGGGAGCAAACTCACCCTCCTATTCATCCCTTACCAAATTGAAGGGGCCCCTCAATCTATGGCCAAACAGTAACTCGAAGGGTGAGAACCCGTTGGACTTCTGAGGGACTTTCCTATATGGGAATAGAAAATGGGGTGGATACTTGTCCCACTGTCCTGCATGCTGGTCAGTGAATGCCTTTAACATGATCTTAAGAGACCAAGGGGGATGCGCAATACATGGCAGGTAATGTCAGACATGCTCCACCGTGCATGTGAACTATGGTACTGCGCATGTGCGGGAATTGCTCAGTGCAATTCAGATGCACCCCAAACTGAGATGTGCCTGGAGCAAATTTGCAATATTCAGCCAGGATATGCTAATCACCTCATTAGCAAATCCAGGCCTAAGTCAACTGATTAGCATCTCATTACTGGTTGCTCCACAGCTCATTTGCATGAGATAGGCTTGAAAAGCACCACACCACACCTCAGGTACCTGACAGGAACTGCAGCCTGGATGGGAGGTTTGTTTACATTCCTTATTCTACAGCCTCTTTTGTACTGCATTTTGTGAAACTTTGCTCAACTCCAGAGAATCCTGAACATGCGCTTATGCCTGTCACATTCCTGTCCACAGGCAGTATGTCTGACAGCCAGGAGGAGCAGTCCAAGAGGCGAAGGCCTAACTTCATTAAAAACAAGCAGTGTGCCCTGGTGGAGACATACTTCCAGAGGGAGGTGCTGCTATAAGGCACATCTGGCACCTGGCAGGAGAGGGCGAAGGACTGGGAGGAGGTGGCAGTATATGTCAATATCCATGGGAGGTACAACCGAACGCCCCAGGAGTGCATGAAATGCATGACCAGCGACAAGAGGAGGGCCATGAAGAAGGCTCGCCAGCCGTACGGGCCTCACTGGGGTGGACTGGTGGTGGCCCTCCACAGCACCAATCCTCACACCCACTGAGGAGATGATTTTGGCCTCCAGGAACTGGGCCTCCATTGTGGAGTCCAAGGAGGGTTGCAGACTGGGGCAGCCCATCGCAGCACTATGAGTATGCATGTGTCATGCCCTGTGGTGGGGGGGGCAGTGTGTGCCAGCCACAGGCGTGCCTGGTATGCCACACAGGGGCCAAAACCATGTCCACAGTGAACTCTGAAGGTCTTCCAGAAGTACACAGCCATATCATGGTCCCACATGCTGCCCTGTGTGCCGTTGGGCATGACCAGTGGCATGCTGCGGGAGCCAGGGTGGGGTGGCCTGACAACACAGGCTGCAGGTGCCTATACATGACCACAGGGGCCTCCATATCATGTGTGGTGCCACATAGCCATCCACAGTGGACCCATGCAGCATCTGGATATAGTGGACCGGTGTTACACAGTGGGGTGGCAGTGTCTGTGGCAGGGCCGGGGGGGCATTGGCCTTGCCACAGCCTGTCCATTGTGGCACTTTGTCACACATTGCCATGAGTGTGCACCCCTGCTCACATGCATGTCCTTCACCGCCAGTGCATTTTCACTGCACAGGCCACAATAGCAGTCCAATGCCTTTGTAGCAGCACAAGCACACCTGTGGTTCACATGCACACACCGACGTGTTTAGCTGTCCAGCTGCATTTCATCCATGTGTCTCTCATCATGTGTTTCTTCTGCCTTTCAGCTCCATCACACCTCAGAGGTGCATTGCCAGCTGGTGACCATCCCATGGCACCAGCGGTGGATGATGCTTGCCATCTTCATCCTCTGGAGCCGTGGCCAGTGCTGAGGACTGTGGTGCAGCACATATGCTAGTGCAGCTACTGGGGTTGGCTGATGATTACCCAATTTCTGGTCTTCTTCTGGAGGAGGATATCACCATGCTTGCACAGGCCATGGTGTTCAGTTTCTGTTTCAGTTTATTATAGGAAATCTCCATTGAGCAGGCTCATTAACATGGAGGTCCTATACACATAACAGCATATTAAAAAAGGACAAAACATCAAATTGAACACCAAATTGAAGGGCTAACAACATTAGTAGGAGGTCCAAAGCACATAACGTGGTAAATAGGAATATTATTCAATCGAATGGATAAAATTGTTATAGTATTTACAAAATGGTACAAAAGAGCAGAATTAGCAAACAATAAAAGTTTCAGTTTGGGATGGTACATGAAACATGACACATAGTGAGCGAATAACTAAGTGCATTGAAATACAGAATAACAGTTAAGGGTAGACAGTAGGGGGGGGTATTATGTTATTGGGACCAGGAAGGGAAAGGGATATAGGAGGGTGGGGGGGGCAGGGGTATAGGGGAGGGAAGGTGGCAGGCAGTGTAGTGAGGGCACGAGTTAGAGGAATACTAATGGCAGTTACACATGGCTTTAAGTTTATCAGCCATCAGGGATTTATAAAAGTTAATTGTGATGACACTGGTAAGTTTGAGAATGGATTGTAGATTTTATTTATTTAGCTTTTGTTGACCAGGTAAGTGCACTAGACAAATCCTGCCTATTTTCAGGCACGACCCGGGGGAGGGGGATACAGATGAATGCCAACTGACCTTGAACCAGATTAAGCTGTTGGTGGTATTTTTAGTGAATGAGGAAATTTGGCCAGGACACGGGAAATTCCCTACTCTTTCGATAAGTGCCATGGGATCTTTAACATCCACCTGAACTAACACCAATCCAGGCAGATGACCTCGGTTTAACGTCTCATCCGAAAGACGGCACCTCAGAAGTGCAGCACCCCTCTCATGCTGCACTACAGTGTCAGTACTGGGATATTAACCCAAGTGCCAGATGTGGGAACTGAACCCACAGCCCTCTGATCTCCCAGCCTCAGAGGCGAGTGTGCTACCTACTGAGCCACTGACACTGCTGATGATTCCAAGCAGTGGACAGGGCATAGGAGATAGCCCTTTTTTCAAAGTGTGTACAGAGGAGGATGATGATGATGATGTAGGAGATGATGCCACACAATTAGGGGGACACACAGGTGGCACCCACCCACCCACTGGCTCAGTACACGCAGGGGCAGCTACAGGCAGCATGGGTGGTCCTGTGCCTGCAGACTCACCTCCCCAATGCACCCCCACCAGCCGATGCAGTGTCTGGTGGTGGACAGGGACATGGCAGGCTGTGGGGCCTGGGACTGTCGAAACTGTCCAGCAGGGTGCTGCAGTGCTACAATGGCCAGTAGGGGACATTGTCCAGCCCACCCCAAGACCCACTGTGCATGCTCGCACACAATCCCTGCCCAAACAGTGGCCTCATGTGCGGCGTTTACATATAAGGGATGTGGCACAGCAGGCTGGAACCCCCCCACCCACCTTTCAGCCCCCAGCACAAAATGTATCACCTATTGACAGGCTTGAAGAGCACACCTAGGTCCTGCAGGAAACCATGGTGGTCCTGGTAGCGCTCAGGGAGGAGCTCCATGGACTGCGGGTGCAGGTCGGGCACATGGATGAGCATGGTGCCATGAGACACACGCAGCTGCTTGGTGAGTTATGCCAACTGTGAGTGGCCACGACTGCTGTGCTGGATGGGATTGCACAGGCCATTGCAGTGGGCATTGCATCCCTGTTGTCCCATGGCCACAGGGACTCCTGACACACCATGTGCAGTACCACAAGCACCCCCAGGGCACTGCGCGAGGTGACCCCATCACTGCTGACACCGCCCCTGGCCAACATTATCTCTGACACCCCCAGAGTCAGTCTGTGCTTTGGGACCTCTACACCCATGAGCACCTGGTCACAGTCTCTGGTGTCAACCCCTACCGGGGTGGAGTCTTCACCTTCCACAGCTGGTGACCCACCTGTGGTATCCTCCCGGCAGAATTGTGGCCACCCACGGGGCCATGGCAGCAGTAATGGCACATGCTAAGTCCTGCTGGGTGCAGTTGGCATGTCCCAGTACCCTGCTGCCGTTGCTCACCACACACCAGGCTGGCAGTGGCCAGGGCAACATGCTGTGGCACACGCACGCCCTTGTGTCATGCCTGCCTGTGCTGTCTGTGTGTTGTACTGGGCATGTGTGGAAGCAGTGGTGTTGTTCTGTGTGGCATGGGTGTGATGAGTGTACCATTGTGTCTGTCATGCACATATGCTGGCAGGTACCCTCTGATCCATGCCAGTCTCCACAGCGATGCTGGGACCCCCCCATTCCTTTGTCATTGTAGTGGATTCCTGTGCATAGTTGTTTGCGCTCTGCAGTGCACTGTGCAGCTGCTGTGCAGTGCCTGTGTGTGTGTGTGTGCGTGTGTGTCCCGCTGCCCAGTTTAGTCCTCCAGGGTTACTCACCTTCGGTTTCCAAAATGCTTCTCCACAATGGTGTCCCTGTGCCACTGGGTCCTTGCTGCCAGTCAGGGGTCTCTCCTCTCTAGGGTTGGTTGCTCACCCCCACCCTGAGGTTCATGCTCATCTGTACTGTTGCCCTCCTGTGCCTGGACAGGTATTCCATGGTCTATGGCGATGTTGTGTAGCATACAACAGGCCAGGAATATGCCACAGGCTTTTTCAAGGCTGTATTGTAGGGTACCACCAGACCTGTCAAGGCATCTGAAATGCATTTTAAGCATGCCGAACATACGTTCGATGATGTTGCATGTTGCAGTGTGTGCCCTTTTTGTAGCTGTCCTCAGCCTCATTGCTGGGCCGTCGTATGGGGTTGAGCAGCCATGGTTGTAGGGGGTACGCACTGTCACCTAGTGGGGCAGAGACATGTGTTAGTTTCACTCAGGTATATATATGGCCTGTAGAATCTGCCACCCCCCTTGCCTGTATATGCTGCCACTGCCTGTCTGCCTGGTTGCCATTCCCACCTCCTCACATGCGCAGCACCTGTACCCCCTTTGTGGTACACCATATTTCTGTCCTGCTTGTGGCCTGGCCTGGCATGGCTAGGCTGACCTCTCCCCAGGCGTGTGGAACCCATCCCTGCCTGTGTGGGCACCATGTTGCCGTCCTGTACAGCCATTGTGCTTGTCCATCTCCTGAACCATGGTGGTGGCTGGGGACATCTGTTGCGTCTCACACTGCCACATGTGGCTGTTGTGTTGCACCACTACCCTGCTTGCCCTGTGGGTGTTCACACCACCATCTCTGTATCTGTGTGTCCCAGTCCAGCAGGACCCAAGGTTCCACTGTTCACCATAGCTATTTGCCTTTGCACTGTCCCTGTCACTCTTCCCCTGCCCCCTCGCACTACCACCAGCTGTGTGCAGTGCCACACAGTACGTGATGTGGGTCCTGCCCAACTCACCCACTAGGTGGCCAGCGCAGATGTCCCCATGCTCAAACCTGCGGCACAAGGCTGACTGGTACCAGATGAAGGCGTCATGTGTACTCTCAGGGTGTGTGGCACAGACATTGGTGATGCACCCTGTGACATTGCACACTGCTGGCAGTTCATAGAATGGTAGCCCTTCCGGTTGACATATGCTACACCATCTGGGCCAGGTGGTGCCTTAAGAGCCACATGGGTGCAGTCAATGGCCCCTATCACACCTGGCATGTGTGCCACCCTGTGGAATTGCTGCATGGCTTATGTGCGCTCTGCCTGTGTGCTCGGGTATTGGATGAACTTTGAAGCATTTGGCAGCAGAGCATTGCAGAACTGTGTGAGGAGACGGGATGTGGCAGACTGTGTTATACCAGTGGTGTCACCCACTGGTATCTGGAAGGTGCCCGTGGTGAGCAAGCACATTGCTGCTGTCACCTTTGTCTCTACTGACATGACGTGACTCTTTCTGGTGGCTGCCTGCAGTTCATCATGGCACAGCTCACAGAGCTGTCTCAGAATATCCCTGCTAAGTCAGTACCAGCCTACAATCTCCATGTCAGTCAGCTGTTCATAGGTGACATGGGCATGATACCATCTCTGTTGGGCATACTGCCTTGGGCCCTTCCATGGCCATGTTGCTCTTCCACCCATCTCCTCACACCCCTCATTACTTCCACCATGAGGAAAGCTGCCCCATCCACTTTTCTGCTACTGCTGCTCTGCTGGCTGCCTGTGGGTGGCTTGCACTTTGGCCAACTCCTTTTAAGCCTCTTTGGGGGCCGCATCTTCGGAGATGTGCAATTGATGCATCACCCATTTGGGCTGAATATTGAGATGCGCTGCATATTCATTGACACACACCCCTGGAGATGTGTTGCATTCATTAACGTTGCACTTGGGCACAGCTGGAGATGCACAACAGATCTCCATTTGAATATCGCACAGCAGTGCAGTTCCTGAGATGCCCCGGTGCATCTCCTTTGAAAATGTCCCCCTGGGTGTCTGGGTTTAATTCCCAGTAACAGTAGGTCACTCAGATTTGTAGTGAAATAAAAACTGCACCACAATATTTACTGCCATTGGTCTGTCAGTCTTATGAATCTCTAAATATAATGAAAGAAAGGGAAGGAGGGAAGGAAGGAAGGAAGGAAGGAAGGAAGGAAGGAAGGAAGGAAGGAAGGAAGGAAGGAAGGAAGGAAGGAAGGAAGAAAGGAAGGGAGAGAGGAGAGAGACACATTGCATAAAAGCAGACATTTGACCCTTTAACATACGTGGTGTATGTTCTGTTGGAGGAAGGGGGCTTGAAACAGTGGCGAGGAGGACAAAAAGTAGGTTACTTGCTGCAGGAGATTAAAATTAAATGATGCCAACACAGCAGGGGGAACAGCTCAAGGCAAAGTAATAAGGCACCTACAAGATTTAGAAAGGAATTACTGCTTGACTCCAACACAGGCATTTGAACCAGCAGCTGAAGTCAGAAAAAGAAACCACAACAACCAATCAGAAAGTGTGTGTGTGTGTGTGTGTGTGTGTGTGTGTGTGTGTGTGTGTGTGTGTGTGTGTGTGTGTGTGTGTGTGTGTGTGTGTGCCCCCAGAGAGGGACAGGAGAGGAGCACATTTCTGCAAACTGTAGAGCAGCACAGAGTGACCAACACTATATGTTTTCATTTATGTTATTCAAAGGCTTTGAGAAAAATATTTCAGCCGGGAACCATAATCATCTCATCTGATCAATGCTGGGGCTAAACATTAGGCTGAAGGCAATATACCAGAAGTTAACATGAGGCAACTCCTTTGTGGTTTTTATTCATGTTTGTTATCTTATAACTGAGCATAGTACTCTTTTAAAAAAAAGAAAACACATGTAATGCAACTTTAATTTCCATGCATCTAGGAGCATTTTTTTACTTCTCCATGTTATATGGGTTTTAATTCTTACTGGAAGCCTTCCCAGGGCAAGGAGATGGGGTGACTAAGTGGAAGAAATACCAGATGTTCTCTGCTAGAGTCCTACTGCAGGTTGGAGCTACTGTAATGTCACATGAGAGGTGAGTTCTATGGTCTCAGCTCAGCTGGGAAGCTACTGTACATCATCAAAAAGGTACCTTCTAAAGTCAAGGTAACTTGGTGTTGCAGCATGCAGTGGGCAGGCCATGTTCAAGAGAGGTCTGTGGGGTGAAACAGATAGTTCAATTTCCAACAAAGATCAATTTCTGCAGATAGCAGTATCTGTATACAAGTGGTACAGTGTGGAGGTCAGTGTTTCCAGTACTGATGGATCAAGCTGATTTGGACAGGCATCTTGGAATCAGAACCAGACTTAACAAGCATTTGTCAATAGCTAACATATATGCTTGCATGCTGTTACAAGTTAGGACAACAGTATCTTGAAGCTGTGGACAGACCTTTCTTCACTCAGTAGCCATTGTCTCCTGGATTTTGGGTTCCACCAGGCTAAGGGATACAGAACTGAAAAAATGATGAACAGAATAAAGAACACAGGCCCAATTTTGGAAGCTCCCCATAGATGGACACACTGTGTGCCAAATCCCAGAGTGTGGCAAACTCAAGTACATTGGGGACCCAGCGCTGGATTTTGCAAGAATCCAGGTCCCAGAGCAAAACTCCTCAAGTTTTTGGCAAGCCATCCTGTACACCAAATATATAATCATAAATAATAATTTTATTTATATAGCACCTTTCACAATATCGAGGCACTGAACAAGACCATAAAAACATCCACAAATAGTACAAACACAAACCATAAAAATTATAAAATATATTCTAAAAGCATAATAATTACAATAAAATTACACACACTAAACAGTGCATTTAACTTTCAAGAAAGGCCATTCTCCAAAGATAGGTCTTTAATTCCTTTTTAAAAGTCTCCACGGAGGAGCATTCCCGTAACCGGCAAGGTAGAGAATTCAAAAGTGGGTGCGGCATAAGAAAAAGCTGTACTGCGGAAGATTTCAAACTCACTCTTGGAATCTCCTAACAACCTCATGTCGGCGAGCGGAGTGATTGGCTGAGCAATAAGACACCAGAAGGTCTTTCAGATAGGCTGGATCCTGATCGTGAAGGGCTTTGAAAGTCAATAAAATGACTTTAAAGGTGATCCGTCACCGTATTGGAAGCCAGTGCAGCTCACGCAGCACCGGGGTAATATGACAGGACCTACTTGTCCCAGTCAAAACCCGGTCTGCCGCGTTCTGCACTAGCTGTAGGCAGCGGATTTCAACCCCAGAAAGCCCAAAGTAAGGGCGTTGCAGTAATCGAGGCGTGAGGACACAAAAGCGTGGACCAGAGTTGGCAGAGAGTCAGACGGAACAAGGTGCTTAACCCATAATACATGGAAGGGAAGCACTGCAAGCTGCAGAATATGCGTCCATCAGTGACAGTTGTGGCAGGGAAACACCATCCAGGAATCATGAAGGGTGACAGGGCCTGAGGAAGGCAGGATGGGGTGGGGGGGTGCAGAGCAGCATCAGACCCAGACTTGGATGGAACTAGGGCACTGCTACCATGGCACCAGGGGCTGGGCCATGGGGGGAGGCTGGGTGACTGGCAGCAGGAGGGTCCCTGAAGGGCACAAACTGCAATTCCACCTGTGCGAGGACAGATGTCCAGGTGTGGGATGGCCACTGACAACCACTGGCACTGGACACAATAGGGGGGCACAGTCCACCACCCTCCTTGACAAGGCTCATAGACTGGAGCATGGGCTGTTAAACCAGCCGCTGCCCGGACTCACTCTGGCAGCCCATGTACCCGGTGGAGGGGGCACTCTCCACCTTGGCACACTGGTGCTTCTGTCACAATGATGGTGCAAGCCCAGATAGATAGGCAGTCCCCCAGTTGCCACAGGTGGTGTCTGAAAATCTGAAATGGTGCGTGGTGTGTCACAAGATGCCCTTTGCACCATTCCTTGTTGGTGCGAGCACCATGCACCATTCCTGATGGTTTGAAAATTGGGCTACATGTTTGTAAGTTCACTGTTTCTTCATAACTTTGTTGTTTGTTGATATTTTGACCCAAAATTTTCAACGAAGTCTTGTTATGACCTTGCATTATGATCAAGACAGTAGAGTATTTTGGTTTGATGTCATAAGGATGATTCCTCTATATCGTCGATCACAAACTGCGAGTAGAAAAGCACCCGATGTCACAAGGGCGAGCAGAATAACAGCAATCACCGTAAACAGTGATGCTAGCTAACTTTTTCTTTGGTGCACACAAAACTTTTTATGCAAGGGGCAGCCCCCGCCCCCTCCCCATCTAAGGTTATTAACTCCAGGGGA
This sequence comes from Neoceratodus forsteri, assembly GCA_016271365.2. Classification (NCBI taxonomy): domain Eukaryota; kingdom Metazoa; phylum Chordata; order Ceratodontiformes; family Ceratodontidae; genus Neoceratodus; species Neoceratodus forsteri. The sequence continues at coordinate 1,027,554,386 of CM028133.1, read as the reverse complement.
GCAGACTTACAGGAATAAAAATAAATAAATAAATAACGTTATTCTGTAGCCAGACCCGAACCCAGATCCATTTGTTCTAGTGGTGGTGGCTCTAGCCACTATGCCAAATGGCCAGCTTGGCAGGGCTAGGCCAAACCATGGTAATATCTAGTTTCAGCAAGTGCGGCTCACAACTACACTCGCAATTTACTGAACAGTATTCTTTCCCACTTGCTTTCATTACGAGTGGTATTTAGAGGTGTTGCGAAATAATATTTCACCAGTGAAATTGCCCTGAAATCAGTAATTTTGCAACGTAAAATATTTAGTGAAATTTGTGGGTGCAAAATCAAAATTTTGCCCATAAATTGCAAAATTTTGCCCCCCAAAATGGCAAAATTTCACATTTTGCAGCACACTTTTGCCATTTTCAGGTGAAATTTCATGATTTCAGGTGAACTTTCACTGCCACTCATATGGCCCTCAAAAGAGTTGCCACTGCATTTAACAAGTCTTGCAGACTATTGTTAAATGCTGACCGCTTCATGCACACTTGTACCCTGTGTGGTCTGGCCCACTTACTACCGCTTCAATCCAGAATCAGATACCAAACTTGCCTGCTAGGGAAAAAGGCCATGCTCTCCCTAACCCCTACCTGCATTGCAGACCTAGTAAAGGAAGCAAGCTCCAAATACAACACACAAAGAACTGTGACAACACAGCCTGATGTCCCATTTCGTAGAACTTCCCTAGGACAGAGATCCTTCAAGTACCAAGCTCCACTATGGCTAAATGAGATCCCTGCTGCAGCTCTCAATACAACAAATGTTCTGTCCTTTAAAAGAGAACTGAAGCAATACTTGCTGAACTCAAATGCCTGAGACTGCCTTACTTGAATCCATATCTTCAACCTGGATACCCATTCTTAAACACCTCTGACTCCCTTACTTGAGTTCATATCCTCAACCCAGATACCCCCCTTGTCTGTCTGAGCTTTCCTCCTGTTTTACCTACCCTGGACCCCCACCTGCCATCCCTTGCCACCCCCCTGTCTTGCTCCCTCCAACTCCTTCCCCTCCATACCCCCAACACCTCCCTTTCCACCCCTAAATATTCTCCTTCTCTCAATCGCTTTCTCTCGCTCTCTCTCTCTCACCTCTCTCCTCTCTCTCTCTCTCTCTCTCTCTCTCATCTACCCTCGTTCGCACTCACCCCCTTTCTTTATCCTACCCTTTCCGATACTGTACCTTGACAGGCCCCCTGAGGCAGCTATGCTGCATGTTGCTAATTGGGAATCTCCTCCCGCTGTTTAATTTCAGTTGTCTAGGTTACTCAAATGTATTATTTATCTATATTCTGTATTACATAGCAATCTTTTGTTTTGTGTTAACTGTCAAGTTTTTGTTATGTCTCTGCTGTTTGACATCCTGATATGGAACCTTTGTAAATGAGTGTATACTCAAAGGTTGTATCCGAATTACTAAATAAATAAAACTTTCACAATCTTCGGGCAAAATTCACACATTTTGCACTGGCGAAAAATGTCACGAAATGAGCAAATTTCACGAAATATTTCATATAATGAACTTTCTCAATTTCACACAACACTACTGGTATTAATGTCGCTCAGATTGAGCCGCTCATTAATATTCACTCATATTACATGATACCGAATTTTTTAAATACCATTCAAAAGGTGATTTGCAGAGCAACTGAAACAAGCATTTGTCAATGCCAAGTGTTGTCTTGCTGGCATTGGCATTGGTAGTGCAAGAGTTTGTTGGTATTCGCATTTGTTTGTATTCGCACTCCAAATTTTCAACATGGCCTTTTTGTGACCCTACCTCATGAAAGCATGTGGGACCTCTGCTTATGAACAGTGTCCCTGTGATTTTGTTAATGTGTCCAGAACGTTGATTTCCCACAGTGACCGCACCATTCTGCACCACATAAAAATGTCAGCTGCACCATTTATAAGGAGGTGTGAAGAGATGGCACCTCTGCCATCTTTATTGACCTAGCCAAGGCTTTCGATACCATCTCCCACTCCCTGCTCCTCTCCAAACTAACTAAAGCCATGCTCTCCAAACCAGCCACTGCATGGTTCCATGACTACCTAGCAGGCAGACACCAAGCTGTTAAAGTCGCATCACACACAAACCACTTGCCTGTTACCGCTGGCATCCCCCAAGGTTCAGTCCTGGGCCCACTGCTTTTCTCCATATTTCTAAATGACCTCCCATCAGCATGTCATCACTTCTCCATCCAGATGTATGCCGATGACACAGTACTGTATGCCTCTGGCCCTACCAAAAGCAGTGTGGTAACTCTCCTGCAGGAGGATTTCAACACCATCCAGGAATGGTTCCAGTCAAACCAGTTATTTCTAAACCCTAAAAAACTATGTCATTAACCTTCGGCTCACAACAAAGACTCTCCTGCCAAGCCCCCTGCCCCCCTTTCAAAACCCTGGACGGGACCCTTCTGGAGCAATGCACAAGCTTCAGATACCTAGGCATCTGGCACGGCCAGCACCTCGATTTTGCCACTCATATTGACTCCTTACATAAGAGGCTGCTCCCTAAACTTGGCGCACTATACAGAAACAAAAGCTGCCTCCCCTCACCCACGAGGCACACTATTGTCCAAAAGATGATACTACCAGTACTCGACTATGGTGATATAGTGTACACTATCACTCCCTCCTCTGCCTTTGCCAGCCTCGACACCCTGTTCCACTCATTTTGTCATTTCATCCTCAACTACCCATAAACCACCCACAACTGCACCTTATATAGCTCCCTAGTCCTGCCGTCCCTCCAAGATCGAAGACTAATCCACTGTGCTATGCCTGCAGCCAAATTTTGGTCCCTCTCCCTACCCTCATACCTGGCCTCTACCCTCTGTCAACTACCCCCACCTGCTTACTCCCTCAGACGCACTGACCCCAGGCTACTCCACGTCCCCTTTATGCGCACAACAAAAGGTCAGGCTGCTTTCAATTACCAAATCCCACAGATCTAGAATGCCCTGCCAGCTACCATAAGACATGCACTGAATCCCAGCCATCGCAACCAACTACTCAGCACACACTTCTCCTCCAGCTGCTCCCGTTTTAACTAAAAATGTACTACTGTGCTCCTGAAGCTTAGTCGCATCTTCTAATTTGTATCATGAATTCAAACATTTCCCTGTATGTATCTATCTGCTGATTGTCTGCAAGGCAGTTAGCCATTTCATTTCACTGTTGATTGTCTCTGTATCTAATACTTTCTACTGTATTGGGTCTTGGCCCCCAGGTCACATCTGGAATTGAGTATCACTGCTCAGTTTGCCTTCCTGGTAAAACTCATAAATAAATAAATAAAATAACTAGATAAGAGTTAGAGTGATGCATAATAGGAATGGCAGTGAAGTATAGAACTGACGTGAACCCCAGCCCACCCTGCAGAGAATGACATGCATTGGGGTGTGCCTTTGGGTCATTGGCCATAATGCTAATGCCATTTCACTTCACCCTACCCTGCAGACTCTAACAAGTGTTGCATTGTGCCTTGGGGTTGTCAGGCCTTACACTCACCCCATTTCATAAGGAAGTATGCTGAGATGGTCAGCAGCATAGGAGAATAGGGTGAACTTTGGAGCCAAAGAGTCCAAGGCACACCTGGCTGCCTGTCAGTGACTGCAGGGTAGGGGTGCAGTGGCGTGAGCATTACAGCTGACAAGCCAAAGGCACACCCTGATGCCTGTTAGTCTGTACAGGGTGGGATGTTATAGTTAGAAACTCTAACACCCTAGGCATTTGTTGGTGTTCGCACTTCAAATTTTCAAAATGGCCTTTTTGTGACCCTACCTCATGAAAGCATGTGGGACCTCTGCTTATGAACAGTGTCCCTGTGATTTTGTTAATGTGTACAAAATGTTGATTTCCCACTGTGACCGCACCATTCTGCACCACATAAAAATGTCAGCTGCACCATTCATAAGGAAGTGTGAAGAGATGGCAATGTTGACAATCTGGAGTGAAAATATTGAAAAATGCTTGATGTTATGAGTGTGCATGAAAACTAGGCAACACACACTCATAACAGTCTGCTTTTTGGAATTCTTCCACCAAATTTTTAACATAGGCATCTTGGGATCTCTGCTCATGAACAGTGATAATATGATTTTCTTAATTTGCCCCGAACGTTGTTTTCACACAGTGACGGTGCCATTGTGCACCAGATGTGCAAAACCACATTTTGGGCAGGATGTGAAAAATGACAGCTGTACTGTTCATGAAGGTGTGCAAAAATGGTGATGTTGAACACCTGGAGTGAAAATATTAAACATTTTCAAACTTATGACGGTGCTTTGACACTGCACAATGCATGCTTGTAACATAGTCATTTTGTGGAATTTTTTGACCAGCTGTTTAACATAGGCATTTTGGGACCTCTGCTCATGAACAGTGTTTTCCAACAGTGACTGCGTCAATGTGCACCGGATGTGCTTAAACACATTTCGGGCAGGATGTGGAAAATGAAGCTGTACTGTTCATGAGGAGGTGTGAAATTGGCAATGTTGAAAATCTGGAGTAAAAATATTAAAAATTCTCGAAGTTACAAGCATGCATAGAAACTGCACAATGCACACTTGTAACATGGTCATGTTGTTGAATTTTTTCACCAAATTTTCAACATGAGCATTTTGGGACCTCTGTTCATGAACAGTGTTACTGTGATTTTCTTACTCTGTCCCGAACATTGTTTTCCTACAGCGCCTGTGCCACTGTGTGCCGGATGTGCAAAAGCACATTTTAGGCAGGATGTGAAAAATGAAGCTGTACTGTTCATAAGGAGGTGTGAAAAAATGGCAGTGTTGAAAATCTAGGGAAAAAATTATTAAAAAATCTCGAAGTTAAAAGCGTACGTGGAAACTGAACAACACACGCTCATAACACAGTCATTTTTGGGAGTTTTTTCCACCAGATTTTTAACATAGGCATTTTGGGACCTCTGCTCATGAACAGTGTTACTGTGATTTTCTTAGTCTGTCCCAAACATTGTTTTCCTACAGCGACTGGGCCACTGTGCACCGGATGTGTGATAACACATTTGGGCAACAATGTGGTAAATGGCAGCTGTACTGTTCATAAGGAGGTGTAAAAAATGGCAATGTTGAAAATCTGGAGCAAAAATATTAAAAATTCTCGAAGTTACAAGCGTGCGTGGGAACTGTGCAATGCATGCTCATAATACGGTCATTTTTTGGGATGTTTTCACCAAATTCACAACATAGGCTCTTTGGGAGCCCACCTCATGAACAATGGCACTGTTGTTTCATTAATCAGTCCCAAAAGGTGATTTCGAGCAGTGACCGCAAAATCACCTTTCGTAACCAAATAATGTCATGACAGTGCCTGAATTCATGAGGAGGTGTCCCAATAACCCCACATTGAAAATGTGGTGCCAAAATTCCCAAAAATGCCTAAGATATGCACCAAAGTTGAAAAAAAAACTATTTATGCCACTATACAGCTTACTGGCATTTCTTCAGTTTGTGGTCAGCTTTGAAGAGTGCAGATGTGTTCCCAGTCCACCAAAGATCATCACGCTGAGCTCTAGTGGTAAGTATGGAGTGAGGGCGGTGTGTGGAGAGGTGGGGTGCACAGATGGTGGTTGCAGGTTGGGGGTGGGGGCCACCAACAGCCAGCAAGGGACTGTTTCCTTTGTTTCAGGTAAACAAAATCACTGCGGACCATTTTCTGTTTTTTTACAGGCTGTGGCCACACTGGGGAGGGCTCCCAGTGTAGCACTGTGACAGTGTAAACACTACCCTGGGAAACAAGAGGTTAACACCTTGGCTGAGGATGAGGAAATGCAGAGAATGCAACATGAACAGGCAAGGGGGGTGCCTTCCCAGATGTTGCTGATTAGAGGGTTTGTTGAAAGGCAGGGAGAATCCAGCAAGGAGTTAGTTAGAATCTGGAAACTGCTGCAGGGAGGAGATACTCCTAGGCAGAGAACCCTGCAAGATGGAGGGTGGAATGTAAGACAGGAACCAGAGCAGAAGCCAATGAGAATGGTTAATCATTGGAGAGAGCCTTTGGGGAGAAGTTGAAACCTGCTGCTGAGAAAGAGACCATTTCTAGAGCAGAGATTCCTGAGATAAAGGATCAGCCTAGCCAGTTGGGCCAAAAACAGTGAGTGGAATGTACTGCTAATAACAGCCTGCAAATAAGGCTAAAAGAGAAAACTGTCTGTGTTTTACTTGAGACTGTGCATTCAAAAACAGTGAGCGGAATATACTGCTAATAACAGCCGACAAATAAGGCTAAAGGGAAAACTGTTTATGTTTTATTTGAGACTGTGCATTCAAAACTGTTGGCCCACAAACCATTTGTTTTGTTTGAGACTGTATATTAAAAAAAACTGCTGGCCCACATAGGTGGTTCAAAGATTCATTTTGTCAAGTCAGCCTGAAATAACTGCTTTGTGTTAACCTTTATGTTACCTGACGAGGCTGGAGAAGTTGAACTGACTGATTATGCTTTTCTGGAGCAAAAACTTACATTTGGAGCAATAAAAGTACATTTTCTTCTGTGAACTTTAAACCCAGCATGTTGCCTCTCCATCTACCATAGGCCAGCTTGTCACAGACACATTGGTTGGGAGGGGTCATGTCACCCACACTGGGGTGGGCTCCCAGTGTGGGCATGGCAGATAATCGGGGGGCAGCACCAGGAAAATGGCAAGGGGGTTAACATACCAACAGGGGGATTGGGCACCCCCATCAGCAAGGATGCCTGCATTTGGAGGTATGATGCCGAGGGGGATTGGGCACCCCCTCAGCACACCACAGCAGGAAAGGGGGCACATATGCCGACAGAGGGATTAGGCACCCCCAAAGTTGACTATGTAGGTGGAGCTCTGTCATTGCAGCGGCTAAAACATTTGAAGGTGGTGGCACACTTTTGCATTGCTGTCATAGACAGCATGCAGTCTAATGTGTGCCATGGGCCCTGCCTGAAAAACAGTTAGCGCTACTATTACAACACAACTAGTGCCTCCAAAACCTGCTATTCCAAAGTTACGGCAACATGTTTCTTGCGCAGGCGCAAGACAACACAAACACATGACGGTTTAAAAAACAACACCGTTATGTTCATCTGGTGGGATAATACAAGGCTATGGTAAAAATCTGGGGCCAAAATCTGCAATGAAGTTATGAGTAAATACTGGAAAAGCTCATTGTTTCTTTATCACTTTGTTTGTTTTTTTTTTACATTTTCTTTTTATTACCCCACATTGTGATCAAGACAGGTAGAATTTTTAAAATCCCCTCCAAAAGGTGATTTCTTGAATGACTGTGAAAACATGTTTTACATAGGATTTGTAAAATAACACCCATGGTGTTCAAGAGGTGGATTAACACAAGGGCTATACTGACAATTTGTGGCCAAAATCTGCAAAACTAACAAAGTTATGAGAAAATGATGGAAAAATTAAATGTTTTTTTTCATAACATCACTGTTATCACAGCTGCAGCAAGCATAGACCTGCAGACATCTTGCAAGTACCTTAGACAAAATGGAGCTTACGGATACTGAACTGACTCATTTTAGTGGAGGTGAATGGCAATCACTGCACCTTCACCCTGCACTATTTTATCCATCAATACCGGTGGAACACAGCACTGTCTGTTGTGTCCAAGATGGTGACCAGAGTTGAGTGTGCATGTGCGACGACTCGTGCATGTGCACTGAACTCCGGCAGCATGGCGGCACAGTCCATCATTTCCAAGATGGCCACTGGAGTTCTCTGTGCATGTGTGGCAACTAGCGCATGCACACTGGGCTCCAGTGGCCATGTTGGACACAGCAGCCTGTGCCACTGTGTTGCCAGAGTTCTGTGCTCATGCGTGCTTTGTCGCGCATGTGCACTCAACTCCAGCTGCCATACTAGACACGGTAGACATTGCAGTGTTACACCCACTCAGCTACACTCGTACCAGCTCTGGCTGGAGTTTGTTTTACATTCTAATCCCATATTTTCAATCTCGTCATTTTATGATCCCACCATATGATCGAGATAAGCAGAATTTTGTAAATCCTGATAAAAGGTGATTTTTTCACAGGGGATTTGAAAAAAAATAACTGTAATGTTCATAATGCGGGGTAACAAAAGGACTATGTTGAAAATGTGGGGCCAAATCTGCAAAAAACACAAAGTTAGTAAATGTTGGAGAATAAATTCAACATTTCTTCATAACTTCATTGTTTTTTGACATTTCACGCCACATTTTCAACGCAGTTTGTTTATGACCCCATCTTATGATCAAGCCTCCCTTTGCTTCTCCTGGTACTTCTCCCTATCCCCTTCTGCCTGTGTCTTTTTGTATTGCCTGAATGCAATCTTTTGGCTTTCACTTTCTTTGCTACCTCTTTGGAAAACCATAATGGTCTCCTCTTCCTTTCCTCTTGCTAACCTGCTTAATGCATATTTCTGTTGTTCTTGTAATCCCATTTTAAATACTGCCCACTGTTCCTCAACCCCTGATTCCTGTCCCATTCCCTTAATGCCTCTTTCAAGTATCTCCCCATTTTCCCAAAGTCTGCCCCCTAAAATCCAGGATACATGTTTTGTGTGGTTTGGTTCTGCTCTTTCTGTGATTTCAAACCACAATGACTGGTGGTCACTGTTTCCCCAGGTGCTCCCCCACTGCTACCCCCCATCACACTGTCCCTGTTTGTGAGCACAAGGTCCAGTATTGCCTTCTGTCAAGTTGGTTCCATGACCAGTTGTTGAGGAAGGCACCTGAAGGAGTCCAGGATAAATCTGCTCCTAGTTGATGCTGCTGCTGGGATGCTCCAGTCCACATCTGAATATTGAAGTCTCCAACCAGTACTACCTCACCCTTGTCTGCCATCCTTTGGATGGCTGGTATCAGCTCCCTATCTGTTTCTTCCTCCTGGGCTGGTGGTCTATAGACCACACCTGTGCGGATGGCTGTCCCCATTTTCCTTTCCAGCTTAACCCACAGTATCTCTCCCCCATTTTGTTCATCCTGGATCTCTGTGGCCCTTATGTCATTTTTTACATACAGTGCCACTCCTCCTCCCTTCCTGCCTGCTCTGTCTCTTCTGAATATGTTGTAGCCAGGTATGGCCATCTCCCAGTCATGGTTATCATTACACCAGGTTTCAGTGATGGCCACAATGTCCAGGTCTGACTGTACCATGACAGCCTCCAGATCTTCCATCTTGTTGCTAAGGCTCCTGGCATTTGCACACATGGCTTTCCATGATTTGACCTCCCTAGACTGTTTCACTGTTCTACTCCAGCCCCTTCCTTGGTTGTCATTTATCCCTGGTTCTCCTTGCTGTCTGCCCTTCTGCTGAATTTTGCCCCTTTCTGCTTATCCACCTCTTGGGCACTAATCTCCATCTTTGCACACTGCTTTGCAGAGATAGCCACTCCTCTGGTTCACTGGTTCCACTGCTAGCTGTGGGGGTGAGAAAGTAGGTACCCTCCTTGCTGGCCTGCCACCCCCTTTGCTAGTTTAAATGCTTGTCAATGTAGCATTTAAACTTATCATTGAATTTTTAGATTCCCTCCAGGATGGATGCAGGCCGTCAGGCTTGAACAAACCTCCATCCCTCCAGGGGTCCCCAGTCACCAATGAATCCAAACCCTTCCTCACAGCACCAGTTCTTCAACCATGAGTTAAAGTTCCTGGTGCATGCACCCTATGCTCTCCTTGCCTCTCACAGGTAGTACTTCTGAGAAAGCGACAGAAGTAGCTACGCTTGAGACCCTCCTCAGTTTTCTAAACTCTTCCTGAACTTCCTTTGGCTCTCCATTTGCCAGGTCATTAGTACCTAGGTGGATAATGACATCCAGCTCACCCTCCCGTCTTGCCTTCCCAGTGATCCCCAGGATCTTCTTTCCATCCCTCCATGCCGTGGTACCTGGTAGGTACCTCACCTCCCTGTCCTCCCTCCTGTGTTCCTAGCTGGATCCCTCTTATGATGGAGTCCCCACCAGGATTTGCTTCCTCCTCCTCCTCTGGGGTCCACTGCTTTCCCACTGAGGTCCCTCCTTGGCTAACCTCCATCCTTTCCTTCCACTCTCTGGGTACCTCTATTTGGTTGTCCTCATTTGCCAGTGTGGCATATGCGTTCTTGAGTGGAATAGGATCTGGGATGTGCCTCTGCCTGACTGCTCTAACCCTCCCTGAGCCCACTGTCATCCAAGTGCTCCTCGTTCTCAGCATCCTTTGGGGCAGTTGCATTGGACTGGGTGGTCCCTGGATAGGGGTGATGGTACTCCTGACCCAGTTTACTTCCGCTCTGAGTCTGGCTACCTCATCCCGCAGTCCAGAGAGATGCATGCAGATAGGGCAGCATCTCAGTGTGCAGAAGGTCTGCCTGAATATGGCTGCCCCACAGCCACTGCATTGCACCACTCCCCACATTATACTGCAATTCCACTACTTGTCTGCTACTGAAGCTCTCCTAGTTCACTTTTTATTAATTTACTGTACTAAAAATCCTGCCACTGATCCTCAGATTTTTTATTTTTATTTTTTAAAGAAAAAGAAACCAATAAATAAATAAATAAATGAGTCAAAACATCTTGTCGTGTTGAGGGTGGGCTTCTTCCCCTTATGCCCCTCCTACTTCACACCCTTTACTATACTCCTGTGTTTAGCTCCTCGTCAATCAGATTTAACAGGGCAAATAATTAAGAGCTGGGGGAAAGGGGAGGGAAGGGGGCAAAAATTTGCAGCAATTAAAGACAGCACAGAATTACACCACCACTATGTTTTAAATTTTCAACAGCCCAAAAACAATTATAAGTAAAGACAACAAAGAAAGTATAGTGTCACTAAAAGCCCACAATCTAAGTTTAAAAGAAAAATAGCAATTACCAGTTCCTCTAAAGCACTGAATTGAATATGTTTCCTTCCTTCCTTCCCCTTCTGGCTTCTTCTGAGAAAATAAAACTCTGCTTGCTACTTTAACTCTGACTAAGCCCCACCTCCAGTTATCACGTAGCTGAGGTCAGAGGCCAGACAATTAACACCCTTCACCCAACTGCAGGGCAGTCAGACAAGCCAAGATAAAATTTGCAGCAATTAAAGACAGCACAGAATTACACCACCACTATGTTTTAAATTTTCAACAGCCCAAAAACAATTATAAGTAAAGACAACAAAGAAAGTATAATGTCACTAAAAGCCCACAATCTAAGTTTAAAGGAAAAATAGCAATTACCAGTTCCTCTAAAGCACTGAATTGAATATGTTTCCTTCCTTCCCCTTCTGGCTTCTTCTGGTCAGGTGGGAGGGCAGATGCTACTTCCCTGCCAGATGGTGTCACAATAAAATGATGCAGTACTATGATAGGTGCGGTTGTGTCTTGTGGTATATGAAAAGTTTCTGTCCATCAGCAAGGGAAGCAATATCAGCAGCAACTTTGCCAGGATTGGGTGCTGACTCAGATTTACTGCATACTCAGGTGCATTGGCTGCTACAGCACACACCTGCCTAGCCCTACACTGCCAGGGTGACACCAATATGTTTGCTTTGAGCATGCACACAAACAAACATAAAAATATAATGCAGCACAAACCTGTTGCAGTGGATGCATTGGCACTCTTGATTTTGCCCGCATATGATGATCTTGAAAGCAGTTTTTAATGTAGCTCTCTTGATACACATAGCTGTGTATTTAGAAACAAATTGTCGCTCAAAGCACTTCTTTCACTGTTGTATGGCTTATGTACAGTTTCCAAGCCCTTTGTACCACTAGATATATTTATGTTGTATTGCCCCTCTGTATTATTTCTCTGTGCTGTTGTTGCCTTCTATGATTTGTAACTGCTCCAACTTTTAACTTCTGTTTTTATTTTTTTTAATCAGTTGTAAACCGTATCCATGCCCCTTACCCCGAGTCGCACCTAGAAATGAGCCTCAGCTCAGTGTACTTTTCCCAGTTATCAACTTTTAAATAGATAAATAAATAATGTCACCCCCATCACCATCACCACCAGCATGGTTGAAAATGGGCCATAATGACTCAGACCATTTTTGTGGTACAACAAACAAAACAAAAAAAATGAAAAACATAAACTTTTATCCTTTATGTCCAGATGAGATGGAACTCGTGTATTAGATGCGTTGATATGTGAGTAGGAGCTCATAGTATATATATGAATCTTTTTAAAACATCAGAGACAATTCAGTTTTTTTTTATTTTCATTTTTTATTTATTTAGAGTTTCTGCACTCCAGGACAGCCTAATTTAGGTGACTCACCTGGATTCCAAAAGGGTCCTGGGGGGCATTGTTTATTAATTGACTGATTGATTGATTGGTTGGTTGATTGATTGATTTAAAACATATTTCACTGGGTGAGCAAACAGAACTGTGAATGATAACTTTCCATTTGTGATGTGAGAGTAGGGAAGGGGAATATAGGATGCTGGGGCACTTGCTTTCAAACTCACCTTGACCTCTACTGGTTTACATGCAGGAACAGTGAGCTAACATCACTCACCATGTCCTGATGCTTGTTGCTGGTCAGAGGTGCTGGCAAGAGACACTGGTCCCCATGGAGAGCTGCAGTGGTGAAAGGGCTCGAGGACTGGTGGGTCCATGATTGCGGAAGTGGAGGAGAGTTGCAGTTTGAGCCATAGCTGGAAAAATGTACAGAGTTTGTGCTGGCGAGGGCAGCATTACATGCTCTAGTTACTGTTATCACATGTGGAGGATAGGAGGATAGTTGTATTGGATTCTAGACTGCACCGTTGTGGTTTATACAGTGCCCTAGGAAGGCCAGGGGGAGAGAGGCCTTCCTGGGGTGGGTGTAGAGATGCTAAGGGAGAAGCTGATGTGTACCTGACAGCAGGAGAACTACTTGAGGAACAACTGCACGTTTTAAGATTGGAAGGCTCCTGCGACATTTGAGCTTGAGTTTTATAACTTTGTCCCACTGGCTAAGTTACAGCTGTTCTGATTCCTACCTTTTTGGCAAGTACTGTGTCTGGTTTGAATCTTGCTAACTTAGTGGCAGTGAGCAGACTCTGAACTGTATTCCTGGTTTAGTCTCCCTGAATGACAGCCAGAGGGACAGCATTCCATTTGACTCATTTTCATTTGTTGTAAGCTATTGACCAGAGACTTGTTGAAACTCTGGGATTGAACAAATATGGAACTTGCTCTTGCTGGACATTGAGGATCTGCTTTTCACCTCACTCCCATTCGATTGTGTATTTTATGTTTATTGGGATTTTATGATTTATTTTGGAGTGATTTGTAATGTGCATGTTAAAGTAAGGCTATGTGAGACATACTAATGCTTTAATATAATTAGCTAACTAGAAGGATAATGTATGATTCTCTGATGATTTCTAAAGTTTGCTAATCAAAAGTACCTGTTGTTGACATGAAAGGAGGTCCTGCCTGTCATAGATCTTTCCCCTGTATGGCAACTTAATGTTTCCATACAATTAATTGGCAGACTGAAGAGTTCCAGCAAATACTGGGAGGTCAGCCAGGTCAAATTCTAAAAGCTGGCACAAGTGGTCAAATGGGCCTGCTGTTTATAGCGAGGGTCATTTGCGTGACAAGATTTATTTGTTCCTTGTAGTCTACTGGTAGGATGACATCCTGGGGAGAGTGATATGGTTTGCATTGTTTAAATTGTATTTTGTTTTGTGATGATGCAGGAACTCCCGTATCATCCTGTTTCAACCACAGTGCTTTTATATTTTTTGTCTTAAAAACATATCTTTTTGAGTTAGCATTTTCAAATTGAATTAACGTTTTATAAGTGATGTGTAACATCTTGCTTAATGTAGATCTAATGATTCTCCTTGTGTTCTTAGCTCTGGTTGATTTTAAATTTTTGGATTTTATTAATTTTAATGTTTGTACAGTGCCTTGGTTTTGAAAGGCGCTCTATAAATAAAATTGAATTGAATTGAATTGAATGTGTGGGAGGCATGTGCTGAGATGTGGGAGCTCTCTATAAGGAGCTGACTTCATGGTGAGAGAGAGAGAGAGAGAGAGAAGGGTCAGTATGTAGTCTACACAACTGCTCAACAGTCTGAAACTGAAAGGGGGAGAACTCTTTTTTTTTTTAGTCTTTGGTAAGGGGCGATCTGGGTGCACTGGGCGGTTAAGTGACTTGCTCAGAGTCACACAGTATGCAAGTGGAGGTTGTGAGAATCAAACTCAATCAATCAATCAATCAATCAAAATCTTTATTTATTCAGGCGGACATCATTGAGCGAAGCTCATTTACAAGAGGGACCTGATAGGTCAAGATCAAAATAAAGTACAGTAGCATACATAAACAAATACAGAGAAAAAGAAAAAGACTTTAATATAAATAAACAGGTACAGTAATAAAAAATGTATATACAAGCAAGGTAGCTAATGGTTTTGGACCACAAAACAAAAATGAATCAGACAGGTTTGACTCAAATGACTGTAAGGTATTGGGATTGTGAAACTGGACAGGTGTGTTGTAATTGGATAGATACTTAAGCAAATAGATATGGGTGGATAAAAAAGGGAATGTCAATGGTCAATGGTCTGGTCTGCTGGATGTATCAAGCTCGTTCACACCTCACTCCTCTAACCTCTAGGCTATACTGCCAGCCCACACCAGGTGTGAATGGCCACATTGCAACAATGACAGGGGCATGTCTACTGAAGGTGCATGCACCAAAGCGGACATAAGAAGAGTGACTACCAGGCACCACAACAGTGTGCGTCATGTCCACAGACAGGCCACCTGCCATAGGTTATACTGCCAGCTCTCTGATTTGGGATTCATGATCTCCAAAAACAAGAAATTGTCTTTTTCCATATCTTCATTTGTAAGTTTAACCTAGCTAACTTCCCCCTTCCCCATTGAGATCAACCACCCCTCTCCAATGTTCTTTGACAATGCCGTGAGCTGCTCCAGTCTCTTTTTGGCTGCCACTCCCCTTTCCTCCTACCCTTCCTCCCCGATTCCTTCTAGGTTTCTGAAATGATCCCTGCATGTGTTATTTATGTATATTATATACTGTGATGTCGTACCTGAACTGATGAATATTGGTGTATGCTCTTTTGTAATGATGTATGCTCTTATTTAACATGTATGTACTGTGCTCTCCTGACGTGGAACCTTTGTAAAAGAGCCTTAGCTCAAAGGTAATTGTAATCCTAGATTTAAATAAAAAAAAAAAATAGGAAACTACAGTACATTTGTATTTTATGGTTCAACTCACTTTATTTTCAATGTTTTCTCCTGTAAATACTTTTGTTCTGTTTTGGACAATGTAAATATATTGTGTAAATAAAGTAATTATTTAGCACAGTATACAGACTGGTTGTGCATTTTACTAAAAACAGTAAAGATTGTGAATCTCTGGGGTATCTGTCATTCTGAAGAAGCATACTAAATCTAGTTTAAGCAATCTGAAAAAAACATATTCCTTCCTGATATAGGGAAAGGAGTAGAGTGAGGTTTGATAAGACAGAACCCACACTTCACTTCACCTGGGGTTTGAGCAGTCAGTGTTGGCTTGCTCCAGAGGGATTGCTGACTGGGATCAGATGATCCAGGTGCCCAGACTGCACAACTTTTGTACGGAGTTGAGTGTGGGCAGAAGGACATGGTAAGGGGCAAACACAGATGAAGGCCTGCAACAGCTGGCTGTGAGAGGGGGCACTGGTTGGAGTGTGGATGCATGGGTGGGTTTGTCACACTGTGTAAGTAGTGAGTGACTATAGCATGACTGTGTGTATTAGTGTGTTCTGGTGTGTGTGTTTGTGTGTGTGTGTTGAGGATATATGTAGGATAAGCAGTGTGTGGGGGGGTGTAGATTGGGTGGCTTTTAATTGTTGGTTTTTATTTCTAGGTAATACCTGGAATGCATTGCAATCTGCAGACCCCTAGGTTCAGCTACTCCCCATTCCTATCTGTGCAATTTCATGATCCACCTGCCAAGTGTGGCATACCGCTGGTGCAGGGAGGTGGGGATCATTAAGCAGCACAGAGGTGCGGTGGACTTTTTGGGAGTGTTGATGGGAGCATGCTATAAGGATAGTGAGGACCAGGAGATGCCCTGGGATGAAATGAGGACTGGAGAGAGGCTGACCTGTCTCTGGCCTTGGGGGTTAGTGGTACCTGCCAATATCCCTTTGCCTGGTCTACGGTGGGCAGGTAAAGGGCTCCCCATAACCTCTCCATGGCCTTATCTATCGTGTGCATGGGTTATGAAAGCAACTCTGTGAAGCTATTGAGCTTGTTGTAATCGATGCAGAACCTTGTTATCCCATCCTTAATGGGGATCACTACCACTAGAGCAGCCCAGGGACTTCTGGACTCCTAGATCATCCAGAGAGTCAGCATCTTATTGCTTTCCCCCTCTTTGGCATGTCTTCCTCCTTCTAGGACTCTTTAGTGTGGCTGTCTCAGCAGGGCTTGGGAATCCTGTATCCACGTAGTGCTCTACTAGTGTGGTATAGCCCAGTTTCCCCATGAACATTTCACCAAATGTACACAGCATTCTACTCATTTCAGCAGCTTGGGCTGGTGTCAGCTGCTCTGAGAGGGTGACAGCATCCACTGAGGCTTCTCCCTTAACCTCTCCCAGGAGATCCACCAGTGAATCTGCTTCTGCCCCTTCCTTCGGATAGCTGTACACAGCCAGGACCATCTTGTCCCTGTCATGGTAGGATTTCCTCATGTTTACATGGCAGACTGGCTATTTGCACCTCCTGTCTGGTAGTTCCACCATGTAATTAACATCATTCCCCCCTCCAACCACTGAATAAGGCCCTCCCAAGCCACCTGTAATTGTTTCTTTCAGATAGGAAAAGCATCATTATCCATTGCCAAACTTTGTACTGCATTGCTCTGGTCCCATAGTCATACAATGTCTTCTGCCTCTGTTGTGCAGTGACTGGGTGCTTCTGGGCAAACCCCATGAGCTCCTAGTACTACGCCCTGAAATTCAGGACATACTACACAACAGATTCTCCTTTGGGGACCAAACTCACCCTCCCTTTCATCCCTTACAAAATTAAGGGGGCCACTAACCTATGGCCAAACAGGTGCTCGAAGGGTGAGAACCCTGAGGACTCCTGAGGGACTTTCCTATATGAGAATAGGAAATGGGGTGGATACTTGTCCCACTGTCTTGCATGCCGGTCAGTGAATGCCTTTAACAATATCTTAAGAGACCCATTGAACTGCTTGAACAGACCCTTAGTCTGGGGGGTTGAATGACAAAGCCCTTAGCTGCCTTACCACATACTGTACTTCTTCCAGAGACTAACCATCAGATCATAAATGAAGTTGGTGCCCTGGTCTGACAAACTACCCTGGGGGAAATCCACCTGGCTAAAAGCAGGTTCATTGGCCTCCTTCTCAGCCTTGATGGAGGGCAAGGACACTGTCTCATGGTACTGTGTGGCATAATCTATGACCACCAAATTGCACCACTTGCTGATGCAACTTGGGGAGCAAAGAGGCCCCCACAATGTCCATGGTAACTCACCAAAATGGTTCCTGAATATCAGGTAGGGAAATCAAAGCCACCTTAGCCTTCAGACAAACCAACTAAAATTAAACAAATAAACAATCCGCTCCCCTAAATAAAACCAAAACCACCTCACTCCTAAACAACAGAACTATAAAATGACCCTAGACTACACTGTCACACTTCCTTTAAACTCAAATTAAGTTACATGCATAAACTTTTGGAATTGAAGCAGTCACTGAACATGCATTCAAATTAAAACTATAAAGCTTCAATAAAATGTCTCACCTACTGAAAAAAGGCTCTGCCACAGATTAACAGAAAACTTACATAAAAAGTTATTTTGTTTCTTTGTCACAAAGTCCATGAAGTCCAGCAATCCAGAGCAACAAAATGAGACCAAATAGTAAAGTTGTGTCCTACCCTCTGTCACTGGGTAAAGAAAACAGTACTTACTGATATAGGTATTCAAAGGTGGACAAGTCCAGCAAAGAGTGCTCATACGTCCCCCTTCTCCTGCTCTCACCAGGAAACAAAGAGAAACTGGTGACAAGCCAAGAAGATGATTCATCCTCTTAATGAAAATCTCCAGCACTCTCAGATCTAGAGGAAGGACAGGTAGGAGCTCCCAAGTGAGGCCGGGAAGGTCAGGCACATGAACTGATAGGGAGTCCAAGCTTAGGTCAAATGTCCTGTAGCAACACAACCATGGACACTGTACAGTCCCACAATGACTAACTCCTTGAACACAGGCAGAAGCAACCAGACCCCAGTGAGACCCCCACCTGAAAACCCAGCCAGCTTGTCTTAAGACAACATTTAATCCCTAGAGTAGAGCAATGGTGAAATAGCAAAGTTTAAGTACAGTGAAGCTGAAAATAAGAAGCCAAGTGGCAGTATATGCATTCCTTACACAGTCACCCTATGGCAAGCCAAACAAGATCCATTTGCTGTGCCCAAGCAGATACTGGGGAGAGGACTGAAAATCCCCAAATGTAACATGGAACAGGAATACAGAGGCTGGACAAGTAGTGAGTCAAAATGGAACAGCTGTGGTTTGGCAGATCGATAATCCTTGAGAAATGAGCACAGACAGCTGAAGACATAGTCTCCACAACAGCAAACAGGTGGCTAAAGCAAACAAGCATTTGTCAATGCCGAATGTTGATTGCGTTAGTCTGCTGAGCTCGGTCAGTGGCCCTCTGTCACTGGCTCAGTCTGTTTGTCCCGGTGCTGCAGGCTGCTCTTTTGTATGGGGCTGCTGCCTGCAGTGGCACCTTGTTCTGCCGAAGAAGAAATCCGCAGCTGTCCCAACAGAACTCCATTGAGGTTGCTCCTTCCCCCTCTCTCACTCGCTCATTCTGTTTCTCCTGGCACTGCAGGCTGCCCTTTTGTACTGGGCTCCTGCCTGTGTTGGTGGCTTTTTCTGCCCACAAATAAATCCACAGCTGTCCCGACAGAGCTCCGTTGAGGTCGCTCACGCCCCCTGTCTCACTCACTCCTTCTGGTTCTCCCGGCACTGCAGATGCCCTTTTGTACTGGGATCCTGCCTCTGCTGGTGCCTTTTTCTGCCCACAAAGAAATCTGCAGCACTCCTGACAAAGCTCCGTTGAGCTCGTTCACTCCCCTTCTCTCACTCACTCATTCCATTTCTGCTGGAGCTGCAGGTCTGCCCTTGTCTACTGGGCTCCTGCCTGCGTTGCTGCCTTCTTATGCCCACAAAGAAACTTGCAGCAGTTACAATACAGGTCCACTGAGCTCACTCACTCGCTCATTCTGGTTTTTCTGACAGTGCAGGGTGCCCTTTTGTACTGTGCCCCTGCATGCATTGCTGCCTTTTTCTGCCCACAAACAAATCTGCAGCAGTCCCAACAGAGCTCCATTGAGCTCACTGACTCCCCCCTCCCTCACTCACTCATTCTGTGTCTCCTGGCGCTGCAGGCTATCCTTTTGTACTGGGCTCCTGCCTGCATTGGCGGCTTTTTCTGGCCAGAAGAAATCTGAAGGCGTCCTGACACAGCTCCATTGAGCTTGTTCACTCCCCCTCTGTCACTCACGCATTCTGTTTCTGCCGGCGCTGCAAGCTGGCCTTTTGTACTGGGCTCCTGCCTGCGTTGCCACATTTTCTGCCCGCAAAGAAATCTGCAGCAGTCACAATAGAGCTCTGTTGAGCTTGCTCACTACCGCTCTGTCACTCGCTCGTTCCATTTCTCTTGGCGCTGCAGACTGCGCTTTTGTATGGGGCTCCTGGCTGTGTTGGCACCTTTGTCTGTCCACAAAGAAATCTGCAGCTGTCCCAACAGAGCTCCATTGAGGTCGCTCAGTCTCCCTCTCTCATGCACTCATTCTGTTTGTCCTGGCGCTGCAAGCTGCCCTTTTGTACGGGGCTCCTGCCTGCATTGGCGCCTTTTTCTGCCCACAGAGAAATCTGCAGCAGTTGTGATAGAGCTCCACTGAGCTCACTAAGTCTCCCTGTCTCACTCGCTTGTACTGTTTCTCCCACCGCTGCAGGCTGGCCTTTTGTACTGGGCCCCTGCCTGCACTGACGCCTTTTTCTGCCCACAAAGAAAGCCGCAGCAGTCCTGACAGCACTTCGGTGAGTTCGCTCACTTCCTCTCCCTCAGTCGCTCTCTCATTGTGTTTCTTCCAGTGCTACAGGCTGCCCTTTTGTACTGGGCTCTTGTGTTGGGGCCTTTGTCTGCCCACAAACAAATCCACAGCAGTCCCGACAGAGCTCAGTTGAGCTCGGTCACTCGCCCCTCTCACTCAGTCGATCTTAATCTGTCCCAAACACTGATTTCCCAGAGTGCTCGTGCTATTCTCCGGCAGGAGTGCAAAAACATATTTTAGCCAGGATGTGAAAAATGACAGCTGTAGTGTTCATAAGGAGGTGTGAAAAAATGCCACTGTTGAAAATGTGGCGTGACAATATTACAGATTTGTGAAGTTACAAGGGTGCGTGGAAACAGTTCAATGCACGCTTGTAACACAGTCATGTTATGGAGTTTCGTCACCAAATTTTCAACATAGGGATTTTAAGACCTCTGCTCATGAACAGTGCCACTGTCATTTTCTTAATCTGTCCCAAACGCTGATTTCCCACAGTGACCACGTTATTCTGTGCTGGAACTGTGAAAACACATTTTGGTCAGAATGTGAAAAATGACAGCTGTACTGCTTATGAGGAAGTGTGAAAAAATGCCACTGTTGAAAATCTGGTGTGACAATACTACAAATCTGCGAAGTTACAAGGGTGCGTGGAAAGTGCGCAACGCACACTTGTAACACTGTCAATTGATGGGCTATCATCACCAAATTTTCAACATAGGCATTTTAGGACCTCTGCTCATGAACAGTATCATTGTCATTTTCTTAATCTGTCCTGAACAGTGATTTCCCACAGTGACCGCTCTATTCTGTGCCAGAAGTGCGAAAACACATTTCAGCCAGGATGGGAAAAATGACAGCTGTACTGTTCATAAGTAGGTCTGGGAAAATGGCAATGTTGAAAATCTGGAGTGAAAATATTATAAACTCGTGAAGTTACGAACGTGCGTGCCAACTGCACAACGCATGCTTGTAACACAGTCATTTTATGGACTATCATTACCAAATTTTCAACATAGGCATTTTAGGACCTCTACCCATGAACAGTGTCACTGTCATTTTCTTAATCTGTCCTGAACACTGATTTCTCACAGCGACCGCACTATTCTGCGCCAGAAGTGCGAAAACACATTTCAGCCAGGATGTGAACAATGACAGCTGTACTGCTCACAGGGAGGTGTGACAAAATGCCAATGTTGAAAATCTGGCATGAAAATATTGCAGATCCACGAAGTTACAAGCATGCGTAGCAACTGCGCAATGCACGCTCGTAAAACAGTCGTTTTTTGGATTTTTCCCACCAAATTTGCAACATAGGCTTTTTGAGAGCCCACCTCATGAACACTAGCACTGTCATTTCATTAATCAGCCCCGAAGGGTGATTCTGTGCAGTGACCGTGAAACCACCTTTCAGGGCCGATTAACGTCAATAACAGTTCAAGAACTCATGAGGAGGGGTCCCAAAAACCCCATGTTAAAAATTTGGTGAAAAAATTCCCAAAAATGCCCGAGATATGCACTAAAGTTGAAGAAACCCTATTCATTACATTATACAGCTTACCGGCATTTCCTCAGTTCGTGGTCGGCTTTGAAGAGTGCAGACATGTTCCCGGTCCACAGAAGATAGTCACGCCGAGCTACGGAGGTAAGTATGAGGTGGGGGGGTGTGGGGAGTCTGGGTGCGCAGTGAGTGGGTGCGGGTTGTGGGGGGGTAGGGAGACTACAAGGGACCGTTTCCTTTTTTTCAAGTACAAAAAAAACAAGAAAACATTGCGGGACCATTTCCAACTTTACAGGGGCATGTGGCATGCTGGGGTGGGCTCCCAGCGTGCCACCAGAGTCTGACTTTGGGGGACAGCTGTAGCCAATGGGATTGGGCACCCCCATCGGCAAACAACAAAATAGGCATATGCACGCTGGGGTGGGCTCCCAGCGTGCCACCAAATCTTGTTTTTTTGTGGGGGGCAGCTGTAGCTCGACGGGGATTGGGCACCCCTTTGGCAAACAACAAAAGGGGGATTCTTTTCTGACAGGGATTGGGCACTTCCATCGGCAAACAACAAAAGGGGGGGGAATTCCTTTCTGCCAACGAGGATTGGGTACCCTGTTGGAAGACAATTAAACGGGGGGAGGGTTACATTATGCCGATGGGGAGTGGGCTCCCCCATCAACAAATAAACACGGTGGAAGGGTAAATATTGTTTGTGAATACAGTGGCAAGCCACCGCCATGTTCACAAACAATATCAGGGATCCTACATCCTGCCCTGCAATGACGGGTCACTCCCTCATTGCAGCGGATGGCTGACGCTGCGATGACGAGGCGGCCCCTGATTGCAGCGGCTGATTTTTTAGAAAGTTGTGGCACGCTGGCTGAACTAGTGTCAGCAGCAGCGTGCCATGGCATTGGGGGAAGCGGGACAAGCCTTTGCAGGCTGTGGGGGCATTGGGCACAACAGTGCCACGCCTCCACAACCTGCTTCTGGAGAAAGCTGACGCAACATGTTTCTTGCACATGCATGCAATCAACATAAAAAAGGAAGCCAAATGCAAAGGTGTACTTCCAAAAGCAGATGGCAGCATGGCTTCACCATCATTGATGGGCTGCCAAGTAAAAATGCCATGATGTAAGCAGGATAAAAATCCAAATAATACTTTATTATGGACACCAGTAGACAGATAACTGTGCCACTCCCTGAGAAACAGCCAAATGTTTTTGCACTAAACACTGCGCTTTCTCAAGGCTGAGGTGGTTATTGCACTTAATAAAGGCTGAATTTAAAGTGACAGTGCTACTTCAATATAGAAACATACATATACAGTACATATATCATTGTCAACTGAAGTGCTTAACATTCTTACCAAAATCACCACCACAAATCTCAAAAGCAGGCATAAATTACTAACACCATGAATACAGCAATAGGTGAACATTAAAAACCTATCATAACATCATAAATATGGCAAATATTTCCCAAAATCTATAACTACACAATAACATAAAGGGCACCAGGGCTTCAATAAATTCTAATAAAATAGATTACGATTTCCAATTCATAGATCGGGGGGACTGAAAAAAATCATTTAATCCAGGAGGAATATACAATTTAGTCTGATACTGCTAAAATGTTTCCCTGTGTCGTAATTTGTTATTTATTTTTTATCTGAAGATACAGTCTGTTCCTCAAACCAGCACCACTCTGAGCCTCACAGCAGCACAGATCTGGCAGTAATCCAGTTAACAAGCCAGCCCCTGTATTGAATTCAGAATGGGAGGAGAGACCACAAACTGAAAAAGGGACCTCTGGGGCCCAGTGGGCCTACCCGGTCATCAAAATTCAATAAATAAATAAACTGCAGAGTGTAAACAGCAGCTACCACCAGACGCCAGTGCAGTCCACAATACACTACAACCATTATAACACTTCCACGGCAGGTAACCCAATAGTCAAAATATCAAAAATAAAAACATGTAGCCAACAGATAACTGACAAAGTCTGAAACATAGATGGTGCCATTCCAGGTGTGCAGTCATCTGGCACGATGAGAATTAATGTGTATAGGGCAGGTGGAGCAAAAACACTGGTGACACTGAAACCAGAGATAAAACACAGCCCACTGTAAACTACCTTGCTAATTTATAATCTAGTAAAAACACTGTAAGACACTGACACTAGGTTTTCTGCACTAAACCTAACAGGGTGCAGAAAATTAGCACCATTCACACAGGAAAAAATAAAGTTTTTAGTAGAGCTCCCTCAGAGCTTGTTAGATGGACCACACAGGGGAGAAAACAAAAACAGAAAGGAATACCACCTGTACTAAAGGAGTGGTGCAAGAGAAAACAAAAGAAACAGAACAACCACCTGAATTAAAGGGGGGGGAAGAAACAGGGCAACTGCCCATATTAAAGGGGGGATAAAACAAAAGAAACAGGGCAACCACCCAAAGGAAGGGGAGAACAAAAGAGAATGGGCACCCACCCATAAAAACAAAATCAAAGCCCACGACCAATGAAAACAAAAAAAAGGGCAATGCACCCCGACAATAAAACTAAAGCCCATCTGCCCATGAAACCAAAACAAGGGCAAACCGCCCATGAAAACAAAAAAGGGCAACCTGCCCAAAAAAAACAATAATAGGGTACACTCCCACCAGTAACAGTCAGTTAGTCCTCTTGCCCCTCACAGGGCTGCAGAAGATGGTGGTGGTGGTGGTGGTAGTGGTGACTGCTGGCACAAATAGAAACATAGAAACATAGAATTTGATGGCAGATAAGTACTGCTTGGCCCACCCAGTCTGCCCATTTCCCTACCTAATTGATAAGCTGCAGATCCTAGTTAACCAGCAGCCTACTTCTTTCTACCCACGCCCCCTAGAATTGCCTTATGG
Organism: Neoceratodus forsteri; assembly: GCA_016271365.2. Classification (NCBI taxonomy): domain Eukaryota; kingdom Metazoa; phylum Chordata; order Ceratodontiformes; family Ceratodontidae; genus Neoceratodus; species Neoceratodus forsteri. The sequence continues at coordinate 1,027,529,879 of CM028133.1, read as the reverse complement.
CTGTCCCATGCATACTTGAATTCAACCACTGTTTTTGACTCCACAACCTCCTCTGGAAGGCCATTCCATGCATCCACAACCCTCTCTGTGAAAAAATACGTCCTTACATTACCTCTGAGCTGCCCCCCCCATCTTCAAATTGTGGCCCCTTGTTCTTGCACACCTCTTTTTTTGAAAGATGCTACCCTCTTGGACTTTGTTGATTCCCTTGAGGTACTTGAACATTTCTAACATGTCCCACACCAATGCCACTGGCAGGCCTTCAATGGCACAGGGGATTTCATTCACCATGTGGGTGCAGTCCTCCACCCACTGCAGTATCAACCTCAGCAGGTGGACCTGTCTTCTGAAGAGGTCATCCCAGCCTCTGGTCTGTGCTGCATTCCTCCAACCCATGTGGGCTCTTGCATCCCTCTGGGCAGCTATGGAAAGAAAAACACTGAACTCAGCCAGCTGTGTACACAAGACGAGGGACACAGGAGTGACATACTATGCATAACAAACATACAACCAGTAGACAGACTCATGGGCCACCGTGCCACACATAGGTGGAGATGGGGCAAGCAGGAATGTGTGTAGCATAACAACAGTACTGTGGACCCAAACAGTAGAGGACTGCAGAATACGATGAGTGCGCTGTGCTGCAAAGGAGCATGACTGAGCCGTGCAAGGGACACATGACACCGGCAGGTATGTCACATATGGAAAAACAGCACAAGCAACAACAGCACCAAACCAGAGCATGATAGGCTGTATAATGGTCCAATTAGCTTGGAGCCACACCCACACACCCAGTGCCCTGAACCCCAGCCATCTAGCACACAGGCCAACACAGGACTGCAGGACAACAGACGTCCATGAGGCACCCTGATCAGCTACAGGTCAGGCCCAGGCATACATGTGTTACCCACAGCACATCTGAATACAGATGGCACTATCATTCAGTGCTATGTGCAGCAACCAGGGTCATGCAAGTGCAGCAGTGTTGTATGTGGTTGTATGTGTGTGGGCACCTTACACTATCTCTCCAGCACAACACCTGTATGAGATGCAGAGGTACCTGGAGGGACCCCCCATCCCAGTAGATTCTGGCCCCACCCTTTGTATAGGGTTGCCACTCATACAGAGCCAAGGCAGGATAGCAGCCCCGTGAAGACCCAGTTGTTTCCAAATGCATGCATAGTGCTGCCCCTGTACTGTAGAATAATCATACTCTATCATACTCTGGTCATTATTATATTGGTTAGACACCACCGACTGTGCATCACTGTTGATCACACATGATAAGGTACGTGTAACATCAATCAGTGCCTCCCCTGTCACTGATCCCATGTCACATAAACCCAACTCTGTTGAGAAGTAATGGCATGACACCCAGTACATATGGCAGTGGAGATGGCACTGCTGCAGAAAGACTGCCATGGGTGCTGTATGATGCACACAGCATGATGCAGTAGTGTACTGGTACAACATAGGCCCCTGCCTACCTCTGCCAGACAGATACACATACATAGTCCTGACCATGTGGCACAACAGACCTGTACAATCATTACGGGCATACCAACCCAGGGCTGTGAACATTACTGCCAACTCTGTGGTGTACTGGTTGGTGGCACGGGGGGACATGCCACTGCATGATGAAAAGCATGCTAAGGCACAGTATATGCACTCACAAGGCAGCATGCCAGTCGCAAGGACATTAACAACAGTAGACTGGAGCTGGCCCACTGGCTAAGTGATAGCACCACTGCTTGCAACGCCAATGACCCTGGTTCAGGAATGAGCCCAGACCATTGGAGGGTTGGCCAGGGGGAGGAGGATAATGCATCCAAAAGACACCTCTCCTCCTCCAGAGCAGATAGGCTGCAGTGCTCAGTGACAGTTTAACCCCTGGTGGTGGCTGGGGGTTGGTGAGTCAGAGACTGTATGTGCAAGAGGACTGGAGGAGAAGCAGATGTCAGTACATGAGACGTGGGAGTATGCCTGACATCACCAGGATGTCATTGCATGTCCTCTTCTCGGGAGGGGCAACATGGAAAATGACACTGTCTGTCTTGTGAAGCAGCATGGCAGCTGGGACACAGCCACAGACCTCCCTTCCAAATGAAGCCGGCCTACCACATTGGAGACTACAGGTGGATCTCGAACTCTCCCCTGCCCCCACAGGGAAACCCCGCCATGAGGGATATGTGCAGACAGGACTTGGGGATGCTGGGTGGGGGGCAATAGTAAATGAAGGACATGATAGGGGTACATCCCTGCTACAAGATGGAGAGAAACAAAGTTAAAAAAAATCAGGAGTAGACTGCACAGACCCTGACACACTACAGTACCAGTGGTGGGACAATGCTCCTAGGGCTGGATAAGTGCCCCCACCAACTACTATATAGGTGTCACCCCCACAGGCATGCATACAGCATGGCAAGTCACACGTGGATGTCTGTCTCCTTCCACAGAAGCATGCAGCATAGTGTACTCATGGGTATACCACTGTAACAGCAACGATCTTACAGCAACGCTGTTACAGAGACAGCAACCCGCCAACACCCGCAGTGTCAACTGGGTTGCTGGAGCGATGCCAGAGTCATTGACTCTGTTGTTTGAGTCGCTCTCCCCGAGATCCACCCACCCCCACCCCCTGGAATTGGAATCCTTAAGTCCGGGGGGGGCAGGTGGCACAGCCCCCCATATGGGGGGGTACGGGGGGCACAGCACCCACGCATGAACACCGATAGTATGTCAGTGCATTTTCCGGACCAGAGTCAGCGGCATCAGGGATGTCGGCGACCATGTGTCACTGTAGGGGAGGTCGTCAACATTCCTGTTGCTGCGGCAACATGGAACCGTACTCATGCAACCCAGAACACGAAACACACAATGCAGGGTACATATGTGAACCTGTGTCCACAGACTGTTCCTCTGCATCCTGGCCATGCCAGGCCCCATCACAGGCCAATGTCTCCTACTGCTTGTCCTATTGGCACTGTTGATGCTCCGCAGCCCTGGCTTGGCCCCACTGGACCATGGTGTCTGTGGGTGAGGACAAAAGAGAAATGATTAGCAGTATGCAGCAGGACACATGACACCGTACCATAAACTCTAAACAGTATACATGCCCAAATACTAGTACTGTTCACCAGCAGCCACATGTGTATGGTGTGCATGTAGAGAACCAGGCAAGGCCATGTCTTAGTAGTGCACAAAGATGTGGCACCTACATAGACAGGCATGCCATGGCCCAGGTGAACCTGGAATGCTACATCCCACTGTTGTAGCTATGGCCTAGCACAGGATATGCTCACCCGTGCAGTGCCCCTATCCAGCTGTCCTCCCAACCCCTGTCCAACATACTCTTACATGTCAGCTGCAGGCCATGTACACCTCATAGTATGCAGCAGGATGCATGTAGCACCAGGTCTCATACAACTAGGATATGAAGCATACCTATGCAATAGTAGGGGAGGACATTGTATAGTGGGTGTACCGAAACACAGTGACCTGGCCAAGAGTGGCACACCATGTGCAATGTAGTACACCATACAGTACATGGCATATGCATACTGCCACCAATGTTGCATAACACAATATACACAAAACAGATGGTGGCCTCTGCAAAGTGCCATTGTGTAAACCTGACATCATAGCTGCATGTAGATCACATGTTACATGACATAGTCATCCACCTTAACACTACAACCATGTCACTGTGTTAGCACACACCCTTGCTGCCATGGCAGGTGCATATCTCAGAGATCCACAGCAGGTCCTCTAATGTACAAGGCACCTGGGACATCTATTGGGATTGTGGCCCATACACCTGCATTGGTAAGATCAGGCTATACAGTAGAGCAGGTCCACAACAGAGATACAAGTACAGTGCACATTCCCTCAGGGACTGTACCCAGGAGGTGCATTATTTATCGTGGAAACAGTACTGCACACAGGACACCACCAAAACCTTATATAGATCCCTCTATACTCACAAGGCCTTGGTACAGAACCACTTACTCCAGTTGCCTGAAGTTGTTGCAGGTGACGTTGCTCCATCCTCTGCAGGTCACTGTACCTGTGGTGACAGTGATCGCCAGTGCATGTGACACTTATCCTGAGGGTGAGATACTTCTCTACAGATGTCCACACCTTGCACATTGCACAGTCTCCCTCAGCCCCCTCGCCCAGCAGCTGTTCCTTCCTGGCCACTACCAGGTCCACCAAGCTCAGTTGCCAATCACCTTTGGTCCCGCTGTAGCAGCACAGGTCTGCTCCTTTTGGGGGACATTTTTCTGTGTTGTCTAGTCCCAGCCCTCACACCAAACTAGTTGCTGCATGGGTATCCTTTCTGTTTGTGCAACATGCTTCTGCATTAGCACTGCACTAATGTCGATTAGCACAGCACAATGTGTGCTTCTGGGGGGTGGGCTCATCCACATGTGGCAGGCATGGGGTGGCACATGTACATGGTGTACATGAGCAGATAAGCACTGCACATGTGCAATGTCATTGCATGACATCACAGTGTGCATGCCAGTGCTATATGAGGACATCATCTATGACACGTAACGTCATGTCTGTACCGGATATGGACATAAACCTAGAGCAATATCAGCGCTAGCACAAGTGCAAACATGATAGCGCTTAGGCTTAAGCTGCAATATTCAAACATTGGGAGGATTCTAGAAGAATGGTGCAAGTCACTAAACCCAGTTGCAAGAAGGACCCTGCGTCCAATTCTAGAAGGGGCAGGGTCCTTGAGGCTAAGTCCTGGGACTTGCGACATTCCCACAGGTATGCCCAACAAAGGCGTACTTCCTGGGTATGTGGCAAGCAGCAGCCTGGATGTGTAGGGCACAAGTGCCCCTCCATGTCATGAACTCCATAGCCCCAATGAGCCTGATACTGCCCCAAACCCCCAGTACCAAACCAATAGCCCCCAAACCTGTTCCTGTACATATGCCCCGCAAGGCTTGCCTGCTCCCAGAACCCCCTCAAGTCGCGAATCCCAACCCGACCTGATCCCATATCCCTGGCAGCCTAGTGGTCCCCCACCCTCTGCCCACAGTGCCAGTCCACCCCCCCCTCCCCAACCCATAGCTAGCCGGCAACTGGCACAGCCCACTTCTCACCACCATGGCCAGATGCTGACTGAGCTCTGTATGACTGCAGACTACTGTAAATAGTACATGCTCAGTGAATGATAGTTCATTCATTGAGCATGTACTAGTTACAGTAGTATGTGCTCATGCAGAGCTCAGTTGTTGGATGGCCGTGGTGTTGAGAGGTGGGCTGTGCCAGTTGCTGGCTGGCTACGGGTCATGGAGGGGGTGTGGGGTGAGCTGGCACAGTGGGCGGGGGGCCACTAGATTACCAGAGAGATTGGGGGCTATGTAATTACTTTACTGTGCATATCGCAAGTCCGAGGTTTGGGGTGTGGGGGTGCTAGCCCTGCAGTGTCAGTACTATACATGGTGGAATGGGCATGGAGGGGGATGCTAGCCCTATGGAGCACATACTATACATGGGGAAATGGGCATGGAGGTGGATGCTAGCCCTATAGGGCATATACTATACATGTGAGAATGGGCATGGAGGGTTGCTAGCTCTGTGAGGCATCTATATTCAGTATTTGGGGATCGGAGGCTGGGGGTCCCATAACCCTTTGTACACATTGATGGGGAACCAGGGGTGGGGGGGCTATTACAGTCGGGGGTTCCCTGGCCCTGCGGGGCTGTCATGTGGGGCAGGATTATGGCTGGGGGAGTGGTACATACTGGTGGTTCGGGGCAGTTGGCACCCCCTCACCAGTGGATGCAAGTTCCACCAGCTATTTGCTGGTGTAACTGTTCATCGATGGAAGTCCACCAGGGGGTCTTCTAGAATAGTGCTGTTGGGAACTTTTTTTTTTTTTTTGATATATCTGTTTATCCACTTGACTTTTTTTTTTTTTTTTAATATATCTGTTTATCCACCTCCTACATCCATGCCAGAGTCGCACCATCTGGAGTCACCCAATAAGCCTGTCCCTGCCAGCACCTTACCTGACAGCCCTGGTCCCTCCATCCAGCCTCAGATACCCCAGGTCAGGTCAGGGTGGGGGTGGATCCCAGACTCTTACAATCTTGTCAGGGTCCCGAACTGCAGGCTGGCACTGGCACATCAGGACCAGGCTTGGTGCTCCGTCTTCCCGGCTCTGGAGGGGGGGTTTCCTTGTTCTGTGGGACGTTGCGTGCCCAACATCATGCCGTGCATGCCGACATCTGCAACCCCCCCCTTCCTTGAAGGAGCTTCCCCTGAAGCTGACTGGTCCCCAGGCCTATGCCTGTGACCAATCATACCCTAGTGACTCCATCGTGCTGTCATGCTCCCAGCTTCCGCCAGGGGTCACCACTTGCCGGACTGAAATCCCTCCCTCCCCCTGGAGAAGGTGAGCTGTCATGGGACACTCCAGCCTTTCTCCCCCCGGCCAACCTCCAGCAGCCAGAGTTCGCTCCCGAACCCAGGTCACTGGCATGGTGCGAGGTGTGGCATCCAGCGCCTCAACCCACAATGCCACCGGGCCGGCCCATTGGGGACTTTGTTGCTGCTCTTCCAGAATACTTTACAATAACTGCCGTTAACCCCCTAGCTCCATGTCGCAGGGATTTAGGGCGTATCTGGTGGCATAAGTCCATTTTAGCATAAGCAGCCTGCGGCATGTCGCAGGCTGCTTTGCAGAATACCGTATGTCGCAGCTGCTGGTATAACATGCTACTTGCACCATTTTTCTTGGCGCAAATCAAGTTACGCCAGACGTAACCTTTTGAGAATTAGGCCCATTATATGCAAATGAGCTCATTTTGCATTCTGAAGTAAAATTCACATTTGCATGTCATTACTGGAATGTATTCATTAGCATGCCTTACTACACTTACAGCATATAAAAGGAGCAAAGTGAACCACCCACATTCCACACCAGAACTGCAGGCAGCTAGAGACAAGTGTATTATGGAGTGGCCTTTAATTGAGATATGAGTGATCACAGCACTGTGTTTATGCTGCATCAGGACTAGACTATTGCTGTATCTGCATATGGCCAAGTGCAGTGATATGCAGGAAGCTATATGTGTGTTGGACCCTGTGACAGAACGTATGATCATCATGCTTCTTTTACCCGTAAATCACTTAACAACCCTGAAACACAAGCAATGCATGTTTTGACTGGGACTTTGGTGGGATTTGTACAAAGCCCCTGCTACTTTCAAGTTAGCTGTTGAAGACCTCACTGCCCTGCTTGTTCTAGGTGTACCTCAGAGGGAAGGGGTTAACAAGCAACACCTGCCAGCCTGCTGGTGCAGTGGTAGGGCTACTGCCTGTGATGCTGGCAACCTGGTTTCTGGAATGGGTCTGGGTTATTGAAGGGCCAGCTGGGGGGACATGAGCAGAGCATCCACGCAGAAGCTTTCCACCTTGGGGAGGGAGTGTGTATGGCTGCCACTGCTCTACCACCCCCTCAGTAACCACAGGGTGAGCTGCAGTATGCTCCATCAGATCAGAGAGGGGGTACATCGACTTTGGCTGACATGTATGCACACCTTCGTGTGTGCATGTGTGAAGTCCTGTGGGCAGCGAGAACACAGAAAAACACCAGAACGCGCAAGATGCCACTCTCCGTGCTCCATTCCCACTGTGCGGCTAAACCAAGACCCTCCCCTGGACACTAAGCTAAAGGATTGACAGGGAAGCAGAGGACCAAGAGAACCTGCCTGGGGGGGGGAGCCAGGGAGCAACACCGGGTGGAGGATGTTCTCGAGAAGGTGAGTGACAGCGATGGCAGCAAGGGTGAGTCGATGGGGTGGCGCATTCCAGAGGAGGAGAGGAAAAGCACAGTAAATAAAAATAGGCAACACATGAGCCCAATAAAGGGGGAAGAGTGAACACGGAGAAGAGGTTTCTCTTTCAATAAGAGATGCAGGCAGAGACAGAGGGAGATTGAACTGAATTGTTTGTTAAGCTGAATATGTTTTTTTTTTTGTTTTGTTTTCTGTTGCTGAAAGTAAAGCAGATTTCATATGATTTAAACTGGTGTCTGGCATGCTCTCTTTGAGAGTGTTCCCCAGAGTGCTTCCTGCTACAGACCAGGGCATGCAGGAACATGTACTCTTCCAGTCCAGGTGGCTCAGGGGTATGCATGCCACTGCATCTTTGCTCTGTGGTCAGCTGTATGTGTGCAATGCTTAGTGCTGTCTGTCCCACCTATTTCAAACAAGAAGCAAGATGGATGAATAATGGTACCAGAGAAAGAAGATGTTGTGGAGTGAAGAGGTGCTCGCCCTGGGTCAGACATATGTGGAGCATAAAGACCTGGTTGACTGATGGAGGGGGACCAGGTCAGTGATCAGCCAGGCCTGGGACATCACAGAGGCCGTGAATGCTGTTGGTACCAGAGGTAGGACCAAGGAAGAGGACAAGAAGTGGGCTGGGGACCACAAATAGAGGACAAAGACATCATACCCAAGGTGAGGTCAAATCACCAAGCAACAGGAGACAGCTATGAGAGCCAGGTTAGACCATCACAGCCATGTGAGTGATCATGTCAGCCCCATCACAATGAGTCTTTATATACACATGCAATAGTGCTCTTGTGCTATTCATGCCTGCGAGATGAGGGCCTCGTGATGTGGGCCACAACTGGACCAACAGGTACAGGATGTATTATACAGGTCCATGCTCTGCATACACATCCAACCACAGCCCTATGCATGCATCCTATATGGGTCACAGTACACCACACACGTGTGCCACCACTGCTGCATTCCTTGTTTGTTGGTGTCCCTGTGTGCAGTGCTTGACCAGCATACTAGGATACCTTGATATTGCCAAGTCTACACCCATACTGTTGGGTTCAGGGTCACCTTTTACCCACTACAGCTCCATGCGTCTCCTGTGATTTGTCTAATGAAATACAGTGCTTGGGGGTAATGCAGGTATATTTAGGAAGTGCACACAGAGCTGCTGTATCAAAGTTACCTAACATATTCGCATACGTGTGTCACCATGTGCCCTTCCCTATTGATTTCCCATGTTGGAAGCCTTATCAACATTGTAGTTATGCATGCATGTGTGTGTGTGTGTGTGTGTGTGTGTGTGTGTGTGTGGTGTGTACAGCACTGCAGATGTATGACCACTGCACAGCATGGGATGCATGGGTGGAAAGACACAGTGTACTGGGCAAGCATGCTGCCACAGTCGGAATGCAGGTATGTACATTAGTCCACAACATCTCCTTTTTCTCTTCTCTTCTCTCATAATCATAGTCCACGATGGCAGACACGGTGATGGAGGACAGCCAAGGCCAATCCTGCTGTGTGCTTTCCCTGAGGGCCACCCATACTGGAGCAGTGACAGACCAGGAGAGCAAGGAGGAGGAGGATAACAACGAGAAAGACAACACCTATGTTGAGGTGTGGAGGACAGAGGGGTCCAGCTCAGATCAGAAGAGGTTGCCTACCTCTGCCAGCCCCCCCTGCAGATGGAGTCCAGCCTCCACTCCCCAGCATGGCCATCGCCATGCTTCCTCAGGTCTTGGCTCGTGGCACAGCCACAGTTGTGCCACCCCAGGCACATGGCACAGCTCACACTCTGCCTCTCCAGGCCCCTGCCACTGGCATGACTAATGCCCTGCCTCTGCATGCCACTGCCACCAGTCCACCCACAATCCAGCCCTCCCAGACCAATCCCAACAGCCCAGCCACTGCTATACCACCCTGCTCAACAGACCAGTGCACAGCACTGGCCACACCGAGTACCCAGATGACACAATGGCCCAGGGTGCAGCCTGAATCTCTACCCAAGGATACAACATGGAGACAGCAGGAGGTGGCCCACAGACAGCTGCTGCAGTCAGCCATGGGTGCACAGGAGGGCATGGAGGCTGAACTGACCCATGTAAGACGCATGCTGCACATCAACCAGCAGTGTGCACAGGCTCACCATGTAGAGCAAATGGCAGCCTTCACTGAATTGCTGCAGTTCCTTGCTGCTAGCATGGATGTTGGCTTCAGAGCACTGAGCCAGTCATTTATGGATTGCATGGAGGGGCTGTCTGCTGCTGTTCTGGAGGCCACAGCCATGGTCTCTGGCACTGAGGGTGTTGGCCATAGAACCGGCCTTTCCAATAGAGGGAATGTTGCCTCATGGCAGATGCTGTGGCATACCACCACCCCCACAGTGTGGACAACAGAACACCCAGGATGCCCAGGACACCACATGCTAGTGGCCGTGGCTTGCTCCTTCATGAGTCAGCACCCCCTGAGGCCATGGATGATCACACAATCCCCAGGGCTGTCCTTCACTATGTAGATGATGACCCCCTCGCTACCCTCCTGGATACAGCGTTCACACAGTGTCCCTGTGGGAAGCACTTAGTGTGCGCATTAAACCACCAGACACATACACCATTAGACACCTCATGCCCTCACCTCACAACACCCATCCCCAACCATTGCAAATGTTGGCTTGACTTGACTTCTCCCCCTTAACTCTCCCCTTCCCCACAAGGATGGCTTGATTTGATTTCTCACCCTTTAACTCTCCCTTGCCTGAATGGGTTCATTTCATTCTCCCCTTTAACCCCCTTGCGAGGATGGCTCTATTTAATTTCTCCCCCTTTAATCCCTCCATCCAGGATGACTTAAATTGATTTCTCCACCTGTAACACCCCCCCCCCGGGATAGCTTGATTTAATTTCTTCCCCTTTAACCCCCCGCCAGGATGTCTTTATTTGGTTTATTCTCCTTAACCCCTTGCCAGGATGGCTTGATTTAATTCTCCCCTTAAACCCCCCTGCCTGGATGTCTTGATTTGATTTTGTCCCCTTAAACCCAACCCCCTGCAGGGATGGCTTGATTTAATTTCTCCCCCTTTAACCACCCTGCCTGGATGGCTTTTTATTTTATTTTTTTTATAACCATTATTGTTATTATTTAATGGATAGTTACTGACATCATTACGCTCTCCTGTGTGGTCTGTACTCTCCATCTGTGTCTGAAGAGTTCTGTGAAGAGGTGGGCTCTGAACTCCTGTGACCTCCTGGCTGTTGTGTGGACATGCCTGTCAAGCTTCTCCTGCATTCCCTGTTCCTCTGGCACAGCATACACTGCAGGATGTTCCTTTGGGGCCAGCATGCATATCCCATGGTTGAGTGCCATATTGTATAGTATGCACCAGGCAAGGAATACAGTACAGGCCTTATGAAGGGTGTATCATAGGGCACCACCAGGATGTTCAAGGCACCTGAACTGCATCTTAAGCATGCCAAAGACCTGCTCGATAATGTTGCATGTAGCCATGTTGCCACATTGTACCTGTCCTCTGCAATGGATGTGGGTCATAGGGCAGGTGTGAGGAGTTGGGGATGCAAGGGATATGCACTGCCTCATACGTAGGTAAAGGGCAGGGGTTAGTGACATTATCTGCAACATGGGGGGAGACCTTTGGAATATACTCACTGATGATCTGCCTACAAGGGATGTCCCCACCTTCAAACATCTGACAGAAGATGGAGTTGTGCCAGATGAAGGCACCGTGAGCACTGCTGGGGAGTCATGCCAGGAAATTGATGATGTGCCTATTGTATCACACACCACCTGGCAGTTAATGGAGTGGAAGCCCTTCCTATTCACATAGGCCTCCGCTCCGTCCCCAGGGGGTGCCCAGATGGCAACATGGATACAGTCAATGGCACCAAGCAGACATGGTAGGTGCGCAGCTCGATAGAACGGCTGCATGGTTGCTGTTTGCTCTTCTGATGTAGTGGGGAATATGATGAACTCTCTAGCATGGGCCAGCAGAGCATCTAGGACCTGGCCCAAAAGGCACAAGGTGGCAGACTGTGAGATACCAGTGATGTCCCCCACTGGTATCTCGAAGGTTCCAGTGGCCAGAAAGCACTGTGCTGCTGTCACCTTGAGCTCTACAGACATCACGTGGCTTCACTGGGTGTCTGTCTAGAGTTGGTCACACAGCAGCTCACACAGACACATGATCATGGGCCTGCTGAACCTCTACTGGGCACAGTTTGTTCACAACTAAGTACTTCATGGACTCAGTACACTCATGGACAGTACTTTCTGTTTGCTGCATAGCACCTCCAGGGCCTGTGCCAGGGCCCAGGAAGGGCACTGGACCTCTCCTCATCTTACATGACCACTGAATCAGGTACACAATGTAAGCTATTTTGTTTTCAGCTGGGTGTAAGTGTGTGTGTTCTGCTATGCCTCTCCCTGCCTCTGGGTTTTGTCCCAGCTTAAGATCTCCTTTTTACAGTCGGTATTTGTGCTGTGCAGCACTATATCTTTGAATATTACACCGCACACATTGGGGCCTATGCACGAACAGGCGGGATATACACACTGGAGGCACGTATCCCTCCCGCATAGCTCCGTACCTGCGGACAGGTGCACACGGCCAGTATCCACTATCAGCCACACCTACATGCAGGACTTCACATGGCAGCCAGAGGCGGAGTCGTGGACCCAGCCATACATTCAATCGGATGCCCATCTTGGGTCCCGAGTGGATCCCATGCATGGCAGGGCATGGGTCTGGGTGAGTAAATAGCACCAGTGGACACCCGGACCAGCACAGCCCTGCCCCATCTGGTGGCAGACCCCATGGCTATGTCCCTGGAGCATGGGTGCCACCAGCCATACTGCTGCACCCAACTTCCATCACACAGCAGCTACTGGGGCATCACAAGGGGTGAGCACTAGGGGTTGCAGCCTGGAAGCCCAGGACAGTAGCCCCTGCCACATATCCCCCTAGTCATGAGACCAACCCCTGGCCTTCAGGAGCGTCCATACTGGGACAGGAGGGTTAGGGGCTCATGCCCCTTAGTGATCCATCATGAAATGCCCCATCGGCAGCCTCAGTACCCAAGAAGCAAGCCCACCCAAAGCACACATGTCCCACACATCTGACCCCTGGACCCATCCCCCCGACCCTCAGTGGTAGTCTGTGGCACCCCCATCCCAATGGCACCGACATCCCCACCTGTACCTGCATTGTCAGTGCCGCGGTCAGATGGCCAGCAGCACAGCCCTCCACACACCTCCACGGCCAAGTGATGCTAGGAGTGTGCTGCCTATATATAGGTGGTGTGCCCCCAGCATCACTTGGATGGCCAGCAGCCAAGGAGGTGTGTGGAGGGCTGTACTGCTAGCCATCCCATAACACCAGCAGGACAGGTACTGGGGCTGGTGGGGGGGCACTAGCTGCCACTGGGTGCTCAGAGTGGCCTGGAGCATGGGTTGTGGGGGGGATGGTTGGACCGTACAGGGCAGGAGTGGGGAACGGAGGGGCTGCTACCTGGGCCAGTGCCCCTATGTGTGGTGTGGGGGGCAGCCTACAAAGGGGCAGTGCACAGCCATGTGCTGGGATGGGTGACACTTGGCGGACTTATATTAGGGACATCAGCTGGGGTGCTGCTGGTGGATAAGTGGGCTGGACCAGGCAGCAGTCTGTGTGGGTGGGGCATGCAGGGCACTTACAGCAGGGTTCTCCCTGATGTACCTGTGCCCTCTTCTGCACCCCCACAGGCAGCACTATGTGCCTTAGTGTATGGCACGTAGTGATGGCACATACCCCTGCCTCCCCCACGCTTTACTGTCCTCACAGCCAGTGATTGGGTGTGATGGGGCTGTACACTCCATTTTGTGCATCCCACATGGGGGGGGCACAATGCATCCCAGGTGGCTACATGCCGCAGCTGCGGGGCACATAACCACTCTGCACATTCATACATAGGCCCCAATAAGCATGTCCTCACCCTACTGTTTGGGTGCTACATATTTTAAGATTGCACTCAACCACTAGCACTAATGACAAGGACATGCTGTCCTTTGAATATAGGAAACAGGCACTAAAAGTGCACAAAGCAAGTGCTAATTACTAGCACTGAAAACAAACCATTTTAATAGCTGGCCCTTTGTGTTAAGGGAGGGTCTGGGTTCTGTGAATGTCAGGGAAAATGAAAGTAAAACAAAAGGTATCAGAGCTTCCATTAAAATTAAACAAGCTGTTGTACAACAGAAGGGTACAACAGCATTCTATGACCTTTCAGAAGAAAAGATACACAAGAAGAGGACATGCAATGAAGCTGGAAGAGGGTAAATTCAAGAGAGAGATGTGAGGAAGTACTTCTTCACTGAAAGAATGGTGGATGCCTGGAACAGTCTTCCAGTGGAGGTGGTGGGGGCCAAAACAGTGATAAGATTCAAGAATGCATGGGCTAGGCATAAGGGAATCTTAATGTAAATCAAGGGGGGAGGGAGGGAGCAGAACTCAAGTAGAGTTTGCAGTGATTGTATAGGTAGGGAAAAATGGAAAGACTGGGTGGGTCAAGTGGACCTTATCTGCTGTCAAATGTTATGTTCTGTGTGGCACAACAGCTTTTTAGTTAGGATAGAAATCAATGCATAACAAGGGGCAACCATATATTATTATATTATTTGCCTGCACCTAGCAGAATGACTGAAGAACAGCTGTGTATATGTAGGCTGCGCCTTAGAAGGCACTAATAAGCCAGTTAAACTGCACTGTCAATCGCATTGCTTAACTACCCCTTGTTCCTATTTAGACCCTTGTAGTCCCAAAATAAAGCTGGCTGTTCTTTTGTTTGAATTCCTTGTCTGGCTGATTGTTGTTTAAAGTGATAAGTTGCATACTTATTAGACTAACTGTTATTGAAGTGCATTGGTTAGTGTATGAGTGATCCCATAAAGAGGTGGGTAGGTACAGTGGAGCCCACCAAGATGCAATGCAGAGTCATAGACTCCTGCATGACATAGAGAATAATGGATAAGAAAGTGTGTGTTATGGATTTTTTTTACACACCCGAGGTGTGTGATGACCCATAAACCTCGAGAGCGAAGCTCGAGAGGTTTATACAGTCATCACACACTGAGGGTTTGTAAAATAAATCCATAAAAACACACTTGCCTATCTTTATTTTTTATAATTACTACTGTTTTTTGCGCCGACTTAGCCGCTTTGGCATGGTTTAGCGCCGACTTAGTGCCAGATCTACCGTGGCTTGGCGTGGCTTAGCTGCGATTCTACTGCGGCTTTGCACGGTGTATTAAATGATGAGAATACCATAATAACCTGATTTCAGGTTATTATGGCATTGAACAGTACTCATAATCCAGTTGTTAAATAGGGTCAACAGTTATTATAAAAATGATTAACTACCATGCTACAGAATACTCTATTGTATCCCAGGAGGTGGTAACACTTACAACAGACCCAATTCAACCTTTCTCTGGTCGGAGACACAATAATACGAATCCCCCAGTCAGGATTTTTATGACCTAGACCCCTCAACATTGTTTGAG
Source organism: Neoceratodus forsteri (assembly GCA_016271365.2). Taxonomy (NCBI): domain Eukaryota; kingdom Metazoa; phylum Chordata; order Ceratodontiformes; family Ceratodontidae; genus Neoceratodus; species Neoceratodus forsteri. The sequence goes on along the minus strand of CM028133.1, from coordinate 1,027,514,511 downwards.
TTCACAAGGCTGGAGAAGTAACTGCAACATTCATGGTGACCAAGTTACTAGGTGTGTGTGAGTAACAAATAGTATTTCCCAAATACCATGAAAAATACTGTTCATTAGGAAGAAAAACAAATAATCGGTGCTATTCAGTGCTATTCAGTGTTTTGCTATTCTGTAAGAGTTCAAGATCAACAGGAGACTGCCTATCTAATTAAAGGGCATTTAGAAAGCTCACCAAAGACAGGTCATGTGACCCAGCACTCGTAGAAGCTACAGGCAAGAGAGACAGACATCTGAGCTGCTGAGAAAGAGCAATCTACTTTCATCCACTTGTTAAATTAGACAAAATCAGAAACCTTGACAGTTTTTGTTCCCTCTCTAAATTCCAGTCTAGAGAGGGCCATTTTGTACACTGTAGGGTGAAAATGAGGCTTTTTGCTAGAGTGAGAAGAAAAGGAAAATGAGAGAGACAGGCAGGGCCCTGGACCAGCACACACACACTGCCTGCAGATGTTAAAATAAAGCTGCTGTGTAGTGTTTTAAACACTAAACAGCTTAAGGGAGTAAAAAAAAACATTTTGTGTTTTTTTATAATTAGACATTTAGGGGATTTATGTAACTTAGTTGTTATCGGAAACAAACAATAAGGCAAGTAGTCTAACTGAAGTGCAGTCAGCTGTTGGGGGCCTTTTTTCTACTGTTGTTCATAGCCTGTGGCTTCATGCCGAAGAAGAAATTTAGTTGTTTTTTTTTCTGAGAATTTAGTCAGGCTTGACTATTAATAAGTGAGACTTGTCAGCTCAGTATTGCTGCAGTGACTTGAATGACTTGATTTCATAATAAATATAATTTAATATCAGACATCTTCCTATGCGGAACCCAGGCTTGGGTCTCTCCAAGACCACTTAAGCAAGTGTGGCTGCACTATAGCTGGTAGGGTGGGAGTAGTCAGCTGACTCCCACAACTTCAGTTAACTGTTTTTCTGTTCGCTGTGAGTGCATGGATATGCACTCAAGACATTTTTTAAGTTTCTGGCTATATCCTCAAAAAGACATTTTAAAAACAAATGTACTTTTTCTGAGAATTTATTTAGTCAGGTTTGACTATCAGTTGACAATGAGACTTGTCAGCTCAGTATTGCTGCAGTGATTTAAGTGACTTGATTTCATAATAACCATAATTTAAATTTTATATCAGACATCTTCCTGTGAGGAACCCAGTCTTGGGTCCCTCCACGGCCACTTGTGCAAATGCAAGTGCATGTTTGCTGGTATTTATTTATTTATTGAAATCTTGGATAACACCTTTGAGCTAAAAGCTCATTTACAAATGTTCCACATCGTAAGGCAATAGACAAGGTACGTAGACATTACAAAACAGATAGGGGTATATACAGCAGGCAAGTACATTATGGTACATACAGATACAGATTCAAGCAAGTACAGTTAAAATACATCAGGTAGGAGAGGTCAACTTTATTGCAACAGTACTAAGAGCATACCTAAGGTGGACAAGCAATTTATAGTTGTAGCTGAGCTTTAGAGCATGCGGGTAGAGTTATGGAGGGTCAGAAGTGGTGGTGACCAAAGGAGGAGGAGGACAGAATAGATGAGAGCAGGGGGAGGGTGGGGGCAGAGATAAAGGGGTGACAGGTGGTAGAGTGAGATTAGTTGGCTGACTCCAACTGCTACAGTTAGCTGTATGTTTGTTCTGACTGTGTGCATGGCTATGCCCTCAAAACATTTTTTTAAATTTGTGGCTTTGTGCAAAGAAATTTTAAAACTTTGTTTTAGAGAATTTACTAGTTAGGCTTGACTATAGTGAGTGAGACTTGTCAGCTCCACATTGCTGCAGTGTTTTGAGTGTCTATATTTCATAACAATGTAATTTAAATTTAATATCCAACATCTTCCAGTGAGGAACTCAGGTCCCTCTACGACCATTTGTGCAACGGCAAGCGCACCGTAGCTGGTAGGTGGTACTAGTCGATTGACTCCCACTGCTTCAGTTTGCTGCCATTTTATTCTGTGAATATTCATGGCTGTGCACTCAGGACATTTTTCTAAATTTATGACTTTGTGCATATGAAGAATTCTTAAAAATGTATCATTTTTTTCTGAGAACTTACTAGTCAGACTAGTGAGTGAGACTTGTCAGCTCAGCACTGCTGCAGTGAATGAGTGACTATAGTTCATAAAAATATAATTGAAATTTAATATCAGACATCTATTGTGAGGATCCCAAGCTCAGGTCCCTCCACAGCCACTTGTGTAACTGCGAGTGCACTGCAGCTGGTAGAGTGGGAACTAGTCAACTGACTCCCACCACTTCAGTTAGCTGCCATTTTGTTCTGTAAGTGTTCGTGGCTATGCACTCAGGATATTTTTCTAAGTTTGTGGCTTTGTGCCCAAGAAGAATTTTTAAAAAGATTTTTTTTCTGAGAATTTACTAGTCAGGATTGTGAGTGAGACTTGTCTGCTCAGCATTGTGGCAGTGAGACAGTGACAATATTTCATAATAATATCATTTAAATTAGTATCAGACATTTTCTGTGAGGAATCCAAGTTCAGGTTTCCCCATGGACACTTGTGCAACTGCAAGTATACTGTAGATGGTAGGGTGAGACCAGTCAGCTGACTTCCACCACTTTAGTTAGCTGCCATTTTGTTCTGTGTATGTGCATAGCTGTGTACTCAAGACATGTTTCTAAGCTTATGGCTTTGTGCCCATGAAGATTTTTTTTCTGAGACATTTTGTGACTTTGTGAGCAAATATTTTTTTTCTGAGAATGTATTAGTCAGGCTTGACTATAAGTGAGTGAGACTTGTCAGCTCAGCATTGCTACAGTGACTTGAGTGACTACATTTCATAATAATATATTTTAAATGTAATACATCCTCCAGTGAAGAATACAGCTATGGCAGACAGAGTACATAGTACCAGAAAACATAGCTGGTCCACCCGCCCTAGCAAAATGGCAGTAGGTATAGAGCAGAATGCAACTGGAGAGGATGAGCGCACTGCAGTGATGCTCAAGATGCATTCTCAATACAAAATTATGTTTTATGCCATCACAGCCTGCAGTCATCAACATCTGTACAGCATTGTCTGACCCCAGGGAAAAAAGTAAAAGTACCATTTGAATGACTAGTCATGCTGCTGGGAGCACATTGTCATTAAATGCCACTGATTCTACCAATGTGAAAGTGTCCTCTTCATCCTTTGCAGCCACTATCACCTCATCCTTTATAAAAACCACTGCTCTGATCCACTCATCTACTGCGACTACTAACACCCTAACTTCTGATGCAACAGTGTTCTGACAGTCACTCCTGCCATAGTGGCTGAGACCACTCCTCCCACTGTGACCTACACCACACCTGTCACTGTGAGCCAGACCACTACTGCCACTGTGACCAAGACCACTCCTGTGACCCAGACCATTCCTGCCACTCTAACTGAGCCTACACCTGCCACTGTAACCATGGCGACCACCAGTACTGCTACGCTAACACTGGCTACTAATAGCACTCTGGCCCCAGCCAGCTGCACAACTATTTCCAATACTGTGCCTACCCCTACTGTGACACCTCTTGTTTCTTGGCCTGTCTCCAGTACTGTAAAACTTGTCAGTGCAGATGAGGAGGAGGCACACTCATCTGGGTCTAAGTGCTTTTCACAAGGAGATGAACTGCCCACTGATAAATCATCAGAAAAGGCTAACTTAAGCAGCTTTGATGATGAGGTAGAGTATGAGGAATACCTTGTGAACCATAAAGCAAGAAACTTGGGTGGCCAAAAAACTTCAACATCTCAAGGTCACACTGGCAGAAGAAAGGATATGGCTCTGCCCCCCACCCCACCCCACTCCAAAATAAAACCCTCAGCAAGATACTCTTCAGCACTTTGTTCAGCAGGCTCCATCCCAGCCTGAACAGCCAAGTAGAACAGGTGCAGGGGTACCAGTGGTTCCACTCCATACCACCATGATTCACCACTAAAATGAGTTTCCACCTTACAACTCCCACTCAGGATTTGAACCACTGATCTTCTGCCTGCTATACAAACATGCATCCAGTGTGCCACTAAGCTGCAGGTAAGTGAGGTGCAGTTCCTATGATGTAGAGGTATGTCACAACCTGCAAAACAAGTGACTGGGGATCTAATCCCAGCAGGTGATATACCTTCACAAATTATTGTTCTTAGCTAAGTGTAATTATCTTCTACTTTATTATTCCAACTCCACACCACTATGAATCTCCACTCAAGTGAGTTTCCATTTTATAAAAAAAACAACTGAAACAGATGTTTAAGTACCTGGCAGGGTTTGAACCACTGATCTGTTGCATTTTAGGGGAACACTCATTCAGAGTGTCACTGAGATGCAGGCAACAGTTTGTGATTCCTATGATGTAGAAGTTATGTCACAAACTGCAAAACAGGCAACTGGGGATCTAATCCAAACAGGTGATTTACCTTCTCAAATTGTTGTTCTTAACTAAATTTACTTCTTGTATAATTTACTATTCCTACTGCACACCACCATGAGTCACTACTCAAAAGAGTTTCCATCTTACAAAGACAATCTGAAAAAAAAAGTAAGTCCTTGCATGGATCCAAACTGTGTCTATCTGCATTTCAACCACTGATTCTTTGCCTGTTAAGCAAACACACACATTCAATGTGCCACTGAGCTACGGGTAAATGAGTTGCAGTTCCTGTGATGTACAGATTATATTAGATCCTCCGAAGCAGGGGACTGTAGATCTAATCCCAGCAAGCAATTTACCTTTACAAATTGTTGTTTTTAGCTAAATTTACTTCTCATATAATTTACTATTCTAACTCCACAACATGATGAATCACCATTCAAGAGTTTAAAAAATTGAAATTGTTTAAGTTCCTGCTCAACTTTGAATCACTGATCTTTGCTTGCTAAGCAAGCACACAATCAGTGTGGCACTAAACCACAGGTAAGTGAGTTGCAGTTCCTGTGATACTGAGGTTATGTCACACCTGCAATCCAGATGACTGGGGATCTAATCCCAGCAGGCAATTTACCTTCAGAAATTGTATTTTTTAGCTAAAGTTAGTTCTCCTGTACATTTCTACTCTGTGTCACACCACCATGAATCACTGCTCAGCAGAGTTTCCAATAAAGTTAACAAAAGTATTTAAGTCCCTGCCAGGATTCAAACTATGTCTACCTGAATTTAAACCACTAAATCTTTGTCTATTACACAAACGCACATTCACTGTGCTGCTGAGCTGCAGGTAAGTGAGGCGCATTTCCATGGTGTAGAGGTAATATCACAAACTACAAAACTGGCAACTGGGGATCTAATCCCAGCTGACAACCTTCACAAACTGCTGTTCTTAGCTAAATTTACTTCTCACATAATTTACTATTCCACTCCACACCACCATAAATAGCTTCTGAATTGAGTTTCCACCTTTAAAAAAAAGGAAAAAAGGTTAAATCCCTGTTCAGATTTGAGCTACTGATCTATTGCCTGCTAAACTAATATATATCCAGTCTCCGATGAGCTGTAGATAAGTGAGTTGCATTTCGTGTGGTGTAGAATGTTATGTCACAATCTGCAAAACATCAACTGGGGATCTAATACCAACAGATGACTTATCTTCACAAGTTGTTGTTCTTAGCTAAATTTATTTCTCATGTACTTTACTATTCCAGCTTGACACTACCATGAATCAACAATGAAGTGAGTGTGACAATCTGCAAAACAGATGGCTGGGGATCTAATCCCAGCAGGCAATTTGCCATCACAAGTTGTTTGTTTTAGCTGAATGTATTTACATAATTTACTATTCCAACTCCACACCACCATAAATCCCACTCAAGTGAGTTCCTATTTTACAAAAAAAATTGAATAAAAAGTGCTTATTTCCCTGATTAGGTGTAAGCCACTGAGTCTTTACCTGCTAAGCAAACACACATTCAGTGTGCCACTAAACTGCAGGTTAAACAGTTGCAGTTCCTATGATTATAGAAGTTATGTCTCTGTACTGCCCACCGATCACCAGACTGAAGCTTCACCCATGACACGGGTGCCTCTGCTGCTGCAAGCAGCCCAGCAGGTCCCCACTGCCTCCTCACTGTACTGCTCACCGATCACCAGACTGAAGCTTCACCTCTGACACAGATGTCTCTGCTGCTGCATGCATCCCTGTGGTCCCCACTGTCTGCCCGCTGCCTTCTCACTGTACTGCCCACCGATCACCAGACCAAAGCTTCACCCCTGACATGGGTGCCTCTGCTGCTGCAAGCAGCCTGGCGAGTCCCCACTGTCCACCAGCTGTCTCCTCACTGTACTGCCTGCTGATTACCAGACCTAAGCTTCACCTCTGACACGGGTGCCTCTGCTGCTGCAAGCAGTCCAGTGGGTCCCCACTGTCCACCAGCTGCCTTCTCACTGTACTGCCGTCTGATCACCAGACTGAAGTTTTACCCCGATACAGGTGCCTCTCCTGCTGCAAGCAGCCCAGCGGGTCCCCACTGTCTGCTGGCTGCCTCTTCGCTGTACTGCCCGCCGATCACCAGACCAAAGATACGCTGCTGAAACTTCTGACTTCTCCACGCTGATTGGCCAGAACCATTGGCTCTGCCTGCTGATAGGCTGCTCCACTTCTTTAATTCTTTGCTACTCCCATTCCTTTTGGACTTTAAGCTAATGTTATTTACTGATTCTGGTACTGGTTAAGTTTCACCAAATTGTCCTGTGAAACCTAATTTAAATGTGAATCAAAGCCTGTCTACAGCAATTTTGCACTCCATGGGTAGTTTCAAGTCCAGGATCTTTTAGAGTGCAGGTTTTTAGGTTTTAAAATATTACAGCTCTCTTTGTTTTAAGGTCCTGTGGTATTTTACCCTGGATCAGAAATGAAGTTTCAAGTGATACAGCTTTTTGTGAATGCTTCTCTGTTTAGACCAGGTTTCATTTGTGTTACAGCTGTAAGCTATGCCCTGCAACTAATCCCATTTCTGTTTCACTTTCTCTCCTTCTAGCTTGAATTTTTTGCCCACCCCCAGCCTTTTTTTAAATACTCTTCCTCCCCAGCGGCACCACCCCTAGGCAATCTTCATCCTCCCCTCTCACTAATATTGCAACTCCCCTTAAAGATACAGTACAGAATGTAGTTATAAGGCCTAACACTTGTCGGTGTTAATCTTACAGTAGCTAGTGTGTCTTTGTTTCCTGATCCAAAACTCCACACCACCTTCTCTGCAGCTGTCATCTTGCAGGTCTATAAGGAAGAATTTGTATTATCTGATGATACTAATTTCAAATACAAAAATGTTCTCTCCTGTGCTTTTCATTACATTATATAGTAGAATGGGTTTTTCCTACTTATTCTTGCTTATTACTCTGCTATGCATCATAGATTCATGTGTTACTCCATGCCAATCTCCCTTCAGCGTGGTCACATACAGTATCACCCTGGACTGCCACGAACCTCTTGACCTCTCAAACTCTTGCATTTTGGTGGCCTTGATAGCTACCTTAAAACCTGCTTACAACCACCATGGCAAGTTGGTACTGCAACAGCACACGCCATAGAGGATAGGATCCCGTGCCCCTCTTCAATGAACCCCCAGCACTCCCTGCTTTTTATGGCTAGGGAACTCTTCTACATATCACTAGGCCCTCTAAGTAACTGCCCAGGGTCCTCCCAAAGCTTAATGTTAGCTGTACCAAGCGGGATAATCCCAAAGCACATAGACTACTCCTTGAAGCTACCAAGAAACTATTGCTGCTCCTGTTGATATGCTCAAGAAATGCTGAGCTCAATCCTGGTCCCTCTGCAACTATTTTATCCCCTGCCAACCTAGCCTATATCAAAGGCTTGCGCTTCATGCACATTAATGCATGTAGCCTCCTAAAGAAGTTTGCATCAATACAAGCCTGGACTAGCCATACTCTGCCAGATGTACGCATGGTTACAGAGTCTTGGCTCTGACTAGATACATCTGATTGGGAGGTGAATATTCCATCATATTCCTTATTCAGTACCAATAAGCCTTCCAGAGGAGGAGTTGCCATCTATGTCAAGGATAAAATTTCAGCCTCTGTCACAGAGTCAACCTCAGTCCCCAAAGAATTTGCAAGCCTGACCCTCTTCTATCTCATTCTGCATCCTAGGGTGCTGCAGGCCCCCCTTTGTGGGTCTACAGTTGTTAGATCATCTAACTAATTTGCTGGGTTCCTTGCAGTCAGAGATTTTTATATTAGGAGACCTTAATTTGGACTGGTCATCCAATGTCTCCTTACCTCTCAAAACTCTTTGTGACTCCTTTAGGCTTTCACAACTCATCTCAGAGGCAATGTGTCCTAATAAGAAAGACCCAAACAATAGCTCCCTACTAGATATTATTTTAGTAATCAAACCACATCTGTTTTCCCTTGTCAGAGTGTTTTTCTCTGACCTTAATGACCACTGCTTCATAGTGTGTGTAAGATCCATCCCCAAAGTACCATTTCTTCCACATTCTCTCTTGAGAGGAAAGGGCATGACCTGGATATTGGTGCATTTCTCTCTGACCTGTGTGACTCCTGGAGATGGCAGGACTTCTACCTGACAAACTCAGTGCTTATGGCTTACGATATATTTCAGGAAATTGTGCTAGGGACACTGGATAGGCATGTGCCCCTGGTCAAAATACGCCCTAAGAAAAAAACATGCCCATGGTTTACAGAGCAGTTAAAAGCCTCTCTACTGCACAGAGACTGGCATTGGGAAAAATCTCAGAGAACAAAACTCCCTGCAGATTGGAACTTGTTTCGAAAAGCTAGAAACCATTGTACTAGGTTGGTTAGAGAGGCCAAGGCTAGTTATCTCCGTAAAGAATTAGACTCTTCCACCAATTCCTCAGCCAAGTTCTGGAAAACTATCAAGGATATTGAAGGTCATGCCACTCCGAACACCTTGCCCACAAAAATCACTACTGGTGTTCCTGTGGTGTCTGACAAATCCTCCATCCTTGACTCTTTTAATGACAATTTCACAACTGCAGGACTTGCATTCGATACCTCATCTGCCAATACCCTCCACTCACAACTCGGCTTAAGGACCTTCAGCTCCAGTCATGAGCATGGCATTCTCCCTCCTGCCTCCCACTCTAAAGGAAGTTGAGGATCTTCTCCCACATCTGGACACCAGAAAGAGCGCTGGGGCTGACCTCTTAGACCCCTTCTTCTTGAAGCTGAGTCACTGTGTACTGGCAGTGCCTATCACACATCTCTTTAACCTCCCCCTTTCACAAGGCGTTATCCCCCCCCTCTGGAAAATCACTCATGAAATCCCTTCTTCAAGTCTGGAGACCCCTGTGATCTGAACAACTATAGGCCAATCTTCTTACTCCCCACCCTATCCAAATTATTGGAGAAAATAGTGAGTATACAGCTCAGGAACTACCTTGATATTGCTAACCTGTTAAACCCCCTACAGTCTGGTTTTAGGCCACATCATAGTATGATCTCAGCCCTTGCAAAAGTGACCAATGACTGGCAGTGTGCCCTGGATACTAAGAACTTCATCTGCACTGCATTTCTGGATTTAAGCAAGGCATTTCGTACTGTTGACCATGATCTACTCCTTGTCTCCCTCCAAAACATTGGCCTGGACTCCCTATCCCTGAGATGGTTCTTGAACTATCTTACAGGATGACAACAGCAAATTAAGGTGGAAGGGGAGCTCTCATCCTTGAAACCTCTTCTGAGGGGTATACCTCAAGGCTTGATTCTGAGTCTGTTGCTCTTTGCAATACACATAAACAGAATCGATGTTGATGTCAAAACTGCTAACATTCACCTTTTTGCCAATGATATGGTACTTTACATTGAAAGGTCCTCCCCAGAAGCAGCTTGCAGGGATCTGCAACTGGAATTTAACCTGCTACAATGACAACTCCTGCAACAGAAACTGCTCCTGAATGTAAAGAAAACAAAGGCAATGCTTTTTCTCCCTTTGCAAATGCTAATAACCCTGCAATTCAAGGTAACTTACCTCAGATTCATACGTTCCTCGGTGAACCACTGGACTATGTCACAAAATCCAAACATTTGGGGGTCTGGATAGACCAAAAGCTTTCCTTCAATGATCACATTGATGAGCTGATAAAGAAGCTGAGGCAGAGGCTTGGCCTCTTTAACAGGATCAAAAATCTACTAACATTGGAGGCAAAAAAGAGACTGGTCAAACCACTTTCCTCACCTTATTGGATTATGCAGACTTTCTATATAGCCAAAGCACTGCCACTGCTGTGGCCAGACTTGACATGCTATACCATAGAGCTCTGAAATTCATTGCTGGACTTCCTTATTCTACTCATCACTGCTCCCTCTATGCTGCAGTAGATTGATCCGACCTCGGGTACAGAAGACAGAGAAATACAGCCCTCTGGACCTACAGGGCTATTACTAAATTACTGCCCCAATAAATCTCAGACTGTCTTCCTCTAAATGTGGTAGGTAAGCATGCCTAAGGAGTTCTACTTACATCTCGCTTGCAGTATCTAAGTTCCAGTCACACTTTGGTAGGTCTGCCATTAATCATGCTCTACCCACTCTATGGAACAACCTGCAAAAAACCTTGCGACTGGCATTCCCAATCAAACTATCAGTCTTCAAAGCACTATATTCTCATTCATTTAAGGAATCCTGTAACTGTTTCCACTGATGTTACAGCCTCCCAGTGCCCCAGATTCAGTTTCTAGCCTTGTCAGGAGCATTCTATTCCTGGTACTCCTGCCCCACTACTCAGTATGTTTGTGTCTATTTGTACTCCACCTGATAGTTCCACCCAATCTAAGCTGGAGTCTCCCACCCTGAGTCATCCTGGCATCTACTAATATTACACTTCCTGGCATGTCACCCTCGGCCCCTGTTCCTGGTGTATTGCACCTAGCTCTATAACCATTGCCACCTGCCCCTAGTGCTCTAAAGCCCCTCAGACACCCCTGCACTTATGCTCTCATTCCCGAGTTCCTCCCCTTTCCTCACCCATGCCCCTCCTTGCACTACATACTGAATTCTTGAATCCAAGCCTGCTCCATGAAAACTATGCATATATGGTTGTATAGGTTTACTCTGTATCTTTTATAGCACAAGTTCTGTAGCACATGGTATTTAGCTTTCTGTCTTATTTTATAAATGTGCTCCAGAGCTGTTATTAACCTCTTGTGTGTAATCCCTATTCTTTGTAATGACTCTGTAAGTTGGTATTCCTCTTTATGTATTGTTCATGTATCTTGCCCAGGTCCATCTCAAAAATGAGCTTGCTCAATGGTGTTCATCTGGCTAAATAAAGATTTTGATTGATTGATTGATTGATTGATTGATTGATTCATGTCACATCTGCATGACAGGTGACTGGGAATCTAATCCCAGGCAATTCACCTTCACAGATTGTTCTTCTTAGCTAAATTTACTTCTAATATAATTTACTATTCCACACCACACTATCATGAATCACTACTCAAGTGAGCTTCCATTTTACAAAAAAAATTGAGAAGTGTTTAAACCCCTTCCAAGATTAATATTATGTCCAATTGAATTTAAATCACTGATTCTTTGCCTGCTGAGTGAAAACACATTCAGTGTACCACTGCACAGCAGGTAAGGGATTTGCATTTCCTATGGTGTGGAGATTATATCCCAACCTACAAAATAGGTGACTAGGGATCTAATTCCAGCATGCGATTTACTTTCACAAATTGTTGTTCTTAGCTACATTTACTTCTCATATAATTTACTATTCCAACTCCACAACACAAGGAATCACCCGTAAAGTGAATTTCCATCTTACAAAAAACAGTTTGATTTCCTACCAGCATAGGAATCACTGATCCTTTGCTGCTAAACAAACACACATTCAGCGTGCCACTGAACTACAGGTAAGTGAGTTGCAGTTCCTATGGTGGAAAAGTTATGTCACAACCTACAAAACAGGTGACTTGAATCGTATTCAGACCCAGACATGCCTCAACCAGGATTCATTTAATTGACTACAATATACTGTAGAACTAAGTTCAATTGTCTGAAAGTCTGCTATTTAGCTCTGCTGAAACCCTTAACTACATAAGCAATGCCATCTAACAATTTTTCTCATACAATAAAAGCTGTAGTGAGAAAGAAATAATGGAAATACAAGGAATCTAACCCAGGTGTGTGTAGTTCTGAAACCTTATAGCTAGACCTAAATGCACTAACACTGACATTCATTCTATTCATTTTATTGAATAGCAAAATTGAGTAGAACATTCTAATTTACAATTGCATCCAAACAATAAAAAAACAAGACACTTTATTACAGAACATACAATTACTGTTGTTCTAAAAGTGCATATATTTAAAATCAATAAAAGCTCATGTAAATTTAAGCAAGACTCATTTATCCAAAACAGTTATAGTGTCTGTTAAATATACTTCCTAAAGAGGCTCTAAAACATGACAATGTAAGTAATGCATGCATTTCTATTTTTTTGAATGGTTGTCCAGGTTCATGATACTGCAATAGCTAACATCTTATCCCCATATCTTGATCTACTCCTTGGGGTTTGAAAAGAGTACCATGAAGTCACAAGGTATATTTTGAGGTATTTTTGGCTTGCAATCTGCATAATAGAAAAGGGGGTAAAACCCCTAAAATGAATTTATACACAAACACATACCAGTATGAGTCCCTTCGGTCAACTAAAGAGGTCCGACTTACCTCACTGTACAGGGTGCATCTGTGGGTCCTATATATAAAGGATATAAAGTACTCAGAAGTGTGCTAGATGTTTTATTATACAGTAAATAAAGCCTCCATAAATCTAGAACTGGTAAAACAATGAAGTTAACAATTGTTTTCTTAAAGAGAAATTAAATAAAGTTCAATTTCTACAAACAAATCCTAACAACTGTCTAAGTTTTTTAGATATATGACTTATATGAGACTCACAAGTTAAGTTACTATCCAATATCAGACCCAGGTATTTATAATGATAAATCCTGCTAATTATTACTTTAGAAGTGGCTCTTATGTCTTGTTTTATCACATCTTTTTCGTTTCTTTTTTTAAATAATAACCACTGAATCTTTTTTTCATTTAAAAGAAGTCTCAAGTCTGTCAGAGCACCCTGTACAGTGAGGAAGTTGTTTTGCAATACTTCTATAGCCAAAACTGTATCCTGTTGTTGTATATACATTATAGTATCACCTGCATAAAGAAAACATTTTGTATCAGTAGAACAAAATTTGGAAAGATCGATTATGTACAATAAAAACAAAAGGGGACCTAGTACTGATCCCTGAGGTACCCCTGTGTTTATCAGTGCTGCACCCAAACATACTCTTCCCAACCTCACACTTTGTTGCCTTTGAAACAGGCATGAACAAAACCATGTCAAGGCAGAGAACCCGAGACCTGCTGACTTTAATTTATTTAATAATATTGTGTGGTGGATGGTGTCAAATGCCTTCGATAGGTCTAAAAATAAAGATGGAATGTTATCATCCCTATCGAAGGATGTGAACACATTGTCCACCACCCTTGAAATTGCATAAGTAGTGTTATGACCCTTCATGAACCCAGATTGTAAATACAAAATGACATTAAATCTGGTGAAGTATTGAATAAGTTGTTTGTGTAATATATTTTCAAAAACCTTAATACATGTTACTAGAATTGAAATTGGTCTATACGAATTAGGCTTTGCACTGTCCCCCCTTTGAAAATGGGAATAATAAATGCAGTTTTCCAGACTTTTGGTAGTTCTGAACTTAATATTGAGAAATTATATAAATACGCTAAGTGTTGTGCTAAAACTTTAGATGCCACTTTCTAAAAAAAGGTAGAATACCATCACAACCTGCCCCTTTGCTTGTGTCAAGTTATTGTTACTGTTTCAGTACTTTATCTTCCTTTATTTTACAGAAAGAAAAAATGGGTCTATTTAGAGAATTATCGAATTTCGAATCAAGCTGAGGTGGGGTTTGCCCAGGGTATTCCTTTTCAAACATGCTTCCAACCTCTGTAAAACATTTATTAAATGCTTCCACCTAATCATCAACCTTGCATAATGTTCTTCCCTCAAAATTCAATATTAATGGTGAGGTAAATGAGGGTTGTTTCCCTTTTAATGAGTCAATTCCCCTCCAAACTGTTTTAGGGTTACGTGTTGGGTCAGAATACTGACTAAAATCGTAATTTTGCTTAGCTCTTCTTACTTCTGAAGTACTCTTAATTCTAATTATTTTAAATGCTAGTCTGTCTGAAGCACTTGCGGTCTTTCTAGCTATTTTCCACAATTGACGCTTTTTCTTAAGTTACTGTTTTAGCCCCTTAGTAATCCAAGGTGTGTTTTTCCTCGCCTTTTATGAATAATTGGTGCATGTTTATCAATGACTTCTAAAGATGTCTTAAAAAAAGGACTAAGCAGATTTTATATCTGGGCATGCGTACAGTAACTTCCAGTATATATCAGCCACGTCCTTTACAAATGCTTGGTCACAAAATGTTTCAGAAGTCCTTGAGGTAATTAGGAAGACTGGTACTTTTTCCTTAATACTATCCCTAATACATGATATGTAGCTATGGTCACTGATATCAACCTCATGAACAGCCAAAATGTATCTATAGGGCCTGTTAGTTAAAATTAAATCTAACAATGAATCTTTCTCAACATTATTTTTGTGTGGTCTGGTGAGTAACTCGGTCAACTGAAATAAGTTAAGTGCAGAAAATTGACTAATTATTTCTTGCTGGGGGGGGCTAACATATTCCAGTTTAGATCACTCAGAAGCACAAAATCATTATCTAAATAAGGGGCAATTAGAGTGCTTAAAGTCTGTAGTGATTCAGCACTTGCTGAAGGAGGCCTGTAGCATACTGCTAAGATAAAACTAAAACCTGGAGATCCCTGCACACTTATTACTAAAAGATCCAACTGCCCTGGGATTTGTTTTTGCACTTTTTAGTTGCCCTTTGTAATTATCTCTTAAATAGACCAATACCCCCCTTTTGTTCTTTCCTGTCTAAAAATGTTATAGTCGTCAATATGAATGCCAGTATCCTTCACCTTTGCATTTAACCATGACATTATCAATTATATCATGCTGCAAGTCCCTCACACTGAATGTAACATTAAACTTGACTACTTGCATGAAACAGTATACATGACCAAAATAGGTGCTAATAGATATGCTGTTGGTACCTAAAAATGCTCCCCTAAACACACCCTATCAGTCGGACTGTGATTAATTGCTTACAGAGCAGAAACAGGCCTAGTAGTATTAGTTCTGTTTTTCACTTTTAGGGAAAAAAATACTCCTAGCAGTTCTCCTGAGAAACACTGAAAATCATCACACAAAAGTCCTTGTTAGTTGACCAGTGCCCACCTTTCATTGCCAAGTGGCCACTATATCATTTAAAATACATAGAAAAGCTTCTGCCCATTGCAAATAATGAAGCGCACACCTGCGTTCTCACTGGCATCTTGTCATCACACTAGTGAGTGTGGGGGCAGAGCTGGAGTGGCAGAAAAATACTGGGAAGTCCTTGGGACCTAGTTTTTAAATTTTTACAAGCGATTCAACTTTTTAATTACGTTAAACTTTGCAGACATCCTTACATTATTGGGATCCTTTGGTGGCAAGGCCTTGATAGGTAAGGTGCAGGGCTTTTTCATTGTGAGTCTCTTTAAGTCTAGCATGTTCTGTCAAAGAGTCATCTGCTTCATTTAACAATTTATAAATTAAACTAAAACCTTTAAGAAGGTAAGCTACCTTCAGCAACATGTCTCACTCCAGATTAGGTTGAAGCAGATAGTCAGGGTCTAAGAATTTACTAACTATAAAACTCCTTATTTGTAAATACTGTACATGCAGAAATTATTCTTATTCATCTGAAATTTATTTCTAAGAGTCTCAAAGGAGGATAATATGTTATCAGTATCTAATAAATCACTCAGTTATTTTAATACCTTTACTTCTCCAACCTGTGTCTTTTAGTATGTTATTATTAAGAGTAATCAAGGGGTTCCCCCACAAAGGCATGAGTTTCAGGGGCACAAATTCAATCTTGTTGAGGCAATTAAACTTTTTACAGACTAGTACTGAAGTTTGAAGCACTGGATGTTTTGCAAGGTGAGGAGTAGGTACAAAAAATGGGACAGGCAGGTCCAGTGAAGCAACGAGTTCTTTTTCCATCCTAACCCACAAGGGCATATCAGCTTTATCATTCTGGAGAAACCAGGTGGCTGCTTGCTTAAGCTTACATGCCCAGAAGTACCCTTGCCACCACAGCAATGCTAAACCTCCTTTACCCACTGGAGCTCTATGGTTAGCCTTGGACAATCTAGGAGACTTCCATCCCACAGGAAAGTCTTTCAGTTTTAGTGAACCACATCTTAGTAATGTTTGCTGCAAAGCTGTTCATAAAATAAAACAACCTACAGTAGAAGCAAAGACAATTTTTACTGAGTTAATTCTGCCCCATATCAATAGATGCTGTTTAGATCATCTGTGTACATTTGACTTGAATTCATCAATTATTCTAAACATATTAAAGTCTAATATCTTCCCTACAGAATTAAATAAATTAATCCCCAAGTAAGTTAGACCATCAATAGGCCATCTACTTTGATTCTTTCTGAGTCTGAGTCAGAAATCATCAAACATTTTGTTTTAGACCAATTAATATACAGGCCTGATAATTCTCCAAAGTTCTGTAGCAATTCTTTGACATTCAGCAAAGAAAAGGTTGACTGAGTCAGAATTAAAAGGTTTTCATCTGCAAAAGCAATGACTTTATTAACATATTTTCCTGTTTGTATCCCATGAATTTTATTAGACTGCAATATTCTTTTGATAAGAGGATTATGGCAAGAATAAAGAAAAGCGGAAAGAGAGGGCAACCCTGCCTAGAACCTCTGTGCAAATGGAAGGGAGAGGACCTGAGACCATTTGTAATTATACATGCTCTAGGGCATGCGTATAAGGTTTGCACCCAGAAAATTGTTAGGTCAAAAATCATTCATTTTAAGAACATTCAGGAGAAAACCCCATTCTGTGATCTGGAGTTCTCTATCTCAAAGAAGAGATTTAAATATTGTGATATTCATGGCAAAGTGTATTATGAGGAAAGTCCCTGACTATAATTTGAAAACTATTTGTGTCAAAACACCCTTAAGTGATGGGGCAGAGCTTGCCAGGCAAGATGGTGACAGCTTGAATCCACCAGGGGATCCTTAGGGACTACAATCTATAACATCCTAAGTCCACTTTACTACACCAAACAAAAACAGACCAGCAGCATTCATCAAACTGGGAGCTTCATTTTGATACCACTCTTTTGGGGGTGGACTTGGATTTCACCCTAATAACTACTAAAAGGAATATCAGGGCATCTACCTTGAGGTCCAGCCTGCTGGAAGTGCTGAATCCCCAGACTACCAGTGGCAGAATAACCTCTGGAAATCTTCATCTGTGCACTGGAGCTCCACTAGTCTTCAGCTATGGCACTATCGGGGAAAATCAATTGCCAATGAACTGGCAAGTATCTCAGATAGACTGAATAAAATACTAACAGATACTGCTCAATTAAAAGACACTACAACAAAAACTGTAACAGAAATGCAAGCCTTACCATGAAGGGTAGCTGGAACTGAAAAGACAGTAAATGCCCATGAAGAAATTCTGCACATTCACCAATGCCATCTCCATGAACACCATGGTCAAATTCAGTATCTCCTATCAAAGGTGGACGACATGGAGAATAGATCCAGAAGGAATGATTTGCAAATAGCCTGGGTACCAGAAGGGTTGGAGGGCTCCAACATGCTGATTTTTCTTACATCTTTCCTTCCAACCCTGCTACAACTAAACAACCTTCCTTGACCAGAGCTAGAGAGAGCTCACAGGTCCCTAGCATCCAAACCTAAAGAGAGGGACAGACCACATCCTATTTTATGTCACTTCCTGAGATATCCAGACAAGGATTTATACCTTGGTACTGCCAGGGAAAGAGGAACATTGACATGGGAGGGACATCGTATCCAACAGTTTCAAGACTACTTCCAGGAGCTCACAAAGAAATGGAGAGCTTATGGAGGGGTGAAACAGGAGCTCTAAAGATGGGGATTGTCTGCTTCACTAAGGTACCCCTCTATGCTTCGGGTCATGTACAAAGGTGAACAGCTCACATTTGACAACCCTGCCCAGGTGGAGTTGTTTCTCAAGGACATTAAACAGGAGAGCCCTGAGCAATTACAGCCATGACCACCTCCCACCAAACCAGCATGGCACCTGCCCTTACATCAGGTGATGGATGTCCAGGAAAGTGAACCTCCTCATCAGACCAACCAGATGCCAGTAGAAGTGTGGCAGCAGGTGCAGACAGGATGACAACAAAAACAGATCAGCGGCCCGGACGTCAGTAGGGAACCTCAGCGCAGATCCAGGACCTGACAAAGTTACCGCCACTATAGGGAGCAAGCAGCGCATCACCAGCTGATTCACCGACCAAGACCAGCAACCGTTTTGAGCCCTTGCGAGAGCTTCTCCAACAATACTGGACATGGCAGGGGAAAAGCGGCCACAGGATCCCACAGCGACTTTACCGGTAGAAATGATGGACCATGCCCCACTCTGTCAGGCCTGGGTGGCTGCAGTAGAAGAGGCAGACAGGCTTTCTCCACTGCCAACACATCTTGTCAGCCCACAAGGAGAGAAACAACTGGAGCCCAAAGGACTTTAAATTATAAGCTATAATTTTAGGGGCTAATACTGTGAGGTAAGGGGGTAGTTTGTGTGTTTGATAGCCGTCTGGTAACAAACCCAAAACTGACATGCACACCACACTGCACCTCCTTCTCGCAAGCTCACATAGCGCTCCACTATACAGTGTAATTTATAAGCGGCATAGTGAGAGGAAGAGTGCCACAGGGATGTCATTTATATAGAGCCAAAAACCTGGCATAAGAATCCTTGATAAGGTTTGTGATAAGGTGCGGGGAGGGGAATGAAAGGGTGCCAGATCTTTTGTTAGGGTCTAAATGAACAGAGAGTGTACACATCACTATGAAGGCTGTTGCCTAGTGTACAAACAGGCACACCATGTTCAGGGATGGCTCCATAACAGATCGGTTAATTTAACAGCAGACAGTTGATCAGGGAGAGTGGTCCCACCCCCTCACAAATGGGCTACCAGACAAGTTTAGCACAACTGCTTTTCATGTATTATTACTGAATTTAAGAGATTTTAAAGTTAGAGTTGACATTTTGAAAGGTATACCTCCAGGTTTAACTACAAGTGCTCCTGGTTGGTGTTTAGGTTGTGTGCTTAATGGAGAAGACTCCTGTATATGTATGATTTGGATATATCTGATGTATTTATTATACATTACATCAAGTACTGTACATATGTCAAGAAGAGATCAGCCATTTTTTCTGTTGCAACACATATCTAGAGTTTGAGGCTCTGACACAAGTTAGTAAAATGTAAAGCAAGCCTCCATTTACATGCAAATGAGTTACTTGTAATACAGCCCCTCCCATTCCTTGATGTCACTGCAGCAACAGTGCAGAACAAAACATAAGGGTATCAATGCTGTCTAGCCTGATTTTAGTTTAAGTTTGCAATGGCTTAAGACAGTTCTGTCATGCAACACACACAACGAGTAGTACTTTTAGCCTTAATACTGTATGTGTAGAGCAAATAATACATCTAATAGTATTTCATTCACAGGAAACAAAAGCTGTTTCTTTGCACTGCTCATTTCTCTCTGTAAGACAGTTGTAACATGTTGTAGAACGCAGTAGACTGAATCAGTCAATCAACCAATCAACTAATCAATCAATCAACCGAGCAGTCAATCAGTCCCTCTGTATTGAACAAGGTGAGCAACCTTAAGAAGACTTGTTACAAGATGAGCCTGGGCAGTTTACCAAAGGATCACACAAGACTGACTTATACACATCCCCTTTCAGCAGCCCGAAAGAGGAGAGCTAGATCATTTACTTTATAAAGTGTATTGTTTAACATTTCAAATGCTCCTTAAATCTGATTTTCTGACTGGAAATACCATGACACAGAATGCATATGACATGGGAGGAGTGAGCTAAGCAAATACAGAGCACAACAAACAGAGACTGATTAGTTTCTTTATCTACAACAGCTGAGGTGTAGCATCTGATTTGTGAGGGACATCCTATTTCAAATGCTGGCATTACAAAGCGGGGGGAGGCTGCCACCGCTTATCCTTAGTACCTTGAAAGTGAAGTGCTGTAGCTCTCACATCACTGCTAATGATTTATAATGGGAATTGGGGCACTTTTAAAGTCATGGACCTGTGGGGCCATCACAGTTTCTAAGGAGGTTAGGGGAACTTCTTAAGGGTTAGAGAGTAAGGGACTCTAGTAGGATTTGAACCAGAGTCCCCCAGTGCTTGTGCCTGTGCTTTCCTGGTAACCTATTCCTTGCCATAGCTGAATTCTTTATTGCCTTACAGCAGCCATCCAATCACTGACTACCTAGTTACAAAGGGAGAGGAGCCTATTTGCATGATTGATACTCACTGCTGGTGTCAATCAAAACAGAGAATGTTAACACACACACACACACACCTTAATACAACAGCTGCATAATACCACTTAAAACTCTTGTTGTACCCAGAGTCATTTATTGGGTAAACTGTTTTTGCTAACAGAAACAGTAACACAACACATACAGGCACTTCCTTATGTGAATACTATATATACCTCAAATCAGTGCTGCATCACACTCACATGGTCCTAGTCCCTATTAGACCTGCACTTCAGGATGTGCACAACACTTAAAGGGTTCCTCCATTACTCAAGTGGGGAACCAAACATTGTGGGTTTGGTCTACTGGTGGAACTGCATTTAATGCAGCACCATTATCTGTTGCTCTGATGACATCATCCTCTGGCAACATTGATGGTAAAATGGAGGACAAACACATTGATAACTTTTGGGGGCTGTATATTTTTATTTATACTCTAGATCTGGACAGCAATAGGACTGCTGGCAACTGGAGGAGGCACACAACTGTTACACATAAGGAGTTGGGAAAATATTGGTGTGGAACTATGGGAGACTTCCCCTTTAATCTAGAGCTTTTAAATACTTCATATAAGAGGTTCTTTTATGGTAATACTGATGGGGTTATGACAAGTAAAATTACAGGACCTAGGGTTTTTACCTAGGAATCTCCAAGGTAAATTGGCCAAGAGATGGCTCTAAGGAAGCTGTCAAACTGATCCTTGGGTTTATCGTGCTGGGAAGGGGGAACTAAGGGGGGGGCTTGTAGGATCCTTGGAGTTGTATTAGCACCCCAAGTAATCAACCAGAGAGTGCACTGGCAACAGGATCAGGGGATAAGGTGAAGCCAACCCCCCTCTACAGAGAAAGTAATGGACCGTAGCGGGATACGAGACCAATGTAGTCCTAGGGACCCTACTCCCCTAGACTAGGCAGAACTAAGGGATACTCAGGGATATCTGAATGGAGGTAGGGATCATATTGGCAAGAGGTTTGGAGGGAGCATCCCCCCGAGTTCTGTAGGCCCATTGATTGCAGTGACTCAACTGCCTGGGCAGCTACTGCAGACCCCAGGTAGGTTGGAATTGTACATGCTTGTTGTGTTATATAGGATTGTCACAGGTTACAGAATTAATGGAAGTTGTTAATAACATTTCCCCCAAAGGGAGCATGAAACTACGAAATCCCCCCACCTCCACTATTGTCCAAGGGAGAAGTGATACATCCTGCCTAGAGACTGGACAGATAGGAAGGGATTTTAAAAATAAGAGAGAGAGCACAAAAGGAAAATAGATGAGCAAGAAAGTAAGAAGGACAGGTCATTAAGATACAAAGGTACATGGTCAGACCACATGCAAATAGGCAGGGAACACACAGCTACCCGGGACAAAAGCATGGGAAATGAGGTATGGGCAGGCATGATGAGCACCTTAAATGAGACAGCAGCACTCCTCCTTCAGCATCTAGGATATAAAAACACAATATGGCCTCCTCCATAGATGCTACTGCCTCATGGAATGTGAGGGGCTTGAACTCACCAATTAAGCGGAAAAAGGTGCTGTCTCATTGAAAGGGACAGTAAACATTGCAGAGGTCACTCAAATTGTGAAAGCCCGTGAAAAGACCTTTCAAGTGAGATATTGAGTTTACCTGTAGGGGACAGGAATCTTGAGATATGAATAGTTAAGTAATGTGTGAATCAAATCATTGCAACAGCTATTTCATGTCATTTTAAAAACAGGAAGTGATGTCACTGAGGGGCAAGCTGTATGTTGTTAATTACAGCTTGCCCCTCAGTGACATCGCTTTCTGTTTTAAGGTTGCATGAAATGGCTGCTGCCATATTTTGATTTACAGATGATTTAAATATTCATCTCTCAAGACTTTTGACACCTACAAGGAAGCCAAATACCTTGTTCAAAATAATGTTTCATGGGCTTTCACAGTTTGAGCAATCCCTGCAATGTTTACTGTCCCTTTAAAGAAATTGCATACACAGATAGCCTTCTTGTAGGAAACAAAACTAAATGACATGGAGGCACAGAAACTGAAGAGAGAATGGGTGGGTTGGGAGGTTCACAGTGTGGCAAAGACAGCAAAGTGTGGGGTATCAATTCTAGGCCACAAAAAACTAAACTGGAAGTTGAGAGAAGCAAAATCGGACACACAGGGTAAGTGGGTAATGGCAAAACTGGATACCCCAAAAGGCCCTTGTGTGTTAGCCAATGTATACACCACAAATGAGGACAGTCCAGAATTCATGGATACTTTGTCCCAAGTCATACTGGACTGGACTCAGGATAAACAGGACATCATCATGGGTGTGGACTTTAACCTCACCCTGGACTATATCCTAGACTGTTCCAACTCGAGACCAGAACCACATGTACATGCATTGGTGGCCCTAAAGAATCTAATGACCCTGCATTAGTTAACAGATGTGTGGAGAGTCCTACATCCTGTGGATAGGGACTACATGTATTTCTCTGCTGCAAGGGCTATGGCCAGCCACCTGGATTTCTGGCTTACGTCCTCAGGTATAACCAGGGTTGCCCCAGCTACAAATATTGCTCAGATGTATCTTTCTAATCATGCCCCAGTGACCCTTCAATACCTGCTAGAACTGTCTCACTCCAAATCCATACAATGCAGAATGGATCCCCTCTTGCTCCAGGACAAAGACATTCAAACATGGTTGCTGAAGGAATCTCAACTGTATTTCACAGAGAACCCACAGGGTTCAGCATTTCCAGCAGGGATATGGGAGGGGTATAAGGCAACCATGAGGAGTAAAATTAAGAGCAAGGCCTCCTATCGGCAGAAGCAAAGGGAGAAGGAGGTGACAAAACTGGAAGCTGAACTAGCACATAAAGAAAAACAGTATAAAGATGACCCCAGTCAACTGGCCAACCCACAGCTGATTTACGAACTTACAGCCCTCAGAATAAAACTGAACACCCTAGCTACAAGGAAGGTGGAACTCCAAATTCAACAAACAAAATTTAAGTACTGGACCCAGAGGGAAAAGAATATCAGACTCCTAGCTTACCGGCTGCAGAAGCAACAGGCAGAAAGGCATACAGCCCAACTTGTCGGAGAAGCTGGAAAAATTCAAACTGCCCCAAAAGCCATTAATAACATCATGCAGACATTCTAGAAGAAGCTGTATGCCTCGCACACTAAGTGGAAAGGCCAGACCTTTAGAGAATTTATGGATACACTCAGGCTGCCCAAGCTCACACAAGTACAAAGGGAAACATTAGATGCCCCCCTTACAGTCCAAGAGATAACTACGGCCATAATGGTCATGGCCCCCAATAAGGCCCCAGGGAGCGAT
This sequence comes from Neoceratodus forsteri, assembly GCA_016271365.2. Taxonomy (NCBI): domain Eukaryota; kingdom Metazoa; phylum Chordata; order Ceratodontiformes; family Ceratodontidae; genus Neoceratodus; species Neoceratodus forsteri. The sequence goes on along the minus strand of CM028133.1, from coordinate 1,027,490,618 downwards.
GGGTATCCCACTGACTACTATGAAGTGGTGGCTACAGCAGTGGCAACCCCCCAGTTCCACATGCTGGAGGAGGCACACAAACAAAGGTCTCTACCACCAACCCTAAGGGAGGCCATCATAACAGTGTTGCCCAAGGAGGTTAAGGACCCCATCAACCCAACCAGCTATCACCCCATCTCACTAATTAATGTGAATGCCAAAATATTAGCAAAAGTGTTGGCCTCCAGGTTGGAACAATTATTACCGGGCATGATACATCCAGCTCAGTAACAGGTTGTGTAAGTGCTAACCATATGAGGGCCCTAGTCACCCTCATCCAGAAGGTGAGAGGCCTCACAACACCAGCAGCAGCCCTAACTGTAGACTTTGAGAAGGCCTTTGACTCCACAGAGTGGGAATACCTACACCACAAGCTGGAGGAGGGCAACTTTGGGATTGGTTTCTGTGGTTAGATCCATACCCTATACACAGCCTCTATGGCCAGACTACTAAAGAGTGACACCCTCTCAGACCCCTTTCAACTATATAGAGGCACAAGGTAAGGTTGTCCCCTCTTCCCCTATTATTTGTACTGGCTATAGAGCTGTTGGCACAGGCCTTCAGAATGCACCCTGGGATAAAAGGAATAAAGATGGGGGGGGAGGAGGAGTACACCATCAAACTCTACGCAGATGATTACCTTATTTTAACAGAAGACATAGGTGGCAGCTTACCAGAAGTACTGGGGCTCTTAAAGAACTTTGCAGCACTCTCAGGCCTGTGAATAAATATAAACAAATCCAAGATCATTCCTCTTAATGATATTGTGTGCTCCCACCATTGTGTTAGTTGTGGGATTGCCAATAGCACAGGGTGGCATAAAATATCTGGGAATTAAAATATCCAACAGAGTTAGTAGACTAATAACAGACAACCTTATCCCCGCCATTAATACCCTTCAGCAGGAGATGGAAAGATGGGCGCTGCTTAACCTTTCTCTAATGGGTAAAATAGAATAATAATAATAAAGTTTATTTCTCACAGCACCTTTCAACCATCAAGGCACTTTACAGGAAGATAAAAATTGTGATAAAATTATGACAAGTAGTAAAATAATCAGAGGATCAAGTATAATCAGTGCCACCAAAGACATGGCACCATAAATAGGTTTTTAACGCCTGTTTGAACCCCCCCACAGTCATTCACTCCTGAAGCTGATGGGGTAGAGAATTCCAGAGGGTCAGAGCTGCGTGCATAAATGCATGAGCCCCAGAAGATTTCAAAGACACCCTCAGAATCTCTAGCAACCCCTCATCAGCCGAACACAACTGTCGCACCGGGCGGTAAGGCACCAGAAGCTCTTTCAAGTAGTCAGGGCCCAGTCCATGTAAGGCTTTATAAGTCAGTAAACTGACTTTAAAGGTGATCCACCACCTAACTGGCAGCCAGTGCAGGTCACACAGCACAGATGTAATATGGGAAAAACAGGAAGTTCCCGTCAATAATCGTGCTGCTGCATTCTGCATGAGCTGCAGGCAGTGGATATCAACCCCAGACAGCCCTAAGTAAAGGGAATTACAATAATCTAGGTGTGAGGTCACAAAAGCATGGAACAAAGAAGGCAGGTCCGGATGGAACCAGGTGCTTAATCCTGGAGATATTAGTAAGATGGTAAAAGGAAGTCCTGACGACGGCTGACACCTGAGCTCGCAGAGTCAGCCCATCATCAAGAATTACCCCCAGGTCTCGCACCCATTCAGAGATCAGGATCTGAAGACCCCTGCAAAAAATTCCAGAGGGCTGATCAACCCACAACCCCTCTATCCGGCGACCCGGGTCCACTACCATCACCTCTGTCTTTCCGGAGTTCAACTTTAGCCAGCTCGAATTCATCCAGTCCTGGATTTCAACAAGGCAGGAATTAAGTACAGAGACAGCTCTATCCTGGTCGGGGCCAAAAGACAGGTAAAGCTGGGTATCATCAGCATAACAATGAAACCTCAGCCCCTACCATCTTACAATGTCTCTGAGGGGCAGCATATACACTGCAAACAACACTGGGGACAGCACTGAACCCTGAGGAACCCCACAAGGCAGGGACAATGGGTCTGAGGAAAAAATCCCAGACACCACTCTCTGGCTCCTGCCAGTGAGAAAAGATGTAAACCATCTGAGGACTGTATCCGGCAATCCACAGATGGATCCCAGATGTCCAAGCAGCACCCCATGGTCTACAGTGTCAAAGGCTGAGGAGAGATCAAGGAGCACCAAGATAGAATGACTTCTCCAATCTCTCGCCATCAGGAGATCATTGAGCACCCGAACCAGCGCCGTCTCGGTACTGTGCCTCTTTCGAAAACCAGACTGGAGAGGTTCGTAGATGTTATGGATGGTCAGGTGTTCATCCAGCTGTATCGTAACTACTTTCTCAATCACCTTCCCTATAAAGGGAAGGTTTGAGATTGGTCTGTAGTTAGCAGAAAGAGCTGGGTCCAAAGAAGCCTTCTTTAGGAGGGGGGTTGCCACCACCTCCTTCAGGGAGCTTGGAAATTCACCAGATTCCAAAGATCACCAGACTATCTGCCCCAGGACTGGGCTGATCAAATCCCAACAACCCATAATCAAGGAAGTTGGGCCCGGGTCCAGACTACAACATGTAGGGCGCATACCCTGGACAATCTGCATGACATCCACAGGTTTGGGCAAGGCAGAGGAACTCCAGGAAGTCAGAGGTGAAGCGACCAAGCACCGATCATCAGTAACCCCCATAGAGTGGGTCGAGAGAATTTCCAACCTGATGTCGGCCACCTGATCAGCAAAGAACCAAGCAAGTTCATCACACTCTACTTGTGAAAAAGGTCTTTGGAGCTGCAGACAGGTTGGGTTGCACAACCTGTCAACAGTTCAGAAGAGTTGAGCTGGTCGGTTCTGAGCGGCAGCAATCTCTCTGGACAGGAATTCTGCCTTCTTACGGGAGATCGCAGATTGGTAGATCTGATAATGCACCACTGATCTAAGGTGGTCGGCCTCCAGGGCAGATTTCCACCAATGCCACTCTAACCTACGTCCAACTCAACCCAACTCCCTCAGGGACCCGTCAAACCATGGGATCAGAGGGCGAAGGGGGAGAGGATGGACATGGATGGGAGCAATCAAGTCCAGAGCCACAGAAATGGCCCTATTATAGGCCACCACTAAAGTCTTTGGATTCGAGCTGGCCACAGGAAACTCCAAGAGATCAATCACCGCCGCTAGGCCTTCAGAGATTAATCCCGTAAGGGTGGTAACTGACCATCTCTACAGGGGCAGGCCTTCGAAGGGGGGGCACAAAAATTGAACCTCACAGTGTAGTGATCGGACCAACAGACCAGTTCCACCTCCAAGTCAGAGGCCTCGATCCCCAGGAGGAAGACCAGATCAAGAGAATGACTATGTTTATGGGTGGCTAAGGTGACAACCTGTGTAAGTCCCAGAGATGTCATAAGCTGGAGGAAGTGTTGTACAAACTGCGAGAGTTTGTCGTCGACCCAGGCATTGAGGTCACCCAGTGCCATCAATCTGGGTGACTCCAATGTCATGTCGACAATGAAATCTGCAACTTCCTGCAGGAATCGCATCTCATCCCCAGGTGGACGGAAGATGAGAGCTATCCTGCAACCCACATCAGCCACCACGGTACATTAAAATGATCCGGCTTCCTCAACTGGCACACTTGTGAGGCCCAACTCAGTCTTGAAACAGACCGCTACCCCCCAATCTCGAGTGGTGTGTCACCGAGCACCCGGCCTGAACTGCAGCATCCAAAATGGGGCCAGCATTTTCATCCAGCCAAGTCTTGGTGATGCAAGCCAGATCAGTTGTTCCAACAAGATCTGCAATAATTGCAATCTTATTTTTGACAGATCTGGCATTGCATAACACCGCTCGAGTTGGATGGATCTCCAGGGCCACCCCAGCTACTTGCCTGCCACAAAGGGCAGTGCCCTTGGGTATGGGGACTAGGCAGGAAACACTCCGTTCCAGACTCCATTTCACCCCAGGGCATCTTCTAGGTCCAACCACCCAAATGTGAGAGGTGCGCTCATTCGTCCTCCAATGTTCACACCCCCCACTCCTACACCCCCTCCTATGAGCAATACCTAGCACACGGCAGCACTGGTAAGTTGACCACAATGGGGGGGAGGGGCAGAGGGCGTGAAGGGTGGAGGGCGAATAGCACACGACGGGGGGGGGCTTACACATTTCACAGTCAGAACAATAACTAATATACAAAATCTGGCGCCTATCCTAAAAGACCCTCTATATTACAAGAATAAAATTAACACAATACCCAACCTATGAAGATACCAATAAAATACCCCCAAAACAAATTGCAATAAACTCCAAGCTACTAAAAACCACAACATACAAATAATACATTAAATAACAATAAAACTGAACTTCCCCAACCCAGAACACTCTCACTGCACAGAGGAGGAAGGCACTGAAAAATAAACGAACATCAAAAAATAAGGAAAAAGACAAAAAAAGGTCCAACTGGTATATATCAAATAAATATACTTCAATTACCCAACCCCTAACGTAAAAGTCTAAGATGAGTTAAAATATCACAACTCAGATCCTAGGACAGGGATAAATCAACTTGAAAGTAATTCAGCCACAGACGAGTAATAAACCTGCTATCAATGAAATCCTAAAAGAAAGAAAATGAGTCAAACATGCATGACAAGTATCTTCAGCTCCCCAAGGCCCTCTCACTGCCTTGGGAGACTTAACAAGGCACAGGCACTCTCACTGTCTGTCCGAGCCAGAAGATGGTACAGGGTTATGAGTAGTTTCAGCCCCCAGGCCTCTCACTACCAGGGGGACTGACAATGAAGCACAGGCACTCTCACTGCCTGAAAATGAACAGTAAATAATCAAATAATAAAAGAATAAAGGTCTGACCAAGTGCAGGTAGAAGGTCTTCAAAACGAATGTCCTCTCTCACGATCCATATACCAGGAAAGCAGAGACCCCAAAAATCCATAGAAGGCACCGCAGCTAGAAAATGTCCGAAGTCATTAAGATGATAGCGGCCCCTAGGATATACTACTTACTGTCTCATCTACCAGTAGGAATTGTTAAAGTTTGGTTTGGCAAAATAAATACAGTCATAAAAAAATTCTTATGGGGCACGAGCAGGGCTAGGTTGAGCTGGGGAATATTATTGGCTCACAGAGATAGGGGAGACTGGAACATGCCGGACTTCCACCACTTTGCTATTACTTATAATGTGGCCACCTCAATCAGAATGTTTAGAGAAGCTAGCAAGGAATGCCCAGCTTGGGCACAAATGGAGACCTCGATCTTGGAGGGAGCAAACCCAGCAGTATATTTTTCCTTCCCCTTCCAAAACTAGTCGCATCCTGGCTTACTATTAAGGCAGCACATTCAGATGTTCAGAGGACAAGGAAACTAGCAAACATGTGTACGCATCCTGGGAACTATACACCATTATGATGTAACCCCACCCTACAGATATATAAAAAGTATATAATGTGGAATTCTTGGAAAACTAAGAATATTAATACAGTAGGGGACTTGGTAGATCCGAATACTGGAGGGTTACTCTCATTCCAAGACTTGAGGGATAAATATGGTTTACCTATATCTGACCACTGGAAATTTCTTCAAATACGCAACATGTACTTAACCTGGCAAAGAAGTAAATGCAACTGTCAATCATGTAGCAAAGGTAAAGTGCACGCCCCCAGCCTATCCCCATAGCTAATTGGCTACCAAGGCATAGGGGCCTTGCTGGCTAAATACAGGCCACAATAAAAAGTCAGATACTCAACCAAACCATGAAGGCCAGAATAAAATGGCAGACACTGCTGGGCAGAATTATAACTGAGGAGAAGTGGGTAGGATGTTGGAGAATGGCTCAGAAGGCCTGCAAAGATCCAAAGAGCCTGTTAATACAAAAGAAAATCCTACACATGTGGTATCTCCACACTCCTGAAAAAAATGGGCCTACTTCATACAGACCAGTGCTGGAGGTGTAATGGGGTCAATGTGAACCTCATCCACATACTCTGGGACTGCCCTGACATAGAGTCATTCTGAGCCACAATGGTGAATAAATGTACAGTTATCATAGGTACTAACATCCCTTGCCAACCAGCCCTCCTCCTGTTGGGACTCCAGGCCCCAAATGGGCACTTGAAAACACGCAGCTGCAATGGTTGGTGCAGGCCTCAGTAGAAGCCAAGAGACTGCTCCTGGTGAGGTGGATAACAACAGACATTCCAGGGGTAGTGGAGTGGTACAAAGCTCTAGAGGCCTTGCCAATCAATTCCAAACTGTTGAACTATTCACAACAGAATCAACCACAATATTATTTAGTCTGGGGCACATATCTGAGACACATAACCTCCAGAAGCCAAACTAATACAGCAGACTGGAAAAAAGACCTGCTGAAACCACCCTGAAGGGAAAATGAATGAAGGCTAAGACCTGGAGAATTCAACGTGTATATGTCTTGCTTGCTAGCCTGCAAGACCCAGGTACTAAAGGAATGACCCCACCCCCAGTGCACTACAAAATACAATAGATACTGTAGATTAGCTATTATACTCTTATGTATTGGAAAACAACTGTCTGAACTAGGTACCATAATTAAATGTATCCTATCTATACCGTGTCTGTGAAAATTCATATTCAATAAAAAGTTTAACTGCAAAAAAAAAAAAACATTAAGCGGCCTAAGATCTGCTGAAGGTCTATTTTATTTTTTTTTAGTTTTTTAGTTTTTGTTGACTGGGTAAGTGCACTAGACAAATCCTGCCTATTTTCAGGCACGACCCGGGGAAGGAGGATACAGATGAATGCCAACTGACCTTGAACCAGATTAAGCTGTTGGTGGTATTTTTTTAGCGAATGAGGGAAATTTGGCCAGCACACCGGGGAAATTCCCCTACTCTTTTCGATAAGTGCCATGGGATCTTTAACATCCACCTGAACTACCACCAATCCAGGCAGATGGGACCTCGGTTTAACGTCTCATCCGAAGTCTAGAATGTATACTGTCCAAACGTAGAGCTGAAGTAGGAAGAAATCATTTTACATTTATTGGCCCAGTTCTGTGGAATAAATTACCACATTGTTTGAGACCTTTGAATAGAAAAATCCAGATTTTAAAAATATAAGAAAGTGGTATTTTGAGTATGTAAAATATGATGGATTATTAGAATAGGAAAAATGTAGACAGACTAGAAAGCAATCTACTATGATAAGAGTCCAGTCATGTCTCCATTTAAGATGATACTGTGGCACTTCACTGAATCTGTGTATGTTTTTCTTCACTTTGTATTGTAATTGTAGCACTTTACTGAATCTGTGTATGTTTTTTCACTTTGTATTGTAATTGTAGCACTTGACTGAATCTGTGTATGTTTTTTCACTTTGTATTGTAATTGTAGCACTTTACTGAATCTGTGTATGTTTTTTCACTTTGTATTGTAATTGTAGCACTTTACTGAATCTGTGTATGTTTTTTTACTTTGTATTGTAATTGTAGCACGTTACTGAATCTGTGTATGTTTTATTACATATTGCTGTATTTATGTATATGTAGATATATGTATGAAGATAAATGTAAAAGTAACTGGAATTGAACTCTGGACCTCACTGAAAATGAGCCTCGGCTCAGTGGAGCAATCCAAATTCATTTTGTATGACCAAAAAGTTTTACTTACTTTTACTAAAGAATCAAACGCTTTAGCTGTGTCCAATGAAATAGCTAGTGAGGGATTTTTTTTGTTTTATGATGTTTGATCTGACCATAAAATTGAGAAAAGCCTGCGAAAGTTATCAGCTGCCTGCCTACCCTGCAGGAAGTCTACCTGCTCCTTCCCACAAGTATATTCAGTACTTTAGAGAGTCTGACAGCTAACATTTTTTCTATTATTGTGTAATCAAAGTTCAGGAGGGATATAGGCCTTGTAATTAACACACTCAAGCTAATCTTTCCCTTTCTTAGCCAGTAAACAGATATAGGCTTCATTCATAGAATTCGGGAGAGACCTATCATTGAAAGAATCTTGAAAGGCCTTTAAAAGATGAAGAGCTATTATGTTGTTCAGATACTTGCAAAATTTGCCAGACAATTCATCCGGGCCTGGAGTTTTGCCTTTGGGAGCACTTAAAATTACCTCTGAAATTTCTTGCAGAGTTATAGGCCTGTCTAATTGTTGCTTGGCATCAAGAGACAATGAGGGAAGATTAGTTTTTTTGAGAAAATCCTCTATGAGGCCTACCTGCACCAAGCCTTCAGATTTCTATAATTTTTCATTAAAATCCTTGAAGCAATCATTGATTTTCCCCCACATTATGAGTGGCTTCCCCTGTTTTTTTTCAGTCTGATGCCACTAATATTATTCTGATTCTGCAATTTCCACAATCTATAGGCTAAAAGTTTACTGGCCTTCTCCCCTGTTTCCCAACATGTGTGTTTGACTCTAAAAAGAGCATACTTAATTTTGCTGGAGTAAATTTTATTAATGTCATATTTTAGACCTGTAACTTTATAAAGTAAGTCCTTTTTATTTGGAGGATTTCCCTTTAAATCTGATAAGGTGCTACTCAGTTCTTTTCCAAGGAGTGTAACTGTTTAAGCTTTTCTTTCTTTATCTTATAGGCAAATCTTATGATGCCCCCCCCAATAAAAGCCTTATAGACACCCCAAACTATTTTATCTGCTACCTCCCCATTACAATTATTTTTGAAATAAATAGACATTTCCTCCTTTAACTAAGTCCGGAATTTTTAATCTTGTACCAAAGAAGAGTTAAATCTCCAGCTTGCAGACCTGTTTGTCTTATTTTCAAACCACACTGAGCTTTTCAGCAGGGAATGGTCTGAAATAAAGATATTCTCATACCTTATATGATTAACTTCATTGCACAAGCTTAATGGCATAAATAAGTATTCTAGCCTGCTTAATGTACCATGCCGTGCTGAAAGAAAAGAATAATCTCTCCCCTGAGGATGTACTAGCCTCCAAGAGTCCTTTAGTTCTAAATCTCTGAGTGCCAAATGGAGCCCTTTTTGTGCTACTCTTCAACTTCCGGGGTTAGGGCAGTAACATTTGTCCAAAACAGGGTCCATGACCACATTAAAGTCACCACCCAAAATAATCTCATAATTTCCAGAATTAGCCAAAGCATAAGCAATTTTGGGGGGAAAATTCCTTTTGTTGCGAATCTGGGGCATAAACATTGCATAATGCTATGTCTTTCCCATAAATATTGCCTAACAAGATCTGGTACCTGCCCTCTGTGACAGTAAAATGACTATGTTTCACAAAGTTCAGACCCTCCCTGACTAGAATTGCTACACCTCGCTTCTTTGAAGAAAAACATGAGTGACTTCGCTACCGAACTACGAGTAAGTTTTTCTGCTTCCTCAGGAACTAAATGAGTTCCCTGAAGAAAAGCTATGTCTACTTAGTGTTTATTTAAGTGATTTAGTACCCTGTATCTTTTTATTGGTGACCCTAACCCCTGAACATTCCATGAAGCAATACAAACTGAACTCATAATAACCTTTAATATGTATAACACCAAGGAAGCTATCTAGCCAGCAAGATTGTAGTAACTTTAAATAAAGAAATTCACTAAAACACAGATTGCTAATAAAAACAGCCGAACTAACTGGTAAAAGACTTGTGGTATTACACAAAGTGCAACTGAGCTTGAAATAACAATCTAAGCCCAGAACTGAACCTTTTGCTAATACATGTAATGAATACAGTAATAAATAAACAAATCTGTCAGATACAAGAGAGAAAACGCAACACTCACATACAAACACGCTCATACTAACAAACACACAGAACACCAACACAGACACAACAAGACGACGTATGAACTGTCACTGAGGAGACCTCAAAGTGATATCACACGACTTACAGACAGACTACTACAGAGTACCCACACTTGTTTTTTGCAAGTAAAATATGTCAAATGCAGACCAGCTTAGTCCTTATACATATGGGAAGGCACTTTGCACTACACAGTCACCTCATGATTAACAGTTTTTATTCTATCAATACCTGACTGTGACTGACTTATTGAAGTGAGTAAGACAGCAAAAGTACGTCAGATAAAGAGTAGACTTTTCTTATTCTCTACTGTATTATTAATAAGTAAACAGTACTTTGCCCCAGGTTTGTGTCCCTGCACCAAGACATAGTTACCCAGCCCTGAAATGAGTGGTCTCTCTGTGCATCCCCATTTCTTACCATGATCAACGTTAGCCCTCATTCCTACTCCAGGTGTGTACCTGCAAGAATGACATGCCTTTGAGATCGAAAGCATAAGGCAGTGGCTTATTCATCAGGCTTGCAACACCCCAAACCTTATTTGGTCTGTAGTGTCCAATAAGCCTAGATAGGTTTCAATCATTTAATTAGTAAATGTCAGGCAGATGCTAAACTTGACCAATAAAAAGGCTATAGAGAATAGTTCGGGCAAGAAACTTTAGGAATTACCAAGAAGATTTAAGATACATAAAATTCCCTTTTGCTGCCTTTGTACCACAGGAGCCTGGCTAAATATATCCTGCGTTATGCCCCCCCACACACACTATGAGCACAAAGAGCATATCCATAATGTTTAAACTAGCCGTCCAGAATTATAAGCAGTAAGTGCTGCTCATAAGGTTACCTCTGAACATTCTTATAGAACACATACACACTATCGAGGAGAAGCTCTTGACACTACATCATGCTGCTCCCCAAGGAATCACCCCACAGGAAATTAACTTATGTTATACTTCCTGTTTCTCAATCTCTATCTTCAGCCAATTAAACAAGCGTCACTTTAAAAATGCTATTAATAACTCATATTTATAACATGCAGTATTTTATCTGAAGAAAATTCTTAAACCACACTTAAATCCAATTTTTTTCCCTCTTGCAAATTTAGTAAAAAAAACATTAAATGTAGTAGTCCCAGAACAAAGTGTCAGGTGGTACAGATGCTCCAATCCCTCCTTCCCTTAGAGAGAGAAAAAACACAGAGCTTCAGGGCAACATTTTTTTTATTTATTTATGTCACTAGCACTTCTGCTTCAGATGCAGGATAACCAGGAGATAGAAGTTCTTCAAACACATCTGCCACTGGACTGCAAGGATCTTTCAGACAGTCAGGTATTTCCTTAACTAGGCAGTTCAAAGAGACTACTGAGGAGGCATGAGATGGGGAAAATACCAGTCATTGTTTGTAGAGATTTGGAGCACAAACGAAGCTAGAATAGCAGATTTATTTTTGTAGACGGTTTGGGTTTGAGTTTTCCTCATAATTTCTGAGAGCCAGGCCACAGATTTTAGAAGGGAAGTTGTCACAATGTTGTGTATGACAGCTTACGGTACAGACTGCAAGCCCATTGGTCGACACGGTTGACCAATGGACATACAGTAGTACAGTAGCTGTCATTCACAGATAGCTCTGTCAGCAGACAGCCGTGGTAGTATGAGGGTGGGTTGAGCTGCCCACCGATGGTGGAGCAATGCTGGGACTGGGGGAGCTGGGTGGGTCGGGGTGCCTGAGCGGGTGGAGGCGTGGGAAGTCTGCTGGGCAACCAGGAGGGGCTTTTGGAGGCAGTCACCAGTGCATCCTGGTCAGGGTGGGGGGCGGGTTCTGCTATTTCTGTACTTACACAGCAGGCAATGGCAGTCTTCCAGGGATAAGGGTGGTGGGGGGTTCTGCTTATGCTACATTTATGCCACAGGCAGCGGCAGTCTTACGGGAATGCAAGTGGGTAAGGGGGTATCTGCTTATGCTACATTTACTCTGCAGGCAGAGACAGTCTTCCAGGGATGCAGGCGGGGAGGGGGGATTCTGCTTATGCTACATTTATGCTACAGGCAGCAGCAGTCTTGCAGGGATGTGGGTGAGGAGGGGGTGGGTGCCAGTTGCATGTCAAGGCACTCCCGGATGCACCATACAGCACACAGCCCTTGCAGAGGGGCCTGGCACATTCTGTCAGGTGCAACCCTGCTAGGCGCATGCAAATTGGGCCATAATGACATGTAAATGGCCCCACTGAGCCTTGCATGCCTAATGGCCCCATCTGCATGTCCGTGGCTGTGAATGGCATCTTTCAGCGCAGTGCATCAGGAGATGCACTGCCTCATTGTGTACTCAGCCCAACCAGGGGGTTGTGCCAGTGCATCCCGGGCTGGGCGCAACTGTGGTATTCACAGAGGGGATGTGCTGGGAGCATCCCCATGCACATTCTCTGTGAATACCACTGTTGGAGCTTGGTGCATCTCATTTGTGCCGGGGCATCCAAGATGTGCCAAGTGCAAGCCCTTTGAGAATCCTGCCCTTAGAATTTAAAAGAAAGAACTCCCTCTCACCCCCTGAACAGACAGTATGCCCTGCTTCATGTTATGACAGACTGTGCACAAAAAACAACTGGTGTATTTTGTGGGTGTGGCATGCACACAAACCCCAGCCAATTAGCTTGGTTTCCTCCATTGGTTATATAGCTATACTATTTATCTCCATTCATTACATTTATTCTGAAAATACATAGATACATAGACAGTGTCGGCAGATAAGGGCCTATGGACCACCTAGTCTGCCCATTTGAGCTTGTAAGTTCAGTTTGTTTTCCTAGAAGTCTATTTCCCCTTACCCCTGACCTCTAGAATTCCTTTATGTCTATCCCATGCATTCTTAAATCCCGTGATTGTTTCAGCCCCCACCACTTCCTCTGGCAGGGTGTTCCACTTGTCCACCACCCGTTCTGTGAAGAAATTCTTTCTCATGTTTCCTCTGAATCGTCCTCCCTCCAACTTCATCCCATGCCCTCTAGTCCTGAAACATCTTTTTCGCTTAAAAATAGTGTTTTCCTGCACCCTGTTCCTCCCTGTAAGATACTTGTATGTCTCTATCATATCCTCTCTCCCTCCTCTCCTCCAGGAGTACATGTTCAGTTCCTTCAACCTGTCTTCATAGGACTTGTGATGCAACCCATGCACCATCTTTGTTGCCCTCCTCTGAACCTTCTCTACCCTGTCTATGTCCTTACATAGGTATGGTCTCCAGAACTGTACACTGTACTCCAGGTGGGGCCTCACTAGTGTCTTGTATAGGGAATTATGACCTCCTTTTCCTGCTGGTGATGCCCCTGCCTATACATCCCAGCATCCTATTTGCTTTTCCTGATGCCTTGTCACACTGTTTCCCACCTTGAGGTCATCAGAGATGACAACCCCAAGATCCCTTTCCTGTTGGTGCATGCTATATCCTCACCCCCAACTGATATATTGTGCCAGGTTTTTGTGCCCCATATGCATTATCTTGCACTTCTTTGCATTGAATTTCAACTGCCAAACCCTTGACCATTCTCCAAGTTTCTGCAGGTCCCTTCTCATTCTGTCTACACCCTCTGGTGTGTCTACTCTGTTACAGAGCTTTGTGTCATCAGCAAACAGTGAAATTCTGCTTTCTAGATCCTGTGCAATGTCACTGATGAAGATGTTGAATAGGACAGTCCCAGCACTGATCCCTGTGGTACCCCACTGGTCACTCTTCCCTCTGTGGAGTGACAGCCATTTACCACCACCCTCTGTGTCCTGCCACCCAGCCAGTTACCTACCCACCACACTACTGTCCTGCCCACACCCATATTCCCCAGTTTGTGTAATAGTCTTCTATGTGGCACAGTGTCAAAGGCCTTGCTGAAGTCCAGATAGGCCATGTCCACTGCCCTCCCCTGATCCACCTCCCTAGTCACCCAGTCAAAAAATTCAATGAGGTTGGTCTGACATGACCTCCCCCTGGTGAAACCATGCTGCCTTGGGTCCTGTAGTCCATTGACAACCAGATGTTCCACCAATCTCTCCTTCAGTAGTGCTTCCATGATCTTTCCCACTACCGAGGTGAGGCTGACTGGTCTGTAGTTCCTGCTTCCTCTTTGTTCCCACTTTTGTATAAGGGAACTACATCTGCTGTCCTCCAGTCTTTGGGTACTCCCTGTTTCAGTGATTGGCTGAACAGGATAGCCAGAGGTTCAGCCACCACCTCTCTTAGTTCTTTAAGGACCCTGGGGTGCACCCCATCTGGCCCCATTGCTTTATCAGCTCTTATTACTTCCAGTTCCTTCAGGACCCTTTCTCGTGTAAAGGGACTTGTGTCCATTTCTGCACCATTTTCACCCCTTGTACTCCCTTCAGACCCATTACCCCTCTTCCTTAGTAAAGACTGAGCAGAAATACCTGTTCAATATGTCAGCTTTACTGTTGTCATCCTCACGCTGGCCCCATCCTCCCCTTCAGTCTCACTATCCCTCCCTTTGTCTTTCTTTTTTTCACTTATGTACCTGTAAAAGGTTTTGTCCCTTTACCCACTGATTTTGCAATGTGTTCTTCTGTCTGAGCTTAGGCTTCCTCAACTTCCCTGCCTCCTTTGTTTCTCCTGGTGCTTCTCCCTATCCCCTTCTGCCTGTGTCTTTTTGTATTGCCTGAATGCAATCTTTTGGCTTTCACTTTCTTTGCTACCTCTTTGGAAAACCATAATGGTCTCCTCTTCCTTTCCTCTTGCTAACCTGCTTAATGCATAATTCTGTTGTTCTTATAATCCCCATTTTAAATACTGCCCACTGTTCCTCAACCCCTGATTCCTGTCCCATTCCCCTTAATGCCTCTTTCAAGTATCTCCCATTTTCCCAAAGTCTGCCCCCTAAAATCCAGGATATGTGTTTTGTGTGGTTTGGTTCTGCTGTTTCTGTGATTTCAAACCACAATGACTGGTGGTCACTGTTACCCAGGTGCTCCCCATTGTTACCCCCATCACACTGTCCCTGTTTGTGAGCACAAGGTCCAGTATTGCCTTCTGCTGAGTTGGTTCCATGACCAGTTGCTTGAGGAAGGCACCCTGAAGGAGTCAGGATAAATCTGCTCCTAGTTGATGCTGCTGCTGGGATGCTCCAGTCCACGTCTGGTATATTGAAGTCTCCAACCAGTACTACCTCACCCTTGTCTGCCATCCTTTGGATGGCTAGCATCAGCTCCCTATCTGTTTCTTCCTCCTGGGCTGGTGGTCTATAGACCACACCTGTGCGGATGGCTGGCCCCATTTTCCTTTCCAGCTTAACCCACAGTATCTCTCCCCCATTTTGTTCCTCCTGGATCTGTGTGGCCCCTATGTCATTTTTCACACACAGTGCCACTCCTCCTCCCTTCCTGCCTGCTCTGTCTCTTCTGAATATGTTGTAGCCAGGTATGGCCATCTCCCAGTCATGGTTATCATTACACCAGGTTTCAGTGATGGCCACAATGTCCAGGTCTGACTGTACCATGACAGCCTCAGATCTTCCACCTTGTTGCTAAGGCTCCTGGCATTTGCACGTGGCTTTCCATGATTTGACCTCCTAGACTGCTTCACTGTTCTACTCCAGCATCTTCCTTGGTTGTCATTTATCCCTGGTTCTCCTTGCTGTCTGCCCTTCTGCTGAATTTTGCCCCTTTTCTGCTTATCCACCTTTTGGACACTAATCTCCATCTTTTGCACACTGCTTTGCAGAGATAGCCACTCCTCTGGTTCACTGGTTCCACTACTAGCTGTGGGGGGTGAGCAAGTAGATACCGTCCTTGCTGGCCTGCCACCCCCCTTTGCTAGTTTAAATGCTTGTCAATGTAGCATTTAAACTTATCATTGAGTGCTTGGATTCCCCTCCAGGATGGATGCAGGCCGTCAGGCTTGAACAAACCTCCATCCCTCCAGGTGAGACCCCAGTCACCAATGAATCCAAACCCTTCCTCACAGCACCAGTTCTTCAACCATGAGTTAAAGTTCCTGGTGCATGCCTCCTATGCTCTCCTTGCCTCTCACAGGTAGTACTTCTGAGAAAGTGACAGAAGTAGCTACTTGCTTGAGACCCCTCCCCAGTTTCCTAAACTCTTCCTGAACTTCCTTTGGCTCCCCATTTGCCAAGTCATTAGTACCTAGGTGGATAATGACATCCAGCTCACCCTCCCGTCTTGCCTTCCCAGTGATCCCCAGTATCTTCCTTCCATCCCTCCATGCCGTGGTACCTGGTAGGCACCTCATCTCCCTGTCCTCCCCCTCCTGTGTTCCTAGCTGGATCCCTCTTACGATGGAGTCCCCCACCAGGATTCACTTCCTCCTCCTCTGGGGTCCACTGCTTTCCCCACTGAGGTCACCTCCTTGCCTAACCTCCACATCCTTTCCTTCCACTTCCCTGGGTACCTCTATTTGGTTGTCCTCATTTGCCAGTGTGGCATATGAGTTCTTGAGAGGAATAGGATCTGGGATGTGCCTCTGCCTGACTGCTCTAACCCTCCCTGAGCCCACTGTCATCCAAGTGCTCCTTGTTCTTGGCATCCTTTGAGGGCAGCTGCATTGGACTGGGTGGTCCCTGGATAGGGGTGATGGTACTCCTGACCCAGTTTACTTCCGCTCTGAGTCTGGCTACCTCATCCCGCAGTCCAGAGAGATGCATGCAGATAGGGCAGCACCTCAGTGTCCAGAAGGTCTGCCTGAATATGGCTGCCCCACAGCCACTGCATTGCAGCACTCCCCACATTATACTGCAATTCCACTACTTCTCCGCTACTGAAGCTCTCTTAGTTCTCTTTTTATTTATTTACAGTACTAAAATCCTGTAACTGATCCTCAGATATATATATTTTTTTAAGGAAAAAAACCAATAAATAAATAAATGAGTCAAAACACTTGTCGTGCTGAGGGTGGTCTTCTTCCCCTTATGCCCTCCTACTTCACACCTCTTACTATACCTGTGTTTAGCTCCTGTCAATTAGATTTATCAGGGCATATAATTAAGAGTTGGGGAAGGGGTGGGAGGGGGCAAATTTGCAGCAATTAAAGACAGCACAGAATTACACCACCACTATGTTTTAAATTTTCAACAGCCCAAAAACAATTATAAGTAAAGACAACACAGAAAGAAAGTATAGTGTCATTACAAGCCTACAATCTAAGTTTAAAAGAAAAATACCAATTACCAGTTACTCTGAAGCACTGAATTGAATATGTTTCCTTCCTTCACCTTCTGGCTTCTTCTGAGAAGATGAACCTCTATTTGCTGCTTTAACTGTGACTAAGCCCCACCTCCAGTTATCACGTAGCTGAGGTCAGAGGCCAGACAATTAACACCCTTCACCCAGCTACAGGACAGTCAGACAAGCCAAGATAAAATTTGCAGCAATTAAAGACAGCACAGAATTACACCACCACTATGTTTTAAATTTTCAACAGCCCAAAAACAATTATAAGTAAAGACAACACAGAAAGAAAGTATAGTGTCACTACAAGCCTACAATCTAAGTTTAAAAGAAAAATACCAATTACCAGTTACTCTGAAGCACTGAATTGAATATGTTTCCTTCCTTCACCTTCTGGCTTCTTCTGAGAAAATATTGGAACCACTGTTTGATGATTAGCTAGGAAGTCATATGTCAGCTGGAAACAAACTAGAATTCATTATTTATCACTAATCAAGGCTTAGAAATGCACCCCCAGTTTAACAGGTGCCGGTGGGAATTTGCTGGAGTTTTGTTTGTAAAGACCAGCATCACATGGAAAGGGGAAGGGATTTACTAAGTCACCTGCCCTTCAGTTTCTGCAGACAACTGATGATCCTTTGTTATGACATGAAAAACAAAACCATCAGCACGTGTTTGAAACAATTGAACACTGCAGCCATATTTGGTCTTTTAATGGTAGCTTCCTGTATAGTGGGGTTGTTTTACCTATCTGTACCAGTATGTTCTCAGACTTTCAAAGCAGACAGAGCAAAAGACAGGAAATGTGCTTAACTGTGCTCAAAGTTTAAGAAGATGTCTTGCAGACATCTGATTGTTCTGAGCTGCTGGAGTTGATTGTCCTTTTTTTATTGCATATGTTTGAAATGCATGCAATTGCTATACTGTACATATTGCCCAAGTGCAACCCTAGCAATCTGTCACTGCCACTCTATGCCTGACAAGATAGGGGTATGCAGTCCATCACTTACCATCTCTGGGATCCCTCTCCTCCAAGGCTTTACGTTCTTAGCGCCACTCTTCCTTGTGGTGGAGCAGGTAAGTAAAAACCTGAAGTTGTACAGCAAAGCAGATAGCAAATCAAATCCTCTCTCAGCCCAATGATTTCCCTTACTGAGATGGAAATGTGCAATGCAATGTCACTATTTTTATTTGAAGATGTAACAGCCCATTGTAACAAACTGAGGGTAAACACATCATTTATTGCCTCCTATATAGAATGCAGTTTACTCTTGTAAAAGAGAACCAACATGCCAAATGCAGAAGCTAAACTCAGCCTATTTTAGAGTAATTTAAAGGGCAAAAGCCTCAGTATGAAAGCACTGATGCTTTGTGGGCAGAGGGGGAGCCAACTCAGGTGGCAGCAGAAAGGCCCAACTTCAGGCAAAAGGAGGTGCCACTGTGGGCAGCAGCTAGAAAGCCCACTCAGGGGACAGAAAAGACAGCCACTGTAGGTGGCAGCAAAGAGCCTGCTCAGAGTGCAAAACAGGGAGCTGCCATCAGGTGGCAGCAAAAGGATCTGCTCTGCACTCACCAGGTATTTACCGGGAAGGGGGGTTGCACCTTGGCATCTGGTGGTTTGATTTGTTCATATTACAGCTATAAAATGAAAACTGAGAGAACCAACTTCTCATGGAGATAAAAGAAAGACACTGTCCAATTTAGGCAGAGAGAAATGTTAACTTCTCAGATTTACTAGAGGGAGGAACACAAGACTGTGTTTATTGTTTCTTGCCACAAAACCAACGACCCTCGTCAGAAATGTGATTTGAACTTTATGAATGAAATAAGGGTAGACTGTGTTACTTTTTGGAATTTGTTTAATTGGGAGGCCAGAATGGAGGGGGTGAGACTGTACATATAGAGAAGGAGTGAAAAAATTATTTAGTTTTCTATCAGGGTAACACTTCTCCGACAGATGAACAATGACTTGCCTGGAGCATACAGTTGCTTAAATTGCAGCAGCACATGGTACTTCTGACTGATTTCAGCATCAATTAAATAGTCATCAATCTCACTGGACGATGGTAACTCCAGGACTACACTGCTTACCATGACCCTCTTATGGGCAAGCATTGAAATAGATAGTGAGGAGGGAAGGTTGCTGGAAACCAGTTTGGGTCTTCAGAGACAGCTTAGGCAGGGGACATCTGAGCAGACTAGGTGGGCAAAGTGGTCCTTTTCTGCCGACAAATTCTTTGTTTCTATGTTCTGTTTGTAGCCTTTCAGATTGTGCACTCTGGAGAATGTCACCACTTAGAAATGTCCATTTTGAAGAGGTTTGTCACTTAATTGTGAGATTGTCTTGCACATTTGACTGAAGAACCAATAGACTGGTTACAAACTGCAACAGAAAGTAGTAACAACGAATAGTAAGCGCACTTATCTCCTCGTTTTTGTCTGAGAAGTCCTGGTCTCCAATGCATTGCTACAGAAGCACTCCAAAACACTTTCTGACTTTGTTCACAATAGGAACTGGACTGCTATGAAGCTCAGTCCTAAGAAGAGTACAGTAAGGGGTTCTAAAATCCCTCCACCCTCCCGCACAGTGTACCTTACCTACCTGTCTGATGGTCCTACTTCTTAAGATACAGTTTATTAAAAGCAAACAGACTGAAAATATACATGAAATACTACCAAGCAGTACCAGGACCCAGTTATAACATAACTTGCACCTAGAAATATTCAGGAGGAATTTGTCAGAGATTAGAATAGAAAATATTTTGGAGAAATATAGGTGTCTTTTTCCATTCTAGGGGTTCCCTTGTATGTCTTATTTAGCTAAATATATGAACATTAGCAGTATTTGCAAATTTCACAAGTAAATAAATTAAGTAAAATGAGGAACACCAAGCCAAGTGTTTCAACTCAGTATCTGAAACTCAAAATATTTCTCAGAACTGTATACTGAAAGAGACATACAGAAAAATACATAACTAAGTAATTTATTGGCAGAACAAAAAGGATCAACAATAACATGCAAGATACCAATTAAATAACTTAATGGAGCATGGTCAGTCAAAGATTTTGTTAAACCCCCAATCCTAAGTGATTTGTTGAGACTTGGTTAAGTTGAAACAGATGTAGAGTTTTGGTTGGTTAAAATGAATGTTAATCAATCAATCAAAACTTTATTTGTAAAAGGCGCCTTTCCAGAACCAAGGCACCTGTACATAACATAATAAAAACAATATAACTAAAACAATAGAAATTAATCCAATCCTAACAACATTTAAAAATCATTATATTGAGTTACTATAACTAAAAGCATGATGGCTATCAATCGCTATCAAGTAAAATCATTGTTAAAAAAATAAGGATGGAGAGGGAGAGAGAATATACCTTGCAGTTCCCTACCTCAAATACCCCTGAGTAGCTACCTCCATCCAAGCTGTGGTATAGTATTACTAGATCTATTCCTGCACAAGCTGGAAAGAAAAGGAATACTTTAGTCCCAACATGCAAGCAAGAAAGCAACAGACAACCAGTTGCTTAATGTGCTATTGGAGGCACCTCTGCCACACTGCTCAAAATAAAGAAAGTCAGCACGTGAAACCTGCTGTAAATGCTAATTAACAAATTACTGCTAGTTCCTAGGAGAATTGTAGTACTGGGCATGAACCCTTGAACTGTGAAATCTTCCTTTGCTATCAATATTGTAAACTAGACAAAATGAAAATATAAAATAAATTCAAACCTGGTTAATCCATACCTTGTTATTATTAAAACCTAATTATCTGTGTGGGGAACCTCTATAGCATCTGTCAGTGAGTTTGCTATTGCTCTAAGAAGGCAAATATAGTCTTTGAATAGCAAATGTATCATGAAAAACATACTTTTTGCTGCTTTTTTGTTCAAAAGTGGGCACACGACCTTACATACAGCTGCTCGTTGTGTGGTCACAGTGTGCGTGCATGTGAAAGTGTGCTGCTCCTGATCATACTGCATCGTCAGCAAAGCTTGTTGTCTGCAGCAACATGTTTTTTGTTTAAAAAAAAAACATGTTTACTTACTGTGAGGCAGCCACTTTTAGTATTGTGCAGTTTCTGTTGTGGCGCCATCAGGCCGAAAGCATCTGACAGTCAAATGTATGTGTGTGATCCCAGTGAGCAGACAGGGTATGCGGATACCACCATGAGTGTGAGGTGGCCTCTCGTCCCTGTTTCGCAGCTGAATCGGTCATTCACTGACCATTAATGACTAATCCAGTAATCAATCAGAGACTTACGAAACCTAATGAATAATTTGTTAGCCTCATAATTATAGTTTGAAGGGTGGATTTTCTAATAGAAATAATCACATCTGCCACATCCACTGTCTCTTAAATATAGAAACCTCTGTTTCCAAATCCAAATTCTATGTTCAGAGCACTATGACAGTTCTTCCCATTCATTTTGACCTGGATAATCCAGTGTAGGTTTTAATGAAAGTGTTAATGACAGTCCTCCTAATCCCCCATAATCCCCTCTGGTGTGTTAAAGGGGAACAGCCAGCACAAAGGACCCTATAACCAAGTGAACTACAAATCCCAGAATCCTCTGCACCTGACATCAGGGCAGGACTGCAGCAGCTGGAGATTCAGTAGCTTGCAGGGCCTGTTAGTATATACAGTGGACAATTACCCCAGGGCAGTTGGGGAAGGAGTAGAATAGAAGGGGGAGCAGTGGGATTAATTTAGGATCAGCTGCATGAGTAGGAGCGAGTTGTGAAATCATGGGCATTAATTGCTGTGACATTTTAGACTTTAGGCATGTGCCGAGCATAGCTTTTACTGTGTATGCATGCTGCTTGTCTAGGGAAACCTCTATTTTATCTCCATAAAAGGAAAAACAGAATACCTACAGAAAAATACCCCCCAGCTCTCCTCTTAGTCTGCTGGTTAGCCCAAGGGCATCGTGGGAAAAAGGAGAACCAACAAACATAAGCACTGAAGAAGACAGCTCCATAGGGAACTGTTTAGCAAAACTGAAGGTGCTTAAGGCTAAATCCAGTAGCATGCTGTTATTTTACTTAAAAAACAGCACTTGTTCTCGCAATTAAAACTGAGAATATACCACGGGGAACTTTCAGTTCAGGTAGTATAAGGAGGATAAACGAAAAAATTCAGGTCAGCACCTATGCTGTAAAAGACCAGGCCAGAAACATAGGTTTAAGGTGTAAACAGTATTACGGCTTTATTGCACAAAAAACAGAACAACATAAAAGTCTTACCCTCCAGTAGCAGTTCTTAAAGTGTTTAGTGTCATTTGCTATACAAGGTAGAATGGCGAGGATTGCGACTCAAGGAAAAACTATCAAAGTTTCAAAAACAACTGCATGCCTCTCAACCAGGAAGCAAACAGTGCAGTGACACACATCACACGCTTATGTATCGATGATCAGGTCAAAATCAGAGCACTCCATTCTACCTTGTATAACAAATGGCATCTATCATTCTTTAAAGAGTAATCTAGTTTTATCTGCTTATTGTGGCATCTCCAACTAATTCCTTTTTCTTTAATTGTATACACATAGTTTCCAGTAGGCCCTGATATATGAGGTTTTTTTTTACCCAGAGAGCCAGGAAATTATGTAATGCACCATCAAAACAGATAGCAGAATCAAAAACAGTAGTAACATTCAAATCAGAACTGGATAAATATTTCCTAACAAAATCAGGGGTAAAGTGACCCCTCTGATGAGGGAGACAGACTTCATGGGCAACGAGCCTTCTTTTGACTTAACACCAAGTAAAGAGCATCAAGTATATATAGGAAGGATTTTCGTGACAGGGAAGAGAGAGCATTGCACATAGCAATGATGAGGGTGCTCCAAAGTTTAGGGAAGTGGAAGGAGAAAGCAGCTTGATCAGCAGAGGATGTTACAGAGGTGAGGGTGAGACAGCAGGTGTTAGAGATGCAAAGAGAGTAGGAGGTGGAAAGAGCAGAGGAGAGGAGGGAGCAAAGGTAGTGAGGGAATCCAGCCAGAATTTGGAGATGATGATAACACAATAAGAATGGGGCCTGACATCAAATGAGGGCAAGGAGAGTGTCTTAGCCCTGGGAGAGCAGCAAGACCAGCAAACAAAAGGTCAGAACTTTTATAACTCTGATATGCACTGCAGGCTATTGAATCTCCCCCTGCTACAATCCTGCTCTAATGTCAGCTGCAGTGGATTCTGGGATTTGTAGTTACAGAATACGTTAGCCTAAAAGTAAACAAAATTAGTCTGATACAATCTACAGTAAACAGGAAGCAGAACAAAGTGTTTTTACACACATACTGCACATTGGGGCCAGCTCCACACTAGGTTGTCGGTCCCTTTGTGGTGACTGTTCCCCTTTAAAGGTAAAAGAAAATAATTTTTAGATAGTTAACTGCTCTCCTATTTTCTTTTTCATGCCAGTTATGTACAGTATTATATAAAATGCTCTAACACAAGTGATTAGATGTGCACACAGACAGTCACGTGGGCTCCATGCTGAGCACTGGCCAAGTAGTTTCCCTTATTTATTTATTTATTTGTTTATTTATATGCAAAGCAGCAGCTGCTTGGCGCTAGGTGCCTGAAAGGGGTGGTTGGAGGAAGCTAAACTGTCTCAGTGAAAAGTGCTACCATGCTGTGTGGATGGCGAGTCCAAGCTTGGATGCTGACTACTGGATGAAGCATGCCATCACCATGGTAGTAAGGTCAGGTTGAGGCCCGTGTGCAAGGGAGGGAGAGATAAAATATAGTCTTAGACTTAGACAGTAGGTGTGAGTGCCAGGAGTATAAATATATATTCAACTATTAATGATATGGGTTACTGAAAAGGTGGTGGCCGTGCAGCTTGAGAGACATCTTGCCTCTTCCTCTGCCTATGAGCATTTCTAGTCTGGGATGTGGGTGGAGCACAGTACAGAGACAGCACTGGTAAGAGTGTTAAATGATCTTCTGATGGCAAGGGACTGGAGAGCCCATACCATCTTTGTTCTTCTGGACCTTTCAGTGGCATTTGACACCATGGATCATGAGGTGCTGCTTGATCGCCTACGGTTCTGGAGCAGCCTATCTGGGACTGTCATTGAGTAGTTCAGGTCATATCTAACAGGCAGAGTGCTGAGGGTGAAAATGGGACTTGTCTCATTGAACCCAAAGCCTCTGTGCTGTGGAGTACCACAGGGTTTAGTCTTGTAGCACTTACTGTTCACGGTGTATATGCACCCACTGGGGGACATTATCAGGCAGTACAGCTGGGTTTTCACTGCTATACAGATGATACCCAGCTGTACCTTGCCTGTGCACCCAAAAATCAGCTGTCAAACTCCGTATTTAACAGCTGCCTCGAGGAAATCCAGTCGTGAGTGACTCACAACTGGCTTAAGCTTAACCCAGACAAGACTGACGTGCTGGTTGTGGATATGGGTCACTGGGGGTGAGGATTGTTCCCCTTGTTCCCTCTAGTCAGGTGAAGGATTTGGGCATGATCCTAGATGATGGTCTAACACATGATGCTCAGGTGTTGACCATAGTCAAAAGTGGATTTCATCATCTTAGGAATATTGCCATAATCTGAGCCCTGATCCCCCAGAGTACCTGACCAAGCTGGTGCATGCTTTCATCATGACCAGGTTGGACTACTGTAATGCCCTGTACCTTGGGTTGTCTGGGGGCAATCTTCATGGCTGCAGTTGGTGCAGAATGTGGCTGCAAGGTTCTTGACTGGGGTGAGGAGGTTTGAACATATCACCCCAGTCCTTCATGGACTGTACTGGCTGCCAGTCAGGTGGGGGGTTGTCTTCAAGATAGGGCTCCTTACCTATAAGACCTTGCATGGAGAGGGCCCAGGGTATCTGCAATATCTCCTTGTTCCTTAGTGACCAGTCCAGATGCTCTGTTCTTCTGAGGGTGGCCTTCTTGTAGGTTGCAACATTCTCGAGATAGGGCATTTGCAGTGGCCACACCTACCCTGTGGAACTCCTTGCCTGGTTATCTAAGGGAAGCCCCCTCAGTGGAAGCCTTTAAAGGAGGATTAAATACATATTTGTTCCAGCAGGCTTTAATTGATTGAACTGCATTATGAATTACAGAATGGTTATTTATATATTTTATTCATGAAGGTTTATTGGCAGAATGATTTTTTTTATAATTTTCACTGTATTGTTTGTTGTACAGCGTTCAGAGCCCCAGGAATTGGGCACCCTATAAATAAAAATATCTATCTATCTAAATAACCCTGAGGGGTTATGAAGGGGAAAAGAAAAAGAGACACTGCCAGAACTGGGGGTAGACTCAGCTAAACAGGGGCCATCTTAAACAGCAGCAGGCTTCAGGGAGCAAAAAGATTGTACAGTGCTAACATTCAAAGAAATCTCTCTAAAAACAAAATACAGTATGTAAATAAACAAATGGCACAGTAAGAGAGAACACAAACTAGTGAACAAGCCCACATGATTATTTACCCACAGAAGTGATTGTTTATAACAAACTCTGGTCAGAGCCAGTACGGCTGCTCAAAGCAACAAGAGCTTAGTGAAACAGTAATCAGAGTTCTCGCTGCACCAGCATCAGCAGTACAGAAGATACCCGGGAGAACAGAAGCATGCATGCACTACTACCATGACCAAGATGGCCAGTGTAACAGAACTGCACATGTGTGATGATCATGCATGCACAGTTCGCTTTGGTGACCATCTTGGGTACAGCACCATCAGTTCTAGAATTATGGGACAAAAAATAGCGCCCCGCAAAGTGTGTGTATTTCTACGGCCAGAGGAGTAGAAGGGTCATGGAAACACACAGGAGTGGAAATGTGCCCCTGCACTGTGGAAGCCTGCAGGAGCGCTGTCCAGTCACGTGCTTCCCCAGTGCTAGAGAGATACCATGATAGCAATACGACTGCAGAACTCCACCCACGTAGCTGTAAAAATAGAAATTCTGCTTCAAGAAGTCTTTCATTTCAACAAAAGCGGTGTGTTTACCCCAACATTTCATTACATTCTTATTGGCTTCTTCAGGAGTCTGTTTATCACACCAGTTATAAAATATACAGATTGTTAAGAAACCATCCTAATAAAGACCACAGTTGAAACATTGTTTTTTTTTTTTAAGAAAAACAGACTTTCCATGACTTTAAATGCACCTACAGACTTGTTCCTGTGCTACTTTTGGTGAGCATTTCATTAAGGTTAATCTGTAAATAACACAGAAACTGTTCGCTTCAATACCTGAAGCGAGCGGTGTGGTGCCACACTTTCACACTGAATGGAGCCCCCCAACATCTGCCATATTCCTGGTTCACGGAGTTAACAAAATAAAAATTCAGTAAGTGGCAGCACGTAAATAAAAAAGGCTTTTCGGTGCAAAAAGTTTAATTGGGGGCAAAGCCTTTTGGGGCAGAGGCTTCATTATTTAGACAGTTTTCCTTTAAATGAGAGGTAGTCGTTTGTGAGCAGTTTCTGCTCAGTTTCTATAGCTGATGTTACACACCACATTACAGGTTATCACACTGGGGAAACTTCTATAAACAGTGACTTGGGGTTCACCATACAGATATTAATTACAAGAAATACTGTACAGACCTAAAGAAGTCAGCCATCCAGCTGGGGTATTAAGAAAGTGAACACTTTTAATTTTAAATGTGTTTCATAGTGATTTATGCAACATGCCATAGTAAAGTATTCATGTCAACAGAGCAGCACCAGGATTTTCAGACAGTTGGTCAGTAATTTCAAACTGAAGATTCCATTGTGGCCCATGATGCTGCATGATTCCACTGAAGAATAAGCCAAGATTGGTGCTGAGTAGTGGAGTCAACATGTTGTTCACTTAGGGGCCAGGATTTGAGAGAAATAGAGTGTTGTTCGAGTATAAAAGGAGCTGTACCACTCATTTTTAGGGAGATTCAGGAGAAATTTGGCAGCCAGACAAACCTGAAAGGAGCAGTTCCTAATCAGAGGGAGTCCAGCCTCTAGAGACCTGCAACCAGACAGGAACGGGGGGACTAAACTTTTACATGGTAAGCCCACCCTATAGTGGATCACCTGTATCCCAGAACCAGGGTCAGTAGAGCAGTAAATGAGAACATAAAGTTATTGCCTGCTGCACGTAGTACCTGTTCCTAACAGTTGTTTCAACCTGCATCCAGCAGGTTCAGCACAGCATTTCCAGTTACCCACCATCTTCAAGAACCATCAACAAGAGGGTTCATCTGTTATCTCTGGAGGGTCCAAGATTTTGTCATCTAAATTCCAGAGCTCATAAGGAAAATGGTACAGTACTTTCAAATTTATTTTGCAGTACTAGTTCAAGAAGGACCCTCATCTACCATACAGAAATGTGCGAGTCCCATTGCTACAAAAAGGACTACCATCCAGAAATGAAAGAGATTTTGCTCTGAGACTGAGAGGGCTATACATGTGATTTGCCTAGAAGTATTTGAGCCAACTGTGATTTTATGCTACGGTGATTACAGTGACTGCCATACAGTAAATGCTATGGAGTATAGTGAATATAGAGTATAAGTAACCAATTACACATGAAGGGGTGTGGATTAGTCTGGATAAGCACATGCCTAGGGTGAAATGCTTTTATGCAGAATAACTCATACCCTGGAGTGTGTTATTGTGCTTATAAAATGGGTATACTGTATGTTGAGAAACTGTGAGATTCTTTATAGAAAATTGTAAAATATGTAAAAAGTCTCATTTTATTGTAATTAGTCCCTCCACTTCCCACATGGTACTAGGGGCACTGTACTATTGTCCAGTGTCACTAAGGATGCTGTGCTGTGCCACGTTGTGTTTCAGGGACCCGCTGCATCTCTATGTGAGACCTCCAGCAAGACCACAGTTTTCATAAGGTCTTGCCTGCAGCATGTTATCATCTGCAAGAAGTGCATAAAAAAAAAGTTGCAGTGCTCTCATAGTCCCTGGAGGTCAGTAGGGAGTGCAAGAGAGCGCAGTGACTATGACTCCATGTGCTTTTTGGGTCGGGGGAGTGAGCAGGTCAGGCATTGTCTAACAGAAACAACACATTCAAGTGTTGCAAGTCAGTTCTTTTCAAAATTTTAAAGCGAGCAGCTTGCTAGGAAGAAAAACGTGGTGGCCAGGTATATACCTGATACAGTGACCAGTGGTCTAGGAACTTGCTTTTAAGTGTAGATTAGTCTAAATAAGAAAAAATAGCCAGAGACTCCTATGAGCCAATAAGCTTTCGTTATTTTTTAAGAGAATTTACAGTGTAAGTGAATGCTAAAGTGTTAGATACCGAAGCAAGGTATCTAAGTATAAAGGGTGAGTGAGTTGACTGAGGTGGGTATTGACCTAGTAGCCACTGTGAGCCTTAAGGCATCTGTAAGAGAAAGTGCAGCAACTTTGGTCCAAGGAGTGGCCTAGTTCTGGTGGCATTAGTAATATTTCAGGGCTGCTGCATATTGGTTTAGCCTACAGTCTCCAGGGTTAGCAGGTGCAGACATGTGGGATGAAAGAACACAGTGTTTAAGTACAAATACATAGAGTTTACGCTCCAGTCAATTTAAGAGGTTCATTGCAAAAGTGTAGCTGTTGATATGTTATCATTTGCAACCTATATCTGTCACACACACAGAACAGCCCAGTAAATGTACCTTTATTTCACTTGAAAACTGTGTCTGAGTCATAGTTTGATGGTATCCAAGTCTAACAATTCCTGTTGTCTCTGGTGTCAGTCCAGTAAAGTGCCTTCTTTCCCACACAGGTTCCCTCAGCTAACTAGTTGATAAGGCAGCCGTGCATAGCCTCCAGTGGTGGTGGGTTGAAAGTGAAGCAAAAAGAACCTACGGTAACTACTGGCAAACCATACATGTGATGACCTGGTTAGCGGGTTACACACAGACAACCTGGCTATTGGGTTGCTTCCCTTGAGGAGAAGCCCTCCAGGAGTTCCCATATCCTACTGGTAGTCCCCCTACATACAGGACTCCCCTTCTATTTGTAACTCACAATGAAAATATCCCAGGATCCTAGGCACCTAATCTGTCCCCAGTGCCAGAGGTCTCTCCCTGGCATGGTCCTGGGGTCCAGGGTGAAGCAGTCGCCGAGGTCCTCTGACCATCGTGGTGTCTGGGACCTCGGCAACCCACAGAGCCCTGAGGGTATCACACAACCTCCTTTTGCTTTCCCCACTGCTCTGGCTCCTCCTTCTTCCTTTCTTTAACTACCTGATGCATTTGTACCCTTGGCACCATGATGTCACCCTACTTGTCTACTCTGCCAAACTCTGCTCTTTAGCCTGTCTCCTCAGGTATGATGTCCCCCAACTTCCATGTCCTGATGAATAACCACCTACCCCTACTGCAATGAGGGGATTGTTATACACACATTTCTCAAAAACTCCTGTGCATTGAAACTTTTTAAACTACAGCACCAAAAAGTATTATAACAAAGAATTAAACTTACCAAGGCAAAGAATAAAAAATATCACTCAAACTACCTGAGAAGCCATGAAGTAATATGGTCCTGATCTCCCTCCTTGGCAATCATTATATATTGTATTAAGTAATCCCTCAATGCAGCACACACTGAGCACATTATGGTAAATGCATGGCTATGCTGAGATACTCTCTCCTTAGGTACGTCTCTGGGACTGCAACACTGTACATACACTCTATATAATCTTGCAGTGCCCAGTAAATGTATGTATTTGGGTTGCACTTTATTTTAAACATCAGTTTCAATGTAACTGCAGGGTAAGTAATCATCAATTATATGAAAAATGGGTAATTACACTGTATTTGCGTGTTTGTTGCATGCAACTAAATCACAGCTGCAATGCAGTTACAGTGTAGTTATGCTGTAACTACAGTGTAGTTGACTAACACTTAAAGTGTATTTGTCTTTAGGTTACCCCTCTGGTGCCTTTGTGAGGCCTCTGTATACACTGTATAGAAACATAGGGCTCTATTCTCAAAGGACATAGATTGCTGCAAGTCCCAGGTATGCCCAACGCACAGTGCATGGGGCTTGTAGCATTCCTTGTGCTGCAATCAGGATTCTCAGTCCCCTAGCCCTCTGTGTGCCAAAAGTGGTGAGTTAGACCAGCTTTTGATGGTCTGACTTCACTTACCTTTTTACGGGGTTTGCACTAAGTACTTGGCACAAGCCACCAAAAAAAGGGTGTGGTGTCACATACGTGAGCTACCTACTAGAATCGGGTGCATCACATGCCAAAGAGTTGGGGGCAGCTGCACCGTCGGCGCAGGGGTTCTGTAAGCCCTGCACCAACCTTTGAGAATACAGCCCATAGACTCTGTTGGCAGATGAAAACCAATAGGCCCATCTAGTCTGCCCCTTGTCCCTGCCTATTCTGATGCCTCTGATCCTATTTGGTCAATGGTGTCCCTTCTTCCCCCTTCCCCAACTTAATTTGCTTCCATGCCTCTCCCACACATGTTTGAAGCTCCCCACAGTCTGCCCCAACAACCTCCTCTGGCAGGCCCCTCCAGTCATCAACCACCCTTTCCCTGAATAAGTATTTCCTCACATCTCTCCTAAACTTCCCCCCCCCTTTGCATGCCCCATGTTCTAGTGCTTTCTTTTCCTTGAAAGGAAAAGCCCACCTGCAACTTGTTCACCCCTGTGAGGTACTTGTAGTCTCAATCATGTCTTCTCTCACTCTCCTTTCCTCCAGGGAGTACATGTTGCATTTCTACAGCCTTTCCTCATATGGCTTTTTGAGCAACCCTCACACAATTTTGATTGCCCTCTCCTTTACCGCCCCCACCCTTCAATGTCCTTATGGAGGCACAACCTCCAGAACTGGACACAGTACTCCAGGTGGGACCACACCAAAGATTGCTACAACAGCAGCACCACCTGCCTCCTCCTGCAGGAAATCCCCCACCCAGTGCACCCCAGCATCCTACTAGCCTGTCCCACTGCCCTGTCACACTAATCAGCTATCTTGAGGTCATCACATATGATGACCCCAGGTCTCTTTCTTGCTTGGTGACTGTAAATACATCTCACCCCATCTTATATGTAGCTCCTGGGTTTCCCTCCCTAAGTGCATAACCTTGCACTTTTTGGCATTTAATCCCAGCTGCCACACTCTAAACCACTCCTCTTGTTTCCCCAGATTACTCTGCACTCTCTCTACCTCTTCTTGAGTGCCCACCCTGTTGCACATTTTTCTATCACCCTCAAAGAGACACACCTTCCTCTTCAGCTGTTCAGCAATGTCAATTATGAAGAATATTGAAGAGAACTGGTCCAGCACTGATCCCTGTGGCTCCTGCAATTCACTCTCCCATCCCCTGATAATCTGCAGTTTACTGTCACTGTCTGCCTCCTATCCTTTAGGCAGCTAGATACCCAGCTTACCATGTTCTCACTCACCCTCAGGCTGCTTAGTTTCTTAACAAGTCTCCTGTGCAGTACAGTGTCAAATGCCTTACTAACATCCAGTTAGGCTGTATCCACTGATCCCCCTTGATCCGCCTTCCATAGAACCCAGTCAAAGAAATTATTGAGATTCATTTGACGTGACCTCCCCACTGTGAAACTATGCTGCCTGTGGTCCTGCAGCCCATTAGCCTCTAGGTACTCCATGAGCTTCTCCTTCAGTAGAGTCCCAATTCATTTCCCCACCACTGACGTGAGACTGAGTGGCCTGTAGTTGCTAGCTTCCTCCCACTTTTGTGCAGACAGACCACATTGGCCCTCTTCCAGTCCTCAGGAACTGCCTGCATCTCCAATGAGATGCTAAACAGCAATGCCAGAGGGCTTGCTAGCACCATGCTCCATTCTTTTAGGACCCTTGGGTGAATCCCATCTGGCCTCATAGCCGTATTCTCCTTTAGGGCTTCCAACCCCTTCTGGACTCTCTCTCTCTATCTGGACTCTCTCTACCAAGAGCAGATTCTGTCCACACCCCTCTCCCCATGATGCTTGCTACCACATGCTGGCCCATCCTCCCTCTCTCCCTCTACTATGAAGACTGAGCACCATTTAAAATTTCAGCTTTCTCTTTATCTTTCTCTGCATAGTCCCCCACCATCCCATGATTCTTACTATCCCTCCCCATGCCTTCCTCTTTTCATTCATTGTTCCTGAAAAAGGTATTGTCCCCTTCTTTGACTTCCTTAACTATCCTCTCATCTGTCTGTGCTTTATTTGCCCTCACCCTTCATCCTGCTTCCCATTGTTTTACTAGAGATACCTCCCTGTCTACTACCATCTGGGTCTCCTTGTACTTCCTAAATACTTCATTGTGTTTGCCACCTCCTTAGAAAACTATAGTGGCCTCTGTCATAAACCCACTCAGCAGGTCATCCCTCTACTCCCAAAGTGACAACCTCCGAGTGCAGTCTTGTGAACAGTTTAACAGAACAAGCTAACCCTCTTGTCTGTTTTCTGAGTTCAGATCAACCTTTGGTCTGAAGTTCTGGAGGATTCAAACTGTGAACCTCTTGCTAGCGTACCCAATACACAGGCTCAGATATTTCTGTCTTTGGGGGCCAGATATTTTTGCCTACAGGCACCTAACCAGGGTACAGAAATGAACCCTTAAAAACTTTAATAAAGACCTCAGATTTAAAACGCTTCTCTTTCCAGTTTGGTATCACCATTCAAGCTTATGCCTAGTGTTTGCTATAACCATATATACTTTTCTTGACAAATGAAAGACAATCAAAGACAGACCAAGTACGCTCTAAAAAGAGTTTTTACTAAAATAGATAATAATATGTAAAACATACAATACAGAACTATTATATCACAAGACATACAAATCTATTAAAAGAACAAGGTTTTAAACAGTGCAATTCTTACTACAGTACTTAGTCTCTAAATACCTGCTTAAAAGTGCTCACAGATGTTTCTTTGTCACAGTCTAGATAAATGAGTCTCTGTAAAGTCAAACAGAATAATGTTTGAAATCTGGTATTCCCAACCTACTTGTATGAGGTCACCTAGCTCCTCTCTGTCAGAATATATAAAAAATATTTATATAAAAAACAGGAAGTCTTTTCCAAGTATTAAATTCTGCAACCTCAGCATGACTCATGTCCTCCAAATGACATTTATTTGATCTCATGATAAGCTTCCCGCTTCCAGGACATGAAAGCATCTTTATGATTTTGCACCAGTTAACTAAACCTGGTTTCCTCTCTTAACGTCATAAAAGGGATATTCTCAACTCAGGACTTTTCTAGCCTGTAATTAACTTTATGCAAAGCAGGATATCCTTGATCAAGGTCTGTTATACTCTGTCATTAGCTTTAGGACTGCCATGTAACACCTGATATCTAAAACCTGTGTGAGTGTGTGTGTGATCTCACATGCTGTTTTAGCATTTCTCATGGGACACAATCCATACGCATTTTTATATTTACAAAAAATCATCATACAGCACTCAGAACTGGCAGTCCACATCACAGCCTCTTCTTCCTCCTTCCCTTGCTCACTTCTTTCAAACACCATGCCATTGCCTTGACTATTCCCTCCTTAATCCTTCTCATTTGTGTCTCCACCCCCCCAAACATCACATCCTTTAAAGTATTTACTGAGGCAGTTTCCCATTTCTTTAAAATCTGCCCTCCTAACGTCCATGACCTTCACCTCAGTGTGCTTTTTTTTTCTCCTGCCTGATCCATGTGCCAAACCACAGTACAGTGATTGCTTATACCCAGGAGGCTTCCCACTGTGTACCCACTGTATATATGACAGTAATCTGGGTAATGCATAGTACTTTGTGTTAAATAGGTAGGTAGCACACTCGCCTCTGAGGCCGGGAGATCAGAGGGCTGTGGGTTCAGTTCCCACATCTGGCACTTGGGTTAATATCCCAGTACTGACACTGTAATGCAGCATGAGAGGGGTGCTGCATTTCTGAGGTGCCATCTTTCGGATGAGAAATTAAATCGAGGTCCCATCTGCCTGGATTGGTGGTAGTTCAGGTGGATGTTAAAGATCCCATGGCACATATCGAAAAGAGTAGGGGAATTTCCCCGGTGTCCTGGGCAAATTTCCCTCATTCACTAAAAATACCACTAACAGCTTAATCTGGTTCAAGGTCAGTTGGCATTCATCTGTATCCCCCTCCCCCCCGGGTCGTGCCTGAAAATAGGCAGGATTTGTCTAGTGCACTTACCCGGTCAACAAAAGCTAAATAAATAAATAAATGCATGTGTCTATGTTTAGATCCCCCCAGGTACCTCCCTGTGGCTGTGCTACTGTATATACACTGAGTTCTAATTACTTTTCCAGTAAACAGTATGCTGTACAGTATATATGACATTATAATAATTAATGTTTCATTGCTTGGATGCACCATTCTAACATTTCTCTGTGACTGCATAATATGCATTTGTACAGTATGTTAACAATTAGGGGGTGTGAGTAACAAATATCAAATTCTGAATACCACGAATAGTGTGCTATTCAGTATTCGGAACCCAAATACCAAATAGTGACACTATTCAGTCAGTATTCGGGTCAGCTTTTTTGTAGGATTTTAAAATCTCACAGGACTTGTTGGCCAATTACTGAGCATTTGCCAAAGCCAGATCATATGATTGCCACACTGCAGCAGAGATAACGTGGTAGAGAGAGCTCTGAGAGTGGGAGAGATTAAGCACAAAAAAATTATGTTACATTACAAAACCTTTGCTTTTTTGTTAGTATACTGTGTTTCTTTTAGTGCCTGGTACTAGTAGAGATTTTTTCCCAGAGAAATCATCTGATCTATTGATTTATTTAGCAGGAGCTGTGCAGAGAGACTTGCAGTTTCACTATCTTAATTCCACAGTCCTCTGTGCACTGTAGAAGTGCCAGAGAAAAAGACAGTGTTACTGAAACTATTTTATATATTAATTGCAGTAGTTCTAACTTCTAGCTTGACTGCTGTACTTATTTAAAAAAATATATCTTTAATTTGGTTGTGTAAGTAATAAATATTCTGGTGGGCTCAAGTTTCACAAAAGCCAGTAGCAGCCAGAAATCTCGTAGGGCAGTCGACTGACTGCATTCCCAGGCCACCGTCCTCAGCTTAAAGCCAGGCAGTGATACCACACAGTCACATACACACCCTTGCCTGAGTGCTGCTTGCCAGAATTTTTTTGTGCTAAAATAAATCAGTACTTCCGTACATTTAAAAGTATTTTAGTTCTGGCTCAAATAATAGGGTGTAATCTGGGCTCAGGTTTTATGAAAGTAAGTAGCAGCCAGCAACCTCAGAGGGCAGTTGGCTGACTACACATCCACTGCCTGCAGTTTAGGGTCAGGTAGTGATGCCACACAGTTGCACTGCACACTCACTCTTGCCTGCCTTGCATGCTGCTTGCAAGAATTATTTTGCTCAAAAATAAATCAGCACTTCTGTACATTTAAAAAATATTATAGTAGTTCTGCTGTAGAAATCTGTCTTTAAAAAAATTGGTGGTGTAATCTGGGGTTGGGCTGAGGTTTCATGAAGGGCAGTTGCAGCCAGCAGTCTGGGAGGGCAGTCAGCTGACTGCAGTCTGTTATCCCTGCCGCAGTGAATATTACCAGTATGTCATGTCCACTACAGGTAATTCAGTTATGCCTCCTGATTCTCATCTTCTCAGTACTCCTGAACAAGTTGTAGAGGAGGAGCAGTCATCTGGCTCTGAGTATGTCGCTCCATATGAATTGCCCAGTGACATGTCATCTTCTTCTTCATCAGAGGCAAATGCAAGTGATTTTGAGGATGAGGCAGAGTATGCTATGTACCTTGAGGGCAGAAAAAAAGGGTGGCTGGCAAAAAAGCCTTTAGGAGTAGCACTAGTACTCAGGGTAGAACAAGTAGCTGTAGCCATTAGAAAACCAAACAAGCAAAACTGATGTTTCTTCAGCAGGCTCCGTCACAGCCTGAAGGACAGCTGAGTATAGGCAGGACTGGCATGGCACTATGAGGGCCAATGGTTATAAGGCAAGAACATGAGGATAAGACAGGCACATCTGTTGAAAAAAGAACTGGAGGATGTGGTGCTACCAGAATCATTGGTAACCGCAGTGTTAAGAGTGCAGTGTGGCTTAATTTCACTGTGTCAAAGAAGGACACAAGGAAGGCAGACTTTTGAAGCAGTTCAAATGATGTCTCCCATGGCAGTTCCAATGATGGAAGATCTGCATGCATGAACAAAGTATCGTACATCACATCCAACAGCACAGCAAATCACACCGCTTATTGCTGAGCTGATGGTGCTGAATCTCCAGCCTATTTCAGTTGTGGAAGATACTGGCTTCCAATGGCTTCTCCACTATTTGCACCCGCATTATCAGATAACATCTTGTACTACGCTTTCATGGAGTGTATTACCACAACTGTATGACAGCATGTGATCCACTGTTGCTGCTCTGCTTGCAGAGTCTGTGGGTGGTGTTTTTCACTGCACATCAGATATCTGGACTAGCAATAACTCCCTGCATGCCTGTCTCTCCTTAACCACACACTGGTGTGTACAACAGCATGTTGCTGCTGTTTCCTATGCATAACCTTTTGGCTCACCATTGCCCTCCACACAATCTGATAGTCTCATTAGGTCAGCTTTGCTGAACATCAGACTAATGGGGGAAGCCCACAGAGCACATAATAGTCTCACATTCCTTCAATAACAGTACTAGGACCAACAACATATTATCCTCAGCCTGTTCCATCCGCAGCCACTTCCATCACTCTGTAAAACTCACTAACAAATTACGAGACGTTCAGGAACACCTTGGTCTGCCCCAACACCATTTAATGCAAGTTGTTAGCATTCAGTGGAATTCTTTATACCTGATGCTTTCAAGACTACTGAGCAAAAGCGGGCACTACACAAAATGTCTATGAGGCAGACATTTGAAAGGACATCATGATTGGTTAGTTCTTGGTGGCAAGATGAAGGTTCTTGCGCAATTTGAGAGGAGTACATGTGACCTAAGTGCTACCACAGCCTTAGTTAACCAGTTATCCTAGTTATGCTTATTCACAAAAGATCTTCACAATGGTTTTTACTGACAATATAACGAGTACACAAGAGGTCACTGAGCTTGTTAATCATCTTGATGCAGAATTTGATGCAGGGTTCACCACAGTCATGGATAACTACCATCATACATTTGCTAACATGTTGGACCCTAGTTTCAAATGCAAGACCATTCATATAGCCATGGACAGCCACAGTTTAGGCAACAGCTGAGTGAACAGTTAAGCAGTGCCATGCAGGCAGCGAGACACTTGGAAGGGGAAGAAGATGCTCCAGTTCAGGTTCCTGAGGGAGCGAAACAGGCATGAGGTAGTTTGGAATCTGATGGTACTGGTGGAAATGGGGAAAGATGGCATAGTGGGAATGCAGAGGAGAGTGAATGGCATTACTGAGCACATCACCGCTTCAATAGCAACACAAATGCTCACAGTCTCAGCCTCTCTCTGCAGAAAATTTACTTAATGACCACTTTGCAGAATCAATTGAGCCATTTGAAGTTGATCCACTGGGTTACTAGATTCAGAAAATGAACTCCTCACCTCACTTGGCACAACTTGCTTTAAAGGAAAACTACTCCCTCATATATTCTAAATGTTATTTGTTCCATTTCAACAGACAACTCTTTTGATGTAGCTGTTAAAGATGTATGCATCTGCTTGAGTCCATTTTCACAGTTCATACTAGGCCTTGTTACTGTCTTGGGAGGCTCCATTTTGTGGTTGTTGAAATCGCATTGTCCCTGAGAGCTGCATTAGCATATGAGAACATGATGCGTAATCACCCTTTAAACTCCACAGTATGCCTGACTGCTTAATTAGTATTCAAATAAATAAGCTGCAAGAAGGTGTGAAATACCACATTTACCTTCGATGAGCTTTGCAAACTATTTGAGTTATGATGCAGTTTTTTTCTCCCTAAACTCCATTCAGTTTATGAGTTTCCAGAGAATTTTTGCTGGGTATTTGTTCTTTCATCATAGAGATACATGATATAAATGGTTGATCTGACATCATGTTCTCATATGCTAATGCAGTTCTCATGGACAATGAGATTTCAACAACCATGAAATGGAGATCCCCAGAGCTATCACAGGGGCTATCGTGAGCAGTGAAAATGAATTAAGTCTAACACATATAGCCCTAACAACTACAGGAAAGGAGTTGTCTGTTGACATGGAAACAAATAAAATGTAAATGATAGGAGGGTGTAAGTAAGCTACCCTCCTACAAGTGTGCCATCCAAGAAGATATTTAGCACTGCTAGTGAAGTTGTTGAGCCACACTGTTCCAAGCTGAACCCTCAACACATTGAACATCTAGTGTTCATTAAGCTAAACTTACCAGTAGTTGGCTACAGTTATGATCTGCACACATAAAACTGGTGGTACAGTACTACTGTCGATCTCCCTAATATCATGACAGTGTAATGTTACATTTTTTTGTAGCTCACCCTTTCTTTTTTCTATCATATTAAATATTGAATTTAAAGGGTAACTCTCCACTCCCTGGGATATATGCTGCAGGACCACCATGAGGCGCCTCTTAAACTAGAAACAATTAAATGGTGTATAATGTTTTAGTGCACCTGCTATTATGTACTTTAGGTTGCTAATTATCTATTGGCAGAAAAGGACTGCTTGGCCCACATAGTCTGCCCCTATTATTCATTCCTGCCTTATCGGTCTCTTCTGCAGACCCTAAAGCAACCCCGCTGCCTCCCTGCCTGTTTTGAAATACACCCTTATGCCTATCCCATGCATGCTTGAAGTCCCACACTGTTTTTGTCACCATCATTATGCTGGCAGTCTGTGTCAGGTATCTATCATGCCTTCCGTAAGTATTTCTTCACATCTGCCTTGAACTACCCTTCAGCTTCATCATATGCCCCCATTGCCCCCGGTACTTGCGCTCTTTTTCATTTGAAAGAGACATCCCTTATGTGCCCTCTTCAGGGACGAGCAGAACACGGCGTGCATCCACCCCTTCTCCCCAGGATTAGGAGATCTGTCATCAGACTTTCAATCCTAGTCCTCCCTTGCCGACCCCCAATGACCCGGGCTCTTTCCCAAACCCGGGTCACTGGCATGAAGCCAGGTGTGGTGTCCAGTGCCTCAACCCTCAGCACCACCAGGCCAACTGCCAGTGCCATTTTAGTTGCCCTAGGCAAAACACAAGATGTCACCTCATCTATAGCTTTTGATCAGTCTATGATGTCCATCTCTCACCTGATCACTGACCAGTGCAGTAGTTTATTGCCTTTTTGGGCTGCTGAAAGGCTGTTGGGGGTGTTCATAGCAGAATTAACTGTTGCACTTCAAAAGGAAAGGAAGTGCAGGACTTTAACAGTGTTGCGCTTATATAGTAGAGTGAGCTGATCATCACGTGATCAGCTGTTCTACTATAGAAGCGCAAGCAAGTGAATGATTTCATTCACAAGAAGGCAGCCGGCTGAGGAGCAGGACAGACTGCGCCGGCTGCCTTTTTTTTTACATTCTCTTTAGCTGCAGGGTGTAGGGTGCATCTGGCTACTGGGGTGGGGATAGGTGTGGGTGTGGGCATGTGTGTGGGGGGGGCATACACAGTATTGAAACTTGGCGGGCGGCTGGCAGTGGAGGCGGATAGGGTTGTGCCAGTCGCCCATTTGATTTTGCTTGTTTTATTTCTGAGCAAAATAACAACTTGCTTGAAGTGGTTGTGGGGAGGAGGGGGTTTGGGTGCTATCTGAGGGTGGGGGAAGGGAGTTATTTCTTATCTTGCTAGATCTGGGCTGGGGGGCACCTCTTAGCTGTTTTATTAAAAAGCAGCAAAAGTGCCGAATACCAAATATTCAGCCGAATATTCGGGTGCATGGGCTCCAAATACTGAATATCAGCCGAATATTCAAGAAAAGGTATTCACACAGCCCTACTAGATTTACCAAGGGATTGTCCAACTGCATTCGTGAGACTGGAAGCTGGGTTATGCCCATTGTATGCTAGAATTAAAAGCAGGGCAGTTAATTACTGGAATAAAATAGTGAATATGACCAATGACAGACTGCCAAAATTATGTTGGATAGATTATTTGGCCCATCTGGAGGCTGGACTGGCTCCGATAACATAGTTTTCTATTGTAAACCTGATGGTAAAAAGAATGGGTCTGGAAGACCTCTGGTTATGTAGGGCATTGTCTAACGAGAACTGTTATGTAAAGGAAGCTGACCAGAGAATTAACTACTGTATGTGGAAATACAGAATGATCTGGCAAAGATCCATGAGATGGATACACAAAGATTTTATCCTAGTATAAAACTCAGTGGAGAAATTGAATTTTATTTAATTCATTGTGAAAATAAATGGCACAGAAATATGTTATGTAATTTAAGATTGGAAAGTTTGGGGATAATGAATCTGCAATATGAAAAATGGTGGGGTCAGTTTGGGAATAGATTGAATTGCAAATGCAATCATGTGAAAATCTCAAGTCTAATGCATAAGCTTTTAGAATGTGATAAGTTGTCCAGTGAGAGAATAAAATGGGCAATGCCTTTAATACAAGCATGTAATTTTAAAAGTAAGGAGAGCTGTAAGAAACAATTATTAAGACTAGATAAAATTAAAGAGATTTGTGGCCTGGCAATGTTCATAAGTAGAATGAAGACAGGTTGAATATGTTTTTATCAAATCCAGAGCACTCTGCTTTTTATATGTAATGTCATTGTCAACATAGTATCTGTATTTATTATATTGTATGTATTGTATGGTGATGTAACAAAATGTGATTTTTATGTTTGCTTGCGCGCATGCGCAAGAAACATTATGTGACAGCTTAGGAGAGAAGCAGGTTAGGGAGGCGCGGCAATGTAGCAGCCAAGAGAGGCACAGCATTTTGGGGCTTGGCCATGGTGCACCAATGGAGGCACAGTGTGCTGATGACACTGGCTTCCAGATGTTGCACCAAGTTATAACGTTTTCTTCGCAGCAATCACGGGCCGCCTCGTCATTGTAGCGTCAGCGATTTGCTACAATGAGGGAGTGACCCGTCACTGCTGGGTGGAACATTGCTAGTGTGATACTGTTTGTGAACATAGCGGCGCCTTGTTGCCATGTTCACAAACAATATCAAATGGCCCCAGTGCCGAGGGGTTGCCCAATCCCCCTTGGCAGCATGCCTCCCTGCACAGCATGTTTTGCCGACGGGGCT
This sequence comes from Neoceratodus forsteri, assembly GCA_016271365.2. Classification (NCBI taxonomy): domain Eukaryota; kingdom Metazoa; phylum Chordata; order Ceratodontiformes; family Ceratodontidae; genus Neoceratodus; species Neoceratodus forsteri. The sequence goes on along the minus strand of CM028133.1, from coordinate 1,027,449,450 downwards.
AATCCCTGACGGCTTGCATCCCTCGGGTGCAATTTCAGTTGACAGAAGAGCCACTCCCGTCGGCATAAGTCCCCCAAGGGCAAGAGAGCGACAGTAGTACTGCCAAGGGGGTGCCCAGCCCCCTCAGCTGTTCGCCCCCATGCTTTTGTGCTGACAGGGGTGCCCAATCCCCATCGCCTACAAGTGCCCCCTCAACAGTCGGTTGGCATGCTGGGAGCCCACCCCAGCATGCCAAATTCTCAGTTAAAAAAGTCCCCTAATGTCTTTAGTTTTTTTTCACCTGTAAACAAAGAAAATGGTCCCTCGCATCTCCCTGCCCACCCCCAACCTGCACCACCCACTGTGCACCCTGCCTCCCACACCCTCCCGTTACCCCATACTTACCTCCAGAGTCCAACGCGACAATCTTCGGTGGACCGGGAACAAGTCTGCACTCTTCAAAGCCGACCGCGAACTGAGGAAATGCCGTAAGCTGTATAATGGAATAAATAGGGTTTTTTCAACTTTGATGCATATCTCGGGCATCTTCTGGAATTTTTGCACCAAATTTTCAACATGGGGTTTTTGGGACCCCTCCTCATTAATTATGTCACTGTCATGGCATTAAGCGGCCTCGAAAGGTGATTTCGCGGTCACTACGCGGGATCACCTTTTGGGACCGATTAATGAAATGACAGTGCCAGTGTTCATAAGGTGGGCTCTCAAAAAGCCTATGTTGCAAATTTGGTGGAAAAAAATCCAAAAAATGACTGTTTTATGAGCGTTCGTTGCACAGTTGCTACACATGCTCGTAACTTCGCGAATTTGCAATATTTTCACACCAGATTTTCAACATTGGCATTTTTTCATACCTCCTTGTGAACAGTATAGCTGTCATTTTTCACACCCTGGCCAAAATGTGTTTTCGCACTTCTGGCGCAGAATAGCTCGGTCGCTATGGGAAATCCATGTTTGGGACACATTATGAAAATGACAGTGACACTGTTCATTAGTAAAGGTCATAAAATGCCTATGTTGAAAATTTGGTGCCAAAAGTCCATAAAATGACTGTGCTACGAGCATGCATTGCGCAGTTTCCACGCACACTCGTAACTTCACACATTTGCAATATTTTCACTCCAGATTGTCAACATTGCCATTTTTCTGCATCTCCTTATGAACAGTATAGCTGTCATTTTTCACATCCTGGCCGAAATGTATTTTCGCTCTTCTGGCGCAGAATAGCATGGTCGCTGCGGGAAATCCATGTTCGGGACACATTATGAAAATGACAGTGACACTGTTTATTAGCAAAGATGCTAAAATTCCTATGTTGAAAATTTGGTGACAGAAGTCCATAAAATGACTGTGTTACGAGTGTGCATTGCGCAGTTTCCACACACGCTCAGAACTTCGCACATTTGCAATATTTTCACTCCAGATTTTCAACATTGCCATTTTTTCGCACCTACTTATGAATAGAACAGCTGTCATTTTTTCACATCCTGGCCGAAATGTGTTTTCGTACTTCCAGCGTAGAATAGCACGGTCACAGTGGGAAATCCATGTTCAGGACACATTATGACAGTCACAGTGGCACTGTTCATTAGCAGAGGTACTAAAATGCCTATGTTGACAATTTGGTAAATAAAGTCCATAAAATGACTGTGTTATGAGCATGCATTGCACAGTTTCCACTCATGCTTGTAACTTCGCACATTTGCAATATTTTCACTCCAGATTTTCAACATTGCCATTTTTTACGAACCTCCTTATGAACAGTACAGCTGTCATTTCTCACATCTTGGAGAAAATGTGTTTTTGCACTTCCGCTGCAGATTAGCGCGGTCGCAGCGGGAAATCCATGTTCGGGACACATTATGAAAATGAAAGTGACACTGTTCATTAGCAGATGTGCTAAAATGCCTATCTTGAAAATTTGGTCACAAAAGTCCATAAAATGACTGTGTTATGAGTGTGTGTTACGCAGTTTCCACGCATACTCGTAACTTTGCACATTTGCAATATTTTCACTTCAGATTTTCAACATTGCCATTTTTTCACACCTCCTTATGAACAGAATAGCTGTCATTTTTCACATCCTGGCTGAAATGTGTTTTTGTACTACCGGGAGCAGAATAGCGCGGAAACTGTGGGAAATCCATGTTCGGGACACATTACGACATTCACAGTGACACTGTTCATTAGCGGAGGTCCCTAAAATGCCTATGTTGAAAATCTGGTGAGAAAATCCATGACATGACTGTGTTATGAGCATGCGTTGCACAGTTTCCATGCAAGCTCATAACTTCACACATTTGCAATATTTTCACTCCATATTGTCAACATTGCCATTTTTCCGCACCTCCTTATGAACAGAACAGCTGTCATTTTTCACATCCTGGCTGAAATGTGTTTTTGTACTTCTGGCACAGAACAGCACAGTCACTGAGGGAAATCTGTGTTCGGGACACATTACAAAAATCACAGTGACACTGTTCATTAGCAGAGGTGCTAAAATGCCTATGTTGAAATTTGGTGATGGAACTCCATTAAATGACTGTGTTACATGCATGCGTTGCGCACTTTCCATGTATGCTCAGAAGTGCACGCATTTTTAATATTCCCACTACAGATTTTCAACATTGCCATCCCTTCACACCTCCCTATGGATGGCACAGCTGCCATTCTTCCCATTCTGCCCAATCTGTGTTTTCATACATGTGGCACAGAATGGTACTGTCACTCTTGGAAGTCAATGTTTAGGACACATTGACAAAATCACACTGCCACTCTTCATGAGAAGAGGTCCCAATGGGGTCACTGTACAGCCAAATACCCTAAGGCACACCTCAACACGTGTCACTGTCTGCAGAATAAGGTGAGGTTATATGGCATGACCATCATGGGCCATGACCCACACACTTACCCCAATGCCTCTCCATCTCTACAAGATGGAGGTGGGGTTGGCGTGAACTTCCATACTTCACTGCCATTCCTATTCTGCATCGGTCTAATTCCTGCATTCCAACTGCTAATACCAGCAAGCAAACATTCGGCATTGACAAATGCTTGTTTATATAACTAATTGTGATAAACTTAAAACTTGAAACTTTAAATATTTGTCTGACATGACCCCCACCACCATGAATCTATGCTGCCTCTGTTTTTATAACCCACTGGATTCAAGATACTCCACAATCCTTACCTCTAGCAATATTTATGTTAATGTCTCCACCACTGATGTCAGGCTGATAGGCCTATGGTTGCCATCCTCCTCCAAGCTACCACTCTTGTGAGGCATGCCCAACATCTGCCCTCCTCCAGTCCTTAGAAATGTGTCTCAAGACCATTAGGTATGTCTGATCCTACATGAATAGTGGTGGATTCCCCAGGGAATTGTGTTCATTTCCTGCACTATATATTTATTACCTTATGGAGTATGCATCTGTCTCAGGAGTCACAGATTTTGTCTCAGAAATTTCCTCAGCCTTTCCTAAAGCCAACATTTCTGTTTTGAAGAATATGGATTAAGCATAAAGTCATTCCAGATATTGGTGTCAGTCTAGTTCTTCAGAAAATATTTTCACAGTAGGTCATACATTGTAGCAGGTTCTAAGTAAATGTTACCCCTTTTTGGATGTGTCTCATTTTTGACTATTTGCCCATAATTTTTGAAGCAGGTGATGAGAGATGTTTTTTATGTTTGTAGACCCTTTCTTTCTGCCATGTATTTATAACAGCTCCAAATACTGCACAATGTACATTTGGGTAACAGCCAACCCATGTGAGGGATACACAGTACTTTAAGGAAAATGCATGTGCCTCTGTTAAGATCTCCTTCACTTAGTCCCCACTCAGTGACTGCACTATATACATTGTATCTTATAATAAATGCCACCTACTGTACAGTAGTATAGATTATATGCTATTTTTAATAGTAATAAATGTTACTGTCTATCACAAGAGCTTCTTGCCAAAGACTCTCAATAATTGCATAATATATGATGGCCAGGATATTATAAGGAGTTAGCAACATTGTTTTTTGCCCTTAAAACAGGGGAATCATTAAGAGTGCCATACTGAAAGACACAGTTAGTGAGGCACTAATCTGTAAATGAATACCTGAGTGCCTATGCAAATTGTCTAACTGTGACTTGCTTAAAGGTGCTATGGCATACTCCAAAGTTTGCAGAGACATTAACCAGCCATTAGTGCCGTGATATTAAATGCCTTCACAAACCTGATAGTAACTACATATAAGGCAGTACACTCCCCTCCCCCAAACACTAGGTACCCAAACCAGCCCTGGTAGTCTAATGCTGCCTGCACCCCATCACTATCCCAGTGCAGTTATGCATCTTCTTCATAGTCTCAGATGGTCAGGGTGGTATCTAGGATACTCCCAGCTTTGGTGCCATGCCACCATATGGTGCCATAGATATGGCTCGGTCACCAGACTAATGGCATTATTTTTAAGTCTGCATGCATGCAGAGTAGCTCTGCATTGGGGCTTACTCCAATTTGCAGTAGCTGTGTATGGTTGATGGTGGCTAGTGGTGGCAGTAAGTATTGGGTAAGAGCCACCTGCCATCTTGGTGCAGCGCAGGAAAGAACAATGACATGAGGATCAGGGGGACTGGTAGACTACCAGGAATAATGGAAACAGTGATTTGGACAGGAATTAGGTGCAGGGCAAGCATTAGATTACCAGGGAGCAATTTAACAGTGATCGGCCCATTGATTGGAGGGCAAGAGATGACTAGACTATGAGGGATAGGTTTAACAGCAATCGGGGCCACTACGCTAAGACTTTTATTTTATCAGAATGGTGATTAGGTGAGGTTGAGCAGCGCTACCTCCAAAGTGACTGATTGCTTCTTTTCTGTAAAGAGGTTATACTCGTACAGTTTGATTGTAGTTAATTTCTGAGGTTGTGGTTTGGTAGGAGTGAATGGGTTAGTGCCTGCCTTCTTCAGCTAGTTTATTGGAAAATGCCTTTAGCACTTACAATGTGATGCTATCTACTCCCTTGGAGGCTACTAAAGGCTTTCCTCCAACTCCAGGCTTGACTTAAAGGGAAGGCCCCCACAGCCTTTTATTCAATTTTCCTGTGTAGTTTGTAGGCATGATCAATGAATGCCTTTATTTCTCCCTCTTAATTTCATTAGGATTTAAATGTGCATGAAGGTGCTTAAGTCTGCTGTGAAAACCTGCTTGACTCCATTGCAAAGGTCATGACCCAACTCACGTAAGGCATCCTGGAATTTTATAAGAACATAAAAAAAGTGTCGGCAGATGGGGATCGTGTGATCCATCTAGTCTGCCCTAGAAACTACCCCCCTCCCTATTCAGCCTTCATCCTAACTTGTCCTTTATGTCTGTCCCACGTGAATTTGAACTCCCTGATTGTCTTCAATGCTACCACCTCCTGGGGCAGGCTGTTCCACAGATCTATCACTCTGTCTGTGAAAAAGTACTTCCTGAGGTTGCTGTTGAACCTTCCTCCTACCAGCCTCATATCATGCCCTCTCATGTGTGCTGCCATGTTCTGTTGAAATAGATTGCCTGTCTGAGCTGCATTAAATCCTCTCAAGTACTTAAATATTTCAATCATGTCCCCTCTGTTTCTTCTCTGCTCAAAGGAATAAAGGTTCAGCTCCCCGAGTCTTGCTTCATATGAACTGTGATGCAGTTCATGCAGCATCTTAGTAGCCCTTCTCTGCACCGTTTCCAAATAGTCAGTGTCCTTCTTGAGGTAAGGTCTCCAGAACTGAATGCAGTACTTCAACAGTTGCCTCACCAAGAACCTGTAGAGGGGCACGATAACCTCCCTTTTTCTACTAAACGTACCTCTGCTTATACCTCCGAGGATGCCAACCACTTTCTGTGCTGCTTTCTCACATTTGTTTCCTACCTTTAATTCATCAGTGATGATTATGCTGAGATCTCACTCCGTTTGTGTCTCCTCAAGATGCTGTTCTCCCCGTGTGTACTTTTTACCAGGGTTCTTCTTTCCTAAGTGCATTACCTTACACTTTCTGGTGTTAAATTGTAACTGCCAGTCCTTGGACCAATCCTCTATCCTTCTATGATCAGCTTCTATGTTGTCTTCCCCTTCCTTTTGCCCACTCTGTTGCAGAGTTTTATGTCATCTTTGAACAGGCAAACCTTCCCTGTTAGTCCATTTTCTATGTCTGCTATAAATATGTTAAATAGGATTGGTCTCAGTACCGATCCCTGCAGGATGCCAATGGTCACCCTACCCTTCCTTGACAATGATCCATTGACTAGCACTCTCTGGGTCCTATCATTCAGCCAGTTACTGATCCAGCTGACCATCTTCTGGTCAATTCCTGTATGTTTCAGCTTGTTGTTAGTGTTCTGTAAGGGGCGATGTTAAAGGCCTTGCTGAAATCTAGGTATACAACGTTCATTGCTCCTCCCTGATCCAATGTTCTGGTGACCCAGTTGAAGAAGTCGATCAAGCTGGTTTGACAAGAGCATCCTGCTGTGAAGTCATGTTGCTTTAGGTCCATTTTTACAGTATCCATTAGGTACACCACTATCCTCTCTTTTAGTAGTGACTCCATCATTTTCCCCATAACTGAAGCCAAACTGACAGGGCGGTAATTTCCTACCTCATCCTTGTTTTCGCCCTTGTGTAAGGGCACAACAGTTGCCTGTTTCCAGTCCTGAAGTATTTTCCCACTATCTAGAGACTTTTTGAAGAGCTCAGCTCAGCGATGCAGCCAGTTCCTCTTGGAGCTCTTTCAATATCCTAGGGTGTATGCCATCCGATCCCATGGCTTTTTCCACTTTCAGTTTATTAAGCTCTTTTAGGACCCTCTTCTTTGTGAAAGGGCAAGTATCTGCTCCCTGGGCATCTTCCTTTGTCCTGCTCAGTATGGGACCTTTGCCACTGTCTTCTATGGTGAAGACAGAGCAAAAGAACTTGTATAGCACTTCTGCCTTGTCCTCATCACTCTCTGCCATCTTACCTTCCTTGGTTGCTAGTCAGACTACTCCTTCCTTAGTTTTTTTTTCTCTTGTGTATCTATAAAATGTTTTGTCTCCCTCCTTAACACCCTGTGCTGTTTTCTCTTTCAGCTGTGCTTTTGCCCTTCTAACACCTTTCCCTGCCTCCTTTAATTTGTTCTTGTATTCTTCCATGTCTGCTTCATGTTTTGTTTGCTTGAATGGTATAAAATCCTTTTTTTCTCTTTGATTTTGGATGCTGCTTTGTGAGAGAACCAGAGAGGCCTTTTCCTTCTTTTGGACTTGTTGATCTGCTTAGTGCATACAGTTGTTACTGTATGCAAAGCAGCCTTCAGAGTATTCCAGAAGTCCTCTACATCTCCTATGATTCCTCCTTCTAGCATGGATGCAATCATAGTTCTCATTTTGGGGAAATTGGCTTTTCTGAAATCTAGTACCTTGATTTTAGTGTGACTATATTCCTCCATATTGTTCACAGTAAACCAGATTGAACTGTGATCACTGGTCCCCAAATTGGCTCCCATCTCTGCTTCTGGGATCCTTGTGCTGTTTGTCAGCACTAGATCTAATATTGCTTTGTCTCTGGTGGATGAGTTGACCAGTTGACGCAAACCTGCTCCCCTTAGTGCAAAAAGGAATTATTTGCTCCGATCTGAGGATGCTGTGTACAAGGATCAATCCACATCTGGTAGATTGAAGTCCCCCATAAGCAACAACTCACCCCTGTCTGCCATCATCAAGATGGTTTCCAAAAGCTCCTTGTCTACATCAGTATCCTGGGATAGGGGCCTGTATATGACTCCTACCTGGATAGGGGCTTTGGCCTGGCTCATAGTGTAACCCAAAGGGCCTCTGCTTTACTGTGTTTTCCCTGGATTTCTGTTGCACATATCTCATCTTTGACATACAATGCCACCCCCCCTTCTTTCCCTCATGATCTTTCTGGAATAATGCATACCCTGGGATGGTGACATCACAGGAGTGGTTCTCAGAAAACCATGTTTCCGTAACAGCAACCCAGTCTAATTGTGTGTCTGACATTACAGCTGTGAGATCAGGGATTTTGTTTGGCAGACTACAAGCACTGATGCACATTGCCTTCCATCTCCTTCTGTTTTGTTCATTTGCATGTTTAATATGTTTTGGTTGTGTAAGTTTGTTGAAATGCTTGGTCTGAGTGCATTTGGAGTGATGTTTGGTCCTAGTATGATTAACGCATCCTTGTGCTGAACTAGTTGGTGATGGGGAGGGGCATTTGGCAAGCCTTTTTGTGCAAGGGTGACTGTGCCCCCCCATCCACTAGTTTAACTGACCGATGTGAATGTTGAATTTTGCCCTAGCATTCAGGTCCCCACCTTTGAGAGGTATAGGCCATCGAATTTAAAGAACTTCCATTCCCAGAAGTCCTACCATTTTCCAATAAAGTGGTGACCTTTTTCCAGGTACCAATCCTTTAGCCAGGTGTTTAGCTTGGAGATGTCCTGTTCCCTGATCTTCTGCTTACTGTCTCCTTTTTTTCAGACTGGCAGAATTTCAGAGAAGGAGATAGTGGATGAAAGGGAAGCAAACTTGTTGCCCAGCATGGTGAGATTTTGTTTCGTTTTTCTCTACTGACTTACTGGCTAGTAGAAATGTAGCAAATTTAAATTTTGCCAGTGAAGTGAACTCGAAGTGGGCACTTCGCATTGCCACTCCACTATGCAGAGTGGGCAATGCAAAGTGCTCACTTCGCCTTGTCATTACCACTTCGCATTAAGGCAGAATGGCAACGTGAAGTAAGGCGAAGTCATTGTTTTTAATGGACTTCATAGAAACATAGAAACATAGAATTTGATGGCAGATAAGGACCGCTTGGCCCACCTAGTCTGCCCATTTTCCTACCTAACAGATAAGCTGCAGATCCTAGTTAACCAACAGCTTACTTCCTCCTACCCCCCACTAGGACTGCCATATGTCTGTCCCATACATTCTTGAATTCACCCACTGTTCTTGACTCCACAACCTCCTCAGGGAGGCTGTTCCATGCATCCACAACCCTCTCTTTGAAAAAATACTTCCTCACATTACCTCTGAGCTGCCACCCTCTATCTTCAAATTGTGCCCCCTTGTTCTTGTACATCTCTTTTTCTGAAAGATGCAACCATCTTGGACTTTGTTGATTCCCTTGAGGTACTTACAAGTTTCTATCATGTCCCCTCTCTCCCTTCTTTCCTCAATGGTGTACATATTAAGCTCCTTTAGTCTTTCTTGTATGTCTTCTGGTGCAGACCCTGCACCATTTTGGTTGCCCTCCTCTGGACAGCCTCCTCTCTGTCTATGTCTTTGCGGAGATGGGGTCTCCAGAACTGCACACAGCACTCCAGATGGGGTCTCACCAACTGTCTGTACAGAAGGATAACAACTTCCTGTTTTCTACTATCGATGCCTCTTTCTATGACTTCACGTTCCTCATTATGATTCTAAGTGATCCACTTGGTGTTTCAGAATTGCCAACCCCCCACACATCACATGGCTTACAGTACTGTAAGTCACATGCTCTTTAGCTAGGCAGGGAGAAAGTGAGTCATACAAGCAGACATTTTTACTTTCTCCTGTGCAGACAGAGAGAGAGTAGTGTGTTTTGTGACAGTTGATACTTTTAGATCAGAGCGAGGAGGAGATTTGAACTTTGATTTAGACCCAACAGCTTTTTTAAAAGCTAAATTTTTTTTGTCTTTTCTGTACTCCTTTTTACTTAATTTGTTCTTTCTGTAAATTTAATTTTTCTTACCTTTATAAGTAGTTAGTTGTTTGTGTCTGTGTGACAGTGTGTGTGTGTGTGTGTTGTGTGACAGTGTGAGTAGTGATTGCTCAGACTGAGGGAGCTCAGTAGGAGAGATGGACTGGGGTGAGGGAATATCTGGGATGGGGCAGCTTTGGGAGAGCATGGTAGTGGTAGGCATCGTACCATGTGCATGTGTGGAGGGCACGGGCCCCCATTCCTGTTGGACTGCTCAAAATTTGTGAGTGCCCCCGCGAAGCAGGACCACCACTGCCTCCTGTCCTGACTCTGAGGCAGTTGAACCACCACCTCCACCACCAAGTCCAGCACCAGGTCCTCTGGAGCAGGATGTGCCTGTTCCCCCGGGCCCAGGTGTGGATCCCATCCCTGTTCAGCACTGTGATCAGCAGGCTTACAATACATCCAAGTAACATTAAAAAAAACTTATGTTGTGATTCATGACGTGATCATAAATCGTGATTTGTGACTGCATTTGTGACCATGATGATGTAGAAACGTGCATACCTATGGCTGTACTTCCCCAGGCCCCGATGAGCTGTAGCTTAAAACTCCCAGACTCAAAAACATGTATCAATGAGTACAATGGTGGGGTGGTGAAGCCTGGAGAGATACTACAAAACAGGCTTATAATACATCCAAGTAACTAGAAAAAAATTAATGTTGTGATTCGTAATGTGAATGATCGTGAATCGTAATTTGTGACTGCATTTTTGACCATTATGATGAAGAAACATGAATGCTTACCACCTACGGCTGTACTTCCCTGATGAGCTGTAGCTTAAAACTCCCAGACTTAAAAACACTTATCAGTGAGTACAATGGTGGGGTGGTGAAGCCTGGAGAGATACTACAAAACAGGCTTACAATACTTCCAAGTAACTAGAAAAAAAATTAATGTGATTCGTAACGTGAATGATCATGAATCGTGATTGGTGACTGCATTTGTGACTGTGATGATGAAGAATGTGATTTGTATCATAAGTGACTCATGATGATGGTCCTGACATAAAAACGCATATTAATGAATACAATTTTCATGCAGAATTAAGCACCACACCTGTCCAGTACTCTGAAGGGAAGCCAAAGAAACAACTGTGACTTAAGTCACAGATTGAGATTGGGCCCTAAAGAGATGCAAATGCACAGACAGATTAAGAATGCGCTGTGCACAGAAGAGATGCAGACACAAAGGTACAACACCTAACCAGTGCTCACCATCAGAAATTCAAATCTGGAAAAGAATACCTTTACCGGTTGGGCCGGCCATGGAGAGGGCAGTGTACTGTACTGCTGCAGTAACAGTCACTAGTACTAGTACCACTAAAGATACCAAAAAGTACAAAATCACACAGCTGCAGTGGACAGCAGCCACATTGCTGAAATTATTATGTGGCACAATAAAAGGTGTCTGATTTGATGACACGCGTCACACACATATGCACACACACACTAAGTAATGCATAGCAAATTGAAAATTTCAGTACTATAACCACATATTTTAAACAAACTAAAATTATGCACTGCTGCACCACAACAATCAGCAAAAAAAATGGCAAGAAATATTGAAAATATTACTGTGTGTACATTAAAACAGTTAAACAAGAAAAATATCACCAAAACAGAAAGCACTGTCTTTTTCTCCAAGTTAATCTACCTACACCACAGATACACCCCTCCCCCAAAGTACACGTCCACTGTCTCTCAGTACACAGACTGAATGTTGTACATTAACATTCAAAATCCATACACAAACCATAAACGCTCGATGATATGAGCACAAGAGGGTTTCCTATAATCGATGAACTAAAGTTTCAGCAAAAACAATTACTCAAAAAGGCTTTTTTAATAGCTTTTTGAAGGTTTGAATTGCAGAGAGCTCTCAGAGCAGATTGTCTTCTACAGCTTTCTGCACACACTACCCCAAAATGAGGCTGTGCAGAACAATCTAGAGCCCATGTGACCTGAAATCCCATGAAACACTGCAAAATTCACTTTTGGAGCTTAAAAACAAGGCGAAGTAATGCAAGAATTGGTGGAGTAGTGGTTTGGGAAGGCGGAGTAACATAAAGTCATTGTTTTCAATGGACCTCTGATTACCCATTTGTAACGCTGGCACTCTCGCTTATGCTGGTAGAGCACTCAAGGACCTGCCTTTCACTCCACAGAGATCACTGTGGAGCGAATTGGAGCCACTTCACCCACCACTACTGGCTAGGTCATTTGTACCTACAGTATGTGGAGAATGACATGGTGTCTCGATCAAAGCCTTAAACTATTTCCTCTATGCAACTGGTGTCCCTCCATGCTGATGTTCCCGGGAGGCACCTTACCATAGTTGAAGCATGGCCCTGCTGGAGGTAAGTCTTTACACCCCTAATCACTGAGTTACCAATTCTTAGTACCAGTTTCTTTTTGTCCTTTTTAGTGGGTTTAGTTGTGTGCTGTACCTCTGTGCACTAGTTTGGGTTCACAGAATTTTTAATGCTTGTTACATTATTTGTCATGGTACAAAGTGCAGTGTACCTACAGTATTCAATGTTTGAATAGATTTGGTACCTTCCTACATTGAGGATTTTGTGCCAGTTGTACGAGACCCAACCTGTTGCCAGCCCCCTGGCCTGTTTGTTCTTTGGGATAGGAGTACTGGTGTAGTGCGCCTTGAAACTAAAGGTTTTATGCTGTTGCCCACTGGGGGACAATTTAATATATCATGGAGGTATTTTATCTCAGCCCATGCTGCATGAAGCTGTGATCAGAGGTCTCTGATTGTGGAGCATGTTGGACAGTGCCCCACTTTGTAAATGAAGTCCTTGTTAAAAAGTGTGCCACAATTATTGCAGTTCAAAAGGTTCATAGTGACCTTAATTTCTCTGTTTAAGCTCCTGGTGAGAGAAATAGATTGCCTAGAGGCAATGTTCAGATGAAAGAAAAGGGATGCCTGCTATTTCACTGGGGCATGTATCTGCTCAGCAGTGGGGGATAAGAGGTGCATATTGTCCTGAGCTCTTACGGACGAAAGGAATATATGGATAACTAGAGGCAGAGGCTGTGAGTGGACAAAAAAATGTGTATATATAGATCAGTAATCAGTGATAGATCAGTGAAGCTCAGTAGACAGTAAGGCTAGGGGCTGGACCACACTTGGTGCATGCCTCCTAGGGTTGCCCTTTGTGTCTGAGCTGTTGCTGCTGGCTGTTTCTGGCTGAGAGCTTTCTATTAGCTGATCACTATTACAGTAGTGGGTACAGCAGTCAGTGAAGATCAGTGAAGCTCAGTAGACAGTAAGGCTATAGGCTGGACTGCTCTTAGCATATGCCTCCTATGGGTGCCTTTTGTGTCTTAGCCCTTCACATTTCAGCTGTATGTATGTATGTATGCCCCACCTTTGTAATTAGTAATTAAGAGAGGCAGGAAGGGGCGGAGCAATGTAAACCCTATAAAGGAGGATAATCTGGAGATGGGTGGGATTAGGGGTAGGGTGGGTGGGCAGAACCTTTGTTTCTGCTACCTGTAAAAACAATCAGTGATGTTCTGCCTTTTAGATGTACCGAGCCCTTGGTACATCAACTACTCATAAAATCAAAGTACACCCAGAACTGATAAGATGGAAAGGAAACTTGTTTTTATATCAAGGGGGTGTGGAGTAAGTGTTCCAATAGTTCCTTATGCTGAGAGAGAAGCTGCTGGCTGGGGCTCAGCAGAGCGAGTGAGGAGAGAAGCTGCCTCAGTGGAGAAAGGAGCCTGAACTGTACACTTCAAGGAGGATTCAGGTAGAACTGCTGTCAAGGAATCCCTGCTTCTGCACCTGTTGGAGTCTGCCTTCCCTCCATGAGTGGTCTCTCTCCCAGTTGGTGAAGATCAGTGAAGCTCAGCAGACAGTAAGACCTAGGGCTGAGCTGCACTTGGTGTATGTCTCCTAGGGTTGCCCTTTGTGTCTGAGTTGTGTATGATGATTTAGTGCTAAAGCCTGCAGTAGTTGTACTGTATCAGTCAATGGTTTTGCTGTTGAGAACAGCAATCTCCACTCCAATCCCCCTCAGAATGTGTCCCAGCACAACAAAGAATCGAGAAAGCAAACAAGGTTTTGCTGTCCTCTGCAGTCCCTATGTTCTTGTCTTATGCTGGCCATGAAACATTTCAAGGTTTAGTAAGTGCCCTGCTGTCTTCTGTAGTTCAAAATATATCTGAGTTGGGGAAAAAAAATGACTTAGAGAATACAGAAACTTCACAAGACATATAACAGAACTCAGTGAGAGTATAATGTCCGGTGGCTTGTGCGGGTATGCATCATCAGCCCCACTAATACCTTGTGTAAGCACCCACCTTGTAGGGGGGGCTTACTAGCCTCTGGCCATACTGCCTCCCTTCTGTAGTGCTTCTGTAGTGCTCTCTAGTTTTGAAAGAAGTTTTAGGCCAGTGCTTTCATCCTGCCACCATGGGGCAGTGTGCTTGGCCAGTATTTAAGCCCTGGTCCCCCAGGGTGGGAGAGAGATGAGGGGTCAGTGGCAGAAGTAGCCACAGTGGCTCAGAGGAAGGCCACCTCCAAGCCAGAAGTCAGCAAGGGCAGCATGGGTGCAATGTGGGGTTGGTTGGTCTCTGAGGGAAAGCTGTAGGCATTTTTGCAGCTATGTGGGAGGATTTGGGTCAACTGCTGCAGGAGGATGGTCAGGAAACTGGCAAAAAGAAAGAGGATTGAATAGCACTAGAATCCCTCTGTGGCTCAGGGGTCCCAGAACCCTGTTTAAGGTAAGGGATAGCCCGGCAGTGGGGCTGCTGTAATGGTGGCAGGGCTGCAGTAGGGTCTCCAAAAGTGTCAGCTCTGGGGCACCATTCCCATGTGGTACACTGTCAGGGGAAAAGTCTGAAGGCCAAGGGGATTGCAGCCTGGGATTTGTCATAGGGCCTGCCATGCCCATGTCTGGGGCAGGCCCATCGGATCCATTAAGGGCTGTGGTTCCACTTGTGGAACAGGTGTTGGTAAGGATGAGAGCCACCGCTATGCTTGGGCAACCTGAAAGGAATTTGGAGAGCAAAGGAATCTGTGGGCACTGTGTTTATGGCTCATCATGTTGGTTGGGTGGTTAATTGGGAGCAGCCACAAGAGGCAGTGGCTGCAATATGCCCCGAAGCCTGTTTTCAACTAGGCTGGCAATGGGAGGAGTAAGGCACTCCCCGCTAGAGGCTGAAATGAGAAAAATGGGAAGATTCATAAAGGACAAGGCTATATTCTGATTATTTTGAGATCTCTGCCAAAGAGAAGAAAAACATTTACGTGGAGCCAGACTCATGATCTAAGAGTTAGGTCTAGGAAAAAAAAATCTTATTGCTGTACAGTGTGTGCCTGAAAGTAGCTGAATATTTATAAGTTTATCTCTCAGCCCCATGGGGCTGCTCCTAGTTCTAAATGAATATTTTCTACATCCAAGAATAAAGTTCTATTCATTTGAGAAGATGATTGTGGTGACTGATCATTTGGCAAATGAATTAGAGCATAATGAATTTTATTTAATAACTGCAGTATTTAATCCTATATTGAAAAGCCTGAAATAGAAGATGTCTTCAATTAGGCCACCTCATTTTCCATCTTTTCTGAGAGAGGTCCTGGGAGTTTCTGATCTGTGCTGTCCCCCCCCCCCATTCTTAACATCGAGACCCCTAGATGCGTATTTGAGGACCTGGGGTGGGTTGCAGATGTGGGGGCCCATCCAGGATTTATTTCTGCACCCAAAGGACTGGCAGCACTGCTGCTGTGAGGGAGTCTGGAGCCCTACTGGGCATGGGGTCTGGTGATTCAGGGGTACCATTTTGGTGGGCCACAGATCTCTGGAAGGCCCTTGTATACATCTCTCTCTCTCTCTCTCTCTCTCGGTGTCCCAATGTCTGGACTCATGTCAGGTGATGGGAAAGGATTATGCTGATTGGCCAGCTCCATGGAAGTGCTTGGAAAGGAGCTGTGAGGAGGTGTCATTTTAGAGCTTAGTGAGAAAGGAGAGAGAGAGAGAGTTCAGAGGTGTGATTTTCCAACAGTGTCTGTATATAAGAATTTAAAACTGATTCATCAGACAACTATGGTGGAAGGGTTTTCTTCTGAGGAGGAGCCCCAGGCAATGGTTCCTACCTCCCTGCTCACTTGGCTTTGGAACTCAGCAGGGAGGGGAAAGGATGAAGAGAGATGCATAAAATGTGGCTACTGTGGAGAGGTGGTAGTTAAGCTGTCATTTTGCTCAGTATGCTCCCTTACTGTGCCAGGGGGACCTTTCAAAGAGACACCATTTGGCTACCCCTGGCATGTTCCTACTAGTGCCTTAGTGGGAATGGCTTCCTTACTTTCACAAGAAAGCCTGGACTTGGGAGCAGAAGCTAAGTTAAAAGTGCAAGAGAGTGGTGACCTGATGATAGAAGTAAAAGTTGAGTCTCCAGAGGTGAAAGTCAAGGCTGTGGAGGAGGTCTCTGAGGGCAGCGAGGGGGAACACAGCCATCTTTCCAGCTCCACCCCACTGGCTGTCAACTATCCCCATGGCAAAGGGAGGAGCAGGGGTCTGCAAATGTCAGCAGGGGACCCCACAGGGCCCAAAGGGTCTCTGCTGCGATCCCTACCCAGCAACAGTACTCCCAGGGCAACAGCTCAAGGTGAGGCCCCTCCACCCTAGACTGTACAGCCTGTGGTGAAAGTGGAACCCAGAGAGGAGGAAATATGGGAGGAGGATGCTGCATTAAACCCTGGAGGATCATTGAAGAGGTACCAGTTTGCAGATCAAGAAATCCAATGGATGATTCCTTGATCTTTACACCAGTCTGCCATAACTCTCCCTGATACTATCCTGCATCTATCAGTGTAGTACAAATTGATCCATGAAAGGACAGATGGCCTCCTAAGAAGCAATCCAGCTAATGTGGTATACTGGACTCAGCGTGTTGCTGAAGCCGTGTGCCGCCTGGCGTACCAGTGTGAGGGACCTGCATGAGTGGTATCAGGCCTAGAGGTGGATCAGGAGGAGAATGTGTACCGAGTACCCCACCACGGAATATGCCCATATTCTTGAGCACCTTTGGGATATCACTGAAAAAAAAGAGGAATGATTGGGTGTTCAAAGGAATGGTTACCAAGCTGCAGTCGAGACTTGGGGGAGAGGGCATACCTCTCAGAAGATCTTTCAGAAAGCCAGGGTGATGTGTTTCTCTGGCCCCTGGACCAGTCTGACACTCTTTAAGCACTTTGCATTGGTACAAGACTTGGCTGGGTGCAGAGTGAAATACTACGTGATTTCAAAAGACTCATTTGGGGATGACACAACTAAATCTGACCTGGATTCTACTTTCCCTGTGGCAGTGGGCCCCCCATCTGAAAAGGACTAACTGGAGTGACAAGTTATGCCAGTGCTGTCTTGTGTTGGCTTTGCATCCTTAGAACTGGAATTGTTCCTTTCAGATTGTATGCAGTGTTCTCTTCAAGGAAGTGTTTGCAAGAACTGTGCCCAGGGGTTGTTTCTAATGACTAAACATCTTACTGTGATTGCTAAGTATCCCCCCCTCCGAGACTTGGACAGCCAATGAAAAGGAAAAAGACTTTGTCTGAAAAAAAAAGAAGAGGAGGAAACATATGTTTTAAAACATTTTCTTGTCTTAATATTTAAACATAATTAAATGTTGTAGGGTACATGTTTACCTCGGAGGACTGGAGAAGGAATAGAAAGTGAATGGGAGAGTGAGTGGAGTATGTCTGGGTGAGTAAGCAGTGTGAAATTTTAGTAGATTTAATCTGTCTAAAAGTTATCTGGTTATTAGTTATTATTTATTTTATTTTATTGAAATGTTTCAACAAGAAGGGCACACTGAACAAGTTGCTTGTCTCACGGTGCATCCTGGGGAAGAGGGTAATGGGGAATACATAAAGACATTCAGTCAAAACATTATTACAGTTTATACAGTGGAGCATCACAGTGTAAACAGTGCTCAGTTACAGACGGTAATGCACATTTAAGAGCAGTAATAAATCACAATTGTTAACAAAGTCAATGAACAGATAAGTGCTACCATCTCTTAACCGAAGGGACTAACTAACATTGACTCAGCTAGCTAGTATTTACTATACAGCCTGGCTAGAACAACAGCTTTCTTAACTGTGTAAAACTGTTCAATTTCTAGTTTATTTTTGACCAAACTTGTTCCATGGAGCAGATATGTAGGTGCTCAGGTGGGGGAGGGGCAGGTATGCCCAGAGGAATTTTCAGCTGGGTTGGGGAGTGCGTATACCCTCCAAGTTGGTAAGGTCACTGGAAGTGTCAGCATTGCCCATTTCCATGAGGAAATGGTTTTAAAGGAAGGGGAGAGTGTAAGCCCCCCCTCGTGGGATGGGCTTACTAGACTATGGCTGTATCTCCCCCTTTCTGTAGTGCCCTCTACTTTCAAGAAAAGGTTTAGGCCGGTGCTTTCATCCTGCCACCAGGGGGCAAAGTGCTTGGCCAGTATTTAAGCCCTGATCCCCCAGGGCAGGAGGGAGATGAGGGGTCAACAGCAGAAGTAGGCATTGTGTTCTGAGGGGGGCTTCCTCCAACCAGGAGTCAGCAAGGGCAGTGTCAGTGTGATGCGGGGTTGGTTAGTCTCTGAGGGAGGGCTGTAGGTGTTTTTTCTGCTGTGTGGGTCTAGGAGGATTTGGGTCAACTGCCAAAGGAGGATTGTGAGGGAACTGGCAAAAAGAAAGAGGACTGAATGGCGCCGGAATCCCTCTGTGGCACAGGTGTCCAGGGAACCTGTCTTAGATAAGGGGTAGCCTGGCAGTGGGGCTGCTGTAGTGGTGGCAGGGCTGCAGCAGGGTGTCTGGAGGTGGCAGCTCGGGGGCACCATTCCCATGTAGAGATGTAGCGAATTAAAATTTCACTGGTGAAGTGCCCATGAAGTGGGCATTTTGCATTGTCTCTCCACTATGTGGAGTGGCCAATATGAAAGGCTCACTTCACCTTGTAATTATTACTTCATGTTGTCATTCTGCCTTAACAAGAAGTAAGGCGAAGTGACAACAATAGTGGCAGCTCCCCACACACTCAGTCACCAGAATTAATGTGCATCCCCAAAATGCTACTGTCTTGTGACCAGAAATCTCCCCAGTGCTGACGAAGAGAAATGAGAGCACAACAAGAAATGCAAAGTCTCACTGGCCTGTTGGCGCAGCGGTGGGTTTTCCGCTCACGACACCGGCTACCCAGGTTCGGGAAACCGGGTCATCAGAGGGCCGGCCAGGGGGAGAAGGATGGAGTGTCCCAAGGACTGCTCTCCTTCTCCGGGGGAGGGTGGGGATGCGACCGGCACACTGAGGGCTCCTGGCGGAGGCCAGGGGATCTCAGGCGACCGATGCTCACAGCTCTGGGAGGCGGAGTGGACACTGGTGTCATTGCACGTCCACGCCTCCATAAGGAAGACGGCAGAAAATAAAGGCAAGCAAGGACCACAGTCTACATGAAGCCCTCCTGGAAGACTTCGATTCACCACCATCGCTGCAGGTCCCCCGACTAGATATTGGCCCCATGATCACTGAAGAAGGTGGCCATGGCCCTGCCCTCTGGGGGGCAAGCCGGGGGTGACTGGGGGACTTCGGCAGCCATAGATGGTGGTGGAGGCTTCCAGGGGCCGTGACCAGGGCCAATCAATGATGGGGTCCAGCCATGGAAAAAGATAAAATTAAAAAAAAAAAGAATTGCAGAGTCTCCCAGAATTAATGGCACACTCAATCATGCATGCAATGGTCACACACGGTCACCAGAACTAATGTGCATCCCCAAAATGCTACTGTCTTGTGTCCAGAAAATTCCCCAGGGCTGACAAAGTGAAATGAGAGTGTAACAAGAATTGCAAAGTCTCCCAGAATTAATAGTGCACTCAGTCATGTGTGCAGTGGTAACTCACAGGCACCAAAATTAATGTACATCCCCAAAATGCTACTGTCTTGTGTCCATAAAATTCCCAAGTGCTGACAAATTGAAATGAGAGTACAATAAGAAATGCAGTCTCCCAGAATCAATGGTGCACTCAGTCATGCATGCAGTGGTCACACATAGTCACCAGAATTAATGTGCATCCCCAAAATGCTACTGTCTTGTGTCCAGAAAATTCCCCAGTGCTGTCGAAGTGAAATGAGAGTGTAACAAGAAATGCAAAGTCTCCCAGAATTAATGGTGCACTCAGTCATGCGTGCAGTGGTCACACACAGCCACAAGAATGAATGTGCATCCCCAAAATGCTATTGTCTTGTGCCCAGAAAATTCCCCTGTGCTGATGAAGTGAAATAAGAGCATAATAAGAAATGCAGTCTCCCAGAATCAATGGTGCACTCAGTCATGCGTGCAGTGGTCACACACAGTCACCAGAATTAATGTGCATCCCCAAAATGCTAATGTCTTGTGTCCAGAAAATTCCCCAATGCTGATGAAGTGAAATGAGAGTGTAACAAGAAATGCAAAGTCTCCTAGAATTAATGGTGCACTGCAAGCGCACAGACTGATTAAGATTGCGCTGCACACTCAAGAGATGCAAGCACAAAGGCACAACACCTAACCAGCGCTCACAAATCATAAATCCAAATCTGGAAAAGAATACCTTTGGCCGGTTGGGGGGGGTAGTGCAGGGCAGTAACAGTCCACTACCAGGAAAGATACCACAAAGCTGTACAAAAAATGTATGCAGGTGCGGTGGATAGCAGGTTCACACTGCTGCAGTTACTCTGGCACAATAAAAGGTGCCTGATTTAATGGCATGCTTAGCACACACACTCACACACAAACTAGAAGTAATGCGTAGCAAATTGAAAACCTTTAGTAATATAACCAAATGTTTTAAACAAACTGAAATTATACAATGCTGCAGCATAACAAGCAACAAAAAAATGTTAAGAATTACCGGTACTGAAAATATTACTGTGTGTACATTAACACAGTTATACAAGAAAAATATAACCAGAACAGAAAGACTGCCTTTTTCTCCCAGTTAATCTACCTGCACCACAGATACACCCCTCCCCCTAAGCACACTTCACAGTACACAGACTGACTGTTCTAAATTAACATTCAAAATTCACACACAAACAATAAACACTCGATGATATGAGCACAGTGGGGTTTCGTACAATCGAGGTACTAAATTTTCAGCAAAAAAAAATGACTCAAAAAGGCATTTTTAACAAGCTTTTAGAGGTTTTGAATTGCAGAGCTCTGAGAGCAAACTGTCTCCAGCTATGACTACGCTCACACTACCCAGAACTGAGGCTGTGCAGAGCAATCTAGAGCCCATGTGATCTGCAATCTCATGAATCACTGCTGAATTCGCCTTGGAGCTCAATTACAAGGCGAAGTGATGCGAAGTACATTCATTTCAATGTACTTCACCTTAAAACTGGTGGAGAAGTGGTTTGGGGAAGGTGGAATAATGCAAAGTCATTGGTTTCAATGGACTTTGCGTGCCTCATTATGACGCAAAGTACTCCACTTCACATTGTGGTTTACTCCGTGGATTCTTCATTACTCTGCTAATCACTTCGCGGATTGAATTTTAGCCTCATTCACCCACCACTATTCCCATGTGGCACACTGTCAGGGGAAAAGTCTGAAGACCAAGGGGAGTATGGTCTGACATTCGCCATAGGGCCTGCCATGCCCATGTCTGAGGCAGACCCTGGGACTTACCATGCCCGTGTCTGGGGTAGGTCCATTAGACCCATTAAGGGCTGTGGCTTCACTTGTGGAACAGGTGTTGATAAGGATGGGAGCTACCGCTATGCTTGGGTAGCCTGAAAGAAATTTGGTGAGCAAGGGAATCTGTGGGCACCGTGAACATGGCTCATCATTTTATGTTTTTATTTATTTATTGAAAAGAATCAGAATTACAATCCTTTGAGTCATAGACTCTTTTGCAAAGACTCCACGTCAGGTAAAGTAAAAGACAGAGTAAGACTCAACAAAGATACACTTACAGTAGTAGAATAATAATGCAGGTTAGACAATCTTGGCTTAAGTTAACTTAGTAGGTTACATCAACTGGGAGCATGTGGGAGTCCCCGGGTCAGAGTTAAGACAGGAAACATTTTCATAGTTGAGGGACCCAGAGGCATAATACCTGTATAATGGGATAGGGAACATTTGGGTGCCTTGGGAGGGAGGCTAGCAACAATCAACCAAATGCTAAAGGATGTTTACTGAGACAGAGTAGGCTCCTGAGTAAACTGACTCAGGAGTGGGGTGTGGGGGCAGGGTGGTGTGTTGGTGCGAGGGATAGGCTGGGTTTGGGTTTAATTACAGTCACAGGTTGTGGAGTCAAGGAGTAGGGTTTTGAGACCTGACTTAAATTGGTTGAGACTGTGGGTCAAGGAGATGGAGGATGGGAGGCTGTTCAGGCAGAGAGGGTCCCGATAGCAGAAGGGTCTTTGTCCGAGAGATGTTCTAAGTGGGGGATTAGGAGGTTGGAGTTAATTGTATGCCTTTGTGTCCACCTATGGAGGGCTGTGCATATAATTGGGTTGAGGCCGATAGGGGCTTGTTTTAGTTGTATCTTTTTGGCCAAGAGGCAGGTAAAGTACTTAAGCCTGCCTTGGAAGTTTAGCCATCCAGTATGTTCATAGAGCTCACAGGTGTGAGTTAACTTGTCACATCCCGATACTAATCGGCAGGATTTGTTAAGGGCGAGGTTGATGCAGCGCAGGGCAGTTTGGTCTGCTGACCCGTATATGACTATCCCGCAGTTCACCAAGGATAGGATAGAGGAGGATACAGCGAGGTGCATGGCTTGTGGGGTAAACAGTGCTTGTGTCTGTAAAGGATCCCCAATCTCATGTTGATAGAGGAGACCTGTTGTATATGGGTGTGGTAGGAGAGTGAGGTGTCTAAGGTGACTCCGAGATATTTAAAACAAGAGATCTGCTCCAGGGCAGAGCCATGAGTGTTTGTTATAACTAGGGGCATGTGACAATGGGGGCTTTGGTGGTGTGCGAAGATCATGGACTTCGTTTTTTTGTAGTTGATAATAAGGCGGTGTTCAGAAAACCAGGTTCCTAGCTCCCTAAAGTGGCCCTGCAGGGCTAGTTGAAGAGAACTGGAATGTGGGTGTTTCCAATAAGCTACTGCATCATCAGCATAAAGCAGTAAGTGCCCACTGCAGGATTTAGGGAGGGAGTTAAGGAAGAAGGTGAAGAGTAGGGGGGCCAAGTATTGACCCCTGCGGGACTCCAGCATGAACCGGCTTGCATGTGGAGATAGTTGTGTTAATTTTGACTTGTTGCGACTGACCTGAGAGGTAATCTTTGAACCAGGTGATGACCTCTGGTGTAAAGTTAAGGGATGGAAGGGTATGGAGTAATAGCTCGTGACTGACAGTATCAAATGCTTTGGTCAGATCAACGTAGATAGCCCCAGCCACAGATCCTTGTTCAAGGGCCTCATGAATAACATAGAAACGTAGAATTTGATGGCAGATAAGGACCGCTTGGCCCACCCAGTCTGCCCATTTCCCTGCCTACTGGATAAGCTGCAGATTCTAGTTAACCAGCAGCCTACTTCTTCCTACCCCCATCCCCTAGAATTGCCTTATGACTGCCCCATGCATGCTTGAATTCCACCACTATTTTTGACTCCACGACCTCCTCCAGAAGGCCATTCCATGCATCCACAACCCTCTCTGTGAAAAAATACTTCTAAATTACCTCTGAGCCCCCCCTCTATCTTCAAATTGTACCCCCTTGTTCTTGCACACCTCTTTTTTTGAAAGATGCTACCCTCTTGGACTTTGTTGATTGTCTTGAGGTACTTGAAAGTTTCTATCATGTCCCCTCTCTCCCTCCTTTCCTCGAGGCTATACATATTAAGCTCCTCGAGGAGGAGAATAAAAGTAGTGAGTTCAATGAGGGCAGTGGAGGTGCTGTGGCCCCTCCAGAAACCGTGCTGTTCGTGGCAGAGTAGGTCATGTTTGGATAGGTAGTCGGTAAGCTGATCCGAAACTATTTTTTCAAGAGCCTTAGAGAGGGGTGGTAGGATTGAATGTGGTCATAATTGCTAGCAGCAATGGTGTCACCATTCTTCAGAATAGGGGTTATTACTGCTGCCTTCCAAGTCAAGGAGAATTAGCTGAGGCATAAGGACAGGTTGCGGATTTTGGTGAGATGAGGTAGTGTCACATCCAGAGGCACCCTAATGAGTTTGAGGTCCAGAGCGAGAATTTGCCAGAGCTTTGGTGAGGTAGCGCTTTTGCCTCCGTACAAGAGATGACTCTTAGCCTAAAGGGTGTAGAAGTGTTGATGACCAAGGTGATGGGGGGGTGGTAGGATCAAAGAAGTTAGGTGGGAGAATATGAGAGAGGTCAGAGAAGGAGGTGTTGAGGGCTTCAGAGTTAGCCATAGGGTCTTGGGTAGTAACCCCATTTACTGTAAGTTGGGTAGAAGTAGGGGAGACAGGTTTCCCACAGAGCTCCTTGATGTTACTCAAGAATTTTTTCCCGGAGCCCCAGGCGGAGGTAAGGGTGCATTTATAGTATACAGCTTTGGCTTGCCTGATGGCCCATGTGCATTTGTTACGTGCATCTCCGTACAGTTGCCTGTCATGCAGGAGCTGTGAATCAAGGGCCGTATGTCATAGGTTATCCCTCTGCTGCATTTGATCAAGCAGCAATTGGGAGATCCATGGGGTGTTTCTTTTTTTGACTACTTGTTTGGAGAAGGGTGCGAAAATGTCACAGGCTGCATTGAAGGTAGCAATGAAGTAGGTGAGAGCTGCATCCACAGATTGAGCAGTGTGAATAGGGGACCAGTCGCAGGAGGCTGGGTGAAACTTGAAACGTGCTAGGGCTCCTTTTTGTAGTCGTCTATGTTCAGTGACACTGGGGGAAGGGGAATTCTGGTGGACCATAGGCATGTAACAGGTGAGTGGTCACTAATTGAGTCAGGGAGCACAGTGACTTGGGAGATGTTCTTAGGTCTGTTAGTGAAAATGAGGCCTATTAGGGTTGTGGTCCCTGTTCTAGTGTCCCACCTGGTCGGGGAGTTGACAGCCTGGGTAAGGTCACAAGCTAGGGCTGCGTCCTTGCTGGGGGATGATGCAGATGCCAGCCAATTGACATTGAAGTCTCCTAGGAAGATGACTTCACTCCTAGGAGGGAGGTGGGAGATACTGTCCAGAACTGATTCAAAAGCAAGCTTTTGGTTGCTGGGGGGAATATAAACCACCATAATGTAGAGGGTTTTACCCGGGTTGCCCAGACTGAGCTTGACTGTTAGGGTCTGGGCTCCATGCATAGGTGGTGGTGTGTGGACCTCAGGGGATCGAAGGGAGGATTTTACATAGATGGCACAGCAACCTCCCCTCTTGTTAAACCTGTCTGCTTGGTAGAAGGTGTAGTCACAGAGGGTGACTGCCCTGTTGGGTATCTTATCCGAGAGCCAGGTCTCAGATAGAGCTAAGACATCGGGTGAGTGTTGGGCAATCCAGCCCTGGAGAGGGATGATTTGTTTTGGGAGGCTGCAGATATTAAGTGTAGCCAGCAGGAGGCTTCCATGTTTGCTGTTTGGAGAGACAGTAGAGGGAGGTGGTCCAGGGCTGGGGTGTATATTACCTGAAAGCAGCAGGAGGAGGACAGCGTGCCATAGAAGGGCTAGCCTGAGCAGTTTTGCAGTGACTCGGTTAGTCTGGGAATTAGTGGGGTGTTTAATGTGTGAGGTAGGGACTGGGAGGGTGCATATGAGGTGGGTAATCAAGGTGACAGGAAGGAGGGTACCTGGTTGGATGCTATCTGGAGGGGGTAGGGGGCTGTAGCTTAAGGGGTATCAGAGTAGTTGTGCAGCAAGAGTTGTGTGCATGGCGACTGGTTATTAGGGCTGGGAGGGAGTAGGCGCACAAAGGGGCGTGTAGCTTGGGGTGGGGGGCATGTGGGTAGGCAATTTGAGGTCATACCGGGTAATTATGGTGTTGTTGGTAGTGTAACTGCCGCACCGCAGACGTTCCATGGGGGGGGTAGGCGTGCTAGTTGGGGGATCATAGAGGCAAAGAGGACAGGCATCACAAATAGTGGGAACATTTTGTTATAGGAGTGGTTTGAAGAGAGAAGTGGCCACTAATGGTGAGCTGGTATAAGCTGCAGCTGGAGAAGTGGGCTGTTAGGTTAACTTTGTCACGTGATGTGATGGTCTCTATTTATGTGCGAGCTGACCAAGGGTGGTGGTGGGGGCGGTGGGGAGCCAAACGCATAATGTTCAGTGGGGCAATCCTCAGTGCATCTGTGTGAGAGCTCAGCAGCAACGGTCGCTCTCAGGCACAGTGCAGACTGTAGCATCACCGTACCTGGGCAGAATTTTTCGGTGGCTCCTGGTGGGCTGTGGGGGAGAGCTATGCAGAGCCCTCATGATCTCCGTCATCCTTGGGGGTAGCCTGTGGAGGAAGGTGAAGGAGAAAACCAGATTATATAGGTAAGGGAAGGGGAAGGGAGGAGCAGAGGGGCTGGGCTGTCTCGGGCTATGCGGTTACAACAGCAAGGAGCTGGATTAAATTGAGAGACTTTTGGCAGGCTATGCAGTTTAAATTGAGAGACTTTTGTCAGGCTATGCAGTAAATTAGGTAACCTGCTACATTAATAAAAGGTAACTTGCCTATGAGTTCAGCAAACGTGAAAAAAAAAACGGTGAATTAGTTAAAGCAATAAAAAGCTAACTTGCTTACTACTTAAAGTTACTTTCCTATCCAAACAGCAGAGATTTAAATGTGATGCAGCAGATAGAGAAGCTCAGTTAAAATGGGAGCAGATTTAAAGTAGCATGCAGCAAAGAGTATAATTAAGTTCCCAAAGCCTACAGCTTGGTAGAATAAACTATCTCCACATGTAAGCCGAACAAAAATGTCCTTAAAAAAAAGGCGCCAAGAAGCTGTTTTTGAATCCTCAATGCATCTGTGTGAGAGCTCAGCAGCAATGGTCGCTCTCAGGCGCAGTGCAAACCGTAGGATCACCGTACCTGGTCAGAATTTTTCGGCGGCTCCTGGGGGACTGTGGGGGAGAGCTATGCAGAGCCCTCATGACCTCCGTCATCCTCGGGGGTCGGCTGGGCAGAATTTTTCAGCAGCTCCTGGTGGGCTGTGGGGGAGAGCTATGCAGAGCCCTCATGACCTCCATTGTCCTCAGGGGTCGGCTGTGATGTCAGTTGGGTGGTTACTTGGGAACAGCCACAGGAGGCAATGGCTGCAATCCACCCCAAAACCTGCTTTCAACTCAGCTGGCAATGGGAGGAGTAAGGCACTCCACTGCTAGAGGTTGAAGTGAGAAAAATGGGAAGGTACATAAAGGACAAGGCTGAATTCTGATTATTTTGAGATCTCTGTTAAAGGGAAGAAAAACATTTACCTAGAGCCAGAGTGGTCTAAGAGCTAGGCCTAGGAAAAAAAATATTGTTGCTGTGCTGGTGTGTGCCTGAAAACTGATGAACATTTGTAAGCTCATCTCTCAGCCCCATAGAGCTGCTCCTAGTTCTAAATGAATGTTTTCCTTGGATGTAATCATTTCTACGTCCAAGAATAAAGTTTTATTCATTTGAGAAGATGGTTGTGGTGACTGATAACTTGCCAAATGAATTAGAGCATAATGAATGTTATTTAGCAACTTCAGTATTTAATTCCATTTTGGAAAGTCTGACCCCCCGCAGTGAGAAAGCAGTGGAAGAGAGTCACTGGCAAGGAATATGTTCACTGCCAGTTCAAATGCCAACAATTCAGAAGTGAGTTGCTTTGGGAGTGCGAGGCCTTCCAAGATGAAACAGAAGATGCCTTCAGGTAGGCCACTTCATTTTCCATCTTTCCTGAGAGAGGTTCAGGGAGTTTCTGATCTGTGCCCCCCACCCCAAATCCTTAACATCGGGACCCCTAGACACGTATTTGAGGACCTGTGGTGGGTTACACTTGCATAAGTGGGGTCATGACCTTTGGAACGGGGACAAACAGGTTTTCACACCAGGACAAAACAGAGTGAAGCAACCGCATTGATATTTAAATTAGGATGAAATAAGGGGGGGTGCAAGAGACACGATTTTTGTTCATGCCTACAAACTACACAAGTATACAGAAAATACTGTAGGTTGCGGGGACTTGACCTATAAGGCTGACTGCTTGCTGTCAAAACCACCAGTTTATAACTCTTATTTTAAATTCCACCCCTCATTCTAAAAGGCAAAGTAATTGGCACTCTGGGGTGTGGCCAGCTGCCTCGAGCTGGAAGATTCCAAGCAACTGAAGGCAGTCCTGAGCTGAAAGCAGAAGAAGTAGGTTGCTGCTAGTAAAGGGTCAATACCGAGCAAGAAAGACAGCGCGGTATTGCCTGCACTGTGTAGAGAGCATGTGACTTTACAGCAACAGGGGTAGAACAGCTGTAGGGAATTACCACTAACCCTCCTGATGTACACTTCTCTGGAATAGGATCAAGTTGCCATGTGCTGGGTGCCTGGTTGCACTGCTTCCATGGTGAAGTGGCTAAGGCACCAGCATACAGCAGAATGGGAAACCTGGGATCATGGTTCGGTCCCCCAAGTCTCCCTGTGCTGCAACATTTGTGTCTTTTTTTTGTAAAAAACAAACTTCCCCCCCTCCCGAGTTACTCCCCATCCCTGAATTCTACACCCCTCCCAGTGTTTGTTATATTATTTCCAGGGGATTTGGGGGGAAAGCATCTCATGTTGAGGGTTGCGGGGCGCAAGGCCCTCTGCCCCAAAAAACAAGGAAGCCCTTTATTTTAAAGGGCATGCACTGTTCGTGTCAGGTCAGTGTTTTACCAGACAATATTGCAGCGCATGGTCTTTTGCTGCACCATTGCTTGCCACGTGGTTTTTGTTTTAGGTGGAATGACCCCCTGCTGTTGCTGCTTGCACTCAAGGCTAAACTGCAGAGTCCTTCTCTGAAGGACAAAATCTGAGGATATCTGGATCATGGTGGTGGCTGTAACCCAGCCACACCCACTGTGGCATATGATCCAAAATATCCAAGGCTGTGAGTATAAAAAGAAAGAGAATTTAGACTTTGCCAAGAAAGTGTAAATGACTGAATCTGGGCACCACTTGATGCCCTTCCCCCTCCCTGCAGCAAGCAGAAGGGACATTCTTGGACTCTAAGAAGCATTTTCATTCCGATTGGGAAGCTCCAGCCCGTGGGAGGAAGCAAGATGGGAGGTAGTGAGGCAGTTCATGGCATAATTGCAGTCTTGCAGCAGGAGCTAATCACCCAAGTCTGTAAAGTAAAAAGACCTCTGAGTGCAAAAGAGAGTGTACCATCTGTTGCTTTAGAGTAGAAAGAAAAGCAATTGACACTGGGTGGGATTTCACATATGCAGATCTGGTAGTTACCATAATGCCAAAGGATTAATTGGAGGTGGACAAATCCTTTAATCAGCCCTGAGCCCACAATGGCATAAGAGCTGCCATTCAATAAATGGCCATTGCCTCTGTACTATCCATCTGTGGGGACAGAACATGTCAGTCACTAGTGTAGCTCCTTAATTGAGGGCTGCGCTCCTGTGGGTTATTCCTGAGTCCAGCCCATTTGCTGTATTTGGCAAAATATATGCCAGTAGCATCTGCGTCTCATCCTATAAAGAGGAGAGACATTGTACCCCAGAGTGGGGTCAGAAGAATGTAAATGTCTTACCAAGTGTGCCCCAACTGTGGCTGTGGGATATGCTAGAAAGATGTGCTATTGTTAAAGTGCCAGTGTGCCTGCTAGGTTGCCCACAACTCCTCATATTAGGACTTTTAATTGGACTCATTATGTCCTTAGCACCACCTCCCACCCTCTGGGTAAAGACAATTTGTAAGATAAACTGCCCAGTAATATAACTAGTGATATTGCCCCTGACTGCAGGCTAAACTATCTGGAAGTCTCATAAGGAACTACTAGCTTGCCAGCCTTTAAGTCTGAACTTAAAAAACAACTCCTCTCCAGGAACAATTGTGATTGTTCTAGTGACACCTAATATGGCTCTTGCCCCATGGACACTGCTCTAAGATGTCTCTGCACTTGCCAACATCATCCACCCCTAAATTCTCACTCTAGCAGCCTACACCGTCTACCCCTCAACCCTCACCTCCCCCCTGCACACCCACAGCAGCCCCCCTACCTCCTTACCTGTCTTCACAGACCACAGCCCATACCATCAGACCCCCCTCCCTTCCTTCACCCCCTAATCTCCTGTAATCACCCATCACTTTGTACCCCCCTCTGCTGTCACCTACCCTCATGCATTCTCCAACCTCCCTTACTGTTTCCACATCCTACCTGCCCCACTTTCTGTTCTGACAAAGTTTTTCAATCAGACTGCTAAACATTCCCCTCACCGCTACCTCTCTCCTCCTCGCAGACCACACCTCATACCTTTCAGCACCCTTCCTCTCCTTCCCCTTCCCAACTTCTTGTTATTGCCCACCACTTTTGCCCTCTACCCCCTTTCTGCTGCCACATACCCTCATGCTTTCTCCAACCTGCTCTACTGTTACACATCCCACCCCCCACACTTTCTGTTTGACAAAGTTTTCTACCAGACTGCTAACCTTTCCGCTCACCTCACCCCTCTTCTCCCATCTGCCCCTGGTTCTCCCTTGAACCCGTCTACTCTCTTTGCTGCCAAGGATCAATGTTGCCTCAACTATCTACCTTTGTAAATTGTTATTGTTGCACCTCAGTGAACTGTTAGTTTGATTATTATCATGTGCTGCATATTGTGTATTTTCAACTATTTATATTCTCTGATGTGGAACCTTTGTAAAACAGCTTCTGCTCAAAGGTTCTTTCCGAATAATTAATAAATAAATAAAACTGAAAGATGAACTTTTATGTTATTTGGAATCAATTGGATCCAGTTTTGGACACTGACATTTGTGTTCGGACTGTTGTACTGACCTGACAATGTTCAGGAGGGGTCAATTTATATGTGAGATCAACTTACAGAGTATATCCGGGTAGGGTTTGTAACTTTCAAAACAATTGTGTTCTGTGTAATAAGGCATGTCATTTTGTTTTAAATGTACACCCAAGAAAACTTCAGTGTTGTTTATACACAAAACAGAATTGATTTTCTCCTGAGATTAGAGCAAGATTTTTTGAGAGGCAAATTGTGAGGAAGATTATAAATTCTGATGCTCCAGAGATTTTACTTGGAATGGATTATACCATCTGATAACCACTGGAACCTTCAATCTACTACTGAAATTAAGTTTAAAAGTCTAATGAGAAAGACAGTTTGGGGTCAACATCCTTTTTCGTTCTATGCTATTCAAGCCTGAAACCCAATACCTACTAATATTAGAAGCTGTCAATCTTTACTTCAAATGAAGTTTTCAAAGATTTTTTTCTTGAAAATGAGAACTGTAACTGTGTTTAATTGTTACTATATCTTTTTAGGATGAGTAAACATTATTTTTTTAAACCATGACAAACAGTAAAACAGCAAACACAGAACAACGATGTACAAGTATAACATGTAGGTACCTGAGTCCCCATCAACATTCTGGGGAAGTCCAGGTGTACTGAGCAGATACAACATGTACAGATACAGTATTCGAAATGGATATGACATACTTTGGAGACAATTAGTGTGGTATATGTAGGGTTTTCCAGTGGTTCTTATAGGTTTTAGGCCTGTTTCTTAGTTGGCCACCATTTTCTCCCTTCTTAGGGAATCTAGGATAGTTGTGCGCTATTCCATGTATGTAGTCATGGAGTTATCCAGCCAATACCCGAGTATAATATTCTTTGCAATGGTGTCATCAAGGCACAGGTTAGGAAGCATAGGAAAACCAGGAGCAGTTGTAGAATTCACCAAAAATATTTATTTACAGTAGCAGTAACAAAAAATAAACTTGTTCTGTATAACCATGTACAAAGGAGAAAAAACAGTAGGTTTCCTTGAGTCTCTGTGTCCCTTTTTTCTTCTTCAATAGTTGCAGCTTAGATCCTTTATAAGTCCTTTCAACCTCCATTCTTAGCAAGCATCCTGTTTTTGTAAATATCAGGCCGGAGCTGCTAAAACAGTGTGCTTGCTGAGGCCCCTTTTGCACAGCTTTTGCAAAAGGTTCAAAGATTTGCATTAAGGTAGCCTCTAGTTTCCAACAGCTTTTTGCAGTCATCTCAAATTATAAATATATACATTTCAACAGTAACACTATATATTTTCTAATTAAAAGAGATCCCAACATCAGTTACATTTCCACATATTGATTTGCATATATTTTTATATCAGCAGAAATGCAAGGGAGAAAAAGACAGACAGCAAGAGAAAACTGAGAGACAGAGAGAGGCAAAGAATTGTGAGACTTGTTGAGTTGATCAAGTCCAAAGTCTCACAGGAAATTTGATGCGCAACCAGACAGAGAAGAGACAGAAAAGGAAAGATCCTTGCATTTAAACACTTTTTTCATAACAACTGGGACAGGGTCCTATTCTACCCTGTCACATACACCACCCCCCCTCCTTAAGAGGGAACCTGTTTTATTAAACAGGTTTCAAAAACATTTTATTAATTCTCTACTAACAATTGCTGCTTTCAGAAATTAAGCACATGTACATTATCAGTTTTTCTATAACAGTACAGTTTAAACTAATTTGTTTTTCAACCTTCAGAATCCTTAATTCCCGATCCATATCTTGACAGAAAATCAACATTGCTATTCTCGTTACCAGATTTGTGTATCACAGTAAATTTAAATGGCTGAAGTGCTAGGTACCACCTTGTGATTCTGGAATTTTTCTCTTTCATTTGGTTAAGCCAACAGAGAGGATTGTGATCTGTTTCAAGAACAAAATCAGTTCCTAGCAAATAAAACTTCAGGGACTCCATGCCCTACTTTGCTGCTAAGCATTCTTTTTCTATAGTGGAGTACCTTTTTTCCCTGTTATTCAACTTCTCACTTATGTACAGAATAGGATGTTCTGTCTCATCTACATTTTGACTTAGGATAGCACTTAGGCCTACCTCGGATGCATCTGTTTGAAGCAAAAATGGTTTCTCAAAGTCTGGGCTTCTTAAAACAGGGGCTGAACATAATGCAGCCTTTATGGCTTGAAAAGCTTCATCACACTCTGGGGTCCATTTCACATTAGTTTGATACTGTTTTTTTGTGAGTTCAGTGAGGGGAGTAGCTAACTCTGCAAAGTTGGGAACAAATCTCCGATAATAACCAGCCAGCCTTAAAAATGACCTGACATGTTTCTTTGTTTTAGGAACAGGGCTGTTAGCTATAGCTTCTATTTTAGAAACCTCTGGTTTGACTTCTCCATTTCCCAACACATAGCCCAAATATCTGGTTTCCTGCATGCCCAATGCACAGTCAGTAGGATTAATAGTCAGACCTGCATTTTTGATAGCTTGGATAACTGCTCGTAGATGTTCCAGGTGGCTTTTCCAGTCTGGACTGTACACATGACACCATCCAGTATGCAGCACAATAACCAGTGTGAGGGGATAAAATGACATCCATGTACCAATGGAATGTAGCTGGCGCACCATGTAAACCATATGTCGTGGTGGTGAAAAGGTTGACTCCTATAGGGATGGCAAATGTAGTTTTATCACTGGATTCTTTAGCTAATGGTATTTGCCAGTAACCCTTGGTGAGATCGAGGGTACTGATATACTTTGCACTCTCAAGTCTGTCCACCAAATCATCTATTCTGGGCATAGGATAACTGTCAGATGCTGACACTTGATTAAGTTTCCTGAAATCAAGGCAAATTCTAACACCCCCTGCATTTTTGTTTACAATTACCATTGAAGATGACCAAGCACTCCTCGACTCCTCTATGATACCAGGTTCTTTCATTTTTTGTATTTCCTTAACCACATCAGCTCTTAACCGCACTGGCAACTTGTATGTCTTTTGTCTAATAGGATGAGCATTCCTTGTCACTATTACGTGCTCAACCCCTTTTGCTCAGCCTGGTACCATGGTAAAAGTACTGTTAAATGTCTTCAGTACATTACAAATGCCTGCAGTTTGTTCTGAGGTTAAGGAAACATTCACCTTTACAGCATCATCATTTACAGTTTGTTCCAGTCTATCATAAGCTACATCAATATCTTACTTATCAGTTTCTGGTAAAACTAGCAAAGCAGCTTTTGGCATTTTTTCAACCCATTTCTTGAGGAGGTTTGCATGGTTTAACTGAGTAGGATTTTCCCTGTCAGGAGTCTCAATTTCGTAGTTAACAGTGCCAGTATGTCTAAGAACTTTATAAGGCCCTTGCCACTTCATTAACAGCTTATTTTCTGTTATAGGTAACAGTAGTAAAACCTTTTCACCTGGCTTGAAAACCTTTTCTTTTATCCCATGGTCATAATATACCTTCTGCTGGTTTTGACCCTCTTCCTGATTACTATGGGCAATTTCAACATATTTTACCAGCTTCTTTCTTAGGGAACACATATAAGATGTTATAGATTGTTTTTGGGTGGGGTTATCTTCCCACATTTCTTATATCACATCCAGTGGCCCTCTTGGCTGCCTACCATACATCATTTCAAATGGTGTAAACCCTGTTGATGCCTGTGGCACTTCTCTGTAAGCAAAAAGTAGGTAAGGCAAGTATTGGTCCCAATCTTTCCCTTCCCCTTTCAAAAACCTTTTCAACATGCATTTTAGGGTTTAGTTAAAATGCTCAACAAGACCGTCTGTCTGAGGTTGATAGGGGGAGGTTCTTATGGCAGTGATGCATCTAGATTGTTTTTGGGTGGGGTTTTCTTCCCACATTTCTTTTATCACATCCGGTGGCCCTCTTGGCTGCCTACCATACAGCATTTCAAATGGTGAAAACCCTGTTGATGCCTGTGGCACTTCTCTGTAAGCAAAAAGTAGGTAAGGCAAGTATTGGTCCCAATCTTTCCCTTCCCCTTTTAAAAACTTTTTCAACATGCGTTTTAGGGTTTAGTTAAAATGCTCAACAAGACCGTCTGTCTGAGGATGATAGGGAGAGGTTCTTATGGCAGTGATGCATATAAGATGTTATAGATTGTTTTTGGGTGGGGTTATCTTCCCACATATCTTTTATCACATCCAGTGGCCCTCTTGGCTGCCTACCATTCAGCATTTCAAATGGTGAAAACCCTGTTGATACCTGTGGCACTTCTCTGTAAGCAAAAAGTAGGTAAGGCAAGTATTGGTCCCAATCTTTCCCTTCCCCTTTTAAAACCCTTTTTAACATGCATTTTAGGGTTTGGTTAAAACGCTCAACAAGACCGACTGTCTGAGGATGATAAGGGGAGGTTCTTATGGCAGTGATGCCTAGTAGTCTGTACAGCTCCTTAAGCAATGCAGCACCAACATTACTACCCTGATCAGTTAGAATTTCTTTAGGTATGCCCACTCTGCTGAAAATTTTGGCAAGCTCTGCTGCAACTTTTGAGGCTGTAACAGTCCACATTGGAACTGTTCCTGGGTATTGAGTAGCATAGTTGCATACTACCAGGATAAATCTATTACCCTTTTTACTTTTGCCTAAAGGACCAACCACATCTATTGCAATTATCTCAAAAAGCACATCTATCAAGGGTAGGGGCACCAGGGGCACCTTGTCTTTTCTAGTGACTGGGGCTACTTTCTGACACTCAGCAAAGGAATTACAATAGGTAGCAACATCTTCATGAATTCCAGGCCAGTAAAATCTATACAGCAATCTGGCAAGGGTGCGATCCTTCCCTGAGTGACCAGCCATAGGACTATCATGTGCTATCTGTAATAACTCTGTTCTATACTTCTTCGGTATAACCACTTGTTCTGTCTGTTCCTGTGTCTGAGGGTTAATCCAAACTCTGTACAGTAACCCACTACATTTTTTAAACAATGGTCCACCCTGTTTTGGTTTCACCCCCAGCTGCTTAAAATAACCCTGGAGAGAAACATTGTTAGCTTGTTCTGAAAGAAAATCACAATCAGTAATCAGTTTAGTTTTATCATTTCCATATGTTAACCCTTTATGTCCATCAGACATTTGTTGCCACTGTTTCTTCACGCTTTTTCTTTCCTGGATTTCTGGATCTTGGAGCTGTGCTCAAACAAGTCCAAATCAAATTTTTTGAAAGGAAAAGTGTCCCCACCATCTGAAATTTTCTTTGCCTGAGCTCTTGTCACCACTGCTGCTGAAACATTAGGATTTACTCCCTCTTTGATCAACTCAGTAAATCCTGGAAAGTCACTTCCAATAATCACAGGTACAGGTAACGTAGGTACTACCCCCACTTTCATTTGGTGCGACACATCCTTAATAGTCAGAGTCACTTGAGTGGTGGGATAGTATCGAATGTCCCCGTGGATGCAGATGACACCAGTACCTGGTCCCTTTGCACAGTGTTTTCCCAGCACTTTAACATGCACTAGGATCTGTCTGCTTCCTGAATCAATGAGTTTCTTCACAGTCTTATTCCCCAACTTCACATCTGTTAAAGGAAAACACTGGAAAAGACATAGCTTCCCACAGACACTACATAAACTCTCAGTTAGTGCTTTCAGACAGTAACAACTTTTTTAAGGATTTAAAACAGCTACCCCCAACTTACACTTTCTGTTGCTGGCAGCCACTATCTCATGAGCAGCAGTGAGATTCCTGAGCTTACTGTATGCTAATATGTCTGTTTGACCTCTGCCATTGGTTGGCAGGACATATTAGCATAAAGTGAGCTCAGGAAGCTCTCTGCTGCTCATGAGATGGTGGCTGCCAGCACTAGAAAGTGAAAGTTGAAGGTCACTGTTTAAATCACTAAAAAGGCAATTAGAGGTTATTTAAAAATATGTTACTGTCTGAAAGCACTAATCAGGCATTTTTGTAGTGCCTGGGTAAAGCTGTGCCTTTTCCAGTGTTTCCCTTTAAGTACTTACCCCAATTTGCCAAGGACAAATATGCTCCAGTGCCATTCGCCTTACTATGGCAGTTTCTTGCAAAATGGCCTGGCATATTACAGTTATAGCAGATAACGTCTTTGGGCACAGATCTGTTACCCCCACCAGAGTTTTTATCAGGCTTGGAGTTTAAATGGGAAAAAGAGTGTCTTACTGGTGCTTGGCTGTTACCTCTCTGCTGTGGCATCTGTCTGGCAATTTGGTAGTCCTCAGCCAAAGAAACAGCCTTTTCTTGACTCTCTGGTCGGTGTTCCTTTACCCAGAGCTGCACATCTGTAGGCAAGATGTTGATGAATCGCTCCATGGCAAATGTGCCAATGATCTGTGGGACTGTTTTGTTCTCTGGTTGGATCCATTTTATCAGGAGTTCTCTGAGTCAGGTGAAGGCTTCTCGAGGATTGTCGACCGAGTTGTACCTCAGAGATTGAAATCTCTGCCTGTAGGTCTCTCCGGAGATGTCGCACCTTTTCAGGATTTTGCTTTTCACCAGGTCATAGTTTTCTGACTGTGCAGTGTCTATACTGCTGTAGGCAAGTTGGGCTTTTCCTGTCAGGTAGGGTACCAGTCTGACTGTCCATTGCTGCTTTGGCCATTGGCAGGCTGAGGCAATTCTTTCAAAAGTTGTCAGGTATGTCTCAATATCATCTGCGGGACACAACTTTGTAAGTTTAATGGCTTTTAAGTTGCTCACATTTTGTTGCTCATCTGGGCCTGTGCTGGATCCTCTGCCTTTGATAGCTTGCAAGGCATCCAGCCATTGCTGCTCTTGTCGCTGCATTTTCATTCATATATCTGGACTGCCTTGTACAGTATGGGCTGCCCGCCCATTGGCTCTTGCTCTGAACCAATGGGCGTGCAGCCCTACTGAGCTGTCAGTCAGCAGGCAGCAGGGTGGCAGGCGGGTGGGTGCTGCCACCACCGTTGATGGGGGAGGGGGTGGGCCTCTGTGGGTGGGTGGGGTGGGGGCCACCAGATCACCAGGAAATTGGACTTTGGGGTGGTGGGTTTGACTCTTATGCCCACGATCGGGCTTCAAGGTCCACTGGACCACCAGGGATATTGGTCTTTGGGAGGTTGAACTCCGTTCTGCCCACGATCGGGCTAGTCAGGGGGTTGAACTCTGTTCTGCCCACGAGAGCAGGCTGAGGGGGTTAATCTCACGTTATGCCGCGATCGGGCTGCTCGGGGAACAGTATAGTATGCCCGTCGACTCGAAGTTATGCCCGCAATTGGGCTGCGGGGCACAGGGAAAGTGGAGGGGCACCCACAGGTGGCAGCTGCTGTATTGCACCCTGCAATGTGGCAGCTCACCTGTGGGTGGCCTCGATTTAATCCTTTTTGGCTCAAAGTTGTGCAGGCACAGGTAGGGGTTGCACCTGCACAACTCTGCATGGCCCGGCTGAATATCGGGCTGTGCAGTTTATGCATGGTTCCTCCCTCCGGTTGAGCATGCCTTCATTAGCATTGCACTGTTGCTCAGCATGGTTTGGGGGAACTGCCTCCTGCTGAATATCACAGAATGGCGCAATTCCGGACTTGCGCAGGTGCAACCCTATTGCACATGGCACAACCCTTTTGAATATCCAGCCCCATGTGTTACATGTAAGACCTTAATTAAGGATCCTGTCTGTCTGAGTTAATTACAACCATAGTTGCTATAACATATCCATTTTATGATGTTGGAAGGAAAACCCAGGTTATTACATAGAAGTGAAAAAAATCATAAAGATGCTTTCATGTCCTGGAAGAAGGAAGCTTATTATGAGATCAAAAGAAGTGTCATTTGAAGGACATGAATTATGCTGAAGTTGCAGAATGTAATACTTTTGTAGAAGATATATATATTTTTATACATATCTGACAGAGGAGGAGCTAGCTGACCTCACACAAAAATGGGTTGTCCCATACAGTTGTTTAAAGAATACTCTGTTTTACTTATACACTTTTACCTAGACTCTGACTGAGGAAGCACCTTTGGAGCACTTGTAAACAGATATTTAGAAAGATTTCAAATCTAAGTACTGTAAGTAGGAATTTGCACTGTTTAAACTTTGTTTCTTTTAAAAGATTTGTACGTCTGGTGATATAAGAGTTCTGTATTTTGTACTTGGCATATTTTTATCTATTTTAGTAAAATTCTTTTTAGAACTTACTTGGTCTGTCTTTGACTTCTTTTTAGTTGTAAGATAAGTATATGGTTATTGCAGATATTAAACATAAGCTTGAATGGTGGTACCAAAAGGGGAAAGAGAAGCGTTTTAAATCTGAGGTCTTTATTAAAGTTTTTAAGGGTTCATCTCTGTATACCTGGTTAGGTGCCCATAGGCAAAGATATCTGGCCCCCCAAAAACAGAAATATCTGAGCCTGTGCATTGGGTATGCTAGCAAGAGGTTCACAGTTTGAGTCCCTCCAGAACTTGAGACCAAAGGTTGATCCAAACTCACAAAAACAGACAAGAGGGTTACCTTGCCTGTTACACTGTTCACAAGACTGCGCTCAGAGGTTGGCACTTTGGGAGTAGAGGGCCTGACCTGCTGAGTGGATTTGTGACAGTGACTATCACAGCAGCACTGATTTGTGTCATAATTCAAGGTGCAAGTATTTCCAAGGCAGCTGCTTGTAATACTCCTATTTTTAGAAGTGATATTTCTACTGACAGGAAACATGAGAGAAATATGGCAAAGAAGAAATATTTGAAACTTAGTGCTTCAGAAAAACACTGCTGCAGATGCAGTCCTGAGAGCAGATAGTACCCATTCGAAGCCTTTGAAAAATTATACCCGTTATAGTCACCATTTAAGATTAAAAAGAAAACAGTGGCTGGCCCAGAGGCATGGAGGGCTGAGGCATCATGCCGTACCTCCTGCTACACCAGCGACCCATGTTTGCAGAGTGAGCATGTTGCCAGGGATTGGCTGGGGAGGAGGAGGAGGAAGCATCCCCAAGGACAGCTCTCCTCCTCTGTGGAGGGGGGGACCAGCAATTGGTGCTTGCCTGGCCCCTAGTGGAGACTGGGGGATGGCACACCAATGCCCTACAAGGTGGTCGGAGGTGGTCCAGATTCCCAGTGTGCCATGCACGTGAGTCTGCATGACACCACAACTGGTGTCATTGCATGCCCTTTCCTCCAAGAGAAAAAAAAGAGGAAATATGTCTCCGGCAGTTGGATGATGGAGGGGTTTGCAGGTCCTACTCCCTGACCCACTGGGCACTGTACAGAACTGGATCTGATCTTCAGTCGGGGCCTAGGAATCCCCTGCTGACCCCACCGGGGAGGGACACGCCCGTGGGAAGATGGTTGGCATTGACAGTGGACATCGGGGGGGTGGGGCAGGGCTCCCTCCTGAATGTGGCCTGCCGGAGACAGGGAGAAAAAGTAATAAAAAATAAAGATTAAAAAGAAAATGTAGTTCCTCCAAACCATATGATTGACAGGCTAATGAACTGGAGATGAGATTTCTCAGTAGGGGTTATAATAAAACATTACTGAGAAAGGCTAGAGATAAAGCTGATTTACTGAAAAAAAGAACAATGAAAACCATTAAAAAATAAAATTCATGAACATGGTCCTGTTTCTTTTGTCAGTAAATTCAATGATTTGGCAGATAACATTGACAATATAATTTATTGTAACTGCCCTATCCTGCTTGGTAACAATGATGTGACTTCAGCAGTGGGTTATACCCCATGCATTAATTTAAGCAGAGCAAACAGTCTGAGAGACAAATTAGTCTGTAGTTGATTTGAGACAAATCAGGCAGCTATCATTAATGACCAGTGGTTACCATACAAAACAAAAGGTTTCTTCAAAGGCCACAAATTGTAATGTGTGCACATATGCACAGCCTGGTAAAGAGTTTGTACACCCCCTTCATGACGATTTAAAGTTGGAGACATGTGAATTTATTAATTGCAGTACTGACTTTGTCACATATGTTCTATGGTGTAACTGCAATAAGGTATATGTGCAGAGAACAGTGCCCAGTTTGAAAACTAGCACACAAGACCATTGAGCAGTATTATTAATAGGAGACTTGACACCCCACTTGGTAGTCATTTGTTTGATTGCCATAATTCAAATCCTAGAGAATTTAAGTTCACAGGCATTGAGAGAATGGGTCTTTTGCCGGGGGGGGGGAGAAGAAGTCAATAAACTACTGTGGAAAAAATCAACTTGGATTTATGAATTACAAAGCATTACACCATCTTTTTTAAACGAGAAATGGGATTTGAAATCTTTTTTAAAAGGTTAACTAGCCACACCCCTGAGAAAGACTCATCGAGAGTCGAAGTGCTTGGGCTTCCTATAGCCATAAAGACTTTTGTACCTATAGCCATACCTTTACATCTAGCATTTGCTACATTTGTCAGCTTTCTTGCATGTATTGGATTATATTTGTACTTAACACAGTTCGTGATATTACTGCCATTAAAGAATTTTCAGCATTATGCTGTACCTGGCTACTAGTTTCCTTTGTGAGTACTCAGGACTTTTGGATTCTTTTCTTCTGCATTTGAGAGCTGGCTGCCCTACTTTCCTGAGCACCAGCCCTATTCAGTGTATTGTGCCCCCTTTTTGAACCAGAAACATAGAAACAAAGAGACTGCTTGCAGATAAGGATCAATTGCCCCTCCCCCGTCTGCCCATTTTTCCCTGCCTACAGTAACACTGCAGATCCTACATTCTCCCTCACCCTTTTCACTGAGATTCCCTAGTGCCTATCCCATGCATTCTGGAACCCCACTACTGGTTTTACTCCTATCACCTCCAATGAAATACTGTTCCAGGAATCTACCACAACCTCTCTGAAGAAATACGTCCTCACATCTCTCCTGAAATTATCTCCACCCCCCCCCCAGCTTCATATCAGGTCCCCTTGTTCCTGAGTGCCTTTTTTTCTGAAAAAAAAACTTCCTTCCTGTACCTTATTTTGTATCTTTTTATAACAAGGCTATGTTGAAGATTTGGTGTAAAAATATTACAAAATAACATATTTATGAGCCTACATTACATTTTGCAAACACAGACTCCTTACTTTGATACATTTCAATATTTTTACTTGACATTCTTCACCTGCAGCCCTATCGGCTCTGGCCAGAGTTTGTTTTGTAAAGTAATGATGTGTCAGGTCTTTGTGTTGCCAGCAAAGTCAGGTCATCCCAGATGGTGAGTGAGTGTAGAAATGGTCAAGGGTCAAAGGCTCAATGAAGTGGCCACAACATGCCTGAGCTAAGGGAAGAACACATTAGAGTTGATTAAGTGTGTGAGCAGTAAGAGACTGTATGATACCTGTTGTCAGTGGCAAATAATTTCCCTGGGATAAATGGGCATTTGGCTTAAGAGTCTTTCCACATATCAAAAAAATAAATAAATAAATAAAATTGGAACTGGATGTGAATTTGTATCAGCACAATGAGGTACAAAAATTGTGTAAGGAGGAGACGATAAAGAAACTTAGCAATCTCTGAAATAGCTGTCTTACATTACAGGTTGTCATGTCTATGTTTAAAGACAACTCTGGTGACTGATATCTTTCTGTAACTGGTATACACTCATTGAATATTACAGTTATCCACCAGAGTGGGGTAATCTTTTTAAATTCAGTTTTTTTAATGTTACTGTAAATACACAGCAACGTATTGCAGTGAGACCTAGAAGAGACTTTTTCTTCTCTTCTGCCGCACGACATTGACTGATTTAAGTATGAACACATATCCAAGCTTATCAGCAAGAATGCTACCCCTACTGATACTGGGTAATCCTTAGTGCCACTGTCCAGCAGGAATTTGTCCAGTCCAGCTTTGAAAGCCTGAACAGGGCTAGCTTCCATAGCCTCACCAGATTGGGTAGTCCACATGATAAATTCCTCTGTGTAAAGCTGTGCTTTTTAACTTGATGTTTAATTTTCTTAAACTTTTTAATTTATTAGATATTGTGGATTTATAAAAATAAGTGGAAAAAAAGGCATAAAAAAAATCTTTTTAGATTTATGAAAACAATTTTTTTTAGTTTTCAAAAGCCGTACATGCATTTTACACCCTAGCAAGACAGGTCAAAAGTGAATTCAATCTTCCATTTCCTAATAAGCAAACAGTGGCAGACGGAGATAAGTAGCAATATATCTCATATATCTAAATATATTGCTACTTTTCTCTGGCTGCCACTGTATATCCATTAAAAAAAAATCCAGTAAAAAAGTAATGCTAGTTATGATCCTGCTTACTCAAGTCCTTGAAACTATGAGATCCAAGTGATTACCTAGGGAAAAATTAATATTTATGAAACATTTTCACACCACAGGTTTCTCATGATTGTGGCAACAAATTAAGGTTGAGGAATTCCAATCAGTTTGAACTAATTAGTTAAATATGATTACCCGAGGGCAAAAACGCATATAAATATAAAAATGATTCCCCATGATTATAACATTCGGATTTTATAAGTAATAACAGACAACAAGAAAGTCACAGTATAGTAGGAGGCACAGTACAAAACTCAGTCATAAAATCAGTGCAACATACTGTATGTTTGCCAGGCCTAGATATTCAAAAACACACACAAGCACAATGCAAATGTTTGCATTGTGCTTGTACCTGCACCCAACCCACTGGCTGCTATATTCTGTCAGATGGCAGACTGGTGCTATCCGAATGAATATTGGCCTGTGTCAGTGCAGCCCTGAGTCAAACTGTGCTGTCCCTACAAGCACCTGGGCTATAAACAGCCCCACAGGAAATAGCACCCCAAAACCAGATAGCCATGTTGGCTACATTCAGCCACACCATGCAACTGAGCCCATTAGGCATGCAAGGTGCTAAAGGGCCATTTGCATGCCCATTTTGGGCTAATTTGCATGGTGAGTGGCAGCCATTTTTCACCCATCCTGTGGGCACCTGACACATGACCCTCGGTGTCTAGCAGCACCTCCCACCAAACAATCATCCTGATTTCCTTAGACAGTTCCCTAGTGTCCAGTGGTCCCCCCCAATTTGCCTGGTACATATATTACTTAAGCACAGTATCCAGGGGTTCCCCCGCTCCCTCCCCACATACACACACACTTTCCATATATTACTGTACCCAAGCCCCAGTGTCACCCCGATCACCCATCCCCTGATCACATATCCCTGTTTTCTAGTGGTACCCCCACCCCCTTAAACACCTGTCCCTTGCTCCATATACTATCCCTGGTGTCCAGTAGTAGCCTGCCCCTCAAATGCTCGATGACAAGTGGACCAGCAAACATTGGCAGTCCTGTGGCCCCCCCCTTCCACCCCGTCTGCTCCCAGTACGCCACCTTTCCAACTTCTCCTCTGACGAGGGTCTCCAGGTATGTTCATGGAATCCCGATACAGTGACTGGCATGGCCCTCCTCTCACCTCCTCAGCCAGCCACCATATGAACTGACAGTGTGCGCATGTGCACACT
The DNA here is from genome assembly GCA_016271365.2 of Neoceratodus forsteri. Lineage (NCBI taxonomy): Eukaryota > Metazoa > Chordata > Ceratodontiformes > Ceratodontidae > Neoceratodus > Neoceratodus forsteri. Next base: position 1,027,405,382 of record CM028133.1, on the reverse strand, counting down.
GTATCCCAAAGCACTTTGCAAAGCAGAGAGTTACACACTGGTAGTGCAGGGACTGTCAGAATTTGGTGCTATATAACTGGACTACATTTCTTGTTGTACAGTCGGCCCAATATGTATGTCATTTGCTTGTTCTGACCCTCCTGTACTCAGTCTGTACAGTTATCCTGTTTGTAATTCTGATTGTGCTATCCAGGATCTCCTCAAAACTGAGCATTGCACAATGGAGTTGTGATCCTGGTAAAACATGTCCCGCTTCCCCTCCCACACTGTACATATATGAACAGATTATCTAGTTGATCCTGCCCTCTCTCTCCCTCCTGTATCTCCCCAAACCAGGGTAATTGAGCCACAGTGTGTATAAAGGTGGTATATTTTTGTATTTATATGACATACTATGATCACAACTCCACTGAGCAATGTTCAGTTTCAAGTAGATCCTGGATCGGACAATCAGAATCACAAACAGGATTACTGTACAGATTGTGTACAGAAGGGTCGGTACAATCAAATGATATACAGTACATACTATGGCAGCTGTACAACCAGAAAGGAAGTCCAGTTATATAGAACCAAATTCTACCCTACAGTCCCTGCACTACATAGAAATATAGAATTTGACTGCAGATAAGGACCACTTGGCCCACCTAGTCTGCCCATTTTTCCCTACTTACTGTATCACCATAGACCCTACTTGATCTCTGGCCTAGCCCCCCTTGTCTTATCACTAAGGTTCTCGTATGCCTATCCCATGCTTTCTTGAACCCCATTACAGTTTTTGCCCCCAGCACCTCTGCTGGGAGGCTATTCCAGGTATCCACCACCATCTCCATGAAGAAGTACTTCCTCACATCTCCCCTGAGTCTACCCCCTCCAGCTTTGTAGCATGACCCCTTGTTCTTGTGCATCTTTTTTTTTAAAAGATGCTTCCCTCTTGAACCTTATTTATACCCATGAGGTATTTGAAAGTGTCTATCATGCCCACCCCCATTCCTTCAGTGTATATATATATATATATATTAAGGTCCTTCAGTCTCTCCTCATAGGGCTTTTGATGCAGATCTTGCACCATTTTGGTTGCCCTCCTCTGGACTGCCTCCACTCTTTCTATGTCCTTCCAGAGCTGATGTCTCCAGAACTTGACACAGTACTCCAGGTGAGGTCTCACCAGTGATCTATACAAGGGTAACACCACCTCCCTCTTTCTGCTGGTGATCCCCCTCCCTATGCACCCCAGCATCCCACTAGCTCTTCCTCCTGACTGCCTTGTCACACTGCCTAGCCACCTTTAGGTCATCAGATATGATAACTCTTAGGTCTCTTTCCTGTTTGGTGGTCATCAATAGCTCTCGTCCCATTTTACACTCCTCCTCTGGGTTTCTATGCTTCAAGTGCACAATTTTGCACTTTCTTGCACTGAAGCCCAGTTGCCATACCCTTGACCACTCCTCTAACCTTTTCATATCCCCTCTCAATTTCTCCCCCCACACACCCCCGGAGTGTCTACCCTGTTGCAGATTTTAGTGTCATCCTCGAACAGGCAAACCTTTTCCTCTACCCCCTCTGCAATGTTGCCAGTGTGTAACGCTCTGCTTTGTAAAGTGCTTTGAGATACAGTATGCACATACACACACTATCAGCTAATATGGCAACTGGTCACGAAGGTGAGAGGAGGGCTGTGCTGGTCACTCTATTGGGATTCCATGAATGTCCTTGGAGACCCTGGTTAGTGGGGGTTGGAGGGGTAATGCACTGGCAGGGGGTGGAAGGGGCCACAGGGCCACCAATGTTTTCTGGTCTGTTTCTTGATGGGCATTCAGTGGTGGTGGAGGAGTACCACTGGACACCAGGGATAGTATATGGATCATGGGATGGGTGTTTGGGGGGTGAGGGTTGCCACTAACCACCAGGGAGATGTGTCGGGCACATGAGACAGGTGTTCAAGGGGTGCCACTAGACAATGGGGAGTATGTGTCAGGCTAATGGGATGAGTGTTAGGGGTTGGGGGTGCCACTAGACACCAGGGATATGTGTTACACTATGGGATGGGTGACCAGAGGGTGGAGGTGTTACTGGACACCAGGGCTTAGGTAATATATGTAAACAGCAGATGGGAAGGGGCAGGTGGAACCACTGGACACTGAGGCCTAGATAATACATGTAAACAGCAGATTGAGGAGGCAGGGAATCCACTGAACACTAAGGCCTAGGTAATATATGTACATGGCAGATCAGGGGGACAAGTGGAACCAATGGACACCAGGGCTTAGGCAACATATGTAACAACAGGTCGGGGAGAAACCACTGTACACTGGGGCCTAGGTCATATATGTAAACAGGAGATGAGGGGAGGAGTGTCACTAGACACCAGGGAGGATTCTGTTAACAAGTAATGGGTGATTATGGGGTGGGGTATACCACTAGACACCAGAGATGGGTATACAAAATGTGGCATGGGTATTCAGAGGGTGAGAGCTGCCAATAGACACCAGGTACAGGCATACAAAATGTGGAAGGGGTGTTCGGGTGTGGGGGGTGCCATTAGATACTAGGAATATGTCTAACTGGCATGGGATGGGTGTTCAGAGTTGGGGGTGCTGCTGGACACCAAGGCCTGCAACCAGGCTGGCATGATGGGTAATGGCAGGCAGGTGACTGCAGTACAGCCATTCCATCATCGGTGGGGTGGGGGCATGGGCTTAGCATCCAGTTAAGTCATGGTTTTCAGCAGTGGTAAATAATGCCACATTGGGTGCTGTTTACAGCCATTGCAAACCTTTACAAATGCTGCTGTTCCCATATGCTTGAGGTGTTGCCCTTATTTGCATGGGCACCATGTTATGTTAATGCCTGGGCACTAACAGGTTTAGTGCATGCTACAGGGGCCCTCTGAATAAAGACCACACCCCAGAAAAGGGCATAAATCTGGTGCAAACCCCATTAGTACAGGCACTAACTTTTGAATATCTGACCCCTTGTTTCAAAACTGAAAAACAAGATGCAATGTGGTCTACTGGTTAGAGCACTGGCTTGGGTACCAGCACATCAAAGGTTCAAACCCTGCTAAAGCAAACTATCCACTGTGTGACCTTGAGCAAATCATTCAACTTCTAAGTCATCCAGTCCACCCAGCTGCACAACTGGATAGAAGCAGGACCAAAGGGCTATCATAGATAGATAGATAAATAGATAGATACCATATTCCACCATTTAAAAGACGCAGACTTATTAAAATTTTTAGTTCTTGGCCATGGCTTGTAAATGGGGGTGGCTTTAATTAGTTATACCATCCACCACACTGTGCTGTATCCCTGATTCCCTCTATTTTCCCCCACTGCAGCAGTGCATAATAGGGAAAGGGGAAATTGTTTAACCAAGAAAGGCACACTAAGCTGGAACTTGTTTTCAAGTGCGACATGAGAGCACAAGGAAGTTAAGTGACTCAGTATGCAAGTGGGGGATGATCAGAGTCAAACCCAGATCTCCAGATTTGCAGCTCAGTCCCCTTAACCGCTACACTCTACTGCCTCCTCTGTAAGACTGCTAAATAGCTGTTCCTCACTTTAAACTACCTTCAGCCTAAGGAACAGAGAGTGAAAGAGACATGCCAGCAAAAGAAAACACATGCCGACAGAGCAGTGAACAGGCCACATAGTCCAGAGAATGCCAAATGGAAACTGAGAAAGCCAACAGAGTGCAGGAGCAAGTCAGGAGAGCTGACTAAGTAAGAGTTGAATTTTTGCCTTGTAACTAGCATTCCATATCTGAATTTTGACAGCAATAGTTTGTGGCAGTTCGGAAAGTTTAAGCTTTTGTGAATTCACCGAGAACAAATGGAGGAGCAAGTTGGATGAGCAAGTCAGCAGTATTCTAATGCGTTAATGAATGCAATTCCATAATATGTAACACTGGCTGCTTGTATTGTGGCAGTTCAGGAAACACTGCGAGGGTCTGTGCACTTTGGACATCAGTCATCAGAGTAGGAGAAGGCTGACATTAGGCTTAGTAATTTCACTATTTTGCTTGCCATGGCTACAAATTAGGGTCGGCTTCCATTAAGAACTGATTTTTATTCAACTTTAATTCATGGGGGTAGCTTCTAAATGGGAGTGGCTACAAAACAGTGAAATGCAGAAGATAGATAAATTAAAATAAAAAAATATATAGGCATTCTCAGCTTGAAAAATTTTAGCCTCCTGTATCCTGCATAGAAAAACATTTCAACAATATCAGAGTCTTCGTTGACTACATTAACAATTTTTACTGCAAGCTACGATTCAGATTCTGATTGTTCTCTTTTGTTCCATTAAGTTTTATAATTATTTTCTTTAATCTTTACTTGACAGCAGGACTTGTATTGCAACCCAGGAATTGCATTGTGTCCTGGGAGCTATGGATGATATTTAAAATGAGCTTTCGCTCAGTGGTTTTGTCCTATTGTCTCAAAAATAAACATATTAACAACAATTTCTTGTCTAATGTGGACACTTTTCCTGCAACATAACCTGCACAAGGATTTGCATGCCCATGATACCTTTCACAGGAACCAAAGCTTTAAAGTATGCGTGTGGTTTGAAGAGCTGCACAAAAATCATGCAATCTGGATATGTCTTCTCTCCTGGCATCCTTTTATGGACCCCTTGTGCTCTGTGATCGCAAATTCTCTCACTGTAAGTATTACCTGAGCAACCACTCCCGTCGTCACGGGGCAAAAACCACACCACTGGGTTTTGTCTTAACGTCGCTTTATTTGATCAAACCTTAACATGCATGTGGGACTTCTACAACGGAGAAGTTCTCCAATTACAATTTACAGCAGCTTTTTATAAGCTAGATTTTGCACTTCTTATCTTGAAAAATACCAACATTTCAGTATAAGCCAATCATAAGACAGCATAACAAGTTTTTAGCAATGTAACAGAAAAAACACATTGATATGCATGAGGTATTTTTCCACTGCTTATTTTATTTCTTTCCCATTACTGCTTGATACATATGCCTGGGTCAAGCTGACCTGAAGAGACAATGAGTTTCACTCACACCATAGCAATGTACAGCTTGCCTTCAATGCCACTACGTGCTGTTATTTTATATTTGCCCAGGCATGCTCTTATCTTTATATTTTGTCCAAGCCCGTTATTCAGGCTGGTACAACCAGTTCTGCTCAGTTTTATCTATCTTTCTGTTTTACAAATGTACCTCAAGTAACCTCAGTACAAATTCTATAACCCTTAAAAAAAGAAAACATGAACTCAGAAATTTCTACTACATTCATTATGACTTTGTTACAGCATGGCTTTCAAAGCAAGCATAGCTTCAAGGCATTTAATAGCAAATATAGCTTTAGGATATATAAAAACTCCCTCACACTCTCCCCCCTTTTGATACTATGTATCAACTAACCAATCCCTTTTTACTTTTTCTCACTTTATATTTTGGTCACAATCTGGCTCGTTTTGTAATGGAAACACCCCTTCCAGTTTAATGGGGTCCTTTTGTTCGGGTTGTAGCAAGGGGGCAGGTGGGTGGCATCCAGTGACACCATTGTGCTGCAGACATTGTAGGAGAAGTTTGATTAGGACAGTCAGTAGCCAGAGTGCCAATATGACCACTTACAAGTACTGTCACCCAATGGAGAAGAGTAGCACCCCAGTCACCAACTATGCTTGTAAGCCATGACCATGGGTCCCATATTTATGTGTAGCAAGCTTAGAAAAAAATGCAAGGCTGGAATTTGTGCATATCTCGGCCACGGCCTCATTTTATGCTTTCAGCTATTTTTTTTTTCATTGTATAGAATTTTACAATTAACCCTTTTAAAGTCTTACACGCACACATATTAAGTGACATAGTGGTATTTTCCACTTGCAGCCTTTTGCTACTAGATATACTAATTTACATGTTGGCATCATTTAGTCATTTACTAACCATTTTTACCTTTTACTAGCCCTTTAGCAATTTACACTAGCCATTTTACACCTTTTTATTTCCTCAGTTTTATGGTTATCCAACTACACATTGTTGATAAAAGTTTAGTCACTGATTACTAAAACCTTGGCCACTGACCACTGTTAATAATTTCCACCCTGAAGATAGGAGGCCCCTGAGGGACTCGAACATTCACAAAAATTTAACATAAATGCAAAGATATTAGTTAATAACTGAAGGTTAAAAAAAAAACTAAACATTTCTACTTTTAGACTGCTAGACTAGGTGAATAGGTATATAATTTAAAACTGGTTGCCAGCATACAGATAGTCAAGGCATTTATAAAAAGCATCCTGTTTTGGAGTTGGCACAGGGGTGGTTACAGACGGAACACAAATCGTGAGTTTGTAAAACATAATACAGAATTGAGGGATGTCAACACCACAATTGAAATATGTGAAAAAATGCTAACATGTGACACCACATATAACACAATATAACATAACAATTTTGTTGATGAAAAAGAGTTCATGGAATTCACTTTGAGAGTGAATAAGGTAGATGCTACCTTGTGTTGAGGTGTGGCACACCCTGGGAGCTTGATTGAAGAATCTGTTGATAATGTCTCTTGACAGATAAGTCCTTATAAAACATAACAGTCCATGAAATTAACAGTTCATAAGTTCATATAAGTATCCACAGGTTGATGTAGTTACAATACAGATGAAATGTCATTTGCAGAATGGTGGTAACCCCACAAGGCACATGGGGCAATGCAGACTGTAATTTAAAAACAAAACACCAGCATAGTAGAAAAGTCAGTGTTCATTTTGCTGGCTAGCTACTGGATGGCTGATTAGTAGACACACTGGCCAGGGGTGCATTGAGTCCTTTTAATGGAATAGCCACACACACACACTGGCATGGCATTTGTTTTGTCGTAGTTGATTACACCCGGCATAAAGATTAACAGTCCATAAAAGGTAACAATTGACAATAAACCATTAAGAACACAGTCCATAACAGAGCAATAGGGTTGTAGAAAGTACCAGCCATGTTTGGAACAAGCGGCAGTGAAGAAAATGGATGTATTGCTTGAAGGTCAATTGAAGCAGAATCTTCTCGCTGGAGTTAGGGAGTGCCCTTCCCAGACTTAACTTCATAGTAAGCAGAAACAATAAGCTTGATTGCAGAGTCTGAACTGACTGGACCTTCTTCAGTTGATTTAAAGTTCTACAAATAGGTGTAATTTTGCTGAAAACATTACATTTGCAGAGGGTAATAATAATAACTGGATTCATGCAATAGTCCTTATAAGGAATCAGTCAGGCACAAAGATGGTGATAACATCAAAACTGTGGCAGTTGTTTTTCTTTTTTAAGGAAAAAGATGAAGGTCTTGGTAACTTAGATAAAAGTATTACTGCTGTTGAACGTGGAGATCTTATGTGTGCCACACCGTGGAAACCTGCAAACTTGCAAAGTGTGTTAGACACTGAGTTAAAAACACATAAATAACAATCTTTTAAACCATTTACTTTTTGTTTTGTAAAGAGTGGTGTGACAGAGCCTAAATTCTGGCAATTAGAAAAAGAAAAAAGAAAAATGGGACATTAACCGCACACCTGGGGGTGCAGGCCGAGGTTCAATTATACCATTTGAACATCTGTAAATCATGACAATGTTATGGTTACCTCCTGCTTTTAAATCACAGAAGCAGTTATGACAGTGATGAACATTATTTCCCTGTCTGTTGCAAGCAGGCCTGAGTTATAAAATCTTGTAATGTTACAATACATAGATACATAGATACATAGACAGTGTCAGCAGATAAGGGCCTATGGCCCACCCAGTCTGCCCCATTTGAGCTTGTAAGTTCAGTTTGTTTTCCTAGAAGTCTGTTTCCCCTTACCCCTGACCTCTAGAATTCCTTTATGTCTATCCCATGCATTCTTAAATCCAGTGATTGTTTCAGCCCCCACCACTTCCTCTGGCAGGGTGTTCCACTTGTCCACCACCTGTTCTGTGAAGAAATTCTTTCTCATGTTTCCTCTGAATCGTCCTCCCTCCAACTTCACCCCATGCTCTCTAGTCCTGGAACATCTTTTTCGCTTAAAAATAGTGTTTTCCTGCACTCTGTTTCTCCCTGTAAGATACTTGTATGTCTCTTATCATATCCCCTCTCTCCCTCCTCTCCTCCAGGGAGTACATGTTCAGTTCCTTCAACTTGTCTTCATAGGACTTGTGATGCAAACCATTTCTGCACCATTCTCACCCCTTGTACTCCCTTCAGACCCATTACCCCCCTCTTCCTCAGTAAAGACTGAGCAGAAATACCTGTTCAATATGTCAGCTTTACTGTTGTCATCCTCCACGCGACTCCCATCCTCCCCCTTCAGTCTCACTATCCCTCTCTTTGTCTTTCTTTTTTCCTTATGTACCTGTAAAGGTTTTGTCCCTTTAACCACTGATTTTGCAATGTGTTCTTCTGTCTGAGCTTTGGCTTCCTTACTGACTTCCCTGCCTCCCTTTGTTTCTCCTGGTACTTCTCCCTATCCCCTTCTGCCTGTGTCTTTTTGTATTGCCTGAATGCTATCTTTTTGGCTTTCACTTTCTTTGCTACCTCTTTGGAAAACCATAATGGTCTCCTCTTCTTTTTCCTCTTGCTAACCTGCTTAATGCAGTTACACGCTTCAAACATATTGGTCATAACAATATGCCTTTTACACAATGCAATTAGTGGGACAAATACATATGTTGTTGGCCTATGCCAATTTAATAACAGTGCCTATTGCACCTGTGACAAGTGAAAAGGTCTACCTTCTTTACCCTGTATAGTGAAATACTCCAAAGTACTGAATGGGGTAAGGCTTGAAGCATAGGTTGAGTACAATCTAAATTTTACGTATTATAATTGTTAAAATTTAAAATGACAAAACCTGCATAGAGTACACTCATTCTTCAGGGTACCTGTGAGCAATAAGACAAACAGAGCATTAATTTTACTTTTGGTTTGCTTTGGAACATATTGTAGGGTGGGTCAGCAATGCTGGTCCCAGTATTTAGGTTTAGTTATGAGCATTAAAAGCGTTATACATGTGGAGCACTTTTCTGAATACACACATGATACAGTGTAGCAAGATGTATATCAAAACATTATAACATAAACATGAAACATAAGCATGTTTGTAATAGAACAATTTCAGTATTGAGCATAATGCATAATGCATAAAATACATTTTAAACAACACATATAGACTGTAAACTTAGCTTAGAGTCCAGAAATGTTAGAGTACTGTGAATTTACTGGTTGAAAAAAAATGCATTCATTGCTGTAAGGCAATGACAAAAGTTGTTTTGCATTTGTTTTAACAGGATAAGAAAGCTGAAAAGACAATCAAAAGAATGAATATGTGTGGACATATATATACAACTTCACCCTCCAGCGTGAACTGATTACTTGCTGAGGGCAGAAACCCTTGTACCAATAATAGGTGTGAGATTTAACTGTTTGCACTAGAAAAAAAACAGAAGGGCTTGGGCTGGGTTATGCTGTTAAAATACCCTGGGTCTTTTTTAAAACCTGTAAATAAGAAACAATTATTGGCAAATATACATTTTCTTTATTTACCCCTTTGGGGGAACAGTGATGTACCTTGCAACCTTTGTGGGTACTACACTGGAAGGGAGGAAGGGTAACTTACCCCCTTCCCCCAAGCTCCTACTGGTGGAAGAGACAACTTGAAGTGAAAGAGACAGCTCGAATACTGTAGCAATAAAAAGTTAGCTGTGGATGGTGACATGACCCCCCTACTACACTTTAAATTATAACAAGATAATATTACAATTAGTTTAGTAAGTTTCATACCTTACTATAAAGATGGGAACTTCTTTTCTCTGGAAGAAGAGAAGAAACACAGACAAACAACAAAACAAACACACACCAGTTTAAAAATAAAACAAGATTATTTCCATAGGATAAAAAGAAGCCAAGCGTCCCTGGGTTTCCCTTATCCTAAGCATGACAAATGTCAGCTGAGTTTATAAAAAATCCAGATTGATGGTAATACCGTACGTCGATTATCTCTTAGAATGCATTTCAAAAGACAAAAAAATGATTACACCATGGTCATACATAAAAACAAAAGCCATTGTTTTTAACTGTAGATGGTAAACTCTCAAAAACAGCTGTAATAGTCCTTTTTTCAAAAGCGTACTATATATATACATAATAAAAATATGGGGAGATGATGAATAATTCTCCCCTTCCAGCTGGAGTATTGCCTGTGTTGGCTGCAAGTCAGAAGCAGTGAGACAAGAAGAAAAGTTTGTTCCTCTTCACTTAGAATACTAGTTTTGCAAAAAAAAGTCAAATTACATGGTTCACTCTTGGTGTGCTTTCATGAAAACATACATTTTGTGTGAAAAGTTGTGCTTTAGGTATAGAATACACATCAAGTTTGAACTGGTAGTAACATAAAATGTTGAAACACAAGAAGGTCAAATAACGTGCAAAGGTCACAGTGTGCATGCAAGGTCGTTCAAACCCAGTTATTTATTTTTTTTTTTAGTGTCCTCGAACACTACTGATATTAAATATCTTTAAATAATAATAAAGCATACAATAAAACTGCTGGCCAAGACAGTACACACACATACACATACACAAAAAGAGATACTTAACACAAAATAAGACTGACGTTGTTTCACACCAATTTGCTGAGGTAATGCCCATAGTTTCATTAGAAAACTGTACGTGTTTTAGATATATGTGCTGCCTCCCCCGTCTTGTAACACTGACAATTTTTAAATCAACACATTTATACATATCACCATGCCAAATCTTTCCAGAACAAAATACTTTTTAAACACATTTTAACTCCATTAAAACGCAGCACAACATATCATCTGTAAGTGAACACATCTTGCATAACATGGTTACACCTTTTGGCGCATAGCCAAAATATGGCACCCTGCCATTTTGCAAAAAGTTTCTGGTTATAACTAGAAGTATGATAAAGCCATTTATAGCTGTTAACACATTACATTTTCACCTAGCAGTGGCTTGGCACATTGCCTGCAAACTACAAATCTTTCTGCACATTGCAATCTATATGATGTCATAACTCTTCACCATCAACACTACCTGCTCCAACCAACTACAAACAAAAGTTCTTCACTGACCCTATCTAGGCAGCACAAATGTTCCATTAACAAATAAAGCCAATTAAAACAGTCAGCTATGAGGCAAAGAAGCTTCTTCTTCCTTTTTTTTTTACTGTAACATGTTGTGCACTGAAGGCAGTCAATCCTATCTCACAACCTTGACAACAGAACATAATTACAGAACACAGATCTAAGCTAGAAAATATGCTCGAGAAAGACGGAGCATTACCTTGTTTAGTATATGTATTACAGAAATAAAACAGACAGACATAAAACAACTTTAAATAAAAAATTTAGACTTACCCGGTGCCAAGGTATTTTTCTTCTTCTTTTCCGATACACTAGTCTGAGTAAGAAAACTGACTGCAGGACCTTCATGATAATTTCCAAACGCTGCAGCTATTAACCCTTTCAAAGGTTTAACCCTTTCAAGGTTTTCTTTTAGCCATTTTAGTAACCTGCCAAACCAAGTCTTTTTCCAGAGCTCTGGTTTGCAGTTTAAAAAAAACAACAACAAAAATCTCTAACAGTACTAGGTTGAGATCCATCTGGTAGAGGTCCCCAGTACTTGGGTTTGGGATCAAATGTTTCAGCCTCTATAAGAGGCAAAGGAACTTGAAATTGATACAGAAAAACTTGAAACTACACAGATAGGCAACATGGGAGGGGAGGATTTTCAAATCATCCCTTCTGTAGTCACCTACTGTGCGTACATCCACAGTAGTTTATTTTTCTTTCTCTAGATGTTGCTTATCTAACGTTACTTAATCAGCGCTGCTTTTCTCCTAAAGCAGCCTGAACTGTGAAAGCCATCATTGGCTCTAACAGTATATACTTGCAGCAAGCACAAATTACAAGTACAAAGGCAGTGCAGTTGCCCTTGTAATTTGTTTGGTCAAACTTGTCAAACATACATTTGCGGTCCAAATAATACTAACTCTGGACCAAGCTATTACTTTTCCTTGTTTCCCATATTATCTAGGCCTGTCCTTTATAGTGCACACTCGCTCCAGGTATTCTTGTCACAGTGATGATGAGTGTCGCCGGCCCCTAGGCGTCACGTCCTGATGGGGTTCCACAAAAATGTCCTTCTTTTTGTCCAAGGGAAACAACCCGATCATGAGGTGACACGGACCGAAGAACTCATCCTGCCGACTACGCCAAAACTGTGATCGCAAATTCTCTCACTGTAAGTATTACCTGAGCAACCACTCCCGTCGTCACGGGGCAAAAACCACACCACTGGGTTTTGTCTTAACGTCGCTTTATTTGATCAAACCTTAACATGCATGTGGGACTTCTACAACGGAGAAGTTCTCCAATTACAATTTACAGCAGCTTTTTATAAGCTAGATTTTGCACTTCTTATCTTGAAAAATACCAACATTTCAGTATAAGCCAATCATAAGACAGCATAACAAGTTTTTAGCAATGTAACAGAAAAAACACATTGATATGCATGAGGTATTTTTCCACTGCTTATTTTATTTCTTTCCCATTACTGCTTGATACATATGCCTGGGTCAAGCTGACCTGAGAGAGACAATGAGTTTCACTCACACCATAGCAACGTACAGCTTGCCTTCAATGCCACTACGTGCTGTTATTTTTATATTTTGCCCAGGCATGCTCTTATCTTTATATTTTGTCCAAGCCCGTTATTCAGGCTGGTACAACCAGTTCTGCTCAGTTTTATCTATCTTTCTGTTTTTACAAATGTACCTCAAGTAACCTCAGTACAAATTCTATAACCCTTAAAAAAAGAAAACATGAACTCAGAAATTTCTACTACATTCATTATGACTTTGTTACAGCATGGCTTTCAAAGCAAGCATAGCTTCAAGGCATTTAATAGCAAATATAGCTTTAGGATATATAAAAATTCCCTCACAGCTCCATGTGCTACTCTCTTTGAAAACTGCCACTGCAGTATACTCCTTCCAAGTGTCTAAACCAGACATCTTTCCTTCATCCCTATACCTTAAATATGGAATTAGAGACAGCACTTGCATCCAGTCTGTGCGGTACATAGGGTACCTCTTAGCAAGGGGTAGATGTGAGACCTCTATTGTTATTCTCTTTGATCTCTCACCGGCATTTGACACTTTGAACCATGAGGTTTTGAGTGAGAGCCTTGTAAATACAGGGGACTCACTAGGACAACTCTTAAGTGGTTTGAGTCCTTCCTTTCCTGCAGATCACAAAGAGGTTGTGATGGAATCTTTGTCGCAGCTAGTAGCAGATGACCATAGGCTTCCCCAGGGGTCAGTTCTATCTCCCATATTGATCATGAGGTATATGCTGTGGTTAGGTGGGTTGTCAGATGGTATAATATAAATTTTCACTGTTATGCAGATGATACACAGCTGTGCCTCTCCTTTACATAGGATGGGAGAAAGATAGTTGCTGTGCTAGAGCGATGCCTTAAAGAAATTGTTGACTGGATGGACTCCAGCTGGCTGAGTCTCAACCAGACCAAGACAGAGTTGTTTTCAGTGGAACCAAGTACTCAAGGTTTGGCAAGAAGATAGGAGGCCATCATGATACCATCGCTGAATGACACTTTTCTGGCAGCTGTGGATAAGGTAAAAAATCTGGGAGTCATTGGCAACTCAAGGTTGACACTCAAGCATCAGGTGAGAGCTGCAGTCCATGATGGATTTTTCCAGTTAAGTAATATCTCCCAGATTAAACATGTTCTGTACCTAGGGCTATCTGGAGGTTTGGCACATGCCTGCAGCTGGCGCAGAATGCCACAGCCCGGTTGGTGTTGGTTGCATTATACATGGATCATATCATGCCCGGGCTGCAGCTCCCAATTAGGTGGTGCACCACCTTCAGGATTGCTTTGTTAACATACAAACCCTGCATGGTTTGGGTCCTGCCTATCTTAAAGATCTCTTGTACTGGTATACTTCCATCCATGCTCTCCTCTCCTCTCCACTGAAGAATTACTGCTTGCCATCCCGAGTTCATGCTTAAAACAATCTGGCAACAGATCTTCCTCAGTGGTGGCCCCAGAAACATGGAACTCCTTGGCTTTTCATCCGAGGAGTTCCCTCTGTGGAGGCTTTTAAATGGGGCCTGAAAAGTTGTCTTCCTGACTTGGCATATGGCTTGGATTTTTGAGTTATTCTGTTTGTACTTCCGACTGCATTTATAAATAATGAAATCATTTTTAGCTAATCAGGATTGTTCATTTCTAAACATTCCAGGTACCCTTATAACCACAAAAGTGTGTTTCATGTACATAGTTCTAAACTTCTAGAGTTCTAAATTCAGTAGGCACAGTCCGTTTTCTGCGAAGGGATTCTCTAATAGCCTGCAAAGTGAAGCATTTTGGTTTTCAACTCAAATTTAATTTTTTGAACAGCCTTTAACAAGATTTATAATATGTTTATATGTACAGTTCCTGTATCTCTTAAAATTTTAAGAGTTTCCTCTCAAGTTGTTCTGTTTGTACCTCTGACTGTCTTTATTGATTGTTGTTGATGGAGGATTTTAAGTATCTTTTTTTTAAAGTTGATTGAGAAAGATTTTAATCATGATTGCACGTTTCACAGAGATGATTTACAGTCTGCTTTCTTTGTAATTTTACATTCATAATGAGTTAGTGCCATAGATAGTATACTAAAGCATAATGACAAATAATGGTATTGTAACTCACATTTTCATATCTGCTGTTCCTTTCTAATGAAGTCCATTCTGTGCTTCAGCACACACACACCCCCCCCCCAAGTAAAGGATTTCAGGAGTGATATTCCATCTATTCCCAAATTAAATAAAGAACCCAAATAAACATTCAGCTGGAGCTATGTCTATGTCTGAACCTATTATTTTCTAGTACTGTGATTTTACGTATGTCATTGATTTATATATGTGAAGGCCCTGAGCCTCTGGGATAGTGTGCTCAACAAATGAAACTGCCTTTCCCTAGCAGAGATAGAAAGGCCACCAGAGGAAGACAGGCTTAAGCTCTTAATGGCTATATACAGAGTTTAAAAAGATCCTGAGTTGTTTATTGAAATGTTCCCCCAGCTAAATTAGATTTGAACCATTTGTAGATTTCAGTGCATCCTGTCCAGCTGTCGGTGTTTGTTTCTTTGCCGCTCAGAAATAGCAATCTCTGTGTTAGAGTGATTTGAGAAGCAGCTGTGCTTAAAGATTCAGTTTTCTGTACTTAATGCTGCTAATTTATACAGATAATATATAGGATAATGTACAGTATGGTGAGGTGTGTGTTACAAGTTTTGTTTCACTCAGCTGAGGTGTATGATGCACGCATTAACCACAAGAGTGACGCTTGAGTGGTTTAGTAGGGTATCACTCAATCAATCAGTCTTTATCTTACCAGGTGGATCATCATTGAGAAGAACTAATTTGCAAGATGGACCTGGACACAGTACACTTAAAGGATACCTAAACAACATTTTGACAACAAACTATTCAAAAATCTGACTCCTTAGGTGACTAAATGAAAGGCTGCTGTATTCATTAATGCTAAGACTACATTTACATAATTTACCTAAATGTGGTTCCAGAGCATTTGAAAATTGTAAAATCAGCCTTCCAATTTCAAGAAAAAACTGTCTTACCTGATTCCTAAAATGGCTGCCAAATGTGTTATGTGATGACATCACTGGAGCCAAAGTCAGAGAGATATATGGCTCTCCATAGTGCTAACTAGTTCTTTTTTCCCTTTGTATAGAATTGTTTCACCCTAATGGTCAAAACCATGTGCATTATTTTGTATAATACACATGTTAGGCTATGGTTCTATTCATTTTGTTTACTTTAACATGCTGAAAATGTGTTTTAATCCAACCGACTTTCTCTGTGGCAAACCACAGTGCAGTACAACTCTTGAAAAACCTGGTGGTCTAGTGGTTATGGTGGATCCAGGATGCTACAATGGGGGTACTGGGCTGGTGTGCAGACTTAATATGCACTTTTTAACATTTTTATTAAACCTTTATATTTTCTGCTATTATTCTTTTCTAGTACGTTTTTGACAGAACCTACAAATGTAATCCATAGTTTGAATGAAAACATGTGTACAGTCAATAAATCAGCCTTCTTCAACAAAGTGAAATGCAGCAGCAAGCAAGTACGTTACTATGTGGGGGGGGTTGCAGCCACACCCTTCACCACCCCCTAGAGCCACCACTTTTCTGAAGCAAAGTTCTTGTGCAGTCCAATGTTAGAGTTCACACTTTCTTGAAACTCAAATGTATGCTTGTCTTGTCTTCTTTTTCCATGGGAAATAATAGTAATAATAAGAAAAAGATTCAGCATTTATATAGTGGTTTTCATACACATTGTATCCCAAAGTGCTTCACAAGCAACACTAGACTAGTAGTGAAGTGACTGAACATATAGTGGCAGCCATTTCATACATTAATATCCACACATAGCCTTGGGCAATTGCATGAACTGGTTTTATGGGAAGGGGAATGTTGGCCAGGACAACAGGGTCAGGTAGTGATCAAGGTGCTGGCAGACCCACATCTTATTTCTCACAGTAATCTGCTCATATTTCTCTCCTTCTGTCTTCACCCTTCCCTGAGTATAGCAGTACTTTGCAAGAGTGGCCTTCTCAGTCCCCCTCTGGTATTCATTCTTCACTATTCCTCCTCACACCAAAAACTGGTGAGCTCATCACCCTTCTGCATCATGAATGCAACTTGTACAGTCCCTGTTTAATTTTAAAATATCAAATATAAACATATATTTCCAGTAAGTCAGGCTCATAGCAGCAGGGAACAATGGGAATGATGGGCTTTCCTATCCTTAAAAGATCTAGGCTACCTTTGATTAGGCACTATTTTTATTTATTGAGTAAATCGGAACAACCTTTGAGTCAGAGACTCATTTCCAAAAGCTCCACGTCTGATTACTAAACATAACAAGAGGCAGTCATTATACAATATCACAGAGGGGGTAGAGGAAGGAAAAGACAACAGGGTATAAACAATATGTGTCAAATATAGGCAGTATGCAATAAGTAGGAGACAAGATAACAAGCAGGGTATGAACAGTGCTGCTAGTTCTATACAGATTGGGTAGCTATACAAGTCCTGTAGGGAGCTTGTGAACGTCAACGGACAGTACAATCAGAATTATGGCATGGGCTATATGCTAGCATGTGATGTGAGCAGTCGGATTACCAACATTGTCATTAATACACAGTAAGAGCAGTGCGATAGGGATATCTTTAACCCAGGGTCTTGCCGTCTGTGGGCAGATATTTGTTTATTAGTGGGAACAAAGGCAGAGGTGGGTGGAGATTATGTGGTTCTCGTGGATTTGTAATAGCTGGATTTGGCCATTCTAATAGCCCAGGTACACTTGTTGCAAACCATTTTATAGGCCAGCCTGTCCATCTGCTCACCAGAGGCAACTGCTTTGTACCAGAGGTCATTACATCTCTTCAGCTGTTTGAGCAGTGCTGGTGTAACCAAGGGGGCATTTGGTTTTTTGGTTTGTACCTTCATGAGTGGGGCAAATGTATCACAGGCCTTGTTAAATGTGTGAGTGAAGTATTCAAGGGCAGCATCTATGGAAAGGGCACGTCTGATAGGGGACCAATCACACTGGGCAAGGTATCTCCTTAGTTTAGTGAGGCCTCCAGGTTGAAGACGGCATTGGATGAAACTGCCTGGTTGGAGTAGTTGCCACAGACACAACCAGGCAAAGAGGATGGGGGAGTGGTCACTTAATGAGTCTGGCAGTACAGTTAGGTTTGTGATTCTGTTAGGGCGATTGGTGAGTAAGAGGTCAATGAGGGTGCTAGAACCATTTCTGCGATTAACCCTGGTTGACTGGTTAACTAATTGGGTCAGATCTAGTGCTGAGAGGGTGTCCTTTATAGGGGAGGCTGAGCTTGACAGCCACTTCACATTAAAATCCCCCAAGATGATGTGTTCAGTCTTGGGTGGGAAGCTGGAGATATAGTCTGCCAGAGATTGAAACACTGAGGCTTGGTTACGTGGTGGGATGTACACCACCGTAATGGTTAAAGGGGCTCTGGTAGTGTCAGGCATGATTTTTAGAGTTAGGGCCTGTGCTCCGTGGTTCAGGGAGGGTGCTGGTAGGCTTTGGCATAGCAGCGAGTCTCGTACGTAAAAGACACACCCCCCCTCCCTGTTTGCCAAATCTGTCCGTTCTATAAGTGGTGAGGCCAGGAAGTGCTATGGAGGAGTCCGGGACCTTCTTTGACAGCCAGGTCTCAGTGAGGGCTAGCACATCTGGTTCATGCAGCTGCACCCAGCATTGTAGCTGTGCTATTTTTTTGGGTAAGCTGCAGATATTCATCGCAGCTATACTTGGCCCATGGCGTGAGGCACCCAAACTGACTGAGATGGAACCTGGATTAGGGTGTGCATTGCCTGACATAAGGAGCAGCAGAGCAAAGATTCTGAGGAGGGCCAGTGTTCTCTGTTTGGTGATGTGGGCATGTTGTTTTTTTCTGGGGTACTGCCTGTGCAAGGGGTGGCCAGGGAAATAAGGGTAGAGTAGGAGAGGAATGCAATGGGACATAGGAGGTGGTATTGAGAGGAGATAGGCGAGCGATGAGAGGGGGGGTGCAGTGGAGTTTCCATGCCAGGGAGAGTAGGTGGGAGCCAGTGTTGTGTTGCAGGGGTGCCAGTGGGGTGAGTCATGGGCTAGGGGCTGGGGCTTCCCAGGAGGAGAATGACAGAGGCGAGGAGTATGGTATGCGTTCTAATGCTGGTGTGCCTCCACCAGGGGAGATGCCAGGATTTGAGAGGCAGAGGGGGACTGTCTGTGGCAGTACAGGGTTGAGGTTATTAGGGGAAAGTGTGAAGGAGAAATAGAAGGATAGACACTAAAGGACATATACAGGTTTAGAGTAATGTGAATCAGTGATAGGGAATGAGGAACAATGCTGCCTCAAGTGGTGAGGTGTTATAGGCTGCAAATGGTAAAGTGGGCTGATTGGTTCAGGCACAGCCTTAGCCCTATTGGTTCTTGGTTCTTTTCCAGTCCTATATAAGGGCGTGTTGACCAAGGGTGATGGGGGGGAAGTGGGGAACCAACGCTGAGCATCGGCAGGGCAAACACTAGTTGAAACTGCGCCACAATCCTGTGGCTTGGTATGCCTGCTTGCCGTACCTGCTTGACTCGGGGTTGGGGGAGGGCATCTGTACTCTGGCCCTCACGATCTCTGGACCCTCGGTAGGATCCTGTAGTTCTGTGGGTTATGGAGAAGCAGGTAAGAGTTATTTATACAGTGCTGCAGGGGGAGGAGATTTTTGCAAGAGATAGCCAGGGAAAAGAAAACAATTTGTTTTACAAGTCCTAAGATAAAGTTGCAGGCTATCGGGACATGGATATCCTGGGAGCACAGAGTTTTATGCAAGAAATAGGTAGGGAAAAGAAAACACTTTCTTTTTAAAAAAGTCCAAAGATACTAACAATAGTAAGCTAAGGAGTTACAGTTGAAGTTACAGGCTATCGGGACATGGATATCCTGGAAAAGCAATCAATTCCTTTTTTAAACAAAATAAAGCAGCTTCTTTGTTAAGACTCCTTAAGGCACAGTTGCAAGGCTTACAGGTACTGCTAGTGGCGGTGGAGAAATTCCTTATTTTAAACAAAGTAAAATGGTCTCTTTTTTAATACTCCTTAAGGCACAGTTGCAAAAGGCTTACAGGTACTGGTAGTGGCAGTGGAGATCTTGCAGAAATAAAACTATCTCCACTGCTGGGCCGACATAAATATTTAAAGTAAAAAGGTGGCAAACACTAGTTTAAACTGCACCACAGTCCTGTGGCTTAGTATGCCTGCGTTCCATACCTGCTTGACTCGGGGTGGGGAGGCATCCATACTCTGGCACTCGCGACCTCCAGACCCTTGGTAGGAACCTGTAGTTCTGTGGGCTACTTGACTCGGGGGTGGGGAAGGGCATCTGTACTCTGGCCCTCATGACTTCCGGACCCTCGGTAGGATCCTGTAGTTCTGTGGGCTGCTTGGCTCAGAGGTGGGGGAGGGCATCCGTACTCTGACCCTCGCGACCTCCAGACCCTCGGTAGGATCCTGTAGTTCTGTGGGCTGCTTGACTCGGGGGTGTGGGAGGGCATCCGTACTGTGGCCCTCACAACCTCCAAACCTTCTGTAGGATCCTGTAGTTCTGTGGGCTGCTTGACTTGGGGGGGGAGGACATTCATACTCTGGCCCTCGTGACCTCTGGACCCTCGGTAGGATCCTGTAGGTCTGTGGGCTGCTTGACTCGGGGAGTGGGGAAGGGCGTCTGTACTCTGGCCCTCGCAACCTCCGGACCCTCGGTAGGAACCTGTAGTTCTGTGGGCTACTTGACTCGGGGGTGGGGGAGGGCATCTGTACTCTGGCCCTCATGACTTCCGGACCCTCGGTAGGATCCTGTAGTTCTGTGGGCTGCTTGACTCAGAGGTGGGGGAGGGCATCCGTACTCTGACCCTCGCGACCTCCAGACCCTCGGTGGGATCCTGTAGTTCTGTGGGCTGCTTGACTTCGGGGTGTGGGAGGCATCAGTACTGTAGTCTCAGCGACCCCAAACCTTTTGTAGGATCCTGTAGTTCTGTGGGCTGCTTGACTCGGGGGTGGGGAAGGGCATCTGTACTCTGGCCCTCATGACTTCCGGACCCTCGGTAGGATCCTGTAGTTCTGTGGGCTGCTTGACTCAGAGGTGGGGGAGGGCATCCGTACTCTGGCCCTCACGACCTCCGGACACTCGGTAGGATCCTGTAGTTCTGTGGGCTGCTTGACTTGGGGGTGGGGGAGGGCATCCATACTCTGGCCCTCACAACCTCCGGACCCTCAGTAGGATCCTGTAGGCCTGTGGGCTGCTTGACTCCAGGGGTTGGGGAAGGTGTCCGTACTCTGGCCCTCGTGACTTCTGAACCCTTAGTAGGATCCTGTAGTTCTGTGAGCTGCTTGACTCGGGGGGTGGGGGAGGGCATTCATACTCTGGCCCTCGTGACCTCTGGACCCTCGGTAGGATCCTGTAGTTCTGTGGGCTGCTTGACTTGGGGGTGGGGAGGCATCCGTACTCTGGCCCTCATGACCTCTGGACCATCAGTAGGATCCTGTAGGTCTGTGGGCTGCTTGATTCAGGGAGTGGGGAAGGGCGTCTGTACTCTGGCCCTCACGACCTCCGGACCCTCGGTAGGAACCTGTAGTTCTGTGGGCTGCTTGACTCAGGGGGTGGGGTATGGCGTCCATACTGTGGCCCTCACAACCTCAGGACCCTCAGTAGGATCCTGTAGTTCTGTGGGAGGTACTGGTAGTGGCAGTGGAGATCTTGCAGAAATAAAACTATCTCCACTGCTGGGCCAACATAAATATTTAAAGTAAAAAGGAACCAATCATTAGTTGAAACTGCGCCACAGTTCTGTGGCTTGGTATGCCCATGTTCTGTACCTGCTTGACTCAGGGGGTTGGGGGAGGGCATCCGTACTCTGGCCCTTGCAACCTCTGGACCCTCAGTAGGATCCTGTAGTTCTGTGATTTAAATGATGGGTGTGCACATCATTATGCATGTCATTTAATAGTGCCTAATCATAGGTGGCTTTATCTTATAGGGGCAGGAAAGCCTATTTTTCCAGTTGTGCTATGCTGCTATCAGCCTGGCTTACAAGAAGATTATGTTAATTATTAATATGTAATTATAACACGGGACACTGCACTAACCACATTCATGATGCGGAAGGGTAGTGAACTCATCAGTTTTTGGTGTGGGGAGCAGGTGAGAAGAATGAATGCCAGAGAGGGACTGAAGAGGCTATTTCAGCAGGGTACAGCTATATTCAGGTTAGTTGAAGACATGAAGAAGGACACTGAGCAGATCACTGTGAGGTCTGAAATGTGGGGTTGCCAGCATCGTGATCATTACCTGACTGTGGATGAGAGTAGCCAGGGATGACAAATACTCAGAGTGAAAGGGCTGCACCTAAACTGTTACTTGAATTCAGTGTAGGGAGATTACCCTTGGGTGAGGAGGGGAGGTGTTGACGTTTGTTAGGACAGTATTGAAAGAGTTGTGTATAGCTCATTCAAGATTTGGAAGGGTGGTAGCCAGCCAACTCGCATTGTAGAGTAGGGCACAGAAAAATACTGGAGAAGAATTGCTGGGAACCGTCCTGTGGGGTTCTGCAGATCACAGGTAAAGGAGTAGACTGACACTGGAAGTCAGGTGGATTCACTCAAGGTATTAGTGTGCCTCTCCTACTAATAATATTGCTATCCATTGTAAGTGCAGCCCTTATGAGGACATGAACAGCAGTTTTTCTGGTGGGTCACAATGCTTATTGCTTGGTCCTCCAGGAAGATCTAGTTGTTGGTTAATGAGGTGGGAAAAAAAACACAATAGGAAACTGTACATACTACCTTCACTGTGCAGAAAGGTGGTGATCCACTCAATGTTTACTGTGGGAGCAGAAGTCAAGCATTGAGAATATAGACTGGAGAGTGATTTGGGAGGCATTTTTTTAACAGTGCCAGCTGATGGTGTGTATCAGTATAGGTGTGCACAACTCTCTTCATGAGACCGCAAGCTCATATGCAGCCCCAGGCAGTACTAAGGATGGGTATGGATGGTGGGGTGTTCAACAGAAGGCAAGCTAGGTGCAGGGGTTTCACATGGAAAAAGCCTTATTTGTGGATTAACAAGAGAGCATGAGCTTTGGAACGGAACAACACCAGTACTTTGCTGTGAGACCCTGAGCAAGTCACTAAACTTCCTTGTGCTCCCAGGCCACACCTATAAACAAGCTTTCAGCTTAGTGTGTCTCCCCTGGTTAACAAAAAACAAAATTCAGTGCATCATATAACCACTAGATCATCAGGTATTTGAAGTGTTGTACTGTAATGCAGTTTGCCAAAGAAAAAGTCAGCTGGATTGTAAAACATTTTCTGCAAGTTAAAGTAAACAAAATGAACAAAATCATAGCCTAACGTGTACTGATCAAAATAAACCACAAGGCAATACATGGTGTTGATAATTATGGTACAACAATTCAAAATAAAGAGGGAAAGAAGAACTAGTTAGCACTATAGAAATATATGTGGATCTCTGTCTCTGGCTCCGATGATGTCATGACTCGTCACTTAACACACTTGGCAGACATCTTAGGGAGAAACCAAGGTTGTTTTTTGACAGTGAAAGGCTGATGTTTACATTTTTCAAAAGCAATGAAACTGCATTTCTGTTATTTAGATAAATGCAGTTTTAGCATAAATGTAGACAGCAGCCTTTACTTTACCTTGCTATGAAGCCAGATTTTGAAGTTTGCAGTTTTAAAAACTGCTTGTTTAGGTATCCTTTAATACCAAAAGTTTAGGATATAAATACAATAGTACAATAACAAAGGATACAAATATACAATTGTCATTTAAGTAGTAGAAAATAACGCAATTGGAGGTAACAGGTTTACATAAAGTGCATATTAACATTTTTCAACCATGAAGATAATAGCACAATTGCAGGCAACAGGCTAACAAAAAATACACATGGACGTTTGAAACTCAGGGATAAAGGTATAGCGGATAGAGGTTGGGATAGGGCAGGGAAAAAAAGAACAGGGGTAAGAAAGGAAGGGGAAAGATGTAAAACTGAGAGATAGTATGATTGGTTCTTAAGGTCTGCAGTTGCAGGTTTCGGTAACCACTTGTTTGGCCAAGGAGTTAAAGGTTGACAGTTTTGGCTGGATGGCAGGTTTTAGGGTTTTTTGCAAATTGTTCCATAATAAAGGGAGTGAGTGGCTTATGGCTGATTTACCAAAGCAAGTTCTGACTTTAGGAATAGCTAGCGATATGTAAAAAAGGCTTCTCAATGCATAAATTCCAGGAGAGCTAGTGGGCAGGCAATCAGATATGTGATGAGGTAGTTTGTTTGAGATGGCACAGAAGGTCCAGTAGACTTTCTGCGGCATCTATAGCTGAGTGAGGTCCAACCAACAAGCGCATAAAGACTGCAGTAATGTGCTGAATAGGGTGCTCATGTAATAAATCTTAGGGCCCAGTGATATAGGGTGTCAATCTTTTTTAGGGCAGCAGAAGGGCCTTGACTATAAAGAATATCAGTGTAGTCCAGTAAGGAGTGAAAGGTAGACTGGACAAGTCTGGTTTTAGCTTCCACAGTTAACAAGTGCTTTATACGGAAAAATATACCCAGTCTCTCTTTGAGCTTTTTTGTGAGTTCTCAATATGGTCCGAAAAGGACAGTTTGTGGTCAATCCATACTCCCAGATATTTAAATCTGACCACAAATTCAAGGGGTTCACCAAGGATGGTGGAGATCTGGGGAGCAGTACCCAGGAGGTTAGTATGAGGTGGCTTGGAGGAGGAAGAGAAAGGTATAGCCTTCATTTTTTTAGCATTTAGAAGTAACTTTAGTTGCAACAGTTTTTTTTTGGAGATGATTGAATGCAAATTGAAGATCTAGGCAGGTTTTTTTCAACAGAAGGTCTAGAAATATATAGAACTGTGTCATTGGTAAAAAGGTGAGTGTTGGCTGATTGTATTCCAGAGTGTATGTTATTTATATAAATTGTGAAGAAAAGGGGGCCCAAGATGGAGACCTGTGGTACGCCTCTAGGAAGGGATTTTAGTGGGGAGAGGTCACCTTCAGTTTTAACCTGTTAAGAGCAATTAGTAAGGTAGCAAGTAAACCATTTGAAGGCCATTCTATCCAATCCAGTGTTCTGGAGTATGTCCAGGAACAAGGCATGGTCTACCATGTCGAATGCCTTGCTCAAATCCAAGCACAGGGCACAGATGTAATGTTTGTTATCCAGAGCATTCAGCCAGTAATTGGTTACTTTGGTAAGCGCTGTGATTGTACTATGGTTTGATCTGAACCCTGACTGGAATGGCGTAAGAAGATTACAAGAGTCTAGGTAGTCCCTAATCTGCTGGTTCAGCAGTTTTTCCAGCAGTTTAGAAAGGATAGGAAACAGAGAAATAGGCCTGTTATTGTTAAGATCACAAGGATCACCCGATTTAAAAAGAGGAATGACGTGTAGTTTTGCAAATTGTCAGAAGTGTTCCCTGTGTGAGGGACAGATTAAACAGGTGAGTAATGGGTACAGCTAAGATATGGTGACTTATTTTTAGGAAGAATGGATCTATAAGATCAATGCCTGCACTTTTTCTAGTGTCTAGTTTAAGGAGCAAGACCTCCACCTGAAGCAGGGAGATTAGGGTGAATGAGAAGGCAGACAGTCCCGAGAGGGGCATGCATGAAGAGCAGAGTCCTTAACCTGCCCACATGCCAAGGCTATGTAAAAAAACAAACAAAGCACACCTCTCCATATTTCATTTTTTATAATTACTAGTTATATCATACTGCACTGCGCTGTGGTTTTGTACACTCCTAGAAACTGAAGGTAGATTTTTTTCAAACTT
Organism: Neoceratodus forsteri; assembly: GCA_016271365.2. Classification (NCBI taxonomy): domain Eukaryota; kingdom Metazoa; phylum Chordata; order Ceratodontiformes; family Ceratodontidae; genus Neoceratodus; species Neoceratodus forsteri. The sequence goes on along the minus strand of CM028133.1, from coordinate 1,027,379,889 downwards.
GAACATATTAAAAATCCTGTTGTTGCATCACACTCGTGTACTATGGGATTTTTATAGTGCTGTTTTCAGTTTGATAACATGCCTTACCAGTAATTATCAGATACCTGTGTCTGTGAGAATAGGCTATGATTTAGCCTCATACACCGTTGTATTTGGGGACGTGGCAGAACAGAAGCAAAAGAACAAAAACTGCAGGGCATCAAATGTCAGCTTTGATTATAGTAGAGAATGTCTCAAATTATGAAGAAACATTACAGCAATTTTGGGCAGCACATCAGAATAAGGATGAATGTAATTAGGAGACCTGTTTCCCTGTCAGTGGTTGGAACAAAAAGATTTGCCCTAGTTAGAGGAATTCTTATCTGCAAAGAAAGACAGAGACTCTGTAGAGTAAATCTGCATTAAACTTTAACTGAAATGTGTTGTTGGCTAATTTGAATAAGAGTTGATTTTCTGTTGGTTGGTAGTTTTTAATGCAGATTGTCTGATAAATAAATAAAACTTAATCAGTTGTTAACCAGTTTTCTGTGTTTCTAATATTAGTAATTATACAATGGCAAGAAAATTTCCTGTATTCTGATTGGTCAGTGGGTGCCTGAGACAGTGATGTTACTACACAATAACATCACTGTATTGATTTATTGGCTGATTTGTTGGCTGTTGTCTCTTCAGAAACACAAAAAATCTATTAAAAACATTTTAATTTTTTATAACATCGAGCCATTGTATAATTGCAATAAGGCACTCCAAGGTGTGTGTTATTGTGTAATAATGTCACTCCTGGGGTGGTGGAAGCACTCGGCTTCACCTCAGACTTCAACTCATCCCAGGAGTGACGTTATTACACAATAACACACACCTTGTCATGCCTTATTGCTTAATTACATCACAGAGTTGACAACTGGTTTGCACTTTACTGCATATTGGAAAAGAAATTTCAGCATGCAATGTTTGCAGCTCATTGCAATGGGTTCATTAAACTAAATAACAAGTCAGTATCAGTGAGCATATTTTAAAGTTTAATGCTGACTGTACTGCATTTTCAGAACTTTGTACAATCCTCAGAGACTGCATCTGCCAAAGACTATTGGAATAGCTGATAGGTTGAAGTGCTACAGCCAAAAGCAGCATTCAGGTGAGACTACTGCCCATTGTATTGCATTTTTGAAGAAGTTGGCTTTCTCATGCAAACTAGGATAGCCTGGATGAAGAATCAAGAGATCCGTCTGTATGGAGCATTGTGTCATATGCTTTGCAGACATTTATTGAATTCTTTGTAGACTGAAAGGCTCTCCTGACAGAAGGCACTTGAAACCGTCAATGCCTTTAAAGCAGCATAGCTAGCCACAGCTTACAACAGCCTCATCACCAGAAGCAATTTTAACCTGTGTAGGCTGGTACAGTACCAACAATAGTTGGCCCATCAGTGATGGACTGGACACTAGGGAGCAACTGGTTGGATAGGAGATAGGGGAAGTGTGGTACCATACCACTGGACAGCAGGGAGCAATAGGTTCACTAGAGGGTATTGGCGAACACCAGGAGCAGTCAGTTGGGGGTGGGAAGAGGTAAAGGTGTACTGCTAGACACCAAGGAGCAATTGGTTGGTGCTAGGGAGAGGGAGGGACTGTTCATAAATAACATGTAAATTTTAGAATAAACATGAAAGCTAGTGACACTCGGCATCTGGAAGCAATAGGACTGCTACATTTTTGGTTATGATGGTATATCAGGGTTTTATTTAACTCTAAAAATTGATTAGTGTTTTGCTCATAAAAGTTCTAAAACATTGTGAAAATGCACGCCACTTGCCTCACTGTGTTTAACAAACATAACACTTCTAGAAAACCTATATAAATGCATTCTGTACAGTCAGTACTGTCCCAAGAAAAAAATGCTAATCAATTATTTAAAACCCTGGTATATGTCCAAGATGTAAGGCAGATTCAGCCAATCTAGTATATGTAATCTACATTTGTTTACACCCAGCTCCCTTCTGGGAATACATAGAGTGAAAAATGTTCTTATATTCTGCCCATCACTATTAAACTTTCTACTCATACCATTGTTTAAGGACATTTGGAAGAGTGTGACAAACCATTACTAGGGAAATGATCCAAAAGCAAATGGTTTGATACCTTTTATTGGACCAACATAGGTGTCACAAAAAGAAAACAATGTCTAAGCTTTTGGACCAACCAAGTCCTTCCTCAGAGACTTATGACAATTGTTCAGAGAGTCACAATCTGTTAACACCTAGATCATACATACAAAAACAGAAAAAGTTCTCATTGGTTAAAAGTATTTGCTTCAAAAAATCACAAATTTAAATTGAATGAATAGCCTCCCATTAGCTTGCTATTACTGAGAATATTTTCAAGATCAATCCATTAGATAAGCTGAACACTCTGACAGGCAAAGCCTGTAATTGAAATTATTAATTAATGTGTGTGTTAGGAGAATACATTCAAAATTAGAAGCAAGACCTTAGATTTAATACCACAAATATCCAAGTTCAAACTTGATAGCATTGTATAATAAAAAAAAACTGTACAACAGAAATACATGTATGGAAAAAAGAGGGGAATAAGAAAAATGTATATTTTATGAACAATTGTTTAAAACATTTATACAGAATTAAACTTATCTGGAGATATTTTCTAAACTATACTCTCAACTAGTTAACACGCTCCATAAACATAAAAACCTACAATGTTGTAACAATATTTTTTACATGATAATATCAATTGGCTGTATTATTACCAAATAAAAAAAATGAAAAATAAATCTCTCAAGGACCACCTAGAAAATGAGTTCATGCGTCTTAAAATGTTCAAAGTTCAATAATGAGTCAGTATATATTCAATTAACTATAAGAGTAGAGACAGTCTTAAGAATCTGTATAAAATCCCCATGGAATTAAACTCCCTCCTCCCCCAGAGAAAGATAACTAGAAAAGAATTGTATATTCACCATGCATGTGAGCTAAGAGTCCTAACACCCTATAGCATAATTATGACATGTACTCGAAAATAAGCCTATCGCAATATATAAGCAAAACCCCAACCCTTCCCCCACACACAGCACCCTCCCCACAAAAAAGCAACAAACAAAAACAAAACAAAAAAAATCCTCCAACCCCCTAAAAACACAGAAAATTACCCCATACCCACACTAAACTCCCCCATCTACACACTCACCCAAAGACCACCCAACCTCCCCACCCCACCCACCCCACACAATATATCTGATGAGAAACCAACATATTGATAACTAGTCAAAATGACTCTGTGAAAATAAAAACAAAACAACAACAACACACTGAAGTCTTGTTAAATATCCATCCTATGAAGTAAAGGTCTGTGTAAGTTTAAGTTGGACAATGTGTCATGAGACCCAAATCCATATTCATGCCATCTGCTACCATATTGAGAAGTAAAATAAGCTTAATCTCAAAAGTCCATCTCTGTTTTGTATTTTTTTTTAACTTTTAATATCATTACTGACATATCTGAGATTAAGTGGTCATTCTGATTAGAAGTGTCACCCCACTATATGAGAAAGGATTCGACCAAAACATCAACCCTGGAGTGGTGGGGAAACTTATTGAATTCATTCTGACACATATCAACTTCAGCTTCAATGTTAAACATTATGTTCAAACTATGGGTACAGCAATGGGCACCAGGATGGCTCCACAGTATGCTAGTCTCTTTATGGTGAATTTACAGGAGGACTTTTTAAGGCACTACCCCCACAGACCACTCACTTATTTCTGTTACAGTGATTTGTTTATAATTTGGACAAAGGGCAATGACACACTGAAAGATTTTCATTAGGAACTTAATAACCTCCACCCTACCATAAAGCTTACCCTGAAGTATTCTGCCACCAGTGTTAATTTTCTGGACACCACTGCCACCATCAAGGATGGAACCTTACTTACATGTATTTACAGGAAGTCCACAGACAGACAGAGATACTTACATGGGAATAGTAATCACCTGATCCACACAAAAAAATCTGTCATGCATAGTCAAACATAGAAACATAGAATTTGATGGCAGATAAGGACCGCTTGGCCCACCCAGTCTGCTCATTTTCCCTACCTAATGGATAAGCTGCAGATCCTAGTTAACCAGCAGCCTACTTCTTTCTACCTCCACCCCCTAGAATTGCCTTATGACTGTCCCAAGCATGCTTGAATTCAACCACTGTTTTTGACTCCACAACCTCCTCCGGAAGGCCGTTCCATGCATCCACAACCCTCTCTGTGAAAAAATACTTCCTTACATTACCTCTGAGCCACCCCCCATCTTCAAATTGTGCCCCCTTGTTCTTGCATGCCTCTTTTTTTAAAAGATGCTAACCTCTTGGACTTTGTTGATTCCCTTGAGGTACTTGAATGTTTCTATAAAGTCCCCCTCTCCCTCCTTTCCTCAAGGCTATACATATTAAGCTCCTTTAGTCTTTCTTTATATGTCTTTTGGTGCAGACCCTGCACCATTTTAGTTGGCCTCCTCTGGACAGCTTCCATCTTGTCTATGTCCTTGCGGAGACTGGGTCTCCAGAACTGTGCACAGTACTCCAGATGGGGCCTCACCAGCTGTCTTCAAAGAGGGATAACAACTTTCTGTTTTCTACTGGTGATGCCTCTCCCCATGCATCCCAGTATCCCCCCAGCCCTCCTTACTGCCCTCTCACATTGCTTGCCCACCTTTAAGTCATCTGATATGACTACCCCCAGGTCCCTTTCCATTTTTGTTGCTGTTAATCTCTCACTCCCCATTGTGTACTCTTCCCCTGTGTTTTTGTTTCCCAGGTGCATTACCTTGCAATTCTTAGCACTGAATCAGTCAATCACTTTGGTATCACCGTATCTGTTCAAATGAGAAAGACAGAGATACACATTTGGCTATGTTGAAAAACACCTTTATGGAGCAGGGACACTCTTCCAGAGAAATAGAAAGAGCAATAGAAAGTGCAACACTGGTACCTAGAGAGCAACTACTTCAGTATAAGGAAAGGACCACTACCAACAGAACACCCTTGGTAGTCACCTATCATCCTGACCTTGAACTTCTACATAAAATTATTAAGGACCTCCACCCTATATTTAGTGAGAATGAGACTCTAAATTGCATTTTTATCTTTTAAACAACCACCTAATTTAGCCAACCTGATTGTTAGGAGTAAACTTGCACCAGAACAAGGTAACATGACACCAAATGGTACACGACCCTGTACTCAACCCAGGTGTAGGACTTGTGAGCTTATTTCTGCTTTGGATTGTGTGGTTACATCACAAAACAGACTATTCAGGATACAGAGGAATTATACCTATACATCACATAATGTTGTTTATTTCATTCAATGCAGGAGATGTCCACAAACAGGATATGTTGGAGAGATAAGCCAAGCTCTGTACGCTAGAATGATCACACATAGACATGCCTTTAATATGAAGATGACTGACAAATCAGTGGGGTGACACTTCTCTCAGAATGACCACTCGATCTCAGACATGTCAGTAATGGTCTTAAAAGGTTTTTAAAAAAATACACAAAAGAGATGGACTTTTGAGATTAAGCTTATTTTACTTCTCAATATTTTATTTTTTTATTTATTTATTTATTTAGTTTTTGTTGACCTGGTAAGTGCACTAGACAAATCCTGCCTATTTTCAGGCATGACTAGGGGAAAGGGGATACAGTTGAATGCCAACTGACCTTGAACCAGATTAAGCTGTTGGTGGTATTTTTAGTGAATGAGGGAAATTTAGTCAGGACACCACGGAAATTCCCCTACTAGGTTGCTGTCTCGCTGTGCCGTGTAGGGGCCTGGCCGTCAGGATGGCCACTTGGGGATCGGACGCAGAGCAGGAGACCGCTCTGGGGATAGGGGAGTTGGTCTCCCTCCCTATCTCTGATTACAAGGAGACTGAAGAGTTGATTCCACTGTGTGACAGTGTCGCGGACTTTGAGGACCACCGAAGGTTCTACCTACCAGAAAACTGCTGGGTCTGATTTTATCTCCACCTACCATTTTTCCTGCAGTTGCCTCGGCTTTCTGGAGTGCAGCATGCTGGCGTTTTGCAGGTTGGTGATTCTGCCTTTAGTTCTGCCCAGAAGCGTGATACGGAGTCCAGTATGTTTGGAGAATTGCCTACTAAGGCTGCCTTGGTTTTGGTTGCTGTTTCCGCGATATGTCACGAAGAGGTGCAGCAGTGTATTCTGGGACGGATCCCAGCTACGGAAGCCGACGGAGGGTCGGTACAGGGGAAAATCTGAGCTGTTAGGAGCAGGGGAGACTGGCAGTGTTTCTTTCTCTAAGAGGTGCCTAGAGTCTCCCCTTGGCCCCTCTATGATGAATACTTTGTTGCAGGACTTACGGACTCCGATATCTACCGTTGGAGAGCTGTTTCCTGGACAGCTGGTTTCAACCTCTTCGGACAATCCAGTTGCATTACCGACAGGTACTGTAGCAATGCAGGGGGAGATCTCTGGTGTACAGACACCTCGAAAGCAAAGTGTGGGGAATTTTACTGTTTATGGCTCCCCTGGGCAAGGGTTTGACTCTCATGTTTCTGCCTCTGGTCTTACAATTGCTGAGGCTCTCAGGGGGTGCTGGGTGGGAGAAGTCCCCCTTAGATGATTCCTGGACCTCTCCTGCACGACCTGGTCCCACCATTCAGGGTGACTTATTGGACATTTCTGACTCTGTAGCAGTACCATCAGGTTTCAGCATGTCTCAACCCCCAACCTGGTGGGCAGGAGGGGAGATTTGTTCTGTTCCAGTCGGTGTTACCCCAGTTCCTGCTGTAACTTCAGGACCTGGTGCTGAAGAAGGGCCTGTGCTTACACCTCTGGCTCAATCAATTTCTGTTTTTCCTCCAGTTTCTGGCCCTCAAGGGGATGAGGTGGGGTCAGATACTGGCTCGCTACAGTTGGCTACACCTGGGGAAATTACTAGGCCTCCCCCTGTAGGTCCTTTGGGCCAGGGTTTGAGGGGTGACCCTGCTGCTGATTCATCGAAGTCTTCTGCTAGGCCTGCTCGGCCTAAGACTTTTGCAGGTTTGTTTCATCAACCCCCTGAACAAGCCAAACACCGTAATGCTGTTCAGCTTAGATATCGAGGAGGATTGGACACTTTTCCGGATTGTCTGTATGTGGGGAAGACATTAATTAAAACTAGTTTGAAATTTTCTCCCTCAGAAATCTATGCTTTGATTCATACATCTGGGGATAGTTATTTTGACATTAGTTTCAAGACTGCCGCAAGTTTAGATGCCTTTTGGCAACGTTATTTAGAGGTTCGACATACTCTCTTATGGTCCCCTTTTGTTGCCATTCCTCTTACTAAGCCTGCGATTAAAAATATCACTGTCTTGTTTAAGAATGAGGGGGTTGCAATTAATGATATTCTAAGATGGTTGGCTACGAGATGCACTGTACTAGGTCCACCTGACCCTATTATAGATTCTGAGTTTTTTTGGACTGGAAGGTGGAAAATTCAAGTTAAATTGCCTATTGTGAATGGGAATCTACAGCATTTGCCAAGTTGTTTTTATTTAGGTAGAGATAGGGGTTTTGTGTTTTACCCTGGGCAGCCTAAATCTTGTTTTAGATGTGGTGCTCATACTCATCTGAGCAGTGCTTGTGTTCAACTCAAATGGTCTCCCTGTCTGGGTTCTGGACATGTGAGCATTGATTGTCCTCACCCGAATCTTTGTAACTTGTGTGATGCAACGTCCCACTCTTTTAAAGATTGCCCTTCGGCATCACATAATTCTCCATCAATGCCGCTGACTCCCAAAATGTGACTGTTTCACAAGCTCAAGAATTTGCTCAGGCTAGGCCACATTTTTGGCCATTTGCTCCTATGATGGTTCCTCCTCCCTCTGGGCATTCTACTGTTCAGGTTGACCCAGGTTTGAGTATGTCACCCTTATCAGGGCCCCTGTCTGACACCGTTTTAGGTTCTCAGGATATGGCCAGGTTACCTTCTAAAAAGGCTTCTGACCTTATCTTAGTTAAAGAGAAACCTCCAGTCCCTAGCACATTGGGTGTTTCCTGTAATAAAAAGAATATGCCACCACCCGAAGATACAGATTGGGTATCTGTTGGGAACAAGAGGCAAACCAGAAGCTCTTTATTAAAGGGGTCCCTCTGTCTCTCACCCCCATCCTCTGATGTGGTAGAAAAAATCGATTTGCTGTTTTACATAAGCGGAAATAGATGGGTGAGAATGAAGATGATTCTGATGTCTCTTCTATTGCAGCCTCACAGGTTGAGATGTTGTCTGACTCTGAACAGGTGTCTGGTGATATTCAACTAGTAAGAAAAAAGGTGTAAATTAAGTCTCCTGGTAAAGGTAGGGGAAGAAGAAATCTTGAATGTGTGAATGGCTGCTATGAGGGATGTTGTGTCATTTGGTAGCTTAAATGCTAACAGTTTAAAAATGTTAAGCGGAGATGAGCTATTTTGCCTTTCTTTTGTCCTTACCTATTCATTCTATTCTTGCAGGATACTCGGCTCCATTCATTACGGGAGATTGCTCAAGCTTCCAGGGATTGGAGGGCGGGTTTGTCTTTCTGGTCGCTTGCTGAGGAAGTGTGTTCTGGAGTAGGGATTTTGGTTAAGGGGATAGACTTTCAGGTCACTAGATTAATTGAGCTGATACCGGGCCGTGTTCTTATTCTGGATATTATTGACTATCAAGAATGGAGGTTAATTAATCTTTATAACCCCCAGATTAAGACACAGCGTATTCAGACATTGAAATCTGTTCAGCCCTTTTTGCATACAATCAAATCTGTTATTTTTGGTGGGGATTTCAATTGCATATTGGCCTTAACTGATAAAACTGGACTTACCCCAAAACTGTATTCCGATTCTAATTTTCTTAATACATTATATAAAACAGCTAATCTAGAGGACGGGGCCCTTTTTGGAGTACATCCACCAGAACACACTTTTCACAGAGATAGACTTACTACAAGAATTGATTATTTTTTCTTATCTCCCTGGCTGTCGAGGGTACAATATTCTGTTCTGCCTTGCTAATTCTCTCTGATCACTGTGTGTTGTTGCTCACCATCGGTTGTCCCAGGAACAAACCTGTGCCGTATACATTTTGGAAAATGAATATTTCTATTTTAGGAGATGAAGATGGGTGGCAGGAATTATTTGGCTGTCTTCAGGACAAAGTTTCTGTATTTGAACTTTATGATAACCCTACCTTTTGGTGGCAAGATACTAAGGTTGCGATTAAACAATTTTGTAAGATCCTTGCCAGACAACAATCCTCAGAGCGTTACCTCTGATATCTTAAGTGTCTGCAGCAATTGCAAAAAGTTTTATCCTGGCAAACTGAATGGGGTCTGGGTTATTCTGCTCAGATTAGACAGTTTAAGCTTGAGATGCATGCTTCTCAGTATGAGAGACTAACATCACTGTTCTTGGAGCAAAAATATGGACGGAAAGGCTCGGCTAAAGTAGTGAACCCATATGATAGCAGCCACCAACAGGTAGAGTCTAAATATATGCCCTCTTTGATTGCACATTCTGGTACTCGGCTTGAAGATAATGATTTTTATTTATTTTTTATTTAGCTTTTGTTGACCGGGTAAGTGCACTAGACAAATCCTGCCTATTTTCAGGCACGACCTGGGGGGAGGGGGATACAGATGAATGGCAACTGACCTTGAACCAGATTAAGCTGTTGATGGTATTTTTTAGTGAATGAGGGAAATTTGACCAGGACACTGGGGAAATTCCCCTACTCTTTTCGATAAGTGCCATGGGATCTTTAACATCCACCTGAACTACCACCAATCCAGGCAGATGGGACCTCGGTTTAACATCTCATCTGAAAGACGGCACCTTAGAAATGGAACACCCCTCTCATGCTGCATTACAGTGTCAGTACTGGGATATTAACCCACAGCCCTCTGATCTCCCGGCCTCAGAGGCGAGTGTGCTACCTACTGAGCCACTGATACTGATAATGATGATATTTGCAGGAAGTGTCATTTCAGGTCCAATCTTTCTATGGGACACCTTATGAGAATGAGGCTTGGGATGGATTTTTCGACTCTGTTACTGTTCCTTCTTTGTCTCCTGAGGTAGTTGCTGCTTCCTGCCATCCCATCACTAATGCGGAAGTTGAGGCTGTTATTACTCAGTTAAAGACCACATTTACTCCGGGTCCTGATGGTATTCCTAACGAGTTTTATAAAAAAGCTAAGTCTTTATTGGTACTGTATTTGACAAAGGTTTTTAATGTTATCTTGCAAGGTTTCCTACCCTTTCCCCTTGGATTAGCTGAAAGTTTTTTGATTTTTTTATATAAGCAGAAGAATGATAAAGAATGTTTAGAAAACTGGCATCCCATCAGTTTGTTAAACTCGGATTGGAAGATTTTGTGTAAGATTGTGACTAATAGATTATCCTCCATTGCTACAGTAATTTCTTCCACACAAACTTGCACAGTCCCAAATCGATCCATGCTTTCCAATCTGAAACTTCTTCAAGAAGTTTTTGATGGGAATGCGACACAAGGTTATATCCTTAGTTTGGATCAAACTAAAGCTTTTTAGTCCCCCATGGCTATTTATTTGCGGTTTTAAATAAGTATGGTGTACCGGCTGAGTTACTGGAGTGGATTCAATGTCTGTACAGGTTTGCTTATACCATACCTTTGGTAAATGGCTTACATGGGTCTCGTATCCCTTTTAAGAGAGGGGTATGCCAGGGATGTCCCCTAGAGCCCACTACTTACGTATTTTCCATTGATCCTCTGCTTAGGAAATTGAATGAGGGAGTACAATCTGACATATTTCTGTGACACCGAGACTAGTTTTTCCCTGTGCTATTGCATATGCTGATGACCTGTGCATCCTGGTTAAAGACCATGACTCTGGTGAAAGCAATTCAGCTTGTCCATTCTTTTACTGTTATTTCTGGATCCCAGTTGAATGCTCAGAAGAGTAAGGGGATTGCTGTCCATATTTCTCCTTAGGAGATGACTCAGGACATTGGGGGTATTTGTATACAAACTTGGAATATTAATATTTTGGGTATTTCTTTTGGTGCATCGGATGCAGCGGAGCAAAATTGGATTTTGACTATGGTGGTAGCCGAAGACAAGATTGCATACTGGAAAAAGTTTTCTATGTCTCATAAAAAATGGATTTTTTTGCTTAAAACTTGTATTCTACCTATTTTTTTATTACTTAGTTATGTTTTTCCCCTTCCTCTGCGTCTTGAAGCGCGTCTTTATAATTTGTTTTTTCAGTTGCTATGGGGTAGTAGACTGAACCCGGTTAAAATTTTGGTTACATACTGGCCTATTAAGCAGGGAGGTTTACAGAAGATAAATCCAGCATTGTTTTACTTCTCTATTTTTGTTCATGCTAATATCTTTCCTTGTTTATCCAACTCTACAGTTAGTTGGGCCTGTAGCTTCCATTCTCGGTCTTTGTATTTTTTAGACAAGTGGAGGGCCCCTGTGTGGAAACCATTCACTAAAATTCCTTTTGGGACATCTGGTTATCTCATTGAAGTATTCAGGAAGATTAAACACTGGGGAATACCTTGTGATTTGAACCTATTACGGAATAGGAAATTGTTGTACTCTTCAGTTTTGAAATCTATGTTCTTGGTGTCTCCCTGCTTAACTGTGCCAGTCGACTCTCAAATTGTGGTAAAACAACTGTTGGAAAATAGAATACCTGAAAAAATGTGGGATACCCTATGGCTGTGTTGTCATGACAAGCTAAATGTCAATGATAATCAAGCTCATAAGCAGGTTTCTGAAAGGTACTGTGTCAGAGACACGTGTACAGGAATGATAGAATCCATGTCTCACCTGTTTTTTGACTGTGCATATATAGCACCATTATGGTCTCAGTTGGGTCAGTCGTGGAATTTGCCCATGTTTTCTGCTTTAACTTATTCAGAATTAGTATAAGGGAATTTTGAATCAAGTTGAAAAAATTTTTTTCCGGGCACTGTGCGAGTTTTGTTTGCAGTTTGCAAATGGTGTATCTGGCACAACCGATGTATGTTTGTCCTACAACACAAGAGAGTTTCTTTGGCTGAACTGCAGGAACATATTAGGAGGGAAGTTCAGAATATTTATTGCTCAGAGAAAAAATCTCTACCTGCCCCTTTAGTGGCATTCTGGTGGAGGGTGTTGCCTTTGATTTTGTTTGAAGGGGTCACTTGAAGTCTGATCACTGTGGGGTTCCTGTGATTTTCTTTTCTTTCTGTTATAATTCCTTAAGTTTTCATTTTAGGCGGTGCATTCTCTGCTTTGTTTTATTGAATTTTCTGTTTTTATTATACCTTTTATATGGTATCCTGATTGTCCTGTGAAATGTATACTGTTATGTATGTTCATATAGTTTTCTAATAAAAAATTCCCCTACTCTTTTCGATAAGTGCCATGGGATCTTTAACATCCACCTGAACTACCACCAATCCAGGCAGATGGGACCTTGGTTTAGTGTCTCATCCGAAAGATGGCACCTCAGAAGTGCAGCACCCCTCTCATGCTGCACTACAGTGTCAGTATTGGGATATTAACCCAGGTGCCAGATGTAGGAACTGAACCCACAGCTCTCTGATCTCCCAGCCTCAGAGGCGAGTGTGCTACCTACTGAGCCACTGACACTGATACGGTAATATAGTAGCAGATGGCATGAATATGGATTTGAGTTTCATGACACGTTACGCAACGTAAACTTACACAGACTTTTACTTCGTGGGATGGACATTTAACAAGACTTCAGTATGTTGTTGTTTTGTTTTTATTTTCATAGAGTCCCTTTTAACTGGTCATAAATATGTTGGTTTCTCACCAAATATACTGTGTGTGGGGGGTTGGGGGAGGTTCGGTTGTCTTGGGTGAATGTGTAGGAGGGGGGAGTTTAGTGTGTGGAGCTAATTTTCTGTGTTATTGGCGGTTGGAGGATTTTTTTTGTTTTTTTGTTGTTTTTCTTTGTTGTTTTTTATGGGGAGGGTGCTGTGTGTGGGGAGAGGGGTTGTGGTTGTTTTTATACATTTAGGCAGGCTTATATTGGGTACATGTCATAATTATGCTTTAGGGTGTTAGGACTCTTGGCTCACATACATAGTGAATATACACTTTTTTTGTAGTTATCTTTCTCCGGCGGGGGGGTTAAATTCCTTGGGGGTTTTATACAAATTCTTAAGTCTCTCTCTACTCATATAGTTAATTGATTATATACTGACTCATTATTGAACTTTGAACATTTTAAGATGCATGAACTCATTTTCTAAGTGGTCCTTGAGTTATTTATTTTTTATTATTGTTTTATTTGGCAATAATACTGACAATTGATATTATCTTGTAAAACATATTGTTACAAACATTGTAGATGTTTATGTTTATGGAGTGTGTTAACTGGTTGAGAGTATAGTTTAGAAAATATATCCAGATAAGTTTAATTCTGTATTAATGTTTTAAACAGTTATTCATAAAAAGTATTTTTTATACCCCTCTTATTTCCATACACATATTTCTGTTGTACAGTTTTTTATCATACAATACTATCACGTTTTAACTTGGACATTTGTGGTATTAAATCTAAGGTCTTGCTTTTAATTTTGAATGCATTCTTCTAACACACAAGTTCATTGATAATTTCAGTTACAGGCGTTGCCTGCTAGAGCATTCAGCTTATCTAATGGGTTGACCTTGAAAAGATTCTCAGTAATAGCAAGCTAATGGTAGGCTATTCATTCCATTTATATTTGTATTTTTTTTTAAATAGATACTTTTAACCAATGAGAATATTTTCTGGGGGGTTTTATGTATGATCTGGGTGTTAATAGATTGTGACTCTCTGAACAATTTTCATAAGTCTTTGCGGAAGGACTTGATTGGTCCAAAAGCTTAGACATTGTTTTCTTTTTGTAACATCTATGTTGGTCCAATAAAAGATATCAAACCATTTGCTTCTGGATCTGTTCTTAGAAGAACCAATACGGCAACTAATCTATTTCTGTATGTCACTAGGTAGTTGAAAATTGATGTACAGTACATAGCAATCATTTGTGCTAAATTAGGCATGTGTACACTTTGGAAGGGTAATGATGTCCCCTCCACTGATCCTTAGTGAAAAGCACTATACAATTTTGCCTTATTGGAAAATGTGGGTATATCATGCAGGGGACAATGCTGGTACATACAGTATGAATGCATTTGACTGCCAGTGGTTGAATATTTGCAGAGATTTTCTTGAAGTACCTGAAATCCTCTTTAGATACGATGCTTGAAAAGGGTTGGAAATCTGTGTGTATTTGACTCAACACTTAATGTATTATAAATTCACATTGTGCCTCATAAGTCATGTTTTTGGTTGATTAATTGCATATCAGTTGTTTATTTATTTATTTATTTATTTATTCAAGTCTCAGATTACAGTACTTTTGAGTCAAAGACTATTTTACAAAGGTTCCACAACAGAGAACTAAATATAAGACAAGTGGAATACATAATACATGGAGTTGGGTATAATCATTCATAAAAGACACAGACAAGTAAAGAGTTAACAATTCAGGTTACAGCAAGAGTTACAATCTGGTTAAACTTTCACATTCAAGTTTCAGAAAGAAGTGCAGTAGGTTTGGGGACTTGAGGTAAACAGGGGAAGGGTGGAGAGAGATGCTGTCAGGAATCTGACATTGTCATAGGAGTGCAGAGGGGAGAGGGAAGGGAAGGGAAGGGAAGGATGCTGTTAGGATTTGACATTGTCAAGCAAATAATTGGGAGATGAGAGGGAGGACAGAGGGTTGAGAGGGAGTGTAGTGGGTGATGGGAGGGGAGACAGGGGGTGGGAGCAGGACAGCGGGCATAGGGGAGAAAGGGAAGGCAGGAGTCTGTGAGAAGTGTTTGGAGTGGAAGTGCAAGGAGAGGAGGGAGCACATGATGGGAGAAGGGAAGGAGAGTCAGGAAGGGGAAGGGAGAGGAGGGACAAGTAGCAGGAATGGGGAAACGGAGAGGGGGAGAAGGGGTGGGAGAATGGATGGGGAAGTCAGGATGGTGAGGGTGCAGGGTGAAGGCAAAGTGTGAAACTGAAAAGGACTTAAGTGTAGCAATCACAGCTGCTAATAGTAGTGAGGTGTTGTCTAAGTTTCTGTTTGTATGGGCCCAGTTTAGGTTCTTCGAGGATGTCGATGGGGAGTTTATTTGACCAATTAGGAGCACAAGACCTGAAGGACCATTAGGCTTGCATGGTCTGACCGAAAGGGGTCAGGTAAGAGTGCCTGGAGGCACTCCTGGTGCTGCACTGGTTGGGAGCATGCATGATGAACTGCTGAGAGGATGGGGGAGACAGCCCCAGTGAGATTTTCTTCTCAAGCAGACAGGTATGATAAATAGTCCTACCACTGAGGTTCAGCCATTTGGTAAGGGTGTAGAGGTCGCATGTATGCATGCGTCTGGGTGCACCTGAGACTAAGCAGTAGGAATTGTTGAGGGCCATGTGTATGTTTTTAAGGGATGTCTCAGAGGCTGAGCCATAAATGACTAGGCCATAATCTATTATGGAGAGCACAGAGCTAGTAACAGCAAGTCAAAGGGCAGCCAACACCTCTCTGAGCTCCCTCAATATCCTTGGATGCATCCTGTTTGATCCCATTGCCTCATCCACTTTCAGATTTGCGAGTTCCTTCAGGACTCTCTCTCTCCTGTAAAGGGACTAGTGTCCACCTTCCTTCCTTCAATGCTCCTGGCACTTATCTGGGTCCCTCATCTTCCCCTTCCTCTGTGAACATTAAACAAAAGTATTTGATCAGGATGTCCGCTTTTTCCTGGTCCCCCTCCACACAGTCCCCCCTTCCCTCCTAAACCTTACTAACCCTACACTGGTCTTTCTTTTTTGGCTTATATACCTGAAAAATGTCTTTTCCCCTATTCTTTGCTGCCTTGGGCTATTGTCTCCTCCATTTGCACCTTTGCCCTCCTAATTGCTTTCCCTGCCTCCCTTCATTTTTTCCTGATACACCTCCCTATTCTTTTCCCTCTGTGTCTCCTTGTACCTCCTGAATGCTATTTTATTTTTGCCTTTACCTTCCTCGCAACATTTTTTGAGAACCATAGTGATCTGTGTTTCTATTTTAGTGTTGGAAACCGTAATGCAACATATCTGTGCTTTTGTTGCATTAAACTGAACCCTAACTGGGACATTAATGCAGTTTTTGTTGCAAAGAATTTCCTTTTTTTTGAGAAAGTGAAGATATATATAGAGAGAGAGAATAAATGCTGGCAAATGTGTCATACAAAGAAATAATACCACTGAGGGGTCAAACAAGCCATAAAGCCATGAGCCCAAATGGCGAATGGCTTATATGAGCATGTTCAACCCCAGGATGGTAATATTTCACAAGTGTTCTGGAGATTGCCTTCTTTTATTTTATATAATGCATTAGGTTGGACACTTTTTGCTGTGTCCTATGTTTTACCATAATGTTGGGGGTAGGGTATCTGTTAATATGTTATTAAGGAGCTTGTTACATGTGTTATTAAGGGGCTTGTTACATGTATTATTAAGGGGCTTGTTACATGTGTTGTTAGTGTGTTGGGTTATAATGTGGAAATAAGGTGTTAATAACACTTTTTAATTTTTTTATTTATTAAGTGGGTTGTTACATGTGTTATTAAGGGACTTGTTACATGTGTTATTGGGTGGTTTGTAGTGTATTGCGTAGTAATATGTTGATAAGGTGTTAATAAGACATTAATAAAGTGGTAGTATTCCTATGTAGAACTGCACCACTATAGTTAGGGTTGAGCAGGGCTTTCTACGGTAAACCCTATATTTTGCACTTTAATATATTTGCAACTTTTCAACAGATTTGCAGGAACTATTGCATGTGATATCTTGTGGGGATGATCGCTTGATATGCCAAGTTTTGTTCCAGTCGGTTGTGCAGATTCTGAGATGCGGAAAGCGAAATAAATGTAAAATTGCATTTTTTTTGTGTGTTTATTTCTCATCACGCTGTGACCAGACAGTTTGGAATGTTTGTCTGAAATGTTCAAGGTAGACAGGGCTTGACCTATGGATGTACCCTTTGCTTGTTTGGTGAAAAAATATTTATCCATTCCAAAGTTACTAAATTTTAAAATTTCAATTATTGTCAATGGTTGGCACAGTCTCTTGGATAGCTGCTTGGAATGAAAAAGTAATTTGGCCCGAATGAAAAAGGATCCTTTTTCATTTGCTCCAATCCTTTTTAGTGAGGAAAAAATCCTTTTTAGTTTGCTGCCATCTTGTTTTTTCAAAATTATAAAAATTTGAAAACCCACAAAAATTATACTCTGCAGAGACACTAGCACATGTTTCTTGCTCATCAGAAGTCCATTAGGTGGAGTCTGCAGTTTTCTGGTGGAAAATGACCCCAAATTTTTTTTTTTTTTTACCTTTAAAATCCTTTTTTCGTGACTCGCTAACACTTTTTATGTGAGTAATTTTTCATTCAAACGAAAAAAGATTCCTTCTCACGAAAAAGGATTTCGGACTCAGGTATTTTTCCAGCTTTTTCGTTTATACTTTTTCATTCAAATGAAAAAGGATCCCTTGTCACGAAAAAGGATTTCGGGCTTAGATTTTTTGCCAATTTTGTTTTCGTAACAAAGGATACTTTTTTGTTTGATATTTTCATTTAAATGAAAAAGGATCCATTCAAACAAAAAAGGATTTTGGACTTAGTGTTTTTGCTGATTCTTTTTTGTGACAATGGATCCTTTTTCATTTGATATTTTCATTCAAGCAAAAAATAATTATTTACCACAGAAAAGGATTTCAGACTTTGTTTTTTGCCAATTCTTTTTTTGTTTGCAGGAATCCTTTTTTTGTTCTCTTTTTTGTTTAATACAGAAAAGGATTCTTTCAAACAAAAATCCAAGCCATATCCATAATTTTGATATTTTTCTCTGGTATCTAGTGGCACCCCAACCCTCTGATATTTTTAATTTCTTTTATTTATATTTATTTATTTTTATTTATTTTATTTATATCCATTTTACATATTTTCCTGGTGTTCAGTGGTACCCCAATCCTCTGATCACTGTCCCCTAATATATTGTTTTCCTTTTAGTGTTCAATGACACTCCTCACCCTCCGATTGCCTTCCTCTATTTTTCACATATTCCCTGGTATCTAGTGGCACCCCCCAACCATCCAATCCCCAATCCAGTATTTCAGTGCCTGTAATAAAGAAAACCTTCTCTCAATGTCTTTTTTCCATGTAAAAAAGTCACTCACCAATCTGAACCCCCCACCTGACCTCCCACTAAGCACCCACCCCTTGCACACACCCCAAATCCTCACACACCCTCATTCACCTGAAGAGGTCTCAGGGTGAATATTCCATCTCCCATTGAAAACACATCTTGCTGCTTGAACCACCGACTGCTATATGACAAAGGAGAGGAGAGACAGGGGGGACATGATTGAGGTCTTCAAGTACCTCAAGGGAATAAATAGGGTAAACATGGAGGGGATCTTTAGACTAAAGCAGGGAGGTATCACCAGAGAGCATGGTTTGAAGTTGGAAGGTGGAAGGGTAAGGGGGGAAAGAGGAGGAGGTTTTTCACTGAGAGGGTGGTGGATCTTTGAAATGCACTGCCTGGTGAGCTGGTTCAGAGAGCCACAGTGGAGGGCTTCAAGAGAGGGTGGGACAGACACAGAAAGTGGATGCATCAGATGATGGCCTATCCCAGGGGGGTGGGGATGGATGATAGGGGTTTCTGGAACACAAGGGAGGGGAGGGCCTCGGCACCCAACTAGGGATCTGAGGTTTGAGCAGACTTGATAGACTGTAAGGCCTAATCTGCTGCCAAATAGTATGTTAGTATGTTAAGTGAGCGTTAATGTATTTCAGTGGGGTTCTCAACTTTTATGCATAACTTTGTCATTTTTACATACTGTTTCAGCAAATTTTCAACATGGCCATTTTGAGATCCCAGAGTCCAGGGAATGTGGGTTCCCTCCCTTTGTACTGCAGTCTGTAAAGTTTGGGGGCTGGTGGATGAAATCACAAAGTCAAAAAGTAAAAAGAAGCCAGCCACTCCATGAAGCCTCAGTATTTTCTAAAATTTATTTTGCCTTTTTCTTTATTCCAAACAGATCCTCATACACTGGCATTTCACCAGATATGGCTTCTTCAGAGTTGGAATCTAATATTAAATATAATTGTAAAGTATTTTTAGAATAATTTTTCATAATGCACTCATATTTTTAACTTTAAATTTGAACATTCTGTTATTTTTATTCATACCACTAGAGGGCATGTGCTCTCTATCACATTTCATTTATTTATTCAATTTTGATAGTCAGGCAGACCCATTGAGCCCCGAAGGTCCCTTTTTCAGGGGCAATCCAGAATTAGTTACACAAAGTAAGAACATTTTGCATACACAGTACATAGGTGAGCAGACCATATCTAGAAACACAGAAACATAGAAACATAGAAGTTGACAGCAGAAGGAGACCACTAGGTCCATCTAGTCTGCCCATTTGTTTAAGATCTGATTACAGTCACACAGCAGGATTCAGACATTCATCAAGACAAATGCATTGTACAAGCATAGTAGGATGATCAGACCTTTAACAGGGTGTGGAGTTAGTACAGAACATGACAATTGAGAGTACATTTGGAGCTCTAGGATTGAAGAGGTTTCTACTGGATGTGGAGTTAGTACAAAACAGGACAATTGACAGTACACTTGCAGCTCAAGGACTGAAGAGGTTTCTACTGGACTGACAGGGCCAGGGTAAGCTAGGATTAAAACTTTGTAATACTGTGCTCAGGTGCAGGAGCATGCACTTTTATCTAGCAGGTGCTCATGGAGCCCATTATGGAAGGTTCCCAGGGCGGTAGCATCCTGGAGGTGTACAGGGAGCTTATTGCACAGTACAGATGCTGCATAGGCAAAGGATTTGCTACCAGCCATTGTCCATATCCTAGGTTCTTCCAGGAGATTTCTCCCAGTGGTGTGGAGCTGCCTACCTGAGCATTTTGTTACCTTGGTACCAGCAGACTGACTAGGCTAGTGGGGGGGTTGTTAAAGAGTTTGATTGCATTGTATAGTAGGGGGTACTGCAGACAGTTGCTAGGAGATGGCCAGTTTAGGGAGGCCAATGTTCAGCAATGATGTCACCTCGGGTGTGACATTGTGGCAAAATGAGCAGTCTTATTATATAGTATCTGCATCCTGTTGTGCTCTTGTTTTGCCATGCTCTGTTTTACAGAAGTGGTGTAGGACAAGGTTGAGAGGAGGAGGATACTGTTAACTATGATAATCCTGGTCTCAGGGATCAATTGGGCATTCAAGTGATAAAGTAAACCAAGTTTTTAATGTATGGTTTTGGTCATCTGATCCACATGGGGTTTCAGTGTGAAGCCCTGATCCAGCATCAGGCCCAGGTATTTAAAAGACATCACTACCTCTATTGATGTGCCTGATGAAGAGACCAGGGGGAGTAGGGGGGGCCTCTATCCTGTCCTAGGGTTCTAGGTCCAAATAACATGGCTTCAGTTTTTTTGGCATTTAGAACCAGCCTATTTTCTGAAAGCCAGCTTTCTTACATTGCAAAGTCCATCTGCAGCTGAGGACTCAGGTCTGCAGTGCTATTCAAGGTTCTGTATATAACTGTGTCGTCTGCATACTGAACCACAGAGCTGCCTCCACAGTGATTGTTCAGGTCATTAACGAACAGTAAAAATAGGAGGGGGGCCAGTATGGAGCCTTGTGGTACCCCCTCCTTGAAGGGGAGTGGTTCAGATGTAGCACCTCTCCACTTGACCTGCTGGGAGTGGTTGGTCAGGTAGCTACTAAATCAGGTTAATGAGTGCTGATCAAGATTGAGTTTACCAATTTTGTTTATCAGGAGGACATGATCTACTAAATCAAAGGCCTTGGTCAGGTCTATAAAAATGGCCCTGGTTGGGATGCCTTTGTCCAAAGCCATAAGGACATCAGCTGAGAATCTGATGAGGGCTGTATCGGTCCCATGGTTTTGCCTAAATCCATGCTGGGTGTACACCAGCAGCTGGTTTGCCTCCAAGTAGTCTCAGAGTTGGCAATAGACTAGCCACTCTTGAATTTTGGCTATAATGCATAGTAGGGAGATAGGCCTATAATTACCAATAGGCTCTCTGAGGCCTCCCTTATGAATGGGTACCACAAGGGCCTGTTTTCATTTGTTAGAAACAGCTCCTTCAAGCAGGGACCTGGTAAAGAGCCATGTTACAGGTAATGTTATGGCTGGTGTAGCAGCCTTGTGCAGCCTAGGGTCAAGGTCATCTGGACCAGCTGAGCCTTTTGCTTTGATGGACTAAGGGGGGACCTAGTGACAGCACTAACCACACTTTTTAACAAATCATGGTAGGATGGAGTGGTACCTGAGGACTGGAGGAGGGCAGATGTGATTCCCCTTTACAAAAGTGGGAGCAAGGCAGAAGCGGGAAACTACAGACCTGTAAGTTTGACCTCAGTGGTAGGGAAAATGATGGAACCACTTCTGAAAGAAAGAATTGTTGAGTACCTAGAGGCCAGCGGGGCGCAGGACCCAAAGCAACATGGATTTACAGCAGGAAGGTCATGTCAGACTAATCTAATTGATTTCTTTGACTGGGTGACCAAAGTAATAGACCAGGGAGGGGCTGTGGATATGGCCTACCTAGACTTTAGCAAGGCATTTCACACAGTCCCGCACAAAAGATTAATAATCAAGTTAGCCAGCCTGGGAGTGAGTCCCAGGGTGGTAGCCTGGGTAGCAAACTGGCTGCACAACAGGACACAGAAGGTAATATTGAATGGAACACATTCCGAAGAAAGGGGGGTTACTAGTGGAGTACCTCAGGGCTCAGTACTGGGTCCAATCCTCTTTAACATCTTTATAGGTGACATTGCAGAGGGTCTGGAGGGAAAGGTATGCCTCTTTGCAGATGACACAAAGATCTGTAACAGAGTTGATACACAAGAGGGGTAGAAAAGATGAGAAGGGACTTGGCAAGGTTGGAGGAATGGTCAGACATATGGCAACTTAGATTCAATGCAAAGAAGTGCAAAGTAATGCACCTGGGAAACAAAAAATCCAGGAGAAGAGTACACAATAGCAGGGGAGGTACTAACAACAACAAAAATGGAAAGGGACCTGGGAGTAGTCATATCAGATGACCTAAAGGTGGGTAAGCAATGTAAAAAGTCAGTAAGGAGAGCCAGGGGGATACTGGGATGCATAGGAAGGGGCATCACAAGTAGAAAAAGGGAAGTGGTTATCCCTCTATACAGACAGTTGGTGAGACCCCATCTGAAGTACTGTGTGCAGTTTTGGAGCCCTCATCTACGCAAGGACATAGACAGGATGGAAGCAGTCCAGAGGAGGGCAACTAAAATGGTGCAGGGTCTACATAAGAAACCATATGAAGAGAGACTGAGAGAGCTTAATATGTATACCCTTGATGAAAGGAGGGACAGGGGGACATGATAGAAACGTTCAAGTACCTCAAGGGAATCAACAAAGTCCAGGAGGGTAGCATCTTTCAGAAAAAGAGATGTGTAAGAACAAGGGGCACCGTTTAAAGACAGAGGGGGATGGCTCAGGGGTAATGTGAGGAAATTCTTTTTCACGGAGAGAGTGGTGGATACATGGAACAGCCTTCCTGAGGAGGTCGTTGGGTCTAAAACAGTGGGGGGATTCAAACATGCATGGGACAGACACAAAGCAATTATAGTGGGGGGTTGCAGGAAGCAGGCTGTTGGTTAACTAGAATCTGCAGCTTATCCAGTAGGTAGGGAAATGGGCAGACTGGGTGGGCCAAGTGGTCCTTATCTGCCGTCAAAGTCTATGTTTCTATGTTTCTATGACTTTAGGAGGGGAAGTATTTCCTTTGTTCGCACTAGCCTTACGTGAAGATGTGGGTGAGGAGGATTTGGTATCTCAGGGTACAGTTGCTCTGAGGTTTTGGGGGTGAGACTCATCTTGTAGTCTTCAAAGTTAGTGAAGAGCCTGTTAAAGGCAGAGGCATTCTCCTGGCCATCATTAAGTGTTTGGCCATTGCATTCTATTGGGCCTTGGGGTGATTTACCACTGCTTTTTATCACGGTATTGATGTGCAACCAGAAGGACCTTGAGTCAGTCAGATTGGTCTGTTGGAGGCTGTTGACATACTCCCATTTTGCAGAATTAACTGCTCGTTTGCACTGGTTCCTTAGGGTCCTACAGGTCACCAGGTCATCTGGGAGGGTTGAGTTCTTACATTTTTTCCAGGCCTTGTCCCGGCTTTTCATCATAGGTTTCAATTCTAGGGTTATCCACTTGTAGCAGTGACCTTTAGTTCTAAGTCTCCTTAGTGGAGTGAGCAGGTTGGCTGCAGAGATGAAGGAGTTTTAGAAGTGCTCCAGTGCTTCATCTAGGCTAGGGAGTAGCCAGATAGGACTCCAGTCCAGATTGTCTAGGTACTCCTGGGAGGCATCTGCAGAGAATTTGGAAAAATATCTGGCTGTGAGGAGTCTGACGGGAACCTTGGGTGTCCTGTTCTTCCATATACAGAATATTGGTGAATGGTCACTCAAGGCATCTGCCAGAGTGCCAGCCACTTGAATGTTTAAAGGATTAGAGGCCAGTACCCAATCTAGGGTGGAGTGGTTCCCTGTTTTGGCATTGTACCTTGTGGTTTCAGTGATGACCTGAACCAGGTTGGCATCCAGGAGTGAAGTCCTGAGCTTACTCAGTGTCAGAGGCCCAATTCAGGTTAAAGTCCCTCAGTATTAGCTGTTCAGAGGTGACATTTTCTGTTAGGGCCTTGGTTAGCTCCTCTATAGCTTGGAGGGCAACCTTTGGAGGGTTGTATAGGCAACCTAATGTTAGGTGCTTGGCAAGGCCAAGGGTAACCCTAATGAATAATGACTCATTTCCAGCACGGTCAGCAAGTGGGAGGGAAGCAAGTGTCATGTCTAGATAAGTACCCCATCCCCTTTTTTGTCCTTCTGGAAGGTGTTGTAGCCAGTAACTTCTATCTCATAGGTTAGGATGCGTGGCTTCAGCCAAGTCTCTGATACTGCCAGTATGTCTGGTTTGTATAGATCCACCCAGCTTTGGAGCTCATGTTATTTTGGGGCGCAGGCTGCAGACGTTCATATGGGCAATTTGTAAGCCCTTGGGGGAGGTCCAATTCAGGTTGTGAGGGGAACCATTGTTAAAGTTGGCCACAGGGGGTCTGGGGTTGGGCTCAATGTCACCTGCAAGGAGCAGCAGTACTGAGAGTAAGCTTAATACTTTTGGCATTATGAGGAGTGCACCCCTTACCCCATAGCCCCTTGAGCCATGGAACATTAAGTAACAGGCCCCTTTTTTAATTAATCTGTGCATCACTAGCAGTGAATCCACAGCTGGTGTGGTAGGATGGTAAAGCAGTTAAGACAGGTGACATTCTAGTTGACCCCAGACCGGGTTACATGTACCGTTAGATGTTAGAACCCATAAGGCTGTCTACTCACAAAATTGCGCAGATGTACTGTACATAACAATCAAGATAACACCCCTGTTTGGCATGCATTTAAGGTTATCATGCCTGTTCCTGTGAAGAGGGGATGAGGGGCTCAGGAGGTTCTCAGACTCTAGGTGTGGAATTTGGTCAGTGTTTGCCTTTGGCATTGACATATCAGTTATTAATATCCTAAGCAATGCAGCAAGTACTTTTTTCATCACCACAGTCTTTTAATTCTATCTGCACCCTGCTGCAATTCAGCTAAACTGCAACCACTACCTTTGGTATCCTCATGTAAGGTTCTACTCATCCAGATTCAGTGGTGCTGTTATAGCCTGCCTACAAAATACATCAGTTCACTGATTTGCAATTAATTCCAGCATATTTTCCCAATCTAGTTAGGGCAAGTCTTCTCAGACTAGCAGGTGCTGATGCTGTTGCAATTAGTATAACAACACAGGTACAACTGTACTCAGTAATTTTTGGATATTTCAGTAAACAAGGGGGCACTGCCACCTAATTGAATGTCAACAATAGGTGGAGCAAGGCAGACCATTTAAAATAGGAGGAGGGATAGGGTGGGCTGGGTGGGCCAAAAACACTCCAGCAGTTCAGTCTGCGGTGTTGAGGGAGGACCACCATACTGCGATCAGCACAGGGTCACCTCAAAGCTTGGTTCAGCTCTGGATGATCTTTCCCTCAGCATTCCAGTTTTGGCATAGGGGGAGGGGACCAGCAGCAAGAGGTCTTCCCCTCTAACCCCCAATGTTGTGGCACCAGTCTCCGGTGGTGTCTAAGTGGCAAGCAGATTTTAGCATGGCTTTTAAAGCAGGGCTGGCTAAGATCACTTGCTCAGTTCCTTTGTCTGATTTGAATTTCGGTGCCAACAGGGTACACAGCATTGATTGGAACAGGCGAATCCAGATCTCTGGTGTGGCGAAAATACTCCAGCAGTTCAGTCCGCAGTGTCGGGGAGGACCGCCGTACTGCAATCAGCACAGGTGCACCTCAAACCCTGGTTCAGCTCCGGATGATCTTTCCCTCAGTGTTCTGGTTTTGGTGCAGGGCAAGAGACCAGCAACAAGAGGTCTTCCCCTCTCCCCGCCGATGTGTGGCTACAGTCTCTGGTGGCATTCGAGTGGTGAGCACATTTCAGCATGGCTTTAAAGCAGGGCCAGCTGAGATCACTTGCTCAGTTCCTTTGTCCAATTTGAATTTCAGGGCCAACAGAGTACATAGCACTGATTGACACAGGCGAATCCAGGCCTTTGTTGTGGCAAAAATACTCCAGCAGTTCAGTCCGCAGTGTCAGGGGAGGATCATCGTACAACAATCAGCATAGGCGCACCTCAGACCCCGGTTCAGCTCCAGATGATCTTTCCCTCAGAGTTCTGGTTTCTGCACAAGAGGAGGGGACCAGCAGCAAGAAGTCTTCCCCTCTACCTCCCAATGTTGCAGCTATAGTCTCCGGTGGCATCTGACATTTTGAATGCTATGTCATGCTCTTAATATAGTAATCCTCAAATTTAGAAATTCTGACTATATGCAATAATGTTCATGGATAGCATAATGCTAAGGCAGATATACACTTCTGGGTAACATTCTAAGACAAACTTGACATTCAGCTATGTATTTAGTTCATACACATCTTTGCATCTGATTCTTAACACTTTTGGTTACAGTCAAATTACTTTCTATTACTTCATTCATATATACTTTTAAGCAGTATTGTGAATGTAATCATGTTAGACAAATAATGCTATATACAGTATAAAGTATTTGTTTAGCTAAAAAAAGTCACAGTCTGAATACATCATTCCACTCTGTGGGACAGTTTAAGCTTTATCATTCTTTTCAGGGCATACTGTATATCTGTATTCTTTATCAGTATATAATCTTGTTTTACATACCATTATCTTATAGTACATTTCTGTGAAGCTTCTGATAAATTCTGGCTGCTGTGCAAATCTGGAATACTATCTACAGCATGTAGTCAAAGAAATATTATTTATATGAGCTTTCTGTCAATAAGTTGATTCTTAGGTAACCCAGTGTGCTTAATTAGGTAGTATATCCAACTGTTTCAGCACTATAGCAAAAAAGATTTTATCTATTTTAAAAGAAGAAAATGACACTGATTAACTCAATTATGAGCTGTTCAAGCAAAGCATGAAGTGAGTAAACTCCAGCCAGCACTATCTGATACTGAAGTGTATAAAACATAAGGAAACAAATGTTTTGCCATCTCCACTTGTTCCCACACTATAACAGGAGAGATTGTACCTATTTTTCAAAAGAAGAAAATAAGACCGATTAATTCTAAAACAGATCAGTTGTTTATACTACCTAATTAAGCACACTGGGTTACCTAAGAACCAACTCATTTGACAGAATGGTCAAAACAAATAATCTTTTTTTTTTTTACTACATAGATAGTCTTCAGGAGTTGCACAGCAGCCAGAGTTTATCAGAAGATGTTTCACAGTAATGTACTATAAGATAAAGGTATGTGAAACAAGATTATGTATAGATAAAGAATACAGATGTATACATTGAAAAGAATGATAAAGCTTAAACTGTCCCACAGAGTGGAATGATGTAATCAGACTGTGCCTTGTTTAGCTAAACAAATACTTTATGTAGAGCTTAATTTGACTAGCATGATTACATTCACAATACTGCTTAAAATTATATATGAAGGAAGTAACAGAAACTAATTTAACTGTAACCTAAAGTGTTAAGAATCAGAGGCAAATATGTGTATGAACTAAATACTTAGCTGAATGTCAGGTTTGTCTTAGGATGTTACCCAGTACTGTATATCTGCCTTAGCATTATGCTGTCCATGAACATTATTGCATATAGTCAGAATTTCTAAATTTGAGGATTACCATATTAAGAGCATGACATAGCATTCTTAGTGTGATAGAGAGCACCCGCCCTCTAGTGATACAAATAAAAATAACAGAATGTTTAAATTTAAAGTTAAAAATGAGTACATTATGAAAAATGACTATAAAAATACTTTACAATGATGTTTAATATTAGATCCCCACCCTGAAGAAGCCATATCTGGTGAAACATCAGTGTATGAGGATCTATTTGAAATAAAGAAAAATAAATTCAAGAAAATACTGAACTTTCATGGAATGACTTGCTTCTTTCTACTTTTTGACCTTTTGAGATCCCACCTCATGAACAATGTCAGTAGAATTATGTAAATTTGTCTGGAAAGGTAATTTCATGGCTGGTTGGCAAAATCACCTTTCAATTGGGATTTCAAAATTTTCATTGCCCTTGTTCATGTGGTGGGGTCTTAAGATGGGTATATTGAAAATTTGGGATCAAAATATGTAAAAATGCCACAGTTATGCATATCCATCAAAATTTTCCCATGCTTGCATGTAACTTTGGCACTTGTGCATGTTTTGACCCAAATTTTCAACATTGCTGTTTTTTACAGTACCTCATGAACATGACAGGTGTCACTTTTCAAATCTTGCCAAAACTGTAATTTTTGTACCTGTGGTATGGAATGACTTTACAGTGGCAAGTAATCACATTTTGACAGAGATCTGGAAAGTTTCACTACAGTGTACATGAGGTGGGATAATAAAAAGACAGTGCTGAGAATTTGGTTGCTGTTGTCCTAAAAATGGAAGTGAAGGGTCCTCAGGGCCCTGCTGTTCCACAGCAACATACATATATGCATTTAGGGAGCGATTAGTGCACAGTGCTCTCTAGGTCCTGTGTTTCCACAGGCAAATAATGATACAATTACACTATGTCAAAAATGATGGATGGATGAAATAAGGAAACAATTATACTTTCTAAAAAGGTAAGGAAATTAATTGCAAAAAAACGTTCTTAAGCTGGCTCTGAACAAATATGGAGGTCTGAATCCTGAGCTCTGATGTTCAATAAACAATCTAACATCATCTTCAGCCATCTAAGTCAAGTCTGCAAGACAAAACTAGAAATTCAAGTGCTCTGGACCACAATACAGCACTTTGTTAAGGTATTTTTTTATGATATTTCATCTATACTGGGCTATACTCTAACAGACTTCTACTGGAAGCATAAACCTTAGGCCCTAAATCATGGCTTAAGATGCAGACAAATCAGCTTCCTTGGATAAAATAGAAAGCATGTTTCAGAAAATAATTTACATATATAAGTGATCTAAAAGTCACAACACAGTATAATACTACCACACTAAAGAATATAGACTCTCGCCTTGCCAATACAGAGCTCAAAACCAAACAGAACGAGACTTCTATACAAGATCTAAAAACTACTATCAGGGAGCAAGATCGTACTATCAAAGAGTTTCAATACAAAATTGAAGATATTGAAAACTGAAGTCAAAGGAATAACGTAGATTCTTCAGATTTCCTGAGAATTCTGAATCAAAAGATACTACTACTTTTTTGCTGCGTGTTTTACCATCCATGTTGGACCTTCCTGATGATCACAACATAACCATCAAGCATTCACATCATTCGTTAGGCCCTAAACCTTCTCCCAATTACAGACCCAGACCAACTGTGGCCAAATTTCTGAATTTTGCACACACTGAACCCATTCTACACAGATCCACAGAAATTGGGCACCTTACCTGGCAAGATCACCAAATACATATATATAAGACTTTTCAAAAGAGGTTCTAAATAAAAGGAAAGCTGATGCACAAATTGGGACTACAATTCTCAATGCGGTATCCTGCAGCAATGCGTGTATTCAGCGGCAGCTCCCATAAAGATTATAATACCCCAGAATCACTGATGTCTTACCTAAGCAAATTTGAGTTACCCCTGGTAAGCACATCTGATGCTTGGGATGTATCTCTAAGCCATCCTAGTAATATTAATAATTGCCCTGATTCCAGTGCTCAGACTGCTTCAGAATCCACTATGTTAATCACAGCCATCTTGGAGCCTCACGTAGATTTAAACATGAGGCATTTTGCCCGACTGAAAGAAAAAAAATTCATTTAAACCCACAAACTGTAATCTCCAATGCTGCATACAGAAATCAACAAATACAAAAAATGTTGAATCTCATACCAGCGCTGTGGTTTCATCCCCCATACCTTTAAGCAACAGGTTTGAGCTTCTAGGAGATGTTCAAGTCGACCATTGTGGAGCTTTAGATAACAGAGACTCTACTTTTATGGGGGCATTGCGGAGTGTCCCTGAAGCCGATGAAGATTCTGTGGATGTTTCGTGGTCAGAAGCAGTAGCGAGTTCGCCTCAAAAATCTTTGGAACTGCCAAAGTAAAAAATGCCGTAGCAGAGGGCAGAACAGATCAAATGCAATTGCTACAAAGAGGACAACTTAATTAGTCTTTTCATCATCTATTGCTTGTATTTGAAAGTATCTGCACTGATGAATCTGGATCTTTTCACGGATACTGATGTGTTTCTGCCTGATGTGTTATGCCATTGACCATGATTAGTGAGTTGTAAGGGGTAGTCATATAATTTGAAACTCAATTTCTATGTTGCAAAGCTCACCAGTAAATAGGGTCATAGTTAACTATTTGATGTAGACCTCAGCTTACTGCTTGACAGTTATTTATTTTTACTATATGGTCTACCTAAGTTACTAAGTAAGGTAAATACTGTATCATGGTTTAATGTCAATAGCACGTAAGTTACTTTATCACGATCATTTACAGAGCGGTCATTTCAGTGCTGTAATGTACAGCGCTGTCCTATTTTATCGCGGTCGTAATGGTCGCTATTCAACTCTGTCTCATCCAAGGAAGCAAGTAAAAAAATGCACTGCTAGCATAGATGTGATTCTTTTAATGTAAACAATTCCCCTGTTCTTTTTCCTGGCAGGGAAAAAAGAAATTGTCATGAACTGCTCTCTCTCCCCGCGACAGTGCAAGCAGTTGTACTGGGCTGCCATTCAAGACAGAGTACCAAATCTCCCCCCCTCCAGCACAAACAGAGCCAGTATGTGGACAGAGAGATGAAAGGCAGGAGAGTTGAAAGCACTACTGACAATTGCTGTGCTGCATCCATATAGAGTGGTGGAGGTGACTGGGGTGAGGGGCGGGTGACAGGATGCAAGCAGATTCCCTACCCTGCGCCATTGCAGACATGTCCCATTTTCAGATCATCTGCCTGTACATCATATGTTTAAAATAATAATTTCACCCCATTCCTGAGTGCCACTGCCTGTCTCAGTGTATGAGCACCATGTTCGGGTGATCGATTTGTGCAGTAGGGAGAGAATGTGAGAGAGGCAGAGATAGGCATGTAGTCCTTGCCTGTGAGAGGTTTGTTGGAGTGTAGCACAGGCTGGCAGTCAATGGAACTGTCAACTGCAAATTCCTGCACTGCTCTCTTTTTCTAGGCTACCCCCCCAAAGTACCTGAGATAGAGAGCGAGAGATAGTTAGCAGAACATGAGACGCAGAAAGCAGAAGAGGCAGAGACGCTCTACGATTTTACGGCTCCTACAGAACTGGTACATATAGTTATATTTTTTATTGGTTTAAGATACCTTGAGAATTGTTGAAAGATAAATGCAAACTGGGTTTATTTTCTATGGTAATGGTGAAATGTAACCATTTGCTACTTTATTGTTTTTTTTTTAGATTGGTATTTCTTTTAACGTAATTTACATGTTAATAGCCTACCTTATATTTAACTTTCTCTTTATTATAAACTATTTTACTGAAAGATAAGATATTTATTTGATTCAAAGTATTTTTTTTCTTTCCTTTCTCCCTGCTTCCCTCCTTCTGTTGTGGTTTTAAATTTAAGTCACTATTTAAATATCTAACACGAATGATGCTGGTTGTTTGTTGTTTATGGGAACAACTGTTTCTCATTATTGTTAATTCATTAGTATATATAGATAGTTTTAACCTTTAATAGTAGTTAAGGAGTTTTCAGATTTTCTGCTCTCCTTATATTTCACTACACGTCCTAGAGAGCTTAGGTGTGGTCTTTGTTTAGTGCTGTACGTAAACCGACCGATACTCCTCTGCTCATCTTAAATTACCATTATAGCGTTCTTGGTAATAAGTTTGTTGTTAGTTATTGTTGTTATAATAGTTAGAGAGATTTACAACAAATGGTACCAAGGCATTCTCCGGATTCCCTTGTATACTTTAGTAGTTAATACGCCTGCCACAAACTGGATTATAACCATCAGTCATGTATTTTTGATCTGTGATGTCTGCCTCTCTCTTGCTCAGTGCATTGAAGTCCAGACATGGATGCCATTACCGATCAATCATCTTAATGTCTGATTTAATATTATACACATGGAATGTCAAGGGCCTCAATGCACTGAGCAAACATAAACAAGTTTTAAATCATCATAAAAGAAAAAAGCACAAATTGCCTTTTTACGAGAAACTAAACTATTAGAGGCAGATAATGACAGATTAAAAAAAGACTGGGTTGGTCAAATTTATAGAAACATAGAATTTGACGGCAGATAAGGACCGCTTGGCCCACCTAGTTTGCTCATTTTCCTACCTAACAGATAAGCTTCAGATCTTAGTTAACCAACAGCTTACTTCCTCCTACCCCCCACTAGGACTGCCTTATGCCCGTCCCATGCATTCTTGAATTCCCCCACTGTTCTTGACTCCATGACCTCCTCAGGGAGGCTGTTCCATGCATCCACAACCCTCTCTGTGAAAAAATACTTCCTCGCATTACCTCTGAGCCGTCCCCCTCTATCTTCAAATTGTGCCCCCTTGTTCTTGCACATCTCTTTTTCTGGAAGATGCTACCCTCTTGGACTTTGTTGATTCCCTTGAGGTACTTGAAAGTTTCTATCATGTCCCTCTCTCCCTTTTTCCTCAAGGGTATACATATTAAGCTCCTTTAGTCTTTTCTATATGTCTTCTGGTGCAGACCCTGCACCATTTTGGTTGCCCTCCTCTGGACAGCCTCCACTCTGTCTATGTCTTTCATGGAGATGGGGTCTCCAGAACTGCACACAGTACTCCAGATGGGGTCTCACCAACTGTCTGTACAGAGGGATAACAACTTCCTGTTTTCTACTATTGATGCCTCTTCCTATGCATCCAAGTATCCCCCCAGCCTTTCTTACTGCCTTCTCACATTGCTTGCCGACCTTTAGGTCATCTGCTATAATTACCCCAAGTCCCTTTCTATTTTTACTGTTGTCAGTATCTCACCCCCCCCCCACTGTGTGACGCTTCCCCTGGGTTTTTGTTTCCCATGTGCATTACCTTGCACTTCTTTGCATTGAATCTGAGCTGCCATACATTTGACCATTTCTCCAACCTTGCCAAGCCCCTTCTCATCCTTTCCACTCCATCTTATGTATCAACCCTGTTGCAGATCTTTGTGTCATCTGCAAAGAGACATACTTTTCCTTCCAGTTCCTCTGCAATGTCACTTATAAAGACATTAAAAAGGACCGGTCCCAATACTGAACCCTGCGGTACCCCGCTAGTAACCCTCCTTTCTTCACTGTGTACTCCATTTACTACTACCCTTTGCGTCCTGTTGTCTAACCAATTTTTTATCCAGGCTACCACCTTGGGACCCACTCCAAGGCTGGCTATCTTGTGTATTAATCTTTTGTGTGGGATTGTATCAAATGCCTTGCTAAAATCTAGGTAGGCCATGTCCACAGCCCTTCCCTGGTCTACTACTTTGGTCACCCAGTCAAAGAAATCTATTAGATTCATCTGACACAACCTTCCCATCATGAATCCATGCTGCCTTGGGTCCTGTGCCCCACTGGCCTCTAGGTACCCAACAATTCTTTCCTTCAGAAGTGATTCCATCATTTTCCCTACCACTGAGGTCAAACTAACTGGTATGTAGTTTCCTGCCTCTGTCCTGCTCCCACTTTTGTGAAGAGGAATCACATCTGCCCTCCTCCAGTCCTCGGGTACCACCCCATCCTCCCATGATTTGTTAAAGAGAGTAGTCAGCAGTGTCACTAGTTCTACCCTTAGTTCTTTTAGAATTCTTGGGTGAATCACATCAGGCCCTATTGCTTTGTCCACCTTCAATTTTATTAGTTCTTTCAGAACCCTTTCTTCTGTAAATGGACTGGTATCGACCCCCATCTTCAGAGTGTTTTTCTTGTTTGGTTTAGGTAACTTCCCCTCGTCTTCCTTTGTGAATACTGAGTAGAAATATTCGTTCAGTATCCCTGCTTTTTCACTGTCACCCTCTACCCACATTCTCTCCCCTTTATTAAGCTTCAGTATCCCTCCTTTGGTCTTTCTTCGTTCCCTAATGTACCTATAAAAGGTCTTATCCCCCTTCTTAACAGAATTGGCTATCCTTTCCTCGGTTTGGGCCTTTGCTATTCTGACTGCCTCCCAGCCTCTTTCTGCTTTAACTGATAAAGTTCTCTGTCCTGCTCCTTCTGTGTTTCCTTATATTTTCTGAATGCTGTCCTTTTCTCCTTAACCTTCCCTGCCACCTCTTTTGAGAACCATAGCGTTTTTCTCCTTCGTCGTGTTTTATTGATTTGTTTTATACAAAGGCTTGTTGCCTCTGTAATGGCTGTTTTGATCACTCCCCATTGTTCCTCGACCCCTCCTTCTTGCCTGTTTCTAGTGCTTTTCTGAGACACTCTCTCATTTTCCCAAGGTCAGCCCTCCTAAAGTCCAGTACTCTTGCTTTTGTATGGCTTGATTGTATGGCTGTGTTTATCGTGAACCACACTGTTTGGTGGTCGCTTGTTCCCAGATGGCCACCCACTTCTAAATCTGAGATTCTTTCTCCGTCCCCATTTGAGAGTACCAGGTCTAAGATTGCTCCCTCCCGAGTGGGTTCCAATACTAGGTGTCTGAGGCATGCCCCCTGTAGGGCATCAAGAATGACCCTGCTCTTGGATGTACCTGCAGCAAAGGTGCTCCAGTTAACATCTGGCATATTCAGTTCCCCCATCAACAATATATCCCCTTTTTCTGCCATTTTAAGAAACCCTTCTATCATTTCCTTGTCCATTCCCTCCCCCTGAGATGGGGGTCTGTATACAACCCCCATGCGGATTGTGGTGCCATTTCCTGTCTCCAGAATGACCCAAAGTGCCTCATCTGCTCCCTGTTTACTCTTTAGTTCTGTTGCTTTGATCCCTTCCTTTACATAGAGAGCTACTCCTCCTCCTCTTTTACTCTCCCTGTCCCTCCTGTAGATTGTGTATCCTGGTATGTTGACATTCCAGTCATGGTTCTCTGTGTACCATGTTTCTGTGACTGCCACAATATCCAGGCAACCCTCTTTATTTATTTATTTATTTATTAGAACATCAGTTTATCAACCTTGAGCCAGAGGCTCATTTACAAAGTACCTCGTCACAGTGAGGACAAAACAGTGCAAGAAACAAACATCAAGGCAGACAAAAAATCAGAGTACATTTAGGAATCAGCCAAAAATACAGGCATATGTCAAACACAGTATACAACAGGCTTACATGTGCGCTTTACAGAGTAGACAATATACAGTAGTTACATGGAGATTTATTCAGTGGGCAGAATAAAGGTAAGGCTGGGTGGAAGACATCAGAAGAGAAGTGTGGGGAAGATAGTAGCAAGTAAAGGTAGAGCTGGATAGAAGGTCAGAGAGCGGCTCAGTGAGCTTTGTCTGGAAGGACAGGAGGAGGCTTAGAGGCAGGTACAGCTGCGTGTTGAAAGCAGGTGATTTCTAAGACTAGTTTTAAAATAAGATAACGAGGCAGCATCAGTGACTCCGGCGGGGAGGGCGTTATACCAACAGGGGGCTCTGTAGGGGTAAGCCCTTTGACCTTGCAAGGTTCTCGCCCTCGGTATAACCAGTGCAGTTTTGCGGGATATACGGGTATGCACTGTAGGGTTTGCACGGTGGATAGTGGTTGACAGACCCGGTGGGGATAGCCCAAGGAGTGATTTTTTTGTTAGGAGGCAGGTTTGGTATTTGAGGCGCTCATCTAGGTTGAGTAGATTAGCCATGGTGTAAAGAAGGCAAGTGTGGGTTAGACTAGGAGCCCCAGTTATGAGCCTGCAGGCCTTGTTTAAGGTGAGGTGGATCTTGTGCAGGGCAGTCTGGTCTGCTGCACCTTACACAGGTAGGCCATAGTCTACCAGAGATAGAACAGAGGATGTGACTGCAAGTCGGAGGGCATCCATGGGGAGGCAGTTTTTATGATGATAGAGGATACGCAGCTGAGTGTTAGAGGCTGAGGCAAGGGCAGAGATGTGAGCATGAAAAGAGAGGGCAGGGCCAAAGGTTATACCTAGGTATTTATAAGAGTGAACTAGCTCAATAGGGAGTTTAGAGGTGGAGTGGACTGCGAGAGGATAGTTACTGGATTTATTTTGGGGGTGGGCAAAGAGCATGGTTTTGGTTTTCTTTAGATTAATTACGAGTCTGTGCTC
This sequence comes from Neoceratodus forsteri, assembly GCA_016271365.2. NCBI lineage: Eukaryota > Metazoa > Chordata > Ceratodontiformes > Ceratodontidae > Neoceratodus > Neoceratodus forsteri. Next base: position 1,027,343,983 of record CM028133.1, on the reverse strand, counting down.
AGTAAACCAGGCTTCTGCGTCATTGTAGGATTCCTGCAGAGAATCCTGAAGTGAGATGGGATTACGGTCGGAGGCAAAGAGTACAGCATCATCTGCATAAAGAAGGATTTTACCAGTACGTACACTGGGCAGGGAGTTGAGAAAAAGGGAAAAGAGAAAAGGCCCAAGAATGGAGCCCTGAGGGACTCCAGAGTGGATAGGGCAGGTGCTGGAAAGTTTCCTGTTTATTTTCACACGTTGTGACTGGGCCGACAAGTACCTGGAGCACCAGGAAACAGGCCCAGTGGCAAAGCCTAAGTGACTAAGGGTAGCTAGCAGGAGGGGGTGGGAGACAGTATCAAAGGCTTTTGATAAGTCAATGAACACTGCACCTGCTAGGGAGCCAGAGTCCAGTGAGGTGTGAAGAAAGTTAGAGAACTCCAGGAGGGCAGTATTGGTGCTGTGGCCTGCTCTGAAACCATGTTGTTCTGGGCAGAGGATGCTATATTTATTGAGGTATTCAGAGATTTGGGTGGCCACAATTTTTTCTAAGGCCTTAGAGAGAGGAGAGAGGATTGAGATAGGTCGATAATTGCTAGGGAGGGTCCTATCACCACCCTTGTGTATTGGGGTGACAGTAGCTATCTTCCAGGCAGAGGGGAATTGCCCTAGGCAGAGGGATTTGTTAAAGAGGCTGGTGATTGGTGAGATAACCAGATCCAGAACCTGATGGAGAAGACTGGGATCAAGGGAGTCATTGCCAATTGTGTTACTCTTTAAGGCCTTGAGTGGGTAATCTTCCATCAAGGCCACTAGTTCAGGGAGCTTGTTACACAGACTATGGGCATTGGTACTCATCACCCTCCACTTTCTGATAGCCTTACCCCTTTTAGCCCCATTTCTGTCCTTACTGCCTTTGCCTTTTTTTACATTTAAATCTGTTCTGCTCCCTAATAACTTCTGTACCTTGGTGTTTACCTCACTAATCACCATGTTTTGTAGGGGGAGGCTGAGATTTCCCTGCTCCTTTTCAGTGCCTCCCCCCTTGGCTAGTTTAAATGCTTGCCAATGAAGCATTTAAACCTCTCACCTAGGATCCTGGTTCCCCTGGATAGATGCAGACCATCGCACCAGTATAGGTCTGCATCCCTCCAGGTGGCTCCCCAGTCCCCAATGAAGCCAAAACCCTGAGCTCCACACCAGGTTTTTCAACCACTCATTGAATTCCCTGGTGAGGAGTGCCCTAGCATCTCCCTTGCCATAGACAGGCAGCACCACCGAGAAGGTTACCGTATGCGCTACTTGTCTAAGGCCCCTTCCCAATTCCAAAACTCCTCTTGCACTGCTCTGATCCCATTCCTAGCCAGGTCATTTGTCCCTAGGTTGACAATGACATCCAGCTCCCTCCCTCGTGCAGCTCCTCCCACGATCCTGAGGATTCGCTTCCTGTCTCTCCAAGCCCTGGCGCCAGGAAGGCACCTTATCTCCCTCTCCCCTTCCTCCCCCATTTCTACCCCCTAATGATTGAGTCCCCCACCAGGAGTTGTTTCCTTCCCCTGTAGGGTCTGATGCCACCCTCCTGTGGGTCTCCTTTGTGAAGGTTCCCAGCATCCTCCTTGGTCTCCACTGCAGGTGCCTCCATAGAGGAACCACTATCCACCAGAAGAGCGAATGAATTGTGGAGAGGTACAGCTGGAGGGATGCAACTCTGTTCCACCACCCTCTCCCTCCCTGATCCCACCCTGGTCCAGCCTCTCCTCTTTCTTGGCAACCTCTGAGGTAGTGGCATTGGTCCTGGTGGTCCCTGGGTGGGGGAGGAGGTTTCACGAATCCTAGCCAGGTCAGCCTGGAGATGGGCAACCTGCTCTCTCAGACCAGAGAAGTGCCTGCAAATAGGGCAGCATCGCAGCCTCCAGAATATCTCCCGGAACACTGCCGCCCCACAGCCATTGCACTGCACCACTCCTGTCATGTCTTATTTTGTGTCCCCTCTACTGTTTCTCGGGATGCTTACCCTCTCCTCTCCTTACAACTCTCACCCTTCCAGTTCTGGGACAGCAACTTCCTATCTTCTTCAGTAGCTTCCTTCTTCCTTGCTCAATATCAGACCACCAGCAGCTAGGGGGAGAGAGTGAGCTACTTTTTTCCTTCAGGGTTGACAAAACCAATGTTTCTCTATGATCCTTCCCTTCCTACTGCCAAACAGGAAGTTCCTGTTGACAGTCAAATCCAGTGGCTATAAAGTAGAACTGGCTTTGGGTGGGTGGGGTGAAGGGTGGGATGGAGGGCAATTAGTAAGAAAAAAGGCTAACAACAGGAAGTTGTAATTTGACTCACCTGCTTTTATAGTGTCTAAACTACACCCCCAATTAAGCTCTCTTTCCTCCTACTGGTTTAGCAAAGTCAGCTGATACAGTACCCTTCCCAGCACAGAACACACACTGACTTTCTTTCTTTTCTTTCTTTTTAACCCTAAATAAGACCCCTTCTACTTCTAATAAAGTTATCTGCCTACTTAATCTTAACAGACACTGACTCCTGCAGAGATATAAGTTTTAAATTAATAAGAAAATGTAGCTTCTTTTAGTTAGCTGCTTTCTGCTCTACAAGCAAGGCTAGCAACAAGAAGTTGTAATTTGACTCACCTACTTTTATAGTGTCTAAACTACACCCCAATTAAGCTCTCTTTCCTCCTACTGGTTTAGCAGTTTATGCTGGTTTATGCCGCTTTTATGGTTAGCAGTTTATGCTGGTTTATGCTGCTTCTGCTACAACCAAGAAATGTGGGATTGCAATTTTAATTCACAAAAGTTTAAAATGGAAAGTATTGAATATAAAGAAAGACCCTGATGGCAGATGGCTGATTGTTACCTTTGATTCTATAACTGGTCCATTAACCCTTGTTAACATTTATGCCCCGAATTCAGATACACCCACATTTTTTCACAATCTGGCCTAACAATTAACCTCTCTAAATTTAAATATCCCAATTTTAACTGGTGGTGATTTTAATCTTACATTAGAGTCATATCTTGACAGAAGCAATGCTTCGTTAGAGGCTCATCTGAGGAGCATTGCTGCACTTTCATTATTAATGAAAGATTTGGGATTAGTGGATATATGGAGACTTTTTCATCCTAGAGATAAAGAGTATACATTCTATTCCCCCACACATCAGACATATAGTAGAAGTGATTATTGGTTAACCTCCCCTACTATTACAGCTAATATTGTAGATTGTAATATTCTACCCCTTCTTATTTCAGATCATGCTCCAGTTAAGCTTCACTTGTATGGAATTCCCCCCCCTTTGAAATCAACTTCCTGGCGAATAGACCCACTCTTACTTAAAGACCCAGAATTTATTCCCTGGTTAAAAATACAAACTCGGAAATTTATTTTACTCAATAACCCAGAGGATACATCTATGAGTACTACTTGGGAGGCGCTCAAAGCTACCCTTCATGGCAAAATTATCAGTTTTTCTGTACATAGGAAAAGAAAGAGAGAAAAACAACTTAAAGATCTTGAGAACTTACTTAAAACTAAAGAATTACAATATTCAGCTGCCTCAGACCCTGACCCTAAATCCCCTTTACATCACGAAATCCTTAGACTTCGTATGCAAATAACAATTTAATCTCCCGGAAAACCAAAATCGCATTACCTAGAATTAAACACAAGTTCTGGGAGGGGGGTGAAAAAAGGTAGTAAGCTACTGGCTTATAGACTTAGGGCTGGATATTCAAAAGGGTTGCGCCATGCGCAATAGGGTTGCACCTGCTCAAGTCTGAAATTGCACCATCTGCGATATTCAGCAGGAGGCAGTTGTGCCCCCAAGTTATGCTGAGCAACAGCGCAATGCTAATGAAGGCATGCTCAACCGGAGGGGGAGGAACCATGCATAAACTGCACAGCCCGATATTCAGCCGGGCGTGCAGAGTTGTTCAGGCGCAACCCCCTACCTGCGCCTGCACAACTTTGAGCCAAAAAAAAAAGGAATACGTCGAGGGCCACCCACAGGTGAGCTGCCACATTGCAGGGTGCAACACAGCAGCTGCCACCTGTGGGTGGCCCTCCACTTGTTCCCTGTGCCCCCCCACAGCCCGATCGCAGGCATAATAGCCACCCCCCCAGCCCAATCATGGGCAGAACACACCCCCACTAGCCCGATCATGGGCATAACGTAAATGAACCCCACCTGACTGGCCCGATCATGGGCATAATGTATAAGAACCCCCAACTGGCCTGATCATGGGCATAATGTATAGAATCCCCAACTGGCCCGATCGAGGGCAGAGCAGTTCAATCCCCCAAGTCCAATATCCCTGGTGGTCCAGTGGACATGAAGCCAGTCAGCGGGCATTAGAGTCAAACCCACCTCCAAAGTCAATTTCCTGGTGGTCCAGTGGCCCCCACCCACCACCCATGGAACCCGACCACCCGCTCCCCCATCAGCGGTGGTGGCAGCACCCCACCACCTGCCTTCCCACCGACTAACAGCTGGTAGGGCTGCGCGCCATTGGTTCCAGGCAAGAGCCAATGGGTGTGCAGCCATACCACATACTGAAGCAGTCGAGATATGTGAATGAATTCATTCATTCACATATCTGGACTGCTGCTCTGTATGGGCTGCACACCCATTGGCTCTTGCTGAACCAATGGGCGGCAGCCCTACCGAGCTGTCAGTCGGTGGGCAGAGGGGCGGCAGGCAGGTGGTGCTGCCACCCACCAGCTGACGGGGAGCGGGTGGTGGGGTCCCGATGGGTGGGTGGGTGGGGCCACTGGACCACCAGGGAAATTGGACTTTGGGGGTGGGTTTGACTCTAATGCCTCAATTGGGCTTTATGTCCACTGGGCCACCAGGGATAGTGGTCTTTGGGGGTTGAACTCTGTTCTGCCCATGATCGGACGAATCGGGTGGGTTCTATACATTATGCCCATGATTGGGCCAGTCGGGGGTTCTTATACATTATGCCTGTGATCAGGCCAGTCGGGGGTTCTTATACATTATGCCCGTGATTGGGCCAGTGGGGGGTTCTTATACACTATGCCCATGATCGGACCAGTGGGGGAGGGAGATTTACATCATGCCCGCGATCAGGCTGCAGGGGGCGTCGGTCCCCAATGGCTGCTGCCTGGCAGGGCGCCAGGCGCAAGTCGTCAGGGATCGGCACACCTGCATGCTAATGGCATGCAAATGGGGCCGTAATTAGATGCAAATGGCCCCCCTTGCACCTTGTATAAATTATGGCCCTATTTGCATGTCACCCTTTGAATATCAGAAATTTGCACATGGCGCAATGGAACTTGTGCCACTGCATCTGAATGCTCCACTCTGACCACTTGCGGTGGCGCAAGTTCCACTGCACCATGCACAGTGGCTGTGCCCGGGGGGTGATATTCAAAGGAGTTGCTCCAGCCGGCCTGCCAGTGCAGCGGTAGGGCTTCTGCTTGCGACGCCAGTGACCCAGGTTCGGGCACGGACTCGGGCAGCTGGAGGGTCGGCCAGGGGCAGGGGGATCGAGTGCCCAGCGGCTGCTCTCCTCCTCCGGGGGGGATGCAAGTCCCACTGTAATACCACCACCTGGGTGACCACAGGTGGAGTTGTGGCAAGATTGCATGCAATAGGGTGGGAGGACATCGGCCGGGGAGCCAGAGCATAAAGCACGTCATTACGTGCTCCACCCCTAGGCCTCCCCAGCATGCGGACATCCTGAGGGCGGGGAAGAAAAACCAGGAAATACCCCACTGAGCTCCTAGTAGATGGCGCTCCTGGCCACGATCACCAATGCCCCTGCCAGCACCAGTACCAGTGTCCCCCAATGAAATTCAGACATGTCGGGGCATAAGGGTCCCCGCTCCATACCCGCCTTGGGGGGTACAGCTGAGGCTCCATGGGGTGGATGGACTGCACTAGACATTGAGCAGTAGGAGAGGAGATGAATCAGACCACTGGCGACTCCAGAAGGAGTGGGAGTTCGCCGGCGAGAGGGGTATATGAAGAAAAGGAGTTGCTCAATAGCACAACTCCGTTGAATATCGCCGAGCCACACCCAAGCGCAACTTTTGAGCATCGCATAGGTCTATGCCCAGAATGGCGCAGTTTGAATATCCAGCCCTTAGAGTACAACAGTTGGAGCGATACATTTCAGGTCTAAAAAACACTACTGGGCAAATATGTACTGATAACCCTAGCATTAATAAGATCATGTCTTCATTCTATAAAAAGTTATGTACATCCACTACCTTCGCAGAAAATTTGCAGATTGACAACTTTCTGGATAAATTAGTGCTTCCCCAACTTTCACATGATGCAATAAATTCCTTAGATAAACCTATTACAATGGAAGAAGTTCATCATGCACTCTCTTCCCTCAAAACTGGATGTGCCTCTGGTGGTGATGGTTTCCCAGTGGAGTTTTATAAAAGTATGACTGATTTACTTTGCCCTTTATTATGTAGGGTATTTCATGAATCCATAACTTTAGAAAAACTACCTCCAACCTTAATGAATACAATCATTACAGTGCTCTCCAAAAAGGATAAGGATGTTACTCTTCCCTCTATCGCCCTATATCATTACTTAATGTAGATGGTAAAATTTTCGCAAGTCTATTAGCTATTCATCTTAAACCCTTCATTCCCCAATTAGTTAATAAGTCTCAAACAGGTTTTGTTAAGGGTAGGATGGGTTCAGATCATCTTTGCTCTTTATTCAATCTTATGTATAAAGCTAAATTGCTAAAAACCCCTGCAGTCACTATTGCCATCAATTTTGAAAAGGCCTTTGATTCTTTGAATTGGAATTTTCTTTATTTAGTTCTATCTCACTTTGGCATTAGTGACTGTTTTTGTTCATATATAAAATTACTATATACCTCCCCTACAGCAAGGGTTCTTCCTAATTCCACTTTATCTCAATCCTTTAAATTAAATAGAGGCGCTAGACAAGGATGTCCCTTATTCCCATCCCTTTTCATTTTAGACTTAGAACCTGTGGCAGCTGCTCTCCATCAATCTGACAAAATCAGAGATATATTGATTGGCAATACACAATATATATCCTTGTCTTAGGCTGATAATATGTTAATTTTACTAGAAGATTTAGAATTAGCTGCACACTCACTTATACGATTACTAAATACATTTGCAAAACTCTCTGGTCTTGCAATTAATTACAAAAAAACTGAAATATTACCACTCAACACATTTTGTAAACTGTATATGAATAATGTCCTTGGCTTTGGTTGAGCATCCCAGGGCATTTCACACTTGGGAATTAAAATTTTAATGGATACTGAAAAAATATGGGAGGCAACTCTTATTTCTATCCTCTCAGAAATTGAAACAATGCTTGAAGCCGGCCCAGTGGCGCTGAGGGTTGAGGCGCTAGATGCCACACCTCGCGCTGCGCTGGCGACCCGGGTTCGGGAACGGACTCGGGTGGCCGGGGGTCGGTGGGGAGAGGGAGGATCAAGCGTCCCAACGGATGCTCTCCTCCCTCAGGGGTGGGTTACCAAGAGCGCATTGCGCTCTGCATTCCTTCCATAGCCGGTGGAAGCACCGGCAGAGGAAAAGGATGGGCGGCTCGCCTGTCGGGAGCCGGGGAGAAGGCGTCTCGGCGCGCGGGGTCTGCGTGCCAAGCAGCTACCACTCAGGGCGACGTCCCTAGCGCAAGCGTCCTGGGGAGTGGGGACATCAGGGAAAACCGGAAATACCCTCCGCAGCCCTAGATGAAGTCCGCCTAAGTCCACCTGGACCACCTACAGGACAGACCCCAATGTGCGAGGAGAGGAGGATGGGCACTCTAGGGGCAGATCCCTAAGGTAGGTACCAGGGGGACATGAGCGGACGGAAGGAGGGGGCACCGGAGGCAGTAAGGAGGGATAAAGATGAAAATAAAAAAAAAAGAAACAATGCTTGAAAGGTGGAAAAATCTTAACCTAACATTAATTGGTAAAATCAACGCAATTAAAATGTCTATTACTCCTAAGATTTTGTATCTTTTTTCCAACATACTGTTGATTTTGCCTACTGGGTGGGATATTCAAAAGGGTTGCGCAATGCGCAATAGGGTTGCACCAGTGCAAGTCCGAAAATGCGCCATTCTGCGATATTCAGCAGGAGGCAGTTGCGCCACTGAAAACATGCTGAGCAACAGCGCAATGCTAATTAAGGCATGCACAGCCGAAGGGGGTGGAACCATGCATAAAGTGTGCAATGCGATATTCAAAGGCTTGTGCAATGTGCAACAGTGGATCAGGCAGAAGTTGCGCCATAGCAGAAATGAGCCAAAATAAAAAGGCTCAAGGAAGAGGCACAAGAACGCTACAGGGAAGCCACATGAGGCAGGGAGACAGACAAGGCCAGAGGGAGAAAGAGTGCAGGCCACGGAAAGCAGAGGACAGAACAGGGGCAAGGGAAGGTGTGTGGGGCCACAGAGTGCAGAGGCCAGTAGGTGTACCCGGTGCAGTGGAGGTAGCAGTCAGGACAGCGGGGGGAGCAGAGCAACAACAGCCAGGGGGGGAACACAAGCCAGGGACATGGACAGTGCCAGCTTCCACATGGAAGCTGTAATGAGGGGGGTGAGAAGGCATGCTGCAGGGGGACGTGGCCGTGGAAGGGCCCGTCGGCGGTATGCCCCCAACAGGCAGTACCAAGCTCGCATCAGCTTTGAGCTCTACTCAGATGTCGAGATTGTGGGCTGGTCCCACCTGAACAGGACAATACTGAGGCGGCTCTGTGAGCTGTGCAGTGATGTGATGCAGGCACCCTCATGACGGAGTCACGCTCTGTCAGTGAAGACAAAGGTAACAGCCTGCATGTGCTTGCTCGCCACGGGTACCTTCCAGAGACCAACAGGGGACACCACAGGCATAACACAGTTGGCCACATCACATATCCTCACCCAATTCCTCAGCGCACTGCTGCCATATGCTGCGGAGTACATCCATTTCCCCAGCACCGCAGCGGAGCGCACAGCAAACATACAGGAGTTCCACAGGGTAGCACATATGCCTGACATGCTAGGGGCAATAGACTGCACCCATGTGGCCACTCGCACGCCACCTGGCCCCGATGGGGCTGCCTATAGGAATCGGAAGGGATATGCCAGTGTCAACTGCCAGGTGGTGTGTGATGCCAGTGGGCGCATCATCAACGTCTGTGCCATGCACCTTGGCGGAGCACATGATTCATTCATATGGTACCAGTCAGCACTGTGCCATCGATTCAAGAGTGGGGACATCCCCACAGGACATCTAGTGGGTGAGTATGCATGTAGGACTGGCAAATCGAGGGCAAGGGTGGGTAAGCCACAGGTGCCATGGGTGTGGCACACAGGGTTAGGGGCAATATGAGCCTGAACAAGACACTAACCTCCACCATCTCCACACAGGTGACAGTGGATACTCACTCCATCCCTGGCTGCTCACACCCTACTGGCAGCCCACGACCCGATCGCAGCAACGCTTCAATGAGGCACATGCCGCCACACGCAACATCATTGAGCGGGTGTTTGGGATGCTGAAGGTGCACTTCTGATGCCTAGACTCCTCCGGCGGTGCCCTACAGTATAGCCCCTCAAAGGCCTGTGGGATATTCCTGGCCTGTTGTATCCTGCACAAGATGGCCAAAGACTGTGGGATTGCCATACAGGTTGAAGAGGGGGACAGCGATGGGGACGACGGTGATGCCGGTGATGATGGGGATGGGCAGCCCCCCCTTGGATGACGTGACCCCCGACTGATCCGGCTGGCCCAGTTGCACTGGGACACCATCACAGAGGAGCACTTCACCCAACACAGGTAAGTCATGGGGCCATGTGCAACCAACAGTGGCTAGGGCACAACCCACATACACACAGGGAAACACACCAGGGGAGCATGATGGCAAGGGAAGTGGCAGGGCACAGAAGCACACACATACAACCAGGGAGCTGTGAACAGTAACATGCCACATGGACAGACACACACACACACACACAGTAGGCACAAAGTGCACAGGGGTCAGGTGCACAACAGAGCAGGAACACAGACACTAAAAACACACACGTCCACAGGTCACCACATCCACTTACTGTCCATATATGTGTGTCAGATGCTGGGCACCTTCGCACTTTGGTGTACAGCGAAATGCAGGCATCATCATGCACACGCACCTGTGGACAGCAGTCGGGAGGGTGTGCAGGTGTTCTGTGTGTCTGCGTGTAGGGCAGGACACCCACTGGTGCACTGCCCACTGAAACACACATTGCATACAGGGCAGCACCAGACAGGGTCCGCTCTGGGAGACAGCTCAGTCTTGCGACACAGTGCCATGGCCACCTCGGATGCATGGGTGGCCCCGCCGAGACCCAGCAGCACTGGCAGGCTGAGCACGGGCCACATGGGGTGGCACTGATGGACCACCAGGGGTTCAACTGTGCGAATGTGACCTTGCCTGCACAGGGGTCTGCAGCACACCGAACATACCTGCACCAGGGGTTATCGGGATGCCACAGCTGTACCCGGCATTGACATGGTAGGTGTCGCACGATGCCGGGAACGGGGAGTGGATAGCGTACTGCGTGGTGTGAGCGGTACAGGGGCACCTGACTGTGTGCCCAATGTGGCCACGACAGCGACCAATGCCTGTGTCTGCCTGTCAATGGCGGCAGTCACATCCATCCACAAATGGTCAATCCGTGACAGGATCTTCTCGTTGTCCCTGCTGTGCTGCTCCAGAGCCACACACAGTGTCTCCACGGATGTTGCAACCCGCATCTGCTGCTGCACTGATGCCTGCAGCAGGTGGGTGTGCTTGTCAAAGAGGTCGTCTGCCACATCGGCAACCTGTCCCTCAGGGTATGGAAGGGCCTTATGTACAGCACCCCTTGAGGGTGGGCGCTGCTCACCAGGACCAGGTATGGGCAAGTCCACAGGTGGTGCACCGACATCACCGCTGAGCCCTGTACCCCCAGTCTCGGTGGGTGACTGCTGCTGCTGCCCCTCCACCTGCTGTGCCCAAGGGATCAGTTGTTCCACTGCTGTGGCCACAACAGTGCCAGTGACCTGCACAGCCACCGGTGCTGCCCCACCGGTGCTGACAGGCACAGCCTGGGACTGTGCTGACATGCTGACACACACGTCGGAACCAGCTAGGTCCATGGGCGTGAGCTGTCCTGCTGTGTGTCCATTCTGTGACTCACACATGTCAATGCACATAGTGGTCAGTGCATTATCAATGGTGCAGGTCTGTGCCACAGCCACAGCCACAGCGTGCTGGCATGCTTGCATGCCAGACCGCTGAGACACAGGAAGGGCACCCTCCACACCTGTCTCAATGACATCAGTGATGGTAGCCAGGCATGCATACTGGCGCAGTGCTCGCCGGCAACCTGCGGAGGTGGATGGTCCCTCCTACAACACCAGATGGCTGTCCGCAGTGGACAGGTCCTCCACTGCTGATCCCTGCAGATGCACAGGATCTGTAACAGAAAGGAAGGACACGTTAGTGATTGTGATCACCTCCCCCCAACCATGACATACCATGCAGTGATGGGCTACCACCTGTCTGGAAGCTGCCTTCCGGAACGCCCTCAATGGCACTATGCTGCATGCTTGCAGCTAGCCTGTCCTCTGCCGGAGTCAGCTGCACCACCTCTGGCTGGCCCCCACCTGTTGCAGCACATGCCGCCCTGATGGCTGCAACCTTCTCCTTCACCCTCCTCCTGTCAGTTCCCATCTTCTTTTTACACTCCTGAAAAGAGCGCTGTTGGCTGCCGTGCAGGTTGACGGCACATGCCGCCCCCTCCCATGCTGCAGCATGGGCCTGAGGGGTGCCCCGCCGTCCACTGAGAAGTGGCTCTTTATCCAGGTAGGCCTCGAACAGTGCCTCCGTCTCGGCCTTCGTAAAGTTAGGCCTCCTCTTCCGCCCACCATCATCCTCCTCACCCAGTCCTTGCTCGGTCATTTCACAGCCTGTATGGGTGAGAGTGGTCACCTGTGACTGTGCAGTACACAGCAATTCCCTGAGGCCATAGTTCAGAACATCACAATGCATGCAACTCACCTATCAACTGCAGTAACTGAATATGGCCACTGCAGAATAGTGTCGCATATTTATTGTGCAATCCATGCAAATTAGGTCTGGAGCAACTTTAATGAGATGCAAATCATGCTGCTGCACCATTGAATGGCTGATCGGATGATTTGCATATGACGGCTGAATATCACGTTTTTGCGCTTTGCACAATATGGTTGAACGGGCTGAGCCAATGGTGCAGTTCTGTGACTGCATAGTACACCGTACTGCGCATGCCTAAGTAGCTTACGCAGGCGTCTGCTGCGCTGATGACGTGCTGTGCACGGTAGGCAATTCAGGGCAAGGCCACCATTGTACTAGTGGCGCTACAGCGACGGTCACTACATGGCGCTGTGGCACAACTGCACAATAGTCCACTGTGGTAATGGCACACAGGTGACCAATCGCACTGGATGCACAGACGTCCGATGGCGCTGTGCGTGGCCATGGACCAGAGAACCATAACCCTGTGCCCGACCTTTGTCCCCTTTGCGCTGTACGTATGGCATGTCTCCAGCTCTATTGCGCTGTTCAGTAACAGCGCGATAGGGACTAAGCGTGCTGTACCGACAGTGCGATAGGGAATAGTGGCGTTGTATTGTGCAACAATTCCACGTGGGGTTGCCGTGCTGAGGAGCACCATATTGCCTACTATACATCCAGGGATGGCACGCAGAAGAGCTCCCCAGTGGAGTGCCCTCGAGCTTGCAAACTTGGTGGCCGTAGTGGAGACTCACTATGGCCCACTATTTGGGGATGATCCCCTAGACAGGGCCAGGACACAAGTGTGGCAGCAGGTGGCCACTGAGCTGGAGGAGACCACTAGCCAACGGAGGTCCGCGGAATAATGCAGGCACCGGTATGGGGACCTGTGGAGGAGGGAGCCGGCGCTACTGGCACATCTGCGATCGCATGCCAGGAGGGGCGTTTTGCCTCGGCCAGGTGGGTGATCCGTCTATGCACCTGTATGGTCCATATGGGTAGCACTGTCTACTGTGTCCAGCACATGGGGGAGGGTTGGTCTAGGGTTGGCTGTGGCAGTGTTAACAGGATATGTGATGTATGGGTCTGGCTGGGTGGGCGGGCACACTCATTGGGGCAGGGGGAATCTGCTTTGGGATTGCACTGATGTGTTTCTCACCTTTTGTTTCCCACAGGCATGGCGGAGTGGAGGAGGGCCAGGGCTGAAGTGCAGGGAGTGGTGCCAGCGGTGGCCGAGCATGGTGGTGGTGGTGAACCACGACAGCAGCAGCAGCCCGATGAGGGTGAGTGCCATGACATCATGATTGCTATAGCATGCTGTGTGACAGGGTGGGGGCAGGGCATGGCCACCATCCATGGCCACCACTGCCATGCACGTGACATGTGACAGTCAGCACTGTCCAGTGGTACTGCATGTCTGGGAGTGCATCAATGGTGGTCCATGCATGCAGTGGGCACATGGCTGTGGCACTGCCTGCCCACTGCGTAGCCATGTTACTGTATGGACTTGGTTGTGCTGTGCTGGACATGGGCAGTGTGTGTGTGCAGTGGTACACATGGCTGTTGCTGCCTGGTAGGGCATATCTTGTGCACACAGTCACTGTGGGTGGGTGCAGTCCATCACAGGAGCGGGGCACTTGGCTGTATGCCATGCATGATGGGTGGGCTTCAGGGATATGGACAGTCACACCCATTGACTCTGATCCCTTGTCCTAGGTGTCTGGATACTGCACCAGATAGAGAGGTCATTGCAGCAGCTGTTACAGGAGGCAATGGACTCGCTCGCCATTCTGCAGGACCTGCACCAGCATGGTATGCGACGGAGAAGGAGGCCCCGGGACCAGTACCAGGCAGCAGGGGAGCAGGCTGGCAGACAGTAGCTGCCCATCACCTCCCCCCTTTGCCTATCCCTCACACCCTGCCTTCCCTCTCCCAGTTGTTCACCCCTGCCCCTTTCCCACCCCTACCTTGTACCCATACCCCCACCCCTGTTTTGTAAATTTGTAAATAGTTCTTGTTGTTGTTCTTCTTCTTATTGTTGTTATTTTTGTAATACAGATATTTTGATATGAATACTGTGGTGGTCTCTTATTTGCAGCTGGCTATAGGTGCTCAGTTGCAGTGGTGTACATGGCATCTGGGGTGGTATAGTCATGGATATGTATGTGTGTGCGTGGGGAGGTGTCTCTGGTGTGGGAATGGCTTTCAGTCAGTATCTGTGGTGTGTGTTGTTCCCTGTGCATTGCATTGCTGTGTGCAGTGTTCCATGGTGCCTGCTCTGTGTCCATTGTGCCCCTGTCAAGCTGCCCTTGGCCTGTGCAGCTGACACCCTTGCATATTTGCGGCCTGCCAGGTCTGCTGCCTTGTCAGTGGGTGCTGTCCCTGCAGGTCATCCACTGTGACCGTCCCGATGCTGGGTTGCCACCTGTCACCGGTGGGGTGCATGTTTGCCTCGGATGACACTGTGAACTCCACAGTTGCTGTCCCACCTCCATGCTATGTCTTGTGTGTGTTGCAGGGGCAGTGCAGCACTGTCTGTGACTTGTGCTCCAGGCGTATGCTGGTGGTGTACAGGGCCACAGTACATGCACAGGGTGGGTGTCACCCCTGTGCCATGGTGGACTGCAGGCTGTATGTGCACAGTTTTCATGTGCCCACACTGGTGGCTGGGTTGCCACACTACTGCGTCCCTGCGTTGGTGTCCCTGAGGGTATGGGTGTGTGTTTGCCCCTGCACTGTGTTGCATCCGGTGCGATGCATGCTTCCACACACCACTGTGGGTGTCTGTGCTGGCTGCTGTGGCTCATGTTGAGTTGCGCTGTGACACCTGTCTACTGTGCAGGGTGCTGTGTCAATGGCAGTGGTGTCAGAGGCACGCCCTTTCCCGTGTGGGGTACCACTTGTGGTGACACATGTTCGGTGTCTCAGCTGTGCCTCAGGGGGGGTTGTGCGTGTTGGCACTGTGTCTGCCGTTGTTGCATTGCCGTGTGCTGCCACCCACTGCTGGATGCTCATGGTGGGTCTGGCTTGTATGGTTCTGCGGTACACGGGGTTGCAGTGTGACAGGGGGGTTGCATGGGGATTCCTGCAGTGATGGTCACTGCTCATGGGGGGTGTCTTGGGGTCACAGTGCAGGGTGTGCTGTGCACAGGGGGGGCTGCTGTACACTGGTGTGGTCTGCCCCCCTTGTGTGGCAGTCTCAGGTTGCCGGTGGGTGTGCTGTGGCAACATGGCCCGGCTGTGCTTTGTTTGCTTGTCCCCATGGGCCGGTGGATATTCCGTCCCTCCCCCAGTTATGCTGTGCTTGGGGTGTGGGGGTGCATTGTCAGTTCTGCAGTGTGTTCCTGTGCCCATCTGTGGCATGGATGGTGGGCCCCTGCCTACCTCCCTGGTTGTGCAGTTCCATTGTTCTGCTGCTGGGGGTCTCTCTACTTGCGCTATGGCACCTCTAGACTGCTCAGCTGAGCTGTCCTTGTTGCGCTATAGCGCATCGTATCTGCTCAGCTTCCCCTTCCTGGTTGCGCTATGGCGCAGGTTGTGCGATATTCAGACATTGGCTGGTTGCGCAATTTGGTTTGCTCCATGTTTGAATATTGCATCTATTACGCATGTGCGCAATGGACTTGTGCCTGCTCCTGCTATTGCGCATATTTTGGGCACAGTTTGAATATCCCATCCACTATCTTTATCTCTCGAATTGATAAATTGATAGGGAATTTTATCTGGGAAGGTCATATTCCAAGATTTAATAGAAATAAGCTATGTACCCATTGGTCCCAGGGTGGATTTACTCTTCCCTGGTTCTTGGCCTATCTATGGGCATTTCATGCCTCACAAACCACAAAATGGTTTACTAAATCTAATAATGAATCTCCTTTATGGCTCAATATGGAAGCCTTCTGGACACTGGGAAACATTCCAACCAATTTCATTTTTAATTCTTTGCCACAAAATTAAAAAAGAATCCTACAATTGCTCCATCAATTCATTACTGGCTTAAATTACATAAATGGTTAAAAACTGACCTAGTTCCTACATTTTACTCTCCTATATGGGGAAACCAACATATAGAAACATATAGAAACATAGACTTTGACGGCAGATAAGGACCACTTGGCCCACCCAGTCAGCCCATTTCCCTACCTACTGGATAAGCTGCAGATTCTAGTTAACCAACAGCCTATTTCCTGCAACCCCCCACTATAATTGCCTTATGTCTGTCCCATGAATGTTTGAATTCCTCCACTGTTTTAGACCCCACAACCTCTCCAGGAAGGCGGTTCCATGCGTCCACCACTCTCTCCGTGAAAAAGAATTTCCTCACATTACCCTGAGCCGTCCCCTCTAACTTTAAATTGTGCCCCTTGTCCTTACATCTCTTTTTCTGAAAGATGCTACCCTCCTGGACTTTTGTTGATTCCCTTGAGGTACTTAAAAGTTTCTATCATGTCCCCTGTCCCTCCTTTCATCAAGGGTATACATATTAAGCTCTCTCAGTCTCTCTTCATATGGTTTCTGATGTAGACCCTGCACCATTTTAGTTGCCCTCCTCTGGACTGCTTCCATCCTGTCTATGTCCTTGCATAGATGAGGTCTCAAAACTGCACGCAGTACTCCAGATGGGGTCTCACCAACTGTCTGTATAGAGGATAACCACTTCCCTTTTCTACTTGTGATGTCCCTCCCTGTGCATCCCAGCATCCCGGCTTTCCCTACTGACTCTCACATTGCATACCCACCTTTAGGTCATCTGATATGACTACACCCAGATCCTTTCCATTATTGTTGTTTTAGTACCTCCTGCTTTGTGTACTCTTCTCCTGGATTTTTATTTCCCAGGTGCATTACTTTGCACTTCTTTGCATTGAATCTAAGTTTCCATATGTCTGACCATTCCTCCAACCTTGCCAAGTCCCTTCTCATCCTTTCTACCCCTCCTTGTGTATCAACTCTGTTACAGATCTTTGTGTCATCCACAAAGAGGCATACCTTTCCTTCCAGATCCTCTGCAATGTCACCTATAAAGACAATAAAGAGGACCGGACCCAGTACTGAGCCCTGAGGTACTCCACTAGTAACCCCCCTTTCTTCAGACTGTGTTCCATTCACTATTACCTTCTGTGTCCTGTTGTGCAGCCAGTTTTCTACCCAGGCTACCACCCTGGGACCCACTCCCAGGCTGGCTAACTTGATTATTAATCTTTTGTGCGAGACTATGTCAAATGCCTTGCTAAAGTCTAGGTAGGCCATATCCACAGCCCCTCCCTGGTCTATTACTTTGGTCACCCAGTCAAAGAAATCGATTAGATTTGTCTGACATGACCTTCCTGCTGTGAATCCATGCTGCTTTGGGTCCAGTGCCCTGCTGGCCTCTAGGTACTCAACAATTCTTTCTTTCAGAAGTGATTCCATCATTTTCCCCACCACTGAGGTCAAACTAACAGGTCTGTAGTTTCCTGCTTCTGACTTGCTCCCACTTTTGTGAAGGGGAATCACATCTGCCCTCCTCCATTCCTCAGGTACCACCCCATCTTCCCATGATTTGTTAAAAAGTGTGGTTAGTGGTGTCACTAGGTCCTCCCTTAGCTCTTTTAGGATTCTAGGGTTAATCCCGTCAGGCCCCATTGCTTTGTCCACCTTGAGTTTTAGAAGTTCTTTCAGTACTCTTTCAGTATATAACCTTAGATGGCCAACCATTGTTTTGCAATTCATGGAAACATAAAAATATAGTTTTTTGGGTGATATCCTAATCAAAAATAGTAATATTTTGGATTCTTTTACAAATTTGCAAACCATTTGGGATATAAATAAAAAGGATTTCTGGAAATATTTACAAATTTGAGTGGCATTAGCTCCTATATTACAACATAAACATAGAATAACCTATTCCAACCTAAATATCACCTCATGGGTGAATATTTCATCTGGGCTAGTTAGTAAAATTTATAAAATGATCAGAGACAATTTACCAAATCAGTCAATTTCAGCCAAAACTAAGTGGAGCTTAGCACTGCAACAAAATATAACTGGATCTCAATGGAGCCAGTGTTGGACTATTTGCCATAACACATATAGAGATGTGCGTAGTGCACTTATTTGATATAAAATTCTTCACTTGTGGTACAGAACACCAGCCTTACCATATAAAATGGGAGTTACACCAAATGATATATGTTGGAGATGTCATTCATCTAATGGTAATTTATTCCATATTTTGTGGCTTTGTAGCTCCATATCTACATTATGGCATTCGGTCCATCATTTGGCCTCCAATATCGTAAAATGCCTCTTACCTTTTGACCCCAAGTACTTTATTCTAGAGCTTATTGACAATAGTATTAAAATATCTAGATACCAACATAGATGGCTACAAATATTATTTATGCAGGTCAAACATTTGATTTCAATTAACTGGAAGTCACAAATAATACCTACACTTACTGAGATTCTTAACAGCTTAACCCAAATTGCATCACTGTAACGTATATCTTATTTGACTTTAGACCGACTAAATGTATATAAATTGTGCTGGCAGGATTATTTTAACTTTTTGGAATCTGGAGGATTAGGAAACACTTGTAGATCTCTCTTTTAGATGGATTCTAAAATGTTATATAGAATACACAGATTGTATCTCCCTACAATATAGA
Source organism: Neoceratodus forsteri (assembly GCA_016271365.2). Classification (NCBI taxonomy): domain Eukaryota; kingdom Metazoa; phylum Chordata; order Ceratodontiformes; family Ceratodontidae; genus Neoceratodus; species Neoceratodus forsteri. The sequence continues at coordinate 1,027,325,306 of CM028133.1, read as the reverse complement.
TGGGATATATTATTATTTAGTATAGTATTGTGTTTATTTTACATACTGTGCAGAAATAAGAATGAATGGCAATGACTGCCACTACATATTATGACTTGTAGTATGTATGTGTGTATGTGTATGTGTATATATATATGTATATGTATGTGTATGCATATATATAGGCATAAATATTATATTAGTCTTGATCCAATTCTGTATAATCAAAATGTGGATTGTGTAAAATGCCATACTACATTGTGTATTATATTCATGTCTGCATGGTATTATTATGTTATAATATAGAAAATGCTTTTTATTTTCTAATAAAAAGATTAACTACAAATAAAAACTTTCTTAATGCACTAGTTAGGGTTAAAGAGAAAAAAGTAGGGCAATATGATGTTAAGGTTTCCAACCCTAACACTCCACCCCCACCCTGTAGGCAGCAAATCAAGCATGGGGTGTGCCTTAGGATTGTCAAGCCTAATGCTCAACTCATTCTAATACACTATACACATCTGAACTTATTTACTTATGGAATGGGATGAGCATTAGACTTGACAACCCTAAGGTACACCCCATGCCTGATTTGTTGCCTGCATTGTGGAGGTTGAATGTTAGGGTTGGAAACCCTAATGTCACATTTCCCTACTTTTTTCACTTTAACCCTAACTAGTACATTAATGAAGTTTTTTTGCAATGACTATATGGGTGGATGGATTCTGACTAGGTGCCTGCCCCCTATTTCCCCCATTCTACCAAAGTCAGCTCACCTAAAGTCCAGCACCCTGGTTCATGTTCCCACAGCCTCCTTGCCCATGCCTAATGAAAACCACAGTATATGGTGGTCACTTCCCGTCAGCAGATCCTCCACCCCCAGCTCCCTGACAAACTCACCATTAGAGAGCATGAGGTCCAGAGCATTGCCCAACCTGGTTAGTTTGTTTACCATCTCTGTACCAAAAAACTGTCCTGGAAAGCCTCAAGAAACACCTGTTCCCTCGTCCTCGAGGAGGCTGGGGTGCTCCAATCTACCCCTGTCAGATTGAAGTCCTTCACAATCACAGTGTTACCTTTCCCTCTAATCATCCTTATCTGGTCTGCTAGTTCTCTATCCAAGTCCTCTGCCTGAGATGGTGGCCTATACACCACCACCATCCTTAGTGTTCTGTTCCTTGAATCCTGGAATTGTATCCATAATGCCTCTGTTCTTCCCTCCTCCCTCTCCTCCCTGGCACACTATATCCCCCCCCCTCACATAAACTGCCACCCTGCCCCTTTCCTTTTTTCCCAATCCCTGCAGTATAGCCTGTACCCTGGGATCACCAGGTACCAGTCCTGGTATTGGGTGGCCCATGTTTCAGTGATGACAGCTATGTCCACCTCCCCCACTGCCATAAGAGCCTGCAACTCGGACGTTTTGTTCCCCAGTCTCCTTGCATTCAAGGAGACCACCCTCCAATATGTACCCTTCCCATTCTGCTTGCTCTTCTACTAGTTCTACTAGTTGCTTCACATCAGCCCTGGCAAACGTTTTTCCATTTTCGCTCCTAAAGAAATGCAACTTGTATCGCACTTCCAGTAGCATGGTGGCAATGACTTCATTTAATGATTCACAATGTTGTAATATGTTATCCATGGCTGTAAGCAGGGCTTTTTGCATCAATAGGAGACCAGGAATCTATATGTTTGCTGCAGCATGGTACAGTACAGTTGCAATAGGTATTATGTCAGAAACACACACACTGTCTGAGCTGAGGTTTTTGGTCTTGTTTTTGAATGGCTTTAAAATGTGCAAATATTCTCAGCTAAAAACCACTACAATGAAGTGAATGTGTGGGTCTCCATCTCTGATTCATATACAGTCAAGGTCCATTGTTGCTTCAACAACCGCTCTAGCATGTAAAAGGAGCTGTTCCACCATGTGGGCACATCTTGTATCAGCCATTGAACTGGTACTTGCAGGGTTTTTTTGATGTTCAGTGAGCTTTTTGGTTGCCAAGAACGAGTGCTTAAAATGACCCATTATGGACCACCTGGTAGCTAGTAGTTCTTATACTGATTTTTGCTTCATGATAGCATCATGGATAATAAGCTGCAGTGTATGAGCTATACAGCCTTCACTTGGAACTGCACTCATTTTCATTGCCTTCACAATGTGTGGGCTGTGGTCCCATGTAACAAGGTGCCTTTGACTTGTTTTAATGCCCAAACTATCTAGAACTAGCAGGAAGTCTTTGGACAGATTTTCATCTGTGTGTCTCTCTGTCAGGTCCTTCAACTCTAGCAGAGCTGAACACCGATTAAAAAAAGTCATCTATCCAATGTGCAGTAATTGGTAACTAAGATATTTCATAGCACTCTGTAGTCCAAGTAGCTGTTGTAAAACTGAAGGCACTAACTTGAAATAGTTCTTGCATCTTGGTGCATAGTCTATTGTACATTTCAGGAATAATGCTGTCCCAAACTGCCTCTGTGATGGTATTGCATACAGTACCTCTGTTCCAGCACAGTCAGCAGTCATTTAAATCCCTCATTCTCCACAACTGAGAAAGGCTGTTCATCGAGGGCAATCATTTCAGCAACAGCATGGGTAATTTCAAGTGCTCACGGGTCGTTGCTTGGGAATGGCTGGTTGCAAGCTATGCAAACTTCAAGTGTCTTGAGCTCCTTGTTTGTCTTTTTTGCCAGTGGCTTGCATGTAGCTGCTTGTCTTTTTTAGGCTTGAAGTTCTACATACTCCTCTTTATGCTTATTTTGCAAATGATTCAATAAGCTAAATGTACCAACATTTTTAACAGACAAACCTCTACTGAAGAATGTCGGGTCAGACATAGAGTACATTTAGCCTTCGAGTCAGTTTCCATTTTGACAGTAAAATGTTTCCACACAAGACTTTTTTGTGACATTATTGGAGATTGATTAATGCATGTATCTCTCACCGTCTGTCTCACAGCTTCACAGTTTCTCAGGAAATAATTCTCAATTCTTAGTGTTATCACATTGCCACCAGTAACACATCTTGGGAGCATTATCTCAGTGGTAGTTCAGCCTCAAAAACCTGTCACTAACTGACTCATTTTAAAGACCAATATCCAATCAGATGGGATGTGGTCTGATAGCATGATATCCAGATTGAAAATGAAATTGGGTCAGATATCCATACATACCTTATCATAACATTTAGTTTCCCATTAACCCTGTCAAGATCTGCAGCCTTGGTACAATATTCTCCACCATCGTGACTAGGAGGCAAACCACTTTCCTTTTGTGAGGGGGCTCACCAACAGAAAGAGGCAGGTGGTGTTACCTTTATATAGAACACCGGGAGGGACATAGAAAGAGTGGAGGTGGTCCAGATGAAGGCAACCAAAATGGAGCAGGTTCTGCATCAAAAGCCCTATGAGGAAAGACGGAAGGATCTTAATATGTATACACTGGAGGAACGGAGGGGGGGCATGATATAAACCTTCAAGTACCTCACAGGTATGAACAAGGTTCAAAGAAAATAATTTTTCAGAAACAGAGATGCTCAAGGACAAGGGGTCATGCTATGAAGCTGAAAGGGGGCAGACTCAGGGGAAATGTGAGGAAGTACTTCTTCACAGAGAGGGTGGTGGATGACTGGAACAGCCTCCCAGTGGATTTGGTGGGGGTAGACACTGTAATGGGGTTCAACAAAGTATGGGACATGCACAAAGGAACCTTAGTTATAAGACACGGGGGGATGGGCTGGAGATCAAGTAGGGTCTGCGGTGATACAATAGGTAGGGAAAAATGGGCAGACTAGGTGGGCCAAGTGGTCCTTATCTACCATCAAATTTTATGCTTCTATGTCAGGTTATGGGCTCTGAGCCAACCTCCCCATCCTATATCAAGTTCTCTAGCATTAAGCTTTTCTTCTTTTTCCTGCCTCCTTTACTTCCTATCCTCCCTCCCAGTAGGCTCCTCATGCATGATCTGGGACATGCACTAGGCTTCTTCCGCATGTCCTGGACCTTTTTCCCTCAAAGTCAGTGGCTTATCACTATTATTACTCTTGAGCTCATTGGTAGTAACCTTTCTGGTAGCCTCAGGGGCTGTTATCAGTTCCTTGTTTCCACTCCAGAGACTAGAACCTTGCCATTTTTAACCCAACTTCCCTCCCTCTCTACCATGCACCATCCTTCCTCTGTAACCATTTGGGGCTGCTAGGGAAGAGGTGCACCAGCTCTAGACCCCAAGGGGATGAGATCTTCCTCAGACTGTTAAGAATAGCCCTGAAGTTGTTTAGGTATGCCACCAGGAACCCAAACCTCCTGCAAACCATGCAATCCCCATTTCCCAGCATACCCCCTGGAATGTGGCTGTGCTGCAACCATTACAACTTACTACCTCTCCCACATTCCTGACTGCCCAAACATGTTAAGTGGTCACCTTCTGGAGGTGCTACCTTTGCATACTCTGTGTACCCTGCAGTGTGGTGACTCTATAATACATGGTGCATGTAAAGAATATGGCCACATATATAGGGCATCAGTGTCAGTGGTTCGACAGGTTGCACACTTGCCTCTGAGGCTGGAAGATCAGAAGGCTGTGGGTTCTAGCCCCATACCAGGCATTTGGGTTAAATCCCAATACTGACAAGGTAGTGCAGCGTAAAGGGGGGTGGCTGTATTCCTGAGATGCCAGCTTTCGGATAAGATGTTAAACCAAGTCCCATCTGCCTGTTCTGGTGGTAGTTCAGGTAGATATTAAAGATCCCATGGCACTTCTTGAAAAGAGTAGGGGAATGTTTATTATATACAAAAGATGAAACAATCCAGGTACAAATAATGGGCCCTATGCACAAACAGATGCAATGCCCTCGTGCCACCGGATCCCAGGCACATAGGCAACCACATGGAGTGAATCATGCAGCAGGGGTCTAGGGACTAGCACCGTCACCAGGCACGAAGTGCAGCACAAGGAACATACATGCTGGACCCCAGCACCCTCGGGATATTCTTACAGGGGGCATGCCTGCACTATGCGGCATTCACAAAGCCACGTAGTGCCAGGCAGAGGGGATTCCAGGTATGCCTGCTGAGACCAGGCATAACCCAATACACACCCCCATGTACACTGGACACCAGGTGTGACAGCAGCACATATCAGACCTCCTTGCTGCCCCAGTCCACTCTGCTGCAGGGGAGGGCTGGGGCAGTGGTGCGGGCACCTGCCCATTGGAGTGCAGCACTGCTGCTATACACAGCTCATCTCCTCCCCCCGCACCCTCTGCAAGGGATCTACTCAGGGATCCAGTACAGGCATTCAATTGGATGCCCACCTGGGTCCGCGGATCCACCGATCCACCCATGAATGTCTGTGCGACCATGAGCACTGTGGAGGAGTGGCAAGGACAGGCACACTGTGGGTGTTAGTGGTAGTGCATACCACTTACCCTGCACCTGTCCAGAGCCGCATAGGTACACAGGTAGGGTACGCACCTCAGGCATGTATTACCCGCTCCTTTGTGCATAGGGGCCATTACAAACAGACAATAAACAGTAATCTGACTCCGCATGAAAATTAAAAAACTATAACATAGAACATAGAAACATCGATTTTGACAGTGGATAAGGACCTCTTGGCCCACCCAATCTGCCCATTTCCCTACCTATTGGATAAGCTGCAGATCCTAGTTAACCAGCAGCCTACTTCTTCCTACCCCTACCCCCTAGAATTGCCTTATGACTGTCCCATGCATGCTTGAATTCCACCACTGTTTTTGACTCCACAACCTCCTCCGGAAGGCCATTCCATGCATCCACAACCCTTTCTGTGAAAAAATACTTCCTTAAATTACCTCTGAGCAGCCCCCTTCTATCTTCACATTGTGCCCTTGTTCTTGCACACCTCTTTTTGAAAGATGCTACCCTCTTGGACTTTGTTGATTCCCTTGAGATACTTGAAAGTTTCTATCATGTCCCCCCTCTCTCCTTTCCTCGAGGCTATACATATTCAGCTCCTTAAGTCTCTCTTCATATGTCTTCCGGTGCAGGCCCTGCACCATTTTAGTTGCCCTCCTCTGGACAGCCTCCATCCTGTCTATATCCTTGTGGAGATTGGGTCTCCAGAACTGCCGCATGATACTCCAGATGGGGTCTCACCAACTGTCTGTACAGAGGATAATAACTTCCTGTTTTCTACTGGTGATGCCTCTCCCTATGCATCCCAGTATCCCCAACCTCCTTGCTGCCCTCTCACATTGCTTGCCCACCTTTAGGTCATCTGATATGACTACCCCTAGGTCCCTTTCCATTTTTGTTGTTGTTAGCATCTCACCCCCCATTGTGTACTCTTCCCCTGGGTTTTTGTTTCCAAGGTGCATTACCTTGCACTTCTTAGCATTGAATCTAAGCTGCCATACAATTGACCATTCCTCTAACCTTGCCAAGTCCCTTCTCATCCTTTCCACCCCACCTTGTGCATCAAATCTGTTGCAGATCTTTGTGTCATTTGCAAATAGACATACTTTTCCTTCCAGTCCCTCTGCAATATCGCTTATAAAGACATTGAAGAGGACCGGTCCTAATATTGAACCCTGTGGTACCCCACTAGTAACCCCCCTTTCTTCAGAGTGGACTCCATTTACTATTACTCTCTGTGTCCTATTCTCCAGCCAATTCTTTACCCAGGCTGTCATCTTGGGACCCACTCCCAGGCTGGCTAACTTGTATATTAATCTTTGTGGGACTGTGTCAAATGCCTTGCTGAAGTCTAGGTAGGCCATGTCCACAGCCCTCCTGATCTACTACTTTGGTCACCCAGTCAAAGAAATCTATCAGATTTGTCTGGCATGACCTTCCCGCTGTGAATCCATGCTGCCTTGGGTCCTGAGCCCTCTGGCCTCTAGATACTCAGCAATTCTTTCCTTCAGAAGTGATTCCATCATTTTCCCTACCACTGAGGTTAAACTAACAGGTCTGTAGTTTTCTGCTTCTGCTCTGCTCCCACTTTTGTGAAGGGGAATCACATCTGCCCTCCTCCAGTCCTTGGGTACCACCCCATCCTCCCATGATTTGTTAAAGAGGGTAGTCAGTGGTGTCACTAGTTCTACCCTGTTCTTTTAGAATTCTGGGATGAATCCCATCAGGCCCCATTGCTTTGTCCACCTTCAGTTTTAAGAGTTCTTTCAGAACCCTTTCTTCTGTAAATGGGCTGGTATCAACTTCTGTATCAGAGTGTTTCTACTGTTTGTTTTAGGTACCTCCCCCACTTCCTTTGTAAATACTGAGCAAAAATATTTGTTTAGTATCTCTGCCTTTTCACAGTCACCCTCTGCCCACCCTCTCTCCTCTTTATTAAGCCTCACTAGCCCTCCCTTGGTCTTCCTTCGCTCCCTGATGTACCTATAAAAGGTTTTATCCCCCTTCTTAACAGAGTTGGCTATCTTTTCCTCGGTTTGGGCCTTTGCTGTTCTGACTGCCTTCCCAGCTTCCTTTGCTTTAACTGATACAGTTCCCTGTCCTGCTCCTTCTGCGATTCCTTGTACTTCCTAGAATGCTTTCTTTTCTCTTGAACCTTCACTGCCACTTCCTTTGAGAACCATAGTGGTTTCACATCGTTTCATTTTGTTAATTTGCTTCACACAAAGGCTTGTTACCTCTGTGATGACAGTTTTATTATTCCCCATTGTTCTTCCACCCTCCTTCCTGCCCATTTGCTAGTGCATTCCTTAGGCACTCACCCATTTGTAAAGTCAGCCCTCCTAAAGTCCAGTACTTTTGCCTTTGTATAACGACTCTGTTGCTGTGTTTATTGTGAACCACACTGTTACGTAGTCGCTGGTTCCCAGATGGCTACCACTTCTACATCTGTGATCCTCTCTTCATCTCCATTTGAGAGAACCAGGTCTAAGATTGCTCCCTCTCGAGTGGGCTCCAATACTAGTTGTCTAAGGCATGCCCCTTGTAGGGCATCTAGAATAACCCCACTCTTTGAAGTGGCTGCTGCAACTGCATTCCAGTTAACATCCGGCATATTCAGATCACCCATCAGCAATATCTCCCCTTTTTCTGCCATTCTAAGTATTCTTTCTATCATTTCCTTGTCCATTTCCTCCCCCTGAGAAGGGGGTCTGTATACAACCCCTGTGCGGATTGTGGTGCCATTGCCGGTCTCCAAATTTACCCACAGTGCTTCTTCTCCTCCCTGTTTTCCCTTTTGTTCTGTTGCCTTGATTCCTTCCCTTATGTAAAGAGCTACTCCTCCTCCTCCTCTTTACCCTCCCTGTCCCTCCTGCAGACAGTGTATCCTGGTATGTTTATGTCCCAGTCCTGGTTTTGTGTGTACCATGTTTCTGTGACTGCCATGATATCCAGATGTTCCTCCTCCATCAAGGCCACTAATTCAGGAAGCTTGTTACTCAGACTACGGGCATTGGTACTCATTGCTCTCCATTTTTGATGGCTTTACCTTCTTTGCAGCATCCCCACCTGACCTGTCTACTTGGTCTTTTCTCATTTAGTACCCTGTTTGTAGGGAGGCTGGGATTTTCCTGCTGTTTATCAGTACCCCCTTGACTAGTTTAAAGCTTGCCAATGAAGCCTTTAAACCGATTGCTCAAAGACTTGTTCCTTCCTGGACAGATGCAGACCATCCTGCCAGTATAGGCTGGTGTCCCTCAGGTGGAACTCAGTCCCCAATGAAGCCAAACCCCTGTGCCCCACACCATTTTTTCAACCATTCATTAAACTGCATGGTGCAAAGTACCCTCGCTTCACTCATGCCATTGACAGGCAGCACCTCAGAGAAGGATATTGTGTGTGCTACTTGTCTTAGGCCCCTCCCCAATTCTACAAAGTCCTTCTGCACTGCTCTAATCTCATGATTAGCCAAGTCATTTGTTCCTAGGTAGACAATGATGTCCAGCTCAGATTCCTGTGCAGCTGTTCTCGTGATTCTGAGGATGCGCTTCCTGTCTCTCCAAGCCATGGCACCAGGCAGGCACCTTACTTCAGTTTTCCCTGCTCCCCCAGTTCTATCCCCCTAATAATTGAGTCCCCCACCAGGAGCTGCTTCCTTTCCTTGTGGTGTCCTCTGCCTCCTTCCTGTGGGCCTCCCTTGTGACAGTTGTCCTCAGCCTCCTTAATCTCCTCTGCAGGTGCATCCATAGGGGAACTATGCTCCCCCAGAATGGTGTATGGATTGTGGTGTGGAACAACTGACTGGGTGTGCCTCTGTTCCACCATCCTCACCCTCCCTGAGCCCACTGTGGTCCAACTGCTGTGCTTTCTTCGCAACCTCTGAGGTAGTGGTGGTGGCTCTGGTGCTCCCTGGATGGGGAGGTTCCTTCCTACCATCCAGTGTGGCCTGGGGAAGGTCCCCTTACTACTGTCCAGTGTGGCCTGAAGACGGGCAACTTCCTCCCTCAGGGCAGAGAGTTGTCTGCAAATAGGGCAGCATCTCAACCTCCAGAAAGACTCCAGGAACACTGCTGCCCCACAGCCATTACATTGCACTACTCCCCACATTTTTTTTTGTGTGTGTGTGTGTGTGTGTGATTGGTTTGTAATATAGAAAGATATATTTATATTTATATTATACAATGTGTATGCTTATATTGTCAGTGCAGTGTGCTAGAGAGGATATGACAGTGATATGCACCTTGCACTCTTGAGGAAATGATGTCAGAACCCCAGGTATAAAGGAACTATTTCCAGGGTGGGTGGGGTGAGGGTGGGAAGGGTTGGGCCTAAACTGTGCCCTCACAAAACAATCAGCTAAAAGCTCTGACCCACTGCTGCAACGAGTGCCTTCCTGTCAGCAAGATGCCCTACACAACAATTTGACAGAGAAAATACCCTGCTAATCAAACAGAGAAAAATCCACATATCCAAGTCAGACACAGGTAATCCTCCCAGCCCCAAAACAGGCCTGGTGGTTTGTGCTCTGAAAGCTGTCAGCCCCAAAATAAGTCAGCTGTGCTGTAAACTCTTCCTGCACTGAAAATGTTAGAATTGTAACAAACAAACATTTGCTATGGCCTCCTTAACCCCAGTAACTTTGTTAAAAATATTTTAACTATCACAAACTCCTACGCACCAGTAAATTATTTAAAATAGTTTCTGTCCCAAAATCCTAGTAGTCAATCCAGCTACCCCAAGGAACAACCAAAATGCAGTATTCAAACACTTATGAAGTTACTTCCAAGATAAGCAGAGTTTGCAAGTTTCTTTTTCAACTCCTCAGCCACCTGTAATTCATTTAAAAATAGTTTAACTGTCAGAAAATCCTAGTAGACAATCTAGCTACCTCCAAGGACCTACCCAAATGCAGTATTTAAATCCTTTTGAAGTTACTAACAAGATAAACAGAGTTTGCAAGCCCCTTCTTGGTTAAACACTAAATAAATATGTGAATAAAAAGCAATTACCAATTACCATAACATGTATCATATTTCAATATCTATCCTCCCACTTGTGCTACCAAACATTATCCCAATATCTAACTTCATATAAGATCATCTTACCTGTATATGTTATACATTAACCCCTTAAACCTATAAAACTGTTCGCCCAGTATTCAGTACCTTTCTATATAACTTATAAACAGGAAACACATGATGCTGTCATTAAGTCTGGAGAATATGGTCTACCCCTCTCCACCTTTTTTTTTTCCATAGAGCCATTGGTAGATTAGATTTGGCATACAAGCTTTGCTTGTTTAGTTCTTTTTCAATATGTAAAATAACAGTTAGAGGTGATGTATCCACCTGTTGTAACACATATTTACATTTTGCTTGCCAAAGAAAGAACTTTACATAAGTGAAAAGGAGCTTCAAAGTTTCTGCCTCGATATCTTTTATACTATCTACACAGCCTGTGTGGCTATTTCATTTGTACGCAGATGATACAATAATTTATCTGGCAGGGGATAAACAGTATTAGATAGAGAATAAACTACAAACAGCATTTGATGAACTGCAGAACTTCCTAGTCTTATCTAAACTTAATCTTAATGCAAAAAATCACAGACCATGTTTTTTCATAGGAAAACTGGTCGAGATAGGACTGAGTGGCCCTTGAGGATAAAATCTGTGGAGAGACAAACTTTAGAACAGGTGGACAACTATAAATATTTGGGGGCCTACTTTGATTCTTTTCTAAAGTGGGATATGCATATAGACTACATAATAACAACTATTAATAGACGACTGGGGGCCCTGTATAGGATCAAACATTACACAACTTATGAAATCAGAAATCATTTGATAAATACCACAATGTTGCCTTTATTGGATTATGGTGATTTGATTTACTCGAGGGCAAATTTAACATTATTGGGGAAATTGGATATTATATATAATAAAATGGCCCAGTATATTATGATGGCACCAAAAAGGTCGCATAGGGAGGATTTATATAAGGCATTAGGTTGGTATAATTTGGGGGACAGTAAATCCCTGCATATATTGTTATACATGCAAAAATGCTTTCCAATGAAAGTTCCAGGATATATAACAGATTGCCTGCAGGTAAGATGAATTAAATCAAGTTTAAGAGCAGCGAGAGGAATAGAATATCTGTTATCAAAATATAATACAAATTTGGGGATGTGTCATTTTTTTACCAAGGTCCATCTCTTTGGAATAAATTGCCAGTAGAATTTAGAATTTATGATGGAAAAAGGAAGTCAGGTCAGATTAAGAATTGGAATGGGCTAAGTAGGATAAAAACCTGACTTGGGATATACAAGAACAAGTAAAATGTGATAGTGCAATAGTGTAACAATGTTTGTCTTATATTTATTATATATTGTCCAGAAATTGGCTATGCTGGGTATGTATTTATTTAAAATGTGTGGTATTGTATTATGTAACTGTTGTGTTTTCATGGATCTCACTCGGAATGAGCTTTGGCTCAGTTGAGTAACCATTTCATTATTTATAATGAATAAAACATTTTTTACTTACTTACTTTACTGTGATCATATTTTCATACATCAGTCTCTCCTATTGTACATTCTTCTATCTGATGTCTAGCAGTCACCAGAATTGTATTGTAAAGGTACAGTCAGTGAGAAAATGTTGTAATGTTTCTTCCTGCTGTCTACAGGGAGGCCTTGGACACATCCTCTCCTCTTGTCATTTGTCTTTATAGTTACCTTTGACCCCCAGGTGACCATGGCAGCTAAACCACACAATGTCCCACATCCCTGAGGGTGTCCTTTTGTCAGTTAGGTATATTTCTATCTTCTTGTGATTTGTGGGTGATACTCCTTTATGCTCTATAGCACTGTTGTATGCATGTTCTTGTATTGTATTATATTAAGTATGCCTGTTTGGTACTAGCACTTGGGAAATAGTCAGTTTCCATTGCTTTATCTTGGTGATAACTGGCAACACATAGTCAGGGAGGTGAGAGTGTTTCTTTAATCCTTAAAATGAGTGGACCCATGTAGTCCCATGTAGAATCAGGAGTGAGATGAGTCTCTTTGCAGATGACTCAAAACTGGGGGCGGTGGTGGCTGGGGAGGAGGGGAGGGTGGCCCTACAGGGGGACCAGGAGGCTCTGGAAAGATGGTCTAGAAAGTGGAAGCTGAGGTTCAATGCAGGGAAATGCAAGGTACTCCACCTGGGGGCTAGAAACCCAGGCCAAGTGTACACCCTGGGGGGGGAAATGCTACAAGTCTCAATGGCTGAGAGGGACCTGGGGTGGTGGTGGATGTCAAGATGAACAACTCTGAGACTTGTAGGAGGCAGCAGCCAAGGCCAACAGGATGCTGGGATGCACCACTAGGGGGTCACCTCCAGAAGGAGGAAGTGATACTCCCTCTGTATAACTGCTGGTGAGGCCACACCTTGAGTACTGCATGCAGTTTTGGAGGCCACATTAAGAGGGACATTAACCTCCTGGAGAGGGTCCAGAGGAGGGCAACAAAATGATTTGGGGCTTGGGACAGGACCTATGAGGAGAGGCTCGAAGAGCTAAATATGTACACATTGGAAGAGAGAAGGGACCGGGGGGACATGATAGAGGTCTTCAGGTACATGAAGAGGGTAAATAGGGGAGGAACAGTCAGGGTGCTTCGAAGGAAGGAGGAAGGGGCCACTAGAGGGCATGGGTGGAAGCTGGAGGGGGGAAGATTCAGGGGAGAAAGGAGGAGGTGCTACTTCACTGAGAGGGTGGTGGAGCCATGGAATGCACTGCCTAGGGGGCTGGTAGAGGCAGAGACAGTGGAGGGGTTCAAGAGGGGGTGGGACAGGTACAGGGGAAGGGTTCTGGAAGCAAAATCCAATACAGCAAGAATATCCGGAACTGGGAAGGGAGAAGCCAGAGAAGGCAAGGGGGTCAGCAAGGTCAGCACCCAGGGTGGGGGCTGACCAAACGAGCAGACATGAAAGACCATTAGGCCTATTCTGCTGGCATTTTAGTATGTTAGTATGTTAGTTAGCATGAGTTGTAGCCAAACTGAAGCCAATGTTTTACAGTCATGTAGTCCTGAGCATTATATGGCATTATCATAGACTACAAATATACTAAAAAAATAACTTACTGGGTTTATCAGACATAGACCTCCATCTTTGTATGGTCTGTATATGACATTTCTTTTGATGGGGTTCAAGCAACTCCCCCAGATCATCTGAAAAACTAATCTCAGCAATCTAACATCACAATTGCTTGGTGGTGGGTAACATCAGTGGTGGGGAAGATTATTGAAGGAATACTTAGCGAAGTTATTAAGGAAACTATGAATGGGAAAAGACAGGTCCATATGAGTCAGCATGGTTTTACCTCTGGAATATCATGTGAGACAAATCTATTGACATTCTATGAGAATATAAATAGATGGTTCGATGAGGGGAACAGTGTAGATGTGGTTATGCTGGACTTTAGAAGAGCCTTTGATACAATGCCTCATGATAAAATAATTGAAAAGTTGAATAAGTTGAGGATTGATTACTGTATAGTAAATTGGGAATCCCAGTGGTTGAGGGATAGAAAACAACAAGTTAGGATAAGGGGTTGTCTGAACCACAAAAGGTGGGGAGTGGAGTCCCACAGGGGTCCATGTTGGGACCCCTATTGTTTGGTGTATTTATAGGTGACCTGGAAATCAATAGTCAGAGTAAAATGGTTACATTTGTAGATTATATTAAGATAGGTGGGATTGTAATCACCTTTGATGACAGATTGTTGTTTGGTAGAGATTTGATCAAAATCATGGAATGGGCTAAGAATAACGGTATGGAATTTAATGTTGAGAATTGTGCAATAATGCATTTGGGAGAACACAATGGCCTGGATATTCAAAAGGGTTGCGCCATCGTAACCCGGCATCTTGCGCATTCTCGATATTCAGAAGGGCCAGTTCGCCCCGAAAACATGCTGAGCAACAGCGCAATGGAAATGAGGATGCGCAACCCAAGGGGCGGGTCCATGCATCAAAGTGCGTAATGCGATTTGGAACACTCTGCTAATGCACAAGAGTGGCTCAGCCCGGAGGATGCGAGTACCGATGTGAGCCAAAATAAAGGCTCAAGGGAGCAGCGCAAGAACCCTAGCAGGCCGCAAACTGGGGAGAGAGACAGAGACAGAGAGAGAGAGAGACAGGAGCAGGAAGGGCAGAGAGGGACAGTGGGTCCTGGAGGACAGAGAGGCCAGTGGGGGTGCCGGTGCAGTGGAAGCAGCAGTGGGGCAGTGGGGTAACACAGGAACAGCAGCTGGGGGCAGAAGCCAGGAGATGGACAGTGTCAGCTTCCACATGGAAGCTGTAATGAGGGGTGAGACAGCATGCTGCAGGGGACGTGGCCGCAGAGGAGCCCGTCGGCGGTACAGCCCCGACAGGCGGTATCGCGCCCGCATCAGCCCGAGCTGTACACAGATCGCCGAGATTGTGGCCGGGTGCCTGAACAGGGCAATACTGAGACGGCTCAGTGAGCTGTGCAGTGATGTGATGCAGGCACCCTCATGACGGAGTCATGCTCTGTCCGTGGAGACCAAGGTGACAGCCTGCATGTGCCTGCTCACCACGGGCACCTTCAAGAGGCCGACAGGGGACACCACAGGCATTACACAGTCGGCCACGTCACGCATCCTCACCCAATTCCTCAGTGCACTGCTGCCTCATGCTGCGGAGTACATCCATTTCCCCAGCACCGCAGCAGAGCGTACAGCAAACATGCAGGAGTTCCACAGGGTAGCACATATGCCTGGCGTGCTAGGGGCCATAGACTGCACCCATGTGGCCATTCGCACGCCACCTGGCCCCGATGGCCAAGCTTATCGGAACCGGAAGGGCTTTTCTAGTGTCAACTGCCAGGTGGTGTGTGATGCCACTGGGTGCATCATCAATGTCTGTGCCACACACCCGGTGGGCAGCATGATGCCTTCATATGGCACCAATCTGCACTGTGCCATCGATTCGAGAGTGGGAACATCCCCATGGGTCATCTAGTGGGTGAGTACACATGTATGGAATGCAAACTCTGTGCAAGGGTGGGAATGACACAGGTGCCATGGTAGTGGCACACAAGGATATGGGCAATATGGACCTGACCTGACACTGATCTCCACTATCTCCACACAGGTGACTGTGGATACCCACTCCATCCCTGGCTGCTCACACCATACCGGCGCCCCACGACCCCAGCGCAGCACGGTTTCAATGAGGACATGCCAAACACGGAACATCATAGGCCGGGTGTTTGGGATGCTCAAGGCATGCTTCCGATGCCTGGACACCTCGGTGGAGCCCTACACACAGCCCCAAAGGCCTGTGGGATATTCCTGGCCTGTTGCATCCTGCACAACATGGCCAAAGACCATGGGATAGCCGTACAGGTCCAAGAGGGGGACAGCGATGGGGACGCCAGTGGCGCCGGTGATGTGGGTGATGAGCCGCCCCCCCTAGGACGGAGGGACCCCCGACTGACACGGCAGGCCCAGCTGCACCGGGACACCATTGCAGAAGAGCACTACGCACAACACAGGTAAGTCAAGGGGACATGTGCAGGCAACACTGTCCATGCGCAAACCACAGGCACACAGGGAACACACCGTGCATGAAGGTCAGGGGAGTTGAAGGTCCAGGCATACCAACACACCATCAGAGAGGTGAGCACTCATATGGACACACACACACCCAGGCAGCATACAGGGGCAGCAGCACAGCACTGCAGAAATGACATTGCCAACACACAGCACCACCAACACCCCCACCACCTGGACTGTCCACGACGTGTGTCAGGACCTGGGCAACCTTGCACCTTGGTACAGTGCAATGCAGGCATCATCATCCACACGCACCTGTGGACAGCAGTTGGGAGAGTGTGCAGGTGGTCCGTGTGTCAGCTTGGTGAGCAGAGCACCCAGCAGTGCACTGCCCACCATGACACACATTGCACACAGGGCAGCACCAGACAGGGCCTGCATTGGGAGACAGCTCAGTCAGGGAGCACTGTCCCACGGCCACCACGGATGCGTGGGCGGCCCCGCCATGGCCTAGCAGCACTGGCAGGCTGAGCAGGGGCCACATCGGGTGGCGCTAGTGCACCACCAGGGGTCCCAGTGCGCGACCGCGACCTTGCCCGCACAGGGGTCTGCATCCCGCCAAACAAACTTGCACCAGGGGTGCTCGGGATGCCCACAGCAGAACCCAGCATCGACAGGCCTGGTGTCGCACGACGCCGGGAACGGGGAGTGGAGTGCGCACTGTGTGGGGTGTGTGGTACAGGGCACCTGACAGTGTGTGTCGTCCCGACAGAGACCACTGCCTGGGTCAGCCTGTCAATGGCAGCGGTCACATCCGTCCGCATAAGGACCAGCTCGGCTCGGTCCCGAGCACACTCCCTGCCATGCCACTCCACGGACACAGACAGTGCCTCCACGGACCTTGCAACCTGCCCCTGCAGCTGGACTGACTCCTGCAGCAGGCGGGTGTGCACATCCAATGGGTACTGTGCCCCAATGGCATCGTGACCTCCAGGGTGTGGACGGTCCTGGTGCACAGCACCCCTTGAGGGTGGGCGCTGTTCGCCAGGACCAGGTATGGGCGGATCTAAGGGCGGTGGACAAGTGCCACTGCTTGACGCTGTCCCCCAGGCCTGGTGTGCAACTGCTGCCGCCCTCAACTGCTGAGCCCCAAGTCCACCTGTTCAACCCCTGTGCTGTCAACAGTGCCAGACACCTGCTCAGCCACCGATGCTGCCCCACCGGTGCTGACAAAGCACAGCCTGTGACTGTGCCAGCATGCTGGTACACAGGTGTGGAGCAGGATGGCCCAGGGGCACGTGCTGGCCTGCCATGTGTCCGTCGTGGGACACACACTAACACTGGCCATTGCAGGCCTGCTATCATCAATAGTGCGGTGCGTGCCACTGCCATAGGCACAGCATGCTGGCATACCTGCATGCCAGACTGCTGTGACACAGGCTGTGCACCCCTGCACCCATATCACTGCCGCCGGAGTTGTTGGGCCAGCCTGCATGCCGCTGCAGTGCCTGCAGGCTGCTGGCGGAGGTGGATGGTCCTCCTCCAGGTCCAGCAGGTCTGCCTCACTGTCAGCACCCACCACCACCACCGTCTCCTGCAGACAACAGGATCTGAAACAGAAGAGTACATGTGAGTGCATGTGAACAACAGCCCCCCCACAACATCACCATGTCATACCGTGCAGTGATGGGCTTCCACCTGTCTGGAATCCTCACCTGGAACACCAACAATGGCTTTCGGCTGCATGCGCGACCAGTGTCTCCTCAGTCGGGTCAGCTGCAACACCACTGGTGGTCCCCCACCAGTGTGCACGTCACCACCCTGAGGCTGCCACCTTCTCCTTCAGCCTCCTGCGGTCAGTCCCCATCTTTTCCAGCATTCCAGCACGGAGCGCTGGTGGCTTCCGTGCAGGTTGACGGCCAGAGCTACCCCTCCCATTCAGCTGCACGCTGCTGAGGGTGCCCTCGCCCACTCAAAGTGGCTCATCCTCCAGGTAGGCCTGGAAGAGGCCTCAGTCTCTGCTGTGGTGAAGTTCGGCCTCCTCCTACGCCTGCCGTCCACAGCCTCAGCCTGGTTCCCGTCAGTCATGGTGATCTGTATGGGTGGAAGTGGACACCTGTCACTGTGCAGTCCACAGCATTTCCCCATGAGCATAGCTGCCGGCCGGGGGCAGAAGCCCCCCCCTTTCCTCTCCGCATGGCAGATACTGATGGAAAGGGTGCCCTCTGCCCCTTTCTAAGTGCCCTCATCATGCTCAGCCCCCTCAACCTATATCATCCTCCAGCACCCCTGCCCATGAGCATTGTCCTGAGCATCACACAGCATGTAACTCACCTCTCACCTGCAACAACCAAATCAGCCGCCACAACCCAGTGTCGATATTTATAGCGCAACACATGCAAATGAGGTGTGGCGAATCTTAATGACATGCTAATCGCGCCACTGCACCTTTGAATGGCTGATTGACTGGTTGCATATGTCGGCTGAATATCGCGTATTGCGCTAGCGCATCTGAGAAGGTCGGCTGAGCCGATGGCGCATGTTGTGGCTGTGTGCTACACTGCATTGCGCATGCCCAGACATGTTACGCATCGTCCTATCGCGCCACAGACCTGCTGAGCGCAATAGGCGATTCGACCATGGCCACCATTGTGCCAGTGGCGCTACAGCACTGGGCACTATGGGCGCTGTGGCACTTCTGCGCGATAGTCCACTGTGGCACTGGTGCTCTGTAGCAGTCGCGCAGGATGCCTATACATCCTATGGCGCTGTGCGTAGCCTTGCGTCGATGCCGTGACCTTGTGTATGCCCTCGACCCTGGCGCTGTTGACATGCCATGTATGCGTCCCTGTTGCGCTGTCTGGTGACAGCGCCCATGTAAAATGGACAGCGCTGTTCGAACAGCGCGATTGGAGCCTGTGCTGGTCTATTATGCAATAACTCCACGGGTCACAGAGCAGCAGGGCTCCATATTGCCTGCTGTAAAGTTGGTGCCATGGCTAGGAGGAGGGCAGTGTCCTGGAGCCCGCTTGAAGTGGCCAACCTAGTGGCCCTAGTGGAGCCCCACTGTGAGGCACTGTATGGTGAGGCCCCCCCCTCACCATGCCTAGGACCCATGTGTGGCAGCAAGTGGCCACTGACCTGGTGGGGGTCACTGGCCGGGGCCGGTCTGCTGAGCAGTGCCGGCACCGGTACAGTGACCTCCACCAGAGGGAGCCGGACCTGACGTGGCTGCTGC
Source organism: Neoceratodus forsteri (assembly GCA_016271365.2). NCBI lineage: Eukaryota > Metazoa > Chordata > Ceratodontiformes > Ceratodontidae > Neoceratodus > Neoceratodus forsteri. The sequence goes on along the minus strand of CM028133.1, from coordinate 1,027,306,127 downwards.
TTCACGCACAGGCGGGCCTGGTGCCTAGCCACGGAGTGTACCATCTATGCACCTATATTCTCTGTAGGGGTGTGTGTGTGCTTGGGTGGCTGTGCATAGGTGTGTCACTGTGTGCAGCTGTGCGATGGATGGTTATGGCTGTGTGGGCAGGCACTCTCACTGGGGCAGGGGGCACTCTGCTTTTGAGTCACACTGATGTTTGTCTCACCATATGTCTCCCACAGGCCGGATTGTGAGGACACCCGACCACCGTGATGTGGGCCATGCCAGGGCCCCAGTGCCACAGGATGTCATGCCACAGCAGCAGCAGCAGCAGCAGCAGCGGCAGACCGAGCTGCTGGAGGTGTGAGTATCATTCGTCATGGATGCTGTGCATGCTGGGGGCAAGACCACCAACCATGCTGGACACAACGAAAGGGGAGGTCATAGTTCCACTATACGAAACACTAGTGAGTCCCCACACTGGGGTACAGTGTACAGTTCCGGAGACCATACCTGCGTATGGACATGGACTGGGTGGAGAGGGTTCACAGGAGGGCGACATGGATGGTGCATGGATTGCATCACAAGTCCTATGCTGACAGGTTGACGGAACTGAACATGTACTCCCTGGAGGGGAGGAGGGTGTGGGGATATGATGGGGACATACAAGTATTGTACAGGGGGGAACAGAGTGCAGGAAAACAATATTTGTAGCGTAAAGGATGTTCAGGTCTAGAGGGCATGGGATGCAGTTGGAGGGCTCGTTTAAGAGGTAACATGGGAAGGTATTTCTTCACAGAATGGGTGGTGGACAAGTGGAACACCCTGCCAGAGGATGTGGTGGGGGCTGACTTGGTTACGGGATTTATGTATGCGTGGGTTAGCCATGAAGGAATTCTGGAGGTCAGGGGTGAGGGGGAACGGACTTATAGGACAACAGAGTGAACGTACAAGGCCAAATGGCCAGACTGGGTGTCCCATAGGCCCTTATCAGCCGACACTGTCTATGTATCCATGTATGTAGGCATGACACAGGTGACCTGCATCACAGTGCAGCATCACGTACGTCTGTGTATGCATCACAGGTGGTCCAGGCATGCACTGGGCACATAGCTGTGTAACTGGCATCGCAACACGTTGCCACATCACTTGACAGCCTAGTTTGTACTGTGATTGGCGTGGGCAGTGTGTGTGGGCGGTGGTGCGCATAGCTGGTGCGCCTGTTTGTGATGGCCATGTGCATGTTCACTGTGGGTGGGTGCATGCCATCACAGGTGCAGGACATTGGGTTATATGGGTTGCAGGTTGGGTGGTGTTCAGGGGTTGTGGTCAGTCTCAGCCATTGACTGTGTTCCCATTTTCCTAGGGCCTCGGGGTGCTGAGACACATGCAGCAGGATCTGCGGCGCCTGACCCAGGTCGGACTTGACAACCGGGAGCTCCTGCAGGCCATGCTGCGCCAGGGTGAACGGCGGAGGCAGCACAGAGGGGGACGCCAGCAGGGGGAAGACCAGGAGCCAGCTGGGCCGTAGCCCACATTCCATTCCCACTTCTCCCATCCCTTTCACCCTGCCTTCCCTCTCCAAGTTTTTATTCCTCCCCTTGAACACCCCTGCCTTTTACCCGTCCTCCCCACCTTGTACATAGTTTCAGCTGTTATTGTTTATCTGTTGTTTTTGAAATATACATTTCTATTTTGATACAACTGCTGTGTTGGTGTCTGCTTTGCAACTGGCTATGGGTGCTCCGTTGCAGGGGTGTACATGCCATCTGGGCTGCTATGGTCCTGGGTATATATATGTGTGTGTGTGTGTGTGTCCATGGGGAGGTATCACCAGCATAGCATTGCCTTTCTGTTGCTCTTGCCATCTGCTGCCACCCACTGCTGGGTGCACAGGGTGGGTCTGGCTGGTATGCTTCTCTGCAGCATGGGGTTGACGTGTGGCACGGGGGGTGCATGGTGTTTCCTGCAGTGCCTGTCACTGCACATGAGCAGTGTCTTGGGGGCACGGTGCATGCTGTGCTGTGCGTACGGGGGGGACTGAGGTGCACTGTGGTTGTCAACCCCCTGTGTGTGGCACTCTCTGCCTGCCAGTGGTTGTGCTGGGGTGTCATGGCTCTGCTATGCTTTAGTTGGCTTGTCCCCATGGGCACGTGGATCATCCGTCCCACCCCCAGTGATGCTGTGCTTGGGGTGTGCCAGTGTGGTGTGGGTTCTGCAGTGAGCTCCTGCGCCCATGTGTGGCATGGCTGGTGGTGGGCCCCAGCCTGCCTCCCTGGATGTGCAGTTCCATTGCTCTGGGGGGGGCTGTGCTTGCGCTATGGCAGCTCTGCAATGCTCAGCTGAGCTTCCATGGTTAGCCATAGCGCAACATTTGCTCAGCTTCTCCTTCCTGGTTGCGCGATGGCGCAGTATGTGCGATATTGAGACGTTGGTTGCTTGCGCAATTTGCTCTGCTCCATGTTTGAATATCGCACCTGTTGCACATTTGCGCAACTGGTTTGCGCTTGCTCCTACTGTTGCGCCAGTTTTCAGCGCAGTTTGAATATCCAGGCCAATGTGTGTGAGAATTATCATATAAAGAATTTAAAGCTAAAGATATCGGATTTAGAGAAAAATCTGGGAGTTTAGATCTAGAGTGATTTGAAAAATTGTTCACACTGTAGAAACATATCAAACAGAGCCATGTTTCTGGTAAACAGTGTGAGAAGGAGTTTTCACTCAAGAGATAGTGAGGTGTTGATGCCACTGTACAAAACAATGATTAGGCCAATGTTGGATTACTGCTCTGCTGCATGGAATCCATTTTTAATAAAGGATGTAAAATTGGTGTAGAGACCGAAGAGGTCTTATAGCAAAATTATATCATGTTGTAAGGACTTAAGCTATGAGGACAAACTGGAGAAATTGGGATTGTGGACCTTGAAGAATAGGAGAGTTAGAGGGGACTTAATGAGATTATATAGTATTTCCAAAAATAATATGTTTAAAGATATGAACCTGGAATTTAAATATAATCCATATCAGCTGAGGGGACATGACAGACAGTTGAGAGAAATTAAATGTAGGATGGAGATAAGAAGAAATGATTTTTAGGAGGAACAATTAAACTGTGGAATGGACTGTCTCAGGATGTGATAGAGGCAGATAGTGTGGTTAAGTTTAAAGAAGAATTAGATAGATAGCTCACTGTTGGTAACTTTGGTTATCACCACTGAATAGTGAGGAAGTCTGTATGGGCTATGCCTTTTTGACTTTCTATTTTGCCAGTATGAAATCCAGTATGAAATATTGCACTAAGATATGCACATATGGGTAATATAAATGTTTTAACCAATAACACTTTTTTTCTGAGTTTGGAGCCACATCTTCCATCTTTGAACGTTCACGGAACACTGGTCTATTTTAGAATTCCAATTTTCTGTAGCAATATCACCCTTATCAAAGGTTATTCCTAAAATATTAATGTTATCATCAGAAGTTGCTGTTCCTTGTATTTCCTGTATTTTTTCAGTACTCTAACTCAATATATACCCTGTACTTTTACCCAAATTTATTCTAATGCCTACTTTGTTTGAAAATTGATTTTCTTTTATCTAGGGCTCCCTCTACTGCTCTTTTATTAGGCACTAATAGACATGTGTCATCTGCATAGGCAATTATTTTATTCATTTTTCCTATCATAGGTATCTGTATCAACAGATGTCTCTCTAACACTCTTTTAAATTGTTTAAAATCATTGATGTCCACAAGATTTTGAGGTAAGGAATTTCATAGTCTGCATCATCTCACTGTGAAATAGTGCTTTCTTTTATCAGTCTATGACTTTGGCATGTACAGTTGTTTGCTGTGACAACGCAAATTACTAGGTTTAATGGCAAATGATAGATTACATTCTTTGATTAGTTGTCGATCATGTATTATATGAAAAAACATGAGTAGATCTCCCCTGTTTCTATGTAGCTCAAGTCATACAGATTTAATTCCTTGAGCCTATCCTTGCAAGCCATAGTTTTGACTCCTGGTATTCTCTTAGTTGCCCTCCTTTGTATACTATCCAGCAATTTTATGTCCTTTACTAAGTATGAAGCCTAAAAGGATGCTGCATAGTCTAGATGTGGTCTTACAAATGCTTGATAAAGTGGTAATATGCAGTTTTCATTTCTAGTAGTGAATGACCTTATAGTTGCCCGTTGCCCCCTCCATCCCACCAAAGATCCTTAGCAATGGTAGGGCTATGGAAAACAGTTGCCTAATCCTTGGGGAAATCAACAATCATTTTGTAACTGCTGGCTTAGCTTTCAACTCTTCACCTTATGTGGCCCGTGGTAGCAACCAAGACTGTAATAACATTGCCTCTCAAACTTCGACCCACCCGTTTCAGTTGCTCCCGCTTAGCTATAAAGAAGTCAAAGATTCACTCCTTAACATAAACACTCGGAAAAGTTCAGGGGACAATGGTCTAGAACCATTTTTTCTTAAACTAGGCTATCTTGACCTCACTGCCCCTATCCTCCACATATTCAATCTTTCCATTTCCACTGCCACTGTTCCCGCCTGTTGGAAATCTGCCCACGTTCCACCTATTATTTAAGTCAGGGGACCCATGTGACCTAAATACTTACAGGCCCATTTCAATTTTGCCTGTCCTCTCCAAAGTCCTCAAAAAGACAATTTATTCCCAAATAAAGCTCCATATCAAATTATCTTCAATCCTCAACCCTGCGCAATTCAGCTTCTGGCCCAACAATAGCACAGTTACTGCATTAGCCAAAGTTACCAGTGAATGGGTCACAGCCATGGACTCCAAGAAAGTTACTGGTGCAGTATTCTTAGATCTCAGCAAAGTGTTCGACACTGTTGACCACAATCTGTTAGTCTCAAGCCTATTAAAAGTAGGTGCCACCCCCTTGCTGCCCAGTGGTTTACCAGTTACCAATCTGGAAGGATCCAGACAGTAAAAACTGGTGGCCTGTTCTCTGCATCCCTTCCAGTTTTCAGGGGAGTCCTGCAAGGCTCCATATTAGGTCTCATTCTTTTCTCTCTGTACATCAATAACCTTGGTGCACATATATCTAAGTCCTATCTGCATTTCTTCGCAGCTGATACAGTACTGTACATATCAGGCCCTACACTGGCTGAAGCGAGGGACGTACTCCAAGCTGACTATGCACAACTAGAAATAAATCTAATCAATGCCAAACTCCTCCTCAATGCAGAGGAAAAAAAAGGCCATCATCTTTGCCCCAAACACCTCCACCACTTCCCTTGCAAACGCTCACAAAGATTTCATCACCACCTCCTTACGTGAACCCCTTGAAATTACCTCCAAATTAAAATATCTTGGTATGTGGCTAGACAATATGCTTTCCTTTCATGACCACCTCGAAGATCTGGCAAGGAGACTAAAAATAAGGTTAGGTTTCTTTTTCCATAATACAGTAAGTCCCTCTTTCCAATGAAAACCAGAACTAGGCTGGTCCAGGCCACTTTCCTGCCACTGCTCGACTATGGAGACCTAATCTATTCCTCCACTGCAGCCTCAATACTTAGCAAACTAGACGTCCAGTAACACCGCGCCATATGGTTTATGAAAAACCTACTCTACCACATCCACCATTGCAATTTGTATGTAGCCGCTGGCTGGACATCACTCTCCACGAGACACACACTTCATGCTGGTATCTGGATTCTTAAGCTACTATTGAACAAGCTCCCGAACTACCTAACAACCCTCTTCCATATTTCCCACAGTGCCTACTCTCTTAGGAAAAACTACCTTCTCCTCTTCCTCGATGTACCAAGAACTCGCACCTCCTTTAATAAGCAGGCCATATCGAGCATACTCCCAACTATCTGGAACCAGCTCCAATGCACACTGCAACTTCCCGGTACTGTCCCTATCAGTCTATTCAAAAGGTTGGCTGCAGCCAAAATAAAAGATACGTGCAGCTGCTTCTAAAGCCTAGCTCTGTCATTTTACCCCGCTGCTTCCTCTTAATCACCTGGAAGTAGCTGCTTTGTTTACCCCTAATCAAGCACTTTGTACCTTTTTTTCTGTAGTTGTATTTTCCTATGACATTGTTATTTTATGCAACATGTTAATGTTTGCCCATATTTCTGTACTTGAATTTCTACTGTTTTATTATCGATTATGCAATCTGTAACTGCCTGTCTGTGTTAAAGGACCTCCTTGTGAATGAGCTTGCTCAATGGAGTTTTCCTACAATAAACCTGATCTTGAACTTGAACTTGCTGTTAAAAGTCTATTTGTGGCTAGTGCCACTTTCCTGCAGAAGAGAACATATTATTTATGGTCATTCCCAAATCCATAAAGATGGTATGTATGGTTTATATTGATTTGTCCCACATGGATTATGGTACATTTATCCATATTAAATGTCATATAATTATTAGATGCCCATGCTTCAATTTGCTTTAAATCAGAAACTAGGTAGCTAATCTTACTACTGGTATCAGCCTCAGAGCTGATCTTTGTGTCATCCGCAAATTTATTTAGATGAATTTTTACATTTTGATGGAGGTCGCAACTATAAATATCAATAACAAAGGACCCAGGATGGATCCTTGAGAGACCCCACTTTTCACTGGCATCACTTTTGATAGTATTCCATCAGTCTTTACTACCTGTGAATATACTAACAGCCCTTTAGCCACCCATTTGATTATGTATGGGTTCAGTAACATGCTATACATTTTTTCAATTAATATTCTGTGGTGCCACTAAGTCAAAAGCCTCTCTAAAATCAAGATAGATTATATCTACTGGGATACCTTTATCAATACTGGTACTAATACTTTCATAAAAGCAGATAAGATTGGTTGTACATGACCTTCCAGTGACAAATCTGTGTTGGATTAATTAATTTAGTCCTTTACCAGAAAGCTCTTTTTGTAGCCTGGTTTTGAGCATTTTCACCAGGGTTTTACAGGTTATTGAGGTGAGACTATTCGGTCTATAATTCTCAGTAACGTTATTACTGCCTTTTTTCATGTATTGGAATTACTGTAGCTATTCGCCAGTCATCGGGTATCACCCTTTTCTTGAGTGATCTAGTAAATATTATGTATAATGGAATTTTAATTTGGTTTATTGTTTCTTTTAGAAAATAGGGGTTAATGTTATCTGGTCCAGGGGCAGAAGTTTTATTCAGAGTACTTAGAGATGCGATCACTTCATCCAATGTGATTTCCTCAAACTGAGTATTGTAATCTGGCCTTATTTTTGGATGTATTTTGTCTGAAAAGACTGAGACAAAATAGGTGTTGAAGGCATTGGTCATTTGTTCTTCACCTTCTACTTGTACTTCCTTGTCCTGTAACCCACTTATCTATGGATCTTGATTTTTGTTATTACTGATATAGGAAAAAAGCCTTTTTATTGTCTTTAGCTACTGATAGTTTTAATTCTAGTGTGACTCTTTCCTCCCTAATTAGAGCTTTTGTTGTTTTTAATTCTTGTTTTTGCACTGCTTTGTTCTGTTCAGTATTAGAATGTTTTAGTCTTCTGAAGGCCTTCTCTTTCCTTTTTATTTGCTTCTAAAACTTTATGAGTCAGCCATTGTGGTATTTAACCCTTACGATTCTGTGTTTGTTTTAGAGGAATGTATAAACTTTCAAGTTTTTGAAGTATTGTTTTGAACATTACCCAGCTTTCATTTAAAGTCAACCCATCTGGCATCAATTCCCAGTCAAATTCCTACAAGATTTCTTTAATTTTGTTATAATTTCCTTTTACATAATTATATTTACAGCTGAATGACCATGTTTGATTTTACCTGTATTTAACGTAAACAACACTGAATAATGATAAACTGCTTCCTATCTTGGGAGATATTTCCACCATAGTAATATCCTCGGGTATATTGGATAGGACCAAATCAAGGATGTTTTTCACTCTAGTTGATTCATGAACAACTTGTTCCAGATTATTTTTTAGAAATGTTTCTGCATAAAGTGTATCGACAGAGGAACTGGTGGTTAGATCTTCCCAGCATATCGTTGGTAAGCGGAAATCCCCAACTATAATAATTTCTTTATTTTGTGCCAGAGATGATATTGTATTGTTAATTTTTGGTCATATTCTCTACTAGCTGATGGCGGCCTATAAAATTTTCCAATTAATAGCTGTTTTCCATTTTTATACTCCAATTGGATACACAAGCCCTCAATGCTTTTTGATATTAAAGGGAGATCAAACTCAGATGAGCTAATAGAGTTCTTTACATATATGCAGACCCCACCTCCTTTCTTTTTTGGTTAGTTTTTATAACAGAGGGTGAACCCAGGTATGTTGTTGAACCATTTAGTGGTGTCATCCCACCATGTCTCATTTACTGCAATAATGTCTAAACTGTTCTGGTCAATAATTGATGTTACTTGAAAGCTTAGTATTATCATGTGTTGTGCTTATCAGTTCTGTCTATTTACAATTGTGTTTTAAGAATTTGTTATTGTGATTATGTCATTTCTCTTTTATGTTTCAAATTTTGTTTGATGTGTTTAAACTTTGAGATCTTGTAAAGTCCAGCATTTTTATGTTATGAATATATAATAAATTCTTATGATGATGATGTTAATTCTGTAAGTTTAGTAATAGTCAGGCTCCTAGCATTAGTAACCACAATCTTTAATCCTGGTTTAGATTTATGAATGTATTCATTGGGGTGACCCCTTGTCCCATATCAACTAGTTTAAACAATTATTGATCTCTCTAACTAAAGTTTTCCTAGTAGTGAGCTGCCTCTTTTATTGAGATGCAGCCCATCCCAACTATACAGGCTGCAGTTATTTGTAAAACTCTCCCAGTGGGTTATGCACATCACCCCTTCTTTCACCATCCATTTTCTGAGCCATTCCTTTGTTTGTTTGATCTTTTTATTTTTAGACCAACTGGCTCTGGGGACTGGGAGGACTTCTAAAATGCAGATCTTACAATGTCATTGTTTCAGACATCGAACTAAAGAGATGTAGGGTATTTTATCAAAAACTTGTTCTTGATTTGCTTAATAATTTTACTAAAATTACTGGCCTTGCTTTGAATTATGGCAAATCACAAACTATGCCCCTTAATTACCACTGTAAAGCCTTTATGAACATACTTCTTGGATTCTGCTGGTCACCACAGGGTATAACATATCTAGGAATCAAAATTGCTAGTAACTTAGGGAAGATATGGGACATTAACTTTAACCCCTTATTTGATAATATCAAAACAATTCTGGACAGATGGAAGCTTCTTAATCTCTCTTTCATGGGGAAAATTGCAGCCATTAAGATGTCCATTTCTCCCAAGTTTCTTTACCTCTTTGTCAATATTCCTTTAGTCTTACCATCCTCCTTTTTTGCTAAAATTGATAAATTAATAGGTAACTTTACCTGGGATGGGAAACCACCGAGATTTAACTGCAACAAACTTTGATCACATTGGAAAAAAAGGGGGATTTGGACTCCCCTGGTTCAAAGGCTACCTCTGGGTTTCCGAATGGCCCAAACCATTAAATGGTTTCAGAAACCCTTCCCCCACTCACCACTATGGGTTGCAATGGAATCCGCATTGTGCCCGGGAGGAGTTCCCTCTTCCTTCATTTTTAATCCCATTTCCTCTAAACTAAAATCTCACCCGACTATATCATCCTCTGTTCTTTATTGGAAACTAACCCACAAATTCCTGAAATCCAATCCAACACCCTGGTTTTATACCCTCTTATGGGGCAATCCACTGCTCACTCTAGAAGATCACCCAATTTTCTATCATACATGGAGGAACAAAGGCATTTTCTTTCTTGGAGATATCGTGGACCAGAATTCACTCACTCTTAGATCATTCTCAGACTTGCAGGTCACATGGAAACTTCCTAAACAGGATTTCCAGAAGTTTTTACAAATTCGGGCAACTTATAACTCTCTCTCTCTAGTTTAGTGTATAGGCATACTCTTCTAAACCCATACGTCTTGCACTGGACTAATTTATCAGTAAAATTAAATAGCTCCATTTACAAATACATTATTGATAATCTACCTGATCAATCTATACAGGCCAACAATAAATGGAGTACTCTTCTTAACTGCAATATTTCAGACACACAATGGAGTAATTGTTGGTGTATTGCACATAATACCTTTAAAGATGCCCATAGTTCTTTAATACTTATTAAAATCCTACATCTTTGGTATAGAATCCCCCTCTATGCTTCAATGAATGGGCCTATTAAATAATAATAATTGCTGGCGCTGCAATTTGGCCAACTGGGATCTACTTCATATCTTGTGGTCTTGCGCTCCCATTAATAAGCTCTGGCATAAAGTCTGTTTACTTGCCTCCAGAGTAACAGGACAAAAACTACCTTTTTGACCCCAAGCTATTCCTTCTAGGCATCCTTATCCCCAATAGCTCTCTCCTCTCACATGCACATTTTAGATGGCTAAACATACTTTCTCTTTTGGTCAAACGTCTGATTCTTATGACATGGAAATCAACTCTGGTGCCTTCTCTTTCAGATGTTCTTCAAAGCCTCTCTCAGTATACCTCCCTAGACTGATTATCTCATGTTACTCATAACTGACTCACTGTATATGACAGATGTTGGCAGGAGTACTTCAAGTACATTGAACCTAGTTCTTCTAGACCCTAATTCTTAGGGATATTTAGCCCTCCTTCTTATTTTGCTCTCAGACTAGGTTTTCTTGAAACATTTGTGCACAGATTTCTCCTCTTTTTTCCTCCTTCTCTGTTTTCTCCCTCTCTCTTTTCTTCTTCCTTGCTTTTTTCTTTCTTCTTACTTCTTTCTTTCCTTGCACACTTTTCTCTTATCTTCACCTCTCCATTACTGAACATTGCTCATATTACCACATTTATCACTTTTTGCAATATACTGAATTCCTTGCCATAGCCTGCCCTAGCATGTATTTCATACATGGTGCTATTTCTGATCCTATAATATCCTGTTGATTGTAACCCTTCTGCTCTCCACTTACATTCTGTCTAGGTTTGTGTTTTATTATCAATACATGTATATAAGGCTTCTCCAATATGTTTACCCTAAATACTGTGTTTTATTAAGTGATATTTTATACCGTACATGGAGGATAGTCTTCTATTGTATTAGATGTGTGCTTTCTTATATACTCGAATTTCAATAAAAAGATAAAGTGAAAAGAAAAGTTTGTTCTTGGTCCAACCTTAGCATATATCCTTCATTTTTTTTTTGCCCTAATCCAGTTAGTTCACAGATAGTTAGTAATTTATCTTGTATAGTCCTCCCCTTAACTGTACATGTTTGACCTGCTTCAATCAGATGGGGACTGTTTTTGATAATCTGTTATTTAATATTTTCATTAGGATTTTTATGCCTGTGTTCATCATGCTCAATGGCCTCCAATTACACAAGTATTTTCTGTCATTTTTATTATATATCAAGATTTGGATAGACAATCCTAGTTGGGTGGCAATGTGACCATCTTCCAACATACTATTAAATACCACTGGCAATGTCTCCACCAAGTCAGATTCTAGTGCTTTGTAGAACTCTAGTGGCAGGCCATCAGGTCATTGAATGGTGTTGTTACTTAAGGACCTAATTTATTTTTTATTTATTTATTTATTGAAACATATCGGAATTAAAACTCTTTGAGTCAGCGACTCCTTTACAAAGGCTCCACGTCAGAATGATACAGAAATACAGTCATACAGTAGTTAAACAAAAGAACAAAACAGTTGGGTCATAGCTAAGCATGATGTAGATAACACTGCAAATAGTGGGAAACAAAGCAATTAACAGAGCAAACAGTGAATTACGATAGAGTGATACTAGGCAATCAGTATATTACATTGTTAACAGAGGTCATGAACAGAGTAGCATAGTCATAGGCCCCTTCAACCTCTTGAGGGGAAATTTGGTCAATTAATTGTTTTTCTAACTCTCTGGGTAACCTAGGTTGTGCCCTCCAGAATAGTTCTTCAGGAATATAAGGTTGCTTAAATAGTGATGTCATGTGTTGGTTTACTAGTGCCATAGTATCTTCCTTAGTATGCACTTCTCTACCATCTTGGTTATACAGTGTGTCCAGTACTCTTTGCTCCTTTGTCTTCTTACAACTTTCATACATATCTCCCACCCCAGACATGCCAGGAGTGGCAATTCTGCACTCATGCAGTAGGGAGGATGCCCTGGAATACTGAAGTTTCTCCATATCCTATTTTAGAGTACGTATTTGTGTGATGTATGTGTCGTATCTGTTATTTACCAAACTCAGGATTTTATAAAATTGTGCTCTTAGGGTAAGATAAGGGCCCAGATATTCAAACTGCGCCAGGCTGTGGTGCAAGCCTGGGTGCAGCTCAACTTGGCTGTGCAGGGGCATGGACTGGGCGATATTCAATGAAGCTGTGCCATGGCTCAGCATCATTTAATATTGCACCCTGGCCACCCGCAGTGCACATGGTGCAGTGGCACTGCACCAGTGCCAGTGGCCAGAGTAGAGCATGGGGATGTGCTAGTGCAAGTTTCATTGTGCTAGGCACAACAACTGCGATATTCAAAAGTTGACATGCAAATGGGGCCATAATGTATGCAAGGTGCAAATGGGGCCATTTGCATGTGATTATGGCCCCATTTGCACACAGGTGCACCAATCCCCAATGACTTGCATCTGGCACCCTGCCAGGCAGCAGTGGTCAGGGACAGATAACCCCTGCAGTGTGGCAATGTGCCCCACAGCTCGATCGTGGGCTGCAGTAAAAAAAGAAATAGAATCCTATATCCCTGGTGGTCCAGTGGACTGCTGCACGCCTGATTGCAGACTTCAGTAAAAAAGATTAATCCTATATCCCTGGTGGTCCAGTGGACTGAAGTCTGCCCAATCACGGGCTTAAGTGAACTAGTACCAACCCCCATATCCTGGTGGTCCAGCAAACCCACCTCTGCACCTGCCCACTGATCCCCACCACCCTGCTCCCCCAGCCAGTGGAGGGCAGTAGCACCCCACCTGCCTACCACCCCACTGCCCTCCGACAGACACCATCGGTAGGGCTGTACGACCATTGGTCCACAGTGTGAGCCAATGGGTGTGCAGCCCATACCATACTACACATTCCAGATATGGCAGGGACAAGTATGAAACAGAGGTGGAAACCCAGCTGAATAATCAGCAATATTATTGTAAGTTGGCAGGGGACCCAACAGAAATGATGAAGAAAATATCCATGATTTTTGTTGAAGTAAATCAGAAAAAGGAATTTCTAAATGAAAGAGAAGCAAAATTTCTAAACAGTAGAATACTCAATAAAACCCAGCATATATATATATATATATATATATATATATATGTATGTATATATACAGTATATCAGTGTATATATATATATATATATATATATATATATATATATATATATAATCTATACAAAAACTTCATTAATGCATCAGTTAGGGTTCTTCTACAGTGACAAAAGTGAGAAATTTGACATTAGGGTTCCTACCCTTACATCCCACCCCACCCCCACCAACAGGCATTGGGGTGTGCACTGGAGTCATAGGTCCTAACTCTCACCCCATCCCATGTGTAAACAAGCTGAGCTGGTGCAGCGTAGGAGAATGGGGTGAGAGTTAGGACCACCAACCCCCACACAACCCCCGATGCCTGTTGATGGGGATGGGGTGGGGTGCAAGGGGTAGGAATCCTAATGTCAAATTTCCTCACTTTTGTCACTGTAGAAGAACCCTAACTGATGCATTAACAAAGTTTTTTGCATAGAATTTCCTTACTTTTTAAGAAAGAATGGAAAAGTAGAAAATTGTGCAAGTTGGTGGGAGCATGGGGCCCAAAGGGCCCTGCACTCCCGCCAACTTGTAAGTGTCAAGCCACATTACACACCTAATGACTAAAACATACATTGACAACAGCAAGGCCAGTCAACAAACAAATGTTAATGTAATAGAACAACAGAAAATGCTGTCCGCAAGACGTAAACTGCATCACACAATATCACTGCAAAACATTCATTGTCTGACACATAAACACTGCAGTTCACATCTACAGGACATGCTGTCAACACCCTCCAATTTTCAAGTGAAAAGACCAAACCATGTCTGAGATATAACATGTCAAAGTTTGAAATTTTCATTCGTCAGAGTGGCACTGTTCCACACCTGTTGAAATTTAACACAGAACAACTCAAAACTACATCCAGGACACTAAGGCTAGGTATCCTATTAATTTCAGCCCACCACCACAAGCAAAACACTGTCCACAGAACCTAAACTGCACCACACCATATCTCCGTCCAAAAAATATTTTCTGACATGTAAACACTGTAATTAACATCCACAGTACATGTCGTAAACACCCTTCAAATTTCAAGTTAAGAGACCAAACCATGCCTGAGATATAACATGTCAAAGTTTGACATTTTCATTTGTCAGAGTGGCACAGTTCTGCACCTGTTGACATGTAACACACACAATGACTGAAAACTACATCCATGACACTAAAGCTAGGCATCCTATCAATTTCAAGCCACCACCACAAGCAAAACACTGTCCGCAGAATGTAAACTACGCCACGCCATATCGCCGTAAAAAAATTTCTGACACATAAACACTGTAATTTACATCCACATGACATGATGTAAACACCCTCCAAATTTCAAGTAAAAAGACCAAACTGTTTCCGCGATATTAAATGACAAAGATTGGTAAAATTCCCCTATCTATTCCATTATAAAAAATCTGGCCATCTTGTGCCTATTTAGCGATCACAGATCACGATCAAAGAATCTCACGATCAAAGAATTTGCAGGCTCCTGAACAAAGAATTAAAAATCTTATAAATAAAAAAATTGATGGAACTGCAGTATGCCCCCACCATGGTTTGACAGAATGAAGCCCCCTGAGTAAAACCCACCCTCATTTGACTTCCTAGGACACCCCTGGCTGAGACAATTGATTTTTAAATTGTGCTATCTCATCCTTCACTCGCGATGCATGATCGTGATCAAAGAATCTCACAATCAAAGAATTTGCAGGCTCATGAACGAAGAATTGAAAATGTTATAAATCAAAAAATTGAAGTAATTCCAGTAAACCACCATTATGGTTCGACAGAACAAAGCCCCCTGAGTAAAACCCACCCTCATTTGACTTTCTAGGGCACCCCTGGGCTGAGAAAATAGATTTTTTAATCTGGCCTTCTCGTTCCTCACTCACGATGCATGATCGCAATCAAAGAATCTCACAATCAAAGAATTTGCAGGCTCACGATCAACGATCATTAGCGAGCCGTGAATTAAGATTTTATAAAAGCTTATAACTCTATTTTTTGACTCATTTGGATGAAACCAAAGGCATGGCTCGATAGATCAGAGCCCCTGAGTAAAACCCATCCAAGTTTTACTTCAGAAGTGACCCCTGAGCCAAGATATTTATGTTTTTCCAATCGGAAAATAAAAACAAAATGGCGGACCTCACGATCAAAGAAGTTTGAAAATCCTCAGGGTTAAAAGATTATAGAACTACGAGGCTGCAAATTCTTTGATTTCCAGGTGGGACCAGATGGCCAGAACCCCATTCTTTGTTCGCAAAACAGACATTTAAATTAAAACCTGCCTACTTCTAAAAAAAGTGCTTCTTGGTCTCACCTCCCCTCTCTGGACAGTCTCTTCAAGCTGGCAGTTAACAACAAAATCAACTAGAAGTGCAGCTACTGACAAGTTGGTGGTCCCCTTCAAAAGGACGAAGCTTGCCCAGAATTCCATCTTGTTCCAAGGACCGAAATGGTACAATGAGCTACCAACTTACCTCACTGGCACGCCCAAGATCAGTACTTTCAAATCTGGACTTGGATCCTTTCATGGCACTAAAATGACATGTACCTGCCCACACTAATGAGACAGGACCTCATCATCCCACATTATATCACTTCTCTACACATCCCCCTCCTTCACCCTCATTCACCTGATGATGTCCACTTACAGCTGACAACCCTACCCTATCCCCCTTCCCACCTCTGATGATGCCATTTTCTGACTGACCATCCTACCCCTACCCGTCCTAGGTTGGCCAACAATATAGTGAACTCCAAGCATAAGCCTTGCCAGCCTTCTCTTTTCAGCCCTTCTTCTCTGTTAATTTACTGACTAACTTGATGTATACAAGTCTCAGTTTCATTTTACTGCCTCTGTAAAGGATGTATATAAGTCTCAACTTTATTTTTTGCTTTCCAATGTAAATGTATCAATGTTATTTTCTGTATACCTTGTATTATTGTAATTGTTTGTCAATCGCTGACTTGGAACCTTCAAAAATGAGTCCTGGACTCAAAGGTGTTAATCCCAAACTGAAATAAATAAATAAATCTTGTTTTACTGCATTCCATTGTTTGTTTCTTAAAGCAACACTGTAAATAAGATGGTAGGTGTTGTAAAGGTTTTTGTTTCACTATACTAGTGTGACGTTCCCATGTTAATGTGATATGTGAAATGTGATCCTGTATCCAAGGCACCCAACACTTAGATAAGTTTAATGTTGCTGGTTTTATATTAGTAAATATGAAAATGCTATGGAAAAAACTACCACATTGAGCATATTGATCCCCATTCTGAGACTGGTAAATATGTAATGCTGCGTGGTATGGGGTTGAGCCTGCTGCCCCATATGCATGAAAAAAAACAGCCGTTCAGGTTTGTTTCCAGTTCTAATGCTGGGGGTATATGTGACTTATATGGAAAAACATAGATATCAGAAATGTTTTGATTAACTAGATCCTTTTTTCTTTTACTCATAAACCATTGATTCCACATTTTTATTCTAGTAACAGCTTTGTTCAGAATCATCTCCCGGTTAAGCAGGGCTAGATCTCCTGAGCCAAAAAGCTCCCCCAGGATTTTTACCCGAGTGGATGAAATCTGAATTCGAATTAATTCATCATCAGCTGGATGGTGAGGCCCAATAATTATTCCAGTGCTTTTTGAATAATTAATAGAGGAACCAGAAGTGGCCTCATATTCCTGCATTGTTTCTTTTGCTGAAGCTGCTGAGGGTTTATCAGCTAAAATTAATATGAGATCATCAGAATATGCTAATGTCTTGATTTCAGGGTCAGAGCTGGAGACCGATAAACCATTGATTCTTTGTTGGTTATGTATATGTCTGAGTAATGGACCTAGTAATAGTACATATAGCAGTGGGCTCAACGGGCACCCTAAGCTCTTCTTCAGTCCCTTTAGTCAATATTTCCCTAAGTAAAACCAAAATATTTGACATCTTCCTGCCTGATATGGAGCACATTTTGGAAGGGTGGATTAAAAACTAATCCAAGGAATAATCTGTTGCTAATATTTTAGTTAAGATTTTAAAATAACAATTTAGTAGGGTTATCATCCTCCAGTTTGGATTTCTAACTTAGTTTGTTCTCCTTTTTTTAAATAAATATTAGAAGGCCATTTTGAATGTCCTCTGGGATTTTGCCTGTACCTCAGATATAATTAAATACTACAGCTAATTCTTTGGCTAATTCTGAGACAATATATTTATAAATTTTAACTGTTAGACCATCCCTTCCAGGTGCAGTTCCTGTTTTTATTTGCTGGACTGTGGTTGTAATCTCCAAACTTGAAATAGGTTGCATCAGTGTATTTTGTATATCTGGAGGCATATTTAGTAGTGGTATATGTTAGTACCACGTGGTGATAGATGTCCTAGTGTTTGTTGAATATAATTTTCTGTGGTTGCTAAAATGCTAGATTGAGTAGTTACGGGAACTCCCTGGTCTGAGACCAAACAATTCATCTGCCTAACTTTCCTTCTATTAGTACAGTTTTCAAATGGATTGATGGGCACAGATTTCCCCTGTGTACCAAATCTTTGTTCATGTATTAATGAGCTCATTCTATTATACTGGAAGTCAGACATAGCTTGTTTGGTTTCAGAAACTGGCACAGAATAATCTGTTTCAGCAGTGTTTTGTAATGTGATCAAGTTATATAATTTTTCCCTCAAGATGTTATACTGCAATTTGTTAAATTTTCCTTGAATTTGCCCAGCTCACTTTAAAAAAATCTGAAAAGTCGTTCTTACTGTCTGTCTAACAAGATGTAAATGATTCATTCATAACAAAACACTGATTTCCTAGCTTCAATATTTTTTTAACCTTGTAACACTATGGGTATTGTGAGCAATGTATTCAATTTCCAATAACCTCTTCCTGAGGCTGTTTCTTTAAAGTTGGCTATTTTAGTACCTATGAGGTCATCGGACATGGCCAAGGGCCATGACTTGAGTAGAGATCAGAGGTAAAGAATGGGATATGAAAAAGAAAATCAGTCCTGGATGATAATTTTCCTCGATGTTATGAATGGGCTGGACATTTTTGTAGTTTGGCAAACTATCAACCAGACCTGTTTGTAACATTAGTTTATTCAAAAATATAGCATCACAGAATAATTTTGTTAGTTTTTTGTCCAGTATCAGATCTAAATCTTCCACAGTTAAAATTGCCTGCCAAAATGGTTTGTTTAGCAGTGAAGTGAAGCGATAAGGTTGAGTGAGTTTAAGTAGTTCCACCCTATCATGCTTTGTCTGAGGAGCATAGATGTTAATAATCCTGAAATCATTATTTTTAAAGGAGATATCTGGTATCATAGCTCTACCTGGAAGACAGTCTATTAAATGCTGTACAACAATTTGTTCATTATTAATGCCAATCCCCAGTCCACAACACCTGTCTTCTCCCATAGTCCAAACACTTTTTCCCCAAACCATTCTTTGGTTGCAGTTTGAATTTTGTTCTCAGTGTGAAGTCTGGAGTCTTGTAGGAGTACCATATCAAAGTAATTCTGTGCAAAGTAAGCAAATGTGGCACCTCTCTTTCTGCTGGACTTAATACTGTTTGTATTCAGAGAGGCTGCTGTCAGATGGTAAAGTTCCATTTAATTGACATTGCTTGCACTATCAGGTTACTTTCTTTACCCCAGATATGGTGTCCCATGTTTTTTTTTTTACATTCCTTTGCTGCACTGTTTTTAGGATGGCATTTTCCTGTGTTTTAGACAGCAATTATTCTGTGATGCTATATTTGACCAAGAGATGATCTACAGACCCCATATCGACTCCATAACCAGGTCCATCCACCAAATGCTCGGCCTCCTCTACCATCTGGGTAACTCACTATCCTGCGTTGCAAGTTGAGCAATTGCCTGCAGCAATCTTCTCCCCTCCATTCTGTATGGGGCTCCTCTACTGCAGTTCCTCAGAGAGACAGAATTCAATAAACTTACCATCCTCTATAACAGAGTGGCTCGCTTTGCCACAAACTCCTCTCCTAGGAGGCATCATTGTGAGGCACTTAAGGAACTTAACTGGCCCTCTCTTCAGCACAAACTAGCCTAACCCATCGCCTGCCTTGCCTTCAAGTTCTCTACCCTTGGTCCCCCTCCCCATCTTAATGTACTACTCTCACCAAATACAATGCGAACCCTATGATCATCTACCAAATCCTCCTTGACATCCCACCAGTTCGCTCCAACAAAGGCAAACACTCCTTCAAATTTGCTGCCTTCCACCTATGGAACTCCTTACCAGCTAGCTTGACTGGCTCATCCACCCTTAGCCAATTCAAGTCTGAGCTCAAAGTATATCTTCTCAATCTCAGCCTTTGTGGCTGCAACCGTTAGCTCCCTAGCCCATTTCTCAGTTCCGCTCACACTGCCTTGAACCTCCCTTCTTCCTGGATGTATCTAATATGATGTTTTTCTGTGATTGTCTCAAATCCCTACTAAACTGATGTGTAACCTGACGCCATGTACTGCTAAAAAGAGCCATAATGTTAACCTACTTTTACCCCATAACCTGTTGCTAATGTATATTTGTGTAATTATTGTAACTACTGTAAAGAATGCTATTATGTGTCTTTTTCTGTAAAGAATGCTATTATGTGTCTTTCTCTGTAACTAATTTCGGGTCGCCCCTGAAAAAGGACCTCTGGTCTCAGTGGGCTTACCTGGTTACCAAAATCCAAATAAATAAATAAAATTTCCACTTGGGATGAAGTTCTAGAAGATATTGATGCCAAGTCTGATTCATCCTTCATTTCCATGTCTCCCCATTGTAAAACTGAATAACTATTTTGCAGTGGAATGTCATCAGTTGTACGTGGTTCTTTTTGAGAGGATCAGTCTTTTCTTCTTTATTCTATTTGAAAACCATCTCCTTCTGGTCAGGGCATCTGATTATGGGAACAGGAGAGTGGGCCCTGTGGTCTAATCTGTTCTTCCATAGTGTCAGGAGGAGGATTTTGGTCTGAGAGTCGGGGGGGTGCATTTCTTCTCTATCTTTTGTGTGTCTGTTCACCCTACTGTCAGTAGAGTTTCTACTTGTATTCTCTGTAGTTGTCTGAGCTTCTGGGGGGGTGATACTGTACGCTAGCTGCCTTGTTTATGTAGCAGTCCTGCGCAGCATAATCAGCGCTAGCAGTATTGTGCGCTGCCCATGAGCATGAGGTAAACAAATGGCCTTCTGTATCACAAAGATTACATTTGGGGGTGGCTGTACAATGGTACCCCAAATGCCCTAGTTCCTCACAAACAGAACATTTCAGGTTTTCACAATTCACACAAGTGTGTCTGGTGGAACCACATTTAAAGCAGGTTTTTGTTTGGCCTTGATAAAAAAGAATTCCCTTGTCTCCTCCTGAAAAGAAGCAGTTGGGGAGATGTTGGATGCCTTTTTCATTCTGTCACAATTTAACTCAAAATCTCCATCCCCCTGTCCAAAATACTTCCTGATCAATGATTGGTTCTGGTGTTCCCTGTATTTCGTAACGTTTCTCCAACCAATATGTAATGTCTGATATATTTACTCACTCATTGCAAAACAAGATAGTTACAATTTTTATGGTAGGTTTGTGAGGGGAATTACTTGAAAACATTTCCAAATGGAGTCTTGTCTCTGAGAAGTATGAATGGTCCAGAATCTATTTAATAACATTTAAGTCCTAAAACTAATGTCAAATGTTTCTTCACCTGTAGTGTGAATAAGGGCATAAACCTCAGAGAAAACCCCATTTTGATTTTAATACTCTCTTTTCCAACAAAAAAATCTATCCGGTGGTGATGGTAGGCCCCCCATATATCGCAGCTGTACTGCATGCCTGCACTTTACATTCTCTACAGGTTTCTGTAGCAGGCTCACATATGTAACCCTTGGATGTTCTGTTGTTCAGCAATTGTAGTATTATCTGTATTTATATTATTAGAGTCATCGTCAAGTAATTTGTTTGTAGACCCATCCAGTATTATTTTGTGGTTTAAATCAGAAACATTGCTTGCTGTTGCTAGCGCATTTAAAACTGTTACTGCTTCATAAAAAACATCATCTGTTTTTTCATGTACAGTATTGTCCTATGTACCTGTTTTGCGTTGTGATTCAGCCTGTTGCTCCTGCTCCTTTGCTGAATGATGCTGCTGCTGCCATGATCATCCCATGTTATTTTGTGCAGCTTATACTTATACTATACTAGGAGATAGAATGGAAGAAGGCATATTTTGCCCGTTTTACCATTCCCCACATTGCGGGCTCAATGTTTTTACTTTAAACATATCAATTGGTCTATTTCCCTTTTGAATATGTCAAAGCTGTTGCTCAGAATGACAAATTCCAGTAGGGCATTTCATACTCTTGCCGTTCTATGTAAAAATGAATAGTATTTTACATCGTTTTTTGCAGTGTCTAGCTTTATTTGTAATTTATGTGCTCTAAATCCCTTTGGTTTTTCTATGAGCATTATACCCATTTCATTTATTAGATCTGGATCTTTCATAATTTTAAATAATTGCAATAAATCCCCTCTTTTTCTCCTGTTCTCCAGACTAAACAAGCCCAATTTCTTTAATCTATCTTCATAACTGTCTTTTTTCATGGACCATATCATTTTTGTAAAGGTTCTTTGTATCCTTTCTATTCTAGTTATTTCTCCTTTTGTATAAGGACTCCACAAGGATGAACCATAATCTGTGTGTGGCCTTACAAATGTTCTATACAATGGAAGTAGACATTCTTTTGATCTGCTTATAAAATTCCGTTTAATGTTTCTAATCATGTAATTAGTTTTCTTAATTACCTCTGATCTCTGAGGCCTAAAAGTTATTCCTTCATCTATTAGTATCCCACAATCTTTTTCCTTATCTGTCGATTCAATTTCTTGATCCTTTAAATAATAAATATGCTTAGGGTTCTTTTTTCCAAGATGCAATACTTTGCATTTTTCTATGTCAAAAGGCATCTTATTGTCTAAGGCCCATAGCTCCAGTTTTTTAAATCCTCTTCAAGATTCTGAATACTTTTCCTATCGTTCACCTGCCCTCCCAGTTTTACATCATCAGCAAACTTAACTAAGGTATTTTTTATGTTATAATGCATGTCCCCCAAATATAATGTAAATAATATAGGACCCAACACTGACCCCTGTGGCACCCCGCTCATTACATCAGATGACCTGAAATATATACCCCTAATTCTGACTGTTTGTTTTCTATTCCATAGCCAATTTTGTATCCATTCAATCAGTCTATTATCAATACCCAATGCTCCCATTTTACAAATGAGCTGGTCATGAGGTACCTTGTTGAATGTTTTTTGGAAATCCAACAGAAAAACATCCACTGAATTATTTTCATATAATTTTTTTATTTATTTGTTCATAGAATACAAGTTAATTTGTTTGACATGATCTATTTTTTTAAACCCATGCTGTCTTTTGTCATTTATATTTAATTATTTAAGATTGCATTCTAATTTATCCTTTAGAAATATTTCAGCTATTTTACAGAAGATTGCAGTCAGACTAATTGGTCTATAGCTAGTTACTGATGATTTTGCTCCTTTCCGTTTTCTACAATGGGTTACAATTGCATTTAT
The DNA here is from genome assembly GCA_016271365.2 of Neoceratodus forsteri. Lineage (NCBI taxonomy): Eukaryota > Metazoa > Chordata > Ceratodontiformes > Ceratodontidae > Neoceratodus > Neoceratodus forsteri. The sequence continues at coordinate 1,027,283,214 of CM028133.1, read as the reverse complement.
TCAATTCTCAGGTACCTCTCCTGTAGAAAACGACTGGTTGAATAAATATGTCAGGGGGGCCGCTATGTATTCCCTTACTTCTCTTAGTAGCCTCAGATGCAACTGATCAGGTCCTGCTGATTTATAGGGTTTTAGTTCACACAGCAATTTTTCTAACTGGTCCACACCAATATGCAAGTCTAGAATCTTGCTACTTTCTTGTCTTAGTTCTATTTTATCCTGTTTTTTCCTATCATAGACTGAACAAAAATACTTGTTCAATTCTTCTGTCATTTTTGCTGTGTCTACCACTTCTTCATCTCCATAATTAATGGCCCTATCTGTGTTGTGGATTTACTATTTTTGTTGTTATTGATGTAGGAATGAAAACCCTTTCCATTATCATTTCTATAGACTAGATTCATTTCTAATCTCCTTCTTTCTGTTCTTATTGTTGTTTTTAATTTCCTCAAAATCTTTCTATACTTTATATTGGCCTCATGATCTTTTAGTTTTCTCATTTTTTTTATAAGCTCTATTTTTTTCTTTACATAACTTCATGATGTTGTTTGTACACCACATTGGTTTCTTTCATCTTTTTGTACTACGCTTTTCTGGGGGAATATACAGTTTTTCCAAATCAAGCAAATTTCTGTTTGAATACTTCCCAGATGTGTTCTACATTCTTTCCTTTAAACTTTTCTTTCCAGTTCCAATCCACTAATTCCTTTTTTATTATATTAAACTGTGCCTTATTATAATCTCTTATGATAGTATTTCCTTTTTCACACACTTGCTGATTTTTTAAATAAAATTGTACTATACTATGATCACTATTGCCCAAATTTTCAACAATGCTTAATTTGGTTAGTACATGTTCTTTATTTGTCATTACCCAGTCCAATATATTTTCTCCTCTTGTGGGCTTATATACCAACTGATGTAGGCCCATCTCTTCCATCATGTCTATGTACCTTTTGTGTATTGCATTGTTATTAGTTGTTGTTACCCAGTTTATATCTGGTAAATTAAAGTCTCCTGTGATTATTATGTCTTCTTTTATTGCTATTTGCCTAATTTCAGCATTTATCAATTCATTTTGGCTTTTACTTGTGTTAGGTGGTCGATAGTATAAACCCAACAATAGTTTTTTTTTAGTTTGTGTGATTTGCAAAGCTAACCATATGGATTCAATCTCATCATTTTGGTCTTATTTCTTGCACAATTAACTTCTTACTTGCTTTATGTAAACTGCTATACCTCCTCCTTTTTTCTTTTCTCTTTCTTTAGAAAATAGCTCATATCCTTCTATTTCCCTATTCCATATTTCTTTCTCCCACCAGGTCTCAGTAATACAGCATCTATCAACACCTTCTAGTTTTAGCCTTGTCTCTAATTCTACTTTTTTATTGTATTTACACTCCTTGCGTTCAAGGACCATATTTTTAATCCTTTATATTTTTTGATTTTATTAACTGTTGGGTTGATGTTCTTTTTTTATTAAATTTTCTCTCAGATTCTCTTTTTATTTTCTTTATTGTTCTCTCTCCCAGGATGCTCAGTTTAAATGTGAATCTATTACTTTTTTTAATTTCTATCCCTAACTTTCTGCTGCCTTTTTTACTTAGATGCAAACCATTGGTGCAGAATAAACCTGGATCATTGACAAAATTCTCCCAATGGCGAATACATCCTATCCCCTCTTGAAGTGTCCAGTACCTCAACCAGTTGTTTGCATCCTTTATTTTCTTTTAAATTGTTTCATTTTCTCTTGGTACTGGAGTTAGTTCCAAGAAATAAATATTACACCCCAATTTCCTGCCTTCTTCTTTTATGTTCCTGTACTCTTGTTTAATCCCTTCTATCTCTTGGTGTTTTATAATATTTACCCCAAGATGTAAGATTAATACGTTGTTCTTAATCTTATCTTTTATAATATTTGACAACATTTCCTGTATATTCCTAATTTTTGCCCCAGAAAAATAACTTGTTGTAATTTGTTCTTTGTTCCCTCTTGATGTATACCTGTCTGTGTATTTAAGTATTGAGTCACCCAGGACATAAGCACACATTTCTCCATTCTTTTGGTGTGTTATATAGTTTTTATTTTCTATTTCCCTGTTCTCTGCCTCAATATTCTTTGTTCTTTCATTATCTGTCTCGGGTAGTATATTTGCCATCTGGTGTTCCATGTCACTCTGCTGATGAATGAGTGTATCAATAATCTCATCCTTGACCGGTATATTACTCTTGGAAACAATTTCTTGTTCCCTACCCAAACTCTCAGCCCCTCTCTTATGTGAGACTTGTAAATCTAGCACTATATCTTCTTCATGATATTTTGTTTTGCCATGTAGGACTCCGCCCCTTGTAAAAACATCATCCTCTGTCCCCATTCCATCCATTTCTAGGTTTGCCTCTGCATCTAAATCAATTAACTGCTCATATTTATTTGTAGTGTTTAAAGTAAATCTCATAGCCCTTCTTCCCTTTTTTAAATTTCCTTGTTTCTACCTGCCAATCTTCCTCATCTAAGTTTCTGTCCCTTTTTTTTAATCCTTTGGGTTTCAGGTCCACTACTTATCTCTCCATTTTTTTACCTACGTGGTCTCCATTGTCTGCTTGAATCAATTCTCTTTGCTGAATGGAAGTCAGTTTAATTTCTAAAGCTGTGTTTATTCATCTCAGTTCTCTTATAAGTATACATTCTTTACAGGTGTATATTAAAACTTTGTTTTCTACTTCTGTAGAAATTTTCTCACAGATAATACATCTTAGGCCCAATTCACCCCTCTAATCTTACTATATTTGTGTCTATACTTTGCTACTTATGTTTTTGTTTATCTTACTTATATTTATCCCTGGGAACAGTTGTATAGTCTTTGTAAGTTTCAATATGTCTACTTACAGATATTCCTTATAATGTGATTTAAATTCTCCTTATGAATTTCAATTTTAGTTTTAAGCCTTTTGACTTTTACTAACCCTTCCTTGGTGTTGTTTGATGTTTCTTTCACTATTCTTTGTCACCGTTTTATTTAGTAATTCTTCATTTTATATTTCTTTGTTTATAGATCTGCAGATATATACTCCTTTTCTGTTTCCCCTGCTTCCCTGTCTGAAGCCGTCAGATGCCGCTGGCTTCTGCCCGTGTCGCCTCCGCTCTGTGCTCAACTCTGCTTGCTAGAAATGGGGGGTCAGGAGCACCTCCATGCAGGTACAACACCCTGGTTTGGTGCCACAATAAAAAGCCTTGCAGCACCTAGTGCTTATCAGTGCCCAGACTGGCATAATTCTCCTGCTGCTTCACTCACACATGCTCGCTAGAGCCGAGCGTTAAGTAACTGTAGCGAGCCACATCACCCATTGCTATGGCAATGCTCACTTTTAGTAAAACAGAAATGGAGCTAGTAAAAAAGGAAAGGTTCTACCTCCCTGTGGGGCTAAACAATTTTTCTGTGCTGCCTTTAAAAAGGCAACCCAGCCAAACACTCAAGGGGCTTAAGCAGCCTCCTCAAAGCACTGAAACAGTGCCTGTTCAAGTTCCTATCCCCTCATGAAATGGGGGGTCAGGAGCGCCTCCACACAGGTACAACACCCTTGTTTGGTCCCACAATAAAAAGCCTTGCAGCACCTAGTGCTTATCAGTGCCCAGACTGGCATAATTCTCCTGCTGCTTCACTCATACATGCTCACTAGAGATGAACGTTAAGTAGCTGTAGTGAGTCACGTCATCCATCCAGCTCCTGCTGAAGGAAATTGCGGTCTCCATTCTGGTGTCCCCAGTAAAGGTATGTTGGGGTCTGGTGTTCAGGTTCCTTGGCTGGTTTGTTTCCAACCAGCACTTTGCAGCACTAGCGCTGGGTCCCAAAGAAATTATGAGGTGTTTACTCCAGTGTTGACCGACTAACCTGCGGTTCAATCCAGGGAAGAAGGCCCCCAAAGTGAAAAATATTAGGCTGTGTAGCTCTTTTACCTGAAACACCTGGTGAGGAACTCTATATTCTTTTCCTCTTCTTTGAGTTGTTCCTGCATTTTTTTAGTTCAAGTTCTGCTGCCATCATTTGTTTTTTCAAGAGGTCCATTTTTTTCCCTAAGTTGTTGTTCTTTAAGATTAGCATTTTTGATTGGTTGGTAAGTGGAAACATTATGGTTTATCATATTCTCACCCAAATTTGCAACATTTTCTGTTTGTTCTTTATTTTCTGCTATAGTCATAGTTTGTGAATTTTGCAAGTCTAAGACAACCTGCACCGGTGCCAGTTCCTGCATGACTGAATCCTACGTGTCTTAGTACAGCACCCTCATGTGAAGAGATGGGGAATATTTTATTGAAAACACATGATCAAAATGTAAGAGTACATAAACCATAAGGCCTAAATCATATTTCAAAGAACGAAAAGGATATGGTCACACAAAAAATACACCACATATATATATATAACATTTCAATTCGGTAACATCATCAAAACCGGACGCCTATACTTATTTATATTTTATGAAAAAGGAGAGACCTCTCCACCACATATTAACTTTAGACATTGGGGTGTAGCTTAATTCATTTTCATAAATTTCAATCAAGGCTTTTTCACATAAGACTTTATATATGTCATATAACATCAACTTTTGTTGCTATACCCACTGGTATCTGGCATGCCATAAATAACATTTTAAACAGGCAAAAAAAGACATGTAAAGTACCAGAACTGAATACCTATAAAGCTGAGGGTACAGCCCTAATGCGATACAATCATGATTTATCAATGCTAACCAGGGGAGCCTCCATACATGAGCCAAATATTTCCACAAACCACTAGAATATTCACAGAAAAATAACAAATGTTCTAGATTTTCCTCTGGGGCTAAACATGATAGGTATGGGCAAGATCTTTCTTCCACTGCCTTGTGTTTATTATTCCCTCTGATGTTAAGTCTGCCATATGCACAGTGCCGTACTGTTTCCCTCATTTTCCCCGGGATTCTCTTAGTACTTAAAACCTTACCACCTTATGGTTATCCTCAATAGAGCAGTGTTTAAAAACTGGGCCCTTAGGGAATTGTCCACTCATTGCAGTTGAGTAGAGCTGAGGGCAATTAAGGTTCTTGACATTATCTTTAGTTATGTTCCATTTCTTAAATTTTTGAACTGTGTGCTTTATGATAGGAAGGGATTTTATATTTTTTGATTCTTTAGATGGCATCGCCTCCCATGATGTAAAACTCCAGTCAAGGTTATTTAAGATCCATTTCCCTCTTAAGGTCTCACCCTGTCTTATCCCTAGTTTAAAGGTTTGGGACCAAAAAAGTACATGGAAAAAATTCACTGGGTCTATCATACCCAAACCACACTTTTCTTTAGTTAAATATGTATATATTCTCTTGATGGGGTTGAGTCGACTCCCCCATAGCATCTGAAAAAACACACTGTATATTTTTGTTTCTATATGAGGGGGTAGGGGAAAAATCATACCCATATATAATAAATATGGGATTAAAAATTTCTTAATTATAGCTACTCATTTTAATTTGGACAATTTCCAACTTTTCCATTTGCATACCTTCATTTTGCAACCCAGCAAGGCTTTTTCCCAACTAAAATTACCCACGTCCACATTCAAAAAGTATAAACCTAATATTTTAGTTGGTTCATTCACCAAGGTTATTCCTGCTATAGAGGTATTTTTACTGTGTTCCAACCCCAACCCAAACCCTATACTTTTGTCAAGATTTAGTTTGGCACCCAAAACTCTTGTATAAGTATGAATTTATTTTAACATTGCCATGATACTTTCTGAGTCCTGTGCAAGTAAGCAGACATCATCAACATATGCCATGACTCTAACTTCATCCTCTAATTGTAACTCTGTAATCCCCCTGATAGATCTATTTTGAACCAGACAGCGAATCAGAGGATCTAGTGAGAAAATATACAATAAGGGGCTTAGGGGACAACCCTGCATGACCCTTGCAGTAATTTTCAATTCTGGGCCTATTGCCCCTGAAATAATTGGGCAAGAGGTGCCTGAGGAATAAAGCAGCTGAAGCCAATCAATGAATGTTTGTGGTATCCCATAATGGAGTAATGTCTGAAATACAAAATTGTGATTAACTCGATCAAAGGCCTTGCTTAAGTCTAATGTGACTAAAAACTCTGAGAGACTATGTTGATTATGAAAGGCTATTATTTCTTGTAACAAGATTAGAGCCTGTTGTATCTTCCTACCTGGTAAGCCACAAAATTGGTTGTTATATAAATTTAATGGCATGTTTTCTTAATCTGGAATTCAAAATAATAGATAACATTTTGAAATCTGCATTTAACAAGCTAATAGACCTCCAATTTGCAATGAGGGTTCTGTCTCCAGATTTAAAAAGAAATATAACCAAACCAGTAGTAAAAAAAATTGGGAATCGAGCCATGCTGTAAAAAGAACGTGTACACTTGTTTTAAACAAGGGGCTAATTCTTCCTGAAATGTTTTATATAAATCAAATGGTAAACCATCCACCCCGGGTGAGGAACCTTTTTTTGTAGATTGAATGGCAATGAGAAATTCTTGTACTGTAATATCTCATATCAGCTCCTGGGCCATCTGATGGTCTTTCATTATGTTTATTAAGGATAAATACTGTAAAACATCAATCTGATCAGGTTGGTCTATACTCTAGAATGATTGTAAATGGTTGGCTACAATTTTATATAATTTTAAGGGGTCAGAGGTCAAGTTCCCATTTTCATTCTGCAATTCCTGGAAGGTAGTTGCTTCCCTTTTTAATTTGCACATCTCGAAAGGGTCTCACTGGGGGTTTTTTTGGGACCCATATAATAGATTAGCTTTAACTGATTGTGCCCTATCATATTGGCATTTTTGCAATTCCATTTTTAAAGTGTTAATTTGATTCAAAATATTGTGTTTTGATGAATAAGCTATTGACATCAACTGTTGCAGTTGAGATCTTAATTTAAGAGAGTGCAAAAAGGATTTTTGGGCTTTTTGTTTCCCCTGTTTCTGGAGTATTCTCTCAAATATTGTTTTGTATCTGCCCGCCAATCTCGTGTCCTCATACAAATCAAACACTGAAACTCTGGCCAGGAGAAGCCCTTTAATGGAATTTTGAACCATTTTGTCAGTTAATACTGATGAGTTCAGTTTCCACCTATTATTTTTACTTTGTATAGAAAATGAGTCGAAAAAATTCCCTACTAACAATAAACTATCTGAGAATTCAACCAGGGGTATAGAAAAGTTGATTTTTTTTTGTGATGTTTACTAGTAAATAAATAGTCAATAGTGGATGTCAATTTCCCTCTCTAAGTAAAATTAGGCCTCTGTTTTGAATAGACTGCACAGTTAATCAAATCAGCAGTTGTAATACATTTTAATAACATGTGGAAAACACAGTATGTTTTTATCCTGGTGTTAGTTTGTAATCGGGGGTCCTTAAGGCTGCAATTGAAGTCACCACCTAGATAAAGGATCCTGGTGGTCACTAAAAAAGGTTGTATGGTCTCTAGTAACTTGCATCATTCAGCTTTAGACTGAGGGGAATAAACACTGATAAACCTACTGGGCTGTGTTTCACAGATTCCGTCCAGAATGAGGACTCTCCCTGGTGCAAGGTTGATAAATTTCATTAATGTAAACTTATACCCTGTTAATTAAATCCATCAGAACTGTCTAAACCAAATGACCAAAAGAAGGGCCCACAGTACCATTCGGATTTAAACAGCTGAATTTGTGCATCGGACCACATCCAAGTTTCTTGCAAAAAAGAAACATTAAAACTGTAATCATGTAATGTTTGAAATATTGTTTGATGTCTCTTATGATTTAACAAGCTACATACATTAATGGAGGAAACATTATGCATTCCAGAATTTTACACAGGGAAAAAACTATTTTTTCCTTTTCTTCTTTTTCCCTGCATATTTGTATTCATAAGATTTAGCAGGTTCAGATGAGACAGAATTAGTCTCAGTATCATCTCCGTCCATATCCATGTCTCCCCAGTTCTGATTTTTGAGGACCTAAAAGGGGTTTTCAGCAATAAGGTTTATTGACCCAGTAGTCGATGAACTGCTCCCTGGTAACTAGGGTTGTCCAAGGTTGTAGAGGTTGATCTGAAATAGCATCATTTGGAACTTTAGTGTAGCAAACAGGAGTTAATAAGGCACCAGGTATTGGCTCTTGTTTAGGAGGCCCTGGGTGGATTTCAGTATGACTGGTCTGGGGCCATATATGTGGGGCTCCCTGAGGGAATCTCCTCAGACGTATTATCTCCTATATTCTGGTCATGGTCCTCAGTATCTTGAGGTTCTGGTTCTGGGGGGGATCATGGGCTGCCTGTTGAGCTTTCTGTATGAGATCTTCTGGATCAATCTTGTCCTCTCTATTCCTAGAGGCCCAAGGGCATTCATGAAAAAGGTGTTCAGATATGAAATAAATTGTACATCTGGTGTGATTTGTACACTGCATGCTGGTATGACCTACTTCCCTGCAAATCCCACACCATGGTTTGTCACAGGTGTAGAATGAATGAGTTCTTTATCCGCATTTATAGCAGGCCTTAGGTTGGCCTGCATAGAAGCAGATACCTCAGTCTCTTCCTAAAAAGAAATGATTGAGTATATGGGAGATTCCATCCATGGTTTGGTGCAGTTTGCCTTTACATTTCCACCCCCCCATCCAGAAATTTTCAGCATTCAAAATGGCTTCTGGGGTGCTTAGAATCATGCATCATTGTTCTAACCACCGGATGATGTCATCCACATGAACTCCTTCATTCCTAAACATTATAGTCATGAATTTGGTAAGAGGAATAACCACAAAGGGTGTCCAAAAGGATGAAAATTTGCCCTGGTTATAATGCATCCAAAAGAGTTCCAAAAGGTGCTGAGAATGAAAATTCAGGTCATAACTGTCTTCCTCAGAAATGTTTATGAATGCAAACACTTCTGCTGGTGTAAAATTCAAGGATTCCTTTAACAATTTTTTTCACAATGTGATATCTGTCTGGGCGAGTGTCAACGTCACCTTTATATGTTATGCATACCACATTACGTCAGGGAGCAGCCTCCATTTTACTAAAAAAGCCAGAATATTTTTGACGATTTTCCTTGGAATTCTTCCCCCTGCCTATTCTCTGGCTTGTCAGAATTTCCCTACCTCCTCTCCTTTCCTTCATCATTGGAAGCAGATTTAGATTATAAAGGGACATCCTGAACTGACTGGCTGTCAGACAGTTCAGAAGTAATAACCCTGTTTTGCTGCTCAATTCGAGGGAGTTGTATAGTACCATCAGGTTCAAAGGCTGTGGTTAAATCAGACTCCACAAAAGTAGTGTTTGACCTCCATTTAGGGCTATTCTGGGAAAGTGGGATAGGGTCCCAATCAGAGTCTGGATACCACTGTCCAGTATCAGCCTGTTTCCTCCCAGCCCCTCCTAGAGCAAGACCAGGTGACCATTCCTTATTCATATCAGAGCCCTGACTAATAGGATCCCACCCTGATGCCCCATTTGGGATGTCAATTAATACTCCAGAAGGGTTATGCATGATCTCCTGCTTCTTTTTTGTGAGACCTGTAGCAATCTGTCTTTTCGTTTGCATCTGACAGTCCCATTTTTGTTGCTGCCCTTCTTTAATTTTCTTTTGGACCCCATCCTCTTTAATCATGTTAAGTAAAGCTGTTTGTTTTAGTTCAAGTTCAGTTCCCAAAATCATTTCAGCCATTTTGTTCTGAGACTGGCAGGGGTTTTAGGCATGTCAAAAATATTCACTCCTCAGTTACAGCTAATCTTGTTCTCTTTAGGACAACCAGCAACCAGATTATCAAGGGGTATTACAGAATCTATTTTTTTGGTTTGTGAGACACTGCTACCAGCAGTTGAAGAATCACTAACATGCAAGTGTACAGTATTATTATCAGACTCCAAGTCCAGTGGTACCCCTCCACCCACCCACCCACTGGACCCGCCACCCTGCACCCCCCAGTCAGTGGCAGGCAGCAGCACCCTGCCATGGCCGGCACTGACCCACGACACCATACAGTGGTCTGTTGTATGTTGGTCCACTGCGGCTATCGGGAATGCAGACCATTGGGATTGACACAGGCCCAAATGTCACATTTCAGGCTCAGGTAGGACAGTATGGTCTGCACGCCCATTGACCCATGCAGTGAATCAATAGGCATACAGACCCTATCCAGAGCGCTGTCAGTCAGCTGGCGGGTGCCACCCGCTGCTGACTGGGGGTGCAGGGTGGGGCCTCAGTGGGTGGGTGGGAGGGGTACCACTTACCACCAGGGAGTCCTTCATTCATTCTGCTCATGATCAGGCACTGGGGGTTTCACTGGACCACCAGGGTTATACTTCGCTGAAGCCCATGATCAGGCGATGGATAGCGGTCCACTGGACCACCAGGGATTTAACTTATGCCCATAATCGGTATAGGATAGTGGTCCACTAGACCACCAGGGATTTAAACAACCTATGCCCGTGATTGGGCGTACTGGTGTGGAGTCTGCCTAGAGTCAGCAGGGCATCAGTCCCCTATGGCTGTAGCCTGGCAGGGCACCAGGGGCAAGTCACCGAGAATTGATGCACCACGTGCAAATGGGACCATAAATGACATGCAAATGGCCCAATTTGTGCCTTGCTTGCATAATGGCCTCATTTGCTTGCCCAGTGCAGAATATCATGGTTGATGTGCCTAGCGCAACTGCACTTGCGCTGGTGCATCCCCTGCTCCCCTCCTGCCACTTGCGCTGGTGCAGTGCCACTGTGCCGTGTGATATGCGTGCACCCTCAGTGCCATATTCAGTGGTGTTGAGCCATGGTGCAGCACCGTTGAATATCTCCTGGTCCATGCCCTGACACAGCCTAGTTGTGCTGCACCCAAGCTTGCGCCCCTGCCTGGCGCAGTCTGAATATCCCACCCCAAGGCTGCAGACAGTGATGTATATGAAGTCCCAGATACACTTATTGCAAAGTTGTACCCCCGCCATTGTAGCTAGTATAGGAATTATACTGAAAAGTAAATTTTAATTAGAAAACAACACAATTTATAAAAAATCAAAGAGAAGTTAAAATGAGCGTCCTGATGCCATTTCAACTATACTGGTTGGTCACAGATTCCATTATTCTCTCACAGAGAAACCCTGATCTTCCTAAAATGTCTGAATGTGGCAAAGGTGAGAAAGATTTGGGTAAAGGAGGTATCAAGAGATAACAAAAGGTGCTGGAGGACAACATCCAGGGCCTCACCATGCCTGTGTTCCACTGTCTGGCTCACTGTGGCAGGGTTAAATGCATTTCAGGGCTGATTTATGAGGAGACCCACAGAGCATGCTGAAGGTTTTCCTGATTTTCTGTAACTAAGAGCTTGTAAGTAACTCATCATATTGCAATAGAAGTGAGTGATGTGTAATTTGTAAAGGGACAGATTTGTGATTATCTGTTGCCATACTGACCCCTGCACTAGAACACGCTTTGTATGATTTCTTCCTCAGTCATTGTTTCACCTGTTTGCAACTGCCTCACCAACTGTGATGCAGCTGTACCCGAGATATATATTATAGTCTAGTTTCCTTGCACTAAATTATGTGATATTATTTGTCTCCTGACTTGCTATTGCCTCTGTATGTAACTCTGTATATAACTGTATCTCTGTATGTAACTCTCCCAGGTCATGCCTGAAAATAGGCAAAGTTTCTTGTCTAGTGTACTTACCTGGTAAACAAAAACTACATAAATAAATAATGTTTGGAGAGGAAGTTTAAAGTGATTTTCTGAGATTTTACAGATGCCATTTTCACATAGTATGCCATTGCCTCCCACACATCAGATGTTGAAGCTGCAATTTGTTTCATAAAAAATCTATCATAGTCATTTTTTTTACATTTTATCTGCACTATGTCATCCAGTTTTCTGCGTGCAGTCACCCCCCCCCCTGAATGATATCATGCAAGGGAACTGTCATTGTTTTACATACAGCACCAAGGTATTCTGGGTAAATTATAAAGTTGTTTAAATGTTTGTTACTCAGAAATGCATTCCCGTATTTTGGCAGTGGTGACTGCAGTATGGCACCTACAGTGAAGCCCACCAGAATGAAGAGCAGTTTCACAGTTTCCCTGCATGACAAACGGATTAACTACCATTGAAATTGCAGTTTCCTGCACTAACTCTACTGCAGAACTCTGCATAGTTGGGTTTCATCCTGGCAGGCTTCACTGTAATATGTAGACATGTAGCAAAGCATTGTGGGTGCAATAAAGTATTTTGCAATTTCCTTACTGTTAGGTGCAGTCTCATATAGCTATAGTGGCTTCAAGAGTAAAAGCTCTCAAATTTGTTTTTTGTTTTTTTTTTCAAAACAAGGCATTGTGCATAGTATCTAACTGACAAGATTTCTTTACTGAGAGATGTAGTCTCCTGTTTTGGTACTGTAGATTTCTGCTATACTAAGACTGACCAACACAGCTCTCTTAGGGTTACCACCTTTTAAGAAGCTCACCGTGGCACATTTCTTACTGAAATAAGTTTTTTTACAGGACAGTATGTAACACTGACCAAGGCAACAGACCCGTTTTCTCAAAATAGTTAGAGTTAAGACTAAGTGTTGTAGTGTTTTGGTTGTTTCTATTGTTTCTTATCATTTTAAGGCATTTTAGTTAAGGTATTATAGTTTCTGCAACATTTAGAAGAAAGTTATATAATATTTATTTTTCTACTACAAGGTCAGGACATGCAGTGTTTTTATGTTTGTTTTTTTGCAGTACACAGCTGCCCAAATCAGGGCTGTCCTGCAAAAATCAGGACAGGTGGTAACCCTAAGGTCTCTGTTTCACAACAGTGCTTAGAAACTTTGTTTCCCTTGCATGATATCACAGTTGGGGCTTGCAGCACTGAGAAAAAAAAGGATGGGTTATGCAAATGAAGCACAGTATAGAAATAAAAGCATTTTTCTCATGGAAAACAGCACTTTTTAACAGTTTTACTGTTAGGAGATTGAATAACAATTCCTACAGGTTACTAATCCCATTTGCTATGGCAAAACTCAGAAAATCACTTTAAATTGGGATAGCATGGGGGAATGTCATGAATAAATAGAGAATAATGGATAGCTCACTGGGTATTACTGGTGAGTAATACCATCGAGAGGTTCTGGACACATAGGAACCTCGAGAGCGAAACTCAAGAGGTGACAGTGTCCAGAACCTTGAGATGGAATCTCACCGGTCATACCCAGTGAGCTATCCTTTATATTTTTTAATATATGGATGTGAGATTTTTTTTTTGTCCATGCATTTTTGTTACGGGCCGTCGGCTGTTTAGCAAAAAACACTTGTGAGTGCTAGCCGACTGCCGCAGTTTCTGTCAGTCTGTGCATCTTTCTCCCACCTGTCCCCACCACTTTCAGGCAAAAATGGACAATTTTCTTTTACATGTACCTTTTGCCTTGTTGGAGAAGGTGAAGATCTGCCACATATCCTTTCACGATATTGTTTTAAACAAAAAAATAAAATGGGAAGTCACACGAGTACTGTACGCTCTCGCTAAGTGAGAGACCACCGCCATGTTTCTGAAGGTGGTTTAGCCGCCCACAGACAGAAAATGGCCAATGAATAGATACGTTGTGATGGAGACTGTTTGATTGATGTTTGGCACAGTGAATGATTTTGCCGCTTCCGCGCTTGCGCTATTCATTTTCCCTGATAATACTATTGTTCAGGTCCTGAACGATACTATTATGGGACCTGAACGATTGCATTATCACTCTCGAAGTGTGGTATTATCACTCTGAGAGTGATAGTATTGCCGGAAAAAAATGTATGTTTTAGTATTATATTAAAATCATGATCCATATATTAATAGTCCTTAGGAGCTAAGGTAAACTATATTCCTATAGGGGAAGACATGTCTAATTTAATATAAAGGGACAGTCAGTTCTTTTTAAATTTACGGTTCCAGGAATTTCAGAGAAAATAGGGTCAAGTGTGTTTAAAACACACAGGGATTAAGTTCCAGGCAAAAATGATTGCTTGAAGCCAGGGCTCATAGTAGTAGTAAAAACTTTTATTCATCTGAAATGAATTGGGAAACTCATCTGAGACAAGTTCATTTTCAGTGAAGTCCTTAGTACCAAAACTAGATACAATATAAAATAATAATCATATTAACAATACAGAATAAATATGACAATATAACATACGATACATAATATTAGACACCCACAGTTCCACTTTACATAATGACACAGAACCCTACTTATTTATTCAGACTGAATTCATAGATGTCTTCTTAAGTGTTTCATACTTAAACCAATTTTTAATCTTACCTACATGTTTCTTACCATCGTGAATCCTCAATGTAGGTGGCAAAGTATTCCATATGTAAGGTCCTTTAGAGAAAAAATGAGATCTTCCCAACTCTGCTTTACATCCAGGTAATAAATATTCAACCCCTCCTGCTGATCGCAAACCCTATTTTTTTTATTTCTGGAAGTTGCAATCTTTCTTTGATATATTCTGGGACCTCACATCAGAATCACTTGTCCATATACATTAACACATGCAGTGATCTTCTATCACTCAAACTTAACCAATCTAATGCTTTATATAATTCATATCTATGAGTTCTCAAGGGAACATTAAGTATAAAATGAGCCAATTTATTATAGATGGTGTCTAACTTTTCCAACAATAGAGCAGATTCTTCCACAAAAATTAGGTCTCCATAATCCAAAAGTGGAACTATTGCCATATTAATTACATGCTTCCTAACCATTTCCAACATATAATGTCTTATGTGATATAATGCTCCTAGGCATTTATCAACTTTTTTGATAACTTGTTCTATATGTACATTCCTCTTGAGAGAACTATCCAAATGCAGTCCTAAATATCTATAACTCAACACCTGTTCGAGAACAGAATATTCCCAGGTCCTTATCTGCATAGTTGTCCCATTGGAGTTTCTTCCTCTTTCACTAAGAAAACAACATAACTTTTTTTTTTAATTTAAAACTAGCCAGGAATGCAAAAGAAAATCCTGTAGTTCATCAAAAGCCTCCTGCAGCAAAATCTGAATTTGTGTATCAGCTGTACCCTCTACATAAGTAATAGTGTTGTCAGCATAAAGATGACAATTCATTTCAGCATTAGATAGCTGAAATTTATTCTTGTATACATTATATAAAACAGGGCCCAAAATGGATCCCTGAGGGACACCCGATGCAATTTTCGCTAAGTTAGATTCCCACCCACCAATATCTACCAACTGTAGCTTGACCATAAAATATGCTCTAAACCACTCCATAACCTTTCCAGACAACCCAGTGATCTTGAACCTGGACAGGAGGATGTCATGATCCAGCATATCAAATGCCTTGGATAAATCTATATAAATTGGTCCCATTGACATCCCCCTACCCAGGCTCTCAGGGCTATTGTGGTGAGGCAACCAGTTTTTGGAAATGAGTTTTCCAGTGGGAGGTGGGGCTAAGAGGTTTAATGACAGGGCATCACATCAATGTTATTCAAGCCATTTTGATACTTCCAAATGTAGTCATAGGAGAGTAAGGCTTATATCCACCTGTGCCCTTGTGGCATCCAGCTTGCTGTTGTTTTGACATACATGATTTAGTTGTCTATTCAGACAAAGAGTTCAGTACCATAGAGGTAGACATGACCTTGATTAATGACTGTACACTTCAATGCAAGAAACTGAAGGTTATTTACAGTTCAGTTTCTCTTGGAACTGGTCAGGCAATGGCAAGCAAAGGTAGCTAGTCTAAGCCCTTCAGGGTACTCCTGGTACAACACTGCACCCAATCCACTCAAGCTGTCATCTGTATGCAAGATGTAAGGCTTGGTTGGATCTGCAAAGCTTTATTCAGATGTTTGATGAATGATGATCTCCCATAGGTAGTCTCTTAGCTTTGGTTCAGCAAACACAAACAGACAATACACTTTCTGGTACTCTGCCTGGTGTTTGTCTTTTCCATGGTGTGCTTTCTTCTTGTGGGTAGGTGCTAGGCAGGTATCCCTGGTTGAGATTATTCAGAGGGTAGACTATCATGGAGAAGTCCTTTACAAAGTGTGTATAGCACCCACAGAATCCCAGAAAGGATTGCATTGTCTTCAGGTTGTGTGGATGAAGCCAGGTGATTTGAGTCTCTTCTTTGGTGGAATCAGTCTGGATTCCTTCTATCATGTATTTCTGTGAGGGCTGGCAAAACTGGCACTTGTTGATGGGAATTTTCAGACCATACTCCTAAAGCCAGTCCAGAACCTTCATGTGTCTGGTTTCATGTTCCTTTAAGGTCATCCTGAATAGTATCAAATTTTTCAGATGCACCAATAGTTACAGCAGATTCATGTTCCTCATTGCCTTTTCCATCAGTCATAGGGACCTGTCTGGGGCCCCAGACAGGTCTTGTTGCATCTGCTCAAATTGATAGAATCCAAGGGGGGCAGATAAAAACAGTCTTACATTTTTTCTCCTTTACTGGGCCATAACAAAGAAAATGGAATTGGCAAACATCGACCATAGGTTAATCAGATGGACTACCACATGGTTCTCAAACAGATCCCAGAGAGTCATAATAAACAGTTACTCCTCAGGAAGTATAAAAGTTACAAGTGGAGTTCCACAGGGACCCCTGTTACTGTAGGTCTGCTAATTTTTTCAAATTTTAATTTCTGACCTAAAAAAGAGAACTACACTGATGGTCAATTGACTATGTATGTGGGTGACACAAAACCTGGTGGTACATGCACAACTATAGAACAGCGTTCCAAAATACAAGATGATCTAGACTGTATAACTAAATGGGCTTTGGATTACGAGATGAAATTTAATCTTAACAAATGTAATGTTATGAACATGGGCAACAAGAACATCTGTCAAACATACTGTCTCTGTGGAAAACGCTTAGTCAAAACCACAGCCGAAAGAGATCTAGGAGTCACAACAACTAATGAGTTTAATCATTCATTACAAACTAATGAAGCAATAGCTAGGGTGAATAAAATTGTGGCAATAAAAAGAAATACATACTGAGAGACAGGGGCTTCATATTCCCCTTATATAGAGCCTATGTCTGAATGCACTGAAAGAGATCTGGAAGTAACAATAACTAATGACTTCATTCAACACAAACTAATGAAGCAATAGCTAGGGTAAATAAAGTCATGTGGGCAATAAAACAGAATATTAGACTGAGAGACAAGGGCTTCATATTCCCTTTATATAAGGCCTACATCTGACTGCACCTTGATTCTGCCACTCAATTCTGGTGCTCATATAAGAAAAGGGACATAATTCAGCTAGAAAAAGTTCAGAGAAAAGCAAACAAAATAATCACGGCTCTAAAGGATGAATCTTATAACATCAGACTGGATGAATTAAGACTCATGCCATTAGAACTACACCTCTTTCAAGGGGATTTATTAATGATGCATGACATCATGAAAGACCACTACCTTTTATATGAATTGAATTTCAATTTTAAACAAAATAACACAGCTACCATGGGTCATCCTCTTGAAATTGTTGGACAAACCTTTCAAATAACCAAAAGAAAATACTTTTTTACATAGGGAGTAGTTAACCCCACACTTGTATTGCCTATGGAAATCATCATTAGTAAAAATAAAACCAAATTAAAAAACAAGTTGTACAGATACATTAACAATCATGGAAAACTAAGTTGGTATGACTAAAATGGAGCACTCATGAGTTAATGCCTAACTTTCTCCCTTACACCATTAGTATGAACCTTCACCATGAGGATTTGATAATATCTACTCCTGAGTTCTGAAACTGAAAACTATTTGCTCCCTGTAAAGCTAGAAAGTGCATTCTCCACTCTTGGCATGGAAGACTAGTTTGGCACAGTCTTCTTCTTCACGGCTTGGTAGCTGAAACACGTCCACAAGGTTCCACTTTTCTTCTAAGCAACCACAATAGGGCCTCCTGGAATCCTTATCATGCAGGTGTCAATGTACATCCACTGCATCTGCTCTTGCTAAATGTTTAGATCTCTCTCTAAAGGGAGCATTGTTGTGGAAAAAGATGTGGTGATTCCAATGAATCAGGGGCCACACTGGCCACAGTATCAGAATGGTAGATGTATGCTGCAGTCTTCCCTTTCATTAGGATGTTGTCTTTTCCAGTTTCATTCTTTACTTTCATCCACATACATGATGCCACTCATTTAAAGAGAGCACCCTCCTCCTCTTAACCAGTTTGTAACTGACTACATTGATAATGGACAGGTATGAAAGAGATTCCAAAATTAAAGGATCTGGGTTAAACCTCTGCGATGGTGGCTGAACCAGAGGCCACACTAGCCACAGTATCAAAAAGGTAGATGAATGCTGCAGTCCTCCCTTTCCACAGGGTGTTGTCTTTTCCAATTTCATTCTTTACTCTCACAGTTACTTGTTGGTCCCAACAGATGTCAAGGCATGCAACACCCTTTGCTGCATCATCTTTGGGTAAACTGTTATCTGCAGGTGAGTCAATATTCAAAGCAGGACTCTTTACCAATCACAGCAAACTCTGCATTGGGCAGTAGAACCAGCTCATTTTCCTCAGCTTGTACAATTACCCCAACAAGTTCCTCCAGCACATCAAGGTTGGAAGTTCCATGTTGTTGGTAGGCTTTCCTTACCATGGCATAAATAGGTGGACATTACGGGTACTGAGGTCCCTCCAGTTCATGGTATAACTGGGCCAGATGCCTGAACATGCTTTGTATTAGTTCTGATGAAGATGGACACCTTGTCATAAAACTGGGTCTCTGAGCACAATGAAGTCAAAGTTTCCATAGGTGTTTGTACTTAATACATTCTCTTTGGAAACTCCTTGTGGACAATAACATATCCCAGATATGGGTAGCTCTGTTTGCATAAACCCCATACCTACACTCAACATGAAGTGTACAATGGGAGATGCTTCAGATGCTGCTTCTACTCTTCAAACAGTATGGCCATCTGTAAGCCACTGTTAAGTACAGCTCTGCAGTCAATCCTTCAGTTCTCACAATGACTTCTGCTGAGGTTTCCATAAGTCTTGGGGATACCGGTCATAGCTGTAAAAGTCAGAATAATATATATCATGCATGGAACTTGTTCACTGGGGGACGCCAGGTCTCTCCCTCAGTGGGACCTTTAGAAATTTCCCTGTTTTTTGTCCATCTTCCAAAGTCTGTCATTTACTCTTTTGAGGTATTTGGAGGAAGTACAATTATTCATGTAATGCCGCTCATCTCCAAAAAGGTAGCAGAATCAAAAACCATGGTGCCCCCCTCCTAGGCAAGACTCAGGGGTCCAAGTGACAGTACCTGGGTAGCATGTGGTAGCAATAGGTCAGAATACCAATTTTTATTATGGGCACTTAGCTAGACCTTTAGTCCCATGTCACAAAATTAGCATAATTATATAAATAATTATAAGAGTGGCTCAAATCTTACTTTAATACCTATTGCATGCAGTTCTAGATAATCTGAAAAACTTTTTCTGTCACACCCAGATGTGATATATAGAAAAAAATTGATTTTATTTGTCTCTGAACATTCTAATTACTAATAATTTCCATAGATATAAAACCTTGTAAACATAATGAAATGCAAAATAAACATAAAACAACAAAGGTTTCAGAAAATCAAACAAAACAAACAAGCAGAAGCAGTTGGGGTCTGGCAGAGGTTGTCTGAACCTTCTTTTGCTGAGCAGTTGGAGAAAGGATTTAGTTGCTGGCTAATTCTTTTTCAGTCTGTGGACTTTAGGGCAGTAGTGCTCACTTGTTTAATAGTGTTGTGTGGTGTGGGGGATCCATAGTGGAAGCTGGATATTCATTTATCTTTTCTATAGGCATTGTGAGCAGCTTTCTGGAAGATTCTGTCCTTCTCAGCCAGGATCAATTTACAGCTCACTGGGGCTTAAATACCAGGGTTTCTCACATAGCAGTACTGCAGAAGATATTGGGGTCTGGGAGAGGTTGTCTGAACCTTCTTTTGCTGAGCAGTTGGGGAAAGGATTTAGTTGCTAGATAAGCTTTAAATTATTTTTTAGTCTGTGGACTTTAGGGCAGTAGTGCTGACTTGTTTAATACAGTGTGTGTGTGTGACCTTCCTCCAGAGGAGTTTGCAGTGCTTGGAGGTACAGTGAGGGGCAGACACAGGGCTGATACACAAGAGAGAGAGTCAGGTGTGGGCCTATCCCACCCTCCCCACCCCTCTCTCCCGGACTACAGCTCATTTATAGGGGAACACCTGCCCTGCAATTGGAGGAAGGGCTTCAGGTGCAGCTCATGAAGTTATATCCAATAATGCAGCCACAGGGCAGGGAAAAAGTGTAGGTTGTCCTGAAATAGGAGTACAGCATCCACAAAGAATTGCTGATTAGTGTGATAGGTGGATATTGTGGGGGAGCCTTCAACTGGAATATATCAGGTAAAATTTCTGTTAGAGGCTGGGATAGGATTAGTTAATTCTACTTTCTGTAGGGATACTTAGTGTGGAGAGGCTGTATAGGTAGTATGGACCATGGGTAGGATTGTTGCGTGCAATGGCTGTGGGGCAGAAATGCGGATGAATATACTGTGGAGGCTGGGAGGGTGCCCAATATGCCATAGGCTAAGAAGGCTCAAGGAAGAGGTTCAGTGGCTGGCAGGGAGCTGAGAAGGTTGAGGAATGAGGGAAGGATTGCGTCAGTAGGAGGGCTGACATCTGAGAGTATTGTGGGGGCACCACAGAGAAGGAACAGTGGGTCAAGGGAGGTGGAGGGGGAAAACTAGACAGGAAGTCAGCTGATGAAGGGTAGACTCTAGTAGGACCTAGAAAAAAAGGAGCAGCAGTAGGCAGGAGGGAGGAGAAAGCACATAGTAAGGAAAAGGGGATAGGGAACATGTTTACTTTAATAGCACCACATGGGAAAGAGGATGCAAGAGGTGACTGCACGAGGGATAGCACTCACAAAGAAGAGGGAGTGAGGGGCATTACTAGTGGAGAGATTGAGCATGGTGTGGCAGGGGAGGGATAATACTCAGAGAGGTGAGGAGGGAGAGGGAGGTTGGCAGTCAAACTGGAGGAGGGGTCTTAATTGGGAAGGATGGGGGGAAGACACTGGAGAACATAGTAAAAACACAGTCTTGAATGGCTCCAAAAATGAGAACCTGGGTGGGGTGGTGGTGACGGGCACAAGGAAGGGGGGGTGTACTGGTGTTGGGTGACTCCATACTCAAGGGGATCAGATGGGGCAGCAAGTGGGAGAGAAACAGTCAGATATGGGTGGAGTCCATACCAGGATTAAAGGCAGACATGGCAGAACAGGCAATCCTAAGGTGCATAAAGAGGGGTAGGAGGAAACTACACATTGTGGTACACGTGAGTACAAAATGACCTAGTGGGGGAAACGGTGGAGGTAACAAGGGAGAGGATTGAGGAAGTGGAAAGGTTGTGTGAGGAGATTGAGGAGTCTGTGGCCTTCTCCAAAGTGCTCCCAGTACCCTGCACAAGCACAGTGAGAAAGGAGAGGATTAGAGAGTTGAACACATGGTTGGTAGAATGGTGTCAAACTAAGGGGTATGGGGTTGTGGGCAGCTGGGGCAGTACCTGGGATAATAACAATCTGTACAGGGGCGGCTCAGAGGTAATGCAAGGAAGTATCTTTTCACAGAGAGGGTTGTGGATGCATGGAACGGCCTTCCGGAGGAGGTTGTGGAGTCAAAAACAGTGGTGGAATTCAAGTATGCATGGGACAGTCATAAGGCAATTCTAGGGGTGGGGGTAGGAAAAAGTAGGCTGCTGGTAAACTAGGATCTGCAGCTTATCCATTAGGTAGGGAAATGGGCAGACTGGGTGGGCCAAGTGGTCCTTATCTGTCATCAAATTCTATGTTTCTATGTTTGCAAGGGATAGGCTGCTCCTGAGTGGGGAGGGGCAGGAGGTATTAAAGCAAAGACTGAGGTGGTATATTGCGACAAGGTTGGATTTAAACTAGATGGGGGGTTGCAAGTGCTAGCAGGTAGGCAGGGATCCGATAGAATGGAGTCACAGCCCACCCCAGGCTAGCAGGTAAGGACTTGGGGTGGCCAAAAAAAGAGTAAGTAGAAGGGAGGAGATGGAGGCTAGTGAAGGGAAGGGGGCATTATGGAGGGTGGTCTCATCGAATGAAAGAAGCCTAGGAAACAAATCTGCTGAGCTACAGGCACTCTGAGCAGTGTGGAGCATGGATATTGCAGCTGTCACAGAAACATGGGCAACTGAGCACCAGGACTGGGATCTGGCAATCCCAGGAAACAAATTATACAGGAAGGACCATAAGGAGGGGAGGGGGGTGGGGTGGCAGTCTTTGTGAGGGATGGGATCAAAAGTATGAGGGATGAGGGAGAAGAAAGGAGAACAGAGGCAATCTGGCTGCAGCTCCTAGACTCAAGAGGTAGGAAATTGAGGTTTAGAGTGGTATACAGGCCACCGTCCCAGTCTGAGGAGCTTGACAGGGAGTTAGCAGGACAAATAAAAAAGGGAAGGTGGTCATCATGGGGGATTTCAACTTGCCGGGGGTTGACTGGAGCATTCCGGTCACCTCCATTGCTAGGGAACAAGTGCTCCTAGATGTGATCCAGGAGGGTCTCCTGACACAGTTGGTTACTGTACCTACTAGGCTAAAGAACACTTTAGATCTGGTATTGTCGAATGGGGAGGCAGTGAGAGAAATAAAGGTAGAGGATCAACTAGCCGACAGTGATCACCAAACAGTGTGGTTTAATATCACAATGTGTGAGGATCCAGAGAAATCAGTTACTCGGGTGGTAAACCTCAGGGGGGCAGACTTTGGGAGGATGCAGGAAGTACTGAAAGGGAAACTGAAGGGTATAAAGCAGGAGATGGACATGAAGCAGAAATGGGATATTATTAAATGGGTGGTTACAGAGGCAACAGAAGCCTGCACCAAGGCACCGAGTAAGAGGAGCAGAGCAAGAAAACCATGCAGGTTGAACAGCAAGGTTGTGGAGGTGGTGAGCGCAAAATGAGTGGTGCACCAGAGGTTTAGGAGAGTGGGGAAGGAAGGGGACAGGGAGGAATATGCAAGATGGTCCAGGGAGGTGACCAGAAAAGTGAGAGAATCCAAGGCCCAGAGGGAGCTGAGATTAGCACAGGGAATTAATAAGGGGGAGAAAGACTTTTTCAGACACAACAGGGAGAAAAGGAAGTGCAAGGAGACAATAGTGAGGATAAAAAGGGGTGGGGCGTGGACAGAGAAGGGGGAGGAGCATGCAGAAGCACTGAATGAATACCTTTGCTCAGTGTTCATGGTAGAAAAGGGGGGACCACTACCAGCATGGGCTGGGAGGGTGGGGACAGGGGGAAAGGAGGTGACAGATGGAAGAATTGAGGCAAATAGAGTCCTAGATGGACTGAGAGTACTGAAGGTAGACAAGGCACCAGGGCTGGATGGTATCCACCCCAGAGTGCTGAGGGAGATGATGGAGGTGTTGGTGGAGCCACTGGCAGATCTGTACAGCACCTCATTGGAGTCAGGATATGTGCCACTTGACTGGAGGATGGTACATGTAGTACCATTACACAAGAGCAGGCCAAGGGATGAACCAGGTAAATTTCATCCAGTAAGTCTCACCTCCATAGTGTGCAAACTCATGGAAACAATACTAAAGGAAAGACTGGTGTCATACCTGGAGGACAATGGCCTCCAGGATGTGAGGCAGCATGGGTTTATTTCAGAGAAGTCTTGTCAAACCAACCTGATACAATATTATGACTGGGTGACAGGCAAGCTGGATAAGGGTCATGCGGTGGTGTTCTTTACTTGGACTTCAGCAAGGCCTTTGATTCGGTGCCTCATGGGTGGCTTGGGGAAGCTAACTGGTGTAGGGGTAGGGGCAAAACTGATGAACTGGATTACAAGCTGGCTGAGTGGCAGGCTGCTATGGGTGGTGGTGAGCGGGGAGCTCTCAACTCCAAGGCTGGTGACAAGTTGTGTGCCACAGGGCTCTGTGTTGGGACCAGTATTGTTTGAGCTCTTCATATCAGATATTGCACATGGGGTGGTGAGCAAGGTAAGTCTGTTCACTGATGACACCAAAATCGTTGCAGTGGTGGATGGAGAGGAGGGATGGAAGCAGCTGCAGTGGGACCTACGCAAGCTAGAGAAGTGGTCAAAGAGGTGGCAGCTTTGGTTCAGTGCAAAGAAGTGTAAGATTATGCACTTTGGGTGAAGAACCCAAGGAGAGAATACTGGCTGGGGGGATTAAGCTGGGGATCACTGAGGAGGAGAAGGACCTGGGGTAATGATAACAGGGACCATGAACAACACTGCCCAGTGCAGGAGAGTGGCTGCAAAAGCAAACAAAATTTTGGGGTGCATAGTGAGGCGGTTTTCATCCAGGTGAAGAGAGGTGATCTTGCCCCTCTACAGGTCACTGGTAAGGCCGCTCTTAGAGTATTGTGTGCAGTTTTGGAGGCCATACCTAAAGCGTGATATCAGGCTACTGGAGGGGGTGCAGAGGAGGGCAACAAAGATGATATGTGGAATGGAGGGGACAGACTATGACAGCAGGCTGGGAGACCAAAATATGTACACCCTGGAGGATAGAAGGGATGGGGGGACATGATAGAGACATTCAAGTATCTGATGGGACTCAATAAGGATGGGGCAGATGGAGTCTTTAAGTTAAGGAGGGAGAGGGTCACCAAGGGGGCATAGGCTAAGAATAGAAGGGGGAAAATTTAGGAAGGAAATGAGGAGACACTATTTCACAGAGAGGATGGTAGCAAAATGGAATGCCCTACCAGAATGGGTGGTATCATGTAAATCTGTGAAAAGCTTCAAAAGAGCATGGGACATGGAACGGGGAGAGTGAGGGTGGGGGGTGGCAGTGGGATGACAAAGGGGAGGGGAATGGGGCGCTGCAAACTAGGGGTGTTGGCTGCACACTCAAGCAGGCTTAGATAGACCAGGTGGTCTGCTTCTGCTGGCACATTCATATGTTTGTATGTTCGTAAATCAGCAATATTCAACATAATGAATGGTATTAGCTGTATACCATGCCTTCCGCATTCTTTAGTATATAGCATAACTTTCTTGCATTACAACTTGCAAACTCTTTACATTAGTGTGTTGGATTATATTGCTGAATAAAACTTATTTCATACTTTATGGCATCAAAAATGTTAATTTCTTCTTTGAATGAGCATAACCTTAACCATGTACCTGACATGCTGTATTTAACAGAGGTTTACCTTGCCACCCCTCAGCTAAGCCAAATTACAATATTATAAAATTAATTAAAACAATACTCGGACATCTGGTTACTCGTAGAGGCCCATCTTCTCACTTTTAATTTCAAAATCTTGGTGTCTTCTTTTCCTCCCGGATGATAAAAAGTTCTGTAGTGACTGGACCCCTATGTAGTCTCTGTTTTTACTCCACACACACTCAAACCCTGGACTTTGAACTCCTCTTTCATCAAAACAGCAGTGCAAGCTTGTTTCTTCTGGTTTACATGGGCATCTCAAGTCCTTTGTTCTGGTTTTGGTGGAAACTTCAAACAGTAACAGACAACAACACATTTTCACAGCACCAGCAGCAGATCCTTCTATCACTTCAGTTGGAAGCAGAATGCCCACCCTTCTTGGGACCTATCTTTTATTACCTCTGATCTAGAGTGATATCGTCACCTTACTAGGTCATCATTGCATCAGTTCTTATTGGTCCTTGCACAGGATGAGAATGGTTAGTTTTTTTCTTTCAGACTCTCCACTGCTTGCTTAGAAAGTATAGTCTCAAGCCCAAAATGTTGTTTTTTTCATAACTCATGGATGCAACAACATACAATTTCCATATGAACATTTTTCAATTTAGCTCATTAAAAACAGTGTTCTGTGACATCTCCCATGTCACAAGTATTTCCTGAAATAAGTTAATAAGGACTATAACTTCATTTTCCCAGCAATGTCTTTTAAAAACAAAGTGGTACTTTTGTTTCTTATATTCCAGGCTCCCAAATGAGGTAAGTCTTTCCCAGGTAGCTTTTAAAAAGGTCCTTAAAAGTCAAAAACTCTTTCCTGAGGATAATTTCCTTTGTCTATGAGCACTGGAGAATGCAACCATGCTGTCTGCAACTGTTTGGATTTGTCATGACATCAGCTTCAATTTAAAATCAAACACCCTTATTTAACTCTTGTAGTTTTGGCACCACAGTTCTTTTGTAAACAACAAGGCTTGTAAAGTTGCTGCAGTCATAAAACTTAGCCAATTAATAGATCAAGAAACCTATCAGATGATGATATTTTGTGCTTGTAGCATAGTGTGTTTTTTATTTAGTAACAAGCAAAGTTCTATATATTTTAAACCAAATGGAGATTCACTTCAGTTTTTTTCTTGAAAATAACTGTTGTACCAAGCTGTAACATCCTCATAAATGTCAATAAAAAATAGCATATTGGCATGTGGTTACCGTAGGAACCTCTCTAGTCCTTGTTTTGATAAGTTATAAGCAGATATCTAAAAGGTAATGTCCCAGCCTATAGATGTCAGCTTTTAGGGTAGCCCTAAGTTTAAATGGATAGTTTTAAGACTAGACCATGTTTTTCCTAAAGTCTCACTTAGGCAGGCATATTCCTTTTTTTAGTTCATGTAAGCAGTTTTTTTCCTTGCTTGTAGAGCTCATGTAGACAAGAATGATAACTAGATGCCTTAGTATGACCTCTCAATTAGCCTAATTAATAACCAAGCATTTATCAATTATATAAAATAGTGATTATAAAATAATGCAAAATAATTAAATTATACTAAAATATTTTTTATAACTAAGTTTTGTTCCTACAAGCTCTCCCGTGGGCTCAGCAGAGACCTTTTGGAATACCCTCATCAGATGGGTAGACTATCAAGCCATGCTGTAGAATCTCTTCTCCAGCCTTTGGCTGTGCAGTCACTGTGGCTGTCTAAGGTTGAGGGGTTCTGCACAGGGCTTTGCATTCCTCATGCACTCATATCTCCTGAAATAACTTCAAATGGGTAACTTTTTCATTTGATTCTCCAAACACAATTGGGACAGAATTATATCTGAATGAACTGCATGGCCACAAGACCTGTTGCACCCACACGTGGTCCAAGTCTCCAACACCTATTACTCCCTTCTTGTGGTCTTTCAGTATCAGCCTTTCCTAGCTACTAAGGTAGTCAGACAACTCCTCTCCATTTCATTGGGTAGCAGTCTAAACCTTTACTAAAATGTGGGCACCAGTATCCAGTGACATCACCATGCTTACTTTGGGGAGGCTACAAACCCCTCAATGTAAGTTGAATCCCCCCAATCATTTCCCCCATTAAGAAAACTGAATCATGGCTTCACTGTTGCTGAAATAAAGAAGTTGTGATTTTCTTTAAGGATGTGTCACTTCACAGTGACACTACATGGAGTGCACTTTCGTTTTTCTACATTGGACCTTGTGATGCTCATGGAGTAAAATGAGAGAGACGGAGTGAGTGAACGAGCAGGCACAATTCAGATTCAGGTTCACTGGCTGCAGAAGAAGATTGAGAGAGACTCACAATGTCATGAGTTGAATGGATTACAGAGCATGGAACCAGAAGACCAGGATTCACAGAATCAGAGGAGGATTGAAACAAACTACTGACTGAGTTGGCAGCCCATTAGAATGAGCCAGCCACTGGACTGCAGAGGAGTGATTGATGGGGTTGGGGGGAGAGTGCAACTGAGTGACCACCTCCTCTGCCCTGCCAGTGCCAACAGCATTGCTTCTGTTGTACAGCCAAGCCCAATCAGTGTACAGATGTGTGTGTGTTTTTCAGACACACACATGGTACACTGAGTAGTCCAAAGGCTGTGCAGAGACAGTTAGTTATACACAGTTGTTGGCGGTCACTGAAGGGAAAGAAGTGCAGTCTCTGTCTGTCTTCAGTTTTTGTTGCAGCAGTTGTTAAAAAGATCATAAAGGCTCTAAAAAAACTAGCAGACATTTCTTGGCATACTTTGAGCTCTGTGTGTTAGGCTCCATCTGTTTTATAAAATAGAATGTTCCTATAGCAGACTCATTTCTTGACATACTGTGAGCTATGTGTGTTAGGCTCTGTCTGTTTTATTATAAAATAAAATAGTTTTTATCCTGTAGCAGACTCATTATTTCGCATACTGTGAGCCCTGTATGTTAGGCTAAGTCTGTCGGATAAACAGTTTCATCTCTGCATGCCAGACCCTGTTTTAGTGATAAAAGGGCATTTTTCTTATAACCTACTCATTACTTGGCACATACACAGTCATCTTGTTAAAAATGAGTGTCCGAGACTTCCGTCCAAAATCAAAACATCAGAATAAAGCAACTAACTACCCAGACACCAGAGCAGATCAAGAGCTGCAACTAGAACAACCATCAAGATAGGAAGTAGAAGTGCCAGTACTATAAGAGTTATGTGTGGCAGACACATAACCTCCCGGATCATCTCAGTTATGAAGGTGCATCTGTTATGAGCAGCAACTTAAATGGAGTCCAGGAACTATTTCGTCATAATCATCCATATGCTATATATGTTCATTGCTATGCACATATTCTGAATTTGGTCCTTGTAGATGTCTGTTCTTCACTTGTTCCTGTATGGAAATTCTTTGACATGCTTCAAAAAACACACACGTTCTTTTCAAAATCTGTCTTAACTCACCGGGGGTTCTTAAAAGTTCAAAAGGAGCTTAGGTTTAAGAGAATTCGTGGGATACCAGGGTTAAGTTCTACCAGGTGGGCTTGTCAAAAGCAAGCTACAAAAGGCTGTAAGAGAAACCTATCCAGCTCTTCTAAAATATCTATCACTATGTGAAGAAGAAGAAACTGCAAAAGCCAGAGGACTCCACAGCACGCTTCTAGAATTCAGCAATATCTTTCTCCTTAAAATGTTTGATAAACTACTGTCAGTGGCTAATGGAACAAATAACTTACTTCAGACTCAGGCTTTGTGCTTAGGATGTGATGTGACTGCTGTATCTGCTCTGAGAGAGACACAATTGCAGAATTTTGTACTGAAGAGACGTTTTTAGTTCTCTATAGGGAAGCCAAAACTATGGCAGAAAAATATGGGGCATACACAACCGAAAACACTCCATAGAGGCAAAGGAAGCTACCTCATTCTTGGGAGGAATTTGTTCCCACTGCATGAGCTGGTACCCAACAAAGTGCATCACATGAACAGAGAACTGATGTGCACTTCAGAATCAGGGTTTTTTACCCTTTGATTGACAAAATGATTGGAGAGATTGACAGAAGGTTTTCCAAGCATAACCAAACACTGATGGCTGCTATCAAAGCTCTCAGACTTCAGTCTAACACTTTTTTGGACCATGACAAACTGAAGCCACTTGAAGAGATGTATAACTGTCCAGTTCTGGAAGAGGAACTAGTAGTAGCAAGAAACTTCATTTGACGGCTGCTAGAAAATGAATGTCCACAAGACATGACTAGTCTTTATAAAGTACTTCCAGAAATTATGTATCCGATGCTGCATAAATCACTGCAAATTGCTTTAACAATCCCAGTTACCACATGTGTATGTGAGTGCTCCTTCAGTGCCATGAGTCACTTTAAGGCATAGCTGAGAAACAAGACTGAAAATGACAGCTTGAGTTCACTTGGAATTCTTAACATTCAGATCGAAGAAAGCAAACAACTTCACACTGATGAAGTGATTGAGGAATTTGCATCCATGACAAACAGGAAGGTTAAGCTGCTTCTTCAAAAATCAGCACGATGTCAGCAAGACATCAGAGGGAAATTCTTTACTGAGACTGTGGTGGGGTCATGGAACAGACTGCTGGAATGGGTGTGGGAGTTGATTCATTGGACAAATTTAAAAAAAGCCAGGGTTACATACATGGGACTAACCAACAGGGGGCAGACAGAAAATGGAGGGCGGAGGTCTTCTTAGAGGGGGGAACTCAGGCAGACTAGATGGACTATGGGGTCTTTTTCTGCTGACAAATTTCTATGTTTCTATAATAAACTAGCAAAACCTGTATGATACTCTGATATTTTGCCCCATGCATTTTAAGTTCATAAGGAAGGACACTTTAAGGATCCCAGCACATGTCTGGGATAATGGTGTCTGACTGTCTGTTTTCCTGTAGGTTCCTGTAACCTTCCTAGCAAATATGCTGGGATAATGGTGTCTGACTTGTCTCTTATTTGCTATGGGGTTCTATAACTTTCCCAGCAGATCTACTGGGATAATAGCATCTGATGTGTCTCTTG
Organism: Neoceratodus forsteri; assembly: GCA_016271365.2. Taxonomy (NCBI): domain Eukaryota; kingdom Metazoa; phylum Chordata; order Ceratodontiformes; family Ceratodontidae; genus Neoceratodus; species Neoceratodus forsteri. The sequence goes on along the minus strand of CM028133.1, from coordinate 1,027,252,947 downwards.
TTAGATCTAGGGTCCTGTAACCTTCCCAGAACATCTGCTGGGATAATGGTGCCTGACTTGTCTCTTATTTGCTCTGGGGTCCTGTAACCTTCCCAGCAGATCTACTGGGATAATGGTGTCTGATGTTTCTCTTATCTGATCTGGGGTCCTGTAACCTTTCCAGCAGATCTGCTGGGATAATAGTATCTGTCTGTTTTCCTCTGGAGTCCAGTAATCTTCACACTTTCTTTGGGATCCTTAACCTTCCCAGCAGATCTACTGGGATAATAGTATCTCTCTTTCCGTTGTCCTCGGTTGTCCAGTGACCACATTTTTCCACATGTACCAATAAATCGAGGTCATGATAATCAGGCTTTTTAAACATATCTTTCACCATTAAAATGCAGGAAAAGCCTCCATTTGAAGGTAAACATTTCAACATTTTCCGGGGGGGATGCCCCCGACCCCTGCTTTACATAGAAACATAGACTTTGACGGCAGATAAGGACCACTTGACCTATCTAGTCTGCCCATTTCCCTACCTACAGGATAGGCCACAGATCCTAGTTAACCAACAGCCTATTTCTTCCTACCCCCCACAAGAATTGCCTTATGTCTGTCCCATGCATTCTTGAATTCTCCCACAGTTTTAGACCCCACAACCTCCTCAGGAAGGCTGTTCCATGCATCCACTACCCTCTCTGTGAAATAATACTTCCTCACATTGTCCCAGAACTGCCCCATCTTTAAATTGTGTCCCCTTGTTCTTGCACGTCTCTTTTTCTTGAAATATGCTACCCTCTTGGACTTTGTTGATTCCACTGAGCTACTTAAAAGTTTCTATCATGTCCCCCTTCTCCCTTCTTTCCTCAAGGGTATACATATTAAGCTCCTTTAGTCTCTTCTCATACGGCTTCTCTTGTAGACCCTGCACCATTTCAGTTGCCCTCCTCTAGACTGCATCTATCTTGTCTATGTCCTTGCGGAGATGGGGTCTCTAGAACTGGACACAGTACTCCAGATGGGGTCTCACCAACTGTCTGTACAGAGGGATAACAACTTCCTGTTTTCTGATGCTGATGCCTCTCCCTATGCATCCCAGTATACCCCCAGCCCTCCCTACTGTCTTATCACATTGTTTGCTAAATTTAAGGTCATCTGATACGATTACCCCCAGGTCCCTTTCCTTTTTTGTTGTTGTTACTACCCCCATTTTGTATTCTTCCCCTGGGTTCTTGTTTCCCAGGTGCATTCTTTTGCACTTCTTTGCATTGAATCCTAGCTGCCATACTTCTGACCATTCCTCCAACCTCGTCAAGTCCCTTTCCATCCTTTCCACGCCTCCTTGTGTATTAACCCTGTTGCAGATCTTTGTGTCATCTGCAAAGAGGCATACCTTTCCTTCAGTCCCTCTGCAATGTCACTTATGAAGACATTAAAAGGACTGGATCCAATACTGAACCCTGCAGTACCCACTAGTAACCCCTCTTTCTTCAGAGTGGACTCCATTTACAATTACCTTCTGTGTCCTGTTGTCCAGCCAATGTTTTACCCAGGCTACCACCCTGGGACCCACTCCCAGGCTGGTTAATTTGACTATTAATATTTTGTGTGGGACTGTGTCAAATGCCTTGCTAAAGTCTAGGTAGGCCATGTCCACAGCCCCTCCCTGGTCTACTACTTTGGTCACCCAGTCAAAGAAATCTATTAGATTCGTCTGACATGACCTTCTCGCTGTGAACCCATGGTGTCTTGGGTCCTGTGCCCCACTGGCCTCTAGGTACTCAACTATTCTTTCCTTCAGAAGTGACTCCATCACTTTCCCTACCACAGAGGTCAGACTGACAGGTCTGTAGTTTCCTGCCTCTGTCTTGGTCCCACTTTTGTGAAGGGGAATCACATCCGCCTTCCTCCAGTCCTCGGGTACCACCCCATGCTCCCATGATTTATTAAAAAGAGTTGCTGGTGGTTTCACTAGTTCCCACCTTAATTCTTTTAGAATTCTGGGGTGAATTCCATCAGGCCCCATGGCTTTGTCCACTTTCAGTTTTAGGAGTTCTTATAAAACCCTTTCTTCTGTGAAAGGACTGGGATCGACCCGCCTATCAAGAGTGCTTCTGTTAATTGGATTAGGCACTTCCCCCTCCTCTTTTGTGAATACTGAGCAGAAATATTCTTTCAGTATCCCTGCTTTTTCACTGTCCCCCTCTCCCCACCCACCGTTCATTCTATTCAGCCTCACTATCCCTCCCTTTGTCTTTCTACGCTCGCTGATGTACCTGTAAAAGGTTTTATCCCCCTTCTTGACCGAGTTGGCTATCTTTTCCTCAGTTTGGGCCTTTGCTATTTTGACTTCCCTCCCTGCTTCCTTCTGCCTTAACTGGTACAGCTCTCTGTCCTGCTCCTTCTGTGTTTCCTTATACTTCCAGAATGCTATATTTTTCTTCCTGACTTTCACAGCCACCTCTTTTGAGAATCATAGTGGCTTTTTCTTTCATTTTGATTTGTTTATTTGCTTCACACAAAGGCTTGTTGCCTCTGTGATGGCAGTTTGATGATTCCCCATTGTTGCTCCACATCTCCTTCTAACCTGTTTGCTAGTGCTTTTCTGAGGCACTCTCCCATCTTGCCAAAGTCAGCTCTCCTGAAGTCCAGTACCCTCACTTTTGTATGGCTTGACTCTGTAGCCAAGTTTAACATGAACCACACCGTTTGATGGTCATTTGTTCCCAGATGGCAACCCACTTCTTGATCTGAGATCCTCTCACTGCCCCCGTTTGAGAGTATGAGGTCTAAGATTGCTCCCTCATGAGTGGGTTCCGAAACTAGCTGTCTGAGGCCTGCCACCTGTAGGGCATCAAGAACGGCCCTGCTCTTGGATGTGGCTGCAACAAATTTGCTCCAGTTAACATCTGGCATATTCAGGTCTCCCATCAACAGTATCTCCCCTTTCTCAGCCATTCTAAGAATGCCTTCAATCATATCCTTGTCCATTCCCTCCCCATGACATGGGGGTCTGTACACAACCCCTGGGCGGATTGTGGTGCCCTTTCCAGTCTCCAAGATGACCCACAGTGCCTCCTCTCCTCCTTGTTTACTCTTTTGTTCAGTTGCTTTTATCCCTTCCTTTACATAGAGAGCTACTCCTCCTCCTCTTCTCCCCTGCCTGTCTCTCCTGTAGGTTATGTACCCTGGTATGTTAACATACCAGTCATGGTTCTCTGTGTACCATATTTCTGTGACTGCTACGATATCCAGGTATCCCTCTTCCATCAAGGCCACCAGCTCAGGGAGCTTGTTGCCCAGACTATGGACATTGGTACTCATTGCCCTCCATTTCCTGATGGCCTTACTCCTTTTTGCCCTATTCCTGTCCTTCTTGCCTTTGTCACTTTCTCCATTTACCCCTGCCCTTCTCCCTATCGACACCTCTATGTCGGTGTATACCGCACTCACTACCGTGATTTTTTTTTGGGGGGGAGGCTAGGACTTCCCTGCTCCTTTCCAGTGCCTCCCCCCTTGGCTAGTTTAAATGCTTGCCAATGAAGCATTTAAACCTATCACCTAGGATCCTGGTTCCCCTCCTGGACTGATGCAACCCATCATGCCAGTATAGGCTTGCATCATTCCAGGTGGACCCCCAGTCCCCAATGAAGCCAAATCCCTGAGCTCCATACCAGTTTTTCAACCACTGATTGAATCTCATGGTGTGGAACACCCCAGCCTTTCCTATGCCATAGATGGGCAGCACCTCCGAGAAGGTTACCATGCGTGCTACTTGTCTAAGGCCCCTCCCCAATTCCACAAACTCTTCCTGCACTTCTCTAATCCCCTTCTTAGCCAGGTCATTTGTCCCTAGGTGGACAATGATATCCAGTTCCCTCCCCTGTGCAGCTGCTTCAGCAATCCTGAGGATTCACTCCCTGTCCCTCCAAGCCATGGCGCCAGGCAGGCACCTTACCTCCCTCTCCCCTTCCTCCCTCAGTTCTACCTTCCTAACAATGGAGTCCCCCACCAGGAGTCATTTCTTTCCCTGTGGGGTCCCCTGTCACCCTCCTGTGGGTCTCCTTTGTGGAGGTTCCCAGCATCCTCCGTGGTCTCCACTGCGGGTGCCTCCATAGAGGAACCACACTTTGCCAGAATGGCATAGGAATTGTAGAGAGGTACAACTGGAGGGATGCACCTCTCTTCCACCACCCTCACCCTCCCTGAGCCCACTGTGGTTCAACCGCTCCTCTTTCTTGGCAATCTCTGAGGCAACGGCAGTGGCACTGGTGATCCCTGGATGGAAGAGGAAGTCCCACAAATCCTGGCCAACTCAGCCTGGAGATGAGCAACCTCCTCCCTCAGCCCAGAGAGGTGCCTGCAGATGGGACAATACCACATCCTCCAGAACGTCTCCCAGAAGACTGCTGCTCCACAGCCACTGCACTGCACCACTCCCATCATCTTATTTCTGGCCCCTTAACTGTTTGTAATCCTTACTCTTTCCTCTGTTTTTTTCTCTCTCTCTCTCCTTACTTTCTGCCTGTGTGCCCTTTAAGCTCCTGATTGTCCTGTTCTGAGACAAGAATATCCTATATTTCTCAGTAGACCCCTTACTTCTTCAGAGGCAGGCCTCCAGCAGCTAGAGGGGAATGGAGAGCTACTCTTGCCCTTCTAGGATGGTGGGTCTTTGGTGGCTCTGTGATCACTCACTTACTGCTCCCAAACAGGAAGTTCCTGTTGTCAGTCAAATTCTGTGCCTATAAAAGTAGAGCTAGCTTTGGGCGGGAGGGTGGAGGGGAGGGAAGGAGGGCAATATAGTCCCAGTAGAGAAGTCCAGTCACACAGCAGTCCTTTCTCCTGGTGTCTTCTGCCAAGCTACTAGCAAAATCTTTCTAAGGCAGTCTTTAAATGTAGCTTCCTTCTAGCTAAGCCACTCCCCCTACTTACTAGATCTTTCTACAAGTAATTTAAACCTCACAGCTATCAAGTCCTTTCAATCACCTGAGATTTACACCTAGATAACTGTTCAGATAACCATTCAGTTCAGTTAACTCAGACAAATGCACTCTTTTTTTTTTATAAGATTTTAAGTGTGGAGCATTAGCCCCTCCAACTTTACATCTCTAGTGATGCCCCTGCCAGTATCAAGGCTGCTGAACATCATTGCCAGTGTGAAGGTATACAGTGAGGCAGTGTTGTGAGGGCTACTTACTTTTCTAACTTTTATTTTATTGTTTCAGAAAAACAAAACTACAGAACGGTTCATACATATAGTTCATAAGCAACAAGCTAGTACATACAGAGAATGTTGCTAATCACATTTATTAACCATCTACTCTTTTAACTGAGGAGTTGGGGAATCCTATAAAACTTTATAAATTAAAGAGATTGCCCAAATTGCCAGCCACTTTAATGCCAAGGAAAAAAATATATTCTAGTGATAAATAAAATGCCTACACTGCCAAACAGACCCTACTGCAAGTGAAGACCAGGATTGAGTGGTTCACACTATAGACTTCCACGTTGTATAATGATTTGTTAGAAGTTAAGATTAAACATTTAACAGTCATATAAGCAATAATTTGAAGATTTCACAGGAGTCAGACAATAGTGGGCAGTTGCAGATTTAAAATGTTCCATATTCACGGCTTTAGTATTAAATTTGGATAGGCAGGGCTAGAGACTGCGTTGGTGCTAACAGCCCCCCATTACATAGTCCGCTTTGTGGTAGCACTATAGAAAATCCTCTGCCCATCACATTGCCCACATCTGAAACAGAAACACAGTCACAAAAGTTCAGTACCTGAAGTAAGACCCACACTGATATGAATACACATACCCAATAAAAGTTTGCATTTTTAACAGCTGCTGAAACTCCCTCATTCTGCATCAGACTCCTCCTCTGGTGCTTCCCAGGCCACATATGTTTTGTCAGTTTTTGTGATTTAACAGCCAGCATCTTTTGAATTATTATATTGAAATGTTTGATCTCCATACGCTACATGCAATTAGGCAGGCATCAAAAATGAATGCACAATGCCCAAAGCCCACATGGTTTGTTGAAGGCCTGGGTAGCAGAAATGGAGTTAGCATGATCGGTACAAAATGTCGACATTTTAAAGCCCTCTGGTAAATTCAGTGTTTCCTCATCCATGTTTTTAGGAAAGATAGTAAGGAGTGATAAAATGAGGTCTTGACGATGGAGGACACATGATGTTTCAGCATCAGCCCCTCGTCAAAAATAATGCCCAGATTTCACACCTGTTCAGAAGTCATCAGCTGGCTGCCACCGAGCCATAGCCCAGATGGCCATCCAGCCAAAGGCCCCTCTACCAGATGACCCAGGTCCACAACCAACACCTTAGTCTTGTCCGGATTCAACCTCAGCCAGTTGGCACTCATCCAGTCCTGGATCTCAGAGAGGCAATTGTTAAAATTTGAGATAGCTCTATCTTGATCGGGCACAAAAGACATGTACAGCTGAGTATCATCTGCACAGCAGTGAAAACTCAGCCCATACCATCTTACAATTTCTCCTAACGGCACCATATACACCTCGAACAACTTGGGTGACAAAACAGAGCCCTGTGGCACCCCACAAGACAGGAAGACAGGGTCAGAGGAATATATCCCTGATACCACTCTCTGCAACCTGTCCATGAGGAAAGAATGAAACCATCTGAGGACTGTACCAGACAGTTCACAGATCAGCCACAGGCATTCCAGTAGCACCTCATGGTAAACGGTGTCAAATGCTGCAGAGAAATCGAGGAGAGCCAAGATGGGACAGCTCTTCTGATCTCTTGCTATCAGGAGATCACGGAGTACCCAAATTAGAGCCATCTCAGTACTATGCCTCTTCTGAAATCCTGACTGGAGAGGATCGTAGACATCGTGGATGGCAAGATGATCGTCCAGCTGCAGCACGACCACCTTCTTGATAACCTTACCCACAAAGAAACAGATGTTCAGAGCTCTCAGAGCGGGACATTCTGTGAGTTACTGTGTTCAGAGTTCTCAGAGTGGGGCATTTAGTTACTGAATGACTAAAAGTCACACCCTGAAAGCTCTGAGTTTTTGTCTGGTTTTTTTATGCCGTATTGGTCATGATCGGGATTCATGTCTCATGACATGACTTGAATTTCCAGGGGGTGGTGGGTGGAGGTGTGTGTTCAAGACATCCCCACCCCCGTCAGTCTAACACTCTGCCTTGCATTTTTAAATGTTTGGTTCATTTACACATGACTGGCTGCAACAACTCTTGTTCCAGAGCTCAGCCTATTGAAGTGGCAGTGGGTGGGTTACACAAACTTGCACACCATGAGGAGCGTTGAAGTGTAAAATCAAAAAGCATGTCTGTCTCCACTTTGTTCTCTTTTCCTCCACAGCATGCAAGAGAGAGTGTTTGCTAGTTAGCGGCAGCACCCTGAATGTGCAACATGCGGATGCATCGGTGTTACACAGTGCCCCCACCTCATTGATCGCTTCAGTTGACACAGACATCAAATCCGCCATTTGAAGGAACTTGGAAGCCAGTATAGAGACCGAGGTGAGTGCAAGTCAATGCATCTGTTTATCCATTGCTCCCTGTCCACTGCGTACTCAGCTGAGTTTGAGGAGCGAGTTTTAGATGTGTTGCATGAGCCAAGCTAATGTATACTTCATTTACCCTGGATGCTGATAAATACAGGGGTAACAACTGGTTCTGCATATGATTACTATTTCATATTAAAAAAATCTTTACTTTGTGAAGGCCACTGTCTGCAGGCATATAAGCCGGTGTACTGATATAACTCTCATATAATAAATATCTTGGTGTTAAGAAAAAACAGAAGCTCACAGAGCCATAACAGACATAGGACCTGCAGATCAAGGAAATGAAGTTTCCCTGCAGCTGGAAGAGACTGAACTAGTGTGAATGGGCTGGATTTTCAAAGTGTGGTGCAGGACTTGTATAGAGCCCTTCACCATGACACTTAGGTTTTGGTTGGGTGCCAAACCCCTTTGCCGCAACTGCACCTGATTTTACAATCTCAGGCGCAGTTACGACAGTCTGCACCATTTATGGCAGCTTGCACCAAATATCTGGTGCAAGCTCTGTGAAAACAACTCTTGGGATTGCTGCAAGATAGACTACAGAAAGGTGGTCTAACCTGCAGCAATTTGGTGCATGGGATAGAAAATCCCAATCCCCTTCAGGAGACTGCCACAAGCCCCGTGCGCCGTATGTTCAGTGCACCAAGGGACTGTGGCATTCTCGAACTTTCAAAACTGCAGCCCAATGTATCTGGGAATGGGGCTATCAGATGGTATGCAGTTAAGTAATTTATAACTTCATTGACATTTATTGTTGTCGATTTCTTTCTAGAGTTTGCTTGACACAGTGTTCTGTTTAGAAAGAAACAGTTTAGTGTAGGTTCTTTTAATAGTTCAACTGTGTAAAGGAATGGCTATCAGGATTCAGTATTCCAAGAGTGTCGGGGGAATGGTGGCGGTGAGATGGCAGCAAATTTCAGTTTCACTGCTGACTGGCTAACACCGATCCCTTAATAACTTGTTGGTTATTAAGGAATGGAACCTGGTTATTACGGTGTTAGAAAGTGGCGTCAGTCCAATCAGTAAATGGGCTCACCAGTAATTATATGTGGTTTATATACAGTTTCACTATAAATTAGATTGAAGATAGTGACATATACATGTCAAAGAAAATAAATCATTGTGCTGATTACTTGGTGCAATTTTTAAGGTGTTTATGAAGGTGTGAGGCCTGCTGCTGATTTCGAATACAATAACCAGTGCCTTGATTGCACTGTTGATCAGTCATGTTTCATATGTTTTTTCCCCACTGTAACTGGGTAAAATGGCAGTGAACAGAGTATCTGTCTATATGTCCGTCTGTCTTTTTGTCTTTTGTGCTAAAATAAACAGAGTATCTACCTTACTCTGTCCGGTGTTTATTTCTTGTTACGTTTGTAAGTATAATTTACTGTATGTTCTTAAAAACAGCAGAATATACAATAAAAATTTGATATACAACAACATACAGTTTAAGTTACATAAATACAGAAACAGACAGAGCCAAAATCTGTGATTTTCACCAGCCCTTATAATAAACAAAAATCTACACCACTGTTCATACGGAACAATCTTGATGTCCCTATAGAGCAGGTCTGTACCTTTAAGTACCTTGGAATAACCTTTGACAGTACCTTATCTTTTTTGTGAGCATATCAGCAATGTCTCCAAGATATTTAACTCAAGACTAGGGATCCTTTACAGGCGCAGATGGAGCGTGCCCCTGTTGCACCACTGACAGCCCTGTTCAACCACTCAATGGAGAAAGAGTGGTTCTGGGGGACTACAGAAGTACAGATGTAGTCCCTCATCACAAAAGTGGTAGCAGGGAGGAGGCTGGCAATTACAGGCCAGTCAGCCTGACTTTGGTGGTGAGGAAATTAATGGAATCACCACTGAAGGAAAGGATTGTGGAATATCATGAATACAGTGGCTTACAAGATCCAAGGCAGCATAGATTCACTGAGGGAGGTCATGTGAAACAAATCTGATAGATTTCTTTGACTGGGTGACCAGGGAATTAGATCTGGGTGGAGCAGTGGATGTAGCCTACCTAGATAGTAAGTTCTTCAACACTGTTCCACATAGGAGACTCATAAACAAGCTGAGCAGCCTAGGAGTGGGTCCAAAGGTGGTAAACTGAATAAGGAATTGGTTAAGGGACAGGAGACAGAGAACAGTGGTAAACGGAGTTCAATCTAAGAAGGGAGGGTGACCAGTGGGGTGCCACAGGAATCAGTACTGGGATCAATCCTCTTTAATGTCTTTATTAGTGACATTGCAGAGTGGCTAGAAGGGAAGGTATGTCTTTTTGCTGATGACACTAAAATCTGCAATAGGGTAGATTCTCCGGGGGTGGTGGAAAAAATGATTGGAGAACTAAGAGAGCTAGAGGAGTGGTGAAGAGTGTGGCAGGTAAGTTTCAATGTGAAGAAGAGCAAAATCATGTACCTAGGGCACAGACACCCAGGGACAGAATACAAAATGGTGGTGTAGTATTAATGACCACCAAACAGGAAACATACCTGGGGGTAATCATATCTGATGACCTTAAGGTGGCCAGACAGTGTGATAAAGCAGCGGGGGGAGCTAGTGGAATGTTAGGGTACATAGCGAGGGGTATCACCAGCAGAAAGAGACGTGGTTTTACCACTGAATAGATCACTGGTGAGACCTCACCTAGAGTACTGTGTCCATTTTTAGAGACCACATCTCTGGGAGGACATAGACAGAGTAGGGATGGTCCAGAGGAGGGCAACTAAAATGGTGCAGTGTGTGCATCAAAAGCCCTGTAAGAAGAGACTAAAGGATCTCAAAATGTACACCCTGGAGGAAGGGGGGTATGATAGAGACTGTCAAATACCTCATGGGTAGCTGGCCTGGTGGCAGTGAGGGCTGAAGGCTCCTAACTTACCTCGTGCCACGGGTTTGGGTATGAGCTTGGGTAGATGGGGGTCAGCAGGGAAAGAGAGGATTGAGCATACAATGAACTGGTCTCCTATCCTGGGGAGGAGGGGGTTCAGTCCTGCGATGCTAGTGGCACGCCATGGAGATGGGGTGTGTAGCAGTCGGGGACTACAAGAAGGGGCCGACATTAGGCAGCCTTCCAGCTGGCATGTGCAGAATCATGCACGCTGCATGATGACAGCACTGCCCATCCTGCATCATGGGGGGGGTGTAACAGAACAAGCAGAAATTCACCGGCTCTCGGGGAGGCAACGGTGGACCCTAGTGGCTGAAGCCCACACACCCAGTGCCGGCTCCGACCCCTGACTTGACTCTTCATGGTCCTTCCCCCCTCCGTGGGCCGGGGCAGAGGGGGGAGGACCCAGCAAATGATGCCTCAGTAAGGGCGAGGAGTTAAGGCAGGCAGTGGAGGCAGGTGTCAAGAGGGCCATTTGAGAGATGTCTCGGAGAGCTGGTGTCAGGAGGTAAAAATAGAATTGAAAAAAAAAAAAAAAAAAAATACCATATGGGTATAAATAAGGTTCAAGAGGGAAGCATTTTTCAGGAAAAAAGATGCTCAAGAACAAGAGGACCTGCTATGAAGCTGGAGCGAGGTAGACTCAGAGGAGATGTGAAGAAGTACTTCTTCACAAAAAGAGTGGCGGAAGCCTGGAATAGTCTCCCAGTGGAAGTGATGGGGACAAAAATGGTCACAGGATTCAAGAATGCATGGGACAGGCGTAAATGAACCTTAGTGGTAAGAAAAGGGGGGGGGGAGCTGGAGATCAAGTAGGGTCTGCAGTGTAACAGTAAGTAGGGAAAATGGGCAGACAAAGTGGGCTAAGTGGTCCTTATCTGCCATCAAATTCTGTTTCTAGAACTCCCAACCCCCACCCCACAAGCCGCAAATGGAAAAGGCATTAGGGTTTGGGGTCTTCTGACTCGGCAAATCAGTGGTGGGGTCTTCCCTTGGGTTATTTTCAAATCCCTGCTGAAACACCATTTCTGCCACAAGTGTGAAAACACATTTCAGCCAAAAGAAAGATTGCAGTTGTCATATTCATGAGGTGGTGTGAAAAAATGGTTGTGTTGAAAATTTGCGGTCAAAATATTGAAAATTATCAGAGTTATGAGTGCATGTTGAAAATGTTCAAGGCAAGCTCATAACTTAGTTGTTTTTTAATATGTTTTAACTTTATGTTCATTAAAACATTTTAAGTAGATAAAGGGTACTACACAATGTACATTACAAACACATTAACAATAGCTGCATTTGGATTAACAAATAATAGAATTTTCCATACTTTGTTTTCATAAACCCAGGCATTTGCAAGAATAGATCTCTTATCAATATGGTAATTACAGAACCATCTGTTCTCCTCTGTTCTGGTGAAACTTCTTCAGAACTAATGTGAATTCATTAATTAATGCCTATCTGCATTTACCTTGAACAAAATTACTTAGGAAACACTTGTCTTAAATTCATATTGGGGCCTATTCACAAAGGTGTGTAACATAAGGGGGTGCACAGCTGCACGGCACACAAACCCCTGTGAGGACGCGGTATTCACCAACAGGAGCACAAAGTGCCCGGCAGGAAGGGGCGGGGATCAGGGAGGTATGCAGACACATGCAGGGTGGGCCAGAGGATGTGCAGGAACAAGGGGCTGCCCCTTGATCCTGCCATATATGGAGGTGCGGAACAGCTGCATGGGTGACATAACACATCAAGCGGATATATGATGGAGGCAGAAGACACACAGGTGAACCAGGACCTGGCACATCAGATAGCCGCCATGCCACCGCAGCCCACATTGGCCACCAAGATGGGCATACAAGTCAGTGGGAGAGGGAGGTGTTCATGGTCCACCAACTTCAGCAGAGCACAGGTGGCCATACTGGTAATGGACATCTGCCAGCACTATGATGTCCTGTATGGGACACGGTCCCTGTACAGCCCCACGGAGACCAAGGCATGGCTATGGCTGGATATCCAGGTGGTGATCAATGCTGCAGGACCAGAGGCCTGCACACTCTCTGTGATCAAGCACAAGTGGTGGGACCGCCGGTCACAAGTCAAGAAAAAGCTGAGCCAGGCACAGCAGTCATACGGCACCACAGGTGGTGGACCACCCCCACCAGACCCCCATTGACACCAATCAAGAAACTTGTGGTGGACACCATTAGTGATGTCATGAGGGACATGGAACCCAATGGAGTGGATAGCATGAGAGGTGAGCATCATGCACATGGGCACACATCACATCTCCCACCCACAACACACACAGAGCATACTGACCAACTGTGCACCTCTCCCCACAGTGCTTGATGATGACAGCCCCAGAGAGGGGCCATCATGCCACAGCACAGGGACATGGCAGACAGCAACAGTGGAAGGTGGTAACGGTACAGTCACCATGCCTGGTGCCATGGTACCACCACCAGTGCCAATACTGATGGCTATATGTTACTCCCCAACAGATGGCAAGCAGAAAGATGCACAACTAGTGCAGGGGGATGCTACCAAGCTGCTGGCACACACTGACACCAGCCAGGGCAAGGTCATGCAGCCAAGATACATGCCCGAGTCACAGAGGACCACTAACGCAGAGCACACAGCATTTCAGACCCTCCCCACGAGGACAGCCAGACAATGGAGGTTATGGTGTTGGAGAGACAGTGCACACCAATGGTGGCCGTAAGCAGCATCAACCGACCAGGAACCCAGGACACTGACACAGTCCCCAGTGAGGCCCCTGACACACACAGCTCCCCTGCAACTGCCCCGGATGATGAACCAGGAACATCAGCAGGGCCACCGCCTGCCAGACAGGCATGCCAGACACAACCAAGTGGCCCACTTCAGACCTACTACCCTGCCCTGCATAGGCTGAAGCAGGACCATCTACAGGCCACCAGGGAGAACATACCAGCCCTGGAGTGACTCAGAGAGGTGGTGGCTGGTGCCATACATGCCCAGCAGAGGCTGGCCAACAAGGTTGCTGCCAACATCTGTGCCCAGGACAGGCTGGATGACGAGGTCATTACCGGTGTCTGTGCCCAGGTGAGGATGGGCGACGAGGTCACTACAGGTGTCCGTGCCCAGGAGAGGGTTGCTGACGTGATGGCAGACAGCCGACCACAGACGCACCTGCCTGCATCCGTGGAGGACACCATGCATGGATACCTCCCTACAGCATCCAGTGCCACAGGCCCTGCACATGCCAGCCAGCCCACCAGTGCAGCAGGCCATGCCAGTGCTGCACCCACTGTTCAGCAAGGGAGGTTCCCCCACCATGTGTGCGCCAATCAGAGCGTGCCACACAGCCACCAGTGGAGGCCATGCCACAGGGCATGGCACACCACACTGGCACAGGCTCCAAAGGATGCACCCATGGTAGATGCAGTGTATAACCTGGACAGCCACATCCACATCCTGTCACTGCACAACACGCATCCCGGGATGCACACTACATGCACCACACACTGCAGTGTGCACACATGTGGCATGGACACAGCATCACATGCACGTAATGCACCAATCACACATGGCTGCACAGCAGCAGCATGCATCACAGGGCACATATACACAATCACAGGGGCCATGCATTGATGGGCATGGCACACAGTGGGCAGGAACATGGCCGGCCAAACCAACATGGCCACATGTGTGCTCAGCTTGGCAGTGTTATCATTGCACACATGGTACCACACCCTACTGGCCAAACGTTCCATGCACCACATGGTAACATACAACACGAGCTACAATGCAGTCTGCCACAGGTGCATCCCATGGGTGATGATGCCCACTGCCAGTAGCATGGGGTGCTACAGGCTGTGGTGCATTTGGGGCTGCAGGGAGTGCAGGCAGGGGCTCATCAGTGGGTGCAGGAAGTCAATAATGCACATAGGCCGGCCCGTCGGTGCAGCAGTAGGGCTACCGCTTGCGACGCCAGCAACCCGGTTTCGGGAACAGACTCGGGCGGCTGGAGGGTCGGCTGGGGGGAGAAGGATTGAGCACCCATGGGCTGCTCTCCTTCTCCAGGTGGTGTGGGATGCAGGTCCCGCTGCGATACCGCCACCTGGGTGACCACAGGTGGAGGTGCAGCGAAGACAGCATACAAAAGGGAGGGAGGACGTCTGCTGGGAGCTGGAGCGCTAGCGCGTTCTCACGTGCATCGCTCCTTGGTCCCCCATGCGTGCAGATGTCCTGTGGGCAGGGAGAAAAAATGGAAATACCCTGCTCCAGATTCCGGTAGATGGGACCTGGTCGTCCCAAGAAAACCCATAACCAGGCTCTTGAGATGGGGCCAGCTGACCTCCCGACGCACACTTGAGGTGTGAGAGAGGGTAAGGGGAGACCCCTCTCGTCCCCACCTGGGGGGTAAACCGTGGCAGGATGGGGGTAGGCAGCTGGTACCCGGAATGGAGGTACCTGGGGCGGGACTACAGGAAGCGCACGACCTTGGGATCCCTGAAGTGAGGTTCCTGGGGCAGTGAGAAGGGGGGCATAAAAATAGTAAATATAAAAAAAAACAATGCACACAGATGCTATGCAGCATGAAACAGGCAGTGAACACTCTGCAGGCCACGCCTGGCATCAGCATCATTATGTCACCACTGTGGTCCAGGCAACAGAACCACATCCTCAGGAGGCCTATGGTGCATTCCACGATGTTGCATGCTCTCATGTGGGCTTGGTTGTAGGCCTCCTCTGCAGGGTGCTGTGGTGCCAGGTACAGCCTCAGGTGGTATGTTTGCAGAGGATCACAGGTGTCCCCTCTAGCAGTGACAGTAACAGCATTAGTACTGTGCCAGTGCCACACAGTGACGCATGTTCCATTGACAGCCATGGACTGTGCTCACCTATGATCCAGCCATACCCATCCAGATGTGTGCAAGATGACACTTGAGCACGCTGTTGTCAAATATGTAGGTGTCATGGCATGGCCCAAGATACATCGCACACACGTTTTTCAGGATGCCCTTGGTGTCACACACATCCTGGCAATTAACACTGTGGTACCCTTTCCGATTCTGATATGCCTCTTCATTCACCGCTGGCATCAGGCTTGCCATGTGTATACAGTCAATTGCCTCTACTGTGTTTGGCATGCCATATAGATCATATAATGTCTCTATTGCCACCCTGATGTCCCACTGCATTATGGAGAACCATAGGTGGCATGCCAGGTATCGCAACAGCCCATCTGTAACCTGATGCAGTGCCTAGGACACCAATGACTGGCTCACACCAGTGACATCCCCCATGACCCTCTGGAACATTACCATGGCATAGTATTGAAGGGCACATAGGATCTTCATCTCTATGGTCATGGCCATGGACCACTGCGTGCATGGCTTGACATGGTCCTCGACAAGTCCGCATATGTACTGCAGTAAGGCACAGTCAACATGGTACCACTGCAGACATTCAGTGTCCAACAGCATGTGTGCCTCCAGCCGGTGCCGGAACATGCGTGGTCAACTGCGATGGTCATTGGTCATGGTGCTGCGTAACGGCATCCTCGATGAAGACTATGTTCAGCTGTGCTCCAGGGCACATGGTGTCTGGGTGGCCACCACTGTTGTATGGGGTCAGCACTCACTGCCTCTATGCAGGCAGGTGGCAGTGTGAGGTGCATGGCTGCTCACAGATGGCACACACTTTAAGGGGTGTCTACGGCACACGTGGGAAGGGTGTGTGCTGCGTACACCACCAAGCTGATGTAATGCATGTGCCTGGATGCCACATTTACTGCAGTGACAATAGTGACCATGGGCGGTAGTGTCGGTGGCAGTGGCGGTAGGTGTGGCCTACCTAGACATCTCATACATGCATCCTCGACCTGCTACCATGACGAATTGCCAGTTGGGGCACTATGGGAGGTGCTGGAAAGGCCAAATTTAAGTATGATGGCACATGTGTGTAGGTGTGCAGGGTGTTGTCAGAGGGAACAGGACTAATGTGTTGCACTGTGCTGTGTGTTCCAGGCAACATGGGACAGGCCAGCATGGATGGTGGTGGAGCAGTTGAATCTGGGGCTAGGGGGGCATGGACCTGGTGGTGGCCCCCAGGAGACAGCTCCCACTGGACATGCCCCCGTACCTCTCCCTGAAGATGTCCATGAAGGACATGCTGTACTATGATGACATTGGTGATCTGTAGGCCATCCATGAGCCATCTCAGGTAGGTGTTGTTCATATTCCGTGTGTGTGTGTGTGTGTGTGTGTGTGTGTGGTGGCTGCCCATTTGTCTCCCCATGTACTGATGTTTTGCTTCCAGCGTGTTCTTGTCATTGCAGTGGTACTGAGGTCCAGTAAGGAGGATCATCCTGGAGGACAGGTCCTTCACCAGCACTACCCCACCCCCTCTGTCATCCATCTCCAAGTCTGGGGAGTCTGACTGAGTACCCCTGCGTCTACAATGTGGCATTGGTTTTGGCTGAGTGTACTGTTCTGTACCATTCCATGTCCCCTACCCTTTCCCGCCCTACTGTTTAATAAACATTTTGTCACACTGCATCATCTGGGTCAGTGTCCCTCATTGCTGCCTCTGTGCTGCTTGGGTGGCCTTAGTTTGCATGGTATGCTGTCTGTTGCGGTCCCTGTGTGTGCTGTCCATGACCTTTTGCTATGGTGTTCAGCCCACGGCAATGGGTGCACCAGGCCAGTTAGCCACTGGACGGGTGGACCAAGGTCATTGGCTGTGAGCCTGTGTCCCCATTCATGCTGGGGCATGCTGTGCTGTGCTTTGTTGGTTGTGGCATGGCAGCTGTGTGTGTGTTTGGGTGTGCTAGTTTGGAGTGTGGGTCCCTGTTGTGCCTTCTTACTCACTGTGCCGCCATGCATGTGGGCCACACGTATTGTACAGTTGGCTGATGGCCTTCATGTTGCCCTGCCCTGGGTGACATCCTCAGTGGCCATGGCATCCCATGGCAAGCCACCTCTGTATTGCCCATTGCTGGTCAGCAGCACGTGTGTTACACGCCTGCCATTTACAGCTACCTTGTAGTCATGTAGTTAGAGTGCTGCGGTGGTACACAGATTTCAGTCGTGCATGCCTCCATGCATGCTCGTACGCTATACAATGAGGGTGGATTTCATGGCCATGCCTTTCTGCACCCACTGACCCCTTACAGCATGCATGTTCACGGGCTGGGTGTTCACGTGCTGCTATGCACGGTACATGCATGCCGCACAGGCGTACTGTATATGCCTGCTGCTCATATCCCACTATGTGCCATGCATGCATGCATGCTGTGCATAGCCCTATGCATCCTTCATGAATAGGTCCCATTGAGTATAAAAGGAATAGGACATGTCACCTTCATAATTTATTCCCATATCCCAAGCTTTTTCAGGGAACAAAGTCCCTCTGGTGGTTCATAATGTGAAACACCCAGCATCTCCATAACATTTCAAACTTTTCTAATTGTTGATCCAACTGGGCTGTTATTGTCTCCATTTTATAAATATCTAGTAGTAGGCCAGCCCGGTGGTGCTGAGGGTTGAGGCGCTGGATGCCACACCGGCGACCGGGTTGAGCGAGCCGGGCGCCGAGTCGGCTAAGGAGGGAGGAGAGAGTGGATCGAGCATCCAGAGGACTGCTCTTCTCTCTCGGGGAGGGATTCAGGACAGCCCGGCACCACAGCGGGCCCCAGTGGAGACCAGAGGCACTGCAACACTCAGGGCCAAAGAAGAGGGATGCAGAGCCACGACAGACATTCCAGATGTCATTGCACTTTCAGGCTCTGAGGGGAGTGAGAGAGAGGCATAACTACGGAAAAAAATCCCCACTGTGGGGATAGGAGATGGCACCATCAGTTCCTGGAAGCCACACTCCAAGGCTGAGCACTTCCCCTCATGCCCCCCCGACCGCCTGGCAATTCAGATTGTAAATAGAGCACCCTGGGAGGATAGGGTGGCCCACCTTGGAGGGTGCAGAGCCGGGAGGTCTGCCAGGTCAGTACGGGGTGAGATGGTAGTGTGCTTCAGGCAGGAGGCAGAGCTCCGGAGGATAGGTGGATGCCAGAGAGAGTTCCCCCAGCGGAGCAAAAATATAATTCGAAATAAATAAATAAATATCTAGTAGTAAGTTTTGTCCAAGGGAGATTGTGGGGATAAAAGAAGAGAACCAGTTCTTTGTTACTGCTTTTTTTGGTGCTAAAAGGCAAATATTCAGCAATTTTCTAGTAGGAGAAGAATGCAGAGGCCCTCTGAAATGGGAGAACAGAAATGTATGCACTTTCAATTGTATCTGTATACTGAGGATTTTGGAGAGTGATGTATTCAAGTTTGTAAAGAAGGGCTTCAATAAGGGACAGTCCCAAAAACATAGTCATGTCTGGCTGGAGAATGGCTGCAATTTCTCCAACATGCTTTTCCTCTACCAAGGATAAACTAACATAGAAACATATAAATTTTGCCAGTAAAGGACCTGTTGGCCCATCCAGTCTGCCCATTACACCCCTCTCTGTCTGGTTTATCTTACAATCTCTGTTTTTTGTCATTGTCATTTCTATTTAGCCCCAAATACTTGTCCCGAGCCTTCTTGAATTTGCTCACCAAATCTACCTCACCACCCATTCTGATAGCCTATTCCAAAAACCCACCACTCTCTCAGTGAAGAATTGCCCCCATATTTCCTCTAAACCTGCCACCTCCAGTTTGAATGCATGTCCCCTAGTTGTTTTGTTTTCACTCATCCTGAATACGCTTCCTTCCATCACCTTGTTTATTCCCTTCAGATATTTGAAGGTTTCTACCATATCCAACCCCCCCCATCTCCAGCTTGTACATGTTTAGTTCTTCCAGTTTTTCTTCATAAGACCTCCTGTGTAGTCCTTGAACCATCTTGGTTGCCCTTCTCTGGACCCTCTCCACCCTGTCCTTGTCACCCTGTAAGTGTGGCTTCCAGAACTGCACCCCATATTCCAGATGTGGTCTGACCATAGTTTTGTACAGTGGCAGGATCACCTCCTTCATCCTACTTGTAATGCCCCTCCCCATGCATGCCAACATCCTGCTTGCTTTCCCCACCGCCTTGTTGCACTGGTTCCCCACATTCAGGTTATCCGAAATGATGATCCTCAGGGCCCTTTCCTGCTCTGTTTCCTTCCTCCCCACCAAGCCAATATTTTGACCTTGGGTTCTTAAGCGTTATGTGCATAATTTTGCATTTTTTGCATTGAATTGCAGTTGCCACTTCCCTGACCACTCCTCCAGCCTGGAAAGATCCTCATTCTTTCCATCCCTCCCAGTGTGTCCACCCTGTTACAGATCTTTGTATCATCTGCAAATGGACACACCTTCCCATTCAGGCCTTCTGAAATATCCCCAATGTATATGTTAAACAGTATGGGACCCAACACGAACCCCTGGGGAACCCCACTCATCACTCCCCCCCCCTTCCTTGGCGTGCACTCCATTTATCACCACCCTCTGAGTTCTATCAGCCAATTCTCCACCCATTTTGTTAGTTTGCTCCCTATCCCTAAGCTGCCTAACTTGTTTATTAGTCTCCTGTGAGGGACGGTGTCAAAGGCCTTCCTGAAGTCCAGATAGGCCATGTCCACTGCCCCTGCCTGATCACAAATGTCCTTTGCTCCATCAAAGAATTCAATCAGGTTGGTCTGACATGACCTTCCACCTGTGAATCCATGCTGGTTGTCATCTATGAGCCCCTCTCCTCCAGATATTGTACCAACATTTCCTTCATAAGTGCCTCCATCAGCTTACCCACCACAGAGATAAGGCTGACCGGACAATAGTTGCCCGGCTCTTAGTGACATTGTGTTGCTGGGAATTGGAAGTATCTAGCAGAGATTTTCCATAAAAATTCCTTCCACACATGGGAAGTTGTTATGCAATGTACATATTGTAAGTGTTTCTTCCTTTCCCTTTTTTCAATATAATTGTGTACATCTCCTTCCCAGGCCCTTCTAATTGTTTCTTCAGAATCTGCATTTAACTACTGTATTGTGTCATGTATGTAAGAGATCGTGTGGGGGAGGGGAGCAGCATCTTCAATTACTGATTGTAGTACTGTTACTATTGGAAGAATGTCGACCCTTTCAAGGGAGGGAGTCAGGAGGGTCCCAACAAAGTCCACCACTTCTAAGTAACAGAATTTGTCATGGGGTCAAAGTAAGTACTATTCCTGTAGTTCCATAAAGGCCCGCAGAAACCCCACAGCCCACAGCCACAGAAATCAAAGTAGTTTTCTCCTGGAGTTTGCATATTTCTTCCTGGCCTCATAACCTACTGCCAGGGCCTACTGTCCTGGGACTACTGTGCTGCCTCAGAGCTTTGATTTTACCTGGGGATTTTACTGTGAGGACAGTTTGTTCATTTTAGCTGGGATTTTAGCCCTCACAGTCTATTGCACTGCCTCCTGTTGGGGTGCCACTACTGGACTCGTCCCACCCCCTACAAAAAAAAAGAAAGAAATGGAAAGTTATGTATTATTTTGGGCTGTTGAAAATTTGAAACGTAGTGGTGGTGTATTTCTTTGCTGTCTTTAATTGCTGCAGATTTAGTCTTGGCTTGTCTGACTTACCCTGTAGTTTGGGTGAGGGGTGTTAATTGTCTGGCCTCTGACCTCAGCTACGTGATAACTGGAGGTGGGGCTTAGTCAGAATTGAGGTAGCAAGTGAGTTTTGTTTTCTCAGAAGAAGCCAGAAGGGGAAGGAAACATATTCAATTCAGTGCTTTACAGTAACTGGTAATTGCTATTTTTCTTTTAAACTTAGATTGTGGGCTTTTAGTGACACTGTACTTTCATTGTTGTCTTTACTTAGAATTGTTTTTGGGCTGTTGAAAATTTAAAACATTGTGGTGGTGTATTTCTTTGCTGTCTTTAATTGCTGAAAATTTTCACCCCCTCCCCTTCCCCCAACTCTTAAGTATATGCCCTGTTAAATCTGATTGACAGGAGCTAAACACAGGGGATAGTAAGGGGTATGGAGTAGGAGGGGCATAAGGGGGAAGAAGTCCACCCTCAGCACAACAAGTGTTTTGACTCATTTATTTATTTATTGGTTTATTTTCTTTTTTAAAAGAAAAGTATCTGAGCATCAGTGGCAGGATTTTTAGGACAGTAAATTAATAAAAAGGGAACTAGGAGAGCTTCAGTAGCAGACAAGTAGTGGAATAGCAGTATAATTGCAGTATAATGTGGGGAGTGGTGCAATGCAGTGGCTGTGGGGCAGCCATATTCAGGCAGACCTTCTGGACACTGAGGTGCTGCCCTATCTGCATGCATCTCTCTGGACTGCGGGATGAGGTAGCCAGACTCAGAGCAGAAATAAACTGGGTCAGGAGTACCATTACCCCTGTCCAGAGACCACCCAGTCCAATGCAACTGCCTCAAAGGATGCCGAGAACGAGGAGCACTAGGATGACAGTGGGCTCAGGGAGGGTTAGAGCGGTCAGGCAGAGGCACATCCCAGATCCTATTCCACTCAAGAACTCATATGCCACACTGGCAAACAGGGACAACCAAATAGAGGTACCCAGAGAAGTGGAAGGAAAGGATGTGGAGGTTAGCCAAGGAGGTGACCTCAGCGGGGAGAGCAGTGGACCCAGAGGAGGAGGAGGTGAATCCTCTTGGGGGGCTCCATCATAAGAGGGATCCAGCTAGGAACACAGGAGGGGGAGGACAGGGAGGTGAGGTGCCTACCAGGTGCCACAGCATGGAGGGATGGAAGGAAGATCCTGGGGATCACTGGGAAGGCAAGACAGGAGGGTGAGCTGGATGTCATTATCTACCTAGTACTAATGACCTGGCAAATGGGGAGCCAAAGGAAGTTCAGGAAGAGTTTAGGAAATTGGGAGGGTCTCAAGCAAGTAGCTACTTCTGTCACTTTCTAAGTACTACCTGCGAGGCAAGGGGGCATGGGGCTGCACCAGGAACTTTAACTCATGGTTGAAGAACTGGTGCTGTGGAGAAAGGGTTTGGATTCATTGGTGACTGGGGACCCACCTGGAGGGATGGAGGTCTGTTCAAGCCTGACGGCCTGCATCAATCCTGGAGGGGAATCCAAGCACTCAATGATTAGTTTAAATGCTACATTGACAAGCATTTAAACTAGCAAAGGGGGGTGGCAGGTCAGCAAGGAGGGTACCTGACTTGCTCACCCCCACAGCTAGCAGTGGAACCAGTGAACCGGAGGAGGGCTATCTCTACAAAGCAGGTGCAAAAATGGAGATTAGTGCCCAAGAGGTGGATAGGCAGAAAAGGGCAAAATTCAGCAGAAGGGCAGACAGCAAGGAGAACCAGGGATAAAGGACAACCAAGGAAGGGGCAGGAGTAGAACACCGAAACAGTCTAGGGAGGTCAAATCATGGAAAGCCATGTGTGCCTATGCCAGGAGCCTTAGCAACAAGATGGAAGATCTGGAGGCTGTCATGGTGCAGTCAGACCTGGACACTGTGGCCATCACTGAAACCTGGTGTAATGATAACCACGACTGGGAGATGGCCATACCTGGCTACAACATATTCAGAAGAGACAGGGCAGGTTAGAAGGGGGGGGAGGAGGAGTGGCACTGTATGTGAAAAATGACATAAGGGCCACAGAAATCCAGGAGGAACAAAATGGGGGAGAGATACTGTGGGTTAAGCCGGAAAGGAAAATGGGGCCAGCCATCCGCACAGGTGTGGTGTATAGACCACCAGCCCAGGAGGAAGAAACAGATAGGGAGCTGATGCTAGCCATCCAAAGGATGGCAGACAAGGGTGAGGTAGTACTGGTTGGAAACTTCAATATTCCAGACGTGGACTGGAGCATCCCAGCAGCAGCAGCATCAACTAGGAGCAGATTTATCCTGGACTCCCTTCAGGGTGTCTTCCTCAAGCAACTGGTCATGGAACCAACTCGGCAGAAGGCAATACTGGACCTTGCGCTTACAAACAGGGACAGTGTGATGGGGTAACAGTGGAAAGCACCTGGTGAACAGTGACCACCAGTCATTGTGGTTTGAAATCACAGAAAGAGCAGAACCAAACCACACAAAAAACACGTAACCTGGATTTTAGGGGGGCAGACTTTGGGAAAATGGGGAGATACTTGAAAGAGGCATTAAGGGGAATGGGGCAGGAATCAGGGGTTGAGGAACAGTGGGCAGTATTTAACATGGGGATTACAAGAGCAACAGAATTATGCATTAAGCAGGTTAGCAAGAGGAAAAGGAAGAGGAAACCAATATGGTTTTCCAAAGAGGTAGCAAAGAAAGTGAAAGCCAAAAAGATTGCATTCAGGCAATACAAAAAGATACAGGCAGAATGGGATAGGGAGAAGTACCAGGAGAAGCAAAGGGAGGCTGGGAGGTCAGTAAGGGAAGCCAAAGCTCAGACAGAAGAACACATTGCAAAATCAGTGGGTAGAGGGGACAAAACCTTTTACAGGTACATAAATAAAAAAAGAAAGGCAAAGGGAGGGATAGTGAGACTGAAGGGGGAGGATGGGGCCGCGTGGAGGATGACAACAGTAAAGCTGACATATTGAACAAGTATTTCTGCTCAGTCTTTACTGAAGAAGAGGAGGGTAATGAGTCTGAAGGGAGTACAAGGGGTGAGAATGGTGCAGAAATGGACACAAGTCCCTTTACACAAGAAAGGGTCCTGAAGGAATTGGAAGTAATAAGAGTTGATAAAGCAATGGGGCCAGATAGGGTGCACCCCAGGGTCCTTAAAGAACTAAGAGAGGTAGTGGCGGAACCTCTGGCTATCCTGTTTAGCCAATCACTGGAAACAGGGGAGGTACCCAAAGACTGGAGGACAGCAGATGTAGTCCCCTTATACAAAAGTGGGAACAAAGAGGAAGGGAACTACAGACCAGTCAGCCTCACTGTAGTGGGGAAGATCATGGAAGCACTACTGAAGGAGAGATTGTGGAACATCTGGTTGTCAATGGACTACAGGACCCAAGGCAGCATGGTTTCACCAGGGGAGGTCATGCTCAGACCAACCTTGTTGAATTTTTGACTGGGTGACTAGGGAGGTGGATCAGAGGAGGGCAGTGGACATGGCCTATCTGGACTTCAGCAAGGTTTTGACACTGTGCTACATAGAAGACTATTACACAAACTGGGGAATATGGGTGTGGGCAGGACAGTAGTGTGGTGGGTAGGTAACTGGCTGGGTGGCAGGACACAGAGGGTGGTGGTAAATGGCTGTCACTCCGGAGAGGTAAGAGTGACCAGTGGGGTACCACAAGGATCAGTGCTGGGACCGGTCCTATTCAACATCTTCATCAGTGACATTGCGCAGGACCTAGAAGGCAGAATTTCACTGTTCGCTGATGACACAAAGCTCTGTAACAGAGTAGACACACCAGAGGGTGTAGACAGAATGAGAAGGGACCTGCAGAAACTTGAAGAATGGTCAGGGGTTTGGCAGTTGAAATTCAATGCAAAGAAGTGCAAGATAATGCATATGGGGCACAAAAACCCTGGCACAATATATCAGTTGGGGGGTGAGGATATAGCATGCACCAAGCAGGAAAGGGATCTTGGGGTAATCATCTCTGATGACCTCAAGGTAGGGAAACAGTGTGACAAAGCAGCAGGTAAAGCAAATAGGATGCTGGGATGTATAGGCAGGGGCATCTCCAGCATGAAAACGGAGGTCATAATTCCACTATACAAGACACTAGTGAGGCCCCACCTGGACTACACTGTACAGTTCTGGAGACCATACCTACGTAAGGACATAGACAGGGTAGAGAAGGTTCAGAGGAGGGCAACAAAGATGGTACAGTACATGGATTGCATCACAAGTCCTATGAGGACAGGTTGAAGGAACAGAACATGTACTCTCTGGAGGAGAGGAGGGAGAGAGGGGATATGATAGACATACAAGTATCTTACAGGGAGGAACAGGGTGCAGGAATACACTATTTTTAAGTGAAAAAGATGTTCCAGGACTAGAGGGCATGGGATGAAGTTGGAGGGAGGATGATTCAGAGGAAACATGAGGAAGAATTTCTTCACAGAATGGGTGGTGGACAAGTGGAACACCCTGCCAGAGGAAGTGGTGGGGGCTGAAACAATCACGGGATTTAAGAATGCATTGGATAGACATAAAGGAATTCTGGAGGTCAGCGGTAAGGGGCAACAGACTTCTAGGAAAACATAAACTGAACTTACAAGCTCAAATGGGCAGACTAGGTGGGCCATAGACCCTTATCTGCAGACACCGTCTATGTATCTATGTGTCTATGTATTAACAGAAAAGAATATACAGTTCCCAGATACAGTTATTATCTGAGTGCACAGTGTTTATGTCAGTCGTAGGTCCCAGGTGTAGGCCCCACTAGTTCCTCCAGATGAAATATCCTATGGAATTACCATTTTCCAGTATCATTTTCTTTCAAGGCCCACTTCCTATTTATTCTGTGAACCCCTAGCATGTGTATCCTCCCACATGCAGCCTGAACACAAAGGATTGCTCTAGCTGGTAGATGCTATCATGCTTTCTCATGCAACGGAAACAACATTGCAAAAGGTGTAAATTAAATTCTGTGACCAGAATTGCTCCCCAGGGTATGATGAGGCACCCTGTGAGGGACAAAGCAAGGGAAGCTAGTCCGTGAAGCCAGGCAAGAAAGTGGCAGGGCTATGCCCGGGGGCTGTGCACAGAGCCAGACATAGTGGTGATTGCCCTGGTAAGCGCAAGCTGGGTAAGAGTATGTTCCACGGGGTGTTCCGGGTACTGTTGGGGACAGAGCCACCAAGGAGGGGTGAGTAACAGGCTATCGGAATAAAGTCTGTGAACCTGGCTGTGAAAGCCTGATGTGAAAGTTGCCCGGGCAAGTTGCATAGGCAGCGCACAGGAGCCGGGACAGGAGCACCATTTTCCCGTACCATTTTCTGCCCATGTTTACTGGTTCTGCCCGGCAGTTCTGTGTTTGGCTCAGTGTACTCTCCGCCCCTGCTCTTGGAGAATCATGCCCGGGAATCTCTGTTTTGAAAAGGTTTTTTTTATTTATTTTATTTATCAAGAAATATCAGATAACATACTCTGGGTTTTTTTCCCTCCCGGTCCCGGCTCCCGGTTTTGCTCCCAGTTTTGCTCTTGGGGTCTTACTCCGTGGCACCCAGTTTGGCACCTCTCTCCTGGACCTCTCAAGGGATCTACACTGGGGACCTTCTCAGCTGCCCTGTGTCTCCTGCCTTCTCTACAGGGGCATTGAATCTCCGATTGAATTGGATTCCAGGATTGGATTGAACCAGGCCTGGGAACCCACCTGGGAATCAGGTAAGCTGCCCTCCAGGGCTGTCCTCACCTGTTTCTGGGTAGTTTGGGGCATTGTCTGGAATGAATGAGTTCTGGGCCTGGTGTCAGCTTATTTTTTGTTTAGTTGTAATTTCATTTCATTTCATTTTTTATTTTATACTGAAAAGGTCTGTGGGCAAAGCCCATTTTCACAGATGTCCAGTAATGGCGTCTTGGTGAGGGTATCTGTTTATTGGCACCCCAGATTGACACCCTGGGTTGCTGGGCTGGGTTGGCACCTACCCGAGGCACCTAAAGCCTGAGCAGGTGTAAAGCACACCCCAGCAACACTTGCAAAACAAGCACTGTACTGAGGCATAAGTACGGGGCATAAGTGTAAATGTGGTTTGAACAGTTTGGTTACAGTTTCCTTATGCCAGGCAGCAAAGCTGATGGAAGAGAATAATGAAAATGTGCCCCCACATGGTGGCTGAGAGTGAATTACCCAGGGGGTGTGGGGGCGGAACACCCCCACATAAAGTAAAACCATTACTGTATTTTATTTCTATTATCCGAGGTGTGGGGGGGGAGTGCCCCACAAAAATAAAAACATTACTGTATTTTATTTCTTTCTGTGGGGGTGTTCTGCCCCCACACCCTCTGGTGCTACTATGATGTTGTGTGCAATATTTAGTAGTGCGATAACTATTTCACCCTTGCTCATAGTTACTGACTGCTGTTTTTTTTTTTATCATGATAGTATTTCTGCTGCTATGAATTACTTTTTCTTTTGTAGTACAATAAGAATTTCAGCCCCTGGTTTGGGGATGTTATAATGATATTCTGTTTAAAAATGTAGTGCAGTATTTCTTTCTGTAGCAACGCGCCCCACACCTTCCCAGGTGCTACTATGATATTGTATGATGTGATGATGTTGTGTACAAAACTGGTAGTCCGGCTCGTAATTACTAATGCTGTTTTTATTTGTATTTGTGCTGCTACGAATTGTTTTTTTCTTTTATTGTAATTGTATTTCTGCTGCAAATGAGGAAAATGAAAATAATAAGCATTTCATCTGTGTTTACCACTTTATGAATGTCACTGCTTCTGACAAGTATTGTTATTTGTCGTCCTTTGTCCTGACCATAAAACTAGTAGTGCGCATAAAAGCACAGCAAACTGCGGGAGACACACAATCGCCTGATATGTATGCTAACACAAGGTTTCCTGCTATCACTCAATATCTCTTTGTGTTTGTTTAAATAATAAAATGTTGGGACTAACTTTGCTGCCAGGGTAGGAAGGGAGAAGCACTCCAGGGCCATGTTGTACCCTTTGCTGCGGCAGCACTGCTCACTAGCTTCCGTCTTCACTCCAGGGTGATGTACTCATTCAAGGGATTGATTAGTAGTGTGTCTTACTACCAGGTCCGAGGTGCATGTTGCAGTTTTCCTGTCCCTGGTTTCAGGCCCGGTTTCATGTATGTATTCTGTTCTGTAGGCATCCCTGAAATGTGGATTTGCTGAGTTATTTGCAGTAGTTTATTTTAAAATTGCATATTGTCCCCAGATATTATCTTACATGCAGTTGTGTTTTATTCCCGGTTTTATTGGAAGCTGTGTATGCCCGGGTGTGTATGAAATAAGCAATAATGCCTGACAGGGTGTGTGTTGTGCTGGGATAATGTCACGCCTCAGGTGGTTGGGCACAAGGCCGCAGGCCGATTGCATCCAATACCTAAGGTGTGAAGTTATCCCAGCACGATACACACCTGTTGGGCATTATTGCTATTATAAAATGGCTCATTGTTATACAGAATAAAAAATATCATTTTAAGTGTTTTTGACCAAATGTTATTAGCTACCACTGGGCCCTTTTGAGGAGTAGAGACAGGAGTAGAAACCTCTCCCAGGGCTCCCGGGCAGGGCTCCCAGATTCAATTTTCATGACAGAATTGGGCTCTGAGATGCAAACTCTGCTTGATGAGGACTACACCCAGGACTACACTTGGAAGCAGATTCTGTGTGGGCAAGCAAGGCTTTGTGCCAGGACACCAGTACAATTCCCTTACTCCTTTCAAGAAGTGTTATGGGATACATACAAGCAGATGTGATAAAGAATAAGTGCCACACCAGGGTGCCACAGATGGGACAGTCCCAGCTGATGCACTTATTCCTTATCACCTCTGTTTGTAAAGTGTTCCATAAAATATGCACCCCACACTCTGGGACCACACTCCTCTGGGATTGTTACAAGTGCTATGGGATCTGGATCTTTAATGTCCATCTGCATTATCAACAGAACAGGCAGACAGGACCTTAGTTTAATGCCTGGGTTTAACATCTGGGTTTAACATCTCATCCTAAGGACTGAACCTTGGAAGTGCAGCGACCCCTCTCCCCCATGCAGCACTAATGTCAGTTATATGCCCAGGTAATATGTTTCGCTCCTATGCTGAGCACTGACAACAGAATTCCCAAAGACCTTTTCCTGAATCTTTACTGGGTGATACCTGGGGTGCCCGGCTGGGGTAATTGCTGCCTTGCCCCAGTGCCTTCCACAGCCCCAGACATCATTGTCCTATTCTATGATGGGTGACAGCCAGGGGTGACAGCTGCCCTGCCTCTGGGCCCTACCTGTTGTGAGACATTGTGGCCGGGCATCCTGGCCCAAATCTGCACTGGGTGACAGTTGCCTTAGCACTGCGAGACATCTTAGTGCAGATATATGATGGATGACAGTTGCCTTACCTGTTCCCAGACATCCTGGCCCAATCTATGCTGGTTGCCAGCTACCTTACCCATTCCTAGACATTGTGTCCCATATCTGAGCTGTGAGCCCGGATTGTACGAAACTACTTGCCTCCTGCTTTGTACCTTACATTGTATTAATCTGCCTGTGTATCATTTGCCCCCCCCCCAAAAAAAAAGGAACTGTGTTTTCTATGTATCTTCCATCTATTATATAGAGAATACTAGCTGGGTGACTGTGCCTAACCAGCCTGTGCTGCCACCTTGATGTTCTGACTCTGCCCGTGATTCTGTTAAATCTTGGGAACAAAACTTGAGAGGTCTCACAGAATCGGAACTCCAAGGTGGCAGCACAGCCCGGGCAGCACAGGCTGGTTGGACACAGTTGCCCAGCTAGCATGTCATATAGTGTAATGGAGACCCCTGTAAAAAGTTCAGTAAAATATCTGAAATAGGGGGCAGAGACAGGATAAAGTACTGAGCTCATTTATAATCATATAAAAAAACACAGCCGCCATTCTGTCACAGACTGAATACTGTCAGATCCTGGGTTTTCCTTTAGATTACATCATTTCTTATGGAAGCAGAATTGCTCAGTTTTCCTATACAACCAATGCAAGTTGATGGGGAAAAATGTCCATGCCAATGGTTCCATTTTCCGGTAAAATACAGGAATTCCTGTCGAGTGAGGAGCCCTGAAAAGGATGAACTGCTGTTTGGATTTCTGTCTGAATTGTTTTCATGACATGTGCTGAGACAATAAGAAAATGTTCACTGGTGATGATTAAAGATGTGGCCAGCCCAGTGGAGCAGAGGGCTGAGGTGCTGGATGCCACACCTCGAACCATGCCAGTGACCCAGGTTCGGGAACAGACTCGGGCACCGGGGATTGGAAGGGGTAGGACTGAGCGTCCGTGGGACTGCTCTCCTACCCTGGGGTGGGTTGGGGATGCATGGACGCTCTGCAGCGGCCCCCGGTGGAGACCGGGAGCACAGCAGAGGGATCGCACTAAGGGGAACACCACAGAAAAGCGGAAACTGCACTGGGATTGGCTGAATGATGGTGGCCATCCCCAACAATGCCCTCAAGCAATCCCGGCAGAGTAACGTCCGCCTCAGCAGCACCCAGGCAAGAAAGAAAATAGTGTGCTGGAGTCCCCCATCCGGTGCCTTCCCTCTCGAAGGAGGGGGACCCTCTCTTCAAAGGGATATGCCGGGCTAACCTGAAGGAAGGCTGAAAATATGAGGTAGACAGCTCTGGGGGAATTGTGGGAAGGGGTCGCTGGTGGCACTAGGTGGCTTGAAGGAGGAGCAGGTCCCAGTGCACAACGGAGGGGAAAACAAAAAGAATACATAAAAAAAAAATAAAGCTGTGGCATGTGATGGCACAAGCAGTATTTGTCTTTCTCTTGTCATTTAAAGAAAAAGGAGATGTACTATTTGAATAATTTCTTTTACATGTTTAGTGGTGTGTATGGGGTGTGGGGGTGTATTAGTGATGCCCGCAGTGATGTTTCCTTTCCACTGTTCCCCTTGTCTTGACCTTTGGCCAGGGCCTGCATCTGCTGGCATTTTTCTTATGTTCATGGTTGTAAGATTTATATCCAGGTTGTTACAATGGTGTGTGCCGGGGTATGTGGTTAGTAACTCCACCCATACCAGACTCACTACATCCAGTTCATAATGTTTTATATTTAGGAAGCATGGGAAAGACAAAAGAGGTGTGGACAGAGGGCCGTGCTGCCACTGTGACTGTATGAAATATGAAATAATGACTTCCACATCAATTGCGTGTGAATATTGTGGACATCGACCAGCCGAGCATGTCATTGTTAAACAGAAGAATCTTGACCAGAATCCATGTTGCTCACCAGTTGAAGAACCTACAGCTGAAGTGTCATCCAAGATCTGTAACATTCAAGTTCTTAGTCAGGCCCTCAGTACAGTGACCAGTTTTGAACCAGGAATGGATTTACATACAGAAGTAACTCTGGTATGTTTAAGCAGAAATTTGGTAACTGTAGTGTTAACTGGGTGTCAACTGCAGTATACTGGAACCTGGGACTGGAACAGTGTGATCCTGGGCGTGTAGTGCAAGGTCAAATATTCACAGGACACTAATGCCTTTTTTTTGTTTGTTTGTTTGTTTTCTTTTTTGGGGATGACTTCCTTTTTCCCTTTTGCTATGATCCCTATCATAAACAACAGAGATCATAAAGATGGAATGCAAGATCAGACATTATAAACCATAGCGTCCCTTACATTGTCCTTTGTGATTTAAATTTTTTTTTGTCTGGTTTTAAGAAAGTAAAACAAAATTTCATTTGCATTGAAAAGCCATGCAGCCCCAGCATACTACTTTCCAGCCATAAGATGTTGCCGACATTAGATGTCATGATGTCATTGAAGAGAGAAACATTCCTGGTACCCATTGTTAACAGCCATAATAGCCCTACGTAATGACCCATTTCTGATAGCAATGTGTAACTTATGAAGGAAAGTAGCATGGGCTACTGCATGGGTTAAGTGCTGAGTGGCATATTGATGTGCTTCACAGGGTACACATTTCAGTCAGAAATGGGGAAGCCCACCTGCACACTGGTAGGGTTACCTCTTGCGACACTAGCGGCCCAGCTTCAGAGGTCAGCCCAGGTTGTCTGCTGGGCGGGGGCAGGAGGAAGTGGCTGAGGGGATGCTGTTCTGGGATGCTGTCCTCCATGGAGGGTGGTTTGCTGCCCCACGTTGATACTTCCACTGCAGTGCAACTACCTAAGAGACCATGCAATCAGGGTAATGCAGCAAGAAGCTTGCAGGTTGAGGCATGGATAGAAGCAGACATATGTAATGCAAACTGCATGTGTGATTACCTGGGGTGATTACTTTTGAGCCCTTTGTGCCAGCATCCAGTACGAGTGAGACACAGGGGTTAGACTAGCCAATAATGAGTTGTCCTTAGGTGATGAGGCCACAGGTCCCTGTTACATGCAGACGCTTGCAACACTTATAAAGTAGATCGCATTAAGAACCTGAATTTAGGGCAATGGGAAGGATGTGTCTGGTGTTCCTTCCCTGCCAACCCCCCCCCCCATACACACACACCACCAAGTACCAGCACAAAAGGCTTCGATGGGTCTTGATGTCTGAGTACAGAACCATACTTACACAGCACTCAATCATAATCATGCATGCATTGTGCCCCATGTGACTGTGTTGGAATCCATGCAACAAACCACTCTCCCTTGAGGACATCATCCCCTGAGACTCTCTCTCTCTCTCTGTCCTCCTGCAATCAATAACAGCAGGTTACACTTCTGAACATGGGTAACTGGTGTCCTAATGTGGTTTTCAGTGTAGACTCAAGTATAGAGTAACCCAGAAGATAGTGTTCCTGTTCTGGTTACATAAGTAGTAAAACTGTATTTATTTTTTTTATTGTAGGGTGTCAGTGAATCTGTCATTACTGGAGATACATTCTTTGAATCAAGTGATCAGTGTTGTAGTATGAGAATCAACACCATCAGTAGGATGGCAACAGAACCAGACACTTCAAGTGTAGACCCAGATCTAGATGAGTACTATAAGGAAATTGTGCAGAAGTTGTACATTGAGAAACCAGATATATGTCCCCAAGATTAATTTGAAATATTTGCTAAAAAGGGGAAAATACATATAGAAGCCCAGATATTCAAACTGCGCCACAAAGTAGTGCAATAGCAGGAGCAGGCATAAGTGCAGTGCGCCCATGTGCAACATGCGAGATATTCAAACACAGTGCAGGCCAAGGTGTGCTTGCCCAATACAACTGAATATTGTGCCAATCGTGCCATGGCGCAACCAGGGATGCACAGTGGCGCAGGGCTGATGTGCAGTAGCACAACCAGGAATGCGCAGTGGAGCAGGGTAGCAGCGCAGTAGCACAACCAGGGATGCGCAGGGACAGGATGCAGGGGTGCGCCACTCATGGAAGACATGGGCAGAGGAGCGCGCAGCAGACCAGACAGTGTCCCCTGCATCCCATGAACTGCACAACCTGTGGTGAGCTGGATGAACCACCAGCCCATGAACATCAGCACCAAATCCACAGCTGGGGCATGGTGCCCCAGTACATCCCCTGGCAAGCAGTGACCATAACACAAGGAGGTCCAGCCACCCTGTGCCACCCTAACCCACCAATGTAGAGCATACCCTGCACAGCGATCCCCAGACACCCTGCCAAGGAGCAGCGCCCAACAGTGCATGGCTCCGTATGCATTCCACCACCCCCCACTGTGACAATGCAACCCTGTGCACCATGGAGCCATACATGGCAGCCCCACCATGAGCACCCCGTAGCGGATGGCAGCTAGCCACCGATGCAACAACTGCAGACACAATGCTGCCCCACATGGCCCAGCCCGTGGCACAGCCGAGAGGTCGACCCTGCGTCGGCACCCGAGGTACCCCACATGTGACAGGGCCTGCCCTGGACCCCACCACCAGTAGGACAGCACCCCTCACACCCACCCAAGCACACACCCTGTCCCATCACTGGCCCCAACAGCCAGCACAGACACCCCACAGTGGTGCATGGAGGCATGCACCACACAGGATGCCACACAGGACATGGACAAACACCCACCCAGACCCAAGGGCACCCCAATACAGGGAGACAATAGTAGGGCAACAAACACGCTGGTGTGCGACCACAGCAGCCGTGTACCCATGGCCAGTACCCCACCATGACACAGGTGTACCAGCCACCCTGCATGCATACCATGAAGTTGTCTGCCACCAGCATGCAGCCGGAGCTCAAGTGACAGACACTAGAGCACAGACCCTGCAACAGACACCAGCAACAGCATGGAGGGGGGACAACAACAGCAGAGGCCACAGTGCCACCCGAGGCAGACGTGCACCATACCGATGACAGGAGGCTATCCACCATTGCGCCGGGTCCAGGGGCTGGCCAGCATGGATAGCCACCACTGACATGCCAGCAGACCGTGCATAGCACAGACATGCAAGGGTGTCAGCTGCATGGGCCATGGACATACTGACAGGGATGCCATGGACACAGTGCATGCATAGGGGACCACTGCAAACAGGCGTCCAGTGCACAGGGAACAACACACATACCACAGACAGTGACTGAGCCCCCCATCCACACCCTAGATGGGTCCCTGACAGACACACACACGCCCAGGCCTGCACCACCACTGGCGCCATGCACACCACTGCAGCCAAGCACCATTAGCCCACTGCAAATCAGAGTACACTACAGTTGTCATAACAAAATGGATATATTAAAGGATTTTGAAAAACAAACCATATTTACAACTATATACAATGGGGGAGAAGGGCCACAAACCAGGTGGGGGTGGGCATGGGGCAGGGTGAACAAATGGCAGAGGGATAAAGGGGTGTGAGGGTCAGTCCAGGAGGGGAATATAATAAGGGGGCATAGAGGGACTATCACCAGCCGCTCTCCCCACTTCTGTGCCTTCACCGTCTTCCGTGGCACTATACCCTGTCCTGCTCCATCCTTTGCAGGATCTCGAGGGTGGCTCTGGTGAGCTGCAGCAGTTTCTGTACCCCTCTCTCCAGAGCCATCCAGCATTGTCCACCTAGGACAAGGGAGCAGAGTCAATACGTCAGCCTGGCCAGACCCCTGCAGCCCACCCATTGTGCATGGCATACAGCCATGGGACATGCCCCTGTGATGGCATGCGACCACCCACAGTGACCGCGCCCACAAGACCCACCTATCCAGGTACCCACAGCCATGCAGACTGCTGCACACACCCACCATCTATGTGCCACACAGCATCACCGTGGCCATACAGTGACATGGCTATGCAGTACGAAGGCAGTGGCACAGCCATGTACCCAGTGCACACACAGACCACCAGTGACTCCTACCCACAGTTGCAGTGCCACAGAACAGTGCTGAGTGCACCGTGTGGTGTGCATGGTGGTGGAGCCAAGTGCCGGTGGCCATGCCCCACTGCCAACCCTGCAACACAGCATGCACAGATGTAAGGGGAAAAATGGCACTCACCTCCATCCAGGCTGCTCCTCCGTGACCCTGTTGCCACTGCAGCGCACCAACCCTGTCCTGCTCTGCTTGGGCTTGCCTCGCCCTATGGCGCTCCTCTGGGTCTAGGGTGCAAACACGGAGAGGGAAACATGAGTACAAACCAGTAGCAAAGCCACCCTTGGTGTGTGTGTTCCCACACAGCCAGCCATGCCGCAACACTACCACCACCGCCCCCACTAGGTGGCCCCCACCTCCCTGTGGGTGGACACATGCATACTGCGATACCCGGATAGACGGACACTACCAGTGTATGGATGGAGCACCTACCTGGCCGTGGCACGGCACCTCATTGGGTGCATGCCTGCAGATGCCACAGTCTGTCCAGGTCCCTCCACCGGAGGGCTCCATACCGGTGTCAACACAGCTCACCAGACCTGACGATACCAGTGGCCTTCTTCATGCCCTCAGCAACCTCCTCCCACACAGCACTGCGTGGCCTGTCGAGTGGGTCCTGGCCAAACAGGGCCCCAGCATGGGGCTCAACAATGGCCACCAGGTTGGCCAGGTCTATGGCGCTCCACTGCTGTGCTTGCCTGCATGCCATCCTGCAGTGAGTACCAATAACAA
Organism: Neoceratodus forsteri; assembly: GCA_016271365.2. Lineage (NCBI taxonomy): Eukaryota > Metazoa > Chordata > Ceratodontiformes > Ceratodontidae > Neoceratodus > Neoceratodus forsteri. The sequence goes on along the minus strand of CM028133.1, from coordinate 1,027,216,845 downwards.
AATGGCACTCTGTAGTGCATTTTCCCCACATGCAGAGGCTGCGTGGTACTGTGCTGCCATTCCCCATCACGCTGTCACTGAACTGCATGATAGGGGTGCACCCATGCAGACACATGGCGCCAAGGGGGCAAAGGTTGACCGCAGGGTCAAGGGTCTGTCCACACACGGAGCACCACAGTGCTATTGGGACTCCCTGCATGTAGCGTGGTAGGGTGCCTGTGTGTGACGCCCTGCAGTGGCCTACTACGCTGTGGCTCCATGGTTCCTACGGTGCACCAGGGCACGAGCACCACACGGGCAAACAGCACACTAGTGCCACTGGCACAGTGGTGGCCATGCCCTGCACTGCCTCCTGCACACAGCACGTCATCAGCGAGGCACTCGTCAACGTCAGCACCCCAGGCATGCACCGTGCGGTGCCTACTGTGTACGTCGCAGAGCTGCGCCATAGCCTGAGCACGCTCAACAACATTGCACAAGACGCAACAGTGTGATAGTCAGCCAGCATATGCAGATCAGCTCATCAGCAATTCCATGGCGCTACCACTGCATTAGCATCCACTTAAAGTTCTGCCTCACCTCATTTGCATGTGTTGCGCTATATAAATGCGACATGGGGCTGCAGAGGACATAGTTTGGTATTGCAGTCTATTGTGGTGGGTTGCATGCTGTTGGGATGTGTGGACTATAGTTTGTGAGGGCTGAATGGGACTGCACATTCAAAGGTAACACCTGTCATTCCCACAGGCTCGATCATGACCGAACAAGAGGATGAGGAGGAACAGGTACGGGGGGGGGGAGAAGAAGGAGGAGGAGGCCCAACTTCACTCGGGCTGAATCAGATGCCCTGTTTGAGGCATATCTCAACAGGGAACTGCTGCTCAGTGGACAGCAGGGAATGCCACAGGCCCGTGCTGCGGTGGGGGATGAGGTGGCGCATGCCATGAACCAGCATGGCAGCCACCAGCAGTCCATGCAAGAGTGTAAAAAGAAGGTTGGCACAGACAGGAGGAGGATCAAGGATAAGGTGGCTGCCATCAGGGCAGCACGTGCTGCCACCGGTGGTAGACAGCCGGATGTGCCACGCCTGATGCCACAGGAGGAGCGGGTGGCCGGCAGCATGCAGCGTTGTGCCATATACGGCATTCCTGGTGATGACTTCCAGATGGGTGGCAGCCCATCACAGCATGGTAGGTCCTGTGCTGTCACTGTGTGGGTGGTGGGGGGAATGCCACAGGGCAAGGCGGAGACAATAAGGCTACTGTGTTCCCTTATAGCTCCTAAGCGTCTACATGGGTCAGCGGTGGTGAGCGTGTCCATCGAGAGTGATGCCCTGGACATGGAGAAATGCCCATCCACCTCCACAGGTATCCGAGGGACCGAACCAGTACATACCTGCTGTCTGTCTGGACTGAAGAGAGTGGTGCAAGTGCGGACGAGGCCCTGCCTGTGTCCCAGCGTGACAGCGCCCATGGACTCCAGCGTGCTGGGACACGGATTGGTGCTGTATCTGGCACTGATGATGATAGATCACACATCCCGGACAGTGATACGTGTGGGACACAGGATGGTCTCACAGCAGGAAATGGTACGGGCATTGCCATGGGTGGTGCCGCCGTAGAGGTCTGCATGACAACACAGTCCCAGTCTGTGTCTGTATGCCCTAGTGGGGCAGCACTGGTCTGTGTCCATGCTGGTGGGGCTGTTGCAGCTGCTGTGGCGGTGCCGGTGAGCCCTGGCGATCAGCAGCTGGAGAGACAGTGCCAGCAGTCAGCCAATGGCGATGGGGGGACAATGTCGGGGGGCGGTGGCAATGCACCATGTGTGGACTTGCCCTGGTATGGCTCTGGAGTGCAGTGTCCATCTTCAAGGGGTGCTGCCCAGCAGGGCCAGGAACACCACGAGGGACAGCATGCCCACCAGCACACTGGTGGACAGTGCAATGCAGGCATCATCATGCACATGCCACCTCTATCAAGTGAAGGCACCCGATAAAAAATTGACCATGACAGTTTCACATTCAGTGGAGAAATGGTCACAACTGATGGGGAAAAAAGCACTGCAAAATTTGGCAGATCAAGATTTCATTTATAATGGGAAAAAAATTGTAAATCACTTTATTTATTTAGATCTAGGATTACAATTACCTTTGAAGCAAGGCTCTTTTACAAAGGTTCCACATCAGTTGAGGAATGGCACAGAGGATACAAAAGAAATAAAAATATTGCAAAAGAAATAAAAACATTGCAGGTGATCACAGTACAAATTGGAAACCATGGGAAACAATAGGAATAAGAACACAGTGGGTAAATACAGAACAACTGGAACGGTTATTATTTAAAACACATTTAGAGTGTAAAGGCCAGTGTATGGCCTGGGGCACCAATCACTGGGAGGGAGCACAGAAGCAAAGTGGAGAGGCAGGGGTGGGGTGGTTGTAGTCGCAGCCAGAGGCATTTGTCAGTCAAACAGGGGAGAAGTGCAAGTAAAAGGGGGGAGGGGAAGAGGGAGATGGGAAAGTAGGGAGGAAGTAGGGATAGGTGAGGAGACAGGGCAGATAAGAGATATGGCAGATAGAAGATGGGGCAGATAGGGGATGGGCAGATAGGAGATAAGTGCTATGAAGGGGAACAGAAAGGCTATCGGAGGCGGCGGGTGTGTCAAATTAGGAGTGGCAATCACAGGAGCTGGAGGCTGTGAGTTGGAGCTGGAGCCTGGTTTTAAACACACCAAGTGTTGGAGCAGAGGCGATGGTGGTACTGAGACCATTCAGCCAAAGGGGAGCCCTAAAGGTGAAAGAACATTGACCCTGCATAGTGTGACAGTGGGGAATTTGCAGGAGCTGCAATCTGAAACTCCTGGTGCTATGTGGATTGGTATTATGGCAGAGCAGGGCTTAGACACCGGAGGGGGCGAAGCCAAGGTTAATTTTTTTCGCCATGGTACAGGTGAGATACTTAATATGGTTGGAGAGTTGGAGCCATCCAGATTGAGCATAAATGTCACAGGTATGGGTGAGATGGTGGGCTCCAATGACAAGCCAACATGCCTTGTTGAGGGCTGTTGATATACGTCTGATGGTCGATACCATGGCTGAGCCATAAATGATGAGACCGTAGTCGATAATGGAGATCACGGAGCTTGGGATGGCAATCTTCAATGCTTCTGATGTGAGGTGTTGTCTGCACTTGAATAGTAACCCAAGATGCGTATTAGCCACTTTGGCCACATTGTCAACAAGAGCCCCGTAGGTATTTGACGGATAGGACCCGTTCGAGGGTATTCCCCTGAATGGTGGAGATAGTCAGGGGGTATAGCTTGCGCTGATTGTGGGAGCTGCAAAAAAGCATAGACTTAGTTTTCTTGTGGTTAAGGACAAGCTTATGATTAGAAAACCAGTTTTCAACAGCGCTGAACAGCGCTTAAAGTATCCTTCTCAAATTTTTAATCTGGGTGGTTACATTTGTCACATGAATCAGCTGCAATTTGTTATTGATACATTTGATTCACTGCAATATGGCTTACAATAGGCAGACATTGACAGGACTGATAGAATGAACTGGGAAAGTGCGCAGTGCCTGCTGTTTCCAAAGGGGAGAACATGTCTCCAGAGAATAAAGGATGGGGAGTGTCATGCTCCAGAAAATGTGTCTGGAACCATTGTGTACCTGAAGATGATTTGGACATACATTGACATCTATTACTCTGTGACAGCTACTCTTGCAAATAGAGTAAAAAATGCTTCCTACATGGCCAACTTTTTAAGAATATGAAGACTGTGGGTATCTAACAACAAGGATCTCTCTATTCACAATAATTTTGTCTCACGAGAAACATATTTGGATGTATTGCTCTCATGTCATCAAGGTGCCTTGTTGATAAAAGCTGGATGAGACTTTGCTGAGAATCATGCAGTTTGCATAGACAGATCAGGAACTGATGGTTTTTTTTTTTTGTTTTTATTTTTTTTTAAGTCTTTTGGTAACTGGGTAAGGCCCACTAGGCACAAGTGCCTGTTTTCAGAGGTGACCTGGGAGCACTGGGCGGTTAAGTGACTTGCTCAGAGTCACACAGTATGCAAGTGGAGGTTGTGAGAATCAAACTCAGGTCTGGTCTGCTGGATGTATCAAGCTTGTTCACACCTCGTTCCCTCTAACCTCTAGACTATACTGTGTTTGAAGAATACTTCTCTGCAAATGGATCTTTTGAGATGATCAAGCATAACTACAACATTACAGATATGTTCAGGAACTTGGAAAGTATGAACCGACTTCAAGAAATCTATTCCAATGAACATGGGCCAGATAATGTCATGAAGCATCAAAAAGGTGAAAACATATGGTGTAAAGGTTACAATGCAGAAACACATTTTGTGCCAAATCTTGAGGATTTTCCAGACGATGACGAGATGGTCAAATCTTGGGATGATGGACTCGCAGAAGCACAGGCTGACCTTAGGGAACTGAACATAAACCCGGAGTCCAACAACAAACATGATCCCAAGAATGCATGTTTTTTCTCACCTCACATTGCAGATACACAGTCACTGCCAGTTTCAACACAAGAAATACCTGAAGATAACAGTGACCCTGAAGTGGACACGAGTCATAACTCTGACTTGCGTGACATTCTTATTCCTGACAGTCACAGACTAGAAGATGACAACGATCCGTTCAACCATGATCCTAGCAACAACATTGATCTTGAACTTTCAGTACATCTCCCCCATATCTCAGATGAAAAGGATAATATAGATGAAAACATGGATGTAAATTCAAAGGTGTCCCGCACCATGACTGTACCATGTACTGGAGAGGTTCATAAGTCAACCATTGTGTCAATGCTCAATTCGAATCCTGAAAAATTATCCACTGATCAGCTGAAGAAAGTTAAAAGTGGACTAAAGTGAAGAAGTGAAAGTAGCAGTTCCGAGCTGGGAACAGAAGTAGGACTTTCTGATGATGTTGCTTTGTATGTTAAAGAGAAAGGTCAACCTGCACAGTACAAATTGGGGAGAATCATATGAATGCAAAACAAAGATAAGGCAACAACTGAATACAAGTGTCCTATTAATTTGGAGAACATTGACAAATTTCCAAATGTTCACCTTCTTAACATGTACAATGGGCAAGGTGAAGTCTATACCTATGAAGAGGGATATCTAGTAGAATTCTGCTTAAGTATTATAATAATGAAAATTCCTATGGCATACACAGAAGATGCATCTGGCAAAAGCTTTTTTTCACTGCAGAAGAAGGAACATGAACATCTTAATAACTTTTTGAAAGACATTACAAAGACATGTGGCAATACTAGTGGTAAGACAAAACAATCAAAAGGAACTGGCAATACTGTGTCTGGTGAGGGTAGACATGTCTTGGTCCAGCATCTTGTGGAACATACAGAAACTAATGGTAGTGCTGCTAAATAACTTGCATAAATCATGTTGAATTAGGAAAGTTGTAGTGTATGATACAGTGTAAGGACTTGGAACACTAAACCATGACATTTCAGATCTAACTCTTCCAAAAATAATTACCATCTGCCTCAGATATGTAAGCTATATAAAATGGGTCTCGAAAGTAAGTCCAAAAAAAAGTAGAAAAGTTACAGAAATTGGATTTTATTATAAGTACCTGTGTCACTCCAAGCTGCCAGGTTATTTCTTAAAGGGAAATGTCCATGTCCCATAGGGCTCTACCTCCATGTGAAGTGGGGCCCAATTAGCAGCTGTAAAAAAGTATTTAATATGCCACTTACTGATTATTTTATTATATTATTTCGATTCATATCTGGTTGATCTTGTGCCCTCCCCACCAGCATTTTACATTCTAACTCCCTCCCTATCACACCCACAAACACCCGTGGCTGTCCCCGTGATGATGTGGCAGACGGGGAGCAGCCGGGGTGTCTCCATAGACTTGTCATACTCCAGGAGTTTAAAACAGCTCCGGTTTAGTGCCAGTGTACTGCCAAGACATACAGAGACCAGGTACAGATAGCTAGTGTGCCTATTAGTCTGTACCTGGTCTCCAGGCTGGTCTCACTATTGCAAGGACACCGATAGACTACAAACCGGAGCGATTTGAAGTTATGGCAATACATATAATCTGTATTGTGATAGCTTCAAATAGCTCTGGTTTGGAGTCTGCCGGTGTCCTTGCAATACTGAGGTACAGACTAACAGGCACACTAGCTGTCTGTACTTGGCGGGGTACCTGGTCTCCATATGTCTTGGCAGTACTTGAGCTCCAAACTGGAGCTGTTTTAAAATCCTGGAGTATGACAAGTCTATGGAGACACCCCGGCTGCTCCCCGTCTACCACGTCATCACGGGGACAGCCGCAGGTGCTTGTGGGCATGACAGGAAGGGAGTTAAAACGTAAAATGCCAGCAGGATCAACCAGATATGAATTGAAATAATATAATAATCAGTAAGTGGCATATTAATACTTTTTACAGCTGCTAATTGGGCCCCACTTCACACTGAGGTGGGGCCCTATGGGACATGAACGTTTCGCTTTAAATCCAGAACTCAAACGTGGCAGTGGAACCAGAACAATGTTATCTATTTTTGCTGTGATATAGCTTCCTTGTGCCGCAGTCACCAGCTCTTTTGTTTGTCCCTGCACAAAACAAACAACCAGCAACACACTCCTAATTTAACAAAATTGCTATACTTCACCAGCTAAGGGCATTTCCTTTTTCTAGGAATGGTCCCGGGGAACAGTTTGGTTGCCGGTTTTAGGACTGGACTTGCAAAGTGTTACTGTGAGCACTACGAGTCACAGTCAAAGGAACAACAAGCAATCTATGCGCAGACAGACCGGGCACTCTCAAAAGCATCAAAATGAAATGTCCTTCAAAAAGTAAATGCATTACGATGTGTTGTTTAATCCATTTAATACTTTTTTAATAAAGCAGTTACTGCTTTAGCAGAGTGATATACCTGACAAGCGCATCCTACCTCCATTTCTTAAGGGTTATTGTATGCTTACTGCCTCATTGTGTTTTCTTTTTAAGTAAATCTCATTCTGGCTTTTTGTATGCTCTGTATTACACAATCTAGGATTTTTTTAACAAATTTGGGTCACTTTTTTGGAGTAATGTTGAATCCTATGTTGAATACTGCGAATTGCAGGAACAGGTACAGCATTCAAATCCGACTGGCGGGTAAGGGGCCTTTTGAAGATGCCTTGTTTTGTGTCCCAGGCTTTATTAATGATTAATGGTAGATTGGTTACGAATGCTGCAGTACTGCTTTTCAAATTGTGGGTTTGCAGATATTAGCGGTTATAATGGGAGGACGCGGGGGGAGGAGGGCGTCAGTCTGGGGCATCAGTTAATAGATTTGGCAAGTGCGGTTTCATTCGGCCATGGGTTCAGCCATCTCATGAGTCTTCCACTCATTCAAATTTGTGTAAGAATAATCCTGCAGTGAAGGAATAATGGGGAATAAGTAAGCCATTTCTAAATCTGAAGCTATTTTTTGTCTCCACCTACTCAACACACAGAGAAAGGCCACGTCCATAAACGTAAGGATGTAATTTACATGTATTTCTTTGCATGACTGACAAGAGGAATGGAAGGCTAGGTGTTGGTATCCTACGCATTAATCAATGCCCGTATAAGCGTACCAGACCAATCAGGATGCATGTTTTATGAGACCCAATTTATAACAGCATTTCAGTTACAGTTTTTAAGATGTAATGATCCTAGGTTGTGATCTTATTGACCCATCTTTTTGCCACAGGGCTGATGGGTCCACATTGACCAAGTACACCGCCTTCAAATACTTAAACAGCAACTCTCTATTCCCAGTCTCTATTATAACAATCAGCTCAAAGACAATAGATGTAGACCCATTGGGCCAGATATTCAAAACTGTGCTCCGGGGCTAAATTGGCACTGCCCAGCAGGCAAACTTAGCCTGGAGCAAAAAGCAAGCTATATTCAAAAGGAATAGCCCTGAGCAAAACCAGCTGAATATAGTAAGCAAAGGAAGCCGGGCAAACTGGGCCAGGAGTGCAGGGCAAAAACAGCCCAGGAATAAGACAGCACTGAATATAGCAAATAAAACAGCACTGAATATAGCACCCAGGCAGGCAGTGCAAACACACAATGGAACACAGTGTAGAGGTGAGACAGCCTGACCCTGGGACACATGCAATGAAACACAGCCCAGAATGAGGTCCCAGGTGCTGACCGCAGTGCAGAACCCAGTATATGACACACATGCACGTGAATGGAAAGCAACAACCAGGACCCACGTGAGAGCACCAAGGAACAGTACATATCAAGTGAAACCCCAGCACCCAAGAATGACACAGGACACAATAAACTGTAGAAACTGGAATATATTAGGAAACAAACGAATGGCAAAGCAACAGGAACAGTACAGTGATGCAAACAGTACACACAACAATGTGAAAGCAAAACAATACAAAATCAAAAACCAAAACCTAAATGTGAACTACAAACGCTACAACTACCACTGGATGAACCACCCCCAAAACAAAGAAAGCCAACTGTACAAACGTTACAAACAGAAATGCTAAGAAATACCCCCCCCCCCGAACCACAACACATAACACTATCACTATGAAGACCACTATGTGAACAACAAGAAGTATGAAAATAAACACTACCTAAACTATGGCATGCAGAACATATGTACAAATATACAATATGTACAGGATGGCAATGGATATGGGAGGGGGAAGGGGAAGTGGGCACAAACAGAGAGAAATGAACAGAGGCCAGATACAAACACCAGTCCAGAAAGGGGGGGGATAGCCAACAGAAAAGGGGTGAGGCCTATGGCTGGATGCGGGATGGTTCCAGCAGATGTGCCTCCAGGACAGCAGCCACCCTCCTGGTCGTCGAGATTAGGGCAGCCTGCTGCTCAATGATCATCCTCTGCTGCTGGACAAGATGTTGCAGGAGGTCATCCGAGCCCTCCACTTCCTCTGGTCTGGTTGCCGACAAAGACGATTGGCGAGGACCTACAAGAGGAAGGGGTAGCCCATGAGGATGGGAAACCAGCCAGGAAGCATACTGCAGCCACAGGTGGCCATACAAGGATGGACAGCATGTCCCGACAGCCATGCCCACGTGGTGCTGAGGAACACAATGGTAAGCACAACTGACAGGTGCCCACAGGGCTGGCCTGGGAGACACAGGCACCATCCCAATACCCAACAGACATGGATACATCAGGCCCAAACAACACCATGGCACAGATGACAATACCCACCCCAGCACTGCACACAGTGAGACAGTGCAGACACACAGGTGGTCCCCAGGATGGCGGTGGGTGTGGGCCATACAGCTACATGTACATGGGAGACCACACGTCGGGACAGGCTGCCCATAGTCGGATAGCAATGTACCAGAAAACATAGCACAACAACAACAACAACCCAAAGGGGCACCAGAGCAGCACAATGCAGTCATGGTGGCCAACCAATGACCGACCCATGCCAGGGCCAAACAGACACACATCATAAGCAGGCACACAGGGTGCAGACGGTGGTAGGAGTGGGCCAACACATGCCATCAAACATGGCCCACAGAAAGGCACAATGCGTGGTGCCCTGCAGCCACAGCATGCATGCGGTCAGCAAACAGCCAACCATGGCCAGCGAAGCCTGTGGAAAGCAAGACACTGCCAGCCGCGCACAGGTGTAGGAACCGTGGGGGGTGGGAGGGCTGGAGCACACCCCACTGCAATTGTGAGCATGGCAAATGACAGCATGTATGCCCTACCGATCCTCCGCCACCACAGCCACTATCACCATCCAGCACCCTCGCAGCCATGCATGCCGATACTGGCCCACAGTGCCCCCCTGCCACAGGGCACAGCAGCCTGACAGCTAGACTCCGGCAGTAGTGTGCAACACTGATGCACAACCCAGCACAGTGCCACAACACCACTGGCCCAATGCCCGTGGCCGCTATGCCACCAGCACAGTCAATGGCAGACCACAGGAGGAACCACATATCACAGAGAGACACCTCAAAGTAACAAGACATGTACTCACGCAACAGGCCCCTGGCCTCAGGGCTGCTCTCCTGCACCCGCTGCGGCATGGCTGGCACCCTCGGGCTGCTCCTCTGGCTGTCCTGGGACACCCCTCAGCCCTCTCCTGACATCCTAGGCTGCACAATCTGCTCTACAGTGGACAGAGGAAACAGCAGTGTTAGTGTAACACACAGCATGAACCTCGAGCAGCACAGCAAGATGCACATCCAACCCCTACAACACTGCGCACACAGAGAAGCCCAGGGACAGTGGCTGAACACAGGGGACACCCACATAGAGGGCAGCAAGACCCATGGAGCATGTGCCAGGCACACAGAACATGTAGGCACGATGGTGCAGTGGTGCAACAGTGCCAGATGCAGGCACACATGGCTGTGTGGGCTGTCAGTGGCCCAGGGACATCACCCCTGCACCACGGTGTGGTAGGCTGCAAGGCGGTGCTATATCAGGTCCCACCAACAGCAATGTCCAGATCCGCCACCCACACCAGTGTCACCCCTATGGATACAGCATGCACCACGCTACCACCATGTGTGCCATCCCACACCCTGTACCGGAATGCCCCCCCAGGTGGCCAACATGTGTGGCCCGACCTGCACCACATGTGCCCCAACACCATGCACAGTATCACACCTGTGCGCGCCACACACACACACACACACACACACACGGTCACACGCATACTCTTGCAGTTCAAGAGGCATATGACAGTGCTGAACAACGTGCAATGCCACCTACCTGGTACCGACACAGTGCCCTCATGCACCATGCGCTTAAAGCACTCCAGCTGCTGCCGCTGTTGACGGTGCATGTCTGTGTAACGATGCCAACACGTCTCTGCATCACGGGCAGTGCCCATGTGGTCACTGAGCTTCCCAGGCAATGGAGACCCACACCTGCTGGCGTGGGAGGTCACCCTCCCCGACCTCCCCAAAGTGCCATCTGTGCCACTGCTGCACCAGGTTGGCAGTCTCCACCTCCCCCCAGCACCTGTCTCTGTGCACCACAGTACATTGCCTCCTTCTCCTTGGTATTGTCCAAGCACCACTGGTACCCTGCCACCTGTTGTACTGCACAGCCTGTTCCACACCCTGGTCCCTCCAGCAATCAGTGCAGTAGCACCGTGCTATCACATGACATAGCACGGCGCTACCCGGAAGTGGGGACGCTGCACATGCATGACCCCATCATGACCCTGAAGCCACAATGCCATGCATGTGCAGAGCGCCACGCTGCGTGGGCTAGCGTGGTGCTATGCTGCACTAAACTGGGGTGCTTGCAAGGCACAGGGGACACACATGCATGCGTGGTGGTCGCACTATGCCACATAGCACTGCGCTACCAGAACAGAGAGGCGCTGGACACCACAAAGCCCGGTGCTAATGTTTTCACAGTGCTAAGTGGATTGCCCAGTGTTATTCAGGCCAATATTCAACCACCACATGTAAATGAGAGCAGTTGTGTATGCATGGTGCAAACACTGTGATTAGCATAGCATTATCTGATGATTTGCATGCGTAACAGGCTGGATTGCCCAGTTGGGCTATAAAAGGGCAAGCAGTGCTCCACTGATGTTGTGTTGTGGGATTGCAGCACACAACAGAAGTTGCAGATGAACAGGCACAACAGTTGGAGCCATGTCACAGGAGGCACAGCAGCGAGAGTCAGGTCTATATAGCAGCCGGAGGCCTGGTGGAAGGGCACTGGTGCATCACAGGGCCGAAGCGTACACACTGCACACCAGCAGTCTGCAACTTACAGGTCGGGGACAGGGCTGCCAATTGCAGGCCCACAGGCCATCACGGTGCTGCGTAATGGTGCACAATGCCATTGGGCCAGCTGTCCAACCGACTGGTCCATGTGCCGGGCCCATGCACTTGCATCAGCCAGCGCCATGCGGGCACCGCCTGCACACTGTGGGTGCCAGTCATGGGGCAGGGGGCCCCCACTGAGGCCTGCAGGTATGCCTAGCAACAGTGGCTCACTGACATGGGGTCCATGGACCCTCATTTGTCACCCTGGATGTGGGACGTGGAAGGTCACAGACCCTCTGATGGTGGTACACAGTTACAGCCCAGGGGTCACAGGGTCAGGACTGTGTGGATACCACTGTGACATCAACAGCCCCAAGTGGTCTGTGCCTGGTAGCCTGCTATTGTAAGCGTGCCATCCGTAGTGTCCACACCCTGTGTGCAGTGCACATGTCCCCTAGGGGGCCGATGGGGCACACTACAATGCCAGGTGGCAAGCGTTGGGAAGTCCCTCATCCCGGGGAACACATGACTGGTATGGTTGTTGGCGGTGCCCATGTGGATCCAGTGTGTGCAGTCTGTTTGTGGTGTAAACCGGCACATAAGGGTGGCCACAGTACATTGTGGCTGTGTGCGCTGAGGAGTAGTTCTTTACATAAAGGGAAGGAATAAAAGCAACAGAACAAAAGGGTAAACAGGGAGGAGAAGAAGCACTGTGGGTAAATTTGGAGACAGGCAATGGCACCACAATACGCACAGGGGTTGTATACAGACCCCCTTCTCAGGGGGAGGAAATGGACAGGGAAATGATAGAAAATATACTTAGAATGATAGAAAAAGGGGAGATATTGCTGATGGGTGATCTGAATATGCCAGATGTTAACTGGAGTGCAGTTGCAGTTGCCACTTCGAAGAGAGCAGTTATTCTAGATGCCCTACAGGGGGCATGCCTTAGACAACTAGTACTGGAGCCCACTCGAGAGGGAGCAATATTAGACTTGATTCTCTCAAATTGAGATGGAGAGAGGATCACAGATGTAGAAGTGGGTAGCCATCTGGGAACTAGCAACCATCGAACAGTATGGTTCACAATAAACACAGCAATAGAGTCAAGCCATACAAAGACAAAAGTACTGGACTTTAGGAGGCTGACTTTGCCTAAATGGGTGAGTGCCTAAGGAATGCACTAGCAAATGGGCAGGAAGGAGGGGTGGAAGAACAATGGGGAATAATAATGTAACCCCTAGATGGCGCTATCCCAGGGGCTACTACCCCTGCCTGATTTGCCACTAACAGGTTGAGGGGCCTGGATCCAATGGCGGGTGCCTCCACCCAGAGGTCAGGGTTTGCAATAGTTAAACTAACTTGGTCACAGCCCTCTGGGACACTGCAACCCCTTTCTTCCCACTAGTGGCCCACACAATATATCAGAATTACCTTCACAGTATACACTTTCACCCCCAGGACTGATTCCAGCACTGGGACCTCCTGTGAAATAAGATACAGCAACAATCACAGTACAGTACTTTAACATAGACAATTACCTCAGGCAGTATAACTTTGCTGAAACAAGCAGCTCTGATTTATTTAGGGGATGTAACAAGGACAGGAAATCAGGTTAATTAGCTTATCACTCTATTCATCTACCTATGGCTCTGTGCAGGCCTATCCCTACCAGTTACTGTCCTGGGTACCCAAGCCCTAGTGGCTAGTCCAAACCGTGGCAGCTGGTAGGGGCCCTTTCCCACAGAGAAAAGAAAATTAGTTTAAACAGTCAGCAGTACAGTGATTCCATTTGGATTCAATGTGGCAATTCAACAGGAGCGACCCTGAATTAGTACTCACGACCTCCAAACAAGATAGGGTCCTTCAATGTCAGCAGGGCTACTCTTGAGCTCCACGAGACTCCTCACACATTTATATGGCAAACTGCAACAGGCAAAAGTCCTTTAATGGCAGCAGGATTCACTTGAGCTAACCAAGCCTCCTCACACATTTATATGGTGAACAGTAACAGGCAAAAGTCCTTTAATGGCAGCAGATTCACTTGAGGTACACAAGCCTCTTCACACATTTATATGGTAAAACAGAAAGTACTATACCAGGCAGGCTGCTTCTCTATCCCGATCGTAATTACTGCACAATACCGGGAGAACACACGGCAGATTCAGTTCCTGACAGACCGTACAATTCAACAATTTCTCCAGTCTTCTACAGGGTGAGCCTGGTTTCTACTCTTCAGGTATCCTTTGATTCTCTTCACAGGACAGATTCAGTCCTAACAAGCAGTTACACAAGCTGCAGACCGAACTCTGGGCCTTACACACGCTTCCGACTAAAACTGCACACTGAAAAGCACAGGGCTCCTTCCTTCTTCACTGCCAGAGCTCAACTGAAACTCCAACAGACAAAACCGGCACTTCCTTTGAGTTCCTCCCAGTTCTTGACTGGATTGGCTGTCACTCACAATAGACTCTCCTGTTGGTCCAAAAGCCCGAAGTCTAAACTACATCTCCCAGAGTCACTGCCCTTCCTCCTCTTGTGGCTGGCTCAGATTATGAGTCCAAGTTCTGATTGGTCAAGGCACCATTTTAGAGCTAGCTTACCCCACTACTGATTGGTCCAGTTCAGCAGTTCAAAACCAGAATGGGGAACTAGGCAGACACAGTTCTGACTGCAAAGAAAGCAGGTTAGACAAACTGTAATTTCATTACTACTCTAAATGGTTTCTGGCAAACAGTTACATCTTTCAGATAGGTTCCATTTGCACTCCTAGTGACTGCAAAAATGGAGTGAATTGGCAGCAGCTCGAGTGGTACTCAATCAAAGAAACTCACAGTCCCCCATACAAACTAATTATGTCTGCAAGCAGACAGCTCTTAAAGAGACAGTACCAGAGGTTCTAAAAACACTCACTGATAAATGGCTTAAACGTCAAACACCATTCAGGCTTGGAGCATTCAATCAAGCTCCTGGAAGTCTTTTGGGAACCCCCATTTGCAGGGGGGTTACAATAAAAACTGCCATCACAGAGGTAACGAGCCTTTGTGTGAAGCAAATAAACAAAACAAGACGATGTAAGAAACCACTATGGTTCTCAAAGGAAGTGGCAGTGAAGGTTCAAGAGAAAAAGAAAGCATTCAGGAAGTACAAGGAATCACAGAAGGAGCAGGACAGAGAACTGTATCAGTTAAAGCAAAAGGAGGCTGGGAAGGCAGTCAGAACAGCAAAGGCCCAAACCGAGGAAAGATAGCCAACTCAGTTAAGAAGGGGGATAAAACCTTTTATAGGTACATCAGGGAGCAAAGGAAGACCAAGGGAGGGATAGTGAGGCTTAATAAAGGGGAGGGAGGGTGGGCAGAGGGAGACTGTGAAAAGGCAGAGATACTAAACAAATATTTTTGCTCAGTATTTACAAATGAAGAGGGGGAGGTACATAAAACAAACAGTAGTAACGCTCTGGATACAGAAGTTGATACCAGCCCATTTACAGAAGAAAGGGTTCTGAAAGAACTCTTAAAACTGAAGGTAGACAAAGCAATGGGGCCTGATGGGATTCATCCCAGAATTCTAAAAGAGCTAAGGCTAGAACTAGTGACACCACTGACTACCCTTTTTAACAAATCATGGGAGAATGGGGTGGTACCCGAGGACTGGAGGAGGGCAGATGTGATTCCCCTTCACAAAAGTGGGAGCAAGGCAGAAGCAGGAAACTACAGACCTGTTAGTTTAACCTCAGTGATAGGGAAAATGATGGAATCACTTCTGAAGGAAAGAACTGTCGAGTATCTAGAGGCCAGAGGGCACAGGACCCTAGCAGCATGGATTCACAGCGGAAGGTCATGCCAGACAAATCTGATAGATTTCTTTGACTGGGTGACCAAAGTAGTAGATCAGGGAGGGCTGTGGACATGGCCTACCTAGACTTTAGCAAGGCATTTGACACAGTCCCACACAAAGATTAATATACAAGTTAGCCAGCCTGGGAGTGGGTCCCAAGAAGACAGCCTGGGTAAAGAATTGGCTGGAGAATAGGACAGAGAGGTAATAGTAAATGGAATCCACTCAGAAGAAAGGAGGGTTACTAGTGGGTACCGAGGGTTCAGTATTAGGACTGGTCTCTTCAATGTCTTTATAAGTGTTACATTGGAAGGACTGGAAGGAAAAGTATGTCTCTTTGCAGATGACACTAAGATCTGCAACAGAGTTGATGCACAGGGTGGGGTGGAAAGGATGAGAAGGACTTGGCAAGGTTAGAGGAATGGTCAAATGTATGGCAGCTTAGATTCAATGCTAAGAAGTGCAAGGTAATGCACCTGGGAAACAAAAACCCAGGGGAAGAGTACACAATGGGGAGTGAGATACTAACAACAACAAAAATGGAAAGGGACCTGGGGGTAGTCATATCAGATGACCTAAAGGTGGGCAAGCAATGTGAGAGGGCAGCAAGGAGGGCTGGGGGGATACTGGGATGCAAAGGGAGAGGCATCACCAGTAGAAAACAGGAAGTTATTATCCCTCTGTACAGACAGCTGGTGAGACCCCATCTGGAGTACTGTGTGCAGTTCTGGAGACCCAATCTCCACAAAGACATAGACAGGATGGAAGCTGTCCAGAGGAGGGCAACTAAAATGGTGCAGGGTTTGCACCGGAAGACATATGAAGAGAGACTTAAGGAGTTTAATATGTGTAGCCTCGAGGAAAGGAGGAGAGGGGACATGATAGAAACTTTCAAGTACCTCAAGGAATCCAAGTCCAAGAGGGTAGCATCTTTCAAAAAAGAGGTGTGCAAGAACAAGAGGGCACAATTTGAAGATGGAGGGGCGGCTCAGAGGTAATTTAGAAGTATTTTTCACAGAGAGGGTTGTGGATGCATGGAGACGGCCTTCCGGAGGAGTTGTGGTCAAAATCAGTGGTGGAATTCAAGCATGCATGGGACAGTCATAAAGGCAATTCTGGGGGGTGGGGGTAGGAAGAAGTAGGCTGCTGGTTAACTAGGATCTGCAGCTTATCCAGCAGGTAGGGAAATGGGCAGACTGGGTGGGTCAAGCGGTCCTTATCTGCCATCAAATTCTATGTTTCTGTGCTGGCCTGTGCCATCACCATGCCACTACCGGGTGGGCAGTGCAGCCGTTGGGGGTGGCATGCACATACTATTCTGCATGTGCCACTCATTGCAGGCCTGCCACAGCTGGTGACACATATCTCTCTACATCTCACCCATAGGTACTGCAGCATGACATGAACGCATACAGGCACATCGCTTTTCACAGGATGAGCTGAGGACGATGGTGCATGGTGTGAAGGAGAGGGAGCATGTGCTGCAGCAGCACAAGGCGACAGACGCGGTGGTGCACCAGGCATGGGATGAGGTGATGGCAGGGGTGAACGCCGTTGGCGGCCAAGGCAGGACAACAGATGCAGTGCGCAAGCTCTGGAGTGACCTGCTGTGCCAAACAAAGCAAGAGGAGGCACAGCGGCTCTGTGATAGACTGTGGACTGGAGGTGGCCTGCAATCCACATAACAGCAGCAGGAGGACCCACTCATGGCTGTGGTGACATCCACACTTTGCCCTGTGGCCATTGCCGGTGTACCAGGTGGAGGGTGTGAGACACCTCTCACACCACCTAGGACAGGTCTGCATCTGTGTATATGCACCCTGCATGGTGTCACTGCACAGGTGATGGGTGTTGGTGTTGGCGTCGTGCCTGGGGTGCACTGTGTGGGTGCTCTGCTGTGCACACTGTACACATGGGGTGGGTTTGCATGCAAACAGTGCCCAGCAAGGCTGCTACCACAGCTGATAAGCCAGGGCATGTGCACTGTGGTGTGGGTTTGTGCATGTGGCCACGGTCCATGACTGTGGGGCTGCTGTGTAAGGTATGCATGTCTGTGGCAAGTGGCACATTTCCTAGGATGTGTATGTACTGGTGGTGGTGAGGCACACTGTGCACATACCGGTCACTGACCCTGTCCCTTCTTCTTCCACAGCAGTGTGTGCAAGGCCTGCAGCACACCAGGACTAGGCCAGGATGGCTGCCATGAGACTGGAGGCAGAGGTGGATGAGAACCTGCCATCAACCTCTGGACTAGATGCTGGTCATGGACCCTCGGCCGCGTACCATGTGTGGCACTCACTTGAACATGGGGTACACCTGCTGGGGGGGCTCCAATGGTGGCGGGGATGAACTTCAGTGCAGCCCTGGAGGATGCCCAGGTGGAGAATCTCAGTGGTGGGCAAGTTATCCTGCTGATAGTAACCAGCGATATGGAGTCAGATGTGTCGGAGGGGGTGCTACATCCTGCCCTTGGAAGGGCCTGTGGAGGGGGAACAGGGTTGGGGAAGGGTGCAGTCCGCAACATGGGTGCCAGGGGGATGGATTGCCATGCCAGCATGGGTGTACCCATGCAGCCAGTGGTTGGTCTTGTGGGGGCCATGTGTGCCCTGCTGGACAAGCAGTGCCCTTCACTGGTAGGGGTGCAGGTACCACAGGGGTCACAGCTCACCACCAGTGGCCTGCAGCAGCAGGACATTCCACTGGTGCAACAGTGTCCCCACTCTGGTGAGCTACAGGCACCAGCACCAGCTGCCATTGAGGGTGCCGCGGCCATGGAGCCGGATGCCCCTGGGGCCCGCCCTCTGCTCCAGGCCGCAGTCACATCCCAGCAGGAGGCACAGCTGGACCTACATGGCATGCGGTGGGAGCTCAGGCATGAGCTCTCACAGATGCGGGAGTCACTGTCCCTGGGTTTTCACATGGGTGGAACAGCAGGCTGAGGACAGGTTGGGCTGCATGGTTGCCACACTGGATCGCGGCTTTGCTGGGCTCACGGCCGTGGTGATCGACCTCACCATAGTGCTGCGTGGGGTGAATGGTGGGCAGCAGGCTGTGCAAGGGAGTCTGTGAGCCTGTAACACAGGGGCCCACAAGCAGGCCACTCGCGGCCGCAGGACTGACACTGGCATGAGCACCACTGCATTGTGCACATTGGCAGGCACCCAGCACCACCGTGTGCATCCAGCCACCCTGTCCAGCTCTGCTGGTCAGCGGAGGCACAGGTAGTCTGCCCTCCCAGCCTCACTGTGGTCCTCCCCTACTGTGTCCTCAGCTCAGAGCACCCCTGGCTCTGTGTCCCACACATGTGGTGTACGCCATGTGCATGGTGGTAGTCGCCAGAGATAGGCACGGCCACCATGCACATGTGCACAATTAACACTCACATGTGCACACTATCACTCCCACACACCTGCGCACACTTGCACTCACGCTGTCACGCACACACACACACCTTCACTTGCACAGTCTCACATGCACAGCCATGGTGTCCCTTCCCACACTGCTGCCAAACATCAGGCATTGCACACATCACTGTACTATGGCTTTGTGTCCTCATCATAGTGTGTCCTGCTCAACCCACCCATCACACTGCCCTCATGCGTGCATTCAGTACCACTGTGTTGTGCACATGCTTTGTTTGTTGTCAGCCCATATTTATCTGTTTACCATTGTACTGTGTCTTGTTGCTGTGCTGTCTGTACTCGCCCTCTGGCCTGTGACAGTGTCTGTACTCACCCTCTGGCCTGTGACAGTGTCCTGATAATGGCGGCCCTGCGGGCCATGCGAGGATCCCTCCTCTCCAGTTGCTCCACTATCCCCCTAACCGCTGGCTCTGGGTCACTGTCAGCCTGTCCATCAGGTTCAGATGCCTGTATCCCATGGTTCATTGCCATGCTGTGCAGCATACAATAGGCTAGAAAGATACGGCATACCTTCTGAGGCCTATACTGTAGTACACCACCTGACGTGTCTGGGCATCGGAAGCGCATCTTCAGTATGCCAAACATCCTCTCTATGATGTTTCTGGTGGTGGCATGTGCCTCATTGTACATCTCTTTGGCCACTGTGGCTGGCCTGAATACTGGCGTCAGCAGCCAGGGTCAGAGAGGATAGGCACTGTCCCCTGTTGAGAGATATGCACCTGTTAGTGATGTTCTGCTGTCTGCCCATTGCTGTCTTGCACCACCTGTGTTGCTCTCCCAAGCCCCTTACTTGACTTCTCCTGCCTATCCCCACCCCTGCTGTGGTGTGTGTGTGCCTTGTTTGCTGCTACTCACTGGCTAGGTGCCCACTGGGTATCCTGCCCTCCTCGAATGCTTGGCACAGCTGGGACTGGTGCCAGGTGAAGGCGTTGTGGGCACTGCCAGGGTACTGCGCATAGACATTGCTGATGTGCCCAGTTGCATCACACACCACCTGGCAATTGGAGTGGTACCCCTTCCTGTTGACATACACCTCACTGCCATTGCCAGGTGGTGCGTGGATGAGGACATGGGTGCAGTCAATGGCACCAAGTACCGCTGGAAGGTGCGCAACTCTGCTGCCATGATGAGGAATACTATGAACTCCCCAGCATGTGGCAGGAAAGCTTCAAGGAACTGGGTCAGGAGGTGTGAGGTGGCAGACTGCGATACCCTGATGGTGTCTCCTGTTGGTCGTTGGAACGTCCCTGTGGCTAGGAAGCACATCGCTGCTGTCACCTTCTCCTCTATTGTCATGGCATGGTTGCGTCTGGTGCTGGGGTGCAGTTGCTCATGCAGGACTTCACATAGCTGCCTCAACATGCCCCTGTTCATCCTGTACCAGCCAGTGATGTGTTCATCTGGCAGGGTCTCGAAGGAGACCCTGGGCCGGTACCACCTGTTTGCAGCATACCATCTCCTTGGCCTGCGCTGTGGCCCATGTTGGGCCTGCTCCTCTCCTCCACTACTGTTGCCATCAGTGGCAGCATCACTGCTATTTCCACTTCCTGGTGTAGTCACTCCCCCTCAGAGGTTTGCCCTAGGTTAAGACCAGCCTTTTATAGGCGGTAGCTAGAGCCGTGCTACATGTTGCACTATGTGTCCTAGCACGGCGCTATGGCTTTGAATATCCCATAGCACATGTATGCAGGCCACCCCCCTCGCTTTGCCCCTGGCATACATTATCATTTGCCCCACACTATTGCAGTTAGTGCACACTAACTAGTCCTTTGAATATCATAGCTCTGCACTAGTCCTGCGCTATTGGTTTGCGCGCTGTGCTACGTTTTGAATATCTGGCCCATTATACGTTAACTGTAGTGTTATCTAGTTCATTGCTATTTTTTTCAATTTCCACTGTTGTTGGTCTACTAAATATTGTAGGTAATGCAGCATTTATTTCACTAAGTCTTTCAAAATGTATTTCTCTCCTGCCAATCTCACATTTGCTTTTTGTGACATCTCAGTCTGTGGTCACACCATGGAGAGAAATAAAATGCCATAAAGAAAAGCGCAATGAACTTAACAGAGGAGAGGCAAATGTTTTATTGTTTATCAAGTCTAGGATTACAAATACCTTTGAGCCTTGGCTCTTTTACAAAGGTTCCACATCAGAGAAATACAAATTATGGGGAACATCAAGACAGACATTACAACAATGTGGACATTGCAAACAGAGTATAGATTAATACAATTCAAGGGTAGCATTGTAACAAGGCAGCCAGCGGCATTTGTCAGAGAAAATAGACAACAGATAAGAAGTGCCAGAGTCATAGGGAGAGGGAAGAGGGAAGGGGGGAAGAAGGAATGTAGGAAGGGTGGGGAGAGGGTGAAAAGTGCAGCATTGGGCATACCAAGATGTGAGGGTAGAATCCAATGAGGAGGGAAGGGGGGAGACAACTAGAGCAGAAAGGGAAATGGAGAAACAAGGTTAAGTTGGGCAGTCACAGGATCTGTTGGTAGTGAAACAGTCCCAGAGCCTAGTTTTAAACATACCAATTGTTGGGGCAGAGGAGATGGTTGGGCTGAGGCCATTGAACCAGAGTGGCGCTCGATAAGCAAAAGAGCGTTGTCCCTGTGAAGTGTGACAGTGGGGAACTTTCAGTAGCTGTAGCGTGGATCTCCTAAGGCACCATTGTTAATGCGGTGTTGTAACAGAGTTGAGACCCCAGAAGGTGCAAGGCCAAGGTAGATTTTTTTTTCACCATGGAGCAGATGAGAAACTTTATGTGGTTTGATAGTTGGAGCCAGCCGGTCTGAGTGTACAGGTCACATGTGTGGGTGAGATGGTGAGCACCAGTGATGAGCCAGCATGCTTTATTTAAGGCAGCTGAGAGGCATCTAAGGGTTGTGGTTGTGGCCGAGCCATAAATGATGAGACCATAGTCTATTACAGAGATCACAGAGCTCAGGTTTTCAGATGTTTTCTATACTGATTTCATAGATAGACTACCAAGATGTTTGGAAAATATTCAAAAGCAACACGGAAAAGTAAAAAAAGATATATCCAAAAGCAGGTCACATTTCTGTAAACATTTAAGCATGTTTCTGCTTTTGGTATATGCTGTCATAGAATAAGAGATGTTCCATGGGGGATTAGCTGTGCTAATCATCTCATAGGGTGCATGCTATGAACTAGGGCTACAGCCAGGGCCTACAGCTACAACTGAACAAATTCCCAGCCACAGTGCTCTACTGTCCAAGCCTACTGTCAATCCATTTCAAGTGTTATGTTTACACCCGTGTTTACAATAAAAACACTCCGCAAGATATTTGGTTTCTCAATTTTTATTTCTTTCTCATGGGATACTTTCACCACAGCATTCTACTACAGGCTGCTCCACTGCTGTATAATACAGTAACTTGGTGTACTTACTACAATACAATTCAGGGTGAAATTGTATCATGCTGTCAAGGTAGAGAGGTATCAACATTATTACAGGGTCTACATGAAGCTTATGTAAGCCTAGCATAGGCCTCATAATAGAAAGTATAAACCTGGGTATATTGTCTACTACAGGACTGATAACCAGGTTTATTTAACTTATCTGAAAGCACTGTAAACAACTTTAAGCATACATTCTAAACATGTACACAAGCTTTTACATAGTTATTACTGTTTAACAACATAGAAACATAGACTTTGATGGCAGATAAGGACCACTTGGCCCACCCAATCTGCCCATTTACCTACCTACTGGATAAGCTGCAGATTCTAGTTAACCAACAGCCTACTTCCTGCCACCCCCCACTACAATTGCCTTGTGTCTGTCCCATGTATGTTTGAATTCCCCCACTGTTTTAGCCCCAACAACCTCCCCAGGAAGGCAGTTCCATGCATCCACCTCTCCGTAAAAAAGGATTTCCTCACATTACCCCTGAGCCGTCCCCCCTCTATCTTTAAATTGTGTCCCCTTGTTCTTACACATCTTTTTTCTGAAAGGTCCTACCCTCCTGGACTTTGTTGATTCCCTTGAGGTACTTGAATGTTTCTATCATGTCCCCCCTGTCCCTTCTTTCATCAAGGGTATATATATATTAAGCTCTCTCAGTCTCTCTTCATATGATTTCTGCTGCAGACCCTGCACCATTTTAGTTGCCCTCCTCTGGACTGCTTCCATCCTGTCTATGTCCTTGCATAGATGAGGTCTCCAAAACTGCACACAGTACTCCAGATGAGGTCTCACCAACTGCCTGTACAGAGGGATAACCACTTCCCTTTTTCTACTTGTGATGCCCCTTCCTATGCATCCCAGTATCCCCCTGGCTCTCCTTACATACTTCTCACATTGCTTACCAACCTTTAGATCATCTGATATGACTACACCCAAGTCCCGTTCCATTTTTGTTGTTGTTAGTACCTCCCCTGCTATTGTGTACTCTTCTACTGGGTTTTTGTTTCCCAGGTGCATTACTTTGCACTTCTTTGCATTGAATCTAAGTTGCCATATATCTGACCATTCCTCCAACCTTGCCAAGTCCTTTCTCATCCTTTCTATCCCCCCCCCCCGTGTATCAACTCTGTTACAGATCTTTGTATCATCTGCAAAGAGGCATACCTTTCCCTCCAGACCCTCTGCAATGTCACCTACAAACATGTTAAAGAGGACTGGACCCTTTACTGAGCCCTGAGGTACTCCACTAGTGACCCCCTTTCTTCGGAATGTGTTCCACTCACTATTACCTTCTGTGTCCTGTTGTGCAGCCAGTTTGCAACCCAGGCTACCACCCTGGGACCCACTCCCAGGCTGGCTAACTTGATTATTAATCTTTTGTGCGGGATTGTGTCAAATGCCTTGCTAAAGTCTAGGTAGGCCATATCCACAGCCCCTCCCTGGTCTATTACTTTAGTCACCCAGTCAAAGAAATCTATTAGATCTGTCTAACATGACCTTCCTGCTGTAAATTCATCTGCTTTGGGTCCTGTGCCCGCTGGCCTCTAGGTACTCAACAATTCTTTCTTTCAGAAGTGATTCATCATTTTCCTACCACTGAGGTCAAACTTACAGGTCTGTAGTTTCCTGCTTCTGCCTTGCTCCCACTTTTGTGAAGGGGAATCACATCTGCCCTCCTCCAGTCCTCAGGTACCACCACATCCTCCCATGATTTGTTAAAAAGTGTGGTCAGTGGTGTCACTAGGTCCTCCCTTAGTTCTTTTAGGATTCTGGGGTGAATCCCACCAGGCCCCATTGCTTTGTCCACCTTGAGTTTTAGGAGTTCTTTCAGGACTCTTTCTTCTGTAAATGGACTGGTGTCAACCCTCCTACCCAGAGTGCTTCTATTGTCTAGTTTAGGTAACTCCTCCTCATCTTCTTTTGTGAATACTGAGCAAAAGTATTCATTCAGTATCTCTGCCTTTTCACTGTCTCCCTCTGCCCACCTCCCCTCTCCCTTATTAATCTTCACTATTCCTCCCGTAACCTTTCTATGCTTCCTACTGTACCTATAAAAGGTTTTATCCCCTTTTAACTGAATTGGCTACTTTTTCCTCAGTTTGGACTTTTGCTATTCTGACTGCCTTCCCCACTTCTTTCTGCTTTAATTGATACAGTTCCCTGTTGTGCTCCTTCTGTGATGCCTTATACTTTTTGAATGCAGCCTTTTTCTCCTTAACCTTCCCTGCCACCTCTTTTGAGAACCATAGTGTTTTTTTACTCTGCTTTGTTTTCTTTATCTGTTTCACACAAAGGCTTGTTGCCTCTATGATGGCAGTTTTGATTTTTCTCCATTGTTCTTCCACCCCTCCTTTTTGGCCATTTGCTAGTGTATTCCTCAGGTATTCACCCATTTTGCCAAAGTCAGCCCTTCTAAAGTCCAGTATGCTTCTTTTTGTATAGCTTGTCTGCATGGTTGTGCTTATTGTGAAGCCCACTGTGCAGTGGTCGCTTGTTCCCAGATGTCTACTGACTTTAAATTTGTGATCCTCTCTCCATTTGAGAGTACCAGGTCTAGTATTGCTCCCTCCCGAGTGGGTTCCAACACTAGCTGTCTATGGCCTGCTCCCTGCAGGGCATCGAGAATGACCCTGCTCTTGGAGGTGGCTGCAGTACATGTCATCCAGTTAACATCTGGCATATTCAGCCCTTGTGTACATCATGTGTACATGTGATGGAAACCCATTACCACCGAGATTCCCGCGTTCCGGGCCCGCGTTGGTTCCCAAGGTTGGTTCCTCACTTTACGCCAAAAGGGGGGTTTGAGGCCATAACTGACTCCTTGTTTTTGTATTAAAGAGGTCCATTTTTCTTCTGAAAAAAACAAGGAAAGGGGTCATTTCTAAAATGTGCAGACGAGCATGGGTACAACTTTTTACAGAGTGCCACCACTGGGAGAAAGGGTGGGACAATCTGTTCTAAAATATGCTATAATGGGTAGGGAGAAGCCTCATGTAATTATACATTTGGGGACGAACGATCTGGCTGACAGGATGGTAGATATAGTCCAGAGGAGGTTTGAGAAACTAGGACAATTATGTGAGGGGGCAGGAAGATCAGTAACTTTTTCAGAGATACTTCCAGTGCCCAGGGTAAGCACAGCAAGAAAGCTGAGAATAAAGGATTTTAACGAATGGCTAAGACCCTGGTGTCATGCTAAAGGGTATGGGCTGGTGGGGGTGGGAGGACATTAGCCTCTATGCCAAGGATACATAGATACATAGACAGTGTCGGCAGATAAGGGCCTATGGCCCACCCAGTCTGCCCATTTGAGCTTGTAAATTCAGTTTATGTTTTCCAAGAAGTCTGTTGCCCCTTACCCCTGACCTCCAGAATTCCTTTATGTCTATCCCATGCATTCTTAAATCCCATGATTGTTTCAGCCCCCACCACTTCCTCTGGTAGGGTGTTCCACTTGTCCACCACCCATTCTGTGAAGAAATTCTTCCTCACGCTTCCTCTGAATCGTCCCCTCCTCCAACTTCATCCCATGCCCTCTAGTCCTGGAACATCTTTTTTGCTTAAAAATAGTGTATTCCTGCACCCTGTTCCTCCCTGTAAGATACTTGTATGTCTCTATCATATCCCCTCTTTCCCTCCTCTCCTCCAGGGAGTACATGTTCAGTTCCTTCAACCTGTCCTCACAGGACTTGTGATGCAATCCATGCACCATCTTTGTTGCCCTCCTCTGAGCCTTCTCTACCCTGTCTATGTCCTTACATAGGTAAGGTCTCCAGAACTGTACAGTGTAGTCCAGGTGGGGCCTCACTAGTGTCTTCTATAGTGGAATTATGACCTCCCTTTTCCTGCTGGTGATGCCCCTGCCTATGCATCCCAGCATCCTATTTGCTTTACCTGCTGCCTTGTCACACTGTTTCCCTGCCTTGAGGTCATCAGAGATGATAACCCCAAGATCCCTTTCCTGCTTGGTGCATGCTATATCCTCAACCCCTAACTGATATACTGTGCCAGGGTTTTTGTGCCCCATATACATTATCTTGCACTTCCTTGCATTGAATTTCAACTGCCAAACCCCTGACCTTTCTTCAAGTTTCCTTTCTCATTCTGTCTACACCCTCTGGTGTGTCTACTCTGTTACAGAGCTCTGTGTCATCAGCGAACAATGAAATTCTGCCTTCTAGGTCCTGCGCAATAGTCACTGATGAAGATATTGAATAGGACTGGTCCCAGCACTGATCCCTGTGGTACCCCATTGGTCACTTTTCCCTCTGTGGAGTGACAGCCATTTAACACCACCCTCTGTGTCCTGCCGCCTAGTCAGTTACCTACCCACCACACTACTGTCCTGCCCACACCCATATTCCCCAGTTTGTGCAATAGTCTTCTATGTGGCACAGTGTCAAAGGCCTTGCTGAAGTCCAGATAGGATAAACTACACTTGAGCGAGGAGGGAAAGAAAGTGTTGAAACAGAGGATGGAGGAGTACATAGAGGAAGTTGGGAATTTAGACTAGGAGCATGGGGTGGCAAGTGGGCAAGGGACATGCAGAGACCACAGGTTGGGAAGCCATATGAGCTTACCCCCTTTAACAGTGACAAAGGACAAAGGGCAAGTACTAGTGGTGATGCTAGTAAAGGAGGGTGGAAGGGGTGGAAGGTGGTTACCCTGAATGCTAGGAGCCTTGGGAAGAAAACTGCAGAGTTACAGACTCTCATGGCAGAGGGGGAGGTGGACATTGCAGCCATCATCGAAGCATGGGCCACTCAATATAATGACTGAGACCTGTCAGTATCAGGGTATAGGACATTTTGTAGGGATAGAGTGATAGAGAAAGGAGGGGGGTGGCACTATATGTGAAGGAAGGACTAAAGTGAGTACGGGAGGAAGGGGAGGAGGGTAGTACGGAGTCACTATGGATGCAAATCCAGGATTCCAACAATAGGACTCTCAGGATGGGAGTGGTATACAGGCCACCCTCTCAGACAGAAGAGTTAGACAGGGAACTAGCGCTACAGATCAGAAGGACCTGCAAGAAGGGTAGTGTGGTGATTGTGGGGGACTTTAACATGTCAGGAATGAATTAGAGTGCCCCAACAACCATGAACAGAAGGGAGCAGGTACTGCTGGATGCCTTCCAGGACAGCTTCTTGATGCAAATGGTCAGTGAACCAACCATGTTAGGGAATACCCTTGACCTCGTGCTGGCAGATGGGGAGTTTGTGAGGGAACTTACGGTGGAAGAACCACTGGCAGGAAGTGACCACCACTCAGTATGGTTCACGTTGGATATGGGTAAGGAAGGAGTGGAATCCAGCACAAGGGTGATGGACTTCAGGAGGGATGACTTCAGGAGGATGTGGGAAGTGGTAAAAGGGTACCTGGCCAGAATTCAACCTAGTATGGGCACTAACCAGAGGTGGGAGCTCATAAAACTGGGCATAGTAGAGGTAACCAGAACCTGCAGCAAGGCCCAGAGCAAGAAGGCTAGAGCAAAGAAACCTAGCTGGCTGAGCAAGGAGGTACTGTAAAAAGGTAAGGAGGAAAAGTGCTGCCTTCAGGAGGTACAACAAAACAGGGAGGGGGAGGACAGGGAGTAGTACCTGAAGGAATCGAAGGAGGTGATAAGGGCAGTAAGAGCAGTCAAGGCATCTACGGAGCTCAGGCTGGCACAGGGCATTAAGAAGTGGGAGAAGGACTTCTTCAGGTACATCAGGGAGAAAAGGAACTGTAAGAACCATAGAGTAAGGATTAGGAAGGAAGGGGGTTGGGTGGGAATCAGGGAGTGATAAGGCAGAAGCACTAAATGATTACTTCTGCTTGGTATTTCCTAAGGAAAAAAGGGGGGTGATATGCGAGGGGGAAGGGGGAGGGCAGAAACCCAGAAAAGAGGTGGTGACTGATGGGGAAATCATGGTATGGGCAGGGGCAGGGTTCTGGAGGGTCTGAAGGGCACTGAGGGTGGACAAGGCACTAGGCCCAGATGACATCCACCCCAGGGTACTGAAGGAGCTGGCATAGGTCTTGGTGGAACCTTTGGCAGACCTATTTAATGATTCACTACACTCATTGTGTGTACCTCAGGATTGGAGGATGGTTCATGTGGTGCCCCTCCACAAGAGCAGCCCCAAGGATGAACCGGGGAACTACAGACCGGTGAGCCTCACATCCATCGTGGGTAAGCTGATGGAGACTATCCTGAAGGAGAGGCTGATGGCCCTCCTGGAGGCAAAAGGACTACAAGACAGCAGACAGCATGGCTTTGTAAGTGGCAGATCCTGCCAAACCAACCTGGTGGAGTTCTATGACTGGGTAACTAGGCAATTGGATGGCAGCCACGAAGTGGATGTCCTGTACCTGGACTTCAGTAAGGCATTCAACTCAGTGCCACATGGGAGGCTGGGAACTAACTTAGAAGGCACAGGGGCAGGTAAAAAGCTGGTGAGATGGGTAAGGAACTGGCTTCAGAGAAAGGCAACAGAGGGTGGTGGTGGGTGGGGAGCTGTCATCCCCAAGGGTAGTGATGAGCAGTGTTCCGCAGGGCTCAGTGTTGGGACCAGTATTGTCTGGGATATTCATTGCAGACATATCATTGGGCATAAAGAGCAAGATCAGTCTGTTTGCTGATGACACCAAGATGGGAGCAGTGATGGACAACCTAGGGGATCGCAGGGGTTGCAGGATGATCTGGCAAAGCTGGAAACCTGGTTGGACACCTGGCAACTGGGTTCAATGACAAAAAGTGCAAGGTGATGCATTTTGGGGCGAAAAACCCAAGGAAGAGTTACCAGCTGAGGGGGAGTGCAGCTAGCCGAGACAGAAGAGGAGGAGGATCTGGGGGTGCTCATTATGGGGTCAATGAACAACTCGGCACAATGTAGGAAGGCAGCTGCAAAGGCCAACAAAATGCTGGGTTGTATTGCAAGAGGTATATCTTCAAGGAGGGGGGAGTTGATTCTGCCCCTGTACAGATCATTAGTTAGACGGCACCTGGAGTACTGCATGCAGTACTGGCACCCGTATCTGAAGAGGGACATTCAGTTACTGGAGGGAGTACAGCTCAGGGTGACAAAGATGATCAAGGGGCTGGGAGACTTACCGTATGAGAGGAGGCTGAGATAGTTGAACATGTACTCGCTGGAGGAGAGGAGGGACGGGGGGATAGGATTGCAACCTTCAAGTACATTAAAAGAATAAACAAGACAGGTACGGAGGGGCTGTTCAAAGTAAGGGAGGGGTGGGGCACCTGGGTCCATGATATGAGACTGGAGGGAGGGAGGAAGGTTCAGGAGGGAGATGAGATGAGGAGACACTTTTTTACAGAGAGGGTGGTAGCTGGGTGGAATGCATTACTGGCAGAAGTGGCATCCAGTAGAACAGTGGACCACTTCTAAAGGGGCTGGGACAGGGCAATGGGGAGGGTCAGCTGCAGAATAAGGGGTGCTAGATGCACATTCGAGCAAACTTGATAGACCTCTAGGTCTTTATCTGCCGCCAAATTTCGTATGCTCATATGTTCGTAAAATATAAATGCTGAGCCTCATCCAACAGTGGGAATGCCAAATCCCTAAAGAAATTATCAAAGAGTTGAGAATCCCAATGTGCTTGATCGGGGGAATACAGCTATTGATAGCACACCTGAAAGTGGTCAACAATATCCCAGGGATGAGTAACTGTCCAACCTTGAGTTGTAACTATGTGAAGAATAATTCTATTCATAACCTGTTTACACAGGTGCAGTGCTAATAGCCACCCCGCCTTCTCCCCTTGGTCAAAATATTTAACCTTAGTTCTCTGAATAGCATGCTCTGCGTGCTCCCTCAAAAACTCCCTGTACTTAGCCCATAATGCTACCAGTTCAAGCCAAACACTCTTGCGAGAAGAAGAGCAAAGATCTTGCTCCAACTCACGAATCTGATGCAAAAGATTAGCCGCTGCCCGCTCAGTAAGTTTTTCTTTTTTTTAAAACATATTTTATTTATTCAACAAAAAAAGATGTACATACCTATATCAACAAAACACAAAATAAATCTCTAAATCCATTCATTAACATTAATAATACACGGCGGACAGACTGTGCAATCGAGCCTGTCTGCAGGGAAGATGTGGGAAGCACTGAAAGGGAGACTAGAGGGCATACGGCAGGAGATGGATGCAGAGCAGAAATGGGATATTATTAAAAGGGGGATTACAGAGGCAACAGAAGCCTGCATCAAGACACAGAGTAAAAGGAGCATAGCAAGAAAACCATGCTGGTTGAACAGCGAGGTAGTGGAGGTGGTGAGAGCAAAACAAGAGGTGCACCAGAGGTATAGAAGGACAGGGAAGGAAGTGAACAGGGAGGAATGTGCAAGGCAGTCCAGGGAGGTGACCAGAAAAGTGAGAGAAGCCAAAGCCCAGAGGGAGCTGAGATTAGCGCAGGGAATTAACGGGGGGGACTTTTTCAGATATATCAGGGAGAAAAGGAAGTGCAAGGAGACAATAGTGAGGATAAAAGGGGTGGGGAGTGGACGGAAAAGGGTGAGGAGCAGGCAGAAGCACTGAATGAATACTTTTGTTCAGTGTTCACGAAGAAAAGGGGGACCACTACCACTATGGCTGGGAGGGGTGGGGAAGAGGAGAGGAGGCAACAGATGGAAGAATTGAGGCACGTAGAGTCCTAGAGGGATTGAGGGCACTGAAGGTAGACAAGGCACCAGGGCCGGATGGTATCCACCAGAAGGTGCTGAGGGAGATGGCGGAGGTGTTGTCGGAGCCGCTGGCAGATTTGTACAGCACTTCATTAGAGTCGGGATGTGTGCCACTGGACTGGAGGATGAAACATGTAGTACCATTACACAAGAGTGGACCAAGGGATGAACCGGGTAATTATTGCCCGGTAAGTCTCACCTCCATAGTGTGCAAACTCATAGAGACAATACTAAAGGAAAGACTGGTGTCATACCTGGAGGACAATGGCCACCAGAATGTGAGGCAGCATGGGTTTGTTTCAGGGAAGTCTTGTCAAACCAACCTGATAAAATATTATGTCAGGGTGACAGGTGAGCTGGATAAGGGTCATGCGGTGGATGTTCTTTACTTGGACTTCAGCAAGGCCTTCAATTCTGTGTCTCATGGGTGGCTTGGTGGGAAGCTAACTGGTGTAGGGGTAGGGGCAAAAATGATGAACTGGATTACAAGCTAGCTGAGTGGGAGACTGCAACAGGTGGTGGTGAGAGGGGAGCTCTCAACTCCAAGGCCAGTGATGAGTGGGGTGCCACAGGGCTCTGTGTTGGGGCCAGTACTGCTTGGGCTCTTCATATCAGACACTGCACATGGGGTGGTGAGCAAGATAAGTCTGTTTGCTGATGACACCAAAATCGGAGCAGTGGTAAATGGAGAGGAGGAATGGAAGCAGCTGCAGGGGGACCTAAGCAAGCTAGAGGAGTGGTCAGAGAGGTGACAGCTGGGGTTCAATGCAAAGAAGTGTAAGGTAATGCACTTTGGGGTGAAGAACCCAAGGAGAGAATACTGGCTGGGAGGGGTTAAGCTGGGGATCACTGAGGAGGAGAAGGACCTAGGGGTAATGATAACAGGGAACATGGACAACACTGCCCAGTGCAGGAGAGCGGCTGCAAAAGCGAACAAAATGCTGTGGTGCATAACGAGTGATCTTGCCCCTCTGCAGGTTGCTGGTAAGGCCGCACTTAGAGTATTGTGTGCAGTTTTGAAGGCCATACCTAAAGCATGATATCAGGCTACTGGAGGGGGTGCAGAGGAGGGCAACAAAGATGATATGTGGAATGGAAGGGACAGATTATGATAGTAGGCTGAGAGACCTGAATATGTACACCCTGGAGGATAGAAGGGATGGAGGGACATGATAGAGACATTCAAGTATCTGAGGGGAATCAATAAGGATGGGGCAGATGGGGTCTTTAAGTTAAGGAGGGGGAGGGTCACCAGGGGCATGCACCAAAAATAGAGGGGGGAAGATTTAGGAAGGAAATGAGGAGACACTATTTCACAGAGAGGGTGGTAGCAAAATGGAATGCCCTACCAGAATGGGTGGTATCATGTAAATCTGTGAACAGTTTCAAAAGGGCATGGGACAGGGAACAGGGGAGAGTGAGGGTGGGGGAGGCAGTGGGATGACAAATGGGGGGGTGGGGCAGCTGCAAACTAGGGGTGCTAGCTGCACACTCGAGCAGACTTAGATAGACCGGGTGGCCTGCCTCTGCTGGCACATTCGTATGTTCGTATGTCTCAGAGAGCATTTTCACAAGAGAAGTGTGACGAGTTTGCTCGATTCTTTACGGACAGGGTTGTCAACATCAAGTCTGAGATCCGTGCAACCCCTTCCAATGGGGGCGGCGGTAATCGGTGGGAGGTTAGATGACCTCTGTTTGCCTGGTCTGACTTTGACCGGCTGGAGATCAGGAATATTGTGAGGGTCATTCACAGCATGTGACCGACCTGCTGTAGTTTGGACCTGGGCCCAAAGCATCTCCTTGTGGGGTGCATTGAGATCATTGGCCCAGTCCTAGCTGAGATTGTCTGGAGTTCCTTAGAGACAGGTGTGTTTCCTGACACGCTGAAGGAGGCAGTTGTGAAACCCCTCCTTAAGAAACCCTCTTTGGATCCAGACTGTCTTGTTAACTACAGGCCTGTCTCTAACCTTCCCTTTGTTGGTAAGGTTATTGAGAAGGTGGTCACGCAGCAGCTGGATGATCATCTTATCATCCACGATATCTATGATCCTCTTCAGTCCAGATTTCGGAAGAGACATAGTACTGAGACAACCCTAGTTCGGCTGCTCAATGATCTCCTGATAGCGAGAGATAGGAAGAGCCATTCCATCTTGGTACTTCTCAATCTCTCTGCAGCATTTGACACTGTGGACCATGGTGTGTTGTTGAAGCATCTGCGGCTGATCTGTGGACTGTCTGGTATAGTCCTCAGATGATTTCAGTCTTTCCTCATGGGTAGATTTTAGGGAGTGATGTCAGCGATTTATTACTCTGGCACCTTTTCCCTACCTTGTGGGGTACCACAGGACTCTAGTCTATCACTCATGTTGTTTGCGGTGTACATGCTGCCATTGGGAGACATTGTAAGGTGGTATGGGCTGAGTGTTCACTGCTATGCAGATGATACTCAGCTATCCATGTCCTTTGTGCTCGAACATGAGGATGCCATCTCTGTTTTTAACAACTGTCTCTGAGAGATCCAGGACTGGATGAGTTCCGACTGGTTGAGGTTGAATCTGGACAAGACTGAGGTTTTGC
Source organism: Neoceratodus forsteri (assembly GCA_016271365.2). NCBI lineage: Eukaryota > Metazoa > Chordata > Ceratodontiformes > Ceratodontidae > Neoceratodus > Neoceratodus forsteri. The sequence goes on along the minus strand of CM028133.1, from coordinate 1,027,183,089 downwards.
TGGTGGACCCAGGTCATTGGGTAGAGGGCCTTTTGGCAGGGCAGCCGTCCGAGCTTAGGCTTGGAGGCAGTCTGCTGATGGCCTCTGAATGGGTGCGAAATCTGGGCGTTATTTTCGATGATGGATTGACACTCAAATCCCAGGTGTCATCTGTCGTCAAGACCTCATTTTATCATCTGAGGAATATCACCTGAATTAAGCATCTGGTTCCACCTGATGATCTTCCAGTGCTAGTCCACACCTTTGTGACCACTTGCCTGGACTAGTGCAACTTCCTGTACCTGGGGCTACCGGGGGTTGATATTCGTCGCTTGCAGCTGGTGCAGAATGCAGCGGCCAGGCTGTTGACTGGTCTTTCATGATCTAGCCATGTCACACCTGTACTGCGTGGCCTGCACTGGCTGCCTATTCAGTGGTGGATCACCTTCAAGGTCGGTTTGCTAACCTATAAAGCCCTACACGGACAGGGACCTTGCTACCTGCAAGAGCTTTTTCATCCCTACTGCCCACTCCGCTCCGCTGACGAGGGATTGCTGGAGGTTCCCAGGGTCCATTTGAAGACCTCTGGGGCCCTTTCATTTGCATTTGTGGCCCCGACCCTGTGGAACTCTCTACCTCATCGGATAAGAGAGTTCCTGACCATGGAGAGCTTTAAGTCTGCATTAAAAACACATCTTTTTAATCTTGCGTTCTCAGTATCTGTATGAGGTTATGCATTGATACTATATTGTATTTATTTAGAAATTTTTATCTGATTTCAATTTATTTGTTAAAGTGGTTTGATACTTTGTGAACTGCGGTGTAGAAATAAAAATTTGATTGATTGACTTTTCAATACACATAATTATACACTCATATAATTAAATCTATCTTCTATACATGCTCACTAAAGAAAAATTACTAGATTCATTTACCTAGAGTATTTACTATGTTAAATAACATTACGCTCCATATTGAAACTCCTTAGGTCCTTATGGTATGGTATATTATCTGTAATGCCCAAAAAACTGTCATAGAGATTATTCTCTAGCTGCAAGTAATTGCTTCTTTCTGCATTTCTAACATAGGGCCCCAAATACTGTCAAAGTGAGATACGCTATCAGATCCTATGTGCAAGAATCTTTCATACTCTGCTAACTTAGTTAGGGCTACTATCCAGTCTGCAAACACTGGAGAGCAGCTAGGGTGCCATTTGAGAAGGATTTGCCTTTCTGCCTCGAAGGCTGCAGCCTGTAACCAATGAATGCCATTAGAGATCAGACTGGGGGACTGATGCATCTGTCCCAGCAGCCAGAACAAAGGATCTCTTGTCAAGGGACATGCCACTACCCGAGTACAGAAGGACAGAATTTGGGTCCAGTAGTGTTTCAGTACCGGGCAGTCCCACAATATATGTGATATTATACAATGGGGTATGAAAATCCTGTAACCTCATTGGTCAAAACACATCACATGACCGTGGTATATCCTGTAATAACCCACGGCTGAGAAATGGCATTTATAAAAAACATACTTAAACACATTTAAAATGTATTTTACACATGGGTCCATTGTATAATCACAAGAAGACGAGAGGTGGGTTATGGATTTATCTACTTCTGTGGTTAAGTCACCAGCTGTGCCTCGTGACACACCACACAAGGCGTGGGTAAATTCCCCAATAACCCACACCCTGTCGTGCCTTATTGCATAAAAATACCTGAGGCTTCATGGCATCTCAAGTATTCATCTGTGTGTAACAACCCCATTCGCTTCAACACCACTGGAGTCCTGTGCCATCTATGTTTATTTTTTTATTTTATTTTAATTTTGGTAACCAGGTAGGCCCACTGAGACTGAGCGGTCCCTTTTTCAGGGGTGACCCAGGATTAATTACACAGGGTCATATTTCTGTGATCTATTACAGGGAAGTATCATAGGTAAATCAGAGCTAAGGGGGACATTAATGTCCATAATGCTCGCCAAAATGCATTCCTAAAGTCTACCCAGTCAATGTAACCCATCTAATTTCTACTTGAATACCTCCATTGTCTTACTTTCCACCACCTCCAGTGGCAGTGCGTTCCATATAGGAACAACTCTTTGGTTATACCACCTTTTTCTGTGCCAAGTCATACAGCAGTATTAGTCAACATCTGGTTCACAATCACTTGTACATCAAAAACAGAACAGACAGAGACAATCAGTACTTTAGGAGTGCATTCGACTTGCAATGGCAATTGGCAAAGGGGGAAGGAAGAAGGCATAGAAGACAGTACAGTAGGGGATAAGTGCAAGGCATAGGTTCAGAAAGACAACAGATTTCCCAGTTTGTTCAATTCGATGTATGAACTTACAGTTTGGTGCCTGAGAAGTGGAGGTAGGTCACTGTCATTTATAACAGGAACAATGGTTCAGTTTCAGCAAGTGAGACTTGAGCTCACTTTTGAAGACCTTTAGGAAGGTAGAAGACTGGATGCTGCATGGTAGCTCATTCCATAGGGAATGGATGTAGGGAGAGAAGGATTGGGTTCCACAAGAGGTTTTAACTCTGGGTACCTGAAGTAGTGGGAGGTATGAGGATCTTAACTTTCTTTCACACTGTTTAGGTTGTAGAAGATTCTAGTTTATTTTGAGTAAGTGGATATCTGCTATCCTTGAAGTTTATATGTGCCCCTTTGACAATACGGGCCCACTGTTCTTCTAATATTTGAACCTGCAAATCCACTTCCCATGCCCTTTTGTGACTATCCAAGGACAGAACATTCGGAAGCAATATTGTACCATAAATAAGACCCCTGAGTCTGAGAAGCTTTTTTATCCATCTATCCAACTGTACTCTCAAGGGTGTGTCCTTCATACATTTTGGAGCTGGTCCATGACCCCTTAGCACCTGCCACAATTGTAAATAGCGCCAGTGATCTTCCTTAGGGAGATCACACTTTTGCCCTGGCTACTGGAACAAGGCCAAATAATTTGTACCAGGACACCTCAGATGTTCCACCCTCCAAATTCCAGATTTTTTCAATCTCTCCTAGCAAATGGGGTTACCTTCTATTGTCACCTGACTGTTTTGCCATAATGGCTCCCAGTGACCCAAGGTACCCATGCCATCTCCAAACTGGCACAAAAGAGCCTTCCATGTAGACATGTTAAAAGTGCGGATCGGGAAGGTGGGACACTTGGGACTGGCCAGCCTCCTAACTAAATTCCATGGGGGCCCCCTTCTCACTCAGATTCCAGCGAAACCCATAATCGCATTGGGCATGATGGGGCAGTTAGCCAATGTAAACCCTGCCTGGTGCCTGCTGCCTGATGATAAGCCCACAATCATGGCACAGCCCACCTGTCTTTGCAGCCTAGGGCTTTGAGTTGGTGCTACCTGAATTTTGGTCTGGCCCTCTCCCACAGAAATCACACAAAAAGAGTTTCAAATTTATGTCACTGAGATTTTGGGATGGAAAGACTATAAAGAAAAAAACAACATTTTAGGCAAGCCATCATTTTGCAGGTTGCAATCTTTCCTCCAAAAGTTAGCCATAATTTTTTCCTCTACTAAGTTCTCCAGCCAGGGCAAGGTATAAGATTAAGGTCCACCATTTTTGTTAAATCTGCTGATAGTTTGATCCCTAGGTATGTCAAATGAGTGGGGTTCCATTTGAGTCCTAACTGTAATATTGTAGCCTGACTGACTGCTGTATTGAGGGGGTAGGACCTCTGTTTTATCCCAGTTGACTCTCAACCCTGATATTAGCAAAAGCATATTCAGGAGTGATAAAAGGACATACAGGGTTACTAATGGGTTCTGTAGGGCCACAATTAGGTCATCCACATAAGCTAAGGTAACCAGCCAGTGAGACCTGCAGGGTAATCCCCGAATATCTGGCATTGCTCTAATTTTACACAGCGAGGGTTCCAGGGCTAATAAAAAATAGCAAGGGTGAAAGTGGCCAATCCTGCCTAGTTCCCCTGTGCAGGTGAATAGGTGAAGACCTCATCCCACCTGTCAGAACTGAAGTAGTGGGGTCTGTGTATAACAGTTTCACTGACTGTATGAGAGCCCACTCCAAAAGTTTCCATTGCTTGATATAAGTATGGCCATTCCACAGAGCCCAACACTTTTTCTGTGTCCACACTAACCAAGATGGAAGGAGTGTTGGAGTGTGACGCCTTCCAAATAACATTAATTACTGCTCTCAGATTATCCAAAGCCAGCCTTCATTTCACAAACCCAGTCTGTGAGGGTGCAATCAGATGGGGAATGACTAACTGCAAACATGATGCAAGAACCTTTGCTAGTATCTTTGCATCTGCATTCAGTAGAGATATTGGGCAATAACTGAAAACTTGATGAGGGTTCTTACCCAGCTTGGGTAGCAAAATAACTAGCCCTTTTGTCATTGAGGGTGGAAAATGTCCCTTATGGTAGGCTTCCTGCAGAGCATCTGCAAGGATCTGTCCTACTTCTGGAAAAAAAAGTTTGGTGAAATTCAGAGGGGATACCATCTGTCCCTGGAGTCTTATCCTACATAGAAGCCTTCACTGCCACCTCAGTCTCAGGGAGCGTGATCGAAGCATCCTATAAACGCTCTTGTCCTTCTGATAGTTTGGGCAGAGTTGAATCTTTAAGAAACAAAGCTAGGTCTGGGGTATTAGAGTCCCTTTTGGAGGAATACAGATTCTCAAAAAAATTCTGAAAGGCTTTATTAATGTGCACAGGGTCTGTAGTAATTTCACCCATGGGTAACTGGATTGCCCCATGTGTCTAGCAGATTGTTGTTTTTTCATACGGTATGCTAATAACTTTCCAGTTTTCACTTTCTCTCTGGATTCCCAATACTGATGTGCCACACACTTAACCGCTCAAGCAGCCAAGGTGGAAGTAATACAGTGGAGCCCAGTTAAGTGCACATCAGATAATTGCACATCCCACTTAAATACACATTTTTTCCATATCCCGATTTTTTTCCTATTCATCCAATGTTAAATTTGCCTCTTAAGTGCACTAAATGTAATTGTACATTTTGGTTAAATGCACATTTCTTTTTACTTTTCCTATTGATTTTCAGTCCAACACAGCTTTTAAGTACACATTTTGTACAGTGCAAGTACCACCTTAAACAATCCACCTTAACATCTTAATTGGTCACAGTACTGTACTATATAATGAAGCTGGGTTCACATCATCACTAATGTCAAGCAAGAGAGCTGTGGACCCAGAAGCAAAGATTTTTTATTGATTTATTTCAATCTAGGATTACAATACCTTTGAGCAGAGGCTCTTTTACAAAGGTTCCATGTCAGCGTATGCAACAGTCATCATTGTTAGTTACAAACATATAGTCATTGACGTACAGACATGTAATAACCAGTACAAAGACTTGAGCTATGAGCAAGACAAGGGATGGGGGGGTGGGTGGTAGGGGAAGTGAGGGTAGGAGATCGAGGGGGGGAAGGAGGCAGGGTAAGGGGGAGTACGGGAGGTGGTTGGGGCAGAGGCAGGAGTGGAGATAAGGGGGAGAGGTGGGCAAGGGCGGGAGACAGTGCAGCCAGGGGGTCTTATCGAGGGAATATGACAGGTAAGGTGCTAGGGGTGCAAAGACTGATTGTAAGTGCTGGGTGCTGGGGTATGTGCAGCTGGAACAGTGGAAATGTTAAGATGGACAATCGCAGGATACAAGCAGTGAGAGGCGCAGCTTGGACTTGAAGAGGCCGAGTGTTGGAGCGGTCGCTATGTCGCTGCCAAGAGAGTTGAGCCAGTTGGATGCCCGATAGGCAAATGATCTTTGTCCTTGGGTCGTGCGACATCGTGGGATATGTAGTAGATGGGAACTGGATCTCCTTTTACTGACGTTCCTATGTCTAGGCTTAAGAGGCACAGACACCAGGTGGGGCAAGCCCCATTATAATTTTCTTGGCCGTGATGCAGATTTGGTATTTTATGCATTTGTCCAGTTGAAGCCATCCAGATTGGAAATAAAGGTTACATGTGTGGGTACAGCGATGTGAGCCAGTGATGAGATGACAGGCCTTATTCGGGGAGGTCGCGATACATTTGAGAGCAGTGGTAGTTGCAGACCAATATATGATAAGACCATAGTCTATGATGCTGACGATGGAGCTTTGGATGGCCACTGCCAGTGCTTCTGGGGTTAGGTGTTTCCTGTACCGGAATAATATGCCTAACCTCGCATTGGCAGACTTTGCAACATTGCTGATATGGACAGCATATGAGAGGTGGGGATCAAGGGTGATGCCGAGGTACCTGAACGATTGTGTTTGCTCTAGGATGGCTCCTTGTTCGGTTGCAATGGAGAGGTGGAGTTGTTTGTTTTTGTTGTGGGGGCTGCAGAAGACCATAGACTTGTTTTTTTTCTGATTGAGAAGCAGTTTATGATTTAGGAACCAGGATTCGATGGAGGAGAAGGCCCGCTGAATTTTATTTTGTAATTGGATTGGATCAGGGACCGAGGTGAGGATCACAGTATCATCGGCATAGAGAATTATTTGTTCTGGGCAGCTGTCCAGTAGTGAGTTTAAGAATAGGCTGAAGAGGAGGGGTCCCAGAATGGAGCCCTGGGGGACTCCCGAGCGGACCGGTCTAGGGTCTGAGAGTGTATCAGCGATGCTTACTGTTTGGGACCGTTCTTCAAGGTAGCTCTTAAACCAGCCAATGGAGTCAGTTGACAGCCCAGTGTTCTGAAGCTGGACAAGCAGGAGGCGGTGACTGACGGTGTCAAAGGCTTTAGTTAAGTCAGTGTAGATTGAGCCTAGTAGTTCACCAGAGTCAAGTGCATTGTGGATTGCGCTGGTGAATTCAAGTAGGGCTGTGGAGGTGCTGTGGCCTTTGTGGAACCCACGTTGTTGCTTGCACAGGATGTTGTACGTATCCAGGTATTCTGTGAGCTGGTCCGAGACGATGCATTCTAGTGCCTTGGGGGGGGTAGTAAGGAGATAGGTCTGTAGTTATCGTGGGCAGTTTTGTCACCACTTTTATGGATTGGGGTGACAGTGGCAGATTTCCATCTGTCCGGGAACTAGCTAAGGCTGAGGAGAGGTTGAAAATTCTGATCAGAGGACTAAGCACGCCATCAAGTGTGAGAGACAGGATTTGAGATCGAGGAGTCATTACTGAATCTTGATTTACCAAGGGCTTTGGTAACATATTTGCGTGCATTTGGTGAGCCTTTGACTGCTTTGAAGTAGAAGCGGGGGGAGCTGGTGGGAGTAGTGTTCATTGCGGACAGAGGAGCTTCACCATCTTTGAAGTAGTCCTGGGGTAGGACAGCACTGAGGTCGGTAAAGGCTTTGTTAAAAGGTATCCGCAATGGTTTTTGGGTTGAGGATTGTGGTTCCGTTGATGTTGAGTATTGATGGGGGGGTTTTGGGTGGATTCCCGGTGAGTTTGTTTATGTTCTTCCAGAATTCCCGACCATTGCCCCAGGAGTTTGTGAGGGCATGCTTATAGTAGGCGGACTTCGTTTGCCGGATGGTTTTGGTGCAGTCATTGTAGGCACATTTGTAGTTTTGGATGTCGTCTTGCCTTCCAGAGTTTCTGGCCAGCTCCCATAGGTGGTCTCTTGTTTTTAGCATCCTGAGGAGGTCACCTGTGAGCCAAGGGTTACTGAGTGATTTGACTTTGCATTTCTTAATAGGAGCATACGTGGTCACAGGCCTGATGGTGAAGATAATGTTTGTGAAGTGGTCAAGGGCAGTGTTTACATTGGCTGCATTGAAAATAGGGGATCAGTCTTGATGGAGGAGGTGGGATTTGAGTCGAGGAAGGTGACCACAGGGTAGAACCCTGCTGGTGATAGTTTTTGGCAGTTGTTTGATGAATTTATTTGACCAGGTGCAGCTAACAGGGGAGTGGTCGCTGAGAGAGTCAGGGAGGACATTAGTGTTAGATATCCACGATGGGTGACTGGTAAGGATCCAGTCCAAGAGTGTGCTGGTGCCAGTCCTGTAATTTTTCTGGATGGTGAGTCAACCATTTGTGTGAGGTTCGCCGCAGCAACGGTATCCCTGTGTGCACCAGCATCGGCCGCAGGCCAGTTGAAGTTAAAGTCACCTAGCAGGATGGATTTGGTGTCCAGTGAGAGTGACTTTACAAAGTCAAGAACAGCTGTTAGACCAGTTCCCTGTTCTTTGGGAGGGATGTAGATGGTGGCAACAGTGAGGGTTTTGTTTTGGGCTCCAAGGAGGATTCTCACTGGCAGTATCTGAGCAGTTGTGGGTTGGAGTGAGGTAATGATGTGGTGCCCCTGTATGGAGTCTTTTAGTTAGAGAGCGCAGATTTCACCTCTTTTGGAGAGGCGATCCAGCCTAAAGACGTTGTAGCCAGGAAGGCTGATTGCATGGTGTGGTACTGATGGCGTGAGCCAGGTTTCGACAACTGCCAGGATGTCAGGGCAGTGTTGGCTGCTGAAGGCCTGTAGGGCATCCATTTTAGGAAGGAGGCTGCAGATGTTGATTGATATGAATGAGAGGGCACCCGAAGGCTTGCTCAGATTAGTGGCTTTAGAGCAGAATGGACCAGGGCTTGGGTGCCCATTGCCTGACAGCATTAGGAGGAGGAGGACTAGCCTCAAGGAGCTGCAGCGTATTTCTTTAAGGGAATGCTTTCACCTGCTAGCATCTCTAGAAATTGCCGAGCATCGACGATAGTGGGTGAGGGTAAGCATAGACAGGGGGGACCAGAGTGGAGGGCTAGGACCAGTGTAGGTGTAATACAGTTTTATGATGGTAGGATGGACCCTGGGCAAGGGGCAGTGACCAGTGTGCAGCGTGCCTATGTGGAGGAAGGATGTAGGAATGTGGAAGCTGTGGGGGAAGGAGAGAAAGCAGGCTTTTGGGGTGTGCAGTAGGGGAGGAAGACAGGCAAGAAGAAATAGAATAGGGGGTAGAGAACAGTGGAGGCGCATGATTAAGGTAGGATTTGGGGTAGGCGGAGGGAGGGGGTTAAGACAGGCTGGCGGGGCTAGGAGAAGGGAGCGGAAGAGCAGTAGCTGGATCAGTGGGAAGTGAGGATACAGCCAGGAAGTGGGAGGTGGCGACTAAAAGATGGGGGGGAGGGGAGTCCCAAAACAGGTACCCAATGGAGCACGAGTGGGGGTGGAGCTACCAGGGGGCATGGCGGAAGGTCTATAAAGTTAAGATTGGAGGGGGGGGGTGGGTGTAAAATTTTGGCCATTTGCTGTAGAAAGAATGGGCGCAGCAGCCCCAAGCACAGCAAAGTTTTAGCTGGCTCAAGAGCCAATCCCCGATTTCCCCAACGATTCCTGATCTGCTGGCTGGCATGTCTATGCAGGAGTTAATTAACTACACAGAGATGAATGCCACTTTATCACAAGAAATATGTGGGGACATCCATGGGGACTCAGCTGAGAATGAACAGGAGAACAAGGATGAGAGGAACCAGGAGGAGGAGGAGGTGGTACAGTAACTGCAGCCATGGTGCTGTCTAGCATTGCCTCAGTAAGAAAATGTGTTTTGCCAAAAGAAAAGACTGACTTTAGACTCATGTTTAATTTTGAATCCTACACTGAAACACACAAAGCAGAAGATTACTGATTTCTTCAAGTAGTACCATGCCATAGGATTGTGAAGTAATGTAATTTTAACTTGAGCACCTGGTATTTCATAAAATGCATTACAGAAACAGTGAAATGTGCTTGGAAGTGATTTTCCGGTTAAATGCACAGCCTACTTCAGTGCACAAAAAAAACAACTTTATCCCGAGGGTGTCCACTTAAGAGGGCTCCACTGTAGTATTACTTTGATATTTGAGTAAGAGGATCACTCAGTGAAGATTTGACACATATTCCTGCGACCTGCTATATTTCCCTTCTTTGTTTTAAAGTTCCTTTTCCAGTTTCTTCAACCAACTTACCCTCTGTTTTTTCCTGTGTGAGGTAAACCCTATAACACAAATACACTTTTAAGGTATCCAAAACTATGACTTTGGAGACTTAAGGGGTGCCATTAATTTTTAAAAAGGACTTTATTTCATTTGCTAACTAGGGTTGGAATTCTGACAAAGTCATTAACCAAGTGTCAAAGTGTCATCTAGGGGCATGGGTGGACCTATGGCCTATAGCTATGGTCATATATACACAGGCATGATCAGAAATGATTATGGGACCCACATTGACCCTGAGCACATCAGAAATATCCCTTTACTTTACAAGAAAAAAATCAATCCTGCTCATACTATTGTGAGGGGCTGACAGAATGGTAAAATCACGTCCATCAGGATATAACTCTCTCCATGGATCTCTGAGCCCAAATTCAGCGGCCAAGTTTCTAAGGGCTACCCTTGCTTTAGTTGTGGCTATTGTAAAACTTCTAAGTTTATTCAGGAAGGGGTCCCAGACTTCATTAAAGTCCCCTCTCACTATCAATAAGTCATCCTGCTGTAGCATAGCTGAGACTTCCTGCACCACCTCTGGGAAGAACTCCGCTGTGTCAGCATTTGGACTGTACAGATTCACCAAGACTACCATTTTACCATTAATGATGACCCATACTATTACCTAGCTGCCTTGTTTAGAACCAGATTTTGCCTGTATCTGTGCCTTAAGATGTTTATGAAAAAGAATGGCTACCCCTCTGGCTTTCGTTAAAGAGTCCCCCACCACCTGACCACCCAAACTCTTGCTAGTTTGGGGGTTTCAGCTGATAATAAGTGAGTTTCTTGTATAAAAACCACATCAAACTTTTCTTCCTTCAGATGCGTTAAAACCTGCTTTCGTTTGGTAGGGGAGTTGAGGCCTTTAACATTCCATGTAGCAAATTGGACAGCTTTCAAACCATCAGCCATCTTGAGTCACATAAACATAAACATATACACAGGGGTGTATGCAAGATACAACTATGCCCGGATCTATTTTCCTCAACCTTTAGTACAGGAGGCACAGTTGCTAATGTTTAAGTAACTGGTGCATGAGAAAAATCCATATTCTATTAACCATTCCCAAACGCAAAAGTTTCTGTAGTGCACCAGAGGCACAACATGGGTTGAAAGAGCCTCTCCACATGGACAGCCTGGCAGTCTACACCTATATAAGACTAGTAAACTATAGAAGAGGTACCATTGTACCAATAAACATGAACCTGTATAACTGTATTAGCATAATACGTAAACTTTAACAACAGAACAGCACAAACACTCACCGTATTACTGAAGGAAGAACTTTATCTCTATACCCTGTAATATCTGAACAGGGTTTTAAGAATTCAGATGTATAACCTAAATCCCTAAAAGGGGAGACCAGCAAATTCTGCACAGGGTCAGAAGGAACTTGTTCCACTATTCCCAAGTGCAAACTGCTGACCCCTAGACTCTCTTAGATGCAAGGCATCAGTATAGTAGCGCCCCTCGGACTCCCAACAAAAAGGGGTAATGTCTACTGCCAAACACCTATGCACTTATTCTCCCTCCAAATATGCACTCTGGGTATACAAAAAAAAAAAAAACCCTGAACTGAGACCAGATGTAATTCCACCTCTAGGGCATGTACAGGGAGTATGTTATCTCCCAAAGCCATGCCTCCAGGGCCGGCCTTAAGGATAGGCAAACTAGGCGGTCGCCTAAGGCGCCATGTAGCAGGGGGTGCCAAATTCCTCCAATGACTGACCGTTTAAATATATTTATTTTTTTTATTTCCCTTTTTTTTTCCAAGTACAAGCTGCCAGCAGCAAACCCAGCATGGCATCAATCAATGAAGGACTCAGCACAGCAGCAGCCAATGAAGTTGCAGAGGCGGACTGGCAGTAGTGTGCGTGTAAGCGCCCCACCCACCACCCCAGACAGTCCCGTCCATTGATGACCCTATCAACATTATGCCAGCCACTCACCAGAAACCCAGCTGTTGTGCTTGTGTGCGCTGAATCCACACAGCACATTGTCGCTTTGCGCCATATCGATGAGTGAGTCTCTCACATGTTGTCGTCGACGGTCCAGCCTGAAGAATCGATCGAATGGCCTGGTGGGCTGGGATCCACATCATTGATGTGTGTCAGGGAATTGATAAAGGCACGGCAAGCTGCAGCCAGGGAAGGCTTGTCCACATCGGCGACAGGAGGAGGACTAGTCCACTGCATAGTGACTTGAGCGGTTAGGCTTTTACTGTTTTTTTTCCCTTGTGTTGGCCTTTTTTTACCTATTATATATAATTCATTATGGTGGTCTGAGTCTCGCTGGTCTGGTCCCATCCCACACCGCATCCTAGCCACCCTAAGTCACAGGGAGAGTGAGAGAGGGTAAGGTGGGGGGGGGCTCTCTCATCCTGCAGACACTGCTCCTGACCGCACCACTGCCACTAGTAAACAGATGGAAAAAATTTGCTGGTTGGTGGAGGAACTGCTTCTGCTAACTAGTTGGTATATTACAATCAATGCTAGTGTCAGCTGCCTGGGAAGAGGGGCAGAGTAGCAGCAGCCTAGGTACCAGGAGATGCACCACTGCCACCAGTAAACAGATGGAAATGTGCTGGTTGGAGGAACTGCCTCTGTTAACTGGTTGGTTCAAGGCAGCCACAACCCAGGACCCAGTAGATGTTGAAAGGAAGGGCACTCTGACAGGTTAGTTGTAGATTTAGGTAGATTGTGCCCATAACAACTGTTACTGTACCCGTCATACTCATCTGTGATCATCTTCCCAGCCAAACTGATCCAGAATCAATTTCCCATCCAAGCAAATTGATCTGAGCACAGTTTTCCAGTCCACAGATCCAGACTAATTTTTTTTTTTTTTTTTACCAGGAGAGACACACTAAGCTGAAGCTTGTTTACAGGTGCAACCTGGGAGCACAAAGAAGTAAAGCGACTTACTCAGGGTCACACAGTATGCAAGTGGGAGGCTGTAGGATTCAAACCCAGATCTACAGGTTTGCAACTCAGAGCCTTAAACCACTGTACTATACTGCCTCCTCCAGTTCATCAGTTGAACTGATCTGTGATAAGTTTGTGTCAGATATGTTTAACCCCAAACTTGCAAAACAGCAAACGTAGCACAGTGAAGCACGTGGCTGTGAGAAGTCAGAATTTGAATCCCAGCAAAATGTAGTATTGCTCAAATTGTGTCCAGTGGAATCAGATACCATCAAATACCACCAATTTTCTCAGAAACCGGATGGCATCAGAGAAAACACTGGGATCTGATTTCTGGATCATATCACCTAGGATCCAGTAGAGTACCAAGTATGTGATGTGACTGTCCAAGGGATCTGAGGCAGACATCTGACCTCATATCCCACAATCTGACCTTGGATTCCACTATCCTACCTTGCATCTGAGGGATCTGAGGCAGACATATAACCTTGGATCTGCCTATCCAAACTTGCATCCCATATATGACCTTCATTGCAAAATTTGAATGGAGTCAGGTATGATCTTGGATCTGGAGTCAGACAGATGGACTATCCATCAGATCTAGTTAGGACAGTCAAAACTGCTATCCGGGCAGGCACCACTTGTCATGGTTTGTGTTGGGGTGAGATGAAGACTGAAAAGGAAAAATGGGGGGTGCCACTGGCAAGTTCACCTAGGGGCGCCATATACCCTAAGGCTGGCCCTACATGCCTCCCTATAATTCTGGGAAAAGGCAAGAAAAGCAGGTGAATAGTTATTATCACAATTCCCTCAACCTCCTACCAGCCAGCAAACCAGCAACTTCTGCAAATGAGTGTCATTGTATACCCCCTGTGCTCTTATTTGTACAGCAGATTTAAAATCGAACACACCACCCACTAGCTACACCACAGGTTGCTAGAGCTAGGAATCAGAAGGGATATGAAAGAGAGGAGTGGATGGCACACATACCTTAAGCAACTAAGCTGGAGCAAGGTTCTCTGTGCACCGGATGTAGATCTAGAGTGTCTTCCTTCTGACATCCAAGCACTGCACAGTGCCATGTCTGCCTCCTAACCCACGAAGCCTCTCTGCCGATAACAACTCTAGCATGTTGCATTTATCAGCCAAATTTCAGGATCCTTTGCGAAATGTTCACATAATGTCTCTAGTGGAGTCTCCCGCTACTTTCTCCCATACCTTATAGCAACTCATCACTGTATTTAGGTCTGTCCTAGTAGGCATGTGGAAGCAAGCAATTCTTTTTTAATGAAACGCTATTCCAAAAAATATGATAATTGCATTGTATATATATATATATATATATATATATATATATATAAATAAAAATCATATGTAAAGCGGTAAAATAGTTCTCTTACAATAAAATCATATCTGTAAATCAGATCAATCAGATGGCCTTAGGGACAGTGAAAACCAAGACTCCTGCTGTCTGAGATGTGCCCCCATCTTCCTTTCTTTCATCCCAGAATGAATGAGTCTGCAAGCTGGTTCAGATTGGAGCCCCATTGTTGTTTTTGGGTGAGGGTAGTCCACAGGAAAGGAAATAAAACAGAGTGATAGCAAGATGAAATTACTAAACAGGTGAATAAGAATTGCTATAGAATGAAGGAGAAGACTGAAGACAGAGGCAACGACTGAGTATACAGTAGGTAAGAGCTTGCCCTTTCAATCTACAGATACATAGGATGGGGACAGAGACAAAGCATGAGCATTGTGTGGCGGAGACAGCAGTACCTCAACTCAGCACAGATACCCCATGTGATCCTCATAACCTCCTACCCCCTCTGATCCGATTAGGTTTTGCAGGTTGGAGGAGGTGTTAGTAACTGTGTCCATAAAGCATACAGGCATGGGGACAGGAGAAGGAAAAAAACAAAGGGGGGATGCAGGGAGCAGCAAGAAAAGCTGTGCCCGTGGAGGAGCACTTGGTCCTCATGTCTAACCTTAGCAGTCAACCCAACAAAGTTACGTCTCGTGCTGTTCCCTCGGGGCATGCTGCCTATCTACTTATTGTGGGTGTGAGTTAACTACATAGTGGCTGACTCTATGTTGTCAGTAATACTAAGATTGAAGAACCACAAAAAACAGGTTAAAAATTGAGATCCTAGCATCCCTGCTAACTTCCCTACATATGGAAAAATAAACACCCTTTTCTGAGTCAACATCCTATTTGCTGCAGCCATATTGCAATCAATTACCACCCCCCCCCCAATTAATCATTCTTCTCATTATGGTGATCCTGTAACAGAGAAGCACAAACAAAACAAATAGGTAAAAGGAACAAAACTTCATACTACAAAATCAGTGGGTTACTGCGTAAGTATGCATTTTAAGTCAGTCCACAAGTGTAAGAATACGAGCCAACATAGAAGCAATGAAGTACTGCATCACCTAAACAGCTATAGATTTTGTAAAAGAATATTAATTGTTATAGATTATCACATAAGCAGCTTAGAGTCTCAGTCAGAAAACACCCACCACCGATAATAGGGCACTCTTCACATATCAGTTACAATGTCTGCCCATGACTGCATCGGCAGTCGACGAGGGTTCAGATCCCAATGGTGTCCTGTTGGTATGTCCCCATGCAAATCATTAGAATTGGACATTAAATAATGTTTCAGTAACCAGCGACTGCAGTGATTGCTTGTCCGGTGGAGACACTGAAGAAGATGATTCGTGGTGGGAGGCCCTCGAACCACAAATCCTGCTCCAATGAGCCAGTTCCTGCTTCTTTAATGTTATCAACTACTGAGCATCACCCTTCCTATGGCTAGATCATCTTCAGGAGGGGACGAGCTTGACGAGAGAGATGGGGAATACGGAGAAATGTCCATAGCTGATTAAATATTTTTGGAACCTATAGCCAAATTACCAGCCGCTGTCTGACTAGTAATGTTCAAGATGAGGTTGCTTCCCCCACATAGCCGGTTTTAGGCGCCAGCGAACCTCATGGTTGCTGGGAGCCCTCCTCCTGGGGGCCCCCCAACCAAAGAAGTTTACCTTATTCATTTTTAAACATTTTTTTATCTTAATATATTTTTAAAACTTCAGTAAAAGACTGTGCAGATCCTTCTGGTTCTGTCATGAAATACCTCAACAAGCTGTGATCCAGTCAATAGGAGGTGGACAGGCAGCAGTGGTGGGACGGAAGAACAGCCCCAAGAACTGACACTGCTGTGTCCTCCTATAATTTTTTTAAAACACTACTGGTTATACTAAAGCTATACATAGAAACAAAGAAATATAAAATTTGCTGGCAGATAATTCATTGCTTGGCCCACCTAGTCTGCCCATTTTTCTCTGCCTATAGTATCACTACAAATAAAATCTTGCACTTAATGGACTACAGTAAAACACATGGGCTAAAGGTGGGCCAAGTAGAGAGGCCCCATGACTTCACTAATTCTGCTGGGGGCCCCCAAAACCCTAAAGCCGGCCCTGTTCCCCCAGGATTGGTTAGCAAACTCTGCAGCTTCTTTAGGGTCTTGAAATTCATGAAACGACCCATTCCTTTCAATTTTGAAACTCGCAGGGTATGACATACGATATTTAACCCCCAACTGTTGCAGTGATTTACAGACTGGGGTGAAGGCAGCTTTTTTATCTACTCGAGCAGAATAGTCATTTTAGAGAGAAACACAATCTCAATGCCAAATTAAACTGCCTTTTTCTCTTGCTCTTGTCACTACTTGTTCCTTAATAGCATAACTTAGCGAAAAAGCCAGGATTGATGTGATTTCTCTCCACTTTTCAGGCAAGGTGCCAGAGATCTGTGGGCTCTTTGAATCTCTAATGAACATTTTTAAAGGGGAAGGTAACAATGCTGGGTCCCTCAGATTCTGAAAGTCCATGGAAAGAGCTTTCAAGTGAGGTACTGAGCTTACCTGTAGCTGTTGGCAGTCCTGAGATACAGACATCTAAATCAGTTGTCAATTAAAACATGGGAGCAGCTATTTATGGAATATTAACACAGAAAATGATGTCATTGAGGTGCAAACTATATGATGTTAATTACAGCTCGCCCCTCAGTGACATCACGTTCTGTGTCAAGATTCCATGAAATGGCTGCTCTTTTGTTTTAACTGTCAGCTAATTTAGATGTTTATATCTCAGGATTGCCAATGGTTGCAGGTAAGCCCAGTACCTCATTTAAAAGTTCTTGCCATCAACTTTCAGAGTCTGAGAGACCCAGCATTGTATGTTCACAGCAATGCATACTGGGGAGATGCTCAACCCAACCAAAAAAAATAAATTGCTGAAAAAATATTATAAGAAATTGAATGAAATGTATATTCCCGCAGAACATGGTTCAACACCCACCAAGGATTCCCAAGACCCATCAAACCCATCAAATCATGCAATGCCCGTTGAGCTGGGGACAACCCTTGCTGCCTGTTGCCAGATCTGTCCATCTCATTACAATACACAACATTCTAATCACCAGCCAGAAGAATCAGAAGTGTAGTCCAGGCCGATAAAATGCTCAGAAGGCCAACAAAAAAACTGGGATCATCAGAGGTAGGACCATAAACAGAGGCCAAAATGACCTCTTGATGTCCCAACAGAAACTGGACAAAAATAAACCTCTCTTAAGAGTCAGCGATTTCTTGCAGAAGACAGAACGGAATAGAGCAGGCCACCAAAATTGCTCCACCCTTTTTACGAGCATCCGTCCCTGACCCAAAAATATAGCCAACCCAGTGACGATGAAATAAAAAACTGAGGAACCAGTAAATGAACCTCCTGTAACATTTTGATATCTATCTGCAGCTGTTTTAAATGTAGTGACATTTTATAACACTTAGCTGGCGTTTAGGTGCTGTTGATGTTTCACATACAAAATGTATAACGTATGGCCATACTCAAAAAAATATTATCCTAAGCACAAGGAAAATAAAGACAACCCCAAGAGTACATCCCAGTGACCACACAACCTTCCAATATATTGCTCCCGGAGCACCCCCCCCAAATCCCCCAATAAAACAAAATCCCAGAAGAACTCCACAAGATCAAAACAAAAAGCTGATCACCACCAACTCCCCAAGAAACCACCCTCCCCCAAAAACAAATAGAACCCCAAGTTTAGATGTGATGCAGAGGCACATCACTCAGACTCACGCCACCCATTGTTCCCCCAAATCCCCAAAAACTACCAAACCCAACATCCCCATAACGCCAAGAATAACATCAAATACAGAGAAAGAGCAGAGCTGCTGGCATGGAAACTGCACATCCAGGACACTTAAGAAAAAGCAGAAGGAAAAGAAAGGAACAATAAATACATATATACATAAATAGGCAGAACTCCAAACCCCAAAAAAAGACTACAGAATGATATACTGTACCAAGAATAATGAAGCCCTGAAAACCATGCCAGGAGCTCCCTCTAGTGACTACCATAGGACATAGCACCAAAATGAAAATAAGAACCCTACCAAATAAAAAAAAACAGACCACCCCCCCCCAGTCCAGTGTATAACAAGTAAGAAATGCCCTGTACTTCAAGAGAAGAACAAAATTAATGTACATCAATGCAAACAAAAAAAAACACAGAGCAAGCAGGCCAAAAATGCCAATAAAAACTATACCCCACACAAAGAATATCATGCATGGTGCAACACTCTCTAAAAAAAACCCATAAAGATTACCATAACTACTGGCACCAGTGTGGTATTATCAAACAGCCACAAATAACAAGGGTAGTGTGGGGAAATATACAATCGCAACAGGTATCTCAACAGGATTTAATACAATGGTCAAACTCTAGAACTATTAGCCCCACCATAATTACAGACGATCAAGAAAACAGTGTAAGGTGAACAAGTCCATTATAGAGTATGTTCAAAACAAAAACACCCCAGGTGGGGGAAATACACAGTCCACGCTAGAAGTACAAATAGTAGCAATAGGAAAAACTCAGTGCTGATAAAGTAGGGAAAAAAAAGAACCCCAAGCAAACCCCCCCAAATGAAGGTAGCAAGCAACAAAGCCACAGTTAGAGCCCCAATAGTTCAACCACTTGAAGTCAATGAAACTGATGACTTAGAAGGAAGAAAGAGGTTCGGAAAAAATGCAGGCAAGCTGGCCCAAGCTTCTTTAGCATTGTCAAATTGCTGTGTACCCCTGTCAGTAGAGATCATAAGCTTCACAGGGTACAACAACCAAAAGTGAATACCAGCAGTTTCAAGTGTGGAGGTGATTGGTTTATACACCCGTTGAAGCTGTCATGTAAAAGGCGTGCAATCATTAAAAATAAAAAATAGTTCAGTTTACCACAATTCGCCCTTTTCCTGCGCCTTCTGTTGGCTGTAAATCTTGCTCCTATAGTTCAGAAGCTTGATAATAATATGTCTGGGATGCTCCGAAGGACCGTAATCCACCCGAGGACTCTTTGGGCTCACTCAACAATACATATATAGGGACGTGAGGAAAGGGTCCTGCCACCGATTGAAAAATCTGCTGCACAAAGCACAGCATATCTGAACCCTTCTCACATTCAGGAATGCTCACTAAGACCAAACTGTTCCTGCGATTACACCCTTCTTGGTCCTCGATGCATGACTCTAACTGGGTGACCTTTTGCCGCAATGCCATAAATTCCTTTTCCTCCCAGGATTGCCAGTCACCCATTGAACTAATGCAGGTCTCCACATCAGAGACCCACTGAGTAAGAGAGTCCAACGCTGGACGCAGAAACTTCATGTCTGCCGCCAATTCGAGGACCACAGCCTTTATAATAGATAAATCCTCTCTAAGGTCCCCCAAGAAGCTGCCTCCTCTGTTTCCACTGTAGTTGTTGCTGAAGAAGTGGCTCCTTTCAGCCATTTTGCTTCCTGCAACTTCTCAGAAGTTTCGGGCAGCATATGGTGCGTCGAAGATTCTAGAGGCACTGCGGTTTCAACCTCCTCCATACTGACCGAATATAATAACGTCAGCCAAATAGTAAGTACAGTGCCTGACACTCAAAAGAGAGAGAACAGAAAAAAAAAAAGGTCGGTGCTGAGTTTAGAGCCCTTGGCATTAAAACAAGTTCTGGCAAGAGCCGATAGGGCTGTGACAAGCTGCCAAAAGACTAAAGTTACACGTGTATCTAGAAATTATTAAACGCTCGTGCGTAACTTGACCATTTTTGGGAGGTATTGCACCAAATTTTCAATATGGCCTTTTTGGGACCTCTCCTTATGAAAAGTGTCAGTGTCATTTTGTTCACTTGTCACGAAAGGTGATTTCACAGAGCGACTGCGCCATTCTGTGCCACAGGTGTGAAAACACATTTTGGGAAGGATGTGAAAAATAACATCTATACTGTTAAAAAGGAGATGTGCAAAAATGGCAATGTTCAAAATCTTGAGTGCAAATATTAAAAATTGGTGAAGTTAGGAGTGTGTGTAGAAACTGCGCAAAACAGACTTTTGACACAGTCATTTTTTGGAATTTTTTCACCAAATTTGCAACATGGACTTTTTGGGACCCCACCTCAAGAACAGTGGCACTGTCATTTCATTAATTGGTCCCAAATGGTGATTCCGCACAGTGACTGCAAAATCACTTTTCAGGACCGACTAATGAAATGACAGTGACACTGTCCACAAGGTGGGGTCCCAAGAACCCCATGTTGAAAATCTGGGACCACAATTCCAAAAAATAGCTGATTTATCAACTTAAGTTGAAAATCCCACTGAATGCCATTATAGAACACTTACCTTTGATTTTCAGTTTGCGATTCGGTTTTGAAGAGTGCAGGCGTGTCGGTCAGAAATGATAACAGCATCGACCTCCAAATAAATATGGGGTAAGGAGGGGTGCAGGGAGACAGGTGCTCAGTGGAGGGTAGGGGATGAGGGGACTGGGCCGGACAAGGGACCGTTCTCTTTTTACAGGAATTAAAAAAAAAAAAACACGTCTGGGGAAGGTTTTCTTTATTTACAGGAAAATAAAATAAAACATACATTTGGGCACACTGGGTGGGCTCCCAATGTGCCACATGTGTTGGGGGGTGGGTACATGATGTCAACACAAGGGCTGGGTACCCCAATGTTGGAAAGGGGGAAAGGAAAAACAAACATGTGGGCACAATGGGGTGGTCTCCCAGTGTGCCACTTGAGTTGGGGGGCACATAATGCCGACACGGATTGGGGACCCCATGTTGGCATGGGGCAAATATATAAATACAGTGGGGCACATTGGGATGGACTCCCCATGTGCCACTTGGAGTTGGGGGGCTACATAATGCCGACATGGGGATTGGGGACCCCATGTTGGCATGGGGCAAATATATAAATACAGTGGGGCACATTGGGATGGACTCCCCATGTGCCACATGAGTTGGGGGGCTACATAATGCCGACATGGGGATTGGGGACCCTGATGTTGGTGCAGGGATGGGGAGCAGGGAGGACAGCAGCAGTGGGAGGGTTTCCTTTCCTGCCAGCGCTGGTGGTGGTGATGCAACTGCTCATGCACGGCACTTGCTCAGGCGTAGCTGCAGTGAGTGGCATTTTGCCATTCACAACATGGTGTTGCCAGCTGAACTACGCATGTGCACAGGTCACACATGCATAGTTCCTGCCCTGGAATGCAGAAGTAACAGTCGAAATAGTGTAGCTGTTATTCCGTAGCAGCAAATCATGGTGGAGTGTTTTAAGCTCTGTCAGACTTTCGGAAGGATACTTCCAAAAGTCCAATGGAAGGCTCCATGATTGGCCGTTTTTAGAGCTACAATCAATCCCAAAATGGCAGTAGGCTCCACCCACAGCCTTAAAAATTACTTTAAACACTGAGAACCCAGAAGGAGCTACCAAAGACGTGTCTATCGCATGAGCTGCATCACGTGACTCCATTGTCAAAAATTTCAATATAGTTTGCTATTTAAAAGTAAAAAATAAATCCTTGCCAAGTAAATGACGCTATATTTTCTGGGTATAAGCCACAAATAGATTTATTTTACAGAGAATATTCCTTATCTTGGTTCATAACAATATGCACTCAGTTGCATCAGCACATTAGATCATTATAACCCCTTAATAGTGTAATTATCTGATAAGTTAAGGAACAACACATACACGCACACACGTACACACATCTTCCCCTCTCTCTCTCTCTCTCACAACACACTCACTCACACACACACACACTCACACACACACACACTCACACAAACACACACGAAACCCCCAGGTGCTCTCAGCTACGACTGCTACAATACTTGAATCAGAAAACCTGAGGCACTCAAACACAGAAATTCAATTCCATACCTTGACTGTTACAACAATAGAAATGCACGGTGATAGTGTTTGTCCAGACCGATGGCCTCTACAGGTTTGTGCAGCATGTGTTTGCACAGAAATAAAGCACTTCTATTGTTATAGCAGCCAAATTATGGAACTGAATTTCTGTGTTTCAAAGCCTCAGTTTCTTTAATTCAGGTTCTTCACTGATCCCATCCTTTTTTTTTTTTTTTTTTAAACAGACGCAGGTAGTGCAAGCTTTTCATGGGTCATGTCATTTAAGCTATTTCCTTTACCAAGATGTGTCAGGAATCATTTGGACATCACAGAGTGCTAAACAAATATTCAACAGCCATTACTTTCAAATAACCCATGATATTTCCAATGTATCATTATCTCACTATTTTAATGTATTTACCTACAACATCTAATTTCCAGTGGGGTCCTGCTTTTACCCGTTTTTTTTTTTTCCAATGCACTTACCTGCAACATCTTATTTCCAGTGGGGTCCTGCTTTTACCCATTTTTTCCAATGTATTTACCTACAACATCTCATTTCCAGTGGGGTCCTGCTTTTACCCATTTTTTCCAATGTATTTACCTACAACATCTAATTTCCAGTGGGGTCCTGCTTTTACCCGTTTTTTTTTTCCAATGCACTTACCTGCAACATCTTATTTCCAGTGGGGTCCTGCTTTTACCCATTTTTTCCAATGTATTTACCTACAACATCTCATTTCCAGTGAGGTACTGTATTTACCCATTGTTTCAATGTATTTATCTATATCTCATGTCCAGTGGGGTCCTGCATTCATCCATGTTTTCCAAAGTATTTACCAACAACATTTCATTTCCAGCAAGATCATGCTTTTACCCATTTTTCCAATGTATTTACCTACAACATCTCATTTTCAGTGAGTCCTGCTTTTACCCATTTTTTTCAACGTATATACCTACAACATCTCATTTCCAGTAGGATTTTGTGTTTACCCATTTTTTCCAATGCATTTACCTACAACATCTCATTTCCAGTGGGGTCCTTCTTTTACCCATATTTCCAATGCATTTGTTTACAACATTTCACATTCACTGGGATCTTGCTTTAACCCATTTTTCCCAAGGTATTCACCTACTACATCTCATTTCCAGTGGGGTCCTGCAGTTTCCCATTTTTTCTGTGAATTTACCTACAACATTTCATGTCCAGTGGGGTCCTGCATTTACTCATTTTTTCCAACATATTTGCCTACAACATCTCATCTCCACTAAGATCTTGCTTTTACCATTTTTTCCAGTGTATTTATCTACAACATCTCATTTCCAGTGGGGTCCTGCGTTTCCCATTTTTTCCAATGTATTTACCTACAACATCTAATTTCCAGTGTGGTCTTGTGTTTTCCCATTTGTTTCCAATGTATTTAGCTACAACATCTCATTTTCAATTGGATCCTGCTTTTATCCATTTTTCCCAATAGCTGAGTCCTGCTTTTATCAATTTTTTCCAATGTATTTACCTACAACATCTCATTTCCTGTGGGGTCCTGCCTTTACCCATTTTTATGCATTTACCTACAGCATCTCATTTCTACTGGGGTCCCGTGTTTACCCATTTTTTCAGTGTATTTTCCTACAACATCTCATTTCCAGTGGGGTCCTGCATTTATCAAATTTTTCAATGTATTTACCTCAGTGTTCAACAAATCCAATTGCACAACATCTCTGTGCTATCACTGCAGAGTAGAGATGCAGCTAATTTAAATTTTGCTGGCGAAGTCCATTGTCACTCCGCTACATTGAGTGGCCAATGCAAAAGGCTCACTTTGCCTTGTAATTATTACTTTGCGTTGTCATTCCGCCTTAAAGCAAAGTAAGGCGAAGTGACAACAATATTAGCAGCCCTTCACACACAGTCACCAAAATTAATGTGAATCCCCAAAATTCTCATGTCTTGTGTCCAGAAAACTCCCCAGTGCTGATGTTGATGAAGTGAAATGAGAGCACAAGAAATGCAAAGTTTCCTAAAATTAATTGAGCACTCAGACGTCATGCATGCAGTACATCACACACAGTCACCAGAATTAATGTACATCCCCAAAATGCTACTGTCTTGTCTCCAGAAACTCCCCCAGTGCTGATGAAATGAAATGAGAGTTTAACAAGAAATGCAAAGTCTCCCAGAATTAATGGCGTGCTGCAAACACACAGACAGATTAAGATTGCGCTACGCACTCAAGAGATGCAAACGCAAAGGCACAACACCAAACCAGTGCTCACAAGTCACAAATCAAAATCTGGAAAAGAATACCTTTTGCCAGTTGGGGGGTAGTACAAGGCAATAACAGTCCACTACCAGTAAAGATACCACAAAACAGTATACAAAAATTCATGCAGGTGCGGTGGATAGCAGGTTCACACTGCTGCAATTACTCTGTGGCACTATAAAAGGTGTCTGATTTAAAACCTTAAGTAATATAACCAAATGTTTTAAACAAACTGAAATTATACACTGCTGCACCACAACAATCAGCAAAAAAATGTCAAGAATTACTAAAAATATTACTATGTGTACATTAACACAATTATACAAGAAAAATATAACCAAAACAGAAAGACTGCCTTTTTCTCCCAGCTAATCTACCTCCACCACAAATACACCCTTCCCCCAAAGCACACTTCACAGTACACAGGCTAACTTCTAAATTAACATTCAAAATCCACGCACAAACAATAAACACTCGATGATATGAGCACAGAAGAGTTTCCTACAATCGATGTACTAAATTGTGAGCAAAAAAAATAGCTCAAAAAGACTTTTTTTTTTTACTTTATATTTGTATTGAAATTTTCAAAAAGTTTCAAAACGTACATAACATATAGATCTGAAGTATCCTCCAAATACTGGGAAAAGGACAAAGGTAAATAAATTGCACAAGACAATATGATTAATCTAAATACAGGCTGTTACCAACAGAGGAGAAAAACAATAGACAGTGATATCAAATAGCGATAAAGAAATAATACAAAATTGTATAAATATTGTGTTAGAGATATCCTACATACAGTATATAAGGCAAATACCAGGCATTGTCTAGAGTTTAGCCTAGTAAGGGGATGATTCAAGAAGAGGTACAGTTAATAAACTGTAAAAGGAGGATGTGAGTAAGGAAAGAAAATATCCCACGGAAGAAAATACGAGAGAGCAGAAAGAAGAAAGAAATAAAAAAAGGAGAGAGACAGAAAAAAAGAGACATAACAGGAAAAGGTATTCGTGCATGGTTACAAATATTGCCCCAGATCGAAGATAAGAGATGAAAGGGAAATCTAAGTGATTGTATATTAGGGCTTGGAAACATAAGAAAGATTGATGTACTTGAAGTAATCCCACCAACAACTATCATATACATTGAGTCGGTCACGTGTGAGGTGGGATAATTGATCTAGAGACGCATATTGGGTTAAGTTTTGCAGGACGTCTGCTAATGATGGAACATGTACTGATCTCCATTTCATGAGAATTAAATGTTTAACAAGAAGGGAAAGTATATTTGGCCATCTGAAGTGGGCATGTGAGAGGGTAATGTTACTTGGGGTAAGGATACCTAGCAGGAAGAGTTTAGGGTCCAGAGGGATTTGTTGTCCAATAACCTTGGAGGCAAAAGTATGAACCCTGTGCCAGAGCATATTAACAGGAGTGCACGTCCATAAAATATGAAAAATATCACCTTCAGGTGAATTACAGCACCAACAGTTATTATTATTTAATAGTCCCATACGATGTAGTACAGAAGGAGTTCTGTACCAAAGGTGTAGAATTTTAATTTGTATTAGTGAGCTACGGGCATCTTTAAATATACTATGGGGAAGGCTCCAGCAATTGCACCATTGTATGTCATTAATGTTATAGTTAGTGCTCCATCTAATTTTAGCAGAGATAGTTTGATCAGGTAAATTTTCTATAATGACTCTATAAATGGAGCTATTCCACATTGTTGATAGGGTAATCCAGTACGAAATGTGATGATCTTGTAGTGTAGATTTATGGACATAGCGAAAGAAAGAACTATAAGCATCTCAAATCTGTAAGTACTTCCAAAAGTCTTGTTTAGAAAGGTTCCAGATTTTCTGCAGGTCTGAGAAGGTTTTAAGAGTTAGGGAGTTCAGATCTAGGATATCCCCTAAAAAGTAAATGCCTTTATCTTTCCATGATCAGCAAAAAATAATTTGGTTCTCTATAGCAAGTAAGGGATTACCCCACAGATGGGTATAGAACCAGGGAGTTGGGTTAATTTTAAAAAATTTATGAATGTGCTTCCAGTAAAAGACTGAGACTGAGATAGTGGGATGTGATTTAAGTTTGGGTGGGAGAGGGTTAAAAAATGAAGGATGTAGGGATTCCACCAGGACAGGATGCGGATTCCATTATAACCCATATCGGAGTGTGAGATGAGGGTTTATGAAACCATTTAATGGTTTGGGCGGTCCTGAAGGCCCACAAGTAAGCTTTGAACCAGGGGAGTCTGAACTCTCTTCTCTTCCAGTGTGAACGAAGTTTATTCCGACTAAATCTCGGCAGTTTACCATCCCATATAAAGTGTCCTATAAGTTTGTTGAGTTTAGATAAAAAGGAAGTGAGTAAAATTAAGGCAAATAAGTAGAGAATTTTGGTTGAGTTGGACATCTTGATGGCAGCTACTTTTCCCATGAAAGAGCGATTAAGGAGTTTCTACCTGTCCAAAATAGTTCCAATATTGTCGATCAGGGGATTAAAGTTTATTTCCAATATTTTCCCAGGTTACTGGTTATTTTGATTCCTAGATAGGTAATGTTTTGTGTAGACCAATTGAAACCAAGGGATGAGTTCATAAATGGTTTGCAGTGGGCATTGAGGGTAAAATTTCAGATTTTCCATGGTTCAAAGCCAGGCCAGAAAAGTTCATGAAATTGTTAGTGGTTTAATCAACAAGGGTCCCGCCTTTTTAGATTTTCAAGTAATATTAAAAGATTGTCCATGTAAGAGAAGAGAGATATATCTAGAAGTGCCAATAGGAATACTTTTAATGTCAATGGACTGACGCAAACTGGCAGATAGGGGTTCCATGGTAAGGATGAATAAAAACGGTGACAGGGGACAGCCTTGTCTGGTTCCTCTTGCCAACTGGAAGGAGGAAGAGAGAGTAGAATTAGTAAGAATTCCTGCCATGGGCAAGGTGTATAATAATTTAATCCAGGAACAAAAAGTATGAGAGAAACCAAAATAAGACAGAACCTGGTAGAGATAGTGCCAATTTAAGGAATTGAAAGCTTTTTCAAATCTATAGCTATGGCCACTGCAGGGAATTAAGGGATTTGGCTTTGTGAATTAAATTAAATAGTGAAATAAGTGATCTCAGCCAGATCTGTTCTTAATAAACCAGCTTGGGAACAGTGGGATAATTTAGGAATCAAGGTCTCAAGGTGAGATTATAATAATTTAGCAAATATCTTTCCATCAGTATTTAGAGAGATATTGGTCTGCAAATGATAGGGAGAGAATGATCTTTGTCTTTTTTGAGAATTAATGTTATACTTGCTTCGGTGCATGAGGGCGGGAGCTTACCTAGATTTGAGGCTCCTTGGAAGACTTTAAAAAGGATCGGGCAAAGAGTGTCAGAGATAGTTTTATAAAAGTCTACAGAGAAGCTATCCCCATCCCTTCCCCCACGAGATTTACTAGACTTCAAGGAAGACAGGGCTTGTTGGATTTCTTTAAGAGAAAAAGATTTGTCTAAGGAGTTAGCTTCGGAAGTAGAAAGGTGGGGTAAATGTAAATTGCTTAGAAATTGCTGTATCTGAGAGGGAGAAGAGGAGTTGGATTATAATTTCTGATAGCCCCTCTATAAATCATATTATGAAAATGTTCTATCTGTGTGGAATACACGTTGTTGGTTTTTAAGACCATTTGTCCATTTGTTGCATCTTAAGCTGATAGGAAAGGAGTTTCCCATTTTTGTCTCCTTGTTCCCAATATCTATGTTTCAATTTAAATAGAGCTAACTCAGTTTTACAGGAAATTAATTTGTTTATCTTTACTCTTAATTGAAGAATTTCAAGATGTAAATGGGAGGAGGGGTTATGCGTATTGGTTTTAAAATATAGAGTTTCTTTAGATTTAAGGAAATTCTCAAGATCTGCTAGCTGTTGCTCTCTTGATGTTCTCCTGTGGTGTGGGCAGCATAACTGATTATTTTCTCACGGATTGTGGCTTTTAGTGCTTCCCTAAACAGTATCCATAGAGGTATCCACAGGATTATTAAGAGAGAGGAATTATTTAATCTGGGAAATGATCATAGGAAGGAAATCAGGGTCTTTAAGAAGAAGGGGGTCGAGATGCCAGAAAGGGGATTTTGGCTGTGGGGGACCCCATAAGAGTTGTAGCTTAAGTGGAGAATGGTCCAAAATGACTATGGGCAAGATAGACAAATCAATGGTCTTTCCAGCTATAGCAGAGGAGGTAAGCCAGTAATCAATTCTACTATATGATTTATGCAGTGAGGAGTAAAAGGTGAAATCTTGGTCCCGAGAGTGAAGAGCCACCAAATATCCAGTAGACCTAGTTCTTTCATAAGCAATGAAAGGGCTTTAATACATCTGGGGTGGGAATCTACAGAAATGTTACTTCTATCACTGCTGGGCTCCAAGGCTAGGTTGACATTTCCTCCTAGAATTATTGGGCTATTATCAGAGTTAGTAGAAAAAATTTGATGTGCTAAATTGTGAAAGAACTCTGGGGAGTCTGAGTTGGGAGCATATACATTAAGATGTGTAAGAAGGTCAGAAGGGGTATTAAGTTTAGCGATTATCCATCTGCCTTCTGTATCCAAGATGGAATTTATGAGAGACCAATTGAGATTTTTATGGATAAGTATAGCTACTCCTCTTTTTTTGAGAAGGATGAATGATAGATCTGACCAACCCAGTCTTTCTTAAGTCCTATTACATCCTCAGTTAATAGTTTGGTTTCTTGAAGGAAAGCAATATGGGCTTAATGTTTTTTAAGGTAAGAGAGGATTTGCTTTCGCTTGCTTGGAGAGTTAAGTCCCTTTACATTCCAAGTGTATAAGAGTAAATCATTCATGGTTATGGTACAGAAAAAATAATACGGTTATTGGAATAGTGAGGGACATAACAATGGGACTGAGGATGAAAGGGAAACAGCTTGTACATTTTATTTATATATTTTTATTTATTTAGTTTTTGTTGACCGGGTAAGTGCACTAGACAAATCCTGCCTATTTTCAGACACGACCCGGGGGAGGGAGATACAGGTGAATGCCAACTGACCTTGAACCAGATTAAGCTGTTGGTGGTATTTTTAGTGAATGAGGGAAATTTGGCCAGGACACTGGGGAAATTCCCCTACTCTTTTCGATAAGTGCCATGGGATCTTTAACATCCACCTGAACTACCACCAATCCAGGCAGATGGGACCTCGGTTTAACGTCTTATCCAAAAGACGGCACCTCAGAAGTGCAGCACTCCTCTCATGCTGCACTACAGTGTCAGTACTAGGATATTAACCCATGTGCCAGATGTGGGAACTGAACCCACAGCACTCTGATCTTCCGGCCTCAAAGGCGAGTGTGCTACCTACTGAGCCACCGACACTGCAAATGACGGGAGAGGCTGAGTCCTTCAAGTTACCAACATATAATGTCATAAATGCAATCAGCAGAGATAGTGTTATAAAAGGGGAATAGATAGAACAATAAGAGAAAGACATTGAATAACAACCACAATTTTCACACTATAATAAACTATCACAAAAAAAGAAAACCTTTAAAGGAAGCAGCGAGATAAGAGTCAGCTAATCTGCCAAAAGACTCTCTCGCTACACACCAGGGCATCAAAAAGGTGGAAAGAACCAAGAGGGACCAACTAAACAAGTGTTGGTCAAACACCAAGGTCTTAACCTGATAATGCAGTGTTTGTAGCTCAGTAGGTAGCACACTTGCCTCTGAGGCCAGGAGATCAGAGGGCTGTGGGTTCAGTTCCCACATCTGGCACTTGGGTTAATATCCCAGTACTGACACTGTAGTGCAGCATGAGAGGGGTGCTACACTTCTGAGGTGCCGTCTTTTGGATGAGACGTTAAACCGAGGTCCCAACTCCCTGGATTGGTGGTAGTTCAGGTGGATGTTAAAGATCCCATGGCACTTATCGAAAAGAGTAGGGGAATTTTTTATTATCATAGACAGCAAACCAAACAATAAATTCAATCAATGTTAAGTCACATTAAAGAAAATGATACAGCATATGGTTATCATAATAGAAAACAAAGATTATACATAAAACGAAAGGGGAAAAAAAAGGAAGAGAAGAAAAAGCAAATGGAAAACACTAATTCAATACATCCAAAAATAATTATTCTAAATTAACTGAATGAAGTTATAGCCAATCTATAGAATCCCATCTAGATTGACATATAAATGAAAAAAAATTTCCCATAATCCTGCCTTTTCAATCTCAATTTTGCATTAGCAACCATACCAAATAATGCTTCTTGTGAAAAATATTGTTGTTGAATGGTAAAACGGCATCTCACATGCCATACATAGTATTTAAAACAAAGCAAAATCAACCATAAAGTCACTTTATCATATTGCACAGTGGTTACTGGCAGAATCCCTATATACAACATATCTAACGTCATAGGGTATAAAGAAAAGGTAGGCCATTTTCTTAAAACAAGACTCCAAAATCCTTTTATAAAAGGACATTCCAAAAATAAGTGTTCCACTGTCTCAACTAATTCAAAACACGTACCCCTAGGGCAATACCGATCCGTAATTTGCTTATGTTTTAGATTTGCTCGGACATTTAATTTGCCATATAGGGATAACCATAACACATCCCACATATGAGGTGGAATCTGGGCGGAGGTTAACATATTGCCAATTGCAAGTTTTATAGATGGAAAATAATCAAATGGAGCCGAATCTTGAAAATACTTTTGTAAAATATAAGCGTATAATTCCTTTCTAGTAAAATGCAAAAAGGTATGCCTTGAAATACCCCATAATTTAATTTTTCCAAAACATAATTTAAGGGATTGTGGGAGATGGTTTATGGAACGTTGTCTTGGGAATACCTCATATTCAGGCCAGAAAAGACATAAATCTCCCAGAGTATCCTGAAGCCATGGTTTCCATTGTGTGTCTCTATCTATAAACAGAAGTTTTAAATTTGTATAGAGAAACATAGTAAAGAAAAAAACTACAGGATGTAACATTTTTAGGCCTTCATGTTTTTTCTCCCTAAACAACAAGGCGCTCTTTATGGGGTTCAGTCTACTGCCCCATATACAAGCAAAAAAACATCCATATAACTGTGTCTCCAAAGCTAAAGGAAGACTAAAACCACACTTAAATATAAAAATATGGGTAATAAGAATGTTTTAACCAGTTGAATCTGTTTCAATTTAGGCAGTCTCCATGTATTCCAGACATCTACCTTAGTTTGCTTCCTTTAGTTTAAATTTCCAATTCAGGATATGCTAAATCTCCTGCTCTGAATAAAAGACCAAAATTTTACAAGTATCCTTAATCCGAATACCTATAACCTCAGTAAGATGAAAATACTCTATCCCCAGTATTATACAATTACATTTCTCATAGTTAATTTGTGCTCTGGTATATTACAAAAACCCTGTAAAACTTTTTGAAAACCCTTGCAGAGGGAAGATCCTCAATCGAAAAACATAAATCATCCGCATAGGCAATACATTTAACTTCAGGATCAGTACTTGAAAAGAGAGTTCCCGATACTGTCATGACCATATACCCGCCTAATTAAGGGATCCATCAGAATAAATACAAAAGGGCACTAAGAGGACATCCTTGACGACACCCCGTAATATGGAATATATAGTCCCTACCCACCCATTACAAAAGCTTGAGCAATAGCATTGGCATAACAGGTTTTATCCATTCTATAAAGTATCGGGTACACACCATACCCAGCTAAACAGTCCCATAAATAACCACGTCTTACATTATCAAAGGCTTTTGCCTGGTCTAAACTCAAAATCAAACCTGTAAGTTCCCCTGTAGATCCCTTTTGAAAAAGTTCCCACAAAAGTATTAGACTATCGGTAATGTTCCTATTTGGAATGGAACATGTTTGTGCCAGATGTAAAAGGGAATGTGCATTAAGTAACAGTCTATTGTTTAATATTTTGGTAAATAGTTTAAAATCCGTATTTAATAGGGTTATAGGTCTCCAGTTTAACAAATCCCCTCTATCTCCTTTTTTATACATAAAAACTACAAGCCCCTCGTTCATACATTTTGGTAATATCCCCGAGGATGGTATTTCATTCAAAACACCTGTAAATTCTTCCAATAATTATTGAAACATTATTTTATAAATTTCATACGGGATACCATCATTCCCCAGGGCTGTACCAGCTTTTGATTGTGCCAATGCTGCAGCAACCTCTTGTGTTGTAGTATGTGCTACTAAGTTAACTGACCCCGAATCTGAAATTTGGGGTAAATTACACTCTCCCAACTAATTCTCATGTATGTGACTTAATGTTTCAGTAATACCAAAAAGTTTCTGTACATGTAAATCAACAATCCGCATAACCTCTCTGGTATCTGTGCACCAAATCCTTGCCTGATCATTAAGACCTGTCATACGTTTCTGATGTCTTTGGGAAGCACTAAATTGAAATGAATTCAGAAAGGCCTTTGTGCCTTGGGTACCAAAACGGCGTTCATTTTCTAAAGATTTAGCCCGATCATATTAAAATTATTCTATATTTTCTCTTATTTCAGATAACTGGGGAGGACTGAAACCTCACCATTGGTCATACGAAGTGTAAATCCAAAAATTCCTTTCTATAATTTAAGTAAGTATCAGTTTTGTATTTACCATAGAATCTCCTATTGATTGAAAAAATGTTTAATTTCAGTTTTGTATCCATCCACCATTCCCGATAAGTATCATAGAGACATACCACAGATTTCCTGGCCTTTAAAATAGCTAGAAAGCCATCTTCAATTGTAGGAAGAAGTAATAGAGCCAAGTTCATTCTCCAGTACCCTGGACCCCGATGCATAGGCATATGACTTGCCACCGTAGCTACTATAATTACGTGGTCAGATGAAGTAACAGCCAATGTTCTAGTATCAATCACCTGTAGGGAATCGGAAAGAAACCAAAAATCTATCCTTGTGGCCTTATTGCCTTGAAAAAATGTTTTGCGGATAAACTGAAAGGGCCATAACATCACTAAGGCCTGTTTGAACTAGTAAATTATTAAGACAAGTGGCATCACAAAACATTTTGGTGGTTCGGCATCCCTATCTGTTTTGTATCTACTACAATTGAAGTCACCCCAAAAAAACATACTTTGAAGTAAATAAATAAGGTTGAAATAAGCAAAATGATTTCAATACGTGCAAATTTTGTTTGAGGTGCATAACGTTGATTAACCGACAATGTAAACCGTTAATCACTACATCCAACAACAATACACGACCAGGGACAAGATCAGCTAGTTGTATTACCTTTGCAGTGGGACTATTTAGGGCTATACCTACACCACTACAAAGGTCTTCACCCATAGACCAATAGGTAACCCCCCCCCATCGCCTGCCAGCAGTTGCCAATTCAATATCGAGTTTGGTATGTAACCTAGTATCCTGCAAAAAAAAAACACATCATAATCCTTTTTCTCAAAAAGGGATAAAATCAACACCCATTTCCTCTCGGATAACATACTATTCACATTTAAAGAAGCTACCGAAAGATTATAAACTGCTACCATCAAGAGAGGAAACGACCAGCCATATTTTTGAACACATTTTAGCATATTATTTTTTCTTGTTCCCTTTCCTCATTCCCAATCTATTTTTTTTCTTTTTGCCTAAATCAGTTTTTGCCAAATTTTGGTCTATATCAGACGTACCATCATGTTGTGAGGAATTTACAGAAACTGAGTCAGACTCCGTCCCTGTGTCACCTTGTAATACAATAAACGAATTATGTGTAGCCGTCATAGGGGGGTTCAGGAATCACCATGCTAGTATTGCCAGATCGAAGACTACGTCTTCTGGAAGATACTAGAGTAAAGGCCTCTTCGGGCGGGAGTGGTGGAGGCATTGAAATCAAACTGCCACTAGAAATCCCCACTTGAGAGACAGGATTTTGTATCACTGACAGAGGCTCAGAAACATCAGGGTGTATCTGCGACTGAGGTTCTTTTTGAATCAATGCACAACCATGATTACCAGAAATATGTGGTTGAGGTCTCCCAGAGGGTGTGTTAGGGGTTTTATTCCTAAGGGCAACTTTAACCGCCGTATTGATATAAAAATCATGAATACTCTAGTCTCCAGATTTATTTTGCGCAGCGAAAGGGCAATCAACAAAAGAATGTGCATCTTCACAGAGTAAACACTTACTGGGGTGATGACAGTCAGTAAGGACATGCCCTTGTTCTCCACATTGAGCACATTTTACCACTTCACACATCCTACTCAGGTGCCTAGGAGAGCCACACTTATAACAATGTCTTGGTTGGCCTGGATAAAAAATAAAACCCTTATCCCAACCCAAATAGAAACAACTAGGTAAATGCTGTAGACCTTCATCGTTTTGAAACAGATTAACCTTATATCTCCACCCTCCATTCCAGAAACCTTCATCATCCAATATAGGTTCAGGATTCCCCCTGAACAGTACATTTTTTTCCAACCAGTATGTTATATCTTCTACATTTACTCCCTCATTCCGAAAAAGTACATTTATTACTCTAAACGATTGTTTGGTGAGAGGTATAGCCTGAAAATGTAACCACGCTGGGTTAGCTTTTAAAAGAGCATATCTTATCCAAAATTTATTTAGCAACTCTGGTGTACGAAAACTAATGTCATAATTATTATCCCCTGGGGTGTGTATAAGGGCATACACCTCCCCTGGAGAAAAACCCCAGCATTTGCTTAATCAAAACCTTCCCTACATAAAAACGATCTGGCATACCATCCGCAGGACCTAGGAACCTTAAACGCACTGCATTCCTATGTTTTGTCAAAGTAACTGTTTTTTTAAATAAACTAGCAAATGTAACGGGGGTTGCGAGATAATAGGCTGATCCTGTACTGGATTTAACTCAGAACCCAAAACATTTGCATAACTTAAAGCTTCAGGAGTGACAGTTTGTCCTAACGTGGGCTCTGATAGCAAAGAACCATTTGACAGTAAATTAGAAATACTGGTTTGAGGAGACACACATAAAGAAGAGTGTAAAGTTATTACAGAGGAAGTTTCAAAACAGTCTGACCCATAGCTAGATACAGCATCCCCCCATGCAGATTTGGCCTTTTCCCCATCTGCTACGCTTGTTCCCGGCAGAGGGATTACTGGGTCGGCTATCCAGCCTCCCTCATCTGATTGTATCCAACCTGCCTCCCAGAGAGCTTGTTGAGGGGGATCAGGATTCACTAACCACCAGATTAGCATCCTGAGGCGGGGTTTCATCCGTCGATCGATCTAAAAAACTGGGGCCTTTTAGAACCTTAGGCACAGTACCTGGTAGGCCCGAAGGAGAGTCCAAAATGGGCCTTTTTCTTTTTCGATGCTCCATAGCTTGTTGTTTTAATTCGTTGAACTCAGCCAAAGCTTCTTCTATCAGCTGCCGTTTTTTTTCCAACAATACGTTAAGCTCCTCAGACCCTGGTGAAAGAGCTGGAGCTCCACACAAAACTGCAGCATTTTCACCCATCATTTCTCCCGAGATCTCAGGCTCCGTCAGAAACTCACAGTTTCGCTCCAACTCCACACTCCCGATGACTTCCGATCGTGTGTCAGGCCACCAGGCCATTAAGGTGCATCCCAGCTGCACACTGTCCCCACATGGATGATTTAGGAGTTGAGCAACATCCGTCCTACTTCCACTGCTCTCTGCAGCCATCTGAAATCGAAATAACAACACGCTGTCTCTCTCACAGCGCCCCCTCACAGAGCAGGAGAATTTCCCCAGTGTCCTGGCCAAATTTCCCTCATTCACTAAAAATACCACCAACAGCTTAATCTGGTTCAATGTTAGTTGGCATTCATCTGTATCCCCCTCCCCCGGGTCGTGCCTGAAAATAGGCAGGATTTGTCTAGTGCACCTACCTGCTCAACAAAAACTAAATAAAATAAATAATATTATAGGATGATTGTAATAAACCAACTAGATTAGAAACTAGCAATACCATATAAGGCAGGGAACTGTAGAAACCTCAGCTTTAAATAAAAGCTAGTCTAATGTAAGAGAAACAGCAATACACTATGACTAAATGGTAGGCTAAATACAAAAATACTTTTTTAACAGCTTTTAGAGGATCTGAATCGCAGAGCTCTGAGAGGAAACTTTCTCTATCTTCCACTACACACACACACACACACACACACACACACACACACACACTACACAGAACTGAGGCTGTGCAGAAAATCTGGAGCCCATGTGACCTGCAATCCCAAGAAGCACTGCAAAATTTGCCATTGGAGCATAAAAACAAGGCAAAGTGAGGCAAAGTATATTGATTTGAAAGTACTTTGCCTTAAAATTGGTGGAGAAGTAGTTTGGGGAAGGCAGAGTAATGCAAAGTCATTGTTTTTAATGGACTTCACGTTCCCCATTATAACGCGAAGTACTCCACTTCGCGTTGCAGGTACTTCGCAGATTCCGCATTACTCCTCCAATAAATCACCAAGAGAGCGAATTTCAGCCACTTCGCCCACCACTATTGCAGAGTTAGGGACAAGCAGTTTATTTACCGCCAGTTTTTATTTTGTTAAGCTGATAACTTTTAATTGTTTTTTTTTTTTTAGTTCCACAGTTTATTGCTTGGTAACTTATTTTTGTCAGTTTATTCATAGGCATGATTGTTCTGTTTCTTTTGCTATACTTATTCCATTTCTATGTATTCTAGTCTGTATTTTTGTATCTGTTATCTTTTCCCTGTTTCTCCTTCCCCCAGGATGCATCTGAAGATGAGCGGTTACCAGTTCAGTATATCTTTCCTGGTAAAACCTTTGAAATATATACATACAGGCATAAATAGCCCAAATCGAGCTCTCCACTTCAGCTGAGCAGCCCTGGCACTGATCCCTGCCGGCACCTGGACCTCTGCATCCAGCCCACCACGCCCCAACCAAAGAAAGCAGCCACAAGCCCAAATCAGGCTCTCCACTTCAGCCTAGCAGCCCTATGGCCCAGTCCCTGCCAGCGGCAGTACTCTGCATCCAGCCCACCCCCCCGACCAAGGAAAGCAGCCACAAGCCCAAATCGGGCTCTCCACTTCAGCCAAGCAGCCCTGGCGCTGATCCCTGTCAGCGGCCGGACCTCTGCATCCAGCCTGCCCCCCCAACCAAGGAAAGTAGCCACAAGCCCAAATTGGGCTCTCCACTTCAACCAAGCAGCCCTGGCACTGATTACTGCCAGCAGATGGACCTCTGCATCCAGCCCGCCCCCCACCCAATCAAGGAAAGCAGGTATGATCAGTCTGCTCCTAGCCCGGAGCTGCCAAGCTTTAATCCTCATAATTTGACTGGTTCCTGGGGACTGTGGCTGCTTCCCGATTGAACGCCACAGATCCCTGTTGAGAAAGCACATACTCAAGGTGCCTTTTTCAAATCACAGCTCAGCCACTGCCTTGCTCTGCTACTCTCTGGATAGGTTTTTTGTGAATTTACTGCTACTGTGGAAATTATTTTTTTTTTCTTTTTGGAATTTTCTGTTGTTTAACCTGCTGCTGCTATCTAGGCCTGACTTCAATATAGTTTACAGATTGTAGTGCTGAATATTTGTTTTACTGCTTAAACATTTTACCTTTAAACTACTGCACTGTATATGTAGGATTTGCCTTCCAGAGTATAGCAGAGTTGTAGACAACCTTAACTGATTGCCTGACTTCTATACAGCTACTGTAACTGCTTGTACTACTGAATTTTTACTTCTGAACTAATTGCCCAATATTGTAGGATAGCTTGAACAACTGTCTACTGCCTTTTGTCTTTCTGCCACACTCTGTTCCCATTACAGCTGCCCTAATTTTTATTTTAGTTTTATTTATTTGAATCTAGGATTACAAGTACCTTTGAGCCAAGGCTCTTTTACAAAGGTCCCATGTCAGTTGCGGTACAATTCACACAACACATTGAATAACAGGCATAACAATGGGTTACAGGCAGTTCCATACAGTTTTATACATTCAATACAGTGGCAAAAAAATGGAAGAAGGAGGTCTGGGTAACAGAGTTAACATGGTATGGAAGAGAGACACACTAGCGGGGTGTGGCCATAAGCGTTTGTCAAATAACAATTAAAGTGCTAAAGGGGGTAGGGAAGGTGGGTGGGTGGTGGAGAGGATGGGTGGGTGTATGAGCTAGTGGGAGTTGAGGTGGGAGAGGGTTAAGTGCTAGGTGGAAAGAGCAAAGAGGAGAGGGCAGAAGAATTTGGGAGGACAATCACAGGAGCTAGATGCAGATAGGATATGATGGAAACTGGATTTGAATGGTCCAATCTTTGGCGTTGAGGAGATGTCGATGTTGAGACCAATGAACCAGCTAGGAGCTCTGTGCACAAAAGATCTTTGCCCTTGTGTGGTGCAGCAACGTGGGATATGCAGTAGCTGGGATTCAGAGCCCTTGGTGATGTGAGGAGTCCGTGCTGGGCAGAGGAGAGCTTGGACACCTGGGGGTGTGAGTACTAGTGTTATTTTCTTTGCCATAAGGCAGGTTTGGTACTTGATTCAGTTAGAAAGTTGAAGCCACCCAGTCTGTGCTTAGAGGTCACATGTGTGGGTGAGGCGGTGGGCACCGGTAATGAGACGGCAAGCTTTGTTTAGTGCAATGGATATGCGCTTAAGGGCGGTGGCAGGAGTGGAGTCGTAAATAATCTGGCCGTAGTCGATTATTGAGATTTCTCCTCGGACTCCCTTTTCTGTTCCCCTCTCCCACTTGTTCTTTTCCCTTCCGCATTTCTTTTTCTCAGTTCCTCACACTGTTTCTCTGCCAGCTCCTGGACCCCTGCTTCCCACTCCCTACACCCCCCTGAACCACCATATTTTTTAAATATTGCCTGGCACCTTTGGCCATTTTCCCTACCCCTACTCCTGGACCCCTGCCTCCTTTCCCATCAACCTCCTGAACCAGCCTTTTGTTTTGCTAAATTACCACCGGGCAACTCTGACCTCACCTCTCTGAAGGAATCCTTTCTCTCCCTTCACGTCCACTATTTTCACCTACTTCTGCCCAGAGCACTAAATTGCTCAGGGCTCTCCCACCAATTTACCTGCACTTTGTCTTAGTTAAAAACCAAACAAACGGCCCGTCTTTTTTTCCTCTTTTTTTGCCTCAAGCCCAAATTGGGCTCGCCACTTCAGCTGAGCGACCCCGGCGCTGTTCCCTGCCAGCAGCCAGACCTCTGCATCCAGCCCAACCCCTCCGACCAATAAAAGCAGGTACGATCGGTCAGCTCCTACCCTGGAGCTACCAGGCTTTAATCCCTGTAATTTGACTGGCTCC
Source organism: Neoceratodus forsteri (assembly GCA_016271365.2). Lineage (NCBI taxonomy): Eukaryota > Metazoa > Chordata > Ceratodontiformes > Ceratodontidae > Neoceratodus > Neoceratodus forsteri. Next base: position 1,027,143,442 of record CM028133.1, on the reverse strand, counting down.
TGGGGACTGTAGCCACTTCCTGATTGGATGCCACAGATCCCCATTGAGAAAGCAAACACTCAAGGTGCCTTTTTCAAATCACAGCTCGGCCACTGCCTTGCTCTACTACTCTCTGGACAGGTTTTCCGGCCCACCTCTACCTCCCTCCTTTATTAAATACACTTCCCCACTGATCCCTACCTCCTGAGGCCTTATACTTATCAATAACAGCAACTTCCTAAAGGGGCTCTCCTCTCCTGCAACTTCTTAAAGGGGCGGTCCTCTCTCGCGCTCAAATTTGACAAATACTGCTGACTGCCCTATCTTAATCACACGCTCTTTCCAACAGCCTTCCACTACCAGTGCCTTACCACTGCTCTACCCCTGGGCATAGTTTCTTCTACCACACTCAACTTTGTAGCCCACTTCCCTATTCCCTCACTGATTACTGTTCTGTCACCTTCCTCTTTCTTGCCACCAGCATGGAGTGCTCTAAGCGGTTCCACCTCCTTCACTACTCTCTCTTGTTCTTCCCCTCTGCCCTCTCTGCTCAACTCCCTCATCCTGCCCCTCCCTCCCTCCCATCCCTCCCCACCAGTTTTGCAATCCTTCTCACACCCTCCCTTGTATCTCTCACTCTCCCTTGTCCCACACCTCTCGCCCCCACCTTTTCTCCCCACCTCCCACTTGGGCATCCAAATCCATACCTGTCCCTCCCCATGCGAGCCCTTTCATCAGCTTTTGCTTGTTCCATGAGTTCACTCCTTCCTACCACAGCCATATCTTTTCACCCACCACTACACCAGGCTATACTCCACAAGTGTCTTAACACATGCAAACCACAGGCCCTTAAGGCTCCTCTTCCTACTACTCCTTATCTCAGGCTCCATTCCACCCAACCCTGGCCGGACACCCCTCACCGAGTTCACCTCACTCCTCCCCCAAACCCACTAAACAGCTCACTTTTGCTCACCTTAACGTGCAAAGTCTTTTGGCAAAATAAACCCTTAATCGAGTCCTGGGTGATAGCTAGCACTTTTGAAGTCATTGCCCTCACCGAAACCTGACTGAAGGAGGACATCTCCCCAGTGAAATCCTCCTTGAAGGTTACTCAGTCTTTAGAAAAGACAGGGTGGGGATGCGTGGAGGAGGCTGTCTCATCTGGGCTGCTGATCACCTCTTTGCTACCAAATTTGATCCCCCACTTCCCATCTCCTCCTTCAAGACCATCTCAATTAACCTCCTCCTTGGAGCAGATAAAATGGTCACAGTCAGCATGGTGTACCTACCACCCCTCTCCTCACCCCGTGATTCCGACCTTCTCCTCGATTTGAAGCTCTCCTTCCCCCAAGGGAGAGATTGGATCATCCTAGGGGATTTCAACCTAAACTGGCTGTCCCCTCACTGTGACTCCACTAAGGAATGCATACTTGGCCTTGGCCTACACCAGATAATCACTGACCTACCAGAACCAACTAAAAACTGGATCTTATTCCCTCATTGATTGGGTCCTGGCCTCACACCCCTCCCATGTCTCTGCCTCCGGAGCTCTTCCCAACTCAGTTAGTGACCACTGTGCTGTTTTCTGCTGATGGTCCACAAAAACAACCCCCACCCCCGCCGACACAAATTCATCCAAACCAGGTAACTGAAGAAGATGGACACCTCCGAGTTTTCCAAAGCTACCTACCAAGTCTGGTCCTTCACTGAAAACATTTCTGGCATCTGCAGAGTATTTGAAGCCTTTAGCAAGAAGTTCCTTGCCCTCTGCAACCGTTTCATCCTACTTAAAAATCCAGGTTAAGGGTTCTAGCCAAGAATGGGTCGCACCGAGCTGAAACTAATGAAGGATAGGGACTGAGCCTGGAAATTGTACAGAAAACACAAAACCCCCCCAACTCCTCCAAGACTTCAAACCCCTCAGGAACAGGTGCAAATCTTCCACAAGATCTGCTAAATCCTCCTTCATTCTGGAAAAACAATGTGTTGCCCAGGGGAACCCTAGGAGGGCCTGGAACATTCTTAACAACCTTATTTCCGAGGGGAATTTCCAAAGAACATATTTGTCTTACCTCTGAAAGGAAAACCACCACTGAGCCAAGCAAAATAGCCTCCCTTTTCAATAAATACTTTGGTGACCTTGACCAGTACATGCCCAGCTCCACTCCTACCCTGTTTATCCCTGCACCCCTCCCAGTCTCCCACCCAGTGTTCCATTTCAGGTACCTAACCCCTGGTGACGTGGTCAAGTTAATCAGAACAAATGACCCAAGACCATCCAAGGGCACCTACAACATTGACATCAGAGTTCTCCGTCTTGTCTGTGACTCCCTGGCCATCCTTCTTACTAACATCCTCAACCACTCCCTTTGCATGGGGTCCTTCCTGAAAGCTTGGAAGTGCACTGTTATTAAACCTCTTCACAAATCTGGTTCCAAGGATCTAGTATCCAACTACCATCCCATCTCCCTCCTTGCCCCTCTCTCCAAAATTTTAGAGAAAGTGGTCCACAAGCAAACCATGGAATGCCTCTCCAAATACAACCTGCTCACAGAGGTCCAGCATGAGTTCCATGCTCAATACAATACCGAAACTGCCCTCATCAAGTTCACCACTCCATGTCAAAGCTAACAATGAAGTCCTCTACATCAGTGCTGCATAGTAGACCTCACAAAGCCTTGACCTCATTGATCATGAAGTCTTCCTCCTTTCTCTGGCTGGCCTCCATGTCTCACCTGAGGTCTGCTTCTGGTTCAGGATTACCTAACAGGCAGATCCCATTGCACCATTATTGGCGGTGTCCTCTCTGAATCCTGCCCCATCAACACGGCATCCCCAAGGGTCCATCCTGGGCCCTCTTCTCTCTCTCTGGTTATCTGACATTTGCACCACTCCAAAATCATTCTCTATGCTGATGATGTAGCCCTTTTCTGTCAGGACAAAAATCCCAACGCTCTCATTAACAAACTCCAATTTGATTTCAGCAGACTTCACACCCGATTCACGTCCAAAGGTCTTGTACTCAACTCCAAAAACCTAGGTTCATTGTTTTCTCCAGCGCCGCAAACTCCTTGGCTTTGACCTCTCCCTCAGTGACAACCTTGGTAACTCCATTGAAAGAGTCAGTGAATTCAAGTACCTTGGCTTACTCCTGGATAGCCACCTCAATTTCGATGCTCACTCTAGCCTCACAATCAAAAAAGCCCACCAACGCCTCAGTATCCTCCACAGAACCAAGCATTACCTTAACAGGGAATTCAAATCCCTCTTAGTCTCCATCTTCCTCCCTCCTGTCTTCGATTATGGTTCACTTGTCTCCCTCCTCTGCCTCTCCATCAAAAATGTCTCCAGACTTCGAAGCTCCTACCACAACACTATCCGCTTTGCCTCTGGTCTCCCTAAACTCACACACCACTGTGACCTTCAAATACCTCGAAGTGACCCTGGATCCTGAACTTGATTTCTCTTCTCATTTATTGGAGGTGTGTAGATCCGTTAACACAAAGACTGGCGTCGCATACCGGGTGTGTCACTCCCTAACCCCTGCTGCTAGGATCTTTGTGGCCAGAGGGGTTTTGCTTCCTAAGCTCCTGTATGCATTCCCCATCTTTTCCCACACTAATAGTGGTATTCTGTATTAATGGAGCGGCCTTCCGGAGGAGGATTGTGGAGTCAAAATCAGTGGTGGAATTCAAGCATGCATGGGACAGTCATAAAGGCAATTCTGGGGGTGGGGTAAGAAGAAGTAGGCTGCTGGTTAACTAGGATCTGCAGCTTATCCAGTAGGTAGGGAAATGGGCAGACTGGGTGGACTGGCGGTCCTTATCTGCCGTCAAATTCTATGTTTCTATTCTTCATAAATGGGACACCACCTACAACAACATATGCAGATTTCCCTGTCTGCCCCTCACCTTACTCACCACTGTCACCTGTACTCCACCCTACACTGGCTGTCCCCCACAAACCTGCACTTATACACTCTGGGCTGCTTCACTGACTCCATGACAAGACTCCATCGCCCTGACAGCATTGGGGCTATGCTCACCCTGGCGTCACACTCAAGGCTACTGAGATCCTCTAATTCCTCTTCACTCTCCATCCCTTACTGTTCCCCCCAAAAAATGGGGAACAAGCTTTCTCTCAATTCGCTCCCAAATTCTGGAACTCTCTACCTCCTAGTCTTAAATACTTTCCATCTCACTCCTCCTTCAAGACCGCACTTTTAGCCTACCTACATGCACTTGATACCTGTGTCTGTACCTAACCCCCCTTCTCTTGCTTTCCTTAAGATAGCTTACCATTGTCTCTGCAATTATTGTCTGCTTTGCCTTGTTTACCATGCCTGCTTCCTTCCATCCCTGCGTGGATGGCCACTGTCACATGTATGCTTTGTTTCCACAACTATCCCTGCGAGGATATCAACTGGTTCTGTATTATTTGCTGCTTGTTTTGTAAACTGTATGTTGTATTCTCCCGGGTTGTGCTTGAAAATAGACAGGGTTTTTGCCTAATGAACATACCTGGTCAACAAAAGCTAATAAATAAATAAGCGCACCAGTCGGCCCTCCCTTGAGGCCCGCCTCAACTGCAAGATAGCCACTTTCTTCTTCAAACTCTCCTGTGGACTGCTCCCTGATTGCCTCACCTCTCTCTTCCAGACAGCCACCACCACCAGGACCACTAGACTGTCCTCCACTCTCTCTTTCAGTGTTCCTTCCTGCCAGACCACTCAAGGCCAGAAAACACTTTTTTTTTTTTGTTTGTTTTAAATGGGACCCAAGCTCTTCAACTCTCTGTCCCTCTGGAATTAAAACTCTGTCCTTCCACAAAAAAAGGGGTAAGACCATCAAAAAATGGAAGGTAATGAGTACCAATGCCTGTAGTCTGGGCAACAAGCTCCCTGAACTGGTGGCCTTGATGGAAGAGGGATGCTTGGATACTGAAGCAGTCACAGAAACATGGTACATAAAGAACCATGACTGGGATGTTAACATACCAGAGGTACACAACCTATAGGAGTGACAGGAGGAGGAAGAGGGGAGGAGTAGCTCTTATGTAAGGGAAGGGATAAAAGCAACTGAACAAAAGAGTAAACAGGGAGGAGAGGAGGCACTGTGGGTCACTTTAGAGACTGAAAATGGCACCACAATCTGCACAGAGGTTGTATACAGACTCCCATGTCAGGGGGAGGGAATGGACAAGGATATGATAGAAGGCATCCTTAGGATGGCAGAGAAAGGGGAAATACTGGTGATGGGGGACCTGAATATGCTAGATGTTAACTGGAGCACCTTGGCTGCAGCCGCACCCAAAAGTAGGGCCATTCTCAATGCCCTTCAGGTGGCATGCCTCAGACAGCTAGTTTGGAACCCACTCATGAGGGAGCAATCTTAGACCTCGTACTCTCAAATAGGACGGTGAGAGGATCTCAGATCTAGAAGTGGGTAGCCATCTGGGAACAAGTGACCACCAAACAGTGTGGTTCATGATAAACTCAACTAAAGAGTCAAGCCATACAAAAGTGAGGGTTCTGGACCTCAGGAGGGCTGACTTTGGCAAGATGGGAGAGTGTCTTAGAAACGCACTAGCAAACAGGCTAGAAGGAGGGGTGGAGCAACAATGGGGAAACATCAAAACTGCCATCATGAGAGGCAGCAAGCCTTTGTGTGAAGCAAATAAACAAATCAAAATGAAAGAAAAAGCCACTATGGTTCTCAAAGAGGTGGCGGTGAAGGTTAGGAGAACAAGATAGCATTTAGGAAGTATAAGGAAACACAGAAGGAGCAGGACAGAGAACTGTACCAGTTAAAGCAGAAGGAAGCTAGGAGGGTAGAACAGCAAAGGCCCAAACTGAGGAAAAGATAGCCAACTTGGTTAGAAGGGGATAAAACCTTTATAGGTACATCAGGGTGCAGAAAGACAAAGGAGGATAGTGAGGCTGAATAGAATGGACAGTGGGTGGGCAGAGAGGACAGTGAAAAGCAGGATACTGAATGAATACTTCTGCTCAGTATTCACAAAGAGGAGGAGGAGAAGGTGCCTAATCCAATTAACAGAAGCACTCTGGATAGGGGGGGTCGATCCCAGTCCTTTCACAGAAGAAAGGGTTCTGAAAGAACTCCTAAAACTGAAGGTGGACAAAGCAATGGGGCCTGATGGAATTCACCCCAGAATTCTAAAATAATTACGGAGAGAACTAGAGACACCACTGACTACCCTTTTTAACAATTCATGGGAGGATGGTGTGGTACCTGAAGACTGGAGGAAGGTGGATGTGATACTCCTTCACAAAAGTTGGAGCAAGACAGAGGCAGGAAACTATAGACCTGTCAGTTTAATCTCTGTGGTAGGGAAAGTGATGGAATCACTTCTGAAGGAAAGAATAGTTGAGTACCTAGAGGCCAGTGGGGCACAGGACCCAAGGCAGCATGAGTTCACAGCAGGAAGGTCATGTCAGACAAATCTAATTGATTTCTTTGACTCGGTGACCAAAGTAGTAGGCCAGGGAGGGGCTGTGGACATGGTCTACCTAGACTTTAGCAAGGCATTTGACACAGTCCCACACAAAAGATTAATAGTCAAATTACCAGCCTGGGAGTGGGTCCCAGGGTGGTAGCCTGGGTAAAACATTGGCTGGACAACAGGACATTGAAGGTAATTGTAAATGGAGTCCACTCTGAAGAAAGAGAGGTTACTAGTGGGGTACCACAGGGTTCAGTACCGGGTCCAGTCCTTTTTAATGTCTTTGTAAGTTACATTGCAGAGGGACTGGAAGGAAAAGTATGCCTCTTTGCAGATGACACAAAGATCTGCAATTGGGTTGATACACAAGGAGGCATGGAAAGGATGAGAAGGGACTTGGCAAGGTTGGATGAATGGTCAGAAGTATGGCAGCTTGGATTCAATGCAAAGAAGTGCAAAATAATGCACCTGGGAAACAAAAACCCAGGAGAAGATTACACAATGGTGGGAGGTAGTAACAACAACAAAATGGAAAGGGACCTGGATAATCATATCAGATGACCTTAAGGTAAGCAAGCAATGTGAGAAGGCAGTAGGGAGGGCTGGGGATACTGGGATGTATAGGGAGAGGCATCACCAGTAGAAAACAAGAGGTTGTTATCCCTCTGTACAGACAGTTGGTGAGACCCATCTGAGTACTCGTCCAGTTCTGGAGACCCCATCTCCGCAAGGACATAGACAGGATGGAGGCAGTCCAGAGGAGGGCAACTACAATGGTGCAGGGTCTGCAAGAGAAGCCATATGAGGAGAGACTAAAGGAGCTTAATATGTATACCCTTGAGGAAAGGAGGGGGGGACATGATAGACACATTTAAGTACCTCAGTGGAATCAACAATGTCCAAGAGGGTAGCATCTTTCAGAAAAAGAGTTGTGCAAGAACAAGGCTACACAATTTGAAGATAGAGGGGGGACGGCTCAGGGGCAATGTGAGGAAGTATTTTTTCACAGAGAGGTTGGTGAATGCATGGAACAGCCTTCCTGAGGAGGTTGTGGGGTCTAAAACTGTGGGAGAATTCAAGAACGCATGGGACAGACATAAGGCAATTTTTGTGGTGGGTAGGAAGAAATAGGCTGTTGGTTAAATAGGATCAGCAGCTTATCCTGTAGGTAGGGAAATAGACAGACTAGGTGGGCCAAGCGGTCCTTATCTGCCATCAAAGTCTATGTTTCTAAATGCCTTCAAACACAACATAAGGAGACATTTCTCTCCCACCTGCACCTGCTTGCAGCCCTAATCTGGTTCCCCTTCTGCACTCTTTTCCCCTCACTTTCTGGTTATCCACCTCTGGCAATTACGCTCTCTTTCTAGCGCCTCTAGTATTGTTAATCCACCTAGGCTAGTTTATAGATTGCACTTAAATTTTTTGTTTCTCACTGTTATGTTATTGTCAAACCCTCACTGAATGCTTAATGTCACCTTGTATTTGTTAATTCACCAAGGCTAGTTCATGGTTTGCCCTTTAGTCTGTATTATCCTAATTTTATATACCACTGTATTAACCCTCGCTATTAGTTAAATGTTTTAGCCTGTGTCATGTCTCATGATTGTTGTATGTAACTGGACGCTTACGTAAACGGGCAGCAATGCTCACATGCCTTTCCAGTACAGTGTATAACCAATAAAAATGAATGAATGAATACTCAGTCTTGCTATCATAAGAGAAACCCCTCCCACATAATGCCTACACAGTTAAAATTTAGATTTTTACCATTGCTTGTTAAGACTGCATGTTGGTGCAAATATGTTCTGATGGCACAGATCCTGTGGGTGCAATAATGCTCCGATGGCAGCCAAGGAGTTAAGTCCCTGAATGAACAGCAGGGCAGCTGGAGACAGGCATGTGCATCAGAGCTACACAAATGGCTCCCCTCACTAAATTGGGCATAGGAAAGTTCGGGGTGACCAGAAAACATATTTCTGGGCTTATTTTTAAGAAACAAACACCAGAATCCAGTTAAATGGGTCAGTTTAGTTAGGTTCAGGTGTTTCATTTTTAAAAAGACATAATTTTCAGGTATTTCCAAGTTTTTTTAGTTAAAAAAAAAACAAGATCTCAGCTGTCGCGACCCGCAAAAATGGTTTTCGGGTAATGACAACTAAGTTATGCAAACACAAAACCGTCTTGCGACACCAGCATGTTGTGGTCACATTAGTGTTATCCAAAAACCCTACCAAGCATGCTCAGAAAAAAAAAAACTTTTCCAATCCTTATAACTCGGAACCAAGTAATATTTCTTCACTACATCTTTGACAGGCACTATCTTGGCACAGACCACTTCTACCCAAAACATTTTGGGGGAAAAAATTCAGCACCATCTAGGCTGTGCTTGCAGCAAGCAAATGTGTAATAAGTATAGGAAAAAAAAAACATTCCTTATCATAAAAATCAGCATTCTGTATCTTGGAAACTACACAAACTGCTGTCACAAAACTTCTCATGTCTTGAAAAACTGCCTCTGAGACAAAGCATGAAACATTTTGAGCAATTTTGTCAAACACTGCCAAAGTTATTATGGTGCAAATGTAGCCAGCCAGGCGGCACTGAGTGTTGAGGTGCCAGACGTCACACCTTGCGCCATGCCAATGACCTGGGTTTGGAAGTGAGCTCGGGTTGCTGGGGGCTGGCAGGGATGGGAAAGGACTGAGCTTCTGCCGGACAGCTCTCCTCTCCTAGGGAGGGATGGGGCACAGAGGCCTGTGTAGCCTGACACCTAGCGGAGGCCAGGTGTTGACATGCTGGTCCTGTAAGAATGGGGTCAAAGTGGGGGCAGCTGGTGGGCATGCTGCATGGAGACGCTTGCACAGTATGCCCCTGCCAGTATTGCATGCTCCTCCTCCGAAGGCGGAACAAGTAAAAAGAGGCGCCCAGGTTGTAGCATCTTGATGCCCAACTGAGAGTACCTGCGCCAGCTCCAGGAGGGGATCACCAGTACAGATCTGGACTTGGTGGGGTAGTTGGTCACCCCCTGCCACCCCACCATGGGGGAAAGCCATGGGGTAGTGGGTGATGGCCCTCAGTGGGAGACCAGTGCAAGTCAGACGGCGGCCAGAGATAAGGGATGCGAGGACACTAGGGCAGACTGGGGGCCCAGGGGAGAAAAAGTCACACACAAAAAAAAATTAAAGGTGCAAACATTGGGGTATAACATTAAACACTTTACTCTCTCAACTCTAACTACACTGACGCTATCATGCCAGTATAGCAGATATAGCACTAAACATATATATTATATTATATTATATTACATTATATTATGTTATGGTAACCCGCAGTGTAGGGAATGTACAATACATTAAAGTAAACACAAATTATCTATCTTTGGATCCTCTCCCATGGGCTCGTCTGTGACTATCCTATCACTATACATAGTATACGTATATATAATATATTATGGTAATCCCACAGTATGGGGTATAATAATAATAATCTTTATTTTGTGCCTTTCAAATATTAAGGCACATTACAAAGTATAAAATAACAAATAAAGCAGCAGTAGTAAAAACATAAAATCCAGTACATACAATATATATACATTACATAACAGTAAATGCATTTGTCTGTGTTTAGATCCTCTGTTTTGGGCCTGTGTGTGATTGTCCTCTACATATACTGTGTGTGTATATATATATATTTTATATATTTATTTTTTTTTAAATGGTATTTTGTAGGCTTTTCACCCGCTTTCCCACCTGGAGACCCCAGCGCACAGCCTTGTGTGCATGTGGAGGCTCGCGCATACACACACACACACACACACACACACACACACACACACACACACACACCGTGGCACCAGTTCAGTCCCTTCTGCCCACCAGTAACAGTGCCACCACCTCCCCACCCACTGGATCTCCATCCAGTGGGAGCAGAACAATGGGGGGGTTGACAACCCACCACCCTTGGGAGAGAAGAGCAGCCTGCTGGCTTGCTCAATCCTGCTTCTCCTTCCCCACCATGCGCTGGCACCCCAATGACCCGAGGTCATTCCCAAATCCAGGCTGCGAGCAAAGCATGAGGTAAGGCTTCCAGCATCTCTGCCCTCAGCAGCACTGGGCAGGCTCCTATACTGTACATTATGGTAATCCCACTGTGTGGTATAAACTATACATTACAATAAATGTATTTGCTGGGTACACATGATAGGCATATACCTGGCCCATGCACTTACATACTCGTGGACAGGCACATGGGGCATGCCATTTGTCACTGCCAGCCACCACATGTCACCTGTCCATACCTGGGCCCCCCAGTGTGTTTGTGTGTGGGGGGCAAATTGGAAGACACAGGTGAGCATCCAAGTGGGTTCCCATCTTGGTCCCAAAGTGGATCCCCTTCTCTGCAGGACAGGGGATTGTGGAACACTGCACATCCTGGGGTTAAAGGATAAAAGGAAGATTGCCCCAGTGGATGCCCCCAGCCCTCTCTGCCTCACTGGAGGGCTGGGGCAGCATGGCAGGGGTGTTCTGTTCCATTGTAGCTGGTGGGTGCATTTCCTAAGGGTCCTTGTTCACACAGCCTGCCCCCTTCTCACCCAGCACTCCATGCCTTAGTGAACAGCAAAGAGTATGGGTATGCCCCTTGGCCACTCCCCCAGAACATTCACAAGTGTAGCTGCAAGAATGAATAGGGGATCAGGTGTGGAAGAGGCACGTGCCCCTTTCATGACTGTCCTGAGGTCCCACAGGACCCCAGATACACACCTACCTAACTTAGGAAGCTTACGTGCTGTGGATATGCTGCACATCGCTGTCTGCATGTCAGTGCATAGGCCCTATTATGAGGTATATAGTACATAACAATAGGTGTGTGTGTCTTTGTTTGGATCCTCTCTCTTGGGCCTGTCTGTGACTGCCCTATATATACACTATATATTATAGTAATACCACAGTGTGGGGTATATACAGCATAGTACATTACAGTAAGTGTGTGTGTCTGTGTGTGGATTTTCTCTCAGGTGCCAACAAGTGAATATTGTATATATACTGTGCATTATGGTATCCCTACAGTGTCTGGGTATATACAGGACATTACAGTAAATGCATGTGTATGTGTCTGGATCCTCTCTCTCCCTCTCTTTGTCTTTTATTACACTAGGTATACTGTATTTTATGACTATCACCAGTATGGAGTACATACAATATATTTGCAAATGCATGTACAGTAGAGTTTAGATAATCTCTCTGTAACCCCTAGATGGCACTATCCCAGGGGCTACTACCCCTGCCTGATTTGCCACTAACAGGTTGAGGGGCCTGGATCCAATGGCGGGTGCCTCCACCCAGAGGTCAGGGTTTGCAATAGTTAAACTAACTTGGTCACAGCCCTCTGGGACACTGCAACCCCCCTTTCTTCCCACTAGTGGCCCACACAATATATCAGAATTACCTTCACAGTATACACTTACCCCCAGGTCTGGTTCCGGCACTGGGACCTCCTGTGAAATGAGATACAGTGCAACAATCACAGTACAGTACTTTAACATAGACAAATACCTCAGGCAGTATAACTTTGCTGAAACAAGCAGTTCTGATTTATTTGGGAGATATAACAAGGACAGGGAAATCAGGTTAATTAGCTTATCACTCTAATAATCTACCTATGGCTCTGTGCACAGGCCTATCCCTATCAGTTACTGTCCCTGGGTACCCAAGCCCTAGTGGCTAGTCCAAACCGTGGCAGCTGGTAGGGGCCCTTTCACAGAGAAAAGGAGAATTAAACAGTCAACAGTACAGTAATTCCATTTGGATTTAATGAGGCAATTCAACAGGAGCGACCTGAATTAGTACTCACGACCTCCAAATAAGATAGGGTCCTTCAATGTCAGCAGGGCTCACTTGAGGTACACAAACCTCTTCACACATCCATATAAAAGAAAGCACTATACCAGGCAGGCTGCATCTGTATCCCGATCGCAATTACTGCACAATACCGGGAGAACACACAGCAGATTCAGTTCCTGACAGACCGAATGCAATTTTCAGCAATTCCTCCAGTCTTCTACAGGGTGAGCCTGGTTTCTACTCTTCAGAGATCCTTTGATTCTTTTCACAGGGGCGATTCAGTCCTAACAAGCTGTTACACAAGCTGCAGACCGGAACTCTGGGCCTTACACGTTTTGACTAAAACTGCACACTGAAAAAGCACAGGGCTCCTTCCTTCTTCACTGCCAAAGCTCAACTGAAACTCCAACCGAAAAAAACCGGGCACTTCCTTTGAGTTCCTCCCAGTTCTTGACTGGATTGGCTGTCACTCACAATAGACTGCTGCTGTTGGTCCAAAAGGCACTGAAGTCTAAACTACATCTCCCAGAGTCACTGCCCATACAATCCTCTTGTGGCTGGCTCAGATTATGAGTCAAGTTCTGATTCGTCCAAGGCACCATTTTAGAGCTAGCTTACCCACACTGATTGGTCCAGTTCAGCAGTTCAAAACTAGAATGGGGAACTAGCAGACACAGTTCTGACTGCAAAGAAGCAGGTTAGACAAACTGTAATTTCATTATTACTCTAAATAATTTCTGGTAAACAGTTACATCTTTCAGATAGGTTCCTTTGCACTCCTAGTGACTGCAAAAATTAAGTGAATGGCAGCAGCTCAGAGTGGTACTCAGAGAAGCACACAGTCCCCATACAAACTAATTATGTCTGCAAGCAGACAGCTCTTAAAGAGACAGTACCAGAGGTTCTAAAACACTCACTGATAAATGGCTTAAATGCCAAACACCATTCAGGCTTGGAGCATTCAAGCAAGCTCCTGGAAGTCTTTTATGAACCCCATTTGCAGGGGGTTACATCTCTGTTCTCTCTCTCTCTATTATATTATACTCGATATACTGTATTTTATGTTATCACTAGTATGAGGTATATACAGGATATTACTGTAAGCATGTACAGTATCTGTATTTTGATCCTCTTTTCACTCTATTTTATTACATTATGAATACTGTATTGTATGGGTATCATCAGCATAAGGTATATACAGTGTATTATAATAAATGCATGTACATAATCTGTATTTAGATCATCCCCCTCTCTGTCTCTTTCTCTCTCAGTTTTATTACACTAGTATGTATACTGTATTTTGTGGTTATCGCTAGTGTGGGGTATACACAAAATATTACAGTAAATGCATGTACAGTAGTTGTGTTTAGATCCTCTCTTTCTCTATTTTATTACACTATGTATACGTATTATATGGTCATTATAATGTATGAGATATATACTGAGACGTTAAAGTAAATGAGCGTACAGTAGTTGTGTTTAGATCCTTTCCGCTCTCTTACTCTCTCAATTTTATTACACTATGTATACTGTATTGTATACGTTCGTTGTTTGTAATTATATTTTGTTTTGTAATTATATTTTGTTTGAGCGAACAATTTGAGCAGTGAGAGTGCTATGTAACACCTTTTATTCCACCTGTATCCGGTTCGGTGAGAGAGTCCCGGAGGGTGGTTTTTAAATTGTTTCCTCTGTTTATTATTATTATTATGATTTAATTATTATTAATTTTGTTTATTTTTGTGAGAGTGTTTAATTGTTTTAAGTACCAGGTAGTGAGAGGACCTGGGAATAATTTAGAATTGTTTTGGTTTAATTTTTGGTTGACCCCCAGGCTGTGAGAGGGCTTGTGGGATAAATCAATTAATTAGGTTTTGTGTTAGAGAGTTGGTTAAGTTTAATTTTTATTTTAGTTGGTTTTCTTTAGTTTTAGGAAGTTTGCGGGTAGTTTTATTATATTTATTGTTTTAATTTTGAGCAGCTTGATGTGCCTGCCTGCCTGCCCGCCTGTCTTATGCTATTTGGCCTCTGCTCTCCATGCCCTCCACCCTTCTCTTTGCCCTCCTACCTGCTCTATCTATCTCCGGTGGCGGGCATTAGGGATTGCTTTCGAAGGAGGAGGGGAACTGGGGAGGTGTGGGGCTGTGGACAGCGGAGTGGCGGTGCTTTCCCATGGGGTGGTGAGGCCTAGAAGATGCCCTGGAGCAAAATGGCTACTTGAACACAGTAATCCAGTTCTGGTTCCCATACCAAGGGCACCTCCAGTTTTGGAGGGCAAGTGGTTGGGACAACTCGCCAACCTCGTCCAACTCGGGCGTTGTTGTGCAATTCCAGATCTGTCTGCAACAAAACTGGTCTTATTGCAGATTTTGTTGCAAGGGCAGATCTGGCTTGCATTACCGAGACCTGGTTGGACGGGAATGCGGACCCCTTTCTAGAGGCCGCTGTTTCCATTGGGTTATACATCGCCCGAGATTGGATCGCACGGGGGGTCTGTTTCAAGACTGAATTGGGCCTAACTGGTGTACCAGTTGAGGAGTCCAGGTCATTTGAGTGTACTGTGGTAGCTGGTGTAGGGTGCACGATTGCTCTCATTTATCGTCCACCAGGTGATGAGAAGCTTTTTCTGCAGGAAATAGCAGATTTTGCCGCCGACATGGCCTTGGAGTTGCCCAGATTGATGGTTCTGGGTGACTTCAATGCTTGGGTCGACAACGAATCTTCGCTATTTGGTCAACCTTTCCTCCAGGAGATGACATCTCTGGGCTTTACACAGGTTGTTTCCACAGCTACACACAAGGGGGGGGTCACTCTCTTGACCTGGTCTTCCTCCTGGAGATCAAGGCTTCGATTTGGTGGTGAAACCAGTCGGTTGGTCCGATCACTACTCAGTTGGGTTCAATTTGAGGCCCCCTGGGTGAGTCGGCCCTGTGGAGTTGGTCAGGTATCACCGATTGTGGGACGTTGTCCCTGAAGACCTGATGGCGGTTATTGACCTCTCGTTGTTTGGCGAGTCTTGCACTGATCCTGAGCAGCTGGTGGTGGCCTATAATAGGCCATATCAGTAGCACTCAATCCAGATTGCACCAGTCCGTGTTCACCCTTCCGCGTCATCCGTTGCCCCATAGTTTGATGGGGCTTTGAGAGCTGTGGAGGTTGGGGCATAGGTTGAGCATCGTTGGAGAAGACTACCTCCAATGCCGACCATCTTATTTTGCTAGAGCATTATAAACTCTACCAAACAGCAATTTCCCATAAGAAGGCAGAATTCCTGTCCGGGAAATTTCTGTCGCGCGGATTCGACAGCTCAGCTCTTCAGAACTGTTGACAGACTGTGCAACCCAGCCTGTCAACAGATCCGTGAGCCTTCGCAAACTGATTGTGAGGAGATCACGCGATTCTTTGTGAATAAGGTTGAAGACATCAGGAGGAATGCCTCCAACCTCATTCAAAGGCTGTTGCAGTTGATCGGTGTCCTGTCGCAGAGCCTGGAATTTCCTGGAGTACCTTTGACCTGCCGGATTTCGTGAGACACTATGAGGATTGTCCATGAAATGCGTCCAACATGCTGTAGTTTGGACCCTGGCCCTGCTTCCCTGATTATAGGTTGTAGTGAGATCATCGGCCCGGTCTTAGCTCAGATTATCCAGTGTTCTTTAGATATGGGAGTTTTTCCTAGCTCTCTGAAAGAAGGGGCGGTGACCCCCCTTCTGAAGAAAGCTTCTTTAGACCCGAATGACCTAGCAAACTACAGGCCAATCTCTAACTTCCCTTTTGTGGGGAAGGTTATTGAGAAAGTTGTGGTGGCCCAACTGGATAACCATTTGACCATCCATAGTTTATACGAACCTCTCCAGTCTGGTTTTCGTAAGAGGCATAGTACCGAGACTGCTCTGGTTCGGGTGCTCAATGATCTCCTGATGGTGAGAGATCGGAGACACCGCTCTATTTTGGTTCTCCTTGATCTATCATCAGCTTTTGATACTGTGGATCATGGGGTCTTGCTCAAATGCCTGAGGTCCATTTGTGGACTGTCGATCCGGTCCTCAGATGGTTTTCATCTTTCCTCGAAGGAGAACACAGAGAGTGGTCTTGGGTTTGTATTCATCCGGGGCCTTGTCAGATACGGTCCTCAGATGGTTTCATCTTTCCTCGAAGGAGAACACAGAGAGTGGTCTCGGGTTTGTATTCATCCGGGGCCTTCTCTCTGCCTTGTAAGGTACTCAGGGCTCGGTGCTTTCCCCATGTTATTCACAGTATATATGCTACCCCTCGGAGACACTGTAAGACGATATGAGCTATGGTTTCACTGCTATGCTGATGATACCCAGCTCTACCTGTCTTTTGCACCTGACCAGGTTAGTGCTATCTTGGTACTGAACAACTGCCTCGCTGATATCCAAGACTGGATAAACTCCAGCGGTCTAAAGCTGAACCCGGGAAAGACTGAGGTTATGGTGGTGGACCCAGGTCGCAGGGTAGAGGGTTCGAGGACCGGTCTCCCCTCTGGATTAATCCTGGGGGTGGACCAGATCCTCACCTCTGAAGGGGTGCGTAACCTGGGAGTGGAGCTTGACACTGGTCTGACCCTCCGTTATCAGGTGTCTGCAGTTGTCAAGTTGGCATTTTTTCATCTTAGGAACATTGCTAGGATTAGGCACCTTGTTCCACCTAGCGACCTGCCGGTTTTGGTCCATGCCTTTGTGACATCTCTCCTTGATTACTGTAACTCCATTTACCTATGACTTTCTGGAACTGATATCCACTGCTTGCAGCTAGTGCAGAATGCGGCAGCATGTTTGTTGACTGGGGCATCCAGAAGTTCCCATATTATCCCTGTGCTGCGCACTCTGCACTGGCTGCCAATACAGTGGCAGATCATCTTTAAAGTGGGTCTTTTGACCTACAAAGCCCTACACGGTCTAGGTCCCGACTACTTGAAAGAGCTCCTGGTGCCCTACACCCCTCTGAGGCAGCTCCGCTCAGCTGATGAGGGGTTGCTGGAGATTCCGAGGGTAAATTTGAAGTCATCTGGTGCTCGTGCATTTGGATTCGCGGCACCTACCCTCTGGAATTCTCTGCCTTGTCAGCTCCGGGAGAGTAGGACGGTGGGGAGCTTCAAGCAGGCACTAAAGACTTTTTTATGGGAGAAGGCGTTTCCTTCTTTGTTTTAATTTTATATTGCAGTATTGCAATATTGCAATATCTGTTTATAGTTGTTTTATTGTATGTATTGAATATGTTTGTGTTTTTCTTGATGTCAATCAATCAATCAATCAATCAAGTCTTTATTTAACCAGGCGTTCATCGTTGAGCAGAAGCTCATTTGCAAGATGGACCTGAGTGGAGCATGAACAATTGTATATACAGGTCAACACAGGTATTTACAAGGCAATACAGATAATACTCTTTACAGAGAGGAAGAAAAAGAAGTTCATATGTACATAGAATTATACAGATATTGTACAGATTACACGGTATTTACATACATAGAAGTGTCTATAGGAAGATAAAGCAGGTTATCTAAGGTTGCAGGAGGAAGTAACGGAAGAAAAAAATAAAAATAAAAATATACACCACGTAGAGGTGAAGGTAGGGAGGAAGAGAGGGAGGGAAGTAGGGAGAGAAAGGCTAGGAGGGCACGGTGCACAGAAAGGAGTTGGTAAAAGCTGGATGTAGAGAAGGTGGATGGAGAAAAGAGGTATGTGTGAGCCGGATTGAATGCTATAAAGTACGGGCATGGTAAGATGTCACAACCCAGGGTAGTGAGCTCCTATCCGAGGTTGGGAAAGGAAGAATAAGGGATGGATGGGCCTAGTGTTGATAAGACAGGGGATAAGAGAGAACAATTAGGCTGGTGAGGAGCAAGCTGGGGGGTCAGTACTTAAAATTGGGTCTAGGCGTGGCTATATACCAGTGCAGACACCGGTACTGGGTCTGAGTGGGTGAAGCAGTTACATACTTCTCTGATTGTACGGAAATAAAGCATCTTGAAAGCATTTATACCAATTAGAGTGCTTAATTTGAGGGGTTTTTGTAGATCGTTCCATAAGGTAGGTAGCATGAAGCTTATGGCTGCCCTGCCGAAGCGGGATTTTGCTTTGGGTACTTCAAGTGTAATAGCTGAGTAACTTCTTAACACGTATTTCCCAATTATACTCAGGGGAAGACAGCAAGAGATATAGTAAAGCAGCCCATTAGAGATGGCTCTATAGGTCCAGAGAGCGGTGTTTCTGTGGCGCCTGAACTTTAGTGATGTCCATCCCACTGCCGCATATAGGGTGCAGTGATGTGTGTCAAAGGAGAGTCCCGTTATAAACCTCAGTGCTCGATGGTAGAGTGTGTCCAGTTTAGCCATGTAGCGTTGGGGCATTGGCTGTAGAAGAGTCAGCGTAATCAACCAATGATAGGAAAATGGATTGGACCAGTTGTTTCTTGGCATCTCTGGTGAGAAATTGGCAGTTTCTAAAAACAGTCCAAGCCTTTGCGAAGTCGTTTTAGAAGTCCTCGATATGTTCAATGAAGGAGAGTCTTTGGTCTATCAAACTCCCAGATACTTGAATTTTGTAACAAATTCTAGTTTTCACCTAGAACTGTGGTAATTTGGGAACTGTCCCACTGGACACAGGGTTAGCTGTACGGATAAAGGAAAGAGGACCATCGCTTTAGTTTTTGGCATTAAGGGTAGCTTTTTGGAGGAGTTGGCTTTGCAAAAGGTTGAATTCTGACTGTAGGTCATTGCAGGCAGCTTCAAGTGTTGGGCGACTCACGTAGAGAACTGTTATCATCTGCAAACAGATGGATGTTGGCTTCTTTTATACAGTAGTCAATGTTATTAATGTAGATTGCAAAAAGTAAGGGCCCTAATATAGAACCTTGAGGTACCCCTCTTTGCAGAGTTTTTAAGGGGGACAGGCCTCCTTCGGCTTTAACTTGTTGAAGGCGCCCTGTAAGATAGTCAGTGAACCAACGCAGAGAGGAGGGGTCCACACCTATGGTTTGAAGGGCGGAGAGGAGCAGACTATGGTCGATGGTGTCGAAAACCTTGCTTAGATCAAGGAAAACAGCACAAATAAAGTTTTTGCTCTCAAGATTACGCTGCCAGTCATTAGTAACTTTGGCGAGGGCTGAGATAGTGCTATGTTTAGCTCTGAATCCGGACTGCATAGGATTTAGCAGTTCTCTAGACTCAAGGTGAATCCTCAGCTGTGCATTTACAATTTTCTCTAGGAGCTTGGACAGGACCGGAAGGAGGGAAATTGGCCTGTAGTTACTGAGATCGCCACGGTCACCTGATTTGAACAGTGGTATGACATGTGCTGTCTTCCATATAGGTGGTAAGGTGCCCTGAGACAGGGATAAGTTAAAAAGGTGGGTGACGGGTATTGCTAGTATGTGGTAGGCAATTTTTAGGAAGTAAGGGTCAAGGGAGTCGGCCCCAGCACTTTTTCTAGTATCCAACTGAAGCAAGAGGTCCTCTACCTCTTTCAGTGTGGCAGGTTGAAGTGAGAAAGGCGGCAAAGCTATCGGAGTTTCAGGCAGTTGGCTGGCAGTCTGGGAGCGAAGTATGTTTGCAGGGGAGTTATCAAATGCCATGCCTGCAGTAGCAAAGTGGTTATTGAATGCGTCAAGTATATCCATCTTTTCGGTTATAGTCAAGTTGCCAGAGGTAATCTTGGTGGGAGTAATTTCCTGGGAGTGGCATAGCAGATCACTGATTGTGTTCCAGAGCTTGATTGGGCTCTTTGTGGCAGAGTCGAGTTCGGTTGAAGAAGGTGGCCTTGATTCTCTGATTGTTTTGGTACATAAATTTCGTAGTCTCTGAACTGGTTCCAATCCTCTGCAGTGTTCAGTCTCGTGCTTTTTCCAGAGCTTATCTCTTTCTAGAAGCAAGGACTTGATCTGAGGGGTGAACCATTTACAGGTTTTGGTCCTAGTTCGAACTTTAATAAGGGGAGCTTGCTTATTAAGGGCCCTTGATAGAATGTTGTGGAAGATATTGTAAGCTGACGTAATAGTTTTGGCCAGGTAGAAATCTTGCCACTCAGGGGAGTACTTAAGCTCGTTTAGGTAGGCATGTTCATTGAAGTTGCGTCTGGATCTCTTCATAGAGAACTTGCTGATGGGTGCTGGGTTGTTGGTGGATCTTACTTCCGCAGTAAAACAATGGTCGCTGGCGTCTGAGAAGAAGACATCAGCGTGGGAGAAGAGATGAGGTTTGCTCACCATTAGCACATCCAAAAGTGTACTTTTACTGGGGTTCTTCACGTTTGGCATGCTGGTTCAGTAATAAGTTTCGTCCAGCCATGTTCATCACAGAAGGATGCCAAGGGCAGCGTGTTAGAAACCAGTCAAAGTTGAGGTCTCCTAAAATAATAGTTTCTGGCAGCCCTGTCCCAACTTGTCACTTAGATATGACACAAGCTGTAGGCCAGCAGACGGTGGTCTGGAGCATCCTATTATGCAGAGTGCAGTAGTCTGTGTAATTTCTACTTTGAGAATTAGGCATTCGAATTCACTGGCGACAGATGCCGAGGATAAGCAGGAGGCAGAAAATTTGTCTTTAACGTAGATAGCTACCCCTCCTCTTCTGGCATGCCTATCAGCTCTGAACAAGGCATAGTTGGGTATGTTTACTTCTCTATCAGTGGTGCTGGGTCTAAGCCAAGTTTTGGAAATCACAAGTATGTCAGGAGAGGTATGATTTACCCAGGTTTGTATTAAGGTTATCTTTTTAAGGAGGCTACATACATTAATATGCAAGAAGCTTATTCCTTTTAAATTTGCTAGTTCTGCTGGCAAAGCAATAGCTTCTGGGGGCCAGGGTTGAGTTCTCGTTGCCTGAACAAAGCAGGAGGATAAGTAGGATTTTTCTAAGAGCTAATTATAAGCTTGTAATTCCTGCCTTTCTCCCGTCTAGTAGATCTGATGTTTTTAGGGACTGGAAAGTAGCCACCATAGAAGAGCTGATCTGTTGTAGCTAGAGCTAGTACCCCTACCACAATAGGCGGGGAGGAGATAGAAGTCTGCGTGGTGGGAGGTGGGCCTTGTGGTGGGGGAGTGATATAAGTACTACTGGTATGTGTGGTCCAAGAGCAGGGTTCGAGGTATTGGTACTTGGAATCACGGCGATGTACAGCGCTTTAAAAACTTTGAAAGGCGCTTAATCAAATACATTTTATTATTATTATTATTATATGGGCATTACTAGTGTGAGAGTGTGAGGGGGACTACTGTGGCCTTTCAGTGTTGTTTCCTCTCAAACAAACTGCATTCTGCAGTTTGGTAAGCAGACTAAGGAGAAGCTGCCCAAGCCCGATGCTCACCTTCCAATCAAGGTATGGGTTGGAACTCTGAATTTTGGCATCTACCCCTGGAGGAATCTCACTTGTCCCTGCTTGCCAGTGTTTCTCACACTATGTGCAGCAATCCAGAAGTCTTCTAGGAACTGCTGCCAAGAAATTAATGCTAAGACTTACCTCTGCTTGACATGTTCTTGATTTGGGTTGGTTTAAGTTTGAAGAGGTTATTAAGGTACTGTGATTTGCTGTCTGCCCTGTTCCCTTCTCTTAGAGCTGTAAGTCTGTGGGCTGCACCCTTGATCTCTGTGTCCCATTGAGGGCTGCTGCAGTGCCCCAAAAAAAAACTTGCTCAGAGCCTCCCTGCCCGTTTTATTTGTTTTTGTTTTTTTACTTTTCCATTAGCAGATTATATCTTTTAGCCACTAGAGGGCCCAGTTATAAGCACACTTACCCAATCCAACACAATACAGTTCCTGTCTCATCTCACTTATTGTGTGGTCAGTCTATCACTATTTATCCATCTTTGCCCCCTCCCTCTTCTACTGATTGATACTGATTTTTCCCATTTGCTGCTTATACTCTTCGCCCACTAGAGGGGTTTTACCCCAACCGTGCCAAAGCTGCCCTACATCTCCTTACTCTCTACTACTTCCTGGACACTCTTCCTTTACTGCTCAGCTGTTGTGGGTACCTACACTCCATTACTAAGTCTGCTGTCCTTCACCCTCTTGATACAGACCTCACACCGACTGGAGCACCCTCCTTCCAAACTAGGCACCTCATCCCCAGACTACCCCACAGTGACTCGGCCCTCCCTCACCCTCGACACACCCGTGACCCACCACCCCCACCCTGCCAACACCTCCACTCCCTCCACCCTCCAAGGCCCGGCCTGGACCCAGCTCTCCCCTGCCATTCCCACCCTTCGCACTTTATCTGTCCCATGCACCATGATTGTAAAGTCCTCAGCTGGGTGTCGACCCAAGGGTCTCCATCGCCACCGGCCACTAACCAGAATAATTACACTGCTATTATTATCTGGTAATGTACACCCAAACCCACGAACTATGGCTTGCAGCCCTTCTAAACCCTGTGCTGCAACTGGCCTCCGCTTTGCATCCTTAAACATCTGCAGTCTCCTAAAGAAATCTGCCGCTCTCCAGTGCTGGGTCGTTCAACATCAACCTGACATAATTGCACTGGTAGAGAGTTGGCTCTCCAAATCCACCCCTGACTCCGCTATCACCCTCCTTGGATATACCATCTACAGGGAAGACTGAGTAGGCAAACGTGGTGGTGGTTGCACAGTACTCATACGGGACTCCCTTATAGGTCAGGCACTCCCAGCTCCTAAACTTGATTATGGAGCCTAAGCCCTAACCTTAAAAATTACACCTGAGCACGCCTGAGGCCCTCTTCCTCACAGTCTCCTACGTACCCCCAAGGAATCAAAACCAAGTGGTCCAGTCTGTCATTGACTACCTCACATCTCTCCCTCACAGAGTGGAGCAAGTCATCCTAGGTGATCTCAATGTTAACTGGCTTTCCTCTAACTGCCTCCCATATAAGGGAATCCTTTGCTGCCCTGGATATGTCCCAGTTAGTCACCTAGCCCACCAGATTCAACCACTCTACTGGCACCAGCACTCTCTAGATGTTGTTATATCTAACACTCCTACAAAATCCGGGATGTCAGTGTCCTCCCGACTCTCTTAGCCATCACTCCCCAGTCCTCTGTTTCTGGTTATCCTCCACTCTGAAGCCAGTGTCCCAGCCACTCTACGCCACCGCTTATGCCCCAGCAGCCTCAGAAAATTAAAACAATACCTAGCCCAGCTAGACTGGTCCCATATCCAGCACGCCCTGACATTGACTCAGCTCTTGACCACTTCACAAATGCCTTCTATAAGGCTTGTGACCTTTCGCCCCTCATCAGGATCCACTCCAAATAATGCAATGCCCATGGATCACCCCATTCCTTCTCCAGAGACTCAAAACAGAGATAATCTCTGGCAAATTGCTGTAGAATCTGGAAAGATGTCTGATAGACAGGTCTACAACGTGAAACGCAATAAGTGCACTTGGGCCATGCAGTGAGGCCAAGGCAGAGCACTACCAGACCACCCTCGCTTCCACTTGGGGTTCAGCCCGGACCTTCTGGGATAATATGAAAGAGCTAAATGGGAAGTCCTGCTCGCTCCCCCCCACCATCTCAGCTCTCCATCAATGGTACCCACACCACAGATACGCTCCTTATAGCCGATTGCCTTAACACTGCCTTCTCTGACCTAAGCTCGGTCCTCCGCAGCAGCTTCTTTGACCCAATCCCCCACCTCTCTCCCTCCAGTCCTGCATTGCCCACCATTCTACCTGTGCACCCTATCCCCCCAAGAAGCCAGGCCACACCTGCTAAAAGCCTTAAGCAGCAATAACCCCAGCAGTGACCCTCTCGACTCCAGGATCATCTGTATGGTCTTGGACGAAGTCCTCGTCCCCCTGACTGACCTTCTAAACCAGTCTCTATGCCTGGGTCAGTTCCCAAGTGTTTGAAAAACTGCTGAAATCACACCCATACGTAAGAGTGAGGACCTGTCCACCCCCAACAATTACCGGCCGATCTCCACCCCCCCCACTCTCTAAAGCCCTTGAAAAAGTGGTGTTGATGCAGCTCTCTGAATACCTAACCAAGTACGACATTATGTGCCCAGAGCAGCACGGTTTCCACCCAGGACACAGTACAACCACGGCTCTCCTGGAATTCTCCCAACACCTGCATGCTGCTCTTGACTCTGACAGCCTTGCAGAAGCAGTGTTCATTGACCTCTCCAAGGCCTTTGACACGATCTGTCATCCCCTTCTACTCAACTCTCTCCACCAACTTGGCTTCTCTGGCAGTACCATTTCCTGGTTCTCTAGCTACCTCTCTGCTAGATCCCAGCGTGTCAAGATCAGCAGCTCCCTCTCCAGCACTCTTCCCAATCGCTCCCGGGTCCCTCAGGGCTCCATCCTGGGACCAATACTTTTTAGTCTCTACCTCAACACCCTCCTTAGCTCACGTAGCCGTAAAATGCTCCTCTATGCTGACAATGCAGTCCTCATTGCCTCACATCCCAATCCTACCTCCCTCAATTATCCCTCCAGCAAGCTTACAACCAAGCCAAAGATGGTTTGGAGACCACAGACTGGTCATTAACCTAAAGAAACCAAATCAATGCTCTTCTCCCACCACCAAAATAAAGCTAAAAATACCCCCCCTTGATTATCCCCAGCACTCTGCATCCACTAGAACAAGTGACCACATGCAAGTACCTAGGCATCATGTTCAATACTGCCCTCTCCTTCCATACCCATATTAATTCCCTGTCAGACGCCATTAACTCTCAGATTGGCCTGCTATACCGGCACAGGGACTGCCTGCCTCAGGTTGCCCTTAGGCTGGCCATCACCTCCTCCTCTGTCTTGTCCCTCGTGGACTATGGCTTGCCCATCTACGCCGCAGCTGACAACACTGCCCTCTATAAAATCCAACTCTCCATCAATAAGGCCTGTTGGCTCCTGACTGGTGCCCCCAGCTGCACTCACACCTGCCTTCTCTATACTACCACCAATCTGCTCAACTTTGAGGAGCGACTGCTCTACCAGACCTGCCTTCTCACTAAGAAATCACTGCTAGGACTCCCCCGCCCCCCCTCGGTGGGTCTCCACCTCCCTACAGCAGTCATCATCGTCCGTCACCACCCATAGCTCTGTTAAGGCCACTTTCAAGGTGCCCAGAACCAAGACTTCTCTTGCCCAGAGATCCTTCCTCTACTGAGCCCCCAACTGGTTCAAATCCCTCCCTAGCTGCATCTCCAACTTGCCAAAAATTGGCTCCTTCAAAATAGCCCTTTGGAACCATATCTTTAATATCTGCTGTTGTAGGTTCAACTAACCCTCTGTTGTAACCTGTGTTACCCACCCACCTTGCCCCCTGGCTCAACAACGTCCACTGGACAGTCTCTCCCTCCCCCAGACCCACTTTTTCCCTACTAGGTCCAAACAGGGATGTAACCCACTGTCTTCTCTGAGGACCTACTATATCCATGAGTGTAACTCACAATTTTGTAACACTATGTAACCTAAGTAACACACAAACTACCACATTATGTAACCTAAGTGTATCTATGCTAAATGTTCCTTTTACTTCACCTGTAATGTTATCCTCTGTTTTAATCTGCACTGTAATAACTGTCTTGATGTCTGTCCCTCCCCTGCGATGAGTGCCTTTGTAAATGAGTCTCTGACTCCAAGGTTGTAAACCCAATTATGTAACGAATAAATAAAAAAATTAATAAATGAGACATATACATGATATTAAAGTAAATGAATGTACAGTAGTTGTGTTTAGATCCCCTCTCTCTCTTTCTTTCTCTATTTTATTACACTATGTATACTACATTATATGGTTATCACTAATGTGAGGTATATACAGGATATTACAGTAAATGCACATACAGTAGCTAGGTTTAGATCCTCTATTTTATCACACTATGTATACTGTGATAGATGGGTATTACTAGTGCGAGGTACATACAGGATATTACAGTAAATGCATGCACAGTAGTTGGGTTTAGATCATCTCTCTCTCTCCCCCACTCTATTTTCTTACATTATGTATACTGTATTATAATTCTATAGGTATTACTAGTTTGAGGTATATAGAGGATATTACAGTCAGTACATGTACAGTAGTTGTGTTTAGATTATGTCTCTCTCTCTGTGTTTCATTACACTATGAATATAAGGGATAAACCAAGAAGAGTTGTCAGATAAGTGATTTATTTACACAAGTGCTGTTTGACCTAGGGTAACCTCATGAGTGGTGTATGCCATGAGTGAGGTGTTCGAGATCAAACAGCACAAGTGTAGATAAATCATTTATCTGACAGCTCTCCATTGTATATTTCATTTATGCAATAGGGATGCTTTCTGTCAGTGCAGGGACATTTGCTTTTGATTGCTTATCTTTTTTGCATATGTGTCAAAAAAGTGAACCAAAAATTGCATTTTCTGCTCTTTTTTGCCAATTATAAAAAAAAATCTGTACTGTATCTATAAATGAAACACCAGTCATTTTGTAGATAATTTTGTGTTGGAACAACTTTCATGCTCTCAGTATCATGCTATCTTTTTTTGTTTTAAAGTTATTCAAATTTGAATACGGGTAGTACTGTTACTGAGGCCGAACATTCTAAATGAGTTCCAGAGTGATTGTGACATAGCTACTATACAGATACATTTTATTTATTCAATGGCTATGAAGATAAATAGACGGATTCAATGTGTTTTGAGCCCACTCCTATTGCATAAACTGTATTACATGAGTATTACTAGTGTGAGGTATATACAGGATATTACAGTCAATGCATGTACAGTAGTGTTTAGATCCTCTCTCTCCCCCTCTCTCTTTATTTCATTACACCATGTATACTGTATAGATCCTCTTTCTCGCTATTTCATTAGACTACATATTCTGTACTGTATGGATAACACTAGTGTGAGGTATAAACAGGATATTATAGTACATGCACATACAGTAATTGTGTTTAAACATATCCTCTCTATACTATATGTACTGTATTATGTGGGTATTACTAATGTGAGGTATATACAGGATATTACAGTAAATGCATGTACAGTAATTGTGTTTAGATCCTCCCTGTCTTTCTCTGTTTTATTACACTAGTATGTATACTGTATTTTGTGATTAGCACTGGTGTGAGGTATGTACAGGATATTACAGTAAATGCATGTACAGTAATTGTGTTTAGATCCTCCCTGTCTCCCTCTGTTTTATTACACTAGCATGTATACTGTATTTTGTGATTAGCACGGGTGTGAGGTATGTACAGGATATTACAGTAAATGCATGTACAGTAGTTGTGCTTAGATACCCCCCCTTCTCTCCCTCTCTCATTATACTATGTATACTGCATTATATGGATATTACTAGTGGGGTATATTCAGGATATTACAGTAAATGCATGTACAGTAGTTATGCTTAGATCATCTCTCCCTCCTCACACACTCTCTCTCTCTCACTCTCTGGCTGTTGCACTGAAATTAGAATAGTAGGATTTGAGCACTAGGACCTACCTTGCTAGAAAGGCACAGTCACTGTATAAATTACATTGAGTATACCACAGGCTCACGGCCAATTTCACATTTATTTTTATTTGCAGAGTTTATCCTCTGATAAGCCCCCAGTGTGAGGTATGTTCAAGTATTAGGGTAAATGCATGGGTAATATCTATGTGTGTTTAGATCCTCTCCCTTTCTCCCACTCTCTGTCTCTCACTCACTCGTTGAATCTCTCTTTCTCTCTCTCTGTCTTTGATTACACTACGTGCATTGTATTATATGGTAGTCACTAGTAATAGGTAATGTATATACAGGATATTACAGGAAATGTTTGTTTCTTTAGGTCCCCCTCACTCCCTTTCCTCCCCCCCACCACACACACACACACACACACACACACACAACTTATGCCTCTCTCTAACTGCACTATAATACAAACTCTTTATTACTGTAATAATTCATGCACCCACATTTAAATCTTCTCCCTCTGGTGTCCCTCTGTGACTTCACTACAAATATTACATATTACTGTGTTCACCCAGTGTGGGATATACATCATATATTACTCATTATGAACTGAGGAGCATAAATAGAGGAATCTGATTGGCAGAGAGCTATTTGAAGCCATGATGATATCGGGCTACATCATCATGGCTTCATAAAAGTTCCGGCACCACCAGTCTCCTTGCTCTGGTCTGTCTGAGAACTATTTTTTCAAAATGTACTCCTACATCACCCAAAAACTTGTTCATAAAACATTTAAAAACCTGTTTGTTTTATTTTTTTTTTATTTATGAAAATTCAAACTCGGTTCATAATAGCAAAAAGTCACTCCAGAGTGTGGTATATCATGGGATATCGTCACTTCTCGGGTCGTTGGACGCACTCGGCCTGCGGACTCATGCCCAACCACCCAAGGCATGACTATATCCCATGATATACCACACCCTGTCATGCCTTATTGCTTAATTGTTTTATTTAGAGTTTTTGGTGGTAAAAAGCACACTGAGCCAAAGCTCATTTCCAGTTGGGACATGGGAGCACAGGGAGGTCAAGCGGCTTGTTCAGGTCACACAGTATGTAATTGGCAGTTGTAACAATGATGATAAAACTTATTTCTATAGAGGGATTAACACATTAGAAAAACAGCTCTGTTTACAAGTGTAATCCCGTTGCAGCAAGTTACAGAAAAAAAAAATTGTGTAAGAAAATTATATAAAATAAAAAGCATAATACATAAGACAACAAATGAAATAACACATGTGAGTTTAGGAAATACAGCTGCAAAATTAAAAAAATCAATCAAGGCCTAAATATTTATAGTTGCAAATGTGGATTATCTAAGTATCAAGTTCTGATTTGAATGCACCTATTGAATTCAGATTACGACTGCGGACATTGACTCTGTACCAAGACTTAACAGCACTGGCTAACAGTGCCTTGGGGCCAAATCTTGTATTTATTTTAGGGTAAGCAAAGGTTCGTACATTCTCATCCTTCTGTGTGTATCTTGAATTAGGTATCATCCCTGTAATTAAAATATTTTATAGTGAGTGAGACATAGCTGAATATCTAACTCTGTAAATGCAATATAACCAGCTGTCGTCTCTTTTAACATCAGGTGGTTGCCACTCTAGCTCTGCATACATCTCGCAATGGTGGGCTCAGCAGTGACATCTTAAAACAAACCTGGCAGTCCTATAATAACGGACATCTGGCTTGGCCAAACTGGTTTGCTCGTTAATTGATATATTAGAATGCCATACTTGAGCCAAGGTAATAACTGTCTGTGCCACATGCAGTCTATCAGTCTGTGATTGGCATGTAATAATTCCATGAAATGCCCTCAGTTTTTATTTATTTAGTTATGGTGGTCTGAATATTAAAAGAAACATTTAATTGGTTATCTATAAAAGCTTTTACTGCAGGTCTTTATATTTAGATACATTCACAGTATTTATGCTTGTAGCTAAACAAATATCAATTTCAAAATCGTTATAGGGTGGAAGATTTAAGCAACAATGCATGATAGGGTGTGGGTTGTGCTGGGATAACCTCACGCCTGGGGTTGTTGGGCACAAGGCCGGAGGCCAAGTGCATCCAACACACCAGAAGTGAGGTTATTCCAGCACACCCTACACTCTGGAGTGCATTATTGCTATCATACAATGGCTCTTATTTATTATTACTGTGGGGACCAAAATGAGCACATGTTCTCAGCCTAATAGCCATCTACAAGTGTTGGAACATCCCATATATGTGTAAGGACATCTATTTTATAGTATCAGTTGTACAGTTTAGTTTTTATTTTTAATTTTTTTTGAGGAAACACTCCCCATGTGAAAGCACTACATCATGGATATGCAAATAATCAATTGTCTGGTATCATTGTATTGTGCTATGCAATACCAGGCAATTAGGTATATAAAAGAGATGTCCTCATACTATAAAGGAGATGTTCTGACACGTGTCCTCTGCCCAACTATGAAATATTTTAGCCATGAAAAAAATGTTGTCTTCCCCCCACACAATATAAATAAATAAGGTTTCTGTATGAAATTAAGCTTGTGCTTCTGTACTTCAATTGCAAGGCATCAAACTCTCTTGGTAAGAAAGGCTGTGACTGGTTATTCAGTCTGCTATGCAATCATCTGTATGTTTGGACTTGATGCCATAAAGTTGTGCTCAGATTAACCTTATTGCAACAAGCACACTCTGACCAGGAGATTTTCTTGCCATTGTATAATAAAGTAGATACGCTGTTGTTGCCCCGATAGCTCGTTGGCAACACATCCCACTGCTATGTTGATAACCTGGGTTTCAAAGCAAGCCTGGAAAGTTGCATCGGGAGGCAGGCCAAGCCTGAGACAGTGCTTGGCAGTGCATCTTGGCAAGGGAGGGTTGTCGGTATCACAGCGACCCCTGCAGCTGGTCCAAGGAGCTTGCTCCTGCTGCACGGTGTACTGTGGTTATGCAAAGCCACAAGTGGCATCGCCCCACCAGGGAGGAGGGAGAGAGGGAAGAAAAAAGAAGGAACAAAATCCTGGTAACTGTTTACATGACAGCTGGGTTTGGCCTAACCAAGGTATATCCCTGTGAACAGGTTATATCCTGAGGGAGTGCAGCCAGCCAGGATAAAATCTAGATGGAAAGAAGTATATACATTGTGTTTCTTGGGCATTCAGGAAACCCCCATGGTTTTCAAAACCTGGTCTGCTGGAATTCCAGGTTCACGACTCAGTGCTCTCACCTCTAGGCTACATTGCCACCCTATGTCCATAAGTGCATGCATGTTTACCTGTCTGTGACTGCACTATCTAACCCAATAATGTATAGATCTCTTTCTGATGACCATTGGTTCTCTGTAGTGTCTGCACTATGTACACTATATATCGCATTATAAAATGGTAAGGAAATGCTCTGAAATGTAGTTGGAAGACAGACATCACCCGACTCTGAATTAGAAAAGTAATCATGCAGTCATGTGTCTGAACTAATTATCATTGCTCTGAAACCTTATTACAAATGAGCAAAGCCACTGATTTACAGTGATTAAAGTAATAAAATTCCATTTTCAAGGACTGAAATCCATCGAACTGCACTGGTGCTTGTAAGTCTAATTTCCAGATTTTACCTGAATCTTACTGTCATTTTTTTAGTATGTGTACAAATAATTAGAATAAAGGAAGTCTTAAAATATAGAGCATTAAATGAAACAAATTCAAAATAGTACAAGAAGCAATTATAAGAAAAATACAAGGTCCGTAGATTTACTGATCTATTATAAAATGGCAAATTTTGTGAAATTCTGTGTTTTCCGTATGCAGGCAGTCCAGATTCGGAATTACACCATGTTTTGCAAAAAAAGTTGCCATTTTGAATCCTTTACTTCATTGCCTGTATTTCTAAAATATGAGTATCTTGTACCGTCTATCTCCTTGGTACAAAAAAAGTATGCACTTAAGTGCAAACCATCATAACTTGACTGCAAAAGAATCATTAAAAAAATTCAGCAAGTATACATGTTTTCATAAATGGCCTTGTTACTAAAAGTGACTGACTACCAACTTTTAAACTGCATCAGGTTCTTTGTAGTACTAGTGACGAAGCCCATGAAGCTCTCCAGATAACACTCAAAAGCATCAGCCGTAATATAAGAATGTTTCTCATAAAGGAAGGTGCGTTTACTTGCCATAATGGAGAAACAGCTTCTTCATGGAAAATTGTTCTCTTCTGTAGGTAGAGCCATGTTGCAGGCCCGCTGTCACTCCACCATGAGGGTATCATAAGACACTATCCATAACTGCAACCCCCCATTGAAATACAACCTCACAGTCATGTGGCCATTTTCACTGTATTTCTTGCACTAGCAGACACCCTCCAAATCCTGTTTTTCACTGGTCCAGCAGTTTGGGCATGATGTGGTGCTGCCAACAACCTGTCCATGTACTAAGAGGCATCACCAGCAGACGGGCCTAATTATTCCAAAAGCCACTGCTGAAGGTGAAAGCATATGGTGAGAGGAAGCGAGACTGAAGGTGGGTTGGATAATGAAACACGATAGCGGATGGCTGAGTGGGCAGGGCTGTAGTTGGGTTGAAAGAGAGTGACAGAAAGTTTTTTTTTTATTTCTTAAAGATCTATAATCATGTATGCAGCCAAAGTCTATGTTTTGCTTAGATTGAAAAAAGGACTAGGGCATCATGCTGCACTGAATTTAATCAAGTTCCATCAGTTTTTAATGACTTTGTCATCTTTTAGAGACTATTTTTTGTCTTTCTAGTGACAAGTTAGCATGTTTTCCTTTATTCTTCATAAGGGAGTATTTTTCCCTATGTATGAAAACAAATAAAAACATTGTCTTTCTTGATTTACTTTATTATTCTTAATTCCAGTCATTTTGTAAGCACAGTAGGTCACTTCAGGGTGTGAATTAAAGGATTAACTAAGCATTTCCATGGACAGTGTAGGGACACTCAGCCTTTGGCCAAGCTTTTCTATACCATACAATATGGTAACTGTATGTACCTATATTAGATCCTCTTCTGTGCAGTCTGTAACTGGACAGTGTGCATCAGACTATATTATGAAATTCACCTAGTATGAGGTATATGTTGGACATTATGCTGACTACTGTGCATGTCCAGGAATTTACATGGGTACCTGCCCTATGAACACGTTATAGAGTGGGTAATGTCAGAGTGTGGTGTAGCTATGTAAGGAATAAGGCACAACAGGCTGTGGGTTAACAGCTTTTGATACACATGCTGGAAGCAGAAGGGCATGAAACTGAAGGTCAAGGGGCTTTACAGCCTTGGGCAGTGCATCAGAATCCTTTAAACCACAGCCTAGTTAAATAAAATATATAGAAACATGGTTGCTTGGATGCAATCAAGGAAGTAATTTTATTTCTAAAGAACAGAATGCAATAAATATATATTTTTTAACTATATTCTTTTGGTGACTGGGTAAGGTCCACTAGGCACAGGTGCCCGTTTTCAGGGGTGACCTGGGAGCACTGGGGAGTTTAAGTGACTTGCTCAGAGTCACACAGTATGCAAGTGGAGGTTGTGGGAATCAAACCAAAGTCTGTCTGAGCGATGTACCAAGCTCATTGCAGCTCATTACTCTAACCTCTAGGCTATACTGCCAGCTAAATAGATGCTCCTGACCACCCCCTCCACTCCTCTGAGGTGGTCCTGTTGGTAGTTTCTAGGTTGTGCTTGAAGCAGTCTGGGGACCAACCTTTGCAGGGACCACACTGTTACTTTGGAACTCTCTATATTTGAGGGAGGCCCCCTCAGTGCAGCCAGTGGTTAAACTGAGAATGTTTTGGAGGTGGAACTGTAATCTCTAAATTTGTAGGAGGTGGAGCTGTCACACCTAGGAGCTGGAACTCAAGTAAACAATAACCCACTCCAGGGTATGGGGTTATGGGGATTTAATCCATGTCTTGGATGCATTGTGAAGCACAAGGCTGCAGGCCAAGTGCCCGCACATCACCCAGGGCATGGATTAAATCCCCATAACCTCATACCCTAGAGTGGGTATTGTGTTTATAAAATGGGTTATGTTAAAAAAAAAAAATCTAGAAAGTTTTTTTTCCTGTTCAAATAGCAAAAATGTTACTGTATCCTGCCGACTAGAAAAGTAGCCCCCAACTACTGCATATGTCATTTATTTTATGAACATACAAAGGCTAGAAATGCAGTAGTTAAATGACTGCCGACATTTCTTATCCATGAAATACTTTGTAACTCTTAGAACAATGCTCTACTTCACCTCCCCAAGCACCCACTCCTCCAAAGCAGATCCCAAAAGACCTCTTGTGCCACACTTGAAGTTGAAAGGTGAGGCAGCCCCTATAGTGCAATTTAACACTATGGATTTTAAAGGGGACAGGAAATCTATGCTACTTGGCAGCAGTTAGCAATGTTCCTAGTAAGAGAAATGATAAACTTGCTGCCAAATGAACCATATTGACTTGTACCTTAATAAACAATGATGTGAAAAACTGTGTTTTCAATTGTTTTCTTTTTATGAGCAACATTCTCAACTGTTCTTTTCTGAAACCAGTAATTTGGAGTGTTTACTATGTCACGGTTTGAGTACAGAATGCTAAACAAGAGCTATTGTCCTATCAGAACCATGCTTAGAGTTCTTTCCTCAAACCGTGACATAGTTAAAACTCCAGAGCGCTGGTTCCGTGAAAAGAACTGCAACAGAATGCTGTCCATAAAAACGAAACAATGCAAAATACAGTTTTTCATATCACTTTTCATTCAGGTACAGTTACATATGGATCATTTAGGCTTATGGATATCAGTTCTGTAAACTGGAAATAGCAGTTACATAAGAACTTACCGGAACAGTAGATCTTCGAGAGAGGTTTCTGCAGTAGGTCTTCACATGTAGGACTGCGCCCCCTGGTGTCAGATCGGAACAGCAAACTTGTAGATAGCAATCATCAGCAGGGACCAACCCCCCCCAACATTAGGCGGTGTGACGTCAGCCCGACTATAAGAGGGGGCAGTCCCATGCCCGCTCTCCAGTTCTTTTCCAATGGAGACCTATAGAAAGGTAAGAAGAAGACTGCAGTAAAAAAAACTCCTCAGACCCTGCTTCCACTCTAGCCCCGAGCGACTAGGTAGAATGGAAAATAAGGATAAAACATCCATAAACTGAGGGAAGAGGGGTGGGAAACTAGATCTACTGCAGAAACCTCTCTCAAAGATCTATTGTTATAGTAAGTTCTTATGTAACTGCTATATCTTACTTCGAGAGGGTTTCTGCAGTAGGTCTTCACATACAGAACTGAATACCAAGCAGTCCCTGAGAAAAACAAAACAGAGGTGCATCCGGGAGGAGAAGAAGTCGTCATAGGAAATCACGACAGGAGGTCTTGCAGAACCGCGAGACCAAAGCCTGTTCTGCGCCTAGAGGCAATGTCCAGACTATAATGCTAGGTGAAAGTGTGAACAGACGACCAGGTGGCTGCTGCACAAGTCTCTGCAGTTGAAACATTCCTAAAAAAGGCAGTAGATGTAGCCACGCTGCGGGTGGAGTGGACTTTGACTGCCCCCGGAAGGGACTTCCCATATTTCGTGTAAAAAAAATGGATGCAGTTAGCTACCATCTGGAGATGGTTTGCTTGGAAATGGCCTTGCCCTGGCACTGAGGAGCAAAGGCTACAAAAAGTTGGTTAGATTTAGTCCACTTCATGTAGTACCTCAGAATCCGGTACACATCTAGGGTGTGCAGAAGGTATTCCCCCTGTTGGAATGCTGGGGATAGTAAACTGGCAATTCCACGCTCTGATTCAGAGTGGTTTCAGAGACCACTTTGGGAAGGAAAGAAGGGTTAGTCCACAGGACTACTCTGTGCCTATGAAAATTAAATAGGGTTCTTCTAAAGCAAGCTTGGAGCTCAGAGACCATTCTGGCAGAAGTAATCTGTACCAAAACAAAGTCTTCCAGGAAAGGAAGTGCAAGTCGCAAGAAGAAGCTGGCTCAAACAGGGGTAAGGTCAGTTTCTCAAGCATGAAATTCAGGTCCAAAAGGGGGACAAGGATTCCAGATTGGATGTTTCAAGTGAAGAATGCCTTTCAGAAAGGTTTTGGCAACCTCCAACTGAGCCAAGGTTTTATCCTCCACCGGGAGGTGGTAGGCAGACACTGCAGAGAGATGGACCTTAATGAAAGAGTAGCCAAGGCCCGTCTCAGACAAATGTGCGAGGTACTCTAACACCTGGGCCACCAAGCACGAAAAGGATCCCAGTTCCTTGCTAGGGCCCAGATCGAAAATCTTTCCACTTCATGGCGTAAGTGGATCCAGTAGAGGATTTTCTGGCCTCTACTAAGATATGAGCAACCTGCAAGGAGACACCATAACGGAAACCGCTATGTCCACAAGTGCTGCATGAAGGTGGAGACTGAAAGCTCAGGTGCACCAGGGCACCCTGCTCCTGGGTCAGAAGCTCATGGAAAACGGCAGAGAAACCGGAGGTTCCAGTGCCAGTTGTTGCAACAGAGGATACTAAATCTGGCGTGGCCAGAGAGAAGCGATAAGAATCATATGAGCTCCTCCTGCTGAAGTTTCACCAGAACCTTCTGAATGAGAGGAAAGGGAAGAAAAGCGTAAAGAAACCTCCCTGTCCAAGAGAGAGACAGTGCGTCTCGCCAAAAAGCACCATGCCCGGGAACGAGCGAGCAAAAGTTGGGTAGTTTTGCGTTGAATGGGGAGGCGAACAGATCTAAGTCTGGATGGCCCCATCGAAGAAAGAGTTCTTCGTCCACCCCTGACTTTAGCTCCCACTCATGGGCCCTGGCCACTGATCAGCTGAGACTGTCCGCCAGGATGTTGCTTTCTCCTGGTACATGGACTGCTGTCAAGTAAAGGCTGTGCTGGATCACCCAGTATCAAACCCTCATTGCTTCCCTGCAAAGAGGGTATGACCAGGTTCCTCCTGTTTGTTGATGTACCAGGCTGTGGACATATTGTCCATCTGGACCAGAAGAGATCCCAGTACCAGAAGGGACTGAAATGCCTGGAGAGCGTAAAGAACCACCCTGGTCTCCAGAACGTTGATGTGGAGCATGCGCTCCTGATCGGACCAAGACCCCTGCATCTTGTGATCCCCCAGATGGTCTCCCCAGCCCAAGTCTGAGGTGTCCGTGGTGAGGATTTGGGTAGGCACAGGGGAATGAAAAGGTGTTTCCCTTGAAAAGTTGGAGAGATTCTGCCACCAGCTAAGATCTCTCTGAAGGCTGGTGGAGATCATGACTTTTTGGTTTATGTCATCTGTCCTCTGGTCCCATTGGACTTGGAGAGACCATTGGGTGACCCTCATGTGAAGTCTGGCCAGGGGACTGTGGAAATGGCCGCTGCCATCAGTCTCAAGAGATGGAGCACAGCATGTGTTGGGATCCTCGAGCCTGGGCCACAGTGGCCTGAGAAGCTAAGGTCTCGGCTCGATCCGATGGCAGAAAAGTCTGCCCTAAACTGTGTCTAGTAAAGCTCCAATGAACTGGAGTCTCTGGGATGGTACTAGCTGGGACTTGGAAAATTGACCGTTATGCCCAGAAAAGAACAAGATCAGAGTGAAAGAGAGATTCTTTCAGGCTGGAAGGAGAGGTGCTGCGAGAGCCAGTCGTCCAGGTATGGGAAGACATAAATGCCCTGATGGCGTAAGAATGCTGTAACTACTGCTAGGAATTTCGTGAACACTCTGGGGGCTGAAGAGAGACCAAAGGGGAGTGCTCGGAATTGGAAAGAGTTCTCCATAAAAACAAAATGGAGAAAGCGGCGGTGGGCCGGGAGGATAGGAATATGCAGGTAAGCATCCTGCATGTCCAGGGAGCCCAGCCACGAGTTAGGGTGGAGCTGAGGGAGGAGCCCCTGAAGAGTCAACATATGAAACTTCTTGTACTCAACAAAGATGTTTAGTGTGCTGAGGTCCAGGATCAGTCTCAGGTCACTCGTTTTCTTTGGTACCAGGAAGAAGAGGGAGTAGAATCCCCTTCCTATTTGGTTTGTTGGGACAGATTCTATGGCCTTCTTTAGAAGAAGTGCCTGAATTTCCTGAGAGACAATGGGGACCTGATCCCAAGGATAGAAGGACCATCCGGCAGTAGGGGGCTAGAATCTCGCTGAATTCTATCGAGTGACCTCGTTTGATGAGCTGAAGCATCCAAGCTTCTGTGGTGACGAACCTCCAACCATCCAGGTGGAGGCCAAACCTCCCTCTGACCGGTTCCTCCTGGGATACTGGAGGGAACGGAAGGAGGGGAAAAGAGTCAGGTCGCCAAGGGGAGAGGAGCTTTTGCCCCAGGGGCTTGTTTGGGGAATTTGGCCTGTGGGGTTTGAGCTCCAGAGCCAGGGGCGCGCCTCTTAGCTTGGTGCTAGCCTGGGATTTGTTCCACCTTCTTTGGTGGTGAAAAGCTGCTTTTTCTGGCCCGTCCTATACAAGGAATGGACGACCCACAAGGAACATCTGCTCTCCTGCAGCCCTGTGATGATATCCTTGGCATCGCTGTCAAAGAGGATGGAACCCTAAAAGGAGCATCCAAAAGGGAGGACTGTACATCCTGCACCAAGCCTGCTATATGGAGCCAGGAAAGGCGACGGAGACAGATCCTCGAGGCTGCCGCTCTAGCCACCGAGTCCACCGAGTCGTAAGTAGCCCATAGAGCATGATGACACAAAGACTTCCCCATCCTAACTTTATCCAAAAGCTTCTTTCTCATGGTTTCATCCTGAACCTCTTGGAGGTCTCTTTCCAAGTCCGAAGGGAGGATTTTTGAAAGGACCATGCCATACATAGTTAAGGGATCAGACGCACATGAGGAAGATAAACAGATTTTCACCCAAACTGATCCAGCTGGCATGAGTCCTTGTCAGGAGGTGAAGCGCTCAGGTGTTTGGACTGGGCTGAGCAGTCGTGGCGCCCATAATGACCATAGAGTCAACCTTAGTATGGGAAGTAGATGGGGATCCCTTCTGGGGTTAATAGGTGTGGTCTGCTTTGCGAGAGACCGCTGGTATGGAGGAAGGGTGTTGCCAAATCATGGTCACTAGGTCCTCATGAGGCCGCATCCACGGGGGAATGGGTATAGGGTCAGAAGTGGCCAGATCCAGGTGTTCTACAAGGCATTTCTTTGTGGGTCTACCTCTTTAGTCGGCCAGCCACCTGAATAGAATGCAGCAAGTCTCCGAAAGGGGGGTCCTCCGGTGGAGACTTGGGAGAGTCTTTAGGGGGAAACCTCTACGGGAGACCTGGGGTCCAAAGGATCTGAGTCAGACTCGGTGTCAGAGGGCTCGGAGCCACTGGGAACAGAAGGGTCTGCTCCCATGGTGCCAATTGTTAAGGAGCCTGAAGCTGTGGTCCAAGAAGGTGGCGGAGAGGTGACCCTGGGAGTGGATGCCTCCCCCACCAACTGTCTAATCTCTGACAGAAGTTGCATTCTGGTGCTCTTCCACCAAATGGGGATGGACTTGCGGTCTGGTACAGGAGGTGGTGGAGTAAGGGGCTGGAAGCTCAGATAACCCAGATACTGAGGGTACTGCCAAGAAGGATAATAACAGGAGTACCTGGGATAACCCAGTGTCGGGTGTGCCGGAGTGGGATACCCCGGTGTCGGATATGACGGCGTTGGGTAACCCAGTGTTGGATAACCTGGTGTTGTGTAACACTGCATTGGGAGGCCCGGGGTCGGAGGCACATGGCCTAGCATCGGGTAGTGAGTAGCCAACAGAGGGCCACCTGGAGGCAGGAAGGAGGATTCTGGTTCTGGGAACCTCCCTGAAGGGCCCGTCTGGGGAAGTACCACAGCGCCAGCAGATGGCGCGGGATCCTGGAGTGCGCCCGAAGAACCAGAGGGTGGAGGCTCCATAGCGGGATTCCCAGCCGGTGACGGACTCCTGTCTGGGGACGGCGGAATGCCTGGAGAAGGGGGAAAACCCAAGGGGCCCCTGACGGCAGGTCGGAATGCGATCTGGCTACTGCGAAAAGCAGAGGATCAGGTGGCGAGTCCCTGGGATGAAGAACCCTAGGGGACGACTGGTTGACTTGTCCCTCACTCTGTCTGGCGTCGGGGGCCAAACTGGAGCCTGATGGGAGAGTGGATGGATCCGGATGGACGTCGGAGGAGCCGTCATCCGACACAGTGGATCCGGCCGGGCTAGAGGTGGCTGGAAGGCTGCTGCTAGACTGATCGGTGGGAGCCGCGCACCCTTCGCTGGGGACGAGGGATGTCTTACCGGCAGGACAAGATGAAGTAATTACAACCTCCAGAGAGGCTACCCCCGGCTGCCCGCTCACCTCGGTAGAAGGGGGAGAAGGGGACTGGCACAAAGAAGCGGACAGGGCACCCGAAGAAGTACTCACAGTCGCAGACCTCTTGTGTGGTGACAGACTCTGGTCCCGGTACTTTTCTTCTTTCTCGGGGCTGGCGATGACAACCTTTCCCTCAGTTTTTAGAGCTCCTTTTCCATAGACGCCAAGCGTCAGGTCAGAAAATGGGCCTTGAGGGATCGTTTATGCCTGGTTCTGGTCGCCTGGTTAAAGGCCTGGCAGACGGAACACTCCTGGACGTTGTGTTTTGAACCAAGGCAAAGGAGGCAGTGGGAATGGTCGTCCCGTGCAGAATCTGGAGCGCTTAGAGCACTTTTTTCTTCTGTCTAGAAGACATCAATTTGAAGAGTACTTTTTGAGAAAAATACTAATATGAGGCGGAAGAAAACTCGACAGAAATTAACGCGGGTATTAGATTGCTGTTCTGTCGCTGGCGGTTGAACGCATCGAGGCGATGGTGGAAAGAACTGAGAACGGGCGGACCGCCCCTTTATAGTCGGGCTGATGTCACGCTTATCTCGACGCCAGGGGGCAGTCCCCGCTGATGATTGCTATCTACAAGTTTGCTGCTCGATCGGACGCCAGGGGCGAGTCCATATGTGAAGACCTACTGCAGGAACCCTCTCAAGTAGATTATAAATAGCTACTCATTAGAAATCATTTCCAGTCCTCTTTAAAATTTTCATGGCGTGTGTGTGTGTTTGCAGTGTTAATGTTGACAGTAGGTGAAGCTCAGTGGCTGAAAAGCAAAAAAGATTTACAAGTTCAGATTTGTCTCTCTCTCGCCCGCCCCTCTGCCATCCAACACTCGCCACATGGACAGTCACCCTATTCACTCACCCTGTGCATGTTGCAGTTCCAGAGCACAAAATGTCCTGGTGTTCTCTCTGCATGTTTGTTCCCGTCTGCCCCTCGGTTCTCCTGATGCATTTGTTGCTCACACCTCCAGAGCACTCTGTGCATGATCCAACCATTCTCGTTCCCCACTACTGCCTGTCGCTTCTGGCTAGTCGCAGGCACAGACTTCGGCTGCATAACTGTTGATTAAATAGGAGATTTAATCAACATTCAGCCAATGCTCTTTGACCAATCCTATTGTGAGTTTCTCCAAACACATTTTATCCTCGTGTAACCCATCACTGTCTTCTCTATTCTGCCTTAAACTGGCTATCTCCAGTTGCTCTCCATTCATACACACTAGGGTGTTTTGTTGACTCCTTAACCAGATCTCCTCGTCCCTCCACACTGGGGGACATGCTTACCCCAGTCTCTCACGGTCGCTCCCTTAGGTCCTCTACCTCCCCCTTACTCTCTGTTCTACCTTGCTCCATGAAAATGGGTGAGCAAGCTTTCTCCTACTTCATTCCTAGGTTTTGGAATTCTCTCCCCATCCATGTCAAGAATTTCACATCTCATCCTTCATTTAAACTTAGTGTCAGTGGCTCAGTAAGTAGCACACACGCCCCTGAGGCCAGGAGATCAGAGGGCTGTGGGTTCAGTTCTCACATCTAACACTTAAGTTAATATCCCAGTACTGACACTGTAATGCAGCATGAGAAGGGTGCTGCACTCTGAGTGCCGCCTTCGGATGAGACGTTAAACCGAGGTCCCATCTGCCTGGATTGGTGGTAGTTCAGGTGGATGTTAAAGATCCCATGGCACTTATCGAAAAGAGTAGGGGTATTTTTTATTCAAAAACTTGAAACATAATACAAAAAATGAAATACAGCATACAAAATCATAATATAAAGAACAAAAATAAGTATTATAGCATGCAATGAAAACATATAACAAAAAAATTCATATATACAAGTATACAATAAACTTTCTTCTCTCTTCATACTGCCACTGCAAGGGTGTAAGATTTGTACATTCAAAAACCCATAACATATTTCATAAACAGGCTTTACTTCATGTCCCCACATAACAAGAAAAATATAAACTGAAAAACTATACAAAATTGTATTTCTTCGTACAAAATCAT
Organism: Neoceratodus forsteri; assembly: GCA_016271365.2. Lineage (NCBI taxonomy): Eukaryota > Metazoa > Chordata > Ceratodontiformes > Ceratodontidae > Neoceratodus > Neoceratodus forsteri. The sequence continues at coordinate 1,027,101,401 of CM028133.1, read as the reverse complement.
AAATAAATTTAAAAGAACAAAAATCATAATACAAAAGTAAAATTTCCTCATAGAATTTATAAGACTAATATGCGGGGAAACACAGAAGATATATTTCTACATACAAAGTCAATACAAAAAGACAATACATGAATATAATCTTCATATCTGAAAACAAAAAAAAATCCTTTTTTATAAAACTATATAAATCCAAAAAGGGGTAAACTAAGAACCAATACAGTATCATATTTATCCTGTATCTAACCAATTTAAATGTTTCCAATACATCTGAAACCGAACTTCTGGAACTTGAAGTTGTTCAAAATGTTTGATCTTTTAAAATTGTGGTTTGTATTTTCTAGAACAACTGCACTGGGGTCAAATAATGTTGTTGCAAGGACCACGCACAACGTGCTTGCCAAATGTGATACTTAATACAAGATAGGATTACATGAATCGTATCAGGAAAACACTTACTCCAGGAGTGAGGTAAAATACACCAAAACAACACTTCAGCTAGTTGTTGCAAAGGTGCACCCTCCCACTGGTTAACAGCATAAGACCAAAATTCAACCACATATGGGCAATCAAAAAACAAATGCTAAATAGTTTTAATTGGGGCAGTACATATCTGTCACCTTGAGCCGCCTCTATCTGAAACAACTTTATGATTTAGATTCCCCTTAACATTCAACTTAAGGTGCACACTAAACCATACTACATCCCACATATAGGCAGGGATCCGTTTAGATGTTAACATGTTACTAATTTGTAAAAGTTTGGGGATATTCAGCAAAAACTGAAGGAATTAAAAATGTCTCCATAATGTTGGCATATAATGTTTTCCTCTGATATGTTTCTATGTGAATTTTTAGAACTCCCCTGACTTTCCATTGCGAAAAACAGGATTTAAAACACTCAGGAAGACCTGTCAGAGATTTTTGTTTGGGAATACATTTAGAAGATTCCCAACATGAAATCCAGGGGGAGATGACATCCCACACCCAGCCCTCCCAGATTTTCCCAACTTTGTGCAAAAGTGGACAAATGTTTTTAGTGACAAACAGAGAAAAAAAGAACACTATTGGATTCACCATTCGAATCCCTCCCGACTTAAAATCCTGATATAATATCCCTCTTTTAATAGGGTTTAATCTACTACCCCATCTTGTTGAGAAGAATGACCCATAAATAGCTGTATCTAAGGATGCTGGGGGGGGGGGAAATTGCCCCCCAAAACATACTTAAAAACGTCTTGAACATATAGACCCTTTTTTTCTTGGACATTCTCCATTTATTCCATCTTAAAACTTTAGACTGAGCAACTAACAAAAAGAAGATCCCAATTATATCTAGCTGGGTCTTCCATACCCCAAAAATTCTTAAAATCTTGCGGCACCTGTACATACTGGAATGTTTTGGAGAATCCATAACCACCAATGGATCTATATTGAGAGGAAAATATTAACCTTTGATAGATTTAATTGTGATGCTGAGCCCTCCGCATAAGCCATCAACAAAGGCCGCAGTAAGCGTGGCACGATGGGAGATCCGCCAAAATAATACAGGGTCATCAGCATAAGCAATCGTTTTAATTTCCATACAAGTGCTGTTTATTGATAGACCCCTAATATTATCAGTAACATTAATTAAAGCAAGAAGGGGTTCTAAAGTCAGAATATATAGGAGGGGGCTTAAAGGCACCCCTGTCTAACACCTCTAGTAACTGATACTGGATTTCCTAACCAGCCATTCACAAATGGCGTTGCCAAAGCTGCACTACAGCAGGTTTTTAGCCAATCAATAAATAGAGATGGGAAACTCATACATGCAAGACAGGCTCATATATAGTTATGTGAGACACTGTCAAAAGCTTTGTTTCTGGTATAAACTAAGAATAAAGCCCATAAGTTCACCCGAAAGGCCTCTTGAAAATATTTCTCTTAATAAAATAAGACCATCTGAAATTGATCTATCTGGTACCGAACAAAACTGGGTAGGATGGATTACATCCTCTAGACAGATGGATAAACGATTACTAAGAATCTTTGTGAGAAATTTGTAGTCACTATTCAAGAGAGTAATCGGTCTCCGGTTATTTAAACAATCCCTATCACCTTGTTTATAAATTAATATCATCAAACCTATATACATACTTGAAGGTAGTGTTTCTGTCTGCAAACTACTTGAAAAGAGACAAGATAGTTCATCTGTCAACCAAGATACCAGAAGTTTATATAGTTCATTTGGGAGACCATCAGAACCCGGCGTCTTCCCTACTGGAGAGTGGACAATTATGTCGCTAACTTTCTGCACTGAAATGTGTTGTATTAGGGTTGGAATTAAATATTCGGAACCATTTTAAGGGGACATGAAGACAACCAATCCTGTATGCTGGAATCAGTAAGCCTTGAGTCTGCTGTAAATAATGATTTAAACTGCCTCTCCACCTCTTCCAATATATCATTTTTGTCATAAATCACCTCTCCTGTGGGTCTTTTTAATGTTTTAATATCTCTTCTTTGTCTGGAAGCATTACAAAAATCAGATGGATTAGTATGTGCTCTAGTGCCACTTACTCCAAATCTTTGTTCCTATCTTAGGGAGGACATTCAATCGTATTGAAGTTTTGTAAGTTTAGCCTTTAGATTTTGAAAATTCTTGACCATCACATTCAAGACCGTTTAATATACGCTCCTGAAATATGAGTAAGGATCATCTGGTTACTGAGTATTCCTGTGTTTTATATCTACCCAATAGCCTACCCATTTCTTGAAAAAAAATCTGAAATTCCTGTCTTGTATCTTCCCACCACATTTGCTTGTTATCATATAAACAGAGTACTGATTTTCTGGCCATTACAGTGGCCTGCAAACCCTCCATATCCTCTGGGATATCCAATAAAAACAAGTTTAATTTCCAGTACCCTGACCCCCTAGAAGTTTTGTGACAATTTGAAAGAGCAATACTGAGAAGTACGTGGTCTGATGTAGCAACTAGCAGGATCTTTTGGTCCCTGGTCTGCAGAGGGGAAGATACGAACCAGTAATCAATATGGGAAGATTTCTTTCCCTGAAAAAAAGTATGAGGGACTGTCATATGTAGTGAATATACATCAGTTAAGCCAGATTGGATAATCAAAGAATTAAAAAAAAAAAAAAAAAAAAAAGAGTATCACAATATACTTTTGAGGTGGTAAAATGTCTGTCCTGGGTCATAGAAATTCTATCAGTTTTGGTTTGTGGACTGTATATATTAATTTAATCTGAAGTCAATGGAAGCCAATGTAACATCTAACAAAACAGCAAAAAGACCACGACCAGGAAAGATATCTACCATATGTGTAACCTTTACATGAGGGGTAGTAATGCAGATCCCTAGACCTGAATAATGGTCTTCTCCCCCGACCAATAACTAGGATCCCATGTCCATGCTTTAGAGGCTGTGGCAAAATCTTGTAATGAATACAATCTGATATCCTGAAAAAATATTATTTCATACATAAGAGTAGAAAACAACTCAAAAGTGGCTAACATTTGTACTTCAGAATGGATACTATTTGTACTAAGGCTAGCTATTCTTAAATCATAGCTAGCATAATCAGTATCTGAAGCAGTGATTTGGGTGGTAGCTGTGTATAATCTTGTGTTTTTTCTGGTACCTTGCCTAGGTTTAGTGCCACAATTTTTCTTCACTTTACTAGGTATATTTATTCCAGGGTCAGGATCTGAAACAATCTCCATCTGAGAGGAAGCCATGGAGGCTGAATCAGAATCCAGGTCTTCCCCATCAGCATCAGCAGATAATGCCGAGTATCTATTTTCATTAACAGGCATACCCATTACTGTTTGTGAAGAAAATTGTAAAGGAGGCTGGGAACAGGGGACTTCCACTTGTTGAGAAACAGGGGGAACTGGAATCACCAAAGGTGGAGGAGGAGGGGGCATAGACCCTCTGTAATTCTGGCCCGCTTAGGGGTTGGAAAACTTGGGTGAAGGCACAATCATTATTTCTTCTGGTAAAGCCTGAACTGTTTTTTCTGCCATAGACCCTTCAGAGGGAGTAACGGTAGTTGGGTCTATCAAGGTATGATGTTTTGCATGGCCCTGTTGCCTCCTCTGGGGTTGAGGGTCATATAGAAAAGAAGGAGGAGTGGGAATATGGGTTGGTTTGGTGGCTCTATGCACATGAAAATCCTGGATGCCATGCCTTCCCCAGTATTGTGTGCGGCCCATGGACGCCCCATAAAGTTGTGACCCTCTTCATCACAAAGATTACACTTTGGAGTGTTAACACTGTGAACACTTGTATGTCCAGTATCTCCACAATATGTGCATTGTTGAATAGTACAAGTGGAACTAAGATGTCTGGGAGAGCTACATTTAAAACATCTTTTTGACTGTCCAGGGTAGAAAATAAATCCTTTATCTCTACCTATATAAAAACAGTTTGGTAGATGCTCTAAACCATCAGCAGTCTGATTTAACTTGATTTTCATTTTCCACCCCCCATTCAAAAACCCTCTGCATCAAAATGGGATAGAGGTACCTTATGCGTCCCAATGTTTTCAAGCCAGTAAAGAATGTTAGAGATATTAACCCCTCATTCCTAAATAAAACAGTAATAACTCTAAAAGGCTGTTTTGTTAAAGGGACCACCTGAAAAGGTGTCCATAAAGGACTGGTTTTACAGACATGTGTTTAATCCAAACGCTCTAAAAGTTCAGGAGTTCTAAAACTAATATCAAAGAATGTTCTCCAGGGCATGGATCAAAGCATAAACTTCAGATGGTGTGAAGCCTAAGGACTGTTTTAACAAAATTCGCCTCACAAAAGTATCTATCTGGGGCAAGATCCATGCCCCCAAATACCTGAGTCTTATAGCATTCCCTTCATTTGGCCTGTTCAACGGTTTTCTAAATAAATCAGCATAGAAAGGACGTTGACTATTGTCTGGTTTCTGGGCCTGATCGAGTCCTTGTAAGTCTAAATTCACAGGCCCAATATCTACATTTATTTCTGGTGTCTCAGTTTGTCCAGAAACCCCCGAAATATCGATAGATGAGCCCAAAGGGTGGGGAGTATCGGGGTTTGATTTTGTTTTACCTGCATCTGCCAATTTTTCCTTCACTGGTGTAGGCCTCTCCTGAGGCCCAGATGTAGATTTTAACACCTCCAATGGCAATGTTGCTGAAAAGTCTGTTGAATGATTGAGGATCAAAAGGTCTTCCGAGACAGGGTCTTCTTTCGATATAGGCTCTGCGCTCTATTCTCCATTCATTTTCTGGTGACCACCCTGGATCTCCTGGAACATTGTATATTTCCATATTCGACCAATTGCCGTCTTCTGGTGAAACTGAACCCACCACAAACACTTCGGGTAAATGGAAAATGGCGTTTTCTGGACTCAGTTTTCTTTTTTTTCCATCTCCACAGTTTGTTGCTTTTGACACAATTCTGCCTCCAAAAGAAGAAGTTATTGCTTTAAATAGGTGCGTTTCTCCTCCAAAGTTTGATTTTGGTGCATCTGGGAGGCTGTTATTTCTATGCCAGCTTCATCAATAGTCGGCGTATCTGATAGCCGAAATTTGTCCACCCTGGTTTCCTCCAGAGTGTCTATCGTGGGGGAGGTATCATGCCGATTTTCTCCAAAGGCCAAAAAAGCATCATCCCTGCAAACACATCCATCTCCTTCAGCCGCCAGGTCCAAAGTGAGCCCAGCCATCTCTGCAGACAGACGGATAGCGCCACCCATCTACAGAGTAGGGGAATTTCCCCCGGTGTCCTGGCCAAATTTCCCTCCTTCACTAAAAAGATACCACTAACAGCTTAATCTGGTTCAAGATCAGTTGGCATTCATCTGTATCCCCCTCCCCGGGTCGTGCCTGAAAATAAGATTTGTCTAGTGCCCTTACCCGGTCAAAAAAAAACTAAATAAAATAAAAATAAACATACTCTATTTTCTCACCTCATAGCTCTTGACAACTGTGATTGCACATAACTTCTGTTCTGTCTCTCTATTTAGTCCTTGTTTGTGACCTTGCCCTCTTTCAGGATTTTGCCTTCTGCTTAAGAGTCCGTATCCGTTTTGTTACTCCCTTGCTGGGTCTAATGTCTTGTCTACTATACTATGATGTATCATTTTGTAGTCTGTGCCTACCTGCCTGTTTTTCTCCCTCAGCTAGGCCTGATGATTTGTCAACCTTGCTTTCTGTAAAAACTTTATGCTGCAATAACGTCAACCTTCCTTTCTGTAAAAATTGTTTGCTGCAGTAACCTCTCTACTGTTGCTGTTATCCACGAGGTGTATAATCAACTGTGGCTGCCTCTGCATTTGTTTTTTTGTAGACAGTTCTCCAGCCACCTGAAACTGATTGTTTGTCAGTGCTGCATTGTTATATTGTTATATTATACTCTCCTGGGTCATGCCTGAAAATAGGCAGAATTTTTGCCTAGTGCACTTACCCAGTTACCAAAAGCAAGCAAATAAAAAACTAATCCATAGTATTCAGTAGAAAAATGTGTCAGAATAGGTGAACTTAAGTTCCTGCCCAATTTAACCTCTGAGTGCAGCAGTTTAAGAAGGGTTGGAAATGCAACCTATTTACACTGGATTTTATAGACTAAGTTGTCATTTATGCCAGGGGTCAGGTACAGCTCTGGGAATCTTGCAAAATGTATTATTATGACTTATTTTAGTTTCATTTAAATTGAATTGGCTTGAATTAATATAAGAATTGTGTAGGAGCTGTTGTGTTGTATATGCTTGTATTTTGTCAAGCCCCTGAGCCTCTGGGAAAGGGTGCTGAACAAGTAAATTTCCACTTACTATTTTACTTACTAAAACCCAGCTGTGTAAGGTCAGCTCTACACAAAATACTTGGAGAGGGAGAGCGAGAGACTAGAGGCACGTGCTCTGGATGAGGTGCTGATTAAAAAGCTACAAGTCAGCTGGGTAACCTATGGTTCTAGGCATTGAGATTCAGTCAAAGGACAGAGAGGTGATTTGTAATTAGGCTGCAATAACCAGGATGACTTTGGATTGAATTTAGAGAGAATGTTCAGCTTCTAACCATGCATCCATTGTGTCTTTATCCAGGGCCAGGTGATGGCTTTTAATCAATACAGCTTATAAAATTACAAAGAGAGAATTTAGAAAGTGAATTACTTGTAAAGCCTGTATCTGCACAAAGATCCTCACTCCATAATGCCTTTCTGTGACTGCATTAAAAACTCTGCGTAGTATGGTAATCGTCCACTTTAGATATATGCAGTACACTGAGGTAAATATTAGTATTTAGATCATTTTTCTCCTCCCTCCTGCTTCTCATTAACTGCACTACATATTGAGCAAACTTAATACAAATATGTTGCACGGCTTCATTACTACTGCATATTCGTGTACTTGATTTAATTAGTGAATTGGATACTGTAATTGTGTGGATCTGCCCACTGGCTGTAACCTCTTGAAGTAATATATTCTAAAATGAGACTAATGATCTTAGTTCAGTTCTCCGACTTAATAAAAAACATGATTACAGTAATCGTCCAGTGCTCGGTATTTAAAACGCATTAGGGCACATGTATGTATACTTCATGCATAACCATATGCAGCTATATATAGCACATTACGGTAAATATTTATGTTTAGATTCTCTCGGCGGTGCCTCTAAATAACTGCGCTAATATATATGCGCTATATTACAGTACTCATCATGCGCAAAATATATACAGGACAGTACAGTAACTAAATATGTCGCTGCCGCTATCGCCTCACTTAATGGATCCTTGACTGCACTGCATACACTATATATTACGGTAGTCACTTTGCACGGGATTTATACCGCACATTAAGGTACATACACGCGTCCGTGTAGAGAAAGATCCCCTCTCACTGTATCGCACCAAGTCAGTTGAATTCTGCTCTGTTTCTCTCAGCTGTTCTCGCATCAACAGGATGTGAATTTCGAACACTCGGATTATCCCAAAACCCTCCGGCCAAGCGACTGAAACAAACCATAGCAGTACGTGTAGCAGTAGCAGCAGCAACATCAACAGCGGGGCGCGCTAGGGAAGGAATACCATGCTTTAGAGCTGTAAGTGCAAATAAGGGTGTTTATGTGTAATTGTCTTGTTTGTTTAATTGGCTCCCAGACCGGGGTTCTCAAGTGTCTCCCCAATTTATAGCCCACTGTGTTCTGTGGGAATTCGGTGAATTTCTTAATGTAATGAAAGTCCAAGCAACAATCATTTAGAAATTGGAGATATATTTATCTGTCTTTGTATTCACTTTCTTTCTCTTTTGTGCCTTTAGTCCCTGCTCTGAAGTATCATGTGCCCCCCACCCTCACTCTGTTTGGTTCGAAACGTTCTGCACACCCTATACCTCTTATGCAGCAACTGTGTAAATTGCGCCCGATTTTGCTGTTGGGGGGGGGGGGGCTGGATTTCTAAAATTGCCCCATTCCGGTGATTTTTCCCTTTCTCACTCCTGCTGTGTTGGTATTTTGTTTTGGGTAAGGACACAGCCCCCCACCCAGGGCTGATGCATGAACGGAAATCCATCGGAGTATTGTTTTTTTTTTTTGGGGGTGTTATAATGCCTGCAGAAAAAAAAATAACGATCTTGCCTGCTTTGTAACCTTTCTAAGTAGGCTGCCGGTATTTCATCCCCATTTATTTCAGCAGAAGCAACTGGCTGGATGTTGACTGCTTGCAGTAATCTAGGTTTCTTTCCTGTGATTAACTTTGAGCTGCAAGATTTTGCAGGTGGAATGTCAACAGGAGAAGCCTGGGTCTCTTGAATACATAAAATACAGCTGTAGATACACTGCACACTCATGGTTTAACCACACAGGGAGTTATGGTCCTATCTCTCTCACTGTTCAAATAAATAGCATCAGAGATTATATATAATAAACGATGGCAAAGTGTGATATACAAGGAAATAATACCATCAAGGGGTCAAACAAGCCATAAAGCCATGAGCCGCAAGGGCAAGTGGCATTTTTGAGCTTGTTCAACCCCAAGATGGTACTATTTCATGAGTATGCCACACTTTTCCATCTTTTACATAATGCATTAGGGTGGACACATTTTGCTGTGTCCTATGTCTGTCATAGTGTTGGGGGCTGTTACATGTGTTGTTTAGATGCTTTCTGCTGTGTTATTAATGGGTTTCTTACATGTGTTTATTGGTGTGGGTTGTAGTGTGCTGGGTAGTAATGTATTAAAACACATTGATACAGCGTAATTAGCTGACATCATAATACGTTAATTGGGTACCATCATACCTGTCTATGGGGAAACCTGTGATGGATTCTTCTATGGGGACGAGTGCCCAACCGTGATCCTATGGATTTGGGTTTAGTAAGTGCCAAGTTTGCTGTTACTTCACTTATAAGAAAAAAATATTGCTTTAAAACATGGGATCAAAATTGACTGAAAGACATTGCTATATGGCCATTTGTAAAATGATGTGTTCAACCTGGTGGTTTTCTAATACGCACCAGGTGCACTTGAAATGTGGGCAAAAGGGCAACATGTGGAACATGTCCTAGTTCTAAATGAAAGAGGTTGAAATGCCAGAGTGCTGTACTGAAGGACTGGGAGCTTTGATGTGTATGGCTTGCTTGAGATCGAGATAGATATCAGTTATGTTCGGTAAATGCTGCTTGTTCTAATGTCAGGCAACACGTCCAGTCTATGTGGTGAATGAACGGAGAGCTGGAGCATGTCGGAAGAAGTAACCACTGCAGTGTTGTACCTGTTGTTGTACAAGAGACTGAAACCGAATAGGTAATGTGGGACACTGGCGTGTAGTAACTTGGGCTTTTAATTGTAAAATGACTCATTTGATGCGCATAGCTGAGCAGACTGGGATGTGTGTGAGAGATAGGCGTCTCAGTGTGGTGGGTACAGTACTAGTATCTAAGGCTCTTAAAGGCAAGCATTGCAGCTAATGTGGGACAGCTGAGCAGAGTAGGTTGTGAAGTGTGGGTCAGAAGCCGCTGTGTGTTAGCTGTTTATTGACTGAGGCTGTTAAATAGGAAGTGTCACAACTTCTGTGATGTGGGACAATTGAACAGAACATGTCCCAATGACACAACAGCTCCTCTGTGTGGAATGTGTAGTACTTTGGCTGTATAAACAGGAAAGCTTTTACCGAATTTGGGAGAATAGCCCTCTGTGTGGCATGTAATAACTTAGTTATTGCGTACAATGAGGAAACATAACATCTAATATGGGAAAGCAGCTCCATTATGTGGGGTGTGTAGTAATTTAGTCTGTTAAACAGGGAAGCATCGGAAATAATGTGGGACTGCGGGGAAGAATGGGATGCACAGTGTGGTACAGCAGCCTCTCTGTGGGGTGTGTATTAAGCTGGTAAACCAGGAAGCCTCCCACCTAATGTGGAGCTGCAGCCCCTCTTTGTTGGGTGTGTAACAATAACAGTAATAATATGTGGTGGGATTAACCCAAGACAGGGTATGGGTTTACTGTCCTGAGCATTAATCCCAGAGAAGCGTAGCGCTGGAATCATTTGGTGAAGCCGAGTGATTTCGGCAACCCAGGCATGGATTAATGCTCAGTAAACCCATACCCTGGAGTGGGTTAATCCTCTTATAACATGGGCAATGTTTTGTTTGAGTTTTACCTAAAAAAAACAAAACAAAAAAAAAAAAAAAACAATGTGGCCATGCAACTGTGGGTATATCAGACATCAATCCATGGTCAGGTCACCTGTTTGGACCAATCAGAAGGCAGTATTTTAGGAACCCATATTATAAAGAATGTTAAACAAGGAAGGGTTACACCTCATGAGGACCAGCAGCCCCTCTGTGTTTGGTGTGTAATAATAATTTAGGCTGTTTAAACAAGAAAAGTGTTACTCCTAATGTGAAACAGCCTCATTGTGTGAGGTGTGTGGTAGGCTGTTAAACCAGGAAATATGACACAACATGGAAAAACAGTCCCTCTGTCTTGTATAATATAATAATAGAAAATAATTTAAGCTGTTAAACAGAGTAGCGTTACACCTAAAAGGGTCACAAGCCGTCTGTGTGGAGTGTGGTACTAGTACCTTGTGCTGGTGGGCTCCTTAACATAGGTGTCTCAAGTACTGGTCCATGTTGATTGTTATGATTCTAACTAGCAATGCTGTTCCTTGTGTGCAAGAATGTACTGCCATTTCCATCGCCATTTACTATCACCAGTCTGACATATGAATTAATTGTGCAAGACCAAATGTCTTGTCCACCTTTGGAAGCTATTTATTTGAATGTTCTGTTGCTGACAGACGGTGTTAGAGAAATTACATTTAAAATGTAATATATAATGCCGGCCTGCCGGTGCAGTGGTTGGATTTCCGCTTGCAATGCTGGTGACCCATGTTCGGAACGGACTCAGGTCATCAGAGGGCTGGCCGAGGGGAGAAGGATCAAGCGTCCCATGATTGCTGTCCTTCTCTGGTGACAGGTGCAGGATGTCGCCAGTGGAAGGGAGACACCTGACGGAGGCCAGCAGTGCCACAGCACACGGCGCCAGCAAGGTTACAAGGGGTCGGGATGGACGCTAGCGTCATTGCACATTTCCGCCACCCAGGGAGAGAAAAAAACAATCCTGCCTTCTCTCTGCCTAAGTGATGCCCACCCCTCTGCTGTGATCAGCTCCACAGGCCGACTTCTGCACTATCCCGTTGTTCGTGGCACCTTAAGGGCCGAGTGCCACATCTCCACCCTGGGGCGTAATCCAGGGGTCCTGGGAGAGCAGCTCATGTGGGGATGCCACAGCCGAGGGGGTCTGTGACTGGGCGGACAGCCCGGCAGAGAGAGGTGTGGCACAAAAAGACTAAATGGGGTAAAAAAAAATGTAATATACAGAGAGTAATATTGTTACCAAAGCATTACAAGTTGTTTTTTTTTTTTTATTACACACCCGAAGTGTAGAAGTGGGCAAGCCATGGCAGTCTTGAGTCTGGCTCAAGCCTAGTGCCTGGCTCTGGTGTAGCTCAACCTCTATGAGAAATTGAGACCCAAGTTCCAGTTGAGTCACTTATGATCAAAGCCTGCATGAAAAGCAAAGTCCACCTGAAAATAAATCCAGTGGTGAGAACTTTCAACCCCTTCCATGTTACTCCTAAGGGGACACTGTTGGTATCTTCACGAACAGCCAGCAGGCAGTGGCCAGGGCTGCCCTCATCCTTTGGCTCATAGCATCAACCCAGGCCCTTGGCTAAACAGTTCTGGCATGGCTGCGTCTATGACCACCTCTGTGAAACCATCTACCGGCAGAGATGGTGGACACACAAACCATGAATGGTTTCAGGCACAGCCTTGGAGAGAGCTGTGGGCTTCATAGTTACTCGTGTAAGAAGCAGACAGGCACGAGTCGAGAGGGCAAAACTCTGTCTAGAAAGTAGGTCTTGGTATAGGATATGGTATAACTGGGCAGAATGGATGGACCAGCAGTCTTTTTCTGCTGACATTGTCTGTTTCTGTGTTTTTGCAGAGGTGGGTGTTACTCAATAATCCATGAGAGAGAAACTTGAGTGGTTTGTAAAGCAATACATACTGAAGTACATTAAAAATATAATAAACAAGAAATTCTGCTTTTTACGATATACAGTAGGTGTGGGTCTGGATTGGCCGAGATAAAACTACTATCTTATGACCAACTTGCAAGGTAGTACTACTGTCTTGCAAAGCTGACTATGTCACAGTGGAATACTAAGCCAATCAGAGAGCAACATTAGCAATATTGATGACATAGCGGATTGTGTATGAGCAGCCATACCCAACCGGGTTATTCTTGAATCGAGACATTTCCCTGGTAACAGCAGACCTCGAGAGCGAAGCTCGAGGGGTCTCCTGTTAACAGGGAAATGGCGAGATTCAAGAATAGCCTGGTATGTGTATGGCTGCTCATACACAATCTTTTATAGTGTATGGGCAGTCATGGTTACGATTCAGATGAGAAAAATAAATGCCCAGAATGAAAGAAATAGAGTTTCCTTATCTGCCACTATCCTACTGTGTGACTTTCCCCTTCACGGATCTCACTGCAGTCAAATCAAGGCTGATTGGTGGATCGCGGATGACATTTTTATTTGTCGCTTTGTAGGTTTAGTTAGTTTACTGCTGCCTTTTTTGGGGCGTAATGCTGTTGACCGCTGCTGCTGCCTCTGTCGTATACCAACTCAAAACCATGAGGCGCAAGGCAAGCAACGGCAACCACTACTCGAGGGCTTTGAGGGCGAGGACGGCATTCCATTTGTTGTGCTGCACTACTGATGTATGGAGTGCAGCACAACAGCCAGTATGACTGAGTGAGTGCAGCACAACAACACTATTGCAGGCATGGATTTTCATACTGAATGACGTTCCACTATGCAATATATCACAGTAGCAATGTGTAGAAGAAAAGCCATCATATCGGAGCTGCTTTGTAGATTTAGTTGCCTCCTACTTCTCAGCTACAGTATCTTTATTGTATTGACTTGTACTGTATTGATTGTATTGATCTGTACTGTACTGATTGAATTGATCTGTATTGCTTTGCTTCTCTTGTGCTAAGCCATTGATCAGAAAGGCACAGTTTATATTTTGTAGGTTTTTCCTTTTGTAACGTTTGATCCTTTCTGTCACCTAAACACTTGTAACCAAATCAAATATGACATGGGTGAGAGTGAGATAATAGAAAAATCTTCACTCACCGTACTTGACTTCTTCTGGCCTCACTTGTGGCTTTGCCACTCCTATGAGGCCAGGAGAGTCAGATATAGCTCATGAAAATATATTTTGCTATCTCACTCTCACCCATGTCAGAATCTATATGTATGTTTGCTGGTTCTGAAATCAAAAGCGCAGTGTTAAGTTTAGTTTGTTGTGGAACTGTACGGAGTTCCACAGTGGAGCAGTGGTTACTCTAGCGTAGGAGAGGAGATTGCTGTAACAAACTCCATAATACACGGATCATACTACACACTCATGTATTACAAAGTTTGTAGGTACTCAGATTTAGTATGTTAGTTATGCTGACTAGTAATCATATTTCAGAAACTAGTTACTCTAAAACATTTGTAATGTGTGACAGCAGCTTACTACTTTGTGAAAATGTAATGCATGGAGACACTGTGAAATAAAACCTACCCATGAAGATGTGAAGAAGTGGCAAGCCTCTCCTTGTGCACAGAGCAAGCAAAGTGGTAGTAAATTTGGCACTTCACCTCAAAACCTTTTGCAGTGTGCAAAAGTCCTTTAGTTTTATTTTAATTTACCACAGCATCCACTGGCAAACACAGTGGACCCTCTTGGTGAATATACCTTTTTATTACATTTTTTTTTTTTTTTTTTTATAAGTAGGAAAAAAATTCTCATCATCGTATATATCTCCCACCTCCCCTTAGCCTAAGTAATATACTCAAAAGTCTACCCCCCAACCCGGCACTCATTCGTTCAGATGGCTGCCATCCAGGGTGGTGTAAGAAGGCCTGCACCAGCCATTGTCTCCAACCCCAGGACAGATCCTTGGTGTCCTCCCCAAAACCAGCACACCAAAGGGGAGGTGGAAGAGGGTATTTTGCTGTTACTGTATTAATGCCATGGAGGGACGGGGAGCTGAGGTTCTAAACAGCTTAGGGTGTTTATTGCGTACTGCATACCATTGTGCTGCTATGTATTCTGCTCGCATATTTCTTTTTTTTTTTTTGCTATTATTTAAGGGACACTATCGACACTGTCTACCCTTTTGCATCATATAAAATCAAAAGCGCAGGTTGAAAACCTACCTTTATGACTACTTACCTTCTCAAAAATTCATTTATGTTACTAGTTGCTTTATTTGCTTTTCTTAGTAAAACTGAAATGCTTGGTAATGATGTAATTAGACCCTACCTTGTTTTGCTTCAAATCCTTAATCAGCTCTTACTGCATACTTCCTCAACATTATGAACATCCCAGATAGCGCAGCCACCTCATGATGCAATAGTGTCCTCTCCTACCTTTAAATTGTATCTGTTCTGGTCTCCCAATTTTACCTTCTGTATCCTTCTTTCATTAGGAACTTCCAGGGTACATATAATTCTCTTTATTGGTTACCTTGGAAAATAATTTCAGTAAGTAAATAAGGTTAGGGTGTTTGTATGTATTACTTTGGTAATAGTGGGGGTGTTCTACAGTGGGAGATGCATGTTATGTGGGTGGGGAGGGGGGTTTATTCTTTCTGCTTTATAGCAGCTGTACAGTAGAGCTGGCCTTCATTAAGGGTCATGTTCATGTCATAGTTAACATTTTGGCCATGTAATATATGTTGGTACTGTATTATTCAGGTTTGTTCTATTGCATTTGTGTGTCTACTTGTGTGTACCGTGTAAATATATTTTCCCCAGGTCACCCCTGAAAAAAGGATTTCTAATCTCAGTGGGCCTACCAGGTCATCAAAATTCAAATAAATAAAATTCTTTACTCTGATCGGGACATCGTTGTCAATGAGCATCTGCACAATGCCCTTTACTCCCTTTTTGATGATTCTAATAAATGGATTTATTGATTGTTGTATTTCCACGTGGATTTTGCCCGTAGAAATTGTTTTTTACTTCCATACAAAGCATAGTTTGCAGACCCAAGACTAGAAATAAGCAACTGTAATAGTAATACTTGTTATTTTGCACTACTTTTCATTATGAGCTGTTGGCAGTTATAACTGTGATTTCTACTCATTAAATCAAATTGTGGGAGCAGTGTTGCGATACCAGATGAATATAAGCCCTGGATTGGTGGCATTTCTACCAGGCAACAGTAAAGTGTGCAAGAATACAGATGTAGGCCAGCCTGGTGGCGCAGAGGGTTGAGGCGCTGGATGCCACACCTCGTGCCATGCCTGCGACCTGGGTTCGGGAATGAGCCTGTGTCATTGGAGGTCGTTTGGGGGGGGAGGATGCGAGTGGCTAGCAGCTCTCTGCCTCAGGAGGGAGGAACAGGTGTCCTTGGAGCTTGACAGCCCCTAATGGAGGGCCGAGTGGCTGCTGCCGCTTGAAGACTGCCGGCATTAGGCCGAGGGAGGGTTGAAGAGACTGGCACTGGAGCTGTGGTGCACATGTGCACCTCCAGGCACATGCATCACCACTTCCAAGGTCTCAGGAGTAGGACCAAGGGTGAAAATGGAAGAAACATTGGGGGCCACCTAGGATGAAGCCTCCGGACCAGCTCGGGGGATCTGCCGGGGTGCACATGATACCATAGGACCTCGAAAGACCCTGAGACTGGTAAGGTTGTCGGACGATGAGGGCGACTCTCTGAAGGAGGATAGAGTTGGGGGGGGGGGAGAATACAGCTGTAGAAGGACGACTGATTCCACTAAACAGTAACTAAAACTTTAACATACAGTAACTAGTAACTTTTAAGAAAGACGTTAAATTGTTAGCTATTTGTCTTGAAGGTAATCTATTACTAGTTGCTAAACCAACTATACTACAGTAACTAGTTACTCCTCAACACTGCCGACAGGTGGGATATCTTTCAGAGATCCGTGCAGCACCAGACTATACACCGGAGAAAGAGTAATGTGCTCTGGGATGATCCAGTTTCCAGTTGCCTTGCTGGCACACCTAGTAACACAACCAGAACATTATTCTGGTGGCCTGGGTTCAAGTGCCAGCTGAGGCACTTAGTTCTTTCTCTTGTCTGTTTTGTGTGAGTTTCATAAACATGAACACCACAGTCTTGTGATTTGAAAATATCCTTCAGAGATACCTGAAAATTTCCTACTTTCATCTCTCCAAGTGCTCTCAGCCACAGCCTGTATCTGTTTCTGTGGTGTAACTCAACTGAGGCAACTGAAGTAATGTTCTTGGTCAAATCTCATTAGAGAATAATGCATTGGTGACAGTGTGTGATGAAGTTTTTCTTTATTTCTTACATATGTAACCCCTAGGTGGTGATATCCCAAGGGCTACTACCCCTGCCTGCATGGCTAGTTGCAGGTTAAGGGGCCTGGGTACTGAAACGGGTACCTCTACTCCGAGGACATGGTTGTTAGTAGCAAGGCTAACTTGGGTACAGCCCTCTGGGACACTGTAGCCCCCCTTTTTTCCCTTCTAGTGGCCTAGACAATATACAACAAACACTTTCACAGTAGCCCCTATTCAGCATACAATTCCCCACACTGGTTGCACTTACCACCAGGGCTGGTTCCACCAGTTCGACCCTGGAGACCCCCTGTAAAACAAGGTTAGGCACAGCAAATAACAGTACAATGCTTTTGGTACAGATTGGAACCACATTCAGATTAAATGCAAAAAGAGCTAGATCTGATTTATTCAGGAATTGAACAAGGGAGGGTCATAATCAGGTTGATTGATTGAAACTGATCTAGTCAGGCAATTGTGCATGCACTTTGACCCCATACACACAGACCGCTCCAGATACCATAACGGATAGAAACCGTTATAGCTGGGGACGAGTGCAGTGTGTCCACAATACCATGGTGTCCGTTACGGGTTCCGGCACTGCCAGATCCTCACTTCAGGGCAGGCGACCGTTATTGTGGCACCGATTCCACAATACCTTCGCACTGCGCTTAGGGGACCGTGCCGCGTGTCCACACTATGCGGTAATGTTACGGGCGTAACCAGTTTTATAAACTGCTGTTGAAACCACCTCATATATGGTTTCAACAATAGTTTGGCAAACCTTCTGTAACGTTACAGGTGTAAACTCAAACCGCTGTGTAATGGTTTGGGCACTCTGTAACATTACAGAGGGGTAGTGTGAACAGGGCCTTAGTCCCTACAATGTCACACGCTCTGGGTACCCAGTTGGAAGTAAGGTGGGCTAGCCTGGAACATTGCCCGAGGTAGGCAGACATCGCAGCTGGTTGGGGTCCTGTGATGAAAAGAAAAGGCATGAACAACCACACACAATTTGTAATCCAGAGTCTGAAGGCTCAGTTTGTGAAAGGACAAACAACAATGCAATCAGATGACAACATGAGATTTACCTGTTGTTGTAGGGAGCTACCCTGATTGTTACTAATGCTACCGAATACGAGACACAGGCTAGCGAAATAGAAGTTGCAAGTTGATGATTGGTTTGCCAGGAGAAGCAGGGCCCACACGAGTCACCGAAATGTCATTCCTGTTCGAGATGGTTGAGTAGGGGGCTGATCCCCGGGCGAGTCTCATCGATGATGGTTTCTGTGCCTGAAGTAGCTGGCTGGGCCAGGTGCCCAGGCCAGGTGGAACATTTCGTATTTCGAGTCTAGTAGTGCTGGGTGCAGCTTCCAGCAAGCATGGCACATTTACACAGTGGGGGACCAAACTGCAACCCACTAACAGCCCACAGCACATTTATAGTAAAGCAGTCGCCATACCACAATGCGGATGGCAGTCTGGCCGCAATTATCAGTGTCTCTGAGCAAAACCGGGAATTCTGTGGTAAATGGATGTCCTGACAGACTGATTGCGTACGACAAATCTTCGATCTTCTTCAGGTTTAAATCTGGTCACTCTTGAGTGGCTTTATGCCTCAATCAGATACAGTCCGGTAATGCTAAGCATTTCAAAGATTCCCTCTTGAGGGACAGCAGGCAGGCAGACAGGCCAAACTCAGCCTTTCCACCAATCTCCCGCACAAACTACGCAGGAGCTGCTGCTCTAATCACTCGAGTTCTTCACTCTCTAAACTCTACCTCCAGACTGACACACTGCAGCAGGCAGCTTGGGAATTTCCCTTTGGTCCAAAAGGTTCTGGTTGGTTGATCCATTAGTCTGTCAAAGCAAGGGCTCCCCCTCCAGGTGCATTTAGGCTCCAAAGTCTCAAACCTACAATTCCTACAGAAATTCACTCCCACAAGACCCCTGGGGACAGACACCATTTTAGGGTCCCCAAAGGTACTGATTGGTCCATTCTGGCAGTCCAGGGCCAAGATGGTGGTGATAAACAGAACTGTCCATGCTGCAAAGAAGGCAGGTTAGACAAACTGCAATATCATTACTATTCTAATAAATAATCTGCAAATAAGTACTGCTTCTAACAGAGCTTCATCTGCACAAGTAGCAGTGGCAGAATGGAGAGATAAAACTGCAGCCCGGCCGGGACTCGAGCCTGAAACTACTCAGCCCCTACCCGGATTAATTTTACACCATGTTATAGGCAGCTCTTAAAGAGACAGAACACAGAGGCATTAAGGCACTCTCATACAAACACTTTTAACACTCTAAGACACAGGATACCAGCATGGCAGTGGGCATTTAGGTACACCCAAGGAATACTTTTGGAAACCCCCATTTGTGGGGGTTACACATGCCAAGATGTGTGATGACCCATAAACTGTGAGAGCGAAACTCAAGAGGTTTATGTGGTCAACAGGCACCTACAATGTGGAGAAAAAAATCAAATGCTCACAGTTTGCTTATGTTCTATTTTTTAATAACTGGTGCAGGGACTTGCAGAGTGGTGTGTTTCCCACTGTTGTACTGTAAGTGTAAGTGACGTGAGCACACCAAATACTAATAATGACTGGGTATGACATGGTACATAGTTATTGCATCATTTGATCACACTGATAATTGGTATGACAAAGGGGGTCACCAGTTATTACTGACAAATATAACATGTGTTAGGAAAGCAAGAAACCCAACTGGTCGAAGAGCATCGCCTAACCATGGATTAAATCTCCTATTTAAGCCACAGTTTCACAGCCCGAACTAGTTCCCTCCAAACATGTCTTGTGAATGTTCCTGAAACAATATCCCTGCCCAGAGACAGGAATTTAAAACTGAAAAGCAGCCATTTTTTTCCAGAGCACTAAGTAGGGGAAAACATTACCAGTGTCATTATGGAATCCAGCTTCTGTCTCTACAGCCACGTGAGAGTGAATCAGCGGCCAAATGTTCACTTTCCAGATGGTGAAGCTCCCAGAAAGAAAATAAAAAAGACACAGAAAAGTGAAATAAAAGATGTAGATCAGAGGAGACATGTTGCACTGTCTTGTAGGGAGCTTGATCTTCTGGAGCACAAAAAAGGGTGAGAGAAACACTCAGAAAAGCACAGCATGGGCTGTGAAAGTGTTTTGAAGACTGACTGGCTCCACAGTAAAAATGCAGCAGTGAATTTATAAGGCAGTCCCTATGTGCCCTATTATGGGAGGTCTATGCCTCCGTTCATGGTTTCCAGGGCAAAGTATACACAGTGAGCACCCTCCTGTGCTTGAGAGATGGGCTACATTGTTTCTTAAACAACGGCGAGAACAACAGAATGGTTAACATAAGCACTGATCCTACATTTAAATCTGCCAACAGTGTTTTCATTGCAGTCCTGAAACAATTTAGAAAGGAAGGGAATGAGTGAGCAGCACATCACCCCCCCAATCAGCCATGCTGACCTATCAAAACGTTAGGGATCCGAAGCACTGTCAGGGTTGGTGCAGCGTGTGTGATTTGAGTTACAGCTTGGACTGGTATTTTGCGGTTGTGAAGGAGTCTGTGAGCTGAAGCAAGACGCCTTCACTTAAAAAAAAAAAAAAAAAAAAAGACGATGATAACAAAGAGTACCTCACCCTGACTGTTAAACCTCATTACACAGAACCACAATAACATTAACTAACTGAACAGGGAAAGCCAGTACATCTCTCTTTTTGCAGACGCTAGTTGCTAGAAACCCCAATTGTCCGGTACTGCTCTTCAAGAAGTATATAAGTAAGCCCCCGCCCCCACACCTCTACGCGGACCCCAAAAGGCTTCATGTCGCTCAATGCACCTGGGACTTGGATTAAATCCCCATAACCCCATACCCTGTTGTGGGTTATTGCTTACTTAATCCTGCTCCCAGCAATTGGATATTAAACCCGGAGATGTCCCTTGGACATCTGCAGAAAGCCCTGCATTCCGAGCTAGACTCTAAGCAGGGCACAAAAATCCATTTAAAAATTCAAACCTCATAGCTAGAGCACTAAAGCAAATGGTTACACAACATGTACATTGGCAGTAAAGCCAAGTTTTAAAGAAGCACAACATTACCCTTACCCCAATAAGAGGAAAAATGTAGTATTTTACTTCCATTTTATCATGATTCACTCTCACTTTACGAACGCAAGAATTTGTTTTCTTACACATTTTATAACTATATTTTGCAGATATTTTTTGTAGAATTCTATATTATAGAATCTGGAAGCATCATGTGACAGTTCCAACCAATCACAGGGCTTCCTTCAGTTGCACATGGGGTACTCGTATTTCTTGAAGACTGTCTCACGCACTGTTTCTGTTTAACAGGTTTCGGTCTAGTTCTGCTTGCACCACAGACAGGGACCAAAAAAAAGGTACTTTGTTGTTGTACAATCTAATAATACATTTATAGGGGTGCTGCAAGGGCCTCTTATGAATATGAGTGTCTCCTGTTGTGTATTTAGGGTACCAGAACTGCTCACCTTTTGGTTTGCAGTTCTCTAGCTTTAAGATTGTGCGAGGCAACACTATTGTATCCATAAGAGGCCCGCCTAGTGCCCCTATAAATGTTTAGTATTCTCTTCCATCTCCCCCTTCCTGGGTCTCACCTGGAAACTAGCTTTGATTTTCTGTGTGCTGTCCTGCTCCCCAAATGTAAAATAAACAATTCATGTAGTCCTGTTTGTGGCACTGGGCAGCTTCCAAGTCCATACTTTAGGTCTGCAGTTGGTAGAAGAGGTTTCCTTGCAGCTAACATCCACTGTTACAAAAGGGTTAGATTTAAGCACACACCAAGACTAGCAAATAAGGTTAGACTAGACGTTTCAACCACAGATTGTCTTCAGGAATTTAAAAAGGAAGCAAAGTTAGTCCATAGCGATCTGTAGAACAAGATCTTTTCAAACTTGCCTTTCACCACCCTCTCAAGCATGCTTTTTTTATTTTTTGGGGGTGGGACGAGAAGTGTCAGGATGCATTTTTACTTTTATATCATGTTTTGTTTTTTCTTTACAAAGTAATTTTTATGTAAGTTGTGCCTTCCGTCTTGGCAATCCTATTTATGCGGTTTTATAAATATATGATTTTTAGGAACAAAACAACTCTGGTCCATCGGTTCTTTCTACACCAACTCCGTGGCATTGCACCAGCATTGGCATCCAAAACATGTCCATGGATGGCACTGTTGGTTGCAAACTGCTTATTTTGGGACAAGATCCTGTTCTGTGCCCACTACAGCAACTGTTTCTGCCATAAAACTCTTGGGTTGCAGGCCACTGGCTTGCAGCATAATCATTTTTTCTATCCATTTCTTTATCACCTGGTCACTGGTGCTGTCCTGTCTCTGCTGGCTACTTCATCTCAAAGCCATACTCCAGTCCCCACAGGATCCCCTACAGAGTGGTAGGGCCTATGAGGGGCATTACCCCTTCCCCATAGGTCAGTCTGGTGGTGGCAGAATGTCAGTTTGTCAGGCCAGAAGTGCAGGCGTCATTCCACTCCCTCCAGTGTTTTCCTTCATGAATTTTTACAGGCCCCTGGGACTCGGTCAGAGATGTTCCATACTGTGCATGCACAGAGGAGAGCATCCTTTCAAATGCTTCATCTTCCTTCCTGTCCGACCCCAGACATCTGATGCTTCCTACCAACAGTCCCTATTTTCCCAGGACAGTCGTTATTTAAGGCAGTGTGTCCCAACAAGTTTTGCAAAATGTCGTTTTTGTCCTGGTTTTTGCTCACTTGACCTAGTTTTGTCTCTCTTTTTTCTTTTTTTGCTAACTGCTAATCCATGAGTGACAGTTATTTCAGCGCCACCGTGGCGTTGTTCAGGCTGGACAGTAGTTTGCAACTTCAGCCCCTGTGCCTGCGTTGCACTGCAAGCCTGGGGTGTAGCCAGACAATGTACACCAGACTGTGTTTGTTGCTTCATTTGGCACAATAAATACATCTTTTGTATCTCATGACAGTGGTTGCTGCCATGAAGGTGTAAATGCAAATGTGATGCATTGTTCCCTAAGATACCCACATACCAGCCCAGAGCCTGTAAAGTTGTATTGTCCTTGGAATGCTATGAGAGTATTAGTGACCAGTCCTTCTAGTTTCAACTCTTATGAATAAAATTACAGAAAGGGTCAGTATTTTCTTTTAGTTTTCATGGAAAAAGGAAGCAGTTCAGAGCTTATTTGCTACCCCCCTTAAATAAAACTGCACACCATGGAGTGCTTGGAGTATGCCTGCCTACACCCATGCTGCAAGCATGTCAGTGGAGCACAGTAAGCATGTTCCTTCCTGTTAGATTAGACTGGGTAGTAGTGCAAACAAGCACATGTGGACGCCTGCTTGCCAGCAGCTGAGAGGGGCTCCAGACAGAGAAGAGACCACCAGCAGTGAACTAAGGTACCCAAATCTGATCAGCTATAGGGAAGTGAGTGAAAACAATCTGGTGTGGTGGTGGGAGTCACTAAAGTGAAGTTTGTTCAGCAAATGAGGTGAGTGTAAACAGGTTGGATGGGACTGTTAGGAGAAGCAATATGTGCAGATTGAATGCCTGATCACAGTTTAATGCAGGTTTATTTCTAATGAACTTTCTGTACATCATGATTTGGAACTTGCTGCAGCAGAATGATGTGGTGTTTTTAATCTGGATGTTTGCTACTGGTGTTACTGTGGGGCAGCATGGCCAGAGCAAGCAGCAAAATGTAACTGATTGTGTGCAAGCGTTGTCTGTGGCGGTGCCCATGGGAGTGACATGGTGCGGGGCAGGGGTTTATGGTCAGGATGGGCAGTCCCAGTTTTAGGCATTGGAAAGTTGGTAGCTTTACCCTGAACTCGGGTCACAAACATCGTGAGGGGCAGCTCTGGAGTTGTGCCCATGGACCAGTGAGGCAGCAGACTTTTGAACATCTAGTCCTTTGTGTTCAGATTAAAGACAGCTGTTTGACTGAATATTTATTTATTTGAATTTTGGTAACCGGGTAAGCCCACTGAGACATAATGTCCCATTTTCAGGTGCAACCTGGTGGTGGGTAAAAGGGGAGGTACATCGTAACAACACATATTAGCAACATAAGTGCACAATAGCATTTTTACAATATTCGGTAACATAATACATATACGTATACATGATTCAAGATGCAGGTACAGTATTTAGAGTGTTATACAGAATGAGTAAGTACTGCGAGTCTAATTGTGATAAACAATCTAGGTGCAAGGATAGAGGTTTTATGGCTGTCATTATAAACTCGTAGGTAATTCATAATATCCGTACTTGGTCAAAATATGATGAAAGGCAGGGTTAGCGAGAAGAGGAGAGTAAGGAGAGACACAGCGATATTGAGGGGTGGAGAGAGAGAGATCTGAGGGGATGGGAAGGGGGAATAGAGGGGGTTAGGTTGTAGGTAGAGGTATTAATGGCAGCTGCCATTGCAGATAGGTGACAAGAAGAGAGATTCTTTATACTGTTTGAATATGGGGGGAGAGACTTGCATGCGAGTAGCAATTTGTGGGAGGTTTTCCCATTTTTGAGGCCTATATGGGCAATGTGGGGCAGTCCGGGCCAGTACAAAGGTAAGGCAGTGGAAGCAACAGAAACTAACAACAAGGTTTTCTGGGTCAAATAGCTAGAGACCTTCAGATCTTTACCTTCCCAGTCCATATCACTATCTATGGATTCTGTATCTGCAGTATCTAACATATGGGCAGATAAACCAGAATGACTTACTGGAGAACAAACTAGAAGCAGCATTAGTTGATAGAAGAAATGGGAGACTGTGTGTTGTAGAGGTTAGCGATCAGTTTGGGAACCAGGAGATCACCAAGTTCAAACCCTCCTAGAGCTGAGCTCACTATGTGACCCTTAGCAAATCACTTAACCTCTGAGTCGCCAGTCCACTCAGCTGCAGAAATGGGCTGAAAATACTGAATTACCCAGATTACTGTTTTTCTGATCTCTGCACTATACTGTGTTGCCATTATCCATGGTATCTGAGGGGATGCAGTGGATGATCTGGGCCACTACAATCCTAATGTTGTCTCACTCCTGTACTTTAGTAAAGTCATACAGCAGCTTAGTACAGATTGCACAGTTTGGGATTATAGACATCTGCCAATCTTCTTTCTCTAGCATTAAAATGCAGAGTTTTGTTTAAAGGGAAACTGTCATGAAATGTATTGTTACATTTTATGCTGTCTTGCGCATGCGCAAGCAACATTTTGTGGTGGTAGGAGAAATGCAGTGGTGTGTCGATGTTACGAATGCAGGGCTTGCTTTAGTAGGTAGCGCCCTCATTTCCAGTTAGTCGGCATTCTACCAGTGACACAAGTATTATGCAAAGTGCCACCAACATGAAACTAATGTGCTGCTGCACTTGGAGACACGCTCGTTATGCAGTGGCACAGATGATACGCCTCCCCTACATGCATTACCTGGTGAAACATTTTAATTAACGTGGCGGCAACTTCCGCCATCCACCTCTCACAATCCCCAGAAAGCCGACTTTGGGGGTGCCCAGTCCCCCTGTCGGCATGTCCCCTCCCAGGTTCAGCTTGTTTGCCAACAAGCCTAACCTTGTTGGTTTCCAGCCCCCTCAAAAGCAGGTGGTACACTAGGAGCCCATCCCAAAGTGTGCAAATGTATGTTTTGTAAAACCTTGGGGATATTCCGATGGTGGTGTGTGTGTGTGTGTGTGTGTGTGTGTGTGTGTGTTTTTTGTTTGTTTTTGTTTTTGTCCTGTAAAGAAGAAAATGTTCCTCTTCATCAGGACGCCCTCCTCCCCAACCCACACCCCCACCTCCCACCCCATACTTGCCTCCGGAGATCAAGCGAGCGATCTTTGGTGAGCGGGAGACATCTGAACTCTTCAGAAGTCGACCGCGAACTGAAGAAAATCACAGTCAGTTGTATAGTGGCATGGGGGGATCAGGGGTTCAACTTAGGTGGATATCTCAGCCAACCTTGCTGTACTATTGTAATCTGTACTCTCCCAGGTCATGCCTGAAAATAGGCATTTATTTTGCTTAGTGCACCTACCCGGTCATCAAAAGCAAATAAAATATACATTTTTTTTTTTTTTTTACTTTTGGCTCCTAATTTTCAACATGGGGTTCTTGAGTTCCCAACTCATGACCACTGACACTCATTCGTTATCCGGTCCTGAAAGGTCATTTCCGCAGTCACTGCACAGAGTTGCCTTTCAGGACTGATTAACAAAATGGCAGTGCCACTGTTCATGAGTAGGGGTCCCAAAAACCTGTGTTGCAAATTTGGTGAAAAAATTCCCAAAATGACTGTTAAGAGCATGTGTTGCGCGTTTCCACGCTGCGGCGTAACTTCAGCAATTTCTAATATTTTCACCATTGCAGTTTTTTCACACCTCCTTATGGACAGTACAGCTGTCATTTTTCATATCCCGCGAAATGCGTTTCAAGACATGTGACGACAATGGCGCAGTTATTGTTGGAAATCAATGTTCGGGACAGATTAACAAAATCACAGTGACACTGTTCATGAGCAGAGGTCCAAAATGCCTATGTTGAAAATGTGGTGAAAAAATTCAAAAATAGCTTTACAAGCGTCGTTACAGATTTCCACTTACGCTTGTAACTTAGAGCAATTTCTAATATTTTCACTCCAGATTTTCAACATTGCCATTTTTCACACCTCCTATGAACAGTACAGCTGTCATTTTCACAACCTGCCGAAATGTGTTTTTGCACCTGTGGCCAAATGGCGCAGTCGCTGTACAAAATCACCTTTTGGCTAATGAACCAATACTGCCACTGTTCATGAGGTGGGGTCACAAAAGCCCATGCCGAACAGTTGGAATGAAAATACCAACATGCGCGCCGGCGTTAGTTTCCAACTGTAACACCCACCCTGTAGAGACTGACAGATGTCGGGGTGTGACTTGGAATTGTCGGCTGTAATTCTCATGCCATTCCACCTCACCCTGCAGCCACTGATAGGCATCGAGGTGTGCCTTTGACTCTTCAGCCCCACAGCTCACCCAGTTCTCCTATACTGCATCCATCTCAGCGTATTTCCTTATGGAATGGGGTAGCGTAGGTTCAAAGACCCCAAGGCATACTGCAACATGTCGGTGTCTGCAGGGTAGGGAGAAGTGAAATGGTGTGAGCGTTATGGCCAGCCACCCAAAGGCACACTCCAGTGTCTGTCAGTCTCTGCAGGGTGAATGGATTGGCATCAGTTAACTACTTCACTGTCATTCTGTACTGTTTTCCATTTTGGTCCACATGTAGTTGTGGGCCTGTATGCTACCTGTATTTGTACCATGTTTCTCTGTACCGAATCCTCCCAGTCGCTCCTGAAAAT
The DNA here is from genome assembly GCA_016271365.2 of Neoceratodus forsteri. Taxonomy (NCBI): domain Eukaryota; kingdom Metazoa; phylum Chordata; order Ceratodontiformes; family Ceratodontidae; genus Neoceratodus; species Neoceratodus forsteri. The sequence goes on along the minus strand of CM028133.1, from coordinate 1,027,074,151 downwards.
AGGCACTCGCTGTTCAGTGTGCTTACCTGGTTAACAAAAACAAATAAATAAATTCCTATTATGAATTTCTCTAACTCTTGCACTACCAGTGCCAGTGCCAGCAAGACAACATTCGGCATTGACAAACGCTTGTTTTTATTTGAAGTCATTGCTCTAGCAGTGATGGTGCTGGCAGAACAGTAAGTTAAATTATACTGTAAAAACAATTATAATAGCATAACCGGGAGACTATGAACTCCAGTATAAGTGTACGCCCCCCACCCCCCAATTTCGGGGGCTTGCCTTGAGTTTCTCCCTGGGCTCCTGTGATGCCAACTGCTTGGTAGACTTCCAGAAAGGGGATGTAAATCCATGTACAGTAGTGTTCTGATGTTAACCTGTGTAAGGGTGCAGATCCCTATCGCCGTGCAATCTCTTTAAGAGATTCAGCTTGTGTATAGTGTATTATGACCTGGGCTGGGTTTGAGTAAATGGTACCAAGTTAAGATAGCACAGATAAAACCGCGCATGAAATACAGCACTGCAAGAGCGCTAATGACTCTACAATGACCAGGGTTTTACAGCGTGTGGTAGAAACCGCTAAGCTTGTCACTGTAGGCGGCCAGCAGGGAAGGTGAAGGATGCCATCAGGGCATTACTTGGCTGAGCTGCTCCCATGGCAGAGTGGCTAGAGCACCTGCCTCTGGCGGCAGTGGGGACCTGGGGCTGCGGTTCATTTCTCCCCAGGTCCCACTCTGCTGTGGCATTTTTGGCCTGAAAACAAAATTTCCAGATCTGAATTTTTTTTTTTTTTTTTTTTTTATCTCCGACATCCATGACCACCCCGGAGTTGATTATAATTAGTCCGGGGCCCTCTGTAAAAACTAAGTTGTTGCTGCAGTGTGCAGCATCGTTGCAGTGCACGGTTTTGCCCACAACATTATGACTCCGTGCTCGAGTAAATCAAGGCTCGTGACCAGCCAGGTATATTCCTAATTCACTCCACTCTGCAGTCGCTGATAAAGCAGAGGGGCGCTGCTAAAATCTGCAAATGTTTATTTCTAAATCTTTAGTGTTACTAAATAAATGAGTTGTTTTTCTTTACCTATCAGTTCCTCCACTATGCGAGCTGCCATGTTTGGTCTGGGACTTGGCATTTGGACCAGACGGAACCAAGGGGTCCTTAAGGAGTACTAATTACAGTGACTCTTGGGAAAAGCTGTGAACTTTTTTGTTGGCACCTAAATTGACCAATGAGGGCTCTCAGACTGTGATTAACAGCAAAGGCTGCCAACTGGAATACAGAAATCCTGGACTAAGTGTGGGACTGTTTAAACAGAAGTTCAGTTCAACTCGAGGCACCAAGGAGGTAACAGCCTGTGTGTGTAGGCTGAGAGAAACTCCACAGGGAGAGGCATGTCTTGCCTTCTGTGGACCCAGCTCAATTCCAAGCGGGGATCGATTGAATCCAGGACTGCTTTCTGCAGAGAAGAAGCAGATTGTGTGGTTTCTGTAGCCCAGTGCTAGAATTGGGGAAACTGGCCTGAATCGTGAGGAACAGTGTTGTTCTTCCAGTCACCTCAGGGTGACACTAGCAGCAGCAGCGTGGAGTGTGCTCTAGGGACTCCAGCTTTGTTATTGGAGCCAATTTCTGTGGAGAAAGTCTCCAGCCAGTATTCAAGTGGAGAAGTTCACCTGTGGGTTTTCTGCTTTTCTGGAACTCCAGCTGGGAGATCCCCAGCACAATAACTAAACTGCTAAAAAGACATTTTCCAGCCTGGGCCCGGGTCACTAATGGCCCAGCCAGACTGTTCCTGAACCAGAATCATCATCTTGGTGAGAGACCAGGCTTGGAGAATCGGCCCCTGTGCAGCAATCAAACACAGGTTGCAGCCACCTACAGCGAAAGGCCATGAAGCGGAGGTGAGTCATGTCAGCCCAGGTCCCCACCAGCAGCTTGAGAGAGCCGCAGGTCTTCCATAATGCCAGCTACAGCATCATGCCTTTTGGGTACAGTGAGTACAATCAGGGTAGCTCCCTGCAACAAATGATCAATTGTTTAAATGGTACCATCTAATTTTGTTTGCCAGTTTAATGTGTTAAATGTGACTGGGCCAACTGGCCAGGATTGCAAATGGTTTTGCAAGTGTTTTTGTTCATATTTAATCACCCTTCTTTCCATCAAGAGCCCCAACTACAGCTGCAACGCCGGCCAACACACGGCACTGCCTCAGGCATGCCTGTTTTCCTCTCTGGATACCCAGTAGTTGCCAAGACTGATAGTCTGGGACTAAAGTGATTCAAAGTGAATAAGCCTGTATTTGTACAGTAAAACAATTGTTTGCCTAGATTCTTGCCCCTTCCTTGTTCATGCCCCCTCAGTAAATCTGATCTACTGTTTTACTGTTAACCTGGCTTGTGAGCATATCATTACCTGACCTAAAAGTTACTGAACAATATCAACGCAATCTGATAGTGCAATCTTGTGTTACTGAAACTGTTTCTTACTAGGGGTTGCAGGGTGGATGCCAGGAGACCAAACCCTGCTGGAAAGCGGATTGTACATGAGCATATTAGTACGGCTGATATTAACCTGCACTCTGAGTGTAAAGTGCTGCAGTTGTGAAACTAAGTGTAAAAGGTCACTAGGCAGGATTATGGGTGGTTATAGCTTCCCAGAGGGCTGTACTCATTATGTTAGGAACCCACTTAAGCACTACTCTGGGTGGAGGCATCATAATTGTATGTACACTGATGGTGGGGAGCCCCCAGTAGCAACTGATCCCGAACCCAGGCCCCTCAACCTGCAATTAGGGCAGCAGGCAGGGGTAGTAGCCCTTGGTATAATGGCACCAGGATTACATAAACAAGCAGCCAAACCAGATAAAGTCTAGAAATATAGAAAAGGGATAGGCAGAGAAAGTCATGAACAGTCCTTCTAATCTGCCCCAAGTCTTATTTATTTATTTATGTTTGTTTGTTTGTATGTATTTAACCCCTGGGTGGCGCTATCCCACGGGCTACTACCCCTGCCTGCTTGGCTAGTAGCAGGTTAACAGGCCTAGGTTCTGCAGCGGGTACCTCCACCTGGAGGTCAGGGTTGGTAGTGGTCAAACTAACTTGCGCACAGCCCTCTGGGACACTGTAACCCCCCCTCTTTACCTTCTAGTGGCCTGAGCAATATACGATAATCCCTTTCACAGTACCCCTTGTGCACCATACCAGTACCCACAGTGTTTGCACTTACCACCAGGGCTAGTTCCTCTGGCTCGACCCTGGGGACGCCCTGTAAAACAAGGTTATGCACAGTAAATAGCAATAGTACAGTACTCTTGGCACAAACTGGAACCACAGTCAGGTTAAATGCAGAAAAGTCAGATCTGATTTATTCAGGGACTTGAACAAGGAAGGCGTAATCAGGTTGATTGGCTTAAAGGCTACATTAATCAAACAGTTATGCATACGCTTTAAGTCCCCACACAGTCACACCTCTAGGTACCCAGGTAGGGAGATGATGGGCTAACCAGGAACGTTGCAGCTGGTTGGGGCCCTGTGATGGAAGAAAGCAACATGCACAACACACACTGTTTGTAATCCGGAGCCAGAGGGCTCAGTTCGTAAAAGAAAAAGCAACCAAACAATCAGATGACAACACTTTAGATTTAGCTGTTGTTGCAGGGAGCTACCCTGATGTTTATTCACGATACGCAATACTGGACACAGGCAGGACGAAATCGAGACTGCAGGTTGTTGAGCTGGAGTGCCCGGAGAAGATGGGCCCACACAAATCACCGAGGCGTCATTCCTGTTCAAGTGTTGAGCAGGGGGCTGATCCCCAGGCAGGTCTCTCGTCGATGGCTTTCTCTGTGCAGTGGGTAGTTGGGCTGGGCCAGTGTGGCAAGGCTCAGGCACTATGGAGATGATTTTGGATTCATGTCCGTGGGCTGGATGCAGCTTCCAGCAAACAGAATACAGTTCAAACCACAGTGGGGAACCAAATCACGACCCACTAGCAGCACACAGCACATTTACACATAAGGAAATTCTATTGCAGCTTCCAGCAAGCAGAACACAATTCAAACCACAGTGGGGAACCAAATCACGATCCACTGTAAGCACAGAACACATTCACATGTAAGGAAATTCCACAGTACCAGGCAAAAGGCTCTCCGGTCGCAATTACAGAGTCTCTGCACAATCCAGGAGTTTGGAGGTGGCTGGAAGTCCAGACAGGCCGAGCGCATTCAACAAATCTTTGGTCTTCTTCAGGTAGGAGCCTGGTCACAATTCAGTGGCTTACTTCGCTCTCCAAGTTCAGATTCAGTCCGAAAAAGAGCACAAGTTCCCTCTCAGGGAGAGCAGTCAGGCATGCAGGCCAAAACTCAGGCCTTTCCACAGTTCTCCCGTGTGAATCTCGCCAGGCTGCTGCTTGAATCATTCAAGCTGTTATCTCTTCACTTCCCAACTCAGAACTGAAACTAGCTGCAAGCAGCTTGGGAATTTCCCAAGATCCAAAACGTTTGGTTGGCTGATCTGTCTGTCAGTCACAACAAGGGCTCCCCCTCCAGGTTTATTTTAGGCGCCAAAATGCAAAAACTACAATTCCTACAGGTTTTGACCCCACCAAGCCCCTGTAGGCAGGCTCCATTTTAGAGTCACAACAGTACTGATTGGCTCATTCTGACAGTCCCAGGCCAAGTTGGTGGAGATAAACAGTAACAGTCCTTGCTGCAAAGGTGGCGGGTTAGAACAAACTGCAATATTATTACTGCTATAACAAATGATCACCAAACAAGCACATCTTCTAACAGAGCTCCCTTTTAGATTAAGACTGCAATCCAGGCAGCTCTTAAAGAGACAGTACACAGAGGCTACACAGGCAGTCTCTGGTAATACATTTAATCTATTAAATGCAGAACACCAACCTGGCAGTGAGCATTTAGGTAAGCTCAATGAAGACTTTTTGGGAACCCTCATTTGTAGGGGGGTTACATTTAGATTTTCGGAAATACCTTTGAGCCAGCGGCTCATTTACAGAGGTTCCACGTCAGTTACAAAAAAATCAGGATTAACAACAATTTTAATAGATTGAGGAATACATCATGGTAAAGATATAAGCAGTTAAAAAGCAGGTACACATTGGTTACAAAGATTCAGATTCACCCTACTCACTCCATGATTTACCATTAAAAGTGGTGGAGTCTGAAGAAGACTTGAGAATAACAATACAGAATAGATTAACATTCAATATTCAAATAATTGAGAACATAAATAAAGCAAACCGCATTTGGAGTATAAAATGGAATATTAAATCAAGAGACGAATCATTTATTTTTCTGCTGTATAGGTCATATATTCACCCTATATTTGATTATGCTTCTCCGTTATGGTGTCCATACAATAAGTAAGAAAGACATCTTAAGATCTGGAAAAATTCAAAGAAAAATTACAAAATATATAGATGGTGCACAATCCTTTAAATTATGAACAAAGACTGGACAAATCTGGATTAATGTTTCTTGAAAACTGAAGACTCGTGTGACCTTATGCTCACCAGAGATATTATAAATGACGAAAACTTAATGTTTGAAACTGGCATCGATTTCAAGCAGATAGGCGTTAACACAAATGGACATCCACTTCAAATAAAAGACAACTTTAATACAAAAAGAGGATACTTCTTCTCTCAGAGAATTATAAATCCATGGAATTCACTCCTACAGATACTGTCATCAGTAAAACCAAGAATATCTTCGAAAAACACCTAGACAACTACTTATTACATGACCATTCCCTTGGGTATTATGGGTGACTGATAGGAGTGTTCATGGGCTTTGACCAACTTTCTTATTGAATCTTAGTGGTGCGGGAGAATAAAGCAAGAACATATTTTAAACAGTTCTATTGTCAACGTGCAGGGATAAAAACTTAGCAAGGTTAAGCCTTGTACCAGAGAGAGAAGTGCGTAGTAGGGCAGAATATTAAGGTGTAAGGGAGAGGGGGCAAACTACGGTAGAAGACAGTGACGGTATACGTAGGAATTTAGTCAGGTTGGGGGGTGCATACAACAGGGGCATGGGTGGAGGAATGCTGGGCGGTGAAAAGAAAGGGGTGGCAGGAGGAGAGGTAAAAACAGGAAGGAAGAGAAAAGTTTAAGCAGCTCAGATGAGAGGGAAGGCGGGGAGGAGAAGGTTGCACGGGTGAGATAGTGGGAGCAGGATTAGGGGACCTAGGTAGAGTAGGGAGGGAGGAGACATTAGTGTGCGACTAGATCAGGGAGGTAGTACAGGATGCTAAATCCTGCAGTTGCAGCCGCTGCTTGATGCTAGTAATGCATAAAGTTTTGCTTTGAACTGTCCAAGCTTGAGTTCCTTCTGCAAATCTTCTGCGAGAGAGTTTACCCAGAGAGGCACATGGTATTCATAGGACCGTAGGGAGATATCGGGTGATGGAGCAGCTGGGGTACAGTGAATGCAATTCATTTAGGTTTCAGATTAACCTGCAGACCCCTCACTCCAAATCAAAATGAAAGTCCTATACTTTAGAAGGGAAGATTCAGGAAAATGGGTGAGCTTCTCTGGGAAAGACTGGCAGAGAATGGAAGGAACAGGGCGAGGGTCAATGATCTAGAGAAGGATAACTGAAGTGACCAATACCTGGATTAGGCAGGTGGGTACTTCCACCATATGAACATAACGTGTCATTTATCAAAACCCACAAGAAATGTGATTTTGTAGAATGACTGTGAAAACAGGTTTCGGGCAGGGAATTAAAAAAAAAAAAAAAAAAATGACGCCTGCCATGTTCATGAGGTGGTGTGTAAAAAAAAAAAAAAAAAAATGAAAATTTGGGATCAGAAGCTCAAAAATACAATATTTATAAGTAAATGTTGAAAAAAAATGCCAATGCTTCTTCTTAACTTCATTGTTTTTGAGATTCTGGCCTCAATTTTCTTTTTAATAATGAATATTTTATTAAGATTTTCAGTAAACATGATTACAAACACATAAACATATTCTGATATACAGGCCAAGAATAAAGATATAAAAGTGTACTTGCAAAGTATGAGGTAAACAGTAAGACAAAGGGTTCCTGCATTATAGCGCATGATGCATCATAACAATGTGCAGGTAACATCTTGGTAACCTTATTCTTAAGGGTGTTGCCACAGGGTAACGAGTTAAATAAGTAAATCAGATCATTTGGTTCCAGACAGTGTGCCAAATAAGCTTCCATACCACAAAAGTTCCCCTCATGATTTCCTGCACCATCATAAATCTCTAACTAAAGCCCGAGTTGGGCCGCCTTCTGGTGATTGAAAATCTTGACCTCAGTTTTCAACACTGTCTTTCAAATTACCCCATCTTATGATCGATGGGTGTAATTTTTAAATCCCACCCAAAAGGTGATTTCATGAAACAACTGCAAAAATATACATTTCACGGATTTGAAAAATGAAACCCTATCTTGTTCTTGAAGTGGGGTAATTAACCCATGTGAACAGTTTGGGTCTGAAATCTTGAAAAATTAAGTAATGAATAAAAGTTGAAAAAGCATTAAAAAAACAGTAACCGGACATACCTTGTTTTCAGTTCACGGTTGAGCACCATAGTGAGCGTTGGTGGTCAGTCAGAGGAGTACATCCATGGGTCTCTACAGAGGTAAGTGAGGGATGGGGGGGGTGTGGAGTGGTGGGTGGTGAGTGGGAGATAAAGGGGTTGAGTGGAAGGGGGCTTGGAGAAATCGCAGGCTTTTTTTTTTTTTTTCCCAGCTAGCAAAAAAAAAACAAAAAAAAAAAAACAGTGGACAGTTTTCTTGTTTTCAGGGTTGATGCTTGGGGTGATCGACGCTGGGGATTCAGCACCCTGGTGTTTGACTTGGGGATGTTTAGAGACACTGGGGTTTGGCACCGAATGCACAAGAGAGCTGATTGAAAATAGAGTGTCTCTGTTTTCAGTCAGTTCGCTTCTATACTGCCCATGCTTATGTCACAGTGGAAATAGCTTGCCTGCTCTAGTGCGATGGCCACTTTCAGGCCATGTACTTTGTTCACTGTGTGAGAAAATGTAACGTGTCAGCCCTGCAGCGCAGCGATGGTGCTACCATTCGCAACGCCACTGACTCCGTTTGAGAATGAGACTGGGCCATCAGAAGGCCAGCTGGGGAGGATCGAGCATCCCACAGGACACACTACTCTCCAGGGATGGAGGCTATTGTATCTTGCTGCTTTAAAGCCACCTGGGTGACCACATGTGGTGGTACAAGAGATGGGCGACTGGTAGGAGGGACTATTGAGTGCGTCCCTGGATTGGCTGCATCAGGCCTTGCTGGCAGCCAGTCCTGATGTGTGCTTCTGGTGGGAGGCAGGGAAAACAGTGGAAAATGGTGCAGGACAGGTAGGATGAGACTTCTGCTGGCCCACCACATCCTACACTGGACTCATGGCACCATCCCTCGCGGACACCACCAGTCTTCACCTCCACCATCAATGGTCAGATTGATACAGGGAAGAAATTCTGTGGCGCTGAAGGCATACCTGGCCCTGGAGGGGGGGCAGGGGGGCAGCATAGTGGTGTGTTGTGTGTGGGCTGATGGTCCCAGGAGGATAGGTGGCAGAGTATCCGTCAGATTGGAACCAGGCAACTGATGGTAGATAGAAGGAGGTCCCACCTGTGACTGGCAGGATAAAACTGACTGGAAAAAGAAAATTTAACATGTACAGCCACTGAGCAAAGCGGCATTAGGGGAAAAAAAAAAAGCCCTCCAGAGAGGGGGATGCCTTGCAAACAGCATTGAAAGCCCTCTGAGGCTGAGAGCCAATGAGCAGAGGCAGTAAGTAACAGACGCTCTCTAAGGCTGGGAGCCACTATGCAAACAAAAAGCAGAGGGACAAGCTGATGAAAAAGGAAACGGCTATAGTTAAGGTGCAACATCAGTGCTAACCCCATGAGATGGAGAAACAAACCACTTAATAGCACCACAAAAGCAGCTCAGAAAGCACAGCAATCCAGAAGTTGTGCATAAAAACTACTTCTATGTTACTTCCACCTTTCATTTTCCAGCCTTCTCATTAGCTGTGTACTTAAAAAAAGTAAACAAATAACAGAGAATAGGTAGAAACACAGAGCAGAGGGGAGACTGCATGGCTGGAATTGGGGTGGAGATTTGGAAGCTGGACAGAGGAGTGTCATGCCCCCAAAAGCTCTTTTCACAGAGTAATAGCAATATATTTGCTATGTTGCTGGCAAGCAAACATGAAAATGGGAAAACAAAATGCATAGAATATATGAATTATCTGAAATTTGCCTCAAATGGTTGTTTTCCAAAGTCCAACCCCTGTGATCTTAGGGGTTCTTTGAGGTTGAGTTTTCCGTCTTTGATTGACAAAGCCAGAACTCATGGATACTTAGATACATAGATGTTGTTGGCAGATAAGGGCTGTGGCCCATCCAATCTGTCCTATCCCTCTTTCTAATGCTTGAGTAACTCCGACACAACCTACCAGGCATAGCAACCTGCTACTTATTACCATGCTGGCTTGGGATCTTCTGTCATGAGGTTAGAGAGACACTAAATGAGATTAGAGTACACAAAAACAGCTTTAGTTCTCCAAGTCAGTCAACATTTCAACCTATTCACTTACATGAGGTTGTCTCTCAGGACTTCATACGGCTGCTGGCGCCCCAGATAATGTGGTCCTGATCAAACTAAAGCCTACTGGATAGTACCTTTCATGTTTGCTGTTCTATCCCTGCTGTAAAACTCCAGACTTGCAACAAATAATATACCAGATATTTATTGTTGTTTTACGGGATGAGCAAGGTTACGCGCTGCCTCAGGCATTGTCCTTAAGTGTATCCACAGAGAAATACTGATTGCTGTCTCACCAGACACCACGAGAAACTAGGAAATATATTTTATAGAAACTGTAGAGTTGCAAGGGATTAGTCCATTTAGCCCAGCATTTCTTAAATCAGGCCACCAGCACAATTTGCTGCGACTGCAGTCTCTTTTCACAGTCCCATTTATGAAGGCAATGGAAGAGATTTATCTTTAAAAATACCTAGCGGAAGCATTTATTTATTTTATTTACGTTTTTGGTAACCAGGTAAGTGCACTGATCCAGAGGACCATTTTCAGTCACGACCTGGGCCACAAGGTGGTGATACATAAATACAAGCAGTAGACATGATATACAATTTGATTATACTGTACAAACACAGACAGACACTGTTTACTTATGGTATACAAACATGGCAAGTGAAGTACCATAGGGATACCGGCAGCAGTACAAGGAGAGAATAGTTATGCATATTGCACAGGTTGGCAAGGAGCATTTTAAATGTAACAGACTTATCAATATCTAGTCTAGGTAGATATTGAGATACAGTACATGTGAAAATACACCAGAGACATAATTTAATGTACTGTATACTGTGTGAAAAGAAATGTGCTTATATCAGGGGTTGGGATATAACAGGGCATCTGGGGGAAAAATGAGGAGTAAGTTACCAGTAAGTTTTGGCTGCCTCACTTTGAGGCCCTTCAGGCCACCAGGACTGGAGGCATGAGAAGCCTTGATTTAGTCCTCCTCCCTGCTGCCCTAGCAGTTCTGTTGAGAAATGCATTTTTCTTTAAGGTAGTACAACATTACACGTGCAGTAGAGCCCACCAGGATGCTTTCAGGTTACTGCATGACAAAAGGGATTAACTGCCTTTGAAACTGCCTTATTTACTGCAGTATTTTGTTGCATCCTGGCAGGTTCCACTGTACATCGCCAAAGCAAGGGCATCTGTTTTGAAAACTTCTGCATTTAAGGGCTTAACTAGAGTTTTTTTTTTTTTTTTTTTAATCTGTGTTAAGCTTGTAATTGGATAATTGGCGGCTATCCCAAACAGTAGCCAGAGCAGACGGTATGGAGACTGGGGTGAGTTACATGCAAACGTAAGTCTTCTGCATAAGCAGATAATTGTAACTGCCTTGTACCGATAGGGACACCCATAAGAAGGGGATTGGTCATGAGTCTTTGCAATAAGGGTGCCAAATATACATTGAATAATAGGGATGGAGGGGACAACCCTGCCTCATTCCAGAAAATAGGGGAACATATGAGGATAAAACTCCATTATAATAAATCTTGGCTCTAGGACAAGAATACAAGAGCTGTATCCATTGCAGAAACGCTGGGGAAAGCTGAATTTCTCCAGTGTAGCAAAAGAAAGAGCCAATTAACCCTATCAAAGGCTTTCACTGCATCCAGAAGACCAGGACCACAGGGACCCAGGGTCCCTGGATGCGGAGGATATATGGGTCACTTCCGCAAATGATTGACAGAGGATCTTGTTGGCATAAAACCAGTTTGCTTCTGACAAATTAAACCTACCCAAACCTCATTAAAGAGGACAGGAAACTATTTCTAATATGCAGCTGTTTATAATGTTCCCATTTGTTGAAAAGATATCCATAAGCTTAAATGATCCATATGTAACTGTACCTGAATAAAAAGAAATGTGAAAAACTGTATTTTGCATTATATGTTTTTATGGGCAGCACTCTATTACAGTTCTTTTCACAGAACCACTGACCTGGCGTTTTAACTATATCACAGTTTGAGAACAGAATTCTAAGCATGGTTCTGATAGGACACTAGCTCATGTTTAGCTTTTTTATTCCCATTCAAATTTTTTTTTTTATGGTGCTTTGTCTTTTTTTCCCTGATCCCGGCCTCCTACCCTAGACGTGCAGGCACATGTGGAGGCATGCGCACGCCATGTATCAAGGTGCCCTCCGTGCGTGTCACCCCCACCACCTACACTAGCAGTCGGACCTCCACCTGGTGGCAACAGGACTACCGGGGGGCGGCGGCGACCACCTCCAGGAGAGGAGGGCTACCTTCCGGCTTGCTTAAGCATGCTCCAACCCCCCCGCCCTCGTGCTGGCACCTCGGATGACCTGAGTCTGTTCTCGGAACCCAGTGTCGCCAGCGTGAGCCCAAGGTAAGGCATCCAGTGCCTCTGCCCTCAGCGCCACTGGGCCAGTTTAGCATTCTGTACTCAAACCATGACATAGTAAAACTCCAAATTACTGGTTTCATGAAGGGAACTGTGCAGCATGTTGTCCATAAAAAGGAAACAATTGAAAACACAATTTTTCACATCAGTGTTTATTCAGGTACAGTTCAATATGGCTCATTTGAAGGTAAGTCTTCCATTTCTGTTAGTAGTAACATTACCAACAACGGCTAATTAGCACAGATTTCCTGCCCTCTTTAATGCACGTAGCCAACATTTTGCTAAAAGGATCCATCCTGGGCCCTTGCTCTTCAGCTTGTTCTTAAATGCCCTCCCACCTCCTGCTCCGAAAAGATCCTTCTGTATGCAGGCAGCGCAGTCATCTGTGCCTCTAGCCAAACCCATTGGACCTTCAGAGCTCCTCCAGTCTGCTTTCAGTCGGACTGAGTGTTGGTTCATAGAGCATAGGCTAGTATTGAACCTAAAAAAAAAAAAAAAAAAAAAAACTAAGACCCTCTTGTTTGCACACCACCAAAGTAAGTTAAAAAAATTCCCAGCTATCCATCAAATCCAGCTCACACTACACCCTGGAACAGGTCATGTCCTACAAGTACCTGGGTGTCATATTCGATATGGCTCTCACTTTCCATGAGCACATCAACACCCTCCCATCTGCTGCCAATACGTAGGTTGGTCTGCTGTATCGCCACAGAATCTGCCTCACCCCAGAAGCACTAAAACTAGCTCTCACATCCTCAGTCCTCTCCCTGATGGACTACGGCCTGCTAGTTTACTCCGCAGCTGATGCCACAGCCATCAGCAAACTAAAGGTAGTGATCAACAAAGCATGCAGGCTACTAACTGGGGCTGACCGGATGACCCATACCTGTATCATCTACTCACTTGCCCAGATCTTAAACTTTGAAGAGAGAGTACAATATCAGGCCTGCCTCATAGCCAAAAAATCACTACTTGGCCTGACCCACCAGGGCCTGTCGACTACCCTAGCAACCACCTCCCCATCTGTGAATACACGCAGCACAAGTAAAGCAGCAATAACCATCCCAAGGGTCAAAACGCCACTAGCACAGAGATCATTCCTGGTCATGGCCCCCACCTGCTTCAACGCACTCCCCTCTCAGGTCACCTGTCATACCAAGCTTGGCCCATTTAAGGTCACCCTGAAAGACCACCTTCTAACCTCACGCACATGCACCTGCCCACTGTAGACCCCCCCCCACACACACATACTCTTTCTCGATGCCATGCAGACTGATGGCATGGCTACTACAGCCAGGACCATTTCAGTGCTGGGCCCAGTGCCAAGTCCACAGGTGCACGACAGTGTCTCTTCTCAGACTGCAATTGTGGCACTGTAATGCAAATAACAGATACTTGTCTTTGTGTGTGTGTGTGTGTGTGTGTGTGTGTGTGTGTGTGTGTGTGTGTATTGTGTGTATATATATATATATATATATATATATATATATATAATATGTGTGTGTGTGTATATATATATATATATATATATATATATATATATATATATATATATATATATATATATATATATATATATATATATATATAAAATATATATATATAGAGAATATGTTTATGTAACACGCACTGTTGCACTGTAATTGTATGTCAAATGTATTGTCTCCGTGACATGGAGCCTTTGGAAATGAGTCTATGACTCAAAGGTTGTAATTCCGAAATAATAAATAATGTCTTAATATCATAATTCATTAATGAAATTGGGGATAATTCATTACTTTGTCAGAGGGCTTTCCAGGTTTAAGCAGCAATATAATCATTGCTTCCAGTAGTCTGTTGTCCGAGATATGTTTTCCTCTCTTCTAATGGTTCATAAACATGGGAATTGCACTTGGTCCGTATTTCTTCACAGTGTTCATCCCAGTCCCGAAGGCTCCAGGGAGGCATTCCTTGGTGCTCCATGCTTGGGCCTAATTGTTCTAAGTTAATGATCCTTCACTAGTGTGCTCTAACAATGCAGATCATCTTTCTGTTAATGATGTTGCCATTTACAGGCGCTCTGGAGACAGGCTATCACTGATCTCAGTGCTTTTATATGAGGGTGGGTGGACTGGTTTGAGGCGTAATCCAAACTCGCCCCGAACCAAAAGTTCTGAAACAAAACTTTTTACAAAAAAAAAAAAGTTGTGCTAGGTTTGCATGCAAACTGAATAATTAGCATACACTAGCATACAGTATCTGTTTCGCATCCTAAATCTAGGATATGGCATGTGCCTAAATAAAGTATGCCTGATATTTTATGACTGGCATGTGATCCCCATGGGTTAGGAATAGTGAAGACAGTAGTTATGTCAAAGGGGTCACAGATCACGAGTAAAAAATCAGGCATATCTTTATTAGGCCCCTGACATACTTGATTAATGCAGTGACTTGGGTTTGTGTGCTTAAACGGTGGAATGTGCTGCTGTCTCAAGCGAGTTACAGTTAAAGTTCTATAAGCAGAACGTTTGGTGTATAATAACGTCCCAGAATGAAGTGGTGCCAAGTTTCTTTTCTGAAGGGCATACATACAATGAGAGCATTCCTTTGTATCTGCCTATGGTGGAAATATTATAATACTCTCACTGTAGCACCGTGAAAAGCAAAAATATCAATATGTTTTGTGCAGTTTATTTTCACAGCCATTGCATAAATGCTGATTAGCAGTTACAAAAAAAAAACTTGAATATTTAAATGTTTTTATACAACCTTTTTCATGTTCTTTTCAAATTGTTTCTTCAAACCACAACCCAAACCTGTAAAGGTGCTGCAGTGATAATTATTTTCAAATTACCAGCACACTGTTTGAAATTAAAATCCGTGGTCAGCTGTTCTAAGTTTTGAAAACTATTTGTTGTTCTCTTGTACCAATTAGAAGATTTTCTCTCCCGACAGAACTTGTGATGTGGAACAGAACTCTGACTACACAGTAGGTTGACATAGCTACAGCAGTTCTGTTCTGTGTTATACTTCACCAGAGCTGCAACCCTGACTGACCAACATGTTCCTCTTTTAAAGCTGTAAACTACAAGTACACAACCTGAAAGGTCTGTTACCT
This sequence comes from Neoceratodus forsteri, assembly GCA_016271365.2. Taxonomy (NCBI): domain Eukaryota; kingdom Metazoa; phylum Chordata; order Ceratodontiformes; family Ceratodontidae; genus Neoceratodus; species Neoceratodus forsteri. The sequence continues at coordinate 1,027,059,063 of CM028133.1, read as the reverse complement.
TTTAAAACAGTAGTGCAATGTAAAAGAAAAATGCGCTTTTACGACAGTTTATTCCCTGTGCTCTGCTGAGCATTTACCTAGTACTCTTTCCCGCCGGCATTGTACTATCGCCCAGTAATTTGCTCAATTATCCTTAGTTTTTGATTACATTTCTGCCACTGGCCATGCTGAACTGGAACCCCCTCTGCTGCCAGCTGCACATGTTTATGACTGGCAGTAATACACAGGGACATCGGGAGTGCTCAGCACAGAGTCCCACTGCAGTAACCGAAAGGCATGATGCAATCTGAAGGGAAAGCGCAGCTGAAAATTAGGCAGCCACCATATTTATTGTGGCGCCACAACAATTGAAAACATTTTAAATACCTAAAAAAACTAAAGATCACTAGAAAAAAATATTTACAGTTATGGAAACCTCATCTATGGCTACATGCTAGCAACCAAAAAGAAGAATTTTGATAATCATTTCCTGATTATGTTGCACTGCTGCTTTAAATGTTGTCAACTTTTTGTATCTAAAACACTTTTTCTTTTCCCTTCTAGTTTCTGTGCCACATGTGAAGAATTTAACAAGAATTCCTTTGTTCTTGGTATATTTCACAGCCTATGGTTCTAAAGGACACCAGAAATGAAAAATCAGTAGTCATGGACTAAAATTCTAGAGTTCCAAAAGGCACCCTTTGGTGCATTCCACTACAGTGTTCATGGATGCAAGACAGTGGCTCCTGCATCCCAAAGTACTGTCAGTCCATCTTGGGGACACACTGCCCCCATCCTTCACGTCTTCAACCTCTCAATCTCCACCGCCACTGTCCCCTCCTGTTGGAAATCAGCCCCTCTTTAAATCCAGTGATCCCTCTGATCTGAACAACTATAGGCCTGTTTCCATCCTCCCAGTACTGTCCAAAATACTCGAAAAACTCCTGCATAGCCAGCTAAAAGAACACAACGAAAATCACTCACTCCTTAACTCTGCCCAATCAGGATTTAGATAAAACCATAGTACCATCTCAACCCTAGCTAAACTTACCAATGACTGGTTCACCGCCTGCGACAGTTAAGCAAGTAACAGGTGCAGTGTTCCTTGACTTGAGTAAAGCATTCAGCACCGTTGACCACAATCTCACTCTGCTTGGCCTTTCAAACCTAGGTGCTGCCACCACTACAGTCCAGTGGTTGTCCAGCTACCTTACAGGGTGAGTTCAGTCTTTAACCGAACCCCCTCCCTAACACTAGAGGCATCACCCAAGGGTCCATACTAGGCCCTATCCTTTTTTCCATCTATATTAACACCCTGGACTCCAATATCGGAAAATCTAAATGTAACTCCTAGGTGGCGTTATCCCAAGGGCTACTACCCCTGCCTGCTTGACTAGTAGCAGGTTAAGGGGCCTGAGTTCTGAAACGGGTGCCTCCACCCGGTGATCGGGGTTGGTAGTGGTCAAGCTAACCTGGGCTCAGCCCTCTGCGACATTGTAACCCCCCCCTTTCCCCTCTAGTGGCCTGAACACTGTACAGTAATCACTTTCACAATAGCCCGGTACACCACACAAGTACCCACACTGTTTGCACTTACCACCAGGGCTGGTTCCTCTGGCTCAGCCCTGGGGACCCCCTGTAAAACAAGGTTATGTACAGCAAATAGTAACAGTACAGTACTTTGAGCACAAACTGGAACCGCAGTCAGATTACATGCAGAAAAAGTTAGATCTGATTTATTCAGGGGACTTGAACAAGGGAGGGGCAAAATCAGGTTAATTAGCTTAAAGGTTATATCAGTCAAGCAGTTGTGCATGCGCTTTGAGTCCCCCCACACAGTCCACCTCTGGGTACCCAGGTGGAGAAGAGATGGGCTGGGGTTGCAGCTGGTTGGGGCCCAGTGATTGAAAACACAACATGCGCAGTACACAATATTTGTAATCCGGAGCCAGAGGGCTCTGTTTGTAAAGGAAATGAAACGAGAAGACAATCAGATGACACACTCGGATTAAGCTGTTGTTGCAGGGAGCTACCCTGGTATTTACTCACGATACCCAAGACTGGACACAGGCTGGACAAAAATCGAGACTGCAGGTGGTTGATCTGGAATGCCAGGAGAAGCAGGGCCACATGAGTCACTTGGGCGTCGTTCCTGTTCAAGTGTGGAGCAGGTGCTGATCCCCAGGCAGGTCTCTCGTCGATGGCTTCTCTGTGCAGTGGGTAGTCTGGCTGGGCCAGACTGGCAAGGCCCAGACCGCATGAAGACAAATTTGGATGCAGTCCGTTTTGGGCTGGATACAGCTTCCAGTAAGCAGAACACAGTTCACACAGTGGGGACTAACTCACGACCCACTAGCAGCTCATAGCACATTTACATGTAAGAGAATTCTACTGTACCAGGCAAAGTGCTCCCTGGTCACAATTGCAAAGTCTCTGCATACACCGGGAGCTTAGGGGTAGCTGGAACTCCTGACAGGCCGATCGCATTCAGCAAAATCTTCGGTCTTCTTCAGGTTGAGCCTGGCCCACTTTAGTAGCTTACTTTAGTCACACAAACTTGGATTTAGTCCAAAATAATTCTCTTCTCTCCCTCTCAGGAGCAGCACACCGACATGCAGGCCAAAATCTTAGCCTTTTCAGAGTTCTCCCATGCAAATCCACTCAGGATTGCTGCTCAGAATCACTTCAGCTCCTTCTTGTTCAGCTTCCAGCTTAGATCTAACTGAAAACTGCAAGCAGCCCGGGACTTCCCCAAGATCCAAAAGATTTGATTGGCTGATTGGGCTGTAAGTCAAAGCAATAGCTCCCCCTTCAGTTGCAAAAAAGGCGCAAAAAAGCTCCAAACTACAGTTCCTACAGATTTTGAATTCAGACAGCTCCTGTAGTTTGGCTATGTTTTAGGTCCCACCAATACTGTTTGGTCCAATTTGCAGTCCAGGACCAAGACAGTGGAGACAAACAAAACAGTCCTTGCTACAAAGGAAGCAGGTTAGACAAACTACATTATCATTATCACTCTAAATGATTTTCAGTAAATAGTTACATCTTTCAACAGAGCTCCCTCTCGGATTACTTAAGCTGCAATCAGGCAGCTCTTAAAGAGACAGTACACAGAGGCTATACAGGCTCTGGTAATCACATTTTAAACTGCTAAAATGAAGGACACCAGCTTGGCAGTGAGCATTTAGGCAAGCTCAAGGAAGACTTTTTGGGAAACCCCATTTGTAGGGGGGTTACATAAACTGCATTTCTTCATAGACGACACAGTACTATACTCTTCCAAGCCGACATTAGTCAAAGTCTGCGATGAGCTACAATCTTTATTTTATTTTATTCTAGTCTTTTCGTAACCAGGTAAGGCCCAATAGGCACAAGTGCCTGTTTCCAAGGGTGACCTGGGAGCACTGGGCAATTAAGTGACTTGCTCAGAGTTGCACGGTATGCAAGTGGAGGTTGTGAGACTCAAACCAAGGTCTGGTCTGCTGGATGTACCAAGCTCATTCACAGTTCATTACTCTAACCTCTAGGCTATACTGCCAGCCCAAATCAGACTTCCTGCAGCTCAAATGTAACTATCAACTCCAAGCTGCTGCTTAACACGAAAAAAATGAAGGTAATGTTCTTCAGTCATAACAACTCCCCTCAGTTGGGACCAAGACTGGTACTATATCTATTGTGACATCCCTAGGGGAGACACTCGAAGTGGTTGACAAGTTTAAATACCTAGGCATATGGCTTGATAGTAAACTGTCTTTCAGTGCTCCTGTCGATAACCTCACCGCCAGGCTCAAAGCCAGACTAGGATTCTTTTCCAGAAATGGAGTGCTCTTCCCACTCGAGGTCAGACTTCAACTTGTCCAGGCCACGTTCATCCCGCTTATAGACTATGGCGATATACAACTGCACCTCAGCAAGCAACCTTCACAAGCTCAGTGTTCTATTCCACCATGCCCTGCGTTTCATTACCAAGACACCTTCTAGGACCCACCACTGTGATCTGTATTTTCCTTTTTTTTTTTTTTTTTTTTGTTTTTGTTATACATTTTTATACCATTTCCTCGGCTGGGGGGGGGGTTTACCTATGGTTCCCCTCCCATCCTCAAGCTATCACCTTGGACGTAGCCCCCAGCTGCAGCCAGAGCTGTGGAACCCCTATGTTCTGCCCTCCTGGCTACATCGCTGCAGGTACTTACCCCTCTCGCAGTGGAAGACCAGAGGGCAGACACACCAGGAGCTGCTTGGATGTGACCGTCGCGAGTGACTCACCAGATCCTGCCATCCCTGGTACACGTGGGTAGTAGTATGTTTTTGTTTTTGTTTTTCCTGGTTTCACCCCGAGCGCAGCCTACAGTGATTCAAGGACTCTCTGGGCATGTGTCCGCGACAGGCACGTCCGTCGTCGACCTGCATCAACCCTTGATGGACCGTGTCTGCTTCCCTCCCACCCACCCTGGAGGAGGAGGAGGAAGGAGGAGAGCGGTCCCTGGGACTCTCAATCCTCCTCCTACCCAGCAGACCCCCAGCACCCGGTGTGAGGTGTGACGTCCAGCACTTCAACCCTCAGTGCCACCGGGCCGGCCGTGTGATCTGTATTTTCTAGTTGGCTGGACATCCTTGACCACCAGAAGGTTGCTGCACTTTGGCACATGGATGCTGAAAATACTCCTTAACAAACTCCCGGACAATATCTTCTCTCTCATCCATATTTCACACAGTACCGACTCACTAAGGAAATCGGTCTTCATTGTCCTGGATGTCCCCATAACTCGTACCTCGCTCAGCAAGGGCGCTATTTCGTATGCCCTCCCCACAGCTTGGAACAGCTTCCAGGCGGTGATCAAGCTCACAAGTCTTGTCACGATTAACTTCTCCAAAACCTTGGCCTCAGAACATTTTATGGTAGTATGTAACTGCCAAAGGGTTTAGCACTCTTTGACACCAGCCTGCCCCCTCAACTCTCTTCTGATACTCACGTACTACCCACCCCTTGCCTACCCCTTTCTACTCCCCTTCACCTTCCCCTTCTTCTCCTCCCCCGCCCCTCCTCACTTTTTCCTCCTCCCTCCCCATCTGCCCTCACCTCTCCGACTCCCCTCACCCTCATTCTCCCCTGGTTACTCTAGCACTTAGCCCCTTTGCTCCTTCATTACCTCCCTCGTTCTTTATTTTTCCTCTTCCCTGCTCCCTGCTATCCTTCCCTCCCTGCCTTCCTTTTCCTCCCATTTTCTTAGTTTATGTGACTTTCCTTCTCTCCCCTACCTTTTCCTTTCTTGAGGTGTCACTGCTCTCCACCCCACTACCTCCCTCCTCCCCTCTCTCTCTCTCTCTCTCTCTCACCCACTCCATCTTCCCAGGCCGCCAACAGGCCCTATTAGCCATCTTATTTCTGCTTCTTTTGTCTCACTGTCCTCTCCATTTTCTCCCTTCCCGCTTTGCTTACTGCCATTGTGTCAGTTTACAATTACTGCAATATTTCACCGTTACTTGGGTCTCTTTTCCCTATCTTTTTTCTCCTTTCCTGCTCTGCATACGGTTAAATTAACATACTCAATACCTACAATATATTACTGAGCACTTCTCTACTGCACTGTATGATTGTCTCATGCCTTTTATGTAATTTAATTCCCTGTTGTACTGTATGCCTTCACTGTAATTTGCTGTACTTCTGCATTATGTAAACGTTCCCCGCTTCTCCAATGTAAAATTCTATTACTGCTTGTGTGTAATGATACGATATGACCCTACTTGTATTGTCTATGTATGTGCCTCCCTTTATGTAAACAAGATCGCCTTGTGAATGAGACTGCTCAATAGAGCTTTTCCTGCAATAAACTTGAATTGAATTGAAACGAAACACAAGGCACTGGCAAACCATGAATCCCTGACTAACTGCTGTGCATAAAGGACATCCATAGAGGAGGGGGGTGGACTTGCACATTAAGCCAGTGCTGCTCTGACACCTAATTGTTCTTATTGTGCCACCTCACTGAAACTGTATCCTAATATTTAAGTTTGTTTCATCTGTACGTTCTGTATTGCAAATGTATTTTCCCAGCTGCTTTATAACCATGTACCACACTTAGTCTTTGCTTATCTAGGAAAGAGTATTTCTTGAAAAACGTGTCTTGGACAAGTGTACTTACCTGGTTAACTGAATAAATAAAATAAAAAAAGTTTGAAGAACTGCTGTAACACTCCTGACACTGAAAACTGTGCACTTAAGGGCAAGTTAAACTCGTCTGGTACTGATCTGCAAAATCTCGCGCGTCTCTCGTGCTTCCTCCTTGAGGGTGCGGCGCTCAGGTGGTGCTGACCAGCAAGCTATATGTACACTACTTTGCTGCCTTTTTTGTGATTCAGCTGATGTATATATGTCCTTGAGTGCACCATTTTCTGTGTGTAAAGCACGCGGAAACCACATGCTTATTTCTCTTTCTCTCTACCTGACTTGTAGCTCAGTGACCTTTCCTTAATGTTTCTTTGTAGGCCTAATGGCTACTGAAATCTCTTTATGGATTGTGAAGTGCTGCAGGATACAGTGGCCTGGATATTCAGAGCAGTTGTGCATGGCGCAACTGAGTTGCACCTGCACAAGTACAGAAATGCTTCGAGGAGCGATATTCAGCGGTAGCCTCGGCACAGCGCAAAACCCATTGTGCCAATGCGCAACTATAATATATGCAGGGCAAGTGCAGGGGGCGTTCCCGTGAATATACAGCACAACGGTATATTCGACCGCAAAGTCATGGCACAAGTGTGGAGCAACTCGAAGATGCGCCGACCAGACTTGTTTCTATGAAAACAGGGCGCAAAGACACAGACAGCAGTTGCACCAAGAGTGAGTGAGTGAGTGGAGTGAGTGAGTGAGTGAGTGAGTGAGTGAGAGAGAGAGAGAGAGAGAGAGAGAGAGACAGACACAAGAACAGATACAGAGGGAGAAAGACAGAGAGGTGGCATGGGAGAGAGGGGCAGAAAGAGACACACACACACACACACACACACACACACACAGGAAAAACAGTGTACCAGTGCACGCAGACAGCAGTGAACCACCCAGGGGACACTGGACTGCAGGAGAGATGGAAGTGTTGCGCTTCCTGATGGAGGCGGTAATGAGGGATGTGAGGAGACAGGAGGAACAGCAACGTGGCCAACGAAGGGCATGTCAGCGGTATGCCCGACACAGGTGGTACCGTGCCCGCATCACCTTTGAGAACTATAGTGATACCGAGATCGTGGGCTGGTACCAACTGAACAGGGCCATTCATGAAGCAGCTCTGCGAGCTGTGCAGTGAGGAGATGCAGGCACCCACCAGACGGAGCCACGCCATGTCCGTGGAGACCAAGGTGACCACCATGTGCCTGCTCACCACGGGCACCTTCCAACGATCAAAAGGGGACACCACGGGCATCACCCAGTCGGCCACGTCCCTCCTCCTCACACTGTTCCTCAATGCTGTGCTGCCATGTGCTTCGGAATTCATCCGTTTCCCCAGCACACAGGCGGAGTGTACAGCAATCATGCAGGACTTCCACAGGGTGGCATGCATGCCTGGCGTGATTGGGGCCATTGACTGCACCCACGTGGGCATCCGCATGCCAGCTGGCCCTGATGTAATGGCATATATCAATAGGAAGGGGAGCCCGCGCATCAAATGCCAGGTGGTGTGCGATGCCACGGGATGTATCATCGGTGTCTGCGCCATACACTCTGAAAATGCACATAACTTGTTCATCTGGCACAGCTCTGCACCGTGCCACAGGTTTGAATGTGGGAACATCCCCACGGGCCACCTAGTGGGTGAGTATTTTTGTTTTGTTTAGTTAGTTTTTGTTGACCGGGTAAGTGCACTAGACAAATCCTGCCTATTTTCAGGCACAACCCGGAGTATGGGGATACAGATGAATGCCAACTGACCTTGAACCAGATTAAGCTGTTGGTGGTATTTTTAGTGAATGAGGGAAATTTGGCCAGGACACCAGGGAAATTCCCCTACTCTTTTTGATAAGTGCCATGGGATCTTTAACATCCACCTGAACTACCACCAATCCAGGCAGATGGGACCTCGGTTTAACATCTCATCGGAAAGACGGCACCTCAGAAGAGCAGCACCCCTCTCATGCTGCACTACAGTGTCAGTACTGGGATATTAACCCTCATGCCAGATGTGGGAACTAAACTCACAGCCCTCTGATCTCCCGGCCTCAGAAGTGAGTGTGCTACTTACTGAGTCACTGACACTGCCTCAGCATGGGTAAGGTGTGATGGGCATAGCAGACCTGGGGGTGGGCAGGGTGTGCATGGTGGCGTGGGTGCCAGGGACAGGCAAAGGGCGCAGCACAGAATAGCATAGGGCTAACCATGTCATTCTCCACACAGGTGACAGTTCATTCCCACTGAGGCCCTGGCTGCTCACCCTCTACTGATGACTGTCATCCCCGGCAGAGGAACGGTACAATGAGGCACATGCCAGCACACGCAACATCATATAGCACATCTTTGGCATGCTGAAGGCATGATTCTGTTGCCTAGACAGGTCAGGCAGTGCCCTACAGTACAGCCCCTCTAAAGCCTGTGTCCTATTCCTGGCCTGCTGCATACTGCACAACATGGCCATTGACCATGGGATAGTTGTCGAGGCAGATGAGGGCAACAGTAGTGGGGACGATGGGGACAATGGGTCGGAGGGTGGTGGACAGCCACCCCTTGGTGGAGGAACCCCCCGACTCCAGCAGCAGGCACGACGCCACCATGACACAGTTGCACAGGAACACTTAGGTGAACGCAGGTAGGTGGTGCAGTACACGTGCATGGGCCACACAGACAAGTACAGCACACATATAGGGACGTGCATGGTGAGGGGCGTGCACACACACAGGTGCAATGCAGGGGCGTCAGTGGCACACAGCCACACACAGCAACACACACACACCCAGGCATTGGCATGTGGCGTGGATCAGATGCATGGCACCGGTGCACAGGCGCAACCGGTGCTAGGCTGCCTCATCACACCCGTGCCACACGGGTCCAGCGGCTGGGCGTGCACACACAGGCAGCACTGCGACATAAACACAGGCACACCATCATTGGTATGAAGCACACACATACAGCCATGTCTTGCTGGAGCATCAGCTGCAGACTGCGGTCAAGGCGGCTCGCATGGTACCATGGCCACCACAGCCACAGGGCGGCCGTGCTGGGGCCAGTCGGCAGCCACAGGCTGCGCATCAGCAGGGGGTGTCAACAGCCCCCAGGGGTGAAGCTGCCCAGGGACTGCAACCGTGTCCTTGCGGGTAGTGCAGGCACCCAAACAGGCCGACCTCCGGGCATGCCTGGGATACCTACATCCGAGCCCAGCATCGACTGTGATGGGGTCGCTCAACGCTGGGTCCGTGGGGTGGACAGCACACTGCGGGGGTCTCCTGTGCATGGCCACACCCTGTGGCAGCCAGCAACATAAAGCCATCTGCAGTTGCACTGGCAGTGCGGTCCAAGGACGCAGTCGTGGCCTTCTGCATGCATTGCATCCCCTCCAGGATCTGCGCAGTGCCCCCGTCCTGCTGCTCAGCTAACTGGCGCATCTCTGCAGGCAGTGCATGCACCCCAGTGGCAAGCAGCACCTGTTACTGAACAGACACCCGCAGCAGCCAGGTGTACTCAGCAAGACGGTCCACATCCTGGGGCTCCCAGGCGGGACCCCTTCCCCCCTGTGGTGGATGCTGCACAGTGGGGTCTGCAGGGGGAATGAGTACGGCAGGCGCAATGGTGACGGACCCTGTGTCCGGCTGTCCGGTGGCACCCACAGTCTGCTGCCATCGCCTGTCCGGCCACTGTACAGTGCCCTGCGCCTGCACGGCCGCACCACCACCATCACAGGGCACATCCATTGGAACGCACACCGCTACACCCGCAGTGGTGGCAGGCAGCTGTGCCACCACTGGCATTGCACTAGGTGTAGTAACTGGCTATGCTGCCAGCAGGGGTGACACACCCACAATGTCACCCATGCTGTCCAGGAGGTGTGTGAAGTCGTCATCTGAGTCAGACCCCACCCTGATCTGTGTCTCTGCATACAGGACACCAAGGTTGGCATCCTGCAGGATCACATCCAGGGCCTTGTCTGACCCTAGACCAAGAACACACATAGGCACCATGGTGCTGATCTGCAGCCTGCCTGGCCTCTGGATTCTGCTGGATGTTAATGGTTCGTCCTCTGGGGCTGTACTGCTGCCCCATCCTCTGCACGGAGGTGTACTGGTGCTGCAGGAGAAGGATGGCATGTCAGTGATGCAGTGCCCACATGTGCCCCCCCCCCGTACACTGCTGCCGCATGTGTCCTGCAGCATGGCATGTGCGTGGGAGTGGACACGTGCACATGCCATGCAGGACGGCTGCATGCATGACAGCACGCCCATGTACACACCCTCCGGGCCACCAGCTGTGCACGGCTGACATACATACCATACAGTGATGGGCTGCCACCCATCTGGAAGCCTCCTCCAGGCACACCCTCCACTGAGGGGCGGCAGATGGTGGCTGCCACCAGCTCCTCCATTGGCATCAGTGGGGGTGCATCCTCTGGCCCTCTCCAGTGGCATTACAGGATGCCCTGATGGCTGCCACCTTCTCCTTTATGCACCACCTGTCGGTACCAACCTTCTTGCGGTACTCCTCTGCTGACCGCTGGTGGCTGCCATGCTGGTTGACATAGGTCACCACCTCCTCCCATCCAACAGCCCTGTCCTGTGGCATGCCCGTGGCACCACTCAACAGGGTCTCCCTGTCGAGGTAGGCCTCGAACAGGGCATCCACCTCTCCCTTTGTGAAGTTGGGCCTGCGCTTCCATGCAGGCCTCCGCTTCTTGCCCTTTTCCTGTGCCGACGTGTTGCCTCCTGTGAACATGGACATCACCGTATGTCAGTGGCAGCATCTCCATGGTCTGTCCCACCTTGCAGTGCTATCTGCTTCCAGTGTGCTGCTGCGGCATCCACCACTTACCTGTTATGATTGCAATACCGGTACATGGCTTGTGCTGTTCCGTGGCGCTTATGAGGTGCAACACATGCAAATGAGGTTGTTCGCAACAGTAATGATATGCTTATGCACCCCACTGCGCCACACATTGACTGATGAGCTCATTTGCATGTGGCATCTCAATATCGAGAAATTGCACCATGCACAATGGTATTGTGCCGGAGCAAGCGGTGGTGCAATGTCGACGCTTGCACGGTGTGCGGGCCTGCAGTGCGGTGTGCGCTTGCATGTCATGGTGTCAGTTAGCAAGACGCAGACTAGTGCGAGTACTGGTGCTGGCGCAAGCTGCATATGGCCAGCCGCACATGGTCGCGTATGATGGCATGTTCCCTGTCATGCACATGTGCACATAGCACTGGCCGCTGACCTCTGACACCTGGGTCGCCTCCATGATCCCACCAGGCCATGTCTACTGCGCGTGTCCAGCACTGCGTGATGGCCAGGCACTGCGCTTTCTCCTATGCATCGCACATCTGGCACCTGTGGCGGCCACATGCACCCGTACCCGCCATTTCACCACCAAACTGAGAGAGAGCCATGGTGCAGAGTCGGAGACGCCATGCATATAATTGAACTGACATGGAGGTGGTCAACCTGGTCACCTGTGTGGAGCCCTACAACCCACAGCTGTTTGGCTAGGGGTCCTTGTAGCAGGCCAGGGGTAGTGTGTGGCAGGACATATTTGTCAGCCTGGAGAGGAGGACGGGGGTTCCCAGGACGGCTGAGCAGTGTAGGCATCAGTACGGTGATCTGATGCGTAGGGACCCTGACCGGCTTCAGAGGCTTCAGGCACACGTCGGGCATGGTACAGTGCCACAGCCAAGTAAGTCATCCCATGTTGCATGTCTGCCCTGGTGCTGTACTGTGGTGTTGGCTTTGCTGCCTGGCATGCCCTGCGGTGGGGTACACTGTCATCATGTGCATCACTGAGTGGCATTGCCAGCTGCCACTTGCATTGCGATGCAGCCGTGCTGGCATGAGGGAAGTGTTGGGCAGGGGCATGTCCTGTGTGCAGAGGGCTGGGGGGAGCAGCTGCTGTGGTCGGGTACTGATGTGCACCTGTCTTCTTTACAATCCCAGGCTGGAGGACCGAAGGCGGGCCAGGGCTGCAGAGGTGCGTGACCAGGTGGTGCACCCTGATGGGGGAGGAGCTGCATCGCAGGGGGCAGGTAAGCACTGTCATGGTTCTTCTCGCTGTACATGGGGAGTGGGTGCGGGCATGGCCACCTGTGCCATGGCAGCTGTGTGTGTGGTGCACTGTGCGTGGTGCATGCCACTGTGGCACATCCATTGGACATGTGTGCTGGCTGTTGGGGTAGGTGTGTGCCCAGCTGCCACCGTTGTTGCTGCGGTGCTGCTGGTGCAGTGTGTCATGTGACTGTCACTGTGCAGCTGTGTGGCCATTGTGCGGTGGGGACCACCTCTGTGCAACATTGTGGTGCACCCGGTTGCTGGGTGGTGTTGGCCTGCCCCCCTGCGAGTATCCATTCCGGGCCATCCAGCGGTGTGTGGTCCCGCTGCCCATTGCGCACTGTGGATGGGCATGGTTCCTTGGGCCACTGCACTGATCACTTGTCCTGTCCCTTGCTATAGGTGTCTGGCGTCTGGCGCAAAGAGTGCCACGAAGAATGCTAAGCTGGCTCATGCAGCAGACATTGCGGGTGGTGTCCAGCACATTGGAGTTCATCGTTGCCATGCGGTGAATGATGGTGGCAGAGCGGAGGGAGCAATGGCTTGTTGGGGTGGCCAGATGGGGCCATCGCTAATGTTGCTGTTATTTTCCCGTTTCACCTGTTTCCCCTTCCCCTACAGTACCCCCTCCTGCTGTACAGTCCTTGTTCCCTTCCTACACTGTACCTACCCTTTCCCAGCCCCTGTTATATTTGTAAATGGTTCTTTCATATAAATATTTTCTGACATACGTGCCTGTGTCTGTGTCTGCTTTTGAGGTGGCGTGTGGAGCCATGCTGCAGTGGGCCAGTGTCTGTCCATGTTGTGTGCATGAGAGGGGGTGCATGTTGTGCTTCCGTGGTTCCCTGCTGTGTGCTTGGACTGTGGCAGTGTCTATCCCCTGGGTCGGTGGCAGTGCATTGGGGTGCCCATGGGGTGGCAGTCAGGGGTGTGTGCATGGTGATGGCACATGGCCATGGTCATTGTTCGAGTACTGTCCGCACACTGTGTTGGGGTCCTCTGCTTGGCGTTGAGCGGCCTGTCCCATGTGGTCTGCACCTGAAAACAGGCACTTGTGCCTAGTGGGCCTTACCCGGTTACCAAAAGACTTATATTAAAAAAAAAAAAAAATCTGCTATTTCTTAGTCAGCTTTAGTAATCGCTAATCAGTCATTTCTCCCCAGCGGTTGCAGCCACACTGGAAAAAACAGGGTATGCGAGTATTTCTCAATTGCACAACTGATTCTTCCTTTAATATTCCTTCAGTACCCACTGTGTATTAAAAGAATAAACATTTACCCTGCTGCACACACGCACCCAACATCTGCATCCTCCAGAGTGAAAAAAGTCATTGTGGGCACTCATCCAGTAACATGGACACTAGTGGTATGACAATTTGTTATTTCATGCTGATTCGTCCTTTAATAGCCGTACCCACTGTGTACTAAAAGAATTTTGCATTACCCTCCTGTATTGTACGGTCTCTGACCATTTACCCGATATCAGACATCCCCCTCCCCGAACTCCCATCCAGGAACAGCTCTTCCAGCCTACCAGCAGCATGCAGAGTAGGGGGACTTTTGTGAATACTGACACTGAAGATGGATGTGTGCTGCCAGGATACACTCCCCCGCTATCCACAAGGAAGCACCCTTTTACAGGTCACCTCCCACAATGAAAGACTGCCACAATCTTATGCTTATTTCACCTTTTACCTACTGGATTATGGCAAAACAAGAGGAAGGTTAACTTATTAAATGACCTTGCTTCCCTACTGTACGGTAAATGCCAGTACTGAAAGCTCCAAATGATCATTAATAATAATAATAATAATAATCATAATAGCAGTCAGACTAGTGTTTTATTTACATAGGCTGCCTTCCCCCGAAGCACATGGTACCTACGTAAATAAAACGGTAAAAAATAAATTTTTGATGCAATTCTTGGTACCCAATAAAGGTACTAAGCAGAGGAGGAACTACTTTTTATATCTATTTGGCATTTTAAACACAGCATTTTTTGCTGCATAATAGTACATATCATTTGTGCCATTTCATAAGCGCAGTAAAACTCTCAAGGATGTGTGCATTGTGCTATAACACTGCATACCCAGGGGCATAAAGCACTCCACCTGTGGCATCGTGTCTCATAACACCAGAGTGTGCATTGTAACAGCACAACGTGCACCCCATTGTGTCTTATTGTGTCTTACTGCGAGTGTGTGTGTGTGTGTGTGTGTGTGTGTGTGTGTGTGTGGTGGGAGCATTCTTCTACTGGAATACTGCAGAGTTTTGAATTCTTGTATTCCATGGTGAACAATCACACAATGTGTTGTGACATATGACTGACAGGTGAAAATCTGAGGAGGGACTATTTAAAAAAATTTTTTTTTCATCAGTATTTTTTCTTTCTTTCTTTTTTTTTTTTTTTTAATATTTTGTGTGACTTTTAAAACTTTTAGTGTTCATTTTTGCCTATGGACCCATGTTATAAGCACGGTAAGACACTTTGGGGCATTGGTTGTGCTGGTTTTGCCATAGTTCCAGAGGCTGAGTACCCCTGTACTGTAGCCTTGTGCCTTACTACGCCCCTGGGCATGTGGTAAAACCAGCACAACCAACACCCCATTGTGTCTTACTGCATACAAAACACAGTCCCTGACAAAGGCTATTATTCAGTTGTCCTGCAGATTGCCAGTGTAAACCACTGCCCTGATCTAGGGGCATAATTTAACTTATCATCGCAGGTGGTCCAAGGGGCATGAGAGGGAGGATTACCACAGTGCGTAACACTCTAAGCTAGTGCACCCGAAATAAAGATGGGGAAAATGCTATCCTACTTCTTGATGACTTCATCACAGTGTGCATTCTTGATCTCCCTTCCAAACCTGGATTCACCCCAAACCTCTGTCCACCAGACGCCGGACTTATAAACTGCAGTCTCCTGTCTCTTCCTAGCTCCTCAGTCCCCTTGATCCTGAAGCAGTATGGACACCTTCTGGAATTACAACTTATGAAATAAACTGGACACAAGGGGGATTTCCATTTCGTTCTTCCCCCTTCTAACTGAAATAATCACTACCATGTTTCTTCCCAACCAGCTTCTTTGGTTTAGCACCTGCACCCCCAAATGATTTCAGGAGTACAGGGGTCCCATCTTTCAACAAATAAATAAAGCAGCTCCATGGGGCTATATGAACTTTTTAACAATTCACTCAAACTGGACTTTTCGAGCAGCATAACTGGAATACAGGCAGTGCAAGTAGGGTATCTTCAACTCTACTCTGACTCCTTGGATGATTTACCCAAGGAACCTCCTACCTACAAGAACCCACAGGCTCCTGGCTCACTGGTACTTGTAAGCCAAACCTCTCTCTCTTTTTTTCCTATTCAGGGTTGCTCTTTTCTTCAATCTCTGTCTGGTCTGGCACTGGTCAGCTGCCCTGTCTCCGGCACGGAGAAGAAGCATGCTGCTCCCCCACCTGGCCTCTGGTCCTTAGCCCAAATCTCGAGGGGTACCAGGATTTTTTCCTCTCCAACCCAGGCCCTGTAACCCATTCTCTCTCCACCCACATGGAACCTGAACCTACCGGTGCACCCAGCCTCACGGCACCAGTCTCCACGGCCATGAAATTGCTCTCTCTTCTACAGGTGCCGTGGCCCTCAAACCCAGCCCTGCTCCAGTGGCTGAGCTACCTTGTTGGGCTGCCCTGCCACTGGAGAGTCCTGAGCCCTGTAACCTGCAGGCCCCCCGAGCAGCCCACTCCTCCACAGATGGTGCCCATTCTCCTCACTGAGCTCCTAGATAACCATTCAAGATTGATTCCAGCCTGTGGCCTACATCCTGCTAACATATCCTGGGCTTGAGATAAGCTCCCACCAGGGTGCCCCCACCCAAAGGCCTGGCCTAAGACCTGCGACCTGCCCGGCCCTTAAATGCCGGTGCCCCAGGGCCTGCCCCTCCACGCAGGTCCCTCTGTATGGGTGAAGGGCCCCCATAGTTCCCTCTACACTCAGGCCACCCTGCCACTCTGGGTACGAGGAAGAACCACTGCCACTGGCCTCACCCCTGTGGGAGCCCTGCCACAGTCCCCACAGCCCTGGAGGCCCAAGCCACTCTTTCACAGGATCACACAGGTTCCTGCCTATCCTGGCATTCTTCTAATACCTACACCTCCCTGTTCCCGATGACACAGGTACCTGGCTCTGGCTGACCATCCTTCCCTACAGAGCTCCCTTCCTGGCTCCTCGATGCCACATTGATGCAGAGGCTTTCCCTGTCTGCCACTTTTGGTGGGGGGGGGGGTCCCCCACAGACCCAACCTGGACTGTTGAGCTCCCTTCTTGCCTGCCTACACTGTTCTCCCAGCTGCCCCCCTCCGGCCTAGTGCCTAGGCTGGAAAAGGCCCCCAAACTTCCCGTGTCCAGCCTTGTATACCGTCCCTAACCTGCCCTCTGCTGCCGTCTTGTGGCATCCGGCAGGGATTAACCCCCCCCCCCCGAGCACTAATAAATTCCCTAGCTCTGGAGGGGGAGGGGTT
The DNA here is from genome assembly GCA_016271365.2 of Neoceratodus forsteri. Classification (NCBI taxonomy): domain Eukaryota; kingdom Metazoa; phylum Chordata; order Ceratodontiformes; family Ceratodontidae; genus Neoceratodus; species Neoceratodus forsteri. The sequence continues at coordinate 1,027,042,339 of CM028133.1, read as the reverse complement.
TCTAATGGGAGAATAAGCCCCCCCTGCAAGGAGGGCTTACACCAGTAACAGGGGTCAGCATGGTAAACATGAAAAAGAAAATGTTCATATCTGAAGGGACACAGAAAATATCATTATAATTAATTACTTATAATTCAATAAATATATGAAAATATTTATGTTGTTGCAGGATAGAATTGCTTGGTACAAGACCCATTTTCAGGGTCATTCTGCACAGATCAGTGTTACAATAGTACAAAACTTATAAAATAAAAGTCAAAATAAGGTAAACAGATACACAACACAAAATCACATTTACGTCAAGAACGGTCACATTCAGAAGAAATGCATTTCAAAACAGTCATTTTAATTGAAAGTGAATAGGTAACTGATGCATCTGTGTAGGAAATTGATTCCAAGAGGATTTATATATTTACTTATTTGTTCACCAGGTGGGTGTACTGGTCATAGTGAGGGAGTCTACCAGAGATGGGGCAAATCTGGACCTTGTACTTACCAATAAGGACTGAATCACGGAGGTCAGGGTAGAAGATCACCTGGGGTTGAGCGACCACCGCACAGTAGTTTAATATTGGTATAGTGTTACAACTGAGCCACACAATGGCGAGAGCCATGGATTTCAAGAGGGCAAACTTTAATGGAATGGGAAAAGGTATCAAAAAAGCCCTGGGGGGGTGTAGGAGTAGTGGGCAAACATCAAAGGAGCCATTGCAGAGGCAACAAGTCAGTGCATTAGGCTGAACACTAAAGGTAAAATAAGGAACAAACGGTTCTCAAGGGAGGTGGCACAGAAAGGAAGAGAAAACAAACTCTAGCCAGAGCAGATATGGCTGTGGCGAGCTTCCAAATGACCAAAGTTCAATCAATCACTTTATTTAACTAGACATAAACACCATTGAGCAAGGTCATTTATAAGGTGGTCCTGAGCATTAATGCAATACAGTACACTTCATAAGATTACAATTACAGTGGATAGTGGTGCGCAAAAAAAAAACAAAAAAACATTGTGACGGTGCTGGTCAATATGGGCCTATACATACCGGTCAACATAATTAACATGCAAAGGTACATAATGATCAGCTTTACTGGAATGAGAAGAGACAACAATCCCATATAGTCTCCGCTAAGTAAGAGCTCATACCTAAATGATAAAAAATAAAGAGGTATTAAGGAATAGTAGAAATTAGAGTGAAAGAGTAGGCAGCCAAGAGGGAGGCCAGAATAGGTGAAAGGTAGAATAGGCAGAGGCCATCTCGGATTAAGGAACTAGGCTTGTAGGTCCTAGGTTTCTGTTGTTAGGAATGTGGGGTGGATGAGATACTTGCGTGGGATTTGAGAGTGGCACCCGGGGCTTAGGGGTCATAGGCATCTGAAACAGTTGCATGATTCCTTCAGATAATCCATTAATAGAGCTTTGAATGTGAAAATGCTTGGAAGTGAGGATAATTTTAATGAGTCTTGCATAGTTTTCCAAAGTGATGGAAGTGAGAAGTTGATTGCTGCCGAGCCAAGGGTAGTTTTCACTCTAGGAATCTGGAAGCAGATTATGGAGAAGTGTCTCAGGCCATAGGAACCTTTAGCCCATTTGAAGAGGTTCGAGATGTATGCAGGGAGGTTATCGGATAATGCTCTAAAAAAACAGAGGAGAGCATTCCTTTTTCTCCTAGTTGAGAGTGAGGTCCATCCCAAAACCTGGTATAGATGAGTGATGTGTACCACGGGGTAGATTTAGGATAAATCTTAAAGCCCGGTGGTAAAGGGTGTCCAGTTTGTTTAGTATCGTTGATGGGCAGTGACTGTAAAGGAAGTTGGCGTAGTCCAGTATAGGTAGGAATGTTGTTTGTACTAGTCTCATTCTGGCTTCTACCGTAAGTAAGTGTTTAATGCGATAGAATAAACCTAATCGCTGTCTTAGTTTCTCGAGGTTTCATTTAAGTGGCACAGAAAGTTGAGCTTGTTATCCAGCCAGAACCCTAGGTATTTAAAGGTATCAACTACTTCAAGGGGTTCATCTAAGAGTGTTCGGATCTGTGTGATATGTGGACATCCGGAAGTAGACTTTCGTGAGAGAATCATTGCTTTGAGGAGGAACTTATGTGTGATAAGGTTGCATTGGAGGGTGACTAAGTCTTTCTGTAAGTACTCATGGGCCAAATCCAAGGATGAATTTGTGGTATAGAGTACAGTATCTTCTGCAAATAAGTGCACATTGGCTGTGCCCAGCTGCGAGTCCAGATTATTGATGTATATTGCAAAGAGGATAGGGCCCAGGATGGAGCCTTGTGGGACTCCTTGTAACAAGGATTTTTGTGGGGACAGATTTCCTATGGCTTTGACTTGTTGTAACTTATTGGTTAGGTAGCTGGTGAACCATTTAATGGCAGAACTATCAAGTCCGATGTTACTCAGTGCAGTAAGCATGATGGTATGATCCACAGTATCGAAGGCCTTACTTAGATCAAGGAAGAGGGCAAATACTTGCTTCTTAGAGTCCAAGGCCATTTGCCAGTCTGTAGTTACTTTGGCAAGAGCTGATACTGTACTGTGTTTGGCTCTGAAGCCGGACTGAGCCGGGTTTAGCAACTTTTGTGAATCCATATGTTCTCTAAGTTGGATGTTGACAATTTTTCAAGTAATTTAGAGGACGGATAGTACAGAAATAGGCGGTAATTGTTCAGATCACTCAGATCCCCAGTCTTGAATAATGGTAGGATGTGGGCAGTTTTCTCTGAGACAGGTAGCTCACCTTGAATCAGAGAGGTGTTGAATAAGTGTGTAATGGGGGCGGTGAGATAGGTATGGCCAAGTTTTAGGAAGTAAGGTTCAATATTATCTGCACCTGCACTTTTTTTTTTTTGTATCCAGAAAAAGGAGGAGGTCCTCCACTTGCTTGAACGTAATTGTGAGGAAGCTGAAGTGGGTGGGATGTGGTTGGTTATGGTTGTGGTTATCAGTGAAGCCAACAGTGTAGTCTCTTGCCGGACTAAGTTTGCTGATAGGTGAGGTGTCAAAGGCAAGCCCTGCAGTGGCAAAGTGATCATTAAACTTCTGTAGTATATCAGCTTTGTCCGTATAGGTGGTACCATCGGACACAATTTTGTTTGGAAGGAGTGTTGCAGTGGACTGACTTTCGACTTCTTTGAGGATGTTCCAAAATTTGGCAGAGTTGTTTTTATTGTCTTCTAGTTCTTTTTGGAAGTACCTAGCTTTTTCTGACCTAATTAGCTTGGTGCAAGCATTCCTAGTGGTATGAAATGCTAACCAGTCGGCCTCCAGGTTGGATTTCTTCGCTTTGTTCCACCAGTAGTCCCTATCCCTAAGTGCTTTCTTCAGGATGGGAGAGAACCAGCCAGGAGTTTTATTTTTTGATTTGGTCAGTCTTAGTGGGGTGCGTTTGTCTATTAGCCCCAGTAAGAGGCTGTGAAAGATGTTAAATGCCTCGTTAAAGGTGGGGGCTAGATAGAAATCCTGCCAACGAATGTTGCTTAGATCTTTCAGGAAAGTGTACCGCAGAACATTTTCAGGCATCTTTTCAGTTTGAATTTGGAGCCGTTTTATTTGGGAAGGGCGTCTAGATGCAGGCAGTAGCACAATGGTCACTTATATCGTTGAAGAATACTCCAGTATCCGAGATATTGTGAAGTTGTTTACTAGCATAAGGTCCAGGAGGGTGCTGGGCTCAGGGCTTTTTCTGTTAGGTCTGGTTATAGCGATGCCATTTGTAACAGACCATTATCGCATAGATCCTTCAATTTCTTAGGTCCTGTCCACACTACACCACTTACAGTCTGTAACAGTTCCAAACCGTTACAGACCGGAACCGTTATAGTGTGTCCACACTGCCGGCAAACAGTCTCGATAACGGTTTGGAACCGTTACAGCCCATCCACATTTGTGGGTGCCCTGTAACATTACAGCTGCACCCTATCCCACAAAGTGGTTCGTGCTGCACTGGGGGAATACTGGAGCTACCGCTCGCGGCGTCCACACTCTCTGGCTGATAACGTTACATGGGCTGGCTTCGTTTCGTAACCGTTGTTCAAAACCGCCTCGCCGATGGTTTCAATAATGGTTCACGCCTTCTCTAATGTTACAGATGTAAATGCAAACCATTGCAGTAACGGTTTGAGCCCTCTGTAACATTACAGAGGCACAGTGTGGACAGGGCCTTAGAGCTGTCATCATTTCAATTTAGATTGAAATCCCCCATTAGAATACACTCAATATTAGCAGAGTCGAGAAGGTTTTGACGACGTGGCAGAAATGTCCAGCCACCAGATGGCGGTCGGTAGCATGCTGCCAAAAGGAGTGATTTCTCGCTGGAAAGTGATAGGTTTAGAGCCAGGCATTCAAATTCCTTAGTCTTTGAGGTACAGTCAAAGACTGTAAATTTGCTTTTGACATATATTGCAACCCCTCCCCCTCTAGTTGGTCTATCACAGAGGTAGATGATATGTCCAGGTAAGTTGATAGATTTGTCCTGGGTCGAGGGTGTGAGCCAGGATTCAGTTATCATGAAGACATCAGGAGATGCATGTAGAGCCCAGGTCTGTATAGAGTCAATCTTATTTAGCAAACTACAGACATTGATATGGAGAAAGCTAATCCCTTTAAATTGAGGGAGGTCCGCAGGGGCATCCAGAGAAATAGGTGGGCCTGGGTTTAATTCAACATTTCCCAAAGTTACACGTGTGTGTATAACATTTTGAACAACCGGATGTAACTCAGCCATTGTTTTTGGAGTTGTTTCACCAAATTTTCAGCATGGCCTTTATGGGACCACACCTCATGAAGAGTGCCACTGTCATTTCGTTCATTGTCCCGAAAGGTGATTTTTGCAGAGAAACCAAGCCAATCTGTGCCACAGGTGTGAAAACACATTTCAGGCAGGATGTGAAAAATGACAGCTGCACTATTAATAAGGAGGTGTACAAAAATGGCAATGTTGAAAATCTGGAGTTAAAATATTAAAAATTGGTGAAGTTAAGAGCCTACATAGAAACTGCGCAACGCATGCTCATAACAGTCATTTGGGGGAATTTTTTCACCAGATTTGCAGTATGGGCTTTCTGGGACCCCACCTCATGAAAAGTGTCACTGTTGTTTTGTTAATTGGTCCCTAAAGGTGATTCCATGCAGCAACCTCAAAATCGCCTTTCGGGACTGAGTATCGAAATGACAGTGACAGTGTTCATGAGTTGGAGTCCCAAGAACCCAATGTTGAAAATTTGGGGCCATAATTCCTAAAAATGGCTGATATATCAGCATAAGTTGAAACCCTCATTGACTGCCACTATACCACGCTTACCTTTGATTCTTCAGTTTGCAGTTCGGCTTTGAAGAGTGTAGACGTGTCCCCGTGCAGGGAAGATGACAATGCCAACCTCCAGAGGTAAGTATGGAGTAAGGGGGGGTGTGGTGAGGTGGGTGTTCAGTGGAAGGGTGGGGATGGGGAGGAAGGGCTGGGGCGACGACGAGGAACCGTTTTCTTCTTTACAGGTTAAAAAAAAAAAAAGACATTGGGGACAGTTGTCTTTATTTACAGGGAAAACAAAACATAAATTTGGGCACACTGGGGTGGGCTCCCAGTGTGCCACATGAGTTGGGGATGTACATGATGCTGACATGGGATTGGGCACCTTGATGCTGGCACGAGGACAGGGAATGGAGGGAGCAGGAAGGGCAGCAGCAGTGAAGGGAGTGGGAGGGTTTTATTTGCTGCCGGGGCTGGAACAGAATGGAGGTAGCAGGGAAGACAGCAGCAGTGGGAGGGAGCAGGAGGAGTGCCATCCGCAAGACAGCGGGAACGCAACTACACATTCGTGCATGCGTCGTTGCTGTGAATGGCATTCTGCCATTCCCAAGATGGCAGCACCAACAGAACTGTACATGCGCACATGTGCAATTCTTGTACCGGAATGCGGAAGTAACAGCTGAAATAGTGTGGCTGTTCCTCCATAGCGGCCGACTGTGGCAGAGTTCTCCCAACTCTGTTGGACTTTTGGAAGGATACTTTCAAAAGTCAAATGGAAGCATGCCACAATCGGCCATTTTCAGGGTACAGATCACAAAATGGCTGTAGGCTCTGCCCACAACCATAAAAAAGGGGGCTTTCAAAAAATACAAGGGTTACGGAAGAATGAGGATCAAGCAGTGTACCTAGATAAATGGAGGGAAGCAGGAAGAGTGGTGAGGAGAGCAAAGGCACAAATGGAGGTTAGATCAGCACAGTCGATTAGGGTAGGGGACAAGGCCTTCTATAGATATATTAGTGAAAAAGGAGGGTCAGGGTGGGATTGTAGGACTCGGAGGGAAGAAAGGGGTGAGAGTAGAAAGGGACATAGAGAAAGCATCAGTACTGAATGAATACTTCAGTTCAGTATTCACTAAAGAGGTGGAGGGTCAGGGTCCGAATCTGGGCATAGAAAGCACAGAACGGAAGGCGGTAAATACCAGTCCATTTATGGAAAAGAGAGTACTGAAGGAGCTCACAAAATTGAGGGTGGACAAAATAATAGGACCAGATGGTATACACCCTAGGATACTAAAGGAACTACGGATGGTGCTAGTAGCACCACTTGCAGCCCGGTTTAGTGAGGCGCTCAATACAGGAATGGTCTTGGAGGACTGAAGGAGGGTAAATGTGATTCTCTGCCACCAGAGTGGATGCATGCCGGCTTGGTGGCGCTGAGAGCTGAGGTATCTACCTTACTTCACGCCACACCGGTGACCTGGGGTCGGCCGGGAAGGAGAGGACTGAATGTCCATAAGACTGCTTTCCTTTCCTGGGGAGGGTGGACTGTGGGCTCCATGGCTGTAGCAGCTCCCGGTGGAGACTGGGTGAATAACAGCCAAGGGGAGACACAGAAGGGGGTGGAGGCGATGGACGTCCTGCGGCGGGTGCGGGTGCATGCCCGTTGCGTGCTGGATGCCATTGTACGTCCACACCTCCAGGGACCAAGGAAAAACCTGGCACCCTGGAAAGGCGATGATGGGCCCAACATTCCGCCCCCAGCCCATTGCCAGTCTCAGCCCAGTCAGTCATAGAGCACCAATGTAAAGAAGTTGGTGGCCTCACCTCGGGGGTAGAAGTGGGGGTTGGCAGAACACAGTATGGGAGGGTTCTCCGGAGGTGAGGTGTGACCAGGAGGGTCTCGGGTTGGGCGGGAGAAAGCGGCTGTGAAGCCATGTCTGAGGGAGTCCTAAGGGGCCAGCAATCAGAGGGAAAAAGAGTTTGGGGGGGGGAGGCTGGATGCAGGGAGGAAGCGGGAAACTATAGGCCAGTCAGCCTCACCTCAGTAGTGGGAAAAATAATGGAGTCATTGCTTGAGGAGAGGTTGGTGGAGAACTTAGAATCCAACGGAGCACAGGATCCGAGATGGCATGGATTAATGGCAGGAAGGTCTTCTCAAACGAATCTGATGAGACTTTTGACTGGGTGATGAAGGAGGTGGACCAGGAGGAGGCGGGGGTGGATATCACCTGCCTCCACTTCAGTAAAGCCTTCAACATCGTTCCATGCAGAAGACTGGTTAACAAGTTGGGTAGACTCAGGGTGGGCCACAAAGTAGAGAACTGGGTTCGAAACTGGCTGAGGGACAGAAAGCAGAGTGTGGTGGTAATGGAATCCAATCCGAGGAAGGAGGGGTGACCAGTGGGATACCTAAAGGTTCAGTTCTGTTTAATGTCTTCATAAGGGACATTGCTGAGAAACTGGAGGGGAAGGTTTGCCTATTTGCAGATGACACCAAGATCTGCAACACTATGGACACTCCAGAAGGGGTCAAGAAGATGAGACGAGACCTAGGAAAGCTGGAAGAATGGCCGAGGGTGTGGCGATTGAAATTAATGCAAAGAAATGCAAACTTATGCACCTGGGATATAGAAACCCCACAGAGAGCTACTGGATGAAAGGGGAGGTACTGTAGGTTACCAGAGAAGAGAGATTTAGGGATTATCATCTCAGATGACCTGAAGGTGGCCAAACTGTGCACCAAGGCAGTGGGAAGGGCCAGTGGCAAGTTAGGATGCATAGGAAGAGGGGTATGACAAGCAGAAGAAGGCAGGTGGTAATGCCACTATACAAAACACTGGTGAGGGCCTCATCTGGAGTACAGAGTACAGTTCTGGAAGCTACATCTTCACAAGCACATAGAGTGGAGGTGGTTCAGAGAAGGGCAACAAAGATGGTGCAGGGCTTGCACCAGAAAACATATGAAGAGAGATTAAAAGACCTCAATATGTATACGATGGAGGGGGGGGGACAGGGAGATATGACTGAAACCTTCAAGTATCTAAAGGGCATGAACAAAGTGCTAGTGGGGAGAAGTACAAGGACAAAGGGGCACGATATGAGATTAGAGGGGGACAGGCTAAAGGGAAATGTGAGAGTTTTTCTCACGGAATGGGTAGTGGATGCATGGAACATCCTGCCACAGGAGGTGGTGGGTGCCATCACAGTGGGGGGATTCAAACATGCATGTGTAACCCCAAGATGTCGCTATCCCGAGGGCTACTACCCCTGCCTGCTTGGCTAGTAGCAGGTTAAGGGGCCTGAGTTCTGAAATGGGTGCCTCCACCTGGAGGTCAGGGTTGGTAGCGGTCAAGCTAACCTTGGCACAGCCCTAGGGACACTGTAAACCCCCTTCCTTACTAGTGGCCGGAACAAAACACAATAATCACTTTCACAATACCCCTGATACACCACACAAGTACCCACACTGTTTGCACTTACCACCAGAGCTTTCCTCTGGCTCGACCCTGGGAACCCCCTGTAAAACAAGGTTATACACAGCAAATAATAGCAGTACAGTACTCTTGCACAAACTGGAACCACAGTCAGGGTAAATGCAAAAAAGAGTTGGATCTGATTTATTTAAGGGACTTAAACAAGGGAGGGGCGTAATCGGGTTAATTTGCTTAAAGGCTGTATCAAACAGTTATGCATGCACTTCAGGGTCCATAAACAGTCACACACTCTGAGTACCCAGATGGAGAACGGTGGGCTAGCCAGGAATGTTGCAGCTGGTTGGGGCCCTAAGATGGAAGAAAACAACATGCACCACACACACTAATTGTAATCCGGAGCGGGAGGGCTCAGTTCGTGAAAAGAAAACAAGACAATCTGATGACACACTTTTAGATTAGGCTGTTGTTGCAGGGACTACCCTGATAATTACTCACGATACCCAAGACTGGACACAGGCTAGATGAAAATTGAGACTGCAGGCGGTTGATCTGGAGTGCCAGGAGAAGCAGGGCCCACACGATTCACTGAGGCGTCATTCCTGTTCAAGCGTGGAGCAGGGGGCTGATCCCAGGCAGGTCTTTGTCGACAGGCTTTCTCTGGCAGCAGGTAGTCTGGCTGGGCCAGTGTGGCAAGGCCCAGGCCAAATAGAGACAAATTCGGATACAGTCCGTTTTGGGCTGGATACAGCTTCCAGCAAGCAGAACACAGTTCATACAGTGGGGAACCAAATCACAATCCATGAACAACTCGCAGCACATTTACATGTAAGAAAATTCTACTGTACCAGGCAAACCGCTCTCTGGTCACTATCGCAGAGTCTCTGGGGATTCAAAGTCAGCTGGAAATCCTGACAGGCTGATCGCATTCAGCAACATCTTCAGTTTTGAGCCTGGTAAAAATCAGTGGCTGACTCCGTTCTCACAAACTCGGATTTAGTCCGAAATGATTCTCTTTTCTCCCTCTCAGAGGCAGAAGACAGACATGCAGGCCACAACTCTGGCCTTTCCACAACTCTGGTCTTTCCACAGTTCTTCCTCGTGAAACTACTCAGATGGCTGCTTGACTGTCTCAAGCTGTTGCTTCTTCAGCTCCCAACTTAGATCTGACTCAACTGCCAGCAAGCCTGGGACTTTTCCCCAGAATCCAAAAGGTTTGGTTGGCTGATCTGTCTGTCAGTCACAACAAAGGCTCCCCCCTTCAGGTGCAGAAAGGCACCAAAAGCTCAAAACTACAGTTCCTACAGATTTTGACTCCAGACAGCTCCTGTAGTCCGGCTCCATTTTAGGCCCCACGAGTACTGATTGGTCCAATTCAGCAGTCCAGGACCAAGATAGTGGCGATAAACAAAACAGTCCCTGCTGCAAAGAAGGCAGGTTAGACAAACTACATTATCATTATTACGCTAAATGATTTTCAGCAGATAGTTACATCTTTCAACGGAGCTCCCTCTCAGATTACTTATGACTGCAATTCAGGCTGCTCTTAAAGAGACAGTGCACAGAGGCTATACAAGCACTCTCTGGCAATCACATTTAAACTGCTAAAACGCAGGACATCAGTCTGGCAGTGAGTATTTAGGCAAGCTCAAGGAAGACTTTTTGGGAACCCACATTTGTAGGGGGGGTTACACATGAGATAGGCATAAATGAATCCTAGAGGGGAGAAGGAAAGGATAAAGCCACTGATCAGGTAGGGTCAGTAGCTGCTGATGTAGGTAGGGAGTGTGTGCAGACTAGATGGGCCTCGTGGTCCTTATCTGCCATCAGTTACTATGTTACTGACCATTTTTTTCAGTCATGACCAGAGCCGTAAATATGTCAAAAACTTCACTTACAGTAGAGCTTGGCTAGCAGGTTACAAGACATCATAATTTACAGCCATAATGTGGCTCCGTTTACTGTTCAGCTAAGAACAGTATATTATCCTAAGTTTTTCTGCCTTTGTGTCCACTGATTGCTATTACTGTTACATGGCTGTAACTGTGCCCAAGTGTTGCCCGTGGCCACTCCTGCAAACGAGATGAAGACTCCCATAAGTTAGTAGCCTGGTGAACAATTCTGAAACAAAAACAAACAAAAAAGTCATCTGTGAACAGTGGGACCTGATTCTGTGACTGGAAGAGTATGGGTTAACCTTACCAAGCTTATGATAGGAAGTGCTGGGGGGAACCATTCTTTAGAAATATGTCACCAGTGGCCTTTTAGGCAGTACAAACCTTTCAAAGTCGATCCCTTTTCAGAACTCAAAAAAACAAAAGCAAACTTTTTGTGGTTATTCCTACTTGTCAGCGTTATCAAGAGGGGATCTTTTGTTCCAATCTTTGACCCTATGTATGTTTTGCTAGCCAAGGTGACGCAAGTTGTTGTGTGTTTTTTTTTTTGGCCACCACTCAACCTGGAGCCGATTTTACTATATATATAGTGTACTGCAAAGTACGTAGACACATCAGATCCATGTAGCACCTTAATCTGTATATAGTCAGTGGTTCTGCTGTGCAGGGTGCAAGCATGGGTAGTTCTGACAGTGTAAGTCACCATTTTCTGGGACAAGAGCTTTAGTGCTCAGCGCAATGCCTCTCCTTTTTTGTCTTCCCAACAGCCTCAAAGTTTTTCTCTCCGTCTCTCTCTCTCTCTCTCCCCCCAAGTTTTCTCTGTCTCTCTCTCTCTCTCTCTCACTGGTCTCCAGTGCAGTACTTCTGTGACATAACCCCCACCCCATCCCACGGCTGGGATTATTTTGGGACTCTGCACGCATTTTGTCGTGGCAGGTGGGGTTAGGTAGAGGCTGTTAGGCGAGCATTTTCCCTCATAACTAGAGATGGGTGAAGTTCACAGAACTTTGCAAAGATGCCCAACTTTGCAAAGTGATGCTATGCATCACATGATTATGTGTAGTGGCACTTTGCTGGTAAAGACTACGATAGTGGCAGTGTCAGTGGGGAGAGTGCCAGGAAAGTGCCACTATGCATGGTATTAGCCAGTGAAAACTACACAAAATGTTCCATGTACTTTTGTATAAAACAAATAACAAAAAAATTAAGCTTATAAGCCACCCGTACCCACTGTGTGTGTAACCCCTAGATGGTGCTATCCCAAGGGCTACTACCCCTACCTGCTTGGCTAGAAGCAGGTTGAGGCCTGAGTTCTGAAACGGGTGCCTCCACCCGGAGGTCAGGGTTGGTAGTAGTCAAGCTAACCTGGGCACAACCCTCCGGGACACAGTATTCCCCCTTTTTCCCCTCTAGTGGCCTGAACATTGTACAATAATCACTTTCACAATACCCCTGGTACACCACACAAGTACGCACACTGTTTGCACTTACCACCAGGGCTGGTTGCTCTGGCTCGATCCTGGGGACCCCCTGTAAAACAAGGTTATGCACAGCAAATAGCAACAGTACAGTACTTTGAGCACAAACTGGAACCACAGTCAGATTACATGCAGAAAAAGTTAGATCTGATTTATTCAGGGGACTTGAACAAGGAAGGGGCAAAATCAGGTTAATTAGCTTAAAGGTTATATCAATCAAGCAGTTATGCATGCATTTTGAGTCCCCCCACACAGTCACACCTCTGGGTACCCAGGTGGAGAAGAGATGGGCTAGCCAGGACTGTTGCCTGGGGTTGCAGCTGGTTGGGGCCCTGTGATGGAAAACACAACATGCACAGTACACAATATTTGTAATTCGGAGCCAGAGGGCTCAGTTCATAAAGGAAATGAAACAACAAGACAATCAGATGACACACTCAAATTAAGCTGTTGTTGCAGGGAGCTACCCTGGTATTTACTCATGATACCCAAGACTGGACACAGGCTGGACGAAAATCGAGACTGCAGGTGGTTGATCTGGAATGCCAGGAGAAGCAGGGCCCACACAAGTCGCAGAGGCATTGTTCCTGTTTGAGCGTGGAGCAGGGGGCTTATCCCCAGGCAGCTCGCTCATTGATGGCTTCTCTGTGCAGTGGGTAGTCTGGCTGGGCCAGTCTGGCAAGGCCCAGACCGCATGGAGACAAATTCGGACACAGTCCATTTTCGGCTGGATACAGCTTCCAGCAAGCAGAACACAGTTCACACAGTGGGGAACTAACTGACAACCCACTAGCAGCTCATAGCACATTTACATGTACGGGAATTCTACTGTACCAGGCAAAGCGCTCCCCGGTCACAATCACAAAGTCTCTGCACACACCAGGAGTGTAGGGGTAGCTGGAACTCCTGACAGGCCGATCGCATTCAGCAAAATCTTCAGTCTTCTTCAGGTTGAGCCTGGCCCACTTCAGTAGCTTACTTTAGTCACACAAACTTGAATTTAGTCCAAAATAATTCTCTTCTCTCCCTCTCAGGAGCAGCAGCAGACATGCAAGCCAAAAACTCAGCCCTTTCAGTTTTCCCATGCGAATCCACTCCGGATTGCTGCCCAAAATACACTTGAGCGCTTCTCATTTTACTTCCCAGCTAAGAACTAACTGAAAATTGCAAGCAGCCCGGGACTTCCCCAAGATCCAAAAGGTTTGGTTGGCTGATTTGACTGTCAATCAAAGCAAGAGCTACCCCTTCAGTTGCAAAAAAGGCGCAAAAAGTTCAAAACTACAATTCCTACAGATTTTGACTTCAGACAGCTCCTGTAGTCCGGCTACATTTTAGGTCCCACCAGAACTGATTGGTCCAATTTGCAGTCCAGGACCAAGATAGTGGAGACAAAACAAAACAGTCCTTGCTACAAAGAAAGCAGATTAGACAAACTACATTATCATTATCACTCTAAATGATTTTCAGCAAATAGTTGCATCTTTCAACAGAGCTCCCTCTTAGATTACTTAGGCTGCAGTCAGGCAACTCTTAAAGAGACAGTACACACAGGCTATACAGGCTCTGGTAATCACATTTAAACTGCTAAAACACAGGACACCAGCCTGACAGTGAGCAATTAGGTAAGCTCAAGGAAGACTTTTTGGGAACCCCCATTTGTAGGGGGTTACATGTGTACAGTGCTACTCACTACCCAGCCCATTTACAAATACAGTACATACCACCACCTCTCCACCCTCTAGCACCCACCTCCCTTCTCCCCTCTCCTGTATCAGTGATGTTTTTAAATAATGTATAATATATTCCTTCCACCACCCATGCTACATTAATAAAACACCCCACAACCAACTTCCCCACCTCATCTCAGTCTCCGAGGTGTGATATCTCCCACCCCACCAATCATCTAATACCCAGCTTCAACATATAAATAACAGTTCTTTAAGCCTGTGAAAACCCTGTACTGTACTGTGGAAGCAGTTTTTGTGCATTGTTTCGTACTGGTGTGCAGTGTATGTAACTAATTTCTGGGTATAGGAGCGCATGATGAAATATGTGTTTATGTACATTATTGTCTGCCATTTGTAATCTTGTATGTAACTACAGTAATTCTGGGTCACCCCTGAAAAAAATACATTTGTCTTTTTTTTTTTATTTATTAAGAGAATCGGAATTACAGACCTTTGAGTCAGAGACTGTTTTGCAAAGGCTCCACATCAGGGAGGTACAAAACAAGGATACAGAAAATGACAAACATACTGTATTTGGTACAAATAAGACAGAACAATATTATACAGAATAAAAACTATCCAAGGTCAAGTAAACATTATATAATTAGACAAACAAGAACACGGTAGAAATTAGGTAAATAGCGCCAGACAGAGCTGGGACCAGGAAAAAGTAGTAGGTATGGAGAGAACACTGGGGAGGGGAGGAGTGGGAGAGGAGGAAGTGAGAGGGAGGTGGGAGAGAGCAAGAAGTTGAATAGAGGTAAGCAGGGAGGAAAGGTAGAAGCAATCTCAGGAGCTGAAGGAAATATCTTCCTTAAGGAGAGTTTTGAAAGGGCCAAGTTTGGGTACAGCTGAGGTAGCAGCCGGTAGGGAGTTTAACCAAAGGGGAGCCCTATAATGGAAAGCTGCAATGGAACACTGTCTTAGCGTGTGGACCTACCTGGTTTTCAGAATTCAGATCAATAAATAACATTTTCCTGCGCTGGAGCTAGCATGCTCACTCATTAGTGCCCTGCAATAGAACAAATTAATGATGAGGTCCTCACCTATACCAAAACCTGACTCGCTGCTTGTCAGACAACATTTTTTGCCAAAGAGGTTTCTCTGTCCATAGTTGCCTCCGGTAAGCTATTTTGCCATGTCCCTGCCTCCCCCATACGGTAGCCACCTCTCGCAGACTGTCTTGCCCCATAGAATCCCCCTTGGTAGGGCCCAGAAGGGGAGGGCTGTCCTCCCCCATACAGTGTCTCTCATTCAGAACCAGGAGTCGGTGATCCAGGTGGTGAAGGGGGAATGGGGGTAGGCAGACAGAGCTTCATTAAGCCGGTGCCAGCCATTTTCAGTTTCCTCCTGTGTTCCCCCAGCTGCGGTGGCACATCAGTGTGTAGCTGTGGAGATGCATACATGCTACAGGACCATTGCCCCTCCCTTTCCACATTGCTTGTAATTCTGGTGCTGCCACCCTGCCTCCACCAGGTGGCAGCCAAGGACTGAGACAGTGGACCTCCCAACCCCAGGAGAGGAGATCTGTCTATCAGGTTCCCCCCCAACCCACCACCACCACCAATCCCTACCAATCCAAGTTTGTTCCTGAACCCAGGTCACCAGTGTGTGAAAAGTTTAAGGTGCGCAGGGTGCTTCAGTCCTGCCGGCCAACTTGTCGGCCAGCTTTGGTGGCAAAGTTTTAATTTGCTGCATCTGTACTTGTGAGCCAATTCTCATTCAGTCTGGTTGCTGCACCCACATCTGGTGCAGATGATGTGCTGGCCAACCTCATTACTGAGCATCAGGACCACATGTTCTCAATCTTTGTGGGGGCTATGTGGGTGGGAGGGGGGTACACATAGCAAGTCAACCATCCCATGGAGTTAAATTGTGCAGGAACCTACAAGAACATAATCCCCCTACCTCTTACAAAATCTGTGTGTTGGTTCCTGCTCCACTGTCCCTCTACTCCATTGAATATTGTAAAAGAGTTCCACCTCCTGAAGATGACCTCCCCCACCCAAATATAGGGATAGCAATTCCCTCTTCTGAACCTGTTAAATTTAACCACTGAGTCGACCTTCCCTTTACAGAGCCTGCAGATAGGGGACAGGATTAAGGATCTATCCAAAGTTTTATTCTGCACAAACCTTGCACCACCAGACATAAACAGCAGGAATTAAAGTTTCGCTGTGAGTACAATAGATAAATGAATGTGAGTGTAACCCCTAGGTGGCTCTATCCCAAGAGCTACTACCCCGGCCTGCTTGGTAGTTGCAGGTTAAAGGGCCTGGGTACTGAAACGGGTGCCTCTACCCGGAGGACAGGGTTGTTAGTAGTAAGACTAACCTGGGTACAGCCCTCCAGGACACTGTAACCTCCCACTTTCCCATCTAGTGGCCTAGACAATATGCAACAAACACTTTCACAGTAGCCCCTATTCAGCATACAATTCCCCACACTGTTTGCACTTACCACCAGGGCTGGTTCCACCAGTTTGACCCTGGAGACCTCCTGTAAAACAAGATTAGGCACAGCAAATAACAGTACAGTGCTTTTGGTACAAACTGGAACCACAGTCAGATTAAATGCAAAAAGAATTAGATCTGATTTATTCAGGGGAATTGAACAAGGGAGGGGCGTAATCAGGTTGATTGATTCGAAAACTGATCTAGTCAGGCAATTATGCATGCAGTTTTACACAGTCACACACTCTGGGTACCCAGTTGGAAGTAAGGTGGGCTAGCCTGGAACGTTGCCCGGGGTAGGCCGGCGTCGTAGCTGGTTGGGGCCCTGTGAAGAAGAAAAAAAAAAAGGCATGCACAATCACACACAATTTGTTATCCAGAGCCTGAAGGCTCAGTTCATGAAAGGAAAAACAACAATGCAGTCAGATGACAACACTTGAGATTTAGCTGTTGTTGCAGGGGAGCTACCCTGATTGTTACTCACACTACCCAATATGAGACACAGGCTAGACGAAATGGAGACTGCAGGTTGAATACTGGTTTGCCAGGAGAAGTGGGGCCCACACGAATCACCGAGGTGTCATTCCTGTTTGAGATGGTTGAGCAAGGGGCTGATCCCCGGGTGAGTCTCTCATCAATTGATGATTTCTGTGCCTGAAGTAGCTGGCTAGGCCAGGTGGCAAGGCCCAGGCTGGTTGGAACAGTTCAGATTTTGAGTCCAGTAGTGCTGGATGCAGCTTCCAGCAAGCGTGGCACATTTACACAGTGGGGAACCAAGTCGTGACCCACTAACAGCACACAGCACATTTATAGTAAAGCAATCACCATACCACAATGAAGAAGGCAGTCCGGACGCAATATCAGTGTCTCTGAGCAAAACTGGGAATTCTGTAGTAAATGGATGTTCTGACAGGTCGATTGCGTACAGCAAATCTTCGGTCTTCTTCAGGTTCAAATCTAGTCACTCTTTAGTGGCTTTGTCATGCTCCAGTTCGGATATAGTCCTATTGCTAAGCCTTTCAAAGGATTCCCTTTCGAGGGACTGCAGGTAGACAGGCCAAAAGCAGCTGCTTGAATCACTCAAGCTGTTTACTCTTCAAACTCTAACTGCAGCACCGTGCCAATTAATCGGGGCACAACAATATGGCTCGGAGACGTGGTCCGAAATAAAGCTTCTCTTATATCTCCATGCAGGAGAGCTGAAGGCAGGCAGGCCAGACTCTGCTTTCCTGCCAAGTCCCCATGATACCCTGCGGGGCAGCAGCTCCTGGAGCTGGAGCTGCTCACTCTTCCAGCTCCAACTCACTGCGGCAGGCAGCTTGGGAATTTCCCTCTGATCCAAAAGATTCAATTGGTTTATCCATCTGTCTGTCAAAGGAAGGGCTCCCCTTCCAGGTCTGTTTTGGTGCCAAAATTTAAAAACTACAATTCCTATAGAAATTTGCTCCCACAAGATCCCAGGGGACAGGCTCCATTTTAGAGTCCCCAAAGGTACTGATCGGCTCATTCTGGCAGTCCAGGACCAAGATGGTGGTGATAAACAGGACTGTCTATGCTACAAAGAAGGCAGGTTAGATCAACTACAATATTATTACTACTCCAATAAATAGTCAGCAAATAAGTACAGCTTCTACTAGAGCTCCCTTTGCGCAAATAGCAATGGCAGAACGGAGCGATTATCTGGCAGCCTGGGCGGGACTCGAGCATAGAAACACTCCGCCTCCTCCCAGATTAAATAAGCACCATATTGTAGATAGCTCTTAAAGAGACAGAGCACAGAGGCACCAAGGCACTCTCACACAAACGTTTTCAAACTGCTAAGACACAAGACACCAGCCTGGCAGTGGGCATTTAGGCAAACACAAGGAAGGTTTTTGGGAACCCCCATTTGTAGGGGGTTACAATAGCATTTATACTGGCATTGTTTTAATGTTACACTGTAAGTATTTATGTCATATCTGTCTATTGTTCATGGTATGTATTGTTTATGTAGTTGCATATGTATTTAGATCATTTCGTAACAAACATGTGCACTTTGTGAAAATGGTATTCATAGCCCTAACAGTGTAAACACTATAAATAAAACTTACTACTAGACCTCCTTTCAGCAAGTGATCTTAACGGAAAACTGAGTAACAGAAGCTCCACCCACAGCTAACACCCCCCCAAAAATACAGATTTCCCCATAAACAATCATTTTATAAACCAGCCCAACTACTAGATTTCACTTTTGCAAACCCCATGGTCATACAACATGGCGGGCCCTGCACAGCGCCACCTGCTGTTAGAGTGATGCCACACTGCTCCCTTGTATGCTTTTCCATGCAAAACCTTCCAAACAAGCCTTGGCACCTTACATAGAAACACAGAATTTGTCGGCAGATGAGGACCGCTTGGCCCACCCAGTCTGCCCATTTCCCTACCTAATGGATAAGTTGCAGATCCTACTTAACCGGCAGCCTACTTCTTCCTACCCCCACCCCCTAGAATGACCTTATGACTGTCCCATGCATGCTTGAATTCCATCACTGTTTTTGACTCCACAACCTCCTCCGGAAGGCCGTTCCATGCATCCACAACCCTCTGTGAAAAAATACTTCCTTAAATTACCTCTGAGCCGCCCACCATCTTCAAATTGTGCCCCCTTGTTCTTGCACACCTCTTTTTTTGAAAGATGCTACCCTCTTTGACTTTGTTGATTCCGTTGCGGTACTTGAACGTTTCTATCATGTCCCCCCCCCTCCCTCCTTTCCTCGAGGCTATACATATTAAGCTCCTTTAGTCTCTCTTCATATGTCTTCTGGTGCAGACCCTGCACCATTTTAGTTGCCCTCCTCTGGACAGCTTCCATCCTGTCTCGTCTTTGCGGAGATTGGGTCTCCAGAACTGCAAGCAGTACTCCAGAGGGGTCTGACCAGCTGTCTGTACAGAGGGATAATAACTTCCTGTTTTCTACTGGTGATGCCTCTCCCTATGCATCCCAGTATCCCCCAACCCTCCTTGCTGCCCTTTCACATTGCTTGCCCACCTTTAGGTCATCTGATATGACTACCCCCAGGTCCCTTTCCATTTTTGTTGTTGTTAGTATCTCACCCCCCATTGTGTACTCTTCCCCTGGGTTTTGTTTCCAGGTACATTACCTCACTTTAGCATTGAATCTAAGCTGCCATACATCTGACCATTCCTCTAACCTTGCCAAGTCCCTTCTCATACTTTCCACCCCACCTTGTGCATCAACTCTGTTGCAGATCTTTGTGTCATCTGCAAAGAGACATACTTTCCTTCCAGTCCCTCTGCAATGTAAACATAAAGACATTGAGAGGACCGATCCTAATACTGAACCCTGTGGTACCCCACTAGTAACCTCCCTTTCTTCTGAGTGGACTCCATTTTACTGTTACTCTCTGTGTCCTATTCTCCAGCCAATTCTTTATCCAGGCTGTCATCTTGGGACCCACTCCCAGGCTGGCTAACTTGTATATTAATCTTTGTGTGGGACTGTGTCAAATGCCTTGCTAAAGTCTAGGTAGGCCATGTCCACAGCCCCTCCCTGATCTACTACTTTGGTCACCCAGTCAAAGAAATCTATCAGATTTGTCTAGCATGACCGTCCCGCTGTGAATCCATGCTGCCTAGGGTCCTGTGCCCCTCTGGCCTCTAGATACTCGACAGTTCTTTCCTTCAGAAGTGATTCCATCATTTTCCCTATCACTGAGGTTAAACTAACAGGTCTGTAGTTTCCTGCTTCTGCCTTGTTCCCACTTTTGTGAAGAGGAATCACATCTGCCCTCCTCGGTCCTCGGTACCACCCCATCCTCCCATGATTTGTTAAAGAGGGTAGTCAGTGGTGTCACTAGTTCTACCCTTTAGTTCTTTTAGAATTCTGGGATGAATCCCATCAGGCCCCATTGCTTTGTCCACCTTCAGTTTTAAGAGTTCTTTCATAACCTTTTCTTCTGTAAATGGGCTGGTATCAATTTCTGTATCCAGAGTATTTCCACTGTTTGTTTTAGGTACCTCCCCCTCTTCATTTGTAAATACTGAGCAAAAATATTTGTTTAGTATCTCTGCCTTTTCATAGTCTCCATCTGCCCACCCTCCTTCCCCTTTATTAAACCTCACTATCCCTCCCTTGATCTTCCTTTGCTCCCTGATGTACCTATAAAAGGTTTTATCCCCCTTCTTAACTGAGTTGGCTATCTTTTCCTCTGTTTGGGCCTTTGCTGTTCTGACTGCCTTCCCAGCTTCCTGTTGCTTTAACTGAAACAGTTCTCTGTTCTGCTCCTTCCTGATTCCTTGTACTTCCTGATGCTTTCTTTCTCTTTAACCTTCACTGCCACTTCCTTTGAGAACCATAGTGGTTTCTTACATCGTTTTGTTTTGTTTGTTGCTTCACACAAAGGCTCGTTACCTCTGTGATGGCAGTTTTATTATTCCCCATTGTTCTTCCACCTCCTTCCTGCCCGTTTGCTGGTGCATTCCTTAGGCACTCACCCATTTTGGCAAAGTCAGCCCTCCT
The DNA here is from genome assembly GCA_016271365.2 of Neoceratodus forsteri. Lineage (NCBI taxonomy): Eukaryota > Metazoa > Chordata > Ceratodontiformes > Ceratodontidae > Neoceratodus > Neoceratodus forsteri. The sequence goes on along the minus strand of CM028133.1, from coordinate 1,027,021,582 downwards.
AAAGTCCAGTACTTTTGCCTTTGTATGGCTTGACTCTATTGCTGTGTTTATTGTGAACCATACTGTTCGATGGTGCTAATTCCCAGATGGCTACCCACTTCTACATCTGTGATCCTCTCTCCATCTCCATTTGAGAGAACCAGGTCTAAGATTGCTCCCTCTCGAGTGGACTCCAATACTAGTTGTCTAAGGCATGCCCCTGTAGGGCATCTAGAATAACCCACTCTTGAGTGGCTGCCTGCAGCTGCACTCCAGTTAACATCTGGCATATTCAGATCACCCATCAGCAATATCTCCCCTTTTTCTGCCATTCTAAGTGTACTTTCTGTCATTTTCTTGTCCATTTCCTCCCCCTAAGAAGGGGGTCTGTATACAACCCCTGTGCGGATTGTGGTGCCATTGCCTGTCTCCAAATTTACCCACAGTGCTTCTTCTCCTCCCTGTTTACCCTTTTTTGTTCTGTTGCTTTTATTCCTTCCCTTATGTAAAGAGCTACTCCTCCTCCTCTTTTACCCTCCTTGTCCCTCCTGTAGATAGTGTATCCTGGTATGTTTACGTCCCAGTCATGGTTTTGTGTGTACCATGTTTCTGTGACTGCCACAATATCCAGATGTTCCTCCTCCATCAAGGCCACCAATTCAGGAAGCTTGTTATCCAGACTACGGGCATTGGTACTGATTGCTCTCCATTTTTGATGGCTTTACCTTCTGTTGCAGCATCCCGCTCTGACCTTTCTACCTTGGTCTTCTTCTCATTTAGTACCTGTTTTGTAGGGAGATGCTGGGATTTTCCTACTGCTTATCAGTGCCTCCTCCTTTGACTAGTTTAAAAGCTTGCCAATGAAGCATTTAAACCGATTGCTCAAAAGACGTGTTCCCATCCTGCCAGTATAGGCTGGTGTCCCTCCAGGTGGAACCCCAGTCCCCAATGAAGCCAAACCCCTGTGCTCCACACCATTTTTTTCAACCATTCATTAAACTGCATGGTGCAAATTACCCTCGCCTCCCCCATGCCATTGACATGCAGCACCTCTGAGAAGGATACTGTGTGTGCTACTTGTCTTGGGCCCCTCCCCAACTCTACAAAGTCCTCCTGCACTGCTCTAATCTCATGATGAGCCAAGTCATTTGTCCCTAGGTGGACAATGGCGTCCAGCTTAGACTCCCGTGCAGCTGTTCTCGTGATCCTGAGGATGCACTTCCTGTCCTTCCAAGCCATGGCACCAGGTAGGCACCTTACTTCAGTTTTTCCTGCTCCCCCCAGTTCTATCCCCTAATAATTGGTCCCCACCAGGGCTGCTTCCTTTCCTTGTGGTGTCCTTTGCCTCCTTCCTGTGGGCCTCCCTTGTGACAGCTGTCATCAGTCTCCTCTGCGGGTGCATCCATAGGGGAGCTATGCTCCCCCAGAATGGTGCATGGATTGTGCAGTGGAACAGCTGACTGGGTGTTCCTCTGTTCCACCATCCTCACCCTCCCTGAGCCCACTGTGGTCCGCCTCTGTTCCACCATCCTCACCCTCCCTGAGCCCACTGTGGTCCAACTGGTGTGCTTTCTTCGCAGCCTCTGAGGTAGTGGTGGTGGCTGTGGTGCTCCCTGGATGGGGGAGGTTCCCTTCCTACTGTCCAGTGTGGCCTGGGGGAAGGTTTCCTTACTACTGTCCAGTGTGGCCTGAAGACTGGCAACTTCCTCCCTCAGGGCAGAGAGTTGTCTGCAAATAGGGCAGCATCTCAGCCTCCAGAAAGACTCCTGAAAGACCTTGTGCCTCTCTCAGTCATCAATTTACAAGCAAACAATACTGGGAAACACTTTGGCCAAAATAATATTTAGACAGAATTAAGCCTGTATTTTATTAACTTTTTGTGTTTGTCTCCTTTATTCTTCTTCATTGAGTATATTCGAATGAAAACAGGATCTTCGTATCTCTCATCATCATGCTCCTCATATCCTCCTGCTCTTCCCTATGGTCCTCAGACTATGATGGCACAATCAAAGAATTATGACTTGGAGGTAGGAGGAATGGAGGAACTAATGGTGGACAGAGATCCTGTTTTCAAGTAAATTTTTGCAGAAGTACCTAAAGAGGTCAGACTAGTGCAGAAAATAGGCTGAATTGAGACTGGATATTCTATTTTAAAAAGTTGTCCAGTATGCTGGCAAATCTGAAATTACTTTAAAGAGTTTACCACTTTCTTTCTTTTCTTTTTTCATGTGGACAGTTGTCAATCCATCGGACAAGACAACGACGCTGCTTCTGTTTGTGAGCTGGGCTGGGTGCAGAATAGCTGGGCTAAGGCCTGCTCACCGGTGCAGCAGAAAGATTCACCGCTGTAGTGCGGGTGACATGAATTCGGGAGCGGACTTGGTCCACTCAAGGCAGAAGTGGATTGAGTGGCAATAGCTGCTCTCCACCTCTGAGGGGTGGGGGGGGGTAGAGTGATTCTGGTCTGATAGTTTCCTGGTGATCCTGGGCCTTGCAAAGACTCCAGACTAGTGCTGCCTGTGAGGGTGTGTCAGACGCATGGCGTGGTTATGCCACAGTGACCACTAGACACCCCTGGCACAAAAAACACTTAGAAAATCCTCCCTGGTGAGACCAATGATGTCCCCTGTCCCGTAGCATTCATAGGTCTCCATCGCACCCGAGATCTAGATTCAATGGAGCTCAATGAGGAAGGTGCTCCCGAGTCTCCGCCCTGGGGAAGAGATCCAGGGGCACTGTGGTGGGTGATCCTGGAGACTGTCTGCTCAAGGGGTGACTAAGGATAGTAGCCACCAGCATACTGTCACCACAGTGACCCGTCCGACCACGAAGACCACCACCGCGCAGAACTCTGGCACAATTGGCGTTGCTATGGTGGTCCGATGCGGCGGATTGGACTACTCGCTGGGTGATTGCCCCGGTCAACTCCAACGGAGTTAGAATCCTAGAGACTGGGGTGTGGGGGGCACAGCCCCAATTGAGAATACCGACATTCGGCTACAATGCCGACAGTTGGCATTGTAGCAGCCGTGGTAGGGGATGTGGCGAAGCTGCGGCGCTATAGGTAAACCGTCCACGGTGTCAAAAAGCAAAAGCATACTAAAAACAATAGAAAAAAAAAAAAAAGAATAGCTGGGCTTGCAGAGAGTAGAGAGTAGAGGAAGGGAGTTGGATCAATGCCTCACTCGTCACCTCTGAGGACAAATACTAAGTAGGTACCTCCTCAGTGGCAGATGTTCCTGAGTCATCGTTTGGGAAATGGGAGTGGAGGGAATTGATGGAATTTTTCCAAGATTTCTAGATGAAACCTCTTAGAAAAAACAACAACATTTCATTTGGGAATTCTGGCCATGACTTAAAGAGCCTGCCATCTGCTGTTTTCTGACCCATTTCTGGCGTAGAACTGATGTAAACTGGAAGGGGAGGCTTGCAGTAGGCTCCAGTACTAGTTTCTCTTTTAAATGTATTTACCACTTAGGTGAGTGCACCAAGGGTGCAGTACTTGGTTTAAGAGCTAGTAATATCAAAAGACAGCAGACCGAAATGTTTAGTAATATTAAAAGAAGTCCCTTATTACTTATTTCTTAAGTGTTTTTCTTTGGGCTCATTGGATGGTTTTCTACCTGACAGTATCACCTGGAAGCAACATACCTAGTTTTGTTCCCACTACATCATTCACATGTAACCTCACTCATGGTTACGTCATGACCCCTGCTGTGCAACTGATAACGTGTCACAAGTTTCCAGTCGGGCAGCACGAGATTAGCTCCTCTTGGCTGCAGGTGATGCTGTAGTCACTGAGGTCACCATGCTGATAACTGTATAGGGAGATATAGAAATGACTGCATTAGCCTCTCTTTAGAGTGCTGTACATCTCATATAGTAATGTCGGGTAGAAAACCTTCCAATTAACAAATCAGAAAAGCAGAAAATGCTTCAGAAAAAGGAAGTAATTAGCTGACAACCTCTGAAAGTTACAGTTAATTCCAGGTATCATACCAGCTACTTAAGGGGGGGTCCCAATTCCACCACTGTGCAGACAGAAGCATGGGAAATTTATAGCAACGCTTCCTGTTAAAGCAAACAGTTTGTACTGTGCACATAAACAGTTTGGCACCCCACCCTTAAAGCTGAACCAGTCTAACTTCTTTCGTGGTGAGTTGCATATAAGTTCCATGATGCTTTGCATTATTGGGGTTTTGTGTCATTTTGTATTTCTTTGTGTAACCCCCCTACAAATTGGGGTTTACTAAAATGTCTTCCTGGGCTCCTAAACGCCCACTGTCAGGATGGTTTCCTGTTTTGCAGTAGTTATTTTTGTCTGCATGAGAGTGCCCTAGTAAGCCTCCGTGCCTGTCCCTTTAAGAGAGCACCTAGTCTGTGTTTTGCAAATCAGTCTGGGCTGGGTCCGAGTAATTAAGGCTCACGACCAGCCAGACAGCCTGTTATATTGCTCCATTCTGCAGTCACTGATGGCACAGAGGGAGCCCTGGTGGGAAATATAGATATTTACGGTTTGTTTGTTAGAGCAATAGTGGAAAAGGAGCTTGTCTAAACTGCCTTCATTTGCAGCTTGAGCTTTTGAATAGGAGCCACCATCTTGGTTCTGGACTGCCAGTATTGGACCAATCGAATCTCTAGGGACCTAAAATGGAGACTGTCTCCATGGGTTGAATTGGAAGGAAATTCTATAGTATTTGTAGTTTTAGATGTTTGACGCTTAAATGGACCTGGAGGAGGAGCCCCTACTGTGACAGACAGCTCTGTCAACCAACTGAACCATGTGGATTACAGGGAAATGCCCAGAACTGCCTGAAGCAGTGTGTCAGTCGAGAGTGGAAGTTGGGGAGTGAACAGCTTGAGCGGTCGAGCAGCTGCTCCTAGGAGGAGCTTAGGAGAATCAGCGGGAAGGCTCTGTAGGCCTGCCTGTCACGTTGTCTGGCCTTCAGAGATTGTCTGTTGCAGAAGTTGGACTGTTCCAATTGCTGGCTTAGACCTGCAGCAGAGGAAAGAAAGCATTACTGTGTGATCTCTTGCCAGTGGGACTGAAGACTTGCTCCAGAAGCAGTCAGTCTGCCTGATTGAGAAAAGAAAGTCGCGAGTTGAAAAGTTTGCCCAGTGAAGCTGTAAATAGCAAACAGACATTATCCAAATTGTGGCTTAGAGAATTAGCTGATGTGAATGTGCTGAATGTGTTTCATGGGTCGCGATTTGGTTCCCCATTGTAAATCCTGTTATGCCAGCTGGAGGCTTTCTAGCAATAGATCACAAACTTTTCCCTGCTTGGGCCTTGCCATCTCGGCCGAAGCCCCTGCCTGCAATCCAGAGATCATCTCAGTGAAAGACCAGCTTGGGGATTTGGCCCCTTGCTCAACACCATCGAACAGGTAGCGACTATCAGAAAGTGAGTCATGTAGGCCCTGTTTTCCACCCCCCCAGCATGATCCACCAACACCATGAGGTCTTCATCTCACCTGTCCTATGTCCTGGTCCAGGTTGTATGAGTACAAAATAGAGCAGCTCCCTGCAACAACAGCTACAAATCATTGTGTCTCATCTGATTTCTTTTTTTGGGTTATTGCTAACAGACTGAACCATCCGGCTCGAGATTACATATATTTGGATTGTGCACATGCTAACTGTCTTTCTTTCTGAAGGGCCCCAATAACAGCTGTAACGCCGGACACCCCAAGCTGTGTTTCAGGCTAACCTGTATAAGATCTGGTTACTCAAGGTTGCAAGACAAATCATCAGGGACTTAGTGTATGCTGAATCAGCTTAAAGTAAATCAGAGTGTATTATATGACTAGATTCATGCCCCTCCCATGTTCACTTCCCCTGAATAAACCTGATCATTTGTTTCAAGTGTTTTTTTTTTTTTTTTTTTTTGTCAATTCTATTTCTTCACCTTACCTCACTGGACTGTCTCCAGCTGGGTCATGCGGCTAGTTGGCTGATCCCGTCCTCCTGAAGTCCAGACGTCTCTCCTGGGCCACGCTCCACTTTCTAGCCACATCCCCCTCACCTCCCCCGGATCTAAGCCCTCCGGGAGTAAGGACCGCCAACTCCTAACTGGCACTCAATCTATAGTGTCTGGTGGGAAAGAACAAGAGGAGGACCCAAAGGACGACTTGGGCCCGGAACTGAACAGGAGGCTGTGCCCCTAGACCCGCCTTCGCCTACCAGTGAGAAGGGGGTATTTTGTCTTTACTCCCCCCCCCCATTGGCCCAGCAGTGCAATGCACTCCAGCACAGCACTTGAGCACACCCCCGCTCACACCCACAAGAACACTGCCACTGTCATTCCCCACTTGCCAGGACCCGACAGCTGAATTTTGCCCCCAGTTACCACAAGGGGTCTCCAGACAGCGAGGCCTACGTCCTCCCCTCCCTCCCAGGAAAGGAAAACTGTCCTAGACGCGGATCCTTTCCTCCCCTGCCAAACCTCGATGGCACGAGTCTGCTGCTGAATCTTGGTCGTCGGTGTGGCGTCCAGCGCCGTAACCCTCGGCGCCACTGGGCCGGCACATTTGTTTCATGTTTAACCGGACTACTGTGCATATTCTTAGTTTGGCCACATTGAAAGGTTTGCATTGTGTATTACTGATCTTATTTTTCAGGAGGTCTCCAGGACAATTACAGCAGATCCAGATCTGGTGGTAAGTGCAAGGGGTGTAATCATATTTGTATTGCTATCCATTGTATGCAAAGTGTTCTATGATATTACTGTTTAGGCCACTAGAAGGGTTGGTGGGGTTTATAGGATCCCGGAGGGCTATATCCAAGCAGTCAAGCTACTCCAATACCATTCCTCTGGGTGGAAGGCATCCGTTCACAGAACTCAGGCCCCTCAACCTGTGCCTGTTCCCACAGGCAGGGGTAGTAGCCCATAGGATAGCGCCACGTAGGTGTTACATTTGAAAACTGGCTTTATTGCCAGTGTCCACTCTGGGTAACCCTTGCCTCAATACTTTTGTGCTGAGGTTCTTTGCCTTTTAGATTTCTTTCCTATTGTGGTGTCAACATGACCCAAACCTGTAACACCATAATAGGGGCTGGTTCCTGCTTGCATTTGGGCTGAGATACAGATGATACACATTGATGATTTCTAAGGAGGATGAAACTTGTGTCTGTGTCTTCTGTTTCTGGCCTTTGCAGACTGTGTGAAACATAGAAACATAGACTCTGTTGGCAGACAAGGACCGCTTGGACCCCCTAGTCTGCCCATTTCCCTACATGTTGGATAAGCCATTTGATATCCTACACTCCTGCTTAAACCCAGAACAGTCCATATTCTTTCATGGGGAGTTGCATGTACTTCCCATGATGCTTTGCATTATCGGGGGGTATGTTTAATTTGGTATTAGTTTGCACATACACCACTGTCTTCTATTTCATACTGACGTCTTTCTCCTGTTTTGTAACCTGCTCAGTTTTCCTCTCTCTGAGTTTTCTGTAGCATTTGCTTTAGATTTCAAATCGCCATCAAGTTTTGAAGGACAGTCTTAGTAGTTTTGGAGAACTGGCATCCCTTTTATTGTGACTGAAATCAACCATCTTACAAAAAAAGCTCCCTGAAGGTATGGGATACTGTCTGGGGACATAGAGGTTATAACTGCAGGCTACAAAGCAGAAAACTGAATGAGACGCGGCACCACAGAACTGGATCAGGAAAAGAAACTGAACAGCAGGGATCACAGGAAGCTGAAAGGGAGTGCATAATGAAATATGTGTGTAAGCAATAACCCGTGACAGAATGCACATTAATGCTAAATTGAATCATGCCCCAGGGGTGATGAGGCCCAAGGCATTCATGTTGACTGCCATTAAACCCTGGGAAGTTCATTGATTTAGCATTACCACTTATCCTGGAGTTGGTTATTGCCCTTATTTAGAAAATGGGCACATGGAATTCTGTATCCTGATTGGGTGAAAGGTTCAATTAGCTGGGCAGGTATGAGGCAACAGAGACCGGGAAATAACGAGTCCCCGTCTCTGTCGCCTCATTTCATTCTGAAAAAAATGGGCCAGTAGAATTTTGCAAAAGGCAAATGCCTCCATGTTGCTTTTGAGGTTTAGCGAGCCATAAACTAGTGGCTCAGCCATCACCCCTTGAATGTGACATGCTGCTTCACTTTGCTGTATGTTTGTAATAAATAAAATCAATGTAGTTTAACAAAAGTGCAGCAGGGCTAGTTGTGCGTGTGCTGGTGTTCGAGCAGCGAGATGGATAAACTGGGGCTGCAGGTACGGCCGCTGTCAGCGATCGTGCTCAGGGAAAGTGGCTGTGGGCGCCTGCTCCCACCCCTCGGGCGCTGACTGCGGCCTACTCCATGTCTGGAAGACTGAGAAAAGGGGAGACAGCGGGAGGTGGAAGAGGCAGTGGTGGCGCCACCCCACCCGAACTGCTGCTCCTGCAGTAAAGCTCACTGTTTATGCCGTAAGGTGCTTGAGAGCAGCAGGAGCTGCTACTGAGACCGCTTCTGCGGCAGTGCTAAGGGCAGGAGTGAGAAAAAGCATAATTACAGGACTTAGAAAGCGGTCTCAGTGTCTCGCTCCACTCATGTAGCCGTTATGCATTCAATAAAATTCTTTAGCAAGCAAGCTTCTTCTCCTGCATAGATTATGTTGTGTGAAAATAAAAAAAAAAAAAACACAATACCTCACTCTTACTGATCCCAATTTCCTCTACTGTACAATCTACACATCCAGTACTGGTTACTGTGACCACACTACAAAAGCTACCAAAAAAACCTAGTAATATGCAAATATTGTTAAGCCCTGTGTGTGTGTGTATGTGGGGAGTAAACATGACAACCAGCTCCAAAGGCACAACTACAGAGACTCAAGCAAGACAAAAGTCCCTAACTCAAAAAAACAACACAGCATTCTAATACAGGCGGAGGAACTATTTTATCATTTTGACATATAAATTAACATCAAAATTATTTATTTTGAAACATATACATATCTTATACAGTGGCCCATTTTCTAAGAGCAATAATACCCTCCAGGGTGGGCGGTATTGTGCTATACCGGACCTTCCAGGGGCTATAAGGCCCTCTGCCTGCGGTCGGGCCTCATTCGCTCAGGGGCGGTCGATAGCTTCACCACCTGAGAGTATTATTCTTACACAATTGCTTGCTGCTGTTCAGGAAACTGGCTTTTTGGCTATAAAAGAGATTTGAAACATGATTGTCCATCGATGTGAAACTGAGGCAGCGCAGTCATAACATTGGTCTGGACCAATCAGATATATTTATTTATCAATGGCATTTTATTTAAAAATAAATAAATAAATGTGTTCACTATGTACTTGTAAAGACCACCCCACCCCCACCCTGTCTAGAAATATATGTCGGTAATCTTATCAGAAGAGAACCCGCCATACATTACAGAACCTGTACCTGCACCATCACAGCTACCACCTGTGGCCTGGGGCGCTGAAGTAGAGGCACCATATCCACTACACTGGGGCGCCAATAAGCATGAGACCACACACAAACTGTTCATACTAGTGCTGGGATGAATCATGGTGTATTTCATTATGCTGCTTAGGTGGCAGACAGCCCTCTGGGTATTCTCTGGCCATTACTCTTCACAAGGGTCCTTGTACACACTGCATAATCAGATATCCATGGACCATACTGTACACAATTGTAATTTCAAAACTTCTGGACTTCCTTGTACTCCCTCACCTCTACTGTGGCATACATTTTCACTGCTACTTCCCTACGTTGGTCTGATGGTACCCAGTTTACTTGTTGGGCCTGTTACCCACCTAGCGACCATAGTATTTTCCAGGTTCGTCCCTGAACTAGGGTCACAATTACACATTACATAAAGCACTGGGTTTCCTTCAACCCTACATATCCCTAACCTCTCCTTGCAGGGTCCCTGGAGCCCTGGCACTCCCAAGAGCAGTTTTGCAGTGACACTGTCCCAGGCAGTGTGAACACTAGGAAACGAACCAATGACTGTGCACAGAGTTTGCTACACAAAACTTGAAAAACTTTATAGTTAAAATTGACCTATATACAACGCTGACTCTCAGTACACAGCAGTCGGTTCCAGTGCTTCAGGGCACGCTGCGCCTTCTTCAGGAAGCTATGCCGGGTGAGCACTACCCTGGGGGGCAAGCTGTGCTGGCATATGTCTCAATGCACCCAAAAGGGACAACAGATAAAGAAAGCATATCAGCATAAGGTATCACTTTTATATGCATAAAGCATGGTTAGTCTGGCCCATGTGTGCCTCCCTTAGACACTCGACCCTAGTAGCCCCAAAACAGACTCCCATGTCTGGCCCCTCACGTGGGGATGTACCAAGCCCAACCCTTTCCAGGCCTCCCCTAACTTGACGCCTGTTCATTTGGTTACCTGCCAGGGGTTTCACTACAAGCTGCCTAAGACTTCACACAATGAGCATTCAGTTACGCAAGGTTAATGTACAGTTGCTGTAGACAGACTACCTTCTCACAATTCTCTTCATTACTGCTGCGAGTAAACCTGCAATGTGCCCAGTGACCTCCCTTGAGGGGTGGCCCACCACTCTCTCATATCTGCCTTTTGGGGCTGATGGTCCCTGCTTCTTGTGAGGTGAGTTCCTTGGGGCCTTCATCCCGTTGGGTGCTCCCAGTGGTCTTGTCGGGAGACCAGGCAAAAGGGGACCAGTGCCACCCAATCCCAGGAACCCTGCCACCATCGCTGAGACCGCAGGCCCCCTCAGCCCAGTCATAGCCAGAGAGGCTGGATTGCTCCTCTGTCTCTCTCTTCCCAGGCTCTAGCCTCAGATCGTCAGCAGGCCCCCATGGCCTGGTGCCTCCTCCTTATATAGGCTTTCAGGGGAAGGTCAGAACTATGCATATTCATGCTGCAGTTTCCCACTGTTGGCTAAGTCAGACCACTCACAGCGTAGACATCTTGTCTTCCCCTCCTGAGAAGAAAACTCTCAAGGTATGGATTAACCCTTCAAGTGCTGTCTGGTAATCTGCCTCAAGGTGGTTGAGGAGAGAGGCTGGGACAAAGAGTAATAAAAATAAAATAAGTAAAAAGGAAAAAAAACTAATGTTAAATTCTGCATTTTGGAAATAATGCAGTGGGGGGATATTTCTTGGACAGAATTGAGTTCAGTGCCATAGAGAGTGAAACAGGCTTAGGAATAATTATATGCAACAATTTAAAACCCCAAACCCAAAAGCCTGGGTGCAGAGGCTGTTATGAAATGGCATTAGATATGGGGATGTATGAGGAACAGTTTTGCTAGCAGAGACAAAAAAGTTCTTATGCCATTGTGTTGTTCACTGTTGGGGCCTCGCCTTGAGTATTGCACACAGTACTGGACCCTGTATTGTTGGGAAGATGAGGACAGATTGGAAAGAGTTCAGAGGAGGGTGACTAGTCACTCGTTGAGGAGGATCCCAGGAAAAAACTAAATGAAAGATTTGTTCATTTAGACTTTTTCTTACTTGAGAAAAGAAGGTGCCAGGGGATATGATTAGGGATGAGAGAATCAGTTTGGATAAGTTCAGAACCACCCAAAAACGATGCCATTTACTTTAAACAAACACACACAAAAAAAAGTATTACCAGAACCTTTTTTAGGTGATGACATGATCAGCTGTTTTTCTATACAAGCATGGGAGTGCTTCCATGCACTAGAAGGTGGGTGGCTGTGGGGAAGGGCCGATTGTATCAGTTATCGACTTTGCCGCACCTTGGGGGGCTTCCCTTTAGAAAATAGGTGCTGGGGAGAGTTGGGTGTTGCTGCAGGGGTGGGGGGTGGATGGAAAAATCGATTTAACGGAGAGGTGCTAGATGAGACAGCAGCCGGCCATGGCGACTGGCAGGTTGTACCTGCTTGCCCATTGTGGGAGTTTTTTTTTTTGTTAAAACTTAAAATTGTGGTGCTGAGGGGAGGATGGGGTTGGGCCTATAGCAAACTGTGTGGGATGGGGTTGTATTGTAAAGGACTGGGCTGGAGAGCTGTTTCTTTCAATTTTGTTTTCTTCCCATAGGCACACAGATAACAACAAGCATTTGTCAATGCCGAATGTTTGCTTGCTGGCATTGGCAGTGGTAGTGTAGAAGTTACAGAGCTGCGTAATAGAAATGGCAGTGAAGTATTGAACTGAAGCCAACCCCACCACCACCCTGCAGAGAGTGGCAGGCATTGGGGTGTGCCTTTGGGTCGTCAGGCATAACGGCCATACCATTTCACCACACCCCACCCTGCAGACACTGACAAGTGTCACGGTGTTCCTTGGGGTCTTTGGCCCTTATGCGCACCCCATTCCATTAGGAAATACGGTGAGATGGGTGCAATATAAGAGAATGGGGTGAACTTTGGGTTCGAAGAGTCCAAGGCATACCTCGATGCCTCTCACTGGCTGTAGGGTGTGAAATGGTATGAGTATTACAGGCAAGAATCCCAAGTCGCACCCCTGATGCCTGTCATTCTCTACAGGGTTGGGTGTTATGGTTGGAAACCCTAATACCTCAGGCATTCGTTTGGTATTTTCACTCCAAATTTTTAACATGTTTTTTTTTTTTTTGTGACCCCACCTCATGAACAGGGGGAATATCAGTTTGTTATCTGAAAGTTGCTTATGCACAGCGACTACGGCATTTAGCACCACAGGTGCAAAAACATTCCGAACAGGATGTAAAAAATGACAGCTGTACTGTTCATGGGGAGGTGTAAAAAATGGCAATGTTGCAAATCTGCAGTAAAAATATAAAAAAAAAAAAATGGTGAAGTCACGAGCGTACATAGAAACTGTGCAACGCACACCCGTAATATAATTAGGTTGGGAATTTTTTACAGCAGATTGTCAACTCAGGCATTTTGGTGCCTCCGATCATGAACAGTGTCACTGTGATTTTCTTTATCTGTCCCGAACAATGATTTCCCACAGCGACCACGCATCTCTGCGCTGAAAGTGTAAAAACACACTTCAGCCATGTTGTGAAAAATGACAGCTGTACTGTTCATAAGGAAGTGTGGAAAAATGCCACTGGTGAAAATCTGGACTGAAAATATTACAAAGTCATGAACTTACAAGGGTGCGTGGAAACTGTGCAATGCTCACTCGTAACACAATTTTATGGACTTTTGTCACCAAATTTTCAACATAGCCATTTTAAGACCTCTGCTCATGAACAGTGTCACTGTGATTTTCTTAATCTGTCCCAAACATTGCTTTCGCACACCAACAGCACCATTGTGGCTACATGCAAAAAACACATTTGGGCGACACATGAAAAATGGCAGCTGTACTGTTCATAAGGAAGTGTAATAAAATGGCAATGTTGAAAATCTGGAGTGAAAATATTGAAAATTCTGAAATTACGAACATGTGTAGGAACTGCTAGCATACCGCTCCATAAAACAGTCATTTTTAGGAATTTTCTTTCACCAAATTTTCAACTAGCCATTTTAAGACCTCTGCTCATGAACAGTTTCACTGTGATTTTCTTAATGTGTCCCATACATTGATTTCAAGACCTGACTGCGCCATTGTGCACTACATGGGCGGAAACACATTTTGGGCAAGATGGAAGAATGACAGCTGTACTACCTCATAAGAAAGTGTGGTAAAATGGCAATGTTGAAAATCTGGAGTGAAAATATTGAAAATTTGCGGACTTACGAGCCTGCGTAGGAACTGCATAGCCTTGCAGCTAAGTAAAACAGTCATTTTTGGAATTTTCCACCAAATTTTCAAAATAGGCTTCTTGGCGCCCACCTATGAACGCCAGCAGTGTTGAGTTACATCGGGTCCAAAGGTGATTTCGCGACAGTGGTTGAAATCACCCTTCGGCCGAATAATGCCATGATAGTGACATCATTCATGAGAAGGGTCCCAAAAACCCCATGTTGAAAATTTGGTGCAAAAATTCCAAAAAATGCCTGAGATATGCCTGAAAAACCCTATCTATCCCATTATACAGCTTACCGGCATTTCCTCAGTTCGCGGTCGGCTTTGAAGAGTGCAGACGTGTTCCCAGTCCACCGAAGATCATCACGCCGAGGTCCGGAGGTAAGTATGGGGTGAGGGGGGGTGTGGGGAGGCAGGGTGCGCAGTCGGTGGGTGTGGGTTGTGGGGAGGGGGGCAGGTAGACTGCGTGGGACCGTTTTTTCTTTACAGGTATTTAAAAAAAACAAAAAAAAAAACGATGCGGGGCGTTTGCCACACTGGGGTGGGCTTCCAGCGTGGCAGAAGGATGGCTGGGGGGGCGTGGAGCTGATGGGGGATTGGGCACCCCTGTCGGCCATGTCATCTGTTGCCACGCTGGGGTGGGCTCCCAGCGTGGCACCCTGTACTCTGGGGGGGGAGACAGTGAAGCCGACGGGGGATTGGGCACCCCGTCGGCTATCTCGGCCGAGTTGCCACGCTGGGGGTGGGCACCCAGCGTGGCATTTCAGAAAGGTTTGGGGGGGTGCAGCACAGGCTGACGGGGATTGGGCACCCCGGCTGGCTATAGAGTGTGTGCGTGGGAGGACGCAGTATGCGTGTGTGTGTGTGTGTGTGTGGGGAGCTGCGCATGAGCAAGCGATATCTGATCGCTGCTCACTGAAGTGTAGCTCCCCCTTTCAACTGTACGCCACTGCATTTTGGAGCTGTCATAGACAGTTCCAGCAGGCATTGGCGGACTGGGGCCGCGCCTGCCAACACACTGACTGAATTGGAAGAGGGGGTGACACACCTCCGAAAACTCGGATGATGGCATTATGTTTCTTGCACATGCGTGCAAGCAAACATAAAAATTAATACCGAATTTCTGAATATTTGGGGCCCCGAATACAAAAATTTGTCTGAATATTCATAATAAGATATTCACCTGCCCCAAGTTAAAGAAGCTTTTGTACTTTAAACTAAAAGGTGCTGAAAGATCTGATATGGGTTGCATAACTATCAGGGCCTTTTGCAGTTGATCAGAACCTTTTATTGTTCTCCCACACCTATATGTGATTCTTGTATGTAGGGCATCTAGGGACCCATCTTTACTTGCCTTACTAACATTACTAAGCTTAAAATTTAAAGAGCACCTTTTCTGCTCTTTCACTACTTGCCCACCAGATACACAGGGTTAGCCTTACCTGCCCCAAAGTTAACTGCTGCAATACATTTAATTTTGTGTTGCTGGTAGTTTGGGAGGGACAGGATTGTATTTTGACTTAGTGGAGCTGAGAGCCCAGTCCCTTCTGTTTCCTGGTCCTGAGCTCTACCCCCACACTCTCATGTTTTGTGATGTAAGAATATAATGGGGGCATGCTACATGGGTTTGTAGGTGGCCGGTTTTGAAACATCTTTTTGCAGTACTTTAGAATGCCAATTCGGAAAAATTAAGGCAATCGCTCAACTGACAAGGCCTTGTTAGTTGAGCGATGGCCTTGATTTTTCCAAATTGGCACTTAAGTATTGCAAAAAGACATTTTAAAAATGGACCTATACAGGCCTATGGCTGCGCCCCTACCCTCTCCATATTCTTACATTACAAAATATGAGTGTGCAGGCGGAGCTTGGGACCGGGAAGTTGAAGAGATTGGGCTCTCTGCTCCGTGAAGCCAAAATATGATCGATCCTTTTCTTCATGAATTACTGGCAAAGGAAAATTAAAATTGCTGCAGTGTTTAACTATGTGGCAGGTAAGGCTTCTGCTGTGTTTGTGTTCCCTTAAGGTGAGTGCCAGAAAGTTGCTCTTTAAAATGGTACCATCCTAACTAGGGAAACACCTCTCCAGCTACAAAGACAAGCAGTTTAAGGGCTGACTGATGGCCCAGTGGGTAGTGCATCACAGTTCTACACCAGTGACCCCATGCTCAGGGGAATAAACACTGGAACTAGGGCATCCAGGTAGCTGCGCAGTGCTGCCGCACAGCTGTTCCCCCCCCCCAGCCAGGGAGGGGTAGCACTGCAGTTCTGCTGCCACAGTGACCCCTGCTGTGCCCCAGGGAGCTTGTCTTCTCTGCAAGGACATCGCTGCATGAATCTGAGGTGTGTCGTGGCACTGCCCAGAGTTGGGGAGGTTGGAGGGGCTTAGAAGATGGGGGGGCAAGAAAACACCTGTGTCTCCCATACCATCAGTATGACAGCTGCTGGCATGCTCAGGTCTGCACCATGTAGATCCCCACAAACCCTGACAATGGAAGGGGGTAGATCGGGCCTTGAGGTCACTAGTAGGAATGGCCAGAAAGTAAGAGCAGGAGATGGAAGTAGGGCAAAAAGTTTGATATAATAACAAAAAAGAGAGAAAGCAATTTAGAAAAGAGCACAGGAAATGTGTGTTTGTTTTTTTTTACCCGGCGAGAGGTAGAAGCCTAGAATCGATTACATGTAGTGGTGCTATTGAGCTCATCTGTGAAATCCTTCAAGAAATCATTGAACAGTTTTATGACTGAGAAAAACATATATTTCCCTGGTGTCCAAGCCAAACTTCCCCTGTTTACTAAAATACCACCACCAACTTAATGTGGCTCAGTTTTAGTTGGGTTACATGTATTCCACCCGGACAGGGCTGAAAATAGGTAGCTTTGTCTAGCCGTCCTATCCAGGATCAATCAAAGCATCTTTTCCCCACGTGTGAGACGCTCTTATTCTGTAGAGTCTCTCATGTTAAGGAGTTCTGGAAAAGGCTATATTCAGGCTCCCTGAGGAAGCTCTAATGAATGAATTGCTGTGGCATCTGGGTAACAGTTCTACAGCTCCAGTATCTCTGTGTATATGTGGATTTCGGTTGTGTTTATTTTGCCAATAAATCAGGTTGGACACATACAGTATACTCAGCGTGTCACCAGTGTATTTGTGCATCTCTATGTACCCACTAAACTGTAGCTCTGGAGTGTGGTTGTCTCTTGTTTCCTCATGTAACCCCTAGGTGGTGCTATCCCAAGGGCTACTACCCCTGCCTGCTTGGCTAGTAGCAGGTTAAGGGGTCCGAGTTCTGAAACGGGTGCCTCCACCCGGAGGTCAGGGTTGGTTGTGGTCAAGCTAACCTGGGTACAGCCCTCCGGGACACTGTAACCCACCTCTTTCCTTACTAGTGGCCGGAACAATACACAATAATCACTTTCACAATACCCCTGATAGACTACACAAGTACCCACACTGTTTACACTTACCACCAGGGCTTTCCTTTGGCCTGGCCTAGGGACCCTGTAAAACAAGGTTATACACAGCAAATAACAGCAGTACAGTACTCTTGCACAAACTGGAACCACAGTCCGTGTAAATGCAAAAAAGAGTTAGATCTGATTTATTTAAAGGACTTGAACAAGGGAGGGGCGTAATCAGGTTAATTTGCTTAAAGGCTGTATCAATCAAACAGTTATGCATGCACTTCAGGGTCCATAAACAGTCACACACTCTGGGTACCCAGATGGAGAATGGTGGGCTAGCCAAGAGCGTTGCAGCTGGTTGGGGCCCTGTGATGGAAGAAAACAACGTGCACAACACACACTATTTGTAATCCGGAGCCAGAGGGCTCAGTTCGTGAAAAGAAAAAAAAACAAGACAATCAGGTGACACACTTTTAGATTAGGCTGTTGTTGCAGGGAGATACCCTGATGATTACTCATGATACCCAAGACTGGACACAGGCTGGACGAAAATTGAGACAGCAGGTGGTTAATCTGGAGTGCCAGGAGAAGCAGGGCCCATATGAATCGCCGAGGCATCGTTCCTGTTCAAGCGTGGAGCGGGGGGCTGATCCCCAGGCAGGTCTCTCGTCGATGGCTTTCTCTGTGCAGCGGGTAGTCTGGCTGGGCCAGTGTGGCAAGGCCCAGGCCAAATGGAGACAAATTCGGATACAGTCCATTTTGGGCTGGATACAGCTTCCAGCACGCAGAACACAGTTCACACAGTGGGGGACCAAATCATGACCCACTTTCAATACACAGCACATTTACATGTAAGGAAATTCCATTGTACCAGGCAAACCGCTCTCTGGTCACAATTGCAAAGTCTCGGCACAAACCGGGGATTCAAAAGCAGCTGGAAATCCTGACAGGTCGATCGCATTCAGTAAAATCTTCAGCCTTCTTCAGGTATAAACCTGGTAAAAAATCAGTGGCTTATTTCGTTCTCACAAACGTGGATTTAGTCCAAAGTAATTCTCTTATCTCCCTCTCGGGCAGCAGGCTGACATGCAGGCCAAAACTCAGCCCTTTCACAGTTCTCCCATCCAAAACTATACAGAACTACTTGCCCAAATCACTTGAGCTGTTTACATTTCACTTCTCAGCTTAGAACTGACTGAAACAGTAGGCAGCTTGGGGGTTTCCCTTGGATCCAAGAGATTCGGTTGGCTGATCTATCTGTCAGTCACAACAAAGGCTCCCCCTTCAGGTGCAAAAAGGCATCAAAAGCCCAAAACTACAATTCCTACAGATTTTGACCCCAGACAGCTCCTGTAGTCCGGCTCCATTTTAGGTCCCACCAGACTGATTGGTCCAATTCGGCAGTTTCGGGCCACAACGGTGGGGATAAACAAAACAGTCCTTGCTGCAAAGAAGGCAGGTTAGACAAACTGCATTATTATTACTACTCTAATGAATGATCAGCAAACAGTTACATGTATTAACAGGGCTCCCTCTGCGCAATTAGCGATGGCAGAAATGGAGTGATAACCTGGCAGCCCGGGCGGGACTCGAGCATGACAACACTCAGCCCCTTCCCAGATTAATTATTACTGCAATTGAGGCAGCTCTTAAAGCCACAATACATAGAGGTTACACAGGCACTCTTTGGCAATAACGATTAACTGCTAAGTGCAGGACACCAGTCTGGCAGTGAGCATTTAGGCAAGCTCATGGAAGACTTTTCAGGAACCCCCATTTGTAGGGGGGTTACAGCCATATTCAGGAGCCTTTTAAAAATGTTTAATTAGCTGGTCCATTGGCACAGCGGTTGGATTTCCGTTTGCGGCGCGGTGACCTGGGTTCAGGAACAGACCCAGGTCATCAGAGAGCTGGCCAGGAGAAGAAGAATGGAGCGTCCTGTGGACAGCTCTCCTTCTCCAGGGGAAGGGGGAGGGGAATACTCGGCATACGAGGGACTCCTAGCGGAAGCTGGGAATCCCTACATAACTGGCGTCAGTTAGATTCAGGAGGCGGGGCGGACGCAGGATGTCATGGCACATCCCCGCCTCCCAGAAAAGAGGGAGAAAACTCTCTAGGGTGCTTTGGATGATGTCGCCCCTGTGCCTAGTCTCCATCACTCCTCGCTGCACTGCCAGAGACTTAAACCCGGTTCCACTGGGCTCCACTTCCATCACTGAACCCTGCTCTGGGGGAGAAGCCAGGGAGGCAATCTCGGGAAACCGACACCTTATCCATCGTAGACGGGCGGGTTGTGGAATAGGTGGTCCCACCCTGGGGGATAAGCCAGGGAGTATCGCTGGCGGTTAGGTGGTCATTGGGGAGCAAAGCAGGGACCGGGCAGTGCGGCTGATGTGCGAGCGTCCAAGGGGCAATAAAGTATAAATAAAAAAAAATATGCTTAATTATTGGTGTTGCTCAGATAGTGCTTTTGTGGATCCTACCACTGTCTGTCAGATAGTGCTGGTATCCTACCTACTGTAGGATCCTACCAGAAATCCTACAAAGATAGGTGTAGGATCCAGGGTCAGACAGCAATGGATCCTAGTTAGGATCCAGGGATACTAGGTCAGATGGTTAGGATCAGGGGTCATATAGTCATGGATTCTAGGTCAGATCCAGGGATCCTAGGTCAGATAGTTAGTATCTGGGGGTCAGATAGCGATGGATCCTAGGTCAGTTAGGATCCGAGCTGGATCTGTTTCTAGGATCCACAATGTTTTCAGGATCCATGCACTGGATCCTAGAGGTAGGATCGTGCTCAGATAGTTGCTATGGTAGGATAGCAGTGCTGTCTGGCCAAATAGGAGGTATCTGTTGGTATCCTGGTTTCTAGGATACTATGTGAACAACACTAACCCATGATGCTTTGCATTGTGGGGGCATGTGTGATTTTGTATTTTCTTGAAACTTGGCTTCCCAGCCAAATGCCCTTTGGGGTAACCCTTGCCTCAGTGTTTGCACACAGAGGTTCTTTGTCTTTTAAATAGTTTTTTATTTTAATGGGTTCACCACAACATATCCAAGACACACTGTCTTAAGGGTAGCTGGTCCATTCCACTGGGGTGTCAAACAGACGAGGCATACTGATGAGTCCTGGTAGAGACAAACACGTGTCTATGTCTTCTGTTAGCACCCTTTGCAAACTGTGTGAGGGCCTTTAGGCACCATGCAATTCTGCTTAAAGTTGGACCAGCATAACATTCTGTGGTGATTTGCATATGCAGCCATGATGCTTTGCGTTGTGGGGGGCATGTGTGATTGTATGTCTTGACTTGGCTTCCCAGCGTGTTTTGCGCTGGGGGTTCTTTGTCTTCTAATTTATAATGTTGATTAACCTCCTATACAGGATGCGAGTCCACTTTACTCTTGTGTGTGATCTTGCTTGCATTCTTTGGGTAACAGCATAAAAAAATTATAAAAAATATAACATTAACATTTATGTATTTATTTAGTGTGTATAGAGCACTGGACTAAGGTCCTTTTTCAGGCTCAACCAGGGCCAAAGGCATTAAAACATAATGTAAAACTGTACATATTATTACCCCCAAAATACCAAACCAAACCTATAATATTATACACATATAGCACAAAAGATATCTGAACATAGACTGCTGTTTAAAAATACAGAATGAGTGATTATCACAGAAGGAAAACTGTGAGGGGATGCCATAAAATAGTGGGGTGAGAAAGAAGAACATAACTGGAGGCAGGGGCACCGATTGTGCGGGTGCTTAGGTGCCCCAGCACCCATAAAGTCATTTTGGGCACCCAAAAAAAAAAACATATAGTCACTTTAAAAAAGGCACCTCGCACCGTTTCTACCTCTAGCCGCTAGCCCCACCCAGTGGGCTGACCCTGACTGTGAAAAGCTATACTCATAGGCTCTTTCTTGCTTTGTCTCTTCCTCTTGCACGCTGGCCCCACCCACCAGACTGACGCTAACTCACCCTTATTGAAGCTTCGCTCGGCGCTTGCTGTTCTCTCTCTGGTCGTGCTGCAATCAGTCATTGTGCTCCAACTCAACCTGTCCATCTTCATGCGTCAGTTAGTCCTTCCTGCGCACGGAATTCTGAAACAGCGGAGACTGAGTGGACTCAGATACCAACTGCATCGGTATTTTTGTATCGGCATTTTTTTATGCTTCTGGCTGGTCCAGACATGGTGGGGACTTGGGGAGTAGTTTTGTGAGGGGGTGGGGGACATACCTCTCAACTGTACCACATTGCGAGGAATAATTCCTCATTTCCTCAGGAAAGCCCTCTGTAAGTTCCATATTGAGATTTGAGTGTGTACTGTCCAGCATTTTAAGCTAAAATTTTACAGTAGAAATCCAGTCAATGTAAAAAATGTGTTGCTCAATAAAAAAAAAAAAAAAAAAACTTTGTGAACATAAACATTAGTACACACATTTAAACAATATTCTGAGGTTTTATTCTGTGATATGAGATGTTCCACATTGACCATTTTGTTCCACATTTTGATGTGCAGTATTCTACAGCTTTTGTTTGAGCAGGGGAGGGGTTACCAGAGTTGGTTAGCTGGGTCAGGAAGGCCAAACTTATAGGCCCTGTCCACACTACACCGCTCCAGCCTGGTAACGGATGTAATCCATTATGGCCGGGGAGCGGTGCAGTGCGTCCATACTGCGGCGGAGTCCATTACGGGACTGGCACCACCGGTGCACACTTCGGGAGAGGGGCAACTGTTATGGCGGCTCCCGATCCCACAATGCAGCTCGCGCTGAGCTTCAGGCCCTGCAGGGGACCATTACCGCCTGTCTACTCTACACGGTAATATTACAAAGGCTGGACGGTTTCGCAACGTTGTTGAAACCGCCTCATGTGGTTTCAACAACAGTTGCAACGCCTTCTGTAACGTTACGGGTGTAATGCGAACCGTTGCGGTAACAGTTTGGGCACTCTGTAACATTACAGAGGCGTGGTGTGGACAGGGGCCATAAAGCAGCAGGCTGCTGCATCTACAGAATACCCTGGGCTTTTGCTGATTTGTGGAATATGACTTTGGTGATGGATGGGCGTAGGGGTTAGACAGAAAAACAAACTTGCTGCTAGAAGAAAGACAATTTTGGTGACTGGAAGGCCCGTAACTAGAAAACAAGCAGTGTGCAGCTGACAAGTTAATATATTTGCTGTTAGCCTGACAGCCTGTTACCGGTATGGAAGTTCCAAAATACCAGTGACAGCAAATATATGGATGACAGCTACAGTAAGCAAGCTTAAAGTTATTTTGTAATGTGTGTGTGTGTGTGTGGGGGTAACTGGGCCAGAGAGCGCAAAATTAAAGTATGAGTTGTCTGTTGTTTAATCTGTTCCAAAAAGCAAATAAAAAGAAAAAAATGTTGATTTATTTGGGGGTTGGGCGGGAGCTAGCCTGAAAAAACAAACGTGTTTGGGGATAGTAATAAACAGTGTGGAACTGACTTCAAAACCTATAATGTGCTGTTAAGGGGGTTCCATTAACAGCAAAGGGTGGTAGCAGCAGGTAACAACCAGTGAATTCAGAATCTTGACAGAGCAGTGTGGGCTGCGGAAGGATGGAAAGGGCTGCTGCCGGGGCGTAGCTGCCAGGGTGCAGGGGGTGCAGTGGCACCTAGGCCCATGAGGTATGAGGGGCCCAAATCATAATTTTGATGTTTATTCAAAACTGGGGAAGGGCCCCTATAACATCGCCTTGCACCCAGGCCCTCTGGGAATTTGCTACGCTACTGGCTGCTGCCTGGACTTGAAGTATTTGATACAGGTCATACCCCGCTGTTTTGGTGTGGTCACTTGTCCTGCTGTCCACTCTATTTAAAAAAATAAAATAAATCCTAAAGAAACTCAGGAAGAAGGGAAGTAAAAAAAAAAAAAAAAAAAAAAAGGAAAATCAATTTGCAGTTTTGGCACCCTTGGAGAGACTTGGACAGGCAGTGGGTGAGGGAAGGGGGTTTCTGCTGCCTAGAGAACCTGTGAGGTTTAAGGAACCGCATGGTCAGAGCTGCACTGCACAGACACAGAGCTTGGTACATCGAGCATGCCGGAGTTTAATTCCAGCAACTTCCACTTGCTTGCATACTGTGTGACCCCGAGGGCTGAGCAAATCACTGCTTATCCTCCTTGCAAATAAACATTTTTAGTTGGTGGTCTGATTCTGTTGTGAGACGAGGCTGGCAGAAGCAAGCGCAGGACATGTGGGGAGGGGAGGGGCAGCTGCCTGAACTTGAAATGTTTGTGTCATGCTGTCTTGGGAGGTCCTCTTGTCCACCAAACTAAAAAATAAAACTTACAGAAACTCTAAGATTAGGGGATAAAAAAAAAAAAAGGAAAATCCCTACTCAATTCATAATTGCAGCACTTGGCTACAGCAAAGAGCCCTCAAAGGCACCCTTGCATCCTCTGTAGTAGAGTACTGGTGGTAGTGGCATACACATTCTAAAAGACATCAAAAACGCCTCAAAATGAATCACAAAGCATGAAAAATCCTATAGCTTCTGGGGGCCTAGGCAGCCTCAGACCCCTGGCCTTTCTTTGAATGCTCTGAGCACCCACATCATTTTTCTAAACTTGGCACCCCTGACTGGAGGGAACCTTTCACTGTCGCATTCAGTGTGGACAGGCTGTAATGTTTTCAAACCATTATCCGCACTGTTCACTGGCAGTGTGGACACACTGTAAAGTTTACAGACTGTAACGGTTTGAATCCATTACAGCTTTTTGAGTGTAGTGTGGACAGGGCCTGCATGTCTATGTAATTATCTTTCTATCAATTGCATGTATCGCTATTTTACCTATTTCTAAAACAAGCCTGCATATCACATTTGCCTGCACTCTGAGCACATACTTATGAAACTGTGCATATTTTACTCCACTTCTGCATAGACCTCATACTTTCCTAATATTCCCATTATCACAAGCATAACTACCTTGCCCTTATCAAAAGCAACCCCCTCTGAAAGTTACTGTCACATTTTCTCTGCTAACAGTCTATCATCATTACACCTGACTTCCTGACATCAACACATTGCTTGAATATAACTTACATCACCTCATGGACAAAAACCCTGTTTCTCTAAAAAAAAAAAAAAAAAAAAAAAAACCTGTGTAAATAATCCCAAGGCTGAACATATGCCAGCCATTACCTTTTCATGTACTGCCACCTTCTGTACCATCATGGGGATTTGCATGTTTCCCATAATGCTTTGCATTATTGGGGTAAGTGCAATTGTGTTTTCTTTAAAATGTGGCTTTCCAGCCAATATCATCCGGGATAACACACAAATTAGTGGCATTTGCTGTGGGGTTCTTTTGTAAACCTACAGTGCTTCCTATTCCTTCCATTAAAATGTACACCTCCATGTATTTTTCTAATAACGTGTGTGCCTTCCTTAGAACAGAAACTAAAACAAATCTTACTACTTACAAATCATTGTGTTGTTTCTCCATACCTCCTTAACAATTCCACACAAGTTCACTAACTTCATTATGCAGCCATGGTGGATCTGACCAGAATTTGTCTAACTTGCTAGGGAAGTGCAGTGTTGATTAGGGTCCCAAGGCAGCAGAGATTAAACTACACCAGAAGCACAGCTTGAATTGTTAACACTGTTTGGTCATTTAGGATGGCATATTGTGAACAAAGCAAACAGTAATTGCAGTTTTCATTCCATGCAAACAAGAGCTAATTTGGCTCGTCTGTCCTGTAACTGAGTTGATTTGGGTTTGTGATTGTGATCAACAGCAGGCAGGGGCAGAAGGCGAGATGCCTAAGAGCATATGTAATTAAAGGCAAGCTATGATATGGTCACACGGGGAAGGAAAAAATGATCTGATCAAACTGTTGCAACATCAGTGTATCAACATGACCTACTAGTCAGGATTTAACAAGTGAGACTATTTTTTGTATATAACAGAGAAGCAGCACTCTTCTCACAAATGAGAATACCTTTCCATTACTTGTATGAAAAGGCATAGTCAGTAATTAGCTAGCAGTGAACGCATTCCTAATTAACACTCTACTAAAACAGCTTCTTTAGTTGAACGCTGCCAGTTGAGCAAAGAAAAACTTTAAGCACTCAACTTATCTAAATATTTTAATTATAAAATGGATTGGAAAGAGCACAATACCACAAAGATGACTGGCTTATTGACGTCACCTGACCGTTGATTTATTCATTTATTTGAATTTTGATGACCGATACGGCAACTGAGACAAGACAGCCCCTTCTTCAGTGGCAGCCCAGGAATCTAAGCATTCCACAAATGATAGACATTAAACAAGGCAGATGGACAATAAACATAGTACCAACAGTGGTACAAACAGTAACATTAACAAGTGGAAATATTCAACAGTTGGATGCAATAAGTACATGAGATAGAGAAACATTACACACTTGGGGTCTAAACAACTTTCAGACTCCGTTACACAGGGGTTCAGAGAAACCTTGAGAACATGACATAGGATTGACCCTGCCTGCTAGGCAGGACTTATATCTGATTCCAGGTGCCAGTGGCAAGGAATAGGTCCTCATACTGTTGTTTATAGTGCGAGAGGGATGTGCAGGATAGAAGTCCTGTTGGAAGATTGTTCTATTTATGCAGCTGCATACAAGAAAGATCTCTTCCAACTGCTAAATGAGTTTTTAGGTATACTTAGTAATGGTTGGTGAGATGTTCTGAGGGACCTGGTGAATGGTTTCTGGGTCAGTAGGTTAGACAGGCTTGGAGGGAAGGGGAGGTGAATTAATTTGAAAGTGGTACACAGGAAGTGGTAGTCCAACTTCACCTCAAATCCTGGTCAATTTAAGATACTGAACACAGCACAGTGGTGAGTTCGGGCTGGGGCCAAAGTGGCAAATCTGGCAATATGGTGATATGCTTGCCTAAGTCTGTTCAGAATAGATGGCTTCACTGTGGAAAGCAAGGGTGCACCATAGAGGAGATCTGGGAGTAGGGTTGCAGTAGAGATGGTCTTTCTGGATTGAGAAGTGAGGTAGGGGCTAGTACGGTATAGTAACCCTAGTTTATGATGAGTTGATTTTGTAATTTTATTGGTATGGATCTTGAAGGATAGGTTTTCATCTAAGGTGACACCCAGATATTTAAAGCTTTTGACACATTCCAGCATCACCCCCACTGATGTTTTAACAACCAAAGGCAGTTAGTTATCAAGTTTATAGGAGGTGTGGTGGAATAACGTGGTTTGAGTCTTTTTAGTGTTAAGTACTAACAGGCTGGCTTTGAACCAAGCCTCTGAAGCCTGAAAATCGCACTCGAGGTTGGTGTTTATGACATTGATATCCTGAGCAGACCTGTATAGAACGGCGTCATCAGCATATAATTGAACTACTGCAGCCCCACAGTTGAGTGGGAGTTCATTAACGAAAATAGAGAATAGGAGTGGTCCTAATATGGAGCTCTGTGGAACACCGTCAGTTACGGGAGCGAGGGAGGACATGGCACCAGACCATTTTACACACTGGAGCCTGTTGGTTAAGTAGCTGGCTAGCCAGGAGTCGGATGCAGGGTCAAGACCTAGCTGATGGAGTTAAGTAAGGAGAAGTGTGTGGTTGACAAGGTCAAAGGCTTTGGTCAGGTCCACAAAGGTGGCACTTGTAGCCTTCCCTTGATCCATTGCCCTGAAAATGTCCAAGGTTACGCGTAGCAGTGCTGATTCTGTGCCATGCAGTTTACAAAATACATGCTGATGGATAGTTAAGGCTTTGTTGAGTTCGAGATGTGAGTAGAGTTGATTATAAAGAATTCCCTCCTGGATCTTGACTAGGAGGCATAGAATAGTGTAGGCCTATAGTTTTCTACCAGGTTTGTGGGGCCACTTTTAGCACAGGGACTACAATTGTAGTTTTTCATTTGTCCGGTATTGTTTGAGAAAAGTAAGATTTGTTTATTAATAGCATTACTGGGTAGGTGATGGCAGGTGCTCCTATTCTAAGGAATTTTGAATGAAGGGTATCGAATCTAGGGGCACTGTCTGGGTTGAGACCCTTGAGTAGCTTGAGAACCTCTAGCCTTATGGCCAGTTTTAGGTGGAAGGTAGGGAGGGTACAGTCGGGGCCGGGCGATGTTAATTCAGCTGGGATGACAGGCAGGTCTTTTTTGTATTTGTCCAGGTCAGTGAAAAAGTGATTTATACCAGTAGCTATGTCTGCAGGGCTCGATGGTGTGGCACAATTTGCGACCATGGACCAGGGAGTGTTTCTGTCCTCTCCTTTAAGGAGGGAGTTTATTTGGATCCAGAAGGTCTTTGGCTTGGCGACATTTTTTTTCCTGTAGGGAGCGGAGGTAAGTCCATTTGGCCTTTGTGGCCCGGGTTTTGCAAGCATTGCACAATCGACTATAGGATTGCCAGTCAGACACCTGTCCTGTTTTTGTTTTTTTAAACTCCTTCCAAGCTTTGTCACAGGAACGCATCAGTGCTATAGGATTGTGAGACTGCCAGGGGGAGTTTATTCCCTTAGCTCTACGAGACCCAATAGGGGCTAGGGAGTCTAAGATGGTTGAGAAAGAGTTTATGAAGTAGTCTAATGCCTCATTGACATCATGGAGTCTGTTGATGGGAGTCCAGTCTACTGACTTAAGACGATCAAGAAAGGCTTCAGCACTAAACTTCCCTAAACCTCGTTGGGTCATGCATTTTAATGAGTTTAGGATAGGGTTTCTGAATATTATTTCTCCAGACACAGAAGGTAGGGGAGTGATCACTAAGGGCAACCGGGAATACTCCTGTGATTTTTACGTGCTGGCTGTTATTTGTTAAAACCCAGTTTAGGAGATTGTGATTACCTCATTTCATGTTTAGTCCAGTGGGGTGATGGATTAATTGTACTAGCTTTGCATCCTCTAGAATGCAGAGGTAGTTTGTCCTTTTGGCACTAAGCCAGTTCAGATCAAAATCTCTGGTTAGGATTAGGTCACCGTGGGGTAATTTGTCTAGATTGGTTAGGAATTCCAAATAGGCTGAGGAAACGAGGTACAAGGGCAGGTAGACACACCCGACCATTTACTTGGTGACTTGACCTAGGGTAATCGAGATTATGATGTGTTCGGGTGTGTCTGAGATGGGTGGAAGTATGTCAGTCGAGAGCTCATTTTTTATGTAGATGAATACGCCCTTATGCTTTTTGGAGAGAAGGTCCTTCCTAAAAGTGGCATATCCAATTAGTGCAGTTTCGTGGGGGCGTATATGGGGCTTTAGCCAAGACTCAGTAATACATGGTACGTCTGGGTTGTAATATCTAGCCCATGCTTTGAGCTTGGGTATTTTACTATGAATACTTTGTATATTCATATGGGCTCTCTTAAGCTCCTTCAGGGTGGACCAGGTTGGTGTCGAGGAGAAGGGGGTTTGGGTTCTCATTTCATTTTGTCCAGGGTTTAGCTCAATATCTCCAGATAGTAGCAGAAGACAGGTCAGCGAGTGACTAGAGGGAGGTGATAGGTAGTGGGATTTGTGCCAAGTTCTGGATTGAGTTCAGACTAGCACTGTTTTATTGTGCTGTACCATGGCCACCATGGTCGGGGGGACCTGAGATTGTGGGTGCCTGATAGATGGGGTGCATAGTATGCGAGACCTAGAACAGGGGGCCTGGGAGGAAAAGTTGCCCATTCCTGTATGTGTGGTGCTGGTTGTAGGGACAAGAGGGGAGTGCAGTAGATGAGGAGCCCCTTAGCACTAAGGCTTTTCATTGTTCTGGCAAATAATGCCCTATACCCACATGCTTAGTCAACTGGACTACTAGGCATGAATGAAATGTATCGGATCATTTAGTAAAACATTAAATCCATGTGCACATTCCTGCAAATTTCAAAACATTAAGCCGCAGTCGTTCTCTTAGTGAGACAGACCAGAATGCGATGTAAAGTCCAGTCTACTCGGTTCCCCCACAGCGCTTGTTCCACCGCTACCTCCCCTGCCTAGAATTGTACATAGTTTGCTGGCGACAATCTGTTACATACTGTCGCCTGCTGTGCTGCTACCAAAGTGCTTGGAAGAGAGAAAGAGAGTGGCTCCCCACGATACTGCCTGAGTTATCCAGAGGGAGAGAGAAAGGAAAGGGGACATGAAAAGCAGAAAGGGCTGTGGGCACCTACCAGCAGTAATAAAATGCAAGATACAGATGTGAGGGCACTTAGTTTAACAATACTTTGGGGAGGACTCGCAGCACAACATGCTGCAGCCATATTTCCGGATCAGCTCCATCATTTGGGGACAAGTCAGGCACACAAACAGAGCACATCTTAAAAAAAAAAAAACTACTGGTCTGTTTTATTTAGCACATTTTAAATTATGCAGCTAAGTGTCCCTTTAAAAATATGCCTTTATTAATTGGAAATACTTTCCAGCACAAAGCATAACAAGAAATTCCACATCTCCAAGAAATGAAAATGTGTTTTTTTTTTTTTTTTTAATTATTGTAACCCATTTTACAAGTGCAGTCACCCACTCCAGGGCATTAATGCACTTCTCCAGATGGGTAGTAGGCATGAGGCTGAAATGCCCGATTCCCCATGCCCTGCTGTGGGTTATAGCTTACAAGCTGAGTACTTGTTGAGTGCTTTTAAACTGCCCTCACCCAGCTGAGTGTAGGATAAGAACAAACACTTAAAATCTAGAAGTATTTTTCCCAAGTTAAGCACTAGTTGAATGTCGGCTGGACTCAGCAAATTATTATCTGTTTACAGCACAGAATTACATGCTTTCGGTGTTCTTATGAATTGAAAGCATGGTGATTTTTAGAGGTTTACATTTATTTTGAAATTACATTGTGTGTGTAGACAAGAAAATCAAATGTAATTAAGACTGAGCATATTGTATTCACTGCCCTTAGCCTGAAATGGTTCCTTCTTTGAAGGTATTAATACAAATGACTGTGGAAAACAAAGATTCAGTGACACAACAAGTGGTAATTTGTAGGGTAATTATTTATTACGTACAAGATCCTTTAGGCAGAGCCTATTTTTAAAGGGTCTAGGTGATTTACAAGAAAAAAAACATTGACACAATAATGTTACATGTTTACAGCAGTGAATCATAAATCAATACATTTGTACTGAGACTAGCTGACATGGCAAATCACATCTGAGCAACACAGCATGATAGTAATTGACAGCAGAGTGAGCAACATGTGACTATTGGATGTGGTTTGCAAAGGAACAAGAATTGTACATATTACAGAAGAGAATGGCCAGTGATACAGTGCGGACATTCCAGTAAAGAATCAATAGAAACGTACTGTATGGGGGAGTATTTCCTGGCAGTAGTTTGGGGGCTGTTGAGTATTACAGCAAAGGGTACAAGTGTGCGGTACAGGAACCCTAGGTGTAGGAGGAAGAGGAGGGCAAAATGGTCACGGAAGGAGTGGGGGAGCATGGCAACAGGGTTAGTGGCATTTATTAGGATCGTGTAAGGCCTGAATATTATTTGTAAACATCATGAATAATATTGTATTCAGAATTAGGTTCCAGGTATCTGATATATTTCCTTGTTGGGGGATATTTGGGAAGAATATTCAGGGAGAATAAATAAAAAACAGTCGAAACTCTACTGCCCTCCAACCCAGTAATTTCCTGCCCTCCACCCCCTCCCCATCCTTCCATACCCTGATTTTAATTTTTTTCTGCTAGTCTCCTGGCAGTGTGATAGGAGCCAACATTGTCATCCCTCCCCTTTCCTAGCCTGAAGCCCGAACAGCAGTAGTCAAATCATGCTAGCCCATTGTCTCCTCTCTCCAACCCCCAGCAAACCTTTCCTGTGACAGTATAGTTAGTCAGTCATCTGACTTTATTAGATGTGCGATGCATACATTTCGGAAGGAGGGAGTGATCTGTGTCATTGATGACGCTAGGCAGACTGATGCATTTAGTCTGTTTAACATAATCAGTGCTGCCAACTGCTCTGCCCATCCTAACCCTTCTCGCATACCCCGCTCTTGTACAGTCAGATGTCTGACTATACAAGCCTGGGACAGACAACTGGGCTACACTGGCTTGACTGCCATTGCCCCCCTTCCCCCAAATCATGGCTGGGAAGTCAGGAAGGGGTCCAGCATTCTATAAATGGCTCTTTGGGGATTACAGGGATAAGATAACGGTGGGGAGGATTGATTGTAAAGACAGTGACAGCGCCTGGCACCAAGCCAGAAGCCACATTTAAAAATAAACTGTATGGGGAAAATGGGGGAGTTCACTGCTGAGCAGAATATGACTGAAAAGGGGGAACTGGGGAGGAGGGTTAGCTCGAGAGCAGAATATGACTGGAATGGGGGGGCTAGCTGGAGAGAAGAATATGACTGAAAGTGGGAAAATGGGAGGGTTAGCTGGACAGCAGAATATGACTGGAATTAGTGTCCATGGGACTAGTCCACTCCACCTGGGGAGGGGTAGAGTCCTTTTTTCCTGAAATTCATTTAAAGAACAGCCAAGTATCTTGGGTGCCAAGTCTAGGTACCCATTGTAAAACTATGTAATTGAAAACTATGTGTATTTAAAATAAAGATTTCTTCCTAATCTGAGAAGCCAGTGTATAGTGGATCATCCTAGCTTAGTCGCAGATGAATATAGTTTTAAACGTATGTGTGAAAGTCTTTTTTAGATAGGTATATCTTACAGCTGACCACTGGATGAGAGCTCTAGAGTACTCCATTTGAGGGTTAGTTGAGAGCTCAGTGTGATAAAATACAGAACAGTTGAACTCTCCAGTCAGTTGAGTGTTGACTAACTTGAATGGCTAAATTTCAACGGGCACTCAATTGACAGTTAGTTGGCCATTAGTTGAGAGTGTTCAGGTTGGGCAGTTTATTCATTAGTTCAAAATCAAAAGATACTTTATGCAAGAGTGATGCATTCTTAAAACATTGCTAAGTGACCAGGGCGGTGGTAGATAAGTACAAGAACCCCAGTGTGGACTGTTAGAAGGGAGGGGTTAAGGTGGGCTGTACTACTGAGGAAAGGGACCTAGTGGTTATCATAAATGACTCCCCTCAAACAATTTAGTCAATGTAACAAGACCTACAGCAAGGCAGCTGGTGTGTATTGGGAGGGGTCTTGATATCCGGAAGAAAAAGGTATTACTGCCTTTCTGTATATCACTGCCAGTGAGGCCTGCAACAGGTGTACTGTGCCCAGTTTTGGAGTCCTCACTGGAAGAAAGACAGAGACAAGCTGGAAATGGTGCAGTGTGGAGTAACCAAAATAATTCATGGCCTACCGGGCAGATCCTGTGAAGATCAACTTAGGGCACTGAGCATGTACTTGCTGGAAGAAAAAGGGGCAATATGATTAGATCTTCAAGTTCCTGAAGGGAAGGAACAGTTCACCAGGTGTAGTGAAAGTACAGCGTGGGGACATGAGGAGAAGCTAGTAGTGGTGGTGGGGTGGGGTGGGGGGAGAGTCAGGAGGGACATGAGGAAGTTCTAATTTAGGGAGAGAGTAGCTGAGTCATGGAACTGCCTGCCAGCTGAAGTAGTGGGCACCAAAACAATTGGGTCGGTGTGTAGGCTCATACCCCTCCGTTTGTGAACTCAGAATATCCTTGTTTACTTTCCTGATTCCCTAGTAGGTAGTAATTGTTCTACCGTAGATTGCGGGGCAGAAATGTAACTTAACTGAGCCCGGGACTTCTACAAAACTTGGATCCTACCCTTGGAGCTGATCAGCCCTCCCTCAGATTCTTAAATCCTGCAAGGGGCTTGGAATATTGGCGTATCTACGTTGTGCATATGAGTAGGTGATAGCGGCATTCCCTACAGTATTACTGGGCTGGACGTTTCTCCCGTATTCCACTAACTTTTCTCTTTCCCTTGCATATGGATGGATTTTTTTTATTAATTTACCGTAGTTCTGATGTTACGATGCCTGTACAATCAGTACTGGGTCTGTACACCTGGCATCACTTTTTGCATTATTGTTTATCATTTATATCAGTAGTCTCCCAGGGTGCATGGAGCACTCCTGTATTCGATTATATGCAGATGATATCGTGTTGGTGGCTGGGGGCAACTCCAACGAAGTCGAAACTAAATTGCAACTGGACTTCCTGGCAATACAGGAGTGCTTCACCTCTCTGGGGTTGATCATAAACCGTAAAAAAAAAACCCAAAAAACAATGCTATTTATACCAAAGCAATCTAAATCAAAAAGCTTACACTTGCATATAAAGACAATGGAGCGGAAATGTTTAAGTCAAACAGCAACCTACAAATATTTGGGGGTTTATTTTGATCAGTATTTAAACTTCGACTAACATATTTCAGATCTTGTAAAAGAAGTAAATGGACATATTGGGGCAGCAAGAAGGTTTACAGTATGTACAACAAAGTCTGTATGCTTAATAAAAGCAAATTGACTGATCCTGCCGATAATTGATTATGGGAGTCATATTTACAGACGTACAAGTAAACAGCAGTTAGAAAAACTTGATCATCTTTACAATAGATTGGCAAGATTTGTCCTGAAGTGTAGTTATGACACCCACTGTTGCACAATGTATAATAAGTTGGGACGGAGATCACTTGACTTAAGACAAAAGAGCATTTGGATTAATTTAGTTTGGGGTATGCTTAGAAGTAAAACACCTAACAGGGAAAATACAAAAACCTAGCCACAGTTTAAACCTAAGGAAAAACGGGGCTAGGGATCTGATGCAGCCAAGGATTACCAACAATTTCAGCAAAATGACATTCGAGTTTATTGTTGCTAGCACCTGGAATGCACTGCCTCCAGACCTGAGAAACCTGGATCTTAGAGAATATAATTTTAAAACAAAGGCTAGTCGGTTTCTCAGCTTTGGATGTGAGTGCAACAGATAAAGTGCAGTAGGCACCTAAACATGTTGCTGAATTTGTTTTTGTAAATGTTTAGTGCTACCATTGGAATATATTGGTGTCTGTTATATGTATTAGCAAAGTATTTGTGTTTTTATTATTTTATTTTTCTTTTGTTGTAGGGATAAATTCCTACTGTATGTAAACTGATTTTGATATGTAAACTTATTTCTGGTTTGTCATGTGATATATATGGATTTTACGTGTTCACTGCAACAGGCACACCTTGTAAATAGGGTGTAAATTGTCCTAATGGTGTTCTACTGTATAAATAAATGTTATTACTGCTACTACTACTAGTATGGTGTATGCTATGTATTTTATTTAATGTATAAGTAAAAGAGTATTAAAAAAAATGTGAACTACGTTGCAAACTGTCCTAGGCTATCAAAGGGCGGGGGGAGGATCGGGTCTCTCAAGAGGACTCTTTCCTTCTGTAGGGAAAGAGTGTCTTTCCCTTCACTGCAGTGCTGCCACCTAGATGACTGTGGGTGGCAGTGCACCGATAGGCAGGCATGGAAGGGAGGTCGCTGGCTGGTTGTGCGGATGACACACCATTGCGTGCATTCCTGCGTGCACCACTACCATAAATGACAACCTATAGGAATGGAAAATGACATCAGTGCCTGAAGCAAAGGACCACGATACATCCAGACCCCACATGTCCATTACGCTGCCACCTGATGAGACTCTGGGAAAATCTGGGGCTGAATACCCCTGCCTGGGAGACAAAACTCCAACTCTTTGGAGGGGCAGTGGTGATGTTGTAGATGTGGGTGAGCCAGCTTGTGCCTTGGGGATTCCGGAGAGAAACGTGTGCTGGAGATGGAATGGGACAAAAAAAGAATGAGTAAAAAAAAAAATAAAATTAAAGGTAAGATATGTCTTTGAGTTATCTAGTATCACTTGCTGTTCAACTTTGTATTTTAACACGGCCACTAAGGCCATTTATACAGTTGTTACAGTGGTCTTGTGTATTCTTAGGGTGTGACGAACTGCAACCTGCAGGTAAGTGGTTCTGTTACTCCATTACCCCAAGAATGTAAGTGAGACCAGTCTTACAACTGTAAGAAAGCTCCTTAGCAGCAGTATAAATGCATCATTGATCACGGTTGAACGATAGCATATTAAACATTTTTCAAAAGGGTCCAGACCATAGCTGGCCCAGTGGCGTGGAGCGCTGAGGTGCTGTGTGCTTGTGCTTGCGCCCTGTCACGCCGGTGACCTGAGTTTGGGAATGGATGCGGGTCACTTGGGGGTGGCCGGGGAGGGAGGATTGAGCATCCATAAGACTGCTCTCCTCCCTTTGGGAGGTGGGCTGTTGTGGCTCGCTGCTTGTCTTCCACCCAGAGGTGTCCAGGTGGCAGTGCAGGTGACCCACATGTAAGGGAAAGGAACACCATGTTCAGGGCACCGGGGGGTCTTCACGGAGATGGATCTTGCACCTCATGGCCATTGCATGTCCATGGGCCCAGGAGAGATAGGTAGAAAAAAAAGATGACAGCAGGATGACAACTAACCCCTCACAGGCTCTGCACCGGCGACCGGGCACCCATCACAAGTTCTGTGGCAGAGGATGTCAAGGTAAGATAAGTCCAGGAGAAGCCAGGTGACAGAGGCGGGGCGGCAGTCAGAGTTAGGCTGCCAGTGCAGACTTGGAGCATAAGTGAAAACCAGTCTCCAGACCACGCCCATTTCTAGGGCACATGCACAGTGAGAGACTCTGTACGGAATAAGAGTGTTTCACACAGAGAGGAAAACAGTGCTCTGATCAGGAGAGCCCCTTCAATCTCTAATAAGTATAGGTTAGTAATTTATCTATGGTATTGCTCCTATGTCCTCCATGACCAGATTGGGCACTCTCTTCAACTCCTTCTGCCGCTTTGCCCTTGATGCTCCCTCTTGTACCCACCACTGTGACCTCTATCGAGCCCTCCCCCCCAACAAATAGATGCCTCTCACACTGCGCTAAGTTCACTGCTAAACACTGGCTGAGTGAATTCCCTTCCTACTTTTCCCCTTTATTTATAACATCCCCTCCTCCTTCCCACTCCCTCAGATCTACCAACACTCGCATGCTAACAGTCCCCCACTGCTACACCCTCTCCCGCCAGTTTGGGTACTCTCACCGTTTCCCTAAAATATGGAACTCTCTACTTCCCCAAATCTGACACTCCTCCTTAGTCTATTCCATCAACACTGCCCTCTCTAACTGTCTGCATCTAACCGTTCCTGTCATGACTTGCCTTAATTTCCTTCATCTTGCACCTTACAATTCGCCCCCCTTTGGAATTTACTCAATGCCTCTATTGACTCTACTGCCCCTAGCCCCTTCTAGGTACTAGTTCTCATACTTTTCTCCCTTCCCCTAATCTCTCTCCCCCTTTTTCCCCTAGCCTTCACACTCCCCTTGCAGGGTTCTAAGCATCCTGAAGGGGTTCTATATTGCCTAGGCTTGCCATCTTTTCTTCCCCCATCTACCTGTCTGTGGCCTTCCAGGTCCCCCTGCAGGGTCCCCAGCATCCTGGAGGGTTCCTTGGATCAGGCCTCATCCCCTCCCAGGTGTTATTTCTCATTCCTTCCCTCTCACTATCCCTCTATAATTACAACACCTAACCGCAGGAGTGTTTACAATAGCCTGTACTTCCCTGCCCCCTTGCAGGGTTCATTGCATCCTGAAGGGTTCTCTTTTTGGGTTAGGCCTTATTTCCCCTCCTAGGTGTTACTCACACTTACTCCCCCTCTCTCTCCCCCCCCCCTCTCTAATCCCTACTCCAGTCCCCTGTCCCCTTGCAGGATTCCCTGCATCTCGAAGGGGTCTCTCTGGGACACAGCTCCGCACTATCTGTCATCTCGTCCTCTCTCTCCTTCACCCCTTATTTCACGATAGCACTTGTTCACTTATTACCACTGCACTTATTAATTGTTCACACAAATTACATATGTATGCAACACTGTAACGACTGCCTTAATTAATTGTATGCTATGTTGATCTTTGTAGCTTGAATTTAAAATGACTCGTCTCTATTGTACCCCTTCCCCCAGGTCGCACTGGGAGACGAGCAATGTGTTGCTCAGTGTGCCTTCCTGGTGAAACATTTCAATAAATAAATGTTATATAATTGTTATAATATTTGGGGTTCACATCCAATGTAAAGTACTTCCCATTCCCTGTATGGTGCTAAGGAGATTGTCCTCATCCGATTCATCCCGTTTTCTTGCTTGCTGATTTGCAGGTTCCTGCTGTACATGAGGCCCAGATACATAGAAATATGGAAGTTGTTGGCAGATAAGGACCTCTTGACCCACCTAGTCTGCCCTATATTCCCTTCCTACTGTGCCACTGCAGACTCTACTTATTCTCCAGTCGACTCCTTCCCTTGTCATACTACCAAGGTCTCCTTGTATCTGTCCCACGCATGCTTGAATCCCGTTACCGTTTGAGCACCTACCACCTCTGCTAGGAAGCCATTCCACGCATCCACCAGCTTCTCCATGAAGTATTTTCTCTCGCATTTCCTCTTAGTGCCCCTCCCCTCTCCTAGCTTCATGGTGTGACCCCTTGTCTTGGAGCATCTTTTTCTATGGAAAGTGCTACCTTCCTGTGCCTTATTACCTGTGAGGTATCTGAATGTTTCTGTCATATCCCCCCTTTCTCTCCTTTCTTCTACAGATTACATGTTTAGTTCCTTAATTCTTTCCTCATAGGGCTTTTGATGCAGGCCCTGCACCATTTTGGTAGCCTTCCTTTGCACTGCCTCCACTCTTATCTATGTCCTTTCAGAGGTAGGGCCTCCAGAACTGGACACAGTACTCGAGGTTGGGTCTTACCAGTGATCTAAATGAGAAATACTACCTCCCTCTTTCTGCTGATGATATCCCTCCCTACACCTGAGCATCCTGCTAGCCTTCCCCACTGCCTTATCACTCTACTTGGCTACCTTCAGGTCATCAGAAACAATTACCCCAGTTCCCTTTCCTGTTCCACGGTTGCTAATACCACCCCGCTTGCTTAAATGGTACAGTGCCCCTGGATTTCTGTGCCCCAAGTGCATGATTTTGCACTTTGTTGCACTGAAACCCAGCTGCCATTACCTTGACCATTCTTCCAGCTTTTTGAGAT
Source organism: Neoceratodus forsteri (assembly GCA_016271365.2). Classification (NCBI taxonomy): domain Eukaryota; kingdom Metazoa; phylum Chordata; order Ceratodontiformes; family Ceratodontidae; genus Neoceratodus; species Neoceratodus forsteri. The sequence continues at coordinate 1,026,983,540 of CM028133.1, read as the reverse complement.
CTTCCCTCATTCTTTCCACCACCACCCCCGGAGTGTTCACTCTGTTTCAGATTTTTGTGTCATTTGTGAACAGGTATACTTTTTTACTTCTGCAATGTCGCTAATAAAGACATTAAAAAGGACCGGGCCTAGTACTGACCCCTAGTACAACATTTTTAAATAGTTTTCTCAGATACCTGCAGTTTAGCTTTGGCCTGCCCAGCAATTTATCTTCTTTGATACCTTTTTTAAGCCCATGCTGGTCTGAACACAAAATTATATGTTTAGCATAGCACTTTATCATCAATGACATTCAATTGCTTGTGGAACTCTCTACCACATTTGTTTCAGATGGCTCGGTTTGTCACGATTATTTTGAACCCTCTCCCATTTAAAGAAGCTCCTGGTTTAGGGTGAGACTTTCATGGACTATGTGTATTTGCTAATTAACAAAAACTTTGTTTAAAACAAAGTTAGGGTTCTAGACATAGGTCTTCAACCAAAGTGATGCAGGTCAGGAAATTGGATGTTAGGGGTTACAACTGTAATACCCCTCCCCCACCAAACCCTGCTGCTCTGACATAGAATCCTATGCCGCCAGGGATATAAATTTTTTTGCCCATAGGAAATAATGGGAAAAACAAAGATTAATAACTTTGGAATGGATTAATATATTTTCACCAAACCTTCAAAAGGCACATCTGTAAGATCAAAGTTTTCTACCTTGAAAATTTCAGCCCTGTAGCTACAGCTGTTTCTGAAATACAGGTTGACAAAAAAAACAGCAAAACACATACAAATCTGTTTTATTTTTCAATACTCTGTATCTCAGAAACCACACAAGGGATTCAAATCAAATTTGGCATATCAATAGACCTGTTACTTCCGAAGCTGTATGCAAAATTTCAAGCAGATCTGTTGAACCTGCACAGTTATTACCCTGCAAAAATGGGCCTTTAACATTAAATGCTCACACTAACCCTAATTATAGCTGCACGGTATAACAGTTTTACTGTCATCCTGTAATGCATTCTAGGTGTGATGTTTTCCAGACGAACACAATATCCAGTTAATGATAATGATGATTATAACAATAAAACACTAAAATTAAGTGCTGTACAACCAAAGCATATCAGAGCCTCATAATGATACAACCGTCTGAATGTCTCCATGGATTCAGCTTTACACCTGAAAGGCTCATCTATTCTTCTCCTAGAATTACATGTCAGGAGGTCCATGTTCTCCAGTAAGTTTGTGTAGCAGAGTCCTAGGGGAGGCTGAAATCTATGCCTGGAAGTGAAACATTCTGAACTGAAGACTAAATTAGCTGACTATATAGAACTCAACCAGATATTAAAAAGCATTTGATAGGCCCAGACCTGTGGTGCTACTTCTAGCATGTCATGTCACAATCCTGTTTTCCAGGGGAGAGCCTAAGATTACTGCAGAAGTATTGCACTCAGACTGCCTGAAGAAGGGCCCAAAGCTCTCACTGCTTGTGTGCGTCCTATAATGAGATTGGGAGCAGCGCTGACATTCCCTGGGCAGGGCGATGTCATACTGCTACACCCATCGGTTGATGCCACAATGCAGCCATCATACAAATGGGAGATGGCTCACGGTGCAGGTAGATGAAGGGCTCTAACTGGGGCCTGCCACATCAACAGGCTCCGGGTCTTCTCCTGTATCCCCCTTTCCCCCTCCCTCCTTCCACCAAACATGCACTTTTGGGTGTTGGCTGTCCCCGCCACATGTGGTGATAAAGGCAAAAGTCTAGGATGGAGCACAGAGTAGCTAGTACCAGTAACCCCCCTCTGTGGAGTAATGAACCAGTAGAGAATTGGTTGTGACACACTGGCTGGAATGAGAAGTCTCCAACCCCTCACAGACCATGCACTGGCGATCTGGTACAGCTTTAACAAGATCGGGTCCAGCGGGTTGAGCTCAACTCTCCACTATCCACCACCCCGCCATGGGGGGGGTGGTAATCAGTTGGGAAATCTGAAGCTGGTAAGTCCAGGGGATGCCGAGTGGCTGGGCTGGGGGTGGGGGTTGGAGAGGAGAAGAGTCTGCCAGGGTGGGGGGCATGAATAACACCAAAAAAAAAAGGAAAAGAATGAGCTGCGTGAAAATTGGGTGGCTGGCACCCTCCCTATATTTAGGAACAGAGTGTCTCACTCCCGTGACGCATCCAGCCCCTGGCCAACCTCATCCTAGGAGTCCAAAAGAGAAGAAGCTAATAATAGCAGTAGTGCTTCAGAGAGGGAACACGAAAACAAACGTAGGAAATGCCTGCTGGAAAAACACAACAGGGCACTTAAGTTAATTGCCTGCCAACACTTAAATCATTTTCCTTCCTGTCCGCCACCCCCATGTTATCATGACCAATATACAGTGTTTGACAGCATGTTATGATTTTTGTTTTCTTTTTTAAACTCACTGAAACCATTTTAGTCGCACATTATCTGCAGGGTTTGGAAATGCTAAGTATGTGATTAAAGATTCTGTTCTGGGACCCAAGAGTCATGCTTCTGCCATAGTAAAATGTATTGAATCAGTCAAGCTTTCTGACTGGTTAAAACGGGTCACATGCCTATGAATTCATTCGGCATTACTGTGTTATTACTGTCCAGAATTTACATTTTGTTTTATTGTTTAACTATTAAAACAATTTTCTTAGAGCAATAACCCATTCCAGAGCATGGAGCTGTGAAGACATAAAGTAGAAACTTCACACACACACCAGTGATGTAAATATGTGTGTGTGCGCGCGCGTGTGGGGGGGGAGAGGGAGAATTTAGTTCAAAGACTGAAATTTAAAGCCTGACTCTGTTCCAGGAGGAAAGTGGGGAAGAAATGTGATATGTACCCTCAAAGGCATGAAACTGACCAAATAAAGCAACACATAATGACAAAACGTGTCCCCAGACCCCTGGTATGTACTTTATGTTTGATTCTGCATCAAAGGTGGTGTGTTTCCCCAGTAAATTGTTTCCATTTCCAGCACTGTCGGTCTCCCGCATAGTCCGAAAGTCCATAAAAAAGTGCTTTTAAATGAGCCATTGGGCTTCCATGTAGCTGGAAACGGTCCAGAAATATGCCTAAGTCTTCTGAATATAGATACTAATGGAACCTTTTGATATCATGAAGGAACAAGCTGTGCCTAACTACATGTAATTAAACACAGCTTGTTCTTCCATGACATCACAAGTTTCAAGATGGTGTAAATGTTGTTTCAATATATGGCAGACTCGGTCAGCTACATCTCTGGAATGCTTTCAGCTATAGGTATACCCAAACCCTCATTTAAAAGAACTTTACATGGTCATTCAGACTGTGTGAGCCACTGTGCATGAATGTTGCCATTTAAAGCACCTTCTGGGTTGTTGAAAGCACTCAGCCAAACTTGAAACACACCCAGGAATGGATGTGCACTAATACTGCACAATCCCGTGCTTTGTCACAAGTTATTGCTTACTTCTGGAGCTCACTTCAGCACTAGGGGACAAACCCTTGCAGACAACCCTTCCATCATAATTTCAGCACTTGTCTGTCCTTTAGCTTCACTTGATCACTTGCAGCGGCTGCACCAGCACAGGAGGTTAGTAGGGGTACGGTAGTATAAGAAGGGCAAACTCACTCAGTACACTTTTGATCTTCTTCGGCTGTCAAAGTCTATGTTTTTATGTTCTGTTAGTTAATCCTGCAGTTATTTGTATTGCTCCTATAAATTTCGCAGAAGTACTCCCATTCGTCACAATGACTTAAAAAATGCAGGTTGCAGCCACCACTAGCCATCCCAGAGATCTGGGCTTGTCTGAGTTGACATCAGAATTCCTGCCACTGGGGGGTGCTATCTGTAGAGCTGCGTGGAATTGCCATTCCTCTGCCTCCGCTAAAGTCTGCTTAACACCTGACTGAATGCTCTTACTCTTTCCTTGCTGTGACCCCTCTTTGTTAGCTTGTTGTGATTACTGATTGGGTGTACTTTCCTGTATAGTTTTTTTCTTTCTGTTTTTTTTTTTGCCTCGTATATTTTAGCCTGTATGTAACTATTCCTGCTGGACCGCTGTATTTTTATTTAAATTCTTTAGTAACCAGGTAAGCCCTACTGGGCACAAGGCCCGTTTACAGCGGTGACCCAAGAGCTCTAGGGAGGTTAAATGACATGCTCAGGGTCACAATTTGCAAGGAGGGGTTGTGGGAATCAAACCAAGGTCTGCTAGATGTGTTCCCAGGGACCCACATGAAAACAAAATATTGCGTCTCATAGAGTTATCCCCATTAGATAAATTCTGAATAAATAGAGCAGAAAATCAGTGTTATCGATTTGTCTATAAAATCGGCAAAAAAAAAAAAAAAAAAAACTTGGAAGACTAGAAATTACCTTGACATTAACAGGACCAATTCACATGAGTAGTGTAAAAATATTGTGTCATGGGAAATTTTCTCCAAAACTAGATGTGTACATTATCCAGATTTTCCACAAAAGTTTTTGTGAGTTTTTGCAGAGTTTTGCATAGGTGGACAGTGGAAAATCCATATATATCTAGCGACATCTGTCAAATACAGTTACTCACAACCATTTACCCTCCATTAAAAAGGGAAACTCCTTAAACAATTGGGCACTGGTAGAGCCTGGTAACCTTGGAATGATGGATGGTACCTTCAAGGGCAAGACCTACACGGTTCCATGCCAAGGGGGCTGGGGCATATTTGGTGCAATAAAAGCACTAGTGGTAAACATAGTTGAAGTTAAAAATATCAGAGTGCCAGTAGAATCATTACAGTTGCCACAGTAATTGGAGGTCATCACTGGATCTTGATACCTGGTGCCATTTGGGGTGTGACCTACGTAGATTTTCTGCTACAGGGAGAAGAGTCTGCTAACCTTATTATTTATGTATGTATTTACATTTCTGTGACCAGGAAAGACTTACTGAGCCAAAGCTTGTTTTCCTGTTGCATCACTGGCGGAGATGGAACAGGAAGAGTTACAGAAATCTGCAGTCAGTAATAGCAAAACATTGCTCAAGATACAAATTGTGCAACATTCTCCAAGTTCATTGTGGGCTGTAACTGTTGTCACTGTAAAGGAGATTATCTTCAAACCTGTCACATAAGTCTAATCGCACTAGCAACTTTCATTTTTTTTTTATTTTAATTTAGTTTTTTGCTATGTGGCATGAGCCATGCATGCCACACAGCATCAGTTTTGCAGCTGGACGGGTCATTTCTAAGATGTTAATGACCGATCCAGCAGCCAATTAGGAGCCTCGCTAGGATCATGAATAATTAGTTAGACTTATCATTAAAACTAAGTCCATTCACTATCTCCTCTGGTAGTATTTTTTTTATTTTGGGATTTTTTGGGGCCCACAAAAACACACTGAAAGGAAGCTTATTTCCAGGTGTGACCCAAGAGCATAGGGCGGTTAAGGGACTCGCTCAGCATCATGCAGTACAAAAGTGGCAGTTGTGGTCTGGCAGTATAGCCTAGAGGTTAGAGTAATGAGCTGTGAATGAGCTTGGTATATCCAACAGACAGACCTGGATTTGATTCCCACAACCTCCACTTGCATACTGTGTGACTCTGAACAAGTCGCTTAACCTCCCCAGTGCTCCAAGGTCACCCCTGAAAACAAGCACTTGTGCCTAGTGGGCCTTACCCAGCTACCAAAGACTAAAAAAACACACCCAGATTTGCCAGGTCTCCAGAATAAAAACACAGATTGGCACACTAACCTCTAGACTATGCTGCCTACCCCCATCTTCGAGGATGAACTCTTTTTTTCTCTAAAACCTTTCACTGGACCGTATTTTTTTTTTTTTTTTTTATGTTCATACCTTCATTGTGTGACTCTCATACCAATATACAACAGGTTAGGTACACTTTCCCGGAAAAGAACCCTAACTGGTTTCAACACCCAGACAAAATCTGCTTCAAGGAGGATAATATCTGAGGGCATTATGCGACATGGCCCCCACAGTTCCTAGTATCTGCCACAGATTGTGCTGTCTGCCAGATTATTAATGGCCACTGTTCACTTGAACTGTAATGGGAAGCGTTTTCAGTTTTGTGTCTACTACCCAAGCATGATGTCTGATGGAGCTTGAGGTATGACATTTACAGTTTTATTTGTATTGCTTTTGTAAAAAGTGGGCTGTGACGTATTTGTCATCATGACAGCAAATACCGTAACTGGGCTAAATGTGGTTCAGGCATTAAATCCCTGAATGTAAAGGGAATCTTCTTTAAACTTGTCCCAGTAATGAAGGCCACCAAGGAAGTGTATGTTTGTTTTTTATTTTTTTTATTTTAAGAAGTAATTAGAATTACAGCCCTTTGAGTCAGGGACTTGTTTACAAAGGCTCCTCATCGGGAAGACAAATACATTAATAGCAAGCAACAGAAAGCAAAGTAAATGAGCTCAAATAAAAGCAAACCGTCACAATTAAGGGCTGGTAATGGCATTTTGTTATCTTAGTACATCTTGGTCTGAAACTGAAGGAAAATGTTTTTTTTTTATTTTTTTTATTTACAGGATGTATTAAATATTAACTAAAAGGCACTCCAGTGGATGTGTTGTTAAGAGATTGGCTGCAGAGATTCCAGCAGCCCTTCGCTAATCAGATCTGTCTATTTTTATTATCTTTTGTATAGTGCTAAGTACTTCTCAGGAGGTTAGGCACTTGGATGCACCCTGTGCCTCACAACAAACCTGAAGCATGATGTTGTTATCCCTACACATGCCTATCTGCTTTTTTTTTTTACATGTTCCTTTCCACAAGCCAGCCATCTTCATCCCCGTTTATCTGTCCCAAGCCTTGTCAGCTGCTTTCTCTGGGACTTACCCTGCTCCATTCTTATGCCCCCATGGTTCACCCCACCTCCCCCATGGTGGGACTCTTTCATCATTGTTTGAAAGGACTATGGACCCCTTACAACAATACAAGGCAGTGTAGTCTGGAGAGGAGTCGCAGTGTGAAGCCTGAGGGAGGAGCGGTGGAGTCTTCCTGCTCAGCTGGCACCATTATTTTTGTTTCTCTCAGCCCCTGAGATACAGGCATACCAAGAGAGCCTAGGTGCATGCGGACGTTGAGCGTGTATGTTACAATGGCTCCCAGCCTGTATCTCTCCCTTCACTGTGCCCTCAACTGCATTGCCACCTGTGGTCACCATGGTAGCTGCATAGTAGTGAGAATGGTGACTCTCCTTCCCCAGAGGAGGGGAGTGTCCACTGGGAGACTGTCCTCTTCCCCCTGACCAGCCCCTAATGAGGCACATTCCCGAACCCGCATCACCAGTGTTGCAAGCGGTATCGCTAACACTGCACTGATGGGCTAGCCTGTGTTTTATTGCTTAAATGTAATATTAGGTTGAAAGAAGCCCCTGTTCCATCTGCTCCCCTACTGCCGACACACACTTCATAAGCAGTGACGAATCAGAATGCTTTGCAACATGAATAAGATTTATTATGAAATGGATACAGAAATTGTACATCCTGATCGGTAAGCAGCTATGCAATGTCTGAGTACTACCAGTGGTTAAATAAGCATTTGTGACGATGCCAAATGTTTGCTTGCACGTGTTTGCTGTGTAGGTAGTTGGCATTGATAGTGCAGAGAAGTAATAACATGAGTTATAATAGTAAAATTGTAATGACTTGAAAATGAAGAGATTGACACATAATGTTGTCATATTTTTAGACTGTGACCTTGGATTTTCAAAATAGCAGGGTTTTTTTGGGGGCTAGCATCCGAATGTGACAGGTGTCATTTATGAAATGGAACTCAAAACTTTGTTTTGCAGAACAACCACGAAAACAGGAGCTGGATGGGGCTTTCATAGTGACACCTGCCATGTTCATTCAATGGGGTTAAAAAAAAATTAGTATGTTGACAATGTAGGTTAAAATGTAATGCTATGAGTAAACGTTGAAAATTTGTCAACATTTGTTCATAATTTGTTTTCAGTTTTGACCTCACATGTTCAACGTGGTTTTTATTACACCACTTTATGAACATGACCGGTTTCATTTATGAAATCCTGTCCAAACTGGCATGTTGGGGCACAAATGTAAAAAGATGTTTTTCGCAGGATTTGAAAAATGACACTCCATATGACACTGTGTATAAGAATGGCCATTGGTCACAATCTGGTAAAATAGCCAAGGGTTGGAAAAAATATTGAAGAATTTCAGTGTTTCTTCATAAGTTCATTGTGTTTTAAAATTTTGACCCAAACATTTTCACAATAATCTTATCTTATTATGACACCATGATCAAGAAAAATCATTTTTTAAATCCCATCCAAAAGGTGGATTTTTCAGAGCAACTGTGAAAACATGATTTGGAGGGGACTTGAGAAATTATACCTGCCTTGTTGATGTGGTGGGGTAAAAAAAAGACTATGTCAAAAATTTGGGGACAAAATGTAGAAAAATAGCACCTAATGAGAAAATGTTGAAGAACTTTAATGTTGCTGAATAACTTTGTTCAATTTTAAGATTGTGATCCCAAATTTTCATCATAGTGTGTTTTATTACCCCACCTTATGATCAAGACAAGTCAAATTTTCTTAATTCCCATCTAAAAGGTAATTTTGCAGAGAAACTGCAAAAACATGTTTGAGGGGATTTGAAAAATTACACTTGCCTTGTTTTTGAGGTGGTGTTTACATAAAAAGAAAAATGAAATAAAAAGACTATGTTGAATCAAGCCTGTTTAAAAGTATATGTCAAACTAAAGCAGCTGTCATTATCACACTGGAGAAGCTGTCTTCCCCCTCTTGAAGTAACCAAAAAAATTTACAGCTTTTAAGTGCTCTGACACACAAAAACACAGCCACAGAGGGCAGGACCAGTGGTGTGGTGGTTGCGCTACTGTCCATCACGCTGGTGACTTGGAATCCGGAGAGATCTCAGGTTGGTTGGAGGCTGGCCAGGTAGGAGGGGATCGAGTGTCCGATGGACTGCTTTCTTCTTCTGGGGGCATGACTTGCTGGCTGTGCAGAAGAACCACTGCTACCAGGTGGAGGCCTGTGGTAGTATGGGACAGGAGTGGCAACAGACAAAGGGAGCTGTGGAATCCTGCAACATACACATGCCTCTGCACACCCATGATTGACATGAGTGCTGCAGCACTGGGGGGGGAGGGGAAATGGCAGCAGGGTAGCTGTGTATGAAGCTCTGCATGCCATCCCTCACCTCCATCATTGGGACCCAGAAGAAGCTCCAGACTGAAGGTAAGCCCCGGCAAGGGTTCTAGATGGTGGGGGATGGTGGGATTAGGGTGGAAGGGAGCCAATCCTGCCTCAGTCAAGAAGGATACAACCTATATGAAGGGGGGCATAGGAGCGACTCCATGGGTGGCAGGTGCTCAAGCACAAGACAAACTTAAGCACCCCAAATTTTCGAGGGCAGTCTGCAAAAAAAGATTACTGGGGAACCTGGTCACAGGAAAATTACTACTTACTGGCAATGAGCACCCTCAAAGGTTTCTAAAAGTTGGCATTCATGAGGGGGGGGGGAACATGGACACAGTCCCACATTAAAAGTAAGACATCTTGCTGTGGTTTGTCTCAGTTTCCCCACCTGATCAGATTCAAGTTAAAATAAATTAGTCCATTGGCTAATGTCTCACTCTTCAACATCCCCACTGCTTTTAAAACTACTGCTGGCCAGCTGGCCTGCTGGGTTCAAGAATGGACCTGGGGATATCGGAGGGCCAGACAGGGGGATAAGGATTGAACATCCTATGGACTGCTCTCCTTCTCCGGGAGGGAGGGGTGTAGAGTGTCCGACACAATGTGGATCACTGGCAGAGGCTGGGGCTACCCCCATGCCAGCGCCGTTATCTGTAGGGGGGCGAGGTGGACACAGACATCATTGCATGTCCCCACCCTGGGGGAAAAACTAGAAAATAGTGTCTGCCACCTATGACGCTTGCTCACCCTGGCTCGATCACATGTCGCGGCACTTCCGTGGATCCTGACCTATCCCATCCCCCGCTATGGCCAGTAGGACTCCACACCCCACCTTGGGGGGGGGGGCAAGAAAAGGAGACCATGGCTGGTGGGCTCACCTGCTGGCACCCTCTTCCCATTGTTGCAGGAGTCCTACTGGTGCAGTGTCCCCACCCTGGGGGGCAATTCAGGGGATATAGGGGGTACCAGAAGGTAAGTCCTGGGGTGCAAAGAGGAGGCCTGAGGGCTGGTGGGGTCTGAGGGCTGGTGGGGACTGAGCCAGAAAAAGGCAGCTACTGCTGGCTTCTGTCTCCATACTCCTTCATCATTACTGCTTCCCAGCACTGCAGTTTCACAGGAGCTGAGACCTATCAGCTTACAATGCTCTCAGATGTTATTTATTTGAATGACCGGGTAGGTCCACTGAGACAAGGCCATCCCTTTTTCAGTGGCGACCCGGGGAATCTAAGCATTCCACAAATGTGTTTATATTTATCCTGTGGCAGCAGATCGGCTACTCTGCATCACTCACACTGGTGCAGGATTCTCATTGTAAACAGGCCTACAGTTTCTACCAGTGATATTTTTCAGATACAGTGCTGCATGAGCCCAGTGGAGCAATTACTTCAATAGGGCCTTTTACACGGCGGGCTTTGCACTGCAAATAATGGTGCAGAACACCTGGAATGTTGCCTGTGTTGCCGTGTATAAGCAAGCAGTACCACATCAGAGGCGAGCTCTTGAAGTCCTGGTGTTCCCTGTTTTTCGGGGTTCACCATTTCATTTTGCCATTTTGAGCCGCTCAGTGGGGCTGTATAAACTGATCACAGCACCCATTTTGATGCTAGAATTTTGCTTGTTGCCTAGTGTTATACCTGAGTTCAGCTAAATAGGTGAACAGCTAGAAGAAAGAAAGCTGAACTCGGGGAAGTAGTTAGTTTTCATGAACAGGGGCTAAAAAAAGTTATAAGCGCTCCAAAAGTGGAGCCGTGATACTGGGCATGCACTTATGCCTATTCATGGCGATTATGAATATACACGACATAAATGCCCCAAGAAGGTGGTGAACTTCTGGAGCAGCTTACCAGTGGAGACAAAAAATGTGAACAGTAAAGGCCTCCAAGGAGCAGTAATCCTGCACAAATTTTTGCTTACCATGGGAGTCAATGGTTACAAGCAGAGTAGACAGCAGATCATGGAATTTTCCAACCATGGATATTTACTTGAACTTCTTTGCCGTGGGTTCACTAACACTAGTGGCGACAGGAAACAGTTTTCAAACACAGAAACAGTACTGTACGGTGGCAGTCAAATTAGCTTTCCATATATAGTGACATATCGGAGGAGATCCCCTTGAAATTATTAGGATTCCCTGTGCTACATCACAATATATCTGGATATTCAGCAACTTGTCACTGGCTGCAGCTGTATGTCTGCTCTGCACTGAATAAAGACGTTTATAGCCCATGCTACTATATGCTACATTTCCTGTCTACTCATGGTTAGTGGTCTGAGTTTAATAAGTTCACAGAATTCTGTTCAATCACCATCATATGTCGTGGTTTCTGGGAATCAGTATGTAACCTGGGTACAGAATACCAATGAATTAGGGCATACATACATAAAATATTGTTTTTATTTTTATTAGTCCTGCTTATAAAGCATGAGAGATGAACATGATGGGGACCTACTGTTCCTTCTGACCTGAAATTCCTAACTGTACTTCTAAGTTAATGTTTGATCTGGTATCATCCAGCAGGTGTAGCCAAATCCAGCCATGGAAATGGGGAGCCAGCCCACCGGCACAGCAGCACTGGGTTCAGAAATGGGCCTGGGAGTCGAAGGGCCAGCCAGGGGGAGGAGGACTGAGCATCCCAGGGATTGCTCCTCCTCCTCTGGGGGGAAGGGAGGGGAGGATCTACTGCCGGTACTTGCTTGACCCCTAATGGAGGCTGGGGTCCTGGAGCACTGAGGCATGCACAGGGGAGTGGTGGACAGACTCCGATGTAAGTCCTGGCATCATTGAACATCTGCCACTCAATAGTATAACAAAAATGGGGCAAAGTGGCCAGGGTGCAGCTGGGTTGAATCCAGACTCCCTCAATCCCTCGCACTGGCTCATGGGACCCTTTCCTCAGTGGATCCATTCATCCGGGGATGGTGCCCACTGTCAGACCCCCACCATGGGAGGCTAAGTCGAGGGGGACGCTAAGGCTGAGGGCCTTCACTGGATCTATTCCTCAGGTGGCGTCCTCCGATGACCCCGTCATGGGGGGGCTGTGGGAGGTAGGTCCCTGTGGGCTGGGTGATGAGGCAGTGGAGGGTGGAGCTGCACCGTGGTGCAAAAATTGAATGCAAAAAAAAAAAAAAAATAGTGGAACTAGGGTAGCATGGATAGGACACCCCCTCATTCAAAGTCGTATCTGAACAAAAGGCCATCACTGTGTGCATGCAATGAAAATGTAAGTACTGAGGAAGGTGTCTCTCTCTCTGTGTAACCATGGTGCTGTCTCTGTTCTATCCTGTGCAGCAGCCCAGGTTTACCCTACAAAGTTAACAAATAACACTTATCAAAATAAATAGTGAGGCAGTGTGGTCTTGTAACTAGAGCATGGGCTTGGAAACTAGGAGACCCAGGTTCATATCCCAACAGAGCCAAATAAATACTCCATCCATGACCTTGAACAAGCTCCTTACTCTCTGTGCTTCAGACCACACAGCTGTGCAAACTGAGTAACAGCAAGACTGTAGTGAAAACAAGATATTCCATCTCAGTGGACTATCATGTGCAGATACATTGTAAAAATGGGTAACACCAGGATACCACTGCAAATGAGACAGTGTGTCTCAGCTAAGCTAGGCTGGATAAAAAAAACTGTAAAAATGGGTAGCAGCAGGACCCAGTGGAAAATTATATAGTGTACCTCAGCTGGGCTCTCCTGGGTTAACAAATAGTAGAAATGGGTATCAACTGGACCATTGGTTCGAATGACATGTATTACCTGTATAAAAATAAACTTTAACCTACCTACCTACCCACAGAAAATGAGATGGTGTACCTCAGCTGGGCTCTCCTGGGTTAACAAACAGTAGAAATGGGTATCAGCAGGACCCCACAGAAAATGAGATATAGTGTCTCAGCTGGGCTACCCTGGGCAAATAAACTGTAAAAATGGGTAACAGCAGGACCCCACAGAAAATGAGATGTAGTGTCTCAGCTGGGCTATCCTGGATAACGACCAGTAAAACAGAAAAATTACAAACTAATAACTGAACCCGGGCCTGTCGTCAAAAATGGCAAGATGTTAGTTTTGGTTTTGAAACTGGGACTGGGAAGAGGACTCCCTGGACCTGGGGAGAGGGGACTCTGGGCCCAGACTCAGACCAGCAAGGAGGTATCCTCTAAAAGCAAACAAAACAATGTGTCTACTTTTTTTTTTTTTTTTTTTTGTATTATTACAGTATGTCCTGCTGCTGTGCTTGATTTGGGTCATATACTTCGTAGCTGCGAGAAAAAATGACACTTCTGGGAAGGAGTAATAGATAATTTGTGATGAAGCCCTGGGACATAGCCTATTGTAGGCACCAGTGAACCCTGTGGTTGCTGGGGGCCCCCTGCTCATGAGGGGCCCTAACCAGAGCAGTTTGTCTTACTAATTTTTAAATGCTTTTTTATCCTGTTATCCTCCTAAAAACAGCACAAAGTGCAGTGTAGGGCCTTCTTATGTGACATCATGATGTAATGAAATGCCCCACCAAGTTATAAACCAGTCAATAACATGCAGTTAGGTGGCAATGAATGGGGCAGGAAGAAAAGCCACAAGGACTAACACTGCTGTGCCCCCAAAAAATGTTTTTTTTTAATATATACCACTGGTTGTATCTAAAATGAAATATAATGATGCGTGTGTGGGCTACAGTCAAACATGTGGTGTGATGGTGGACCAAGTAGGGGGACCCAAGACCTCACTGATCCTGCTGGGGCCCCTAAAGCCAGCCCTGCCCCAGGAATACAGATTCCATGAACATCACTGCATATTAGGAATCGGCAAACATTTGCAGCAAGTCACCAGTAAACAGAAATTGTGGCTGCAGTTTGTATGGGTGGGAGCTAAACGCTTAATCCTGTCTAAGTGGAGACAAACACATGTCCTCAGTGGAGGAATAGGTGGATACGATGGGGCTCCCTGCAGCAAATGAATGCTTAGTATGTTTTAATTCAGGCAGGTTGGATACCTTTCATAAGGTACAAGAGGCATTCCTGAATGTGCCAATGTGCAATAGATCAAATCTTAGGAGATATAACCCACCCCCAATTGCTCGTGTGTGGTTGATCAACACTATAACTAAATTGTTATTAAAGCAGCAGTATTTGTTAGTAGCCCTACTGTTTACAGCAATAATGTTTGTCTGGAAAAAATATCAAGACAATTTTTTTTTAATTTGTTTTCTTTCTTTCCTGAACCAAGATACGGGATGTTGACATTTTTAAAAGTTCCCACTCTCGTGCCGTGCCTGCCGTGAGCAAATGAAATGCAGTATCTTGGTACAGTGTTGTGCTGTTTACCGTCAGACATATGTGGCAGCACCATTCTAATACATCTGCAGCATTGATCATGTAACCTCATCAGAAGAAATGTTAAAAAGTGCAAGTGGCAGCCATCTTTTTTTTTTTTTTTTTTTGAACATGTTTTTTGTTATCCATTGCTGGCGGGCTCGGTGGTGTTATACCGACCATTCATGATGTGTCCCCTCTCCAGCTGTTGCAGATCATGCTGTACGGCAGTGGGGTCTTTTGTATCTTTACTTCCCTGAAACCCTGCCCCTGAGGACACTGGCATGAAGGATGGATGTCCAGCCTGTAGACGTGCAGGCGCATGTCTCAGCCAAGTGTCTAATGGCGCTCCCTTCTCCACACACCGTGAGTCCTGTGTTGCCACCTGCGCATCCACGGGTGGCAGGAATGGGCCATGTGACAGCCTTCCCCCCGCCCCCAGAGGAGGAGATCTTCCTATGTGATGCTTATGGCTCCTCCTACCCCCAGCCAGCCCCCGACAACCCAGGTTCGTTCTCAAACCCTGGTCACTGGAATCATGGGTGGGTGCAGCCATCTTTAATGAGTCATTAATTAGAAAGCTTGCTGTTTTATGAATATCGGAGAAAACTTACAATACACTGAGCATGAGTCAATAGAATGTCAGAAATACACATTTGCTAAAAAACTATATGATGCCATTTTTTTGCCAACTAAAAAAAATAATGCTGTTTCACGAGTGAGCCTGAGCTCTCTAGATAAAGTGCTCCATTTGAAGGGTTTACACCCAGCAAGTTGTTTTGGCTTTTATTTAATAGACAACATTGAGCTAACCGACAGTAGTTGGGCAAAGTAGCAAACCCATAGCTTGGTTTGTGGTTAAGAAAGCTATTTTGCTTTTGTAAAGCAGAACACACTTGCCCCACAGCAGCAGATCACACCCCACTGGTTGTGGCTTTGCTTGACCACAAACCAAGCTAGGGGTTTGTTATTTTGCCTAGAGTCTGTTAACCCTGTTTTTATATACTAGGGACAGGTTGCCATATTATGTGAGCTCCAGGTGTGGATTCCCTTAGCTTCCTTTCAGTTGCAATTTTGTTTTTTGATAACTTACAACATCCATGAGGATAAAATAAGTAATTATACTGAATTTTACCAAATTACTTCAGCTTGATTTGCTCATGGTCAGTTTGTCTTTAACTGGATAGACAGTTGTTATGTAGTCTGTTTGTATCATTTTACAGTAGTTGAAAAAAGTTAATAAATTTATTGAATATTATAAAAAAAATCATTTGTAAAACGTATTTCAGTGGGAAAGTAAAAAAGACCCCCCCCCCATCTAATTTTGAAGTTGTGACCATGGCAGCTGTGTAATCTACAATCCGATCTCTACTCAGCTGATCAAAGCACCCCTCAATGCACTGCCCCATGTACGGTACCTAATACTCACCCCTACGCAGCTATTCAGCCCTCTTGCAAGTTGCCAACAGAAGTGTAGTTCATATCTCTCAAGTATCTCGCATTATAACTGAGGTTCCTCATGTTAATGCTTAAAAATGCTCCATGCAGTCAGGCCAATGGCATGGCAGTGGCTCAACTCCCCCCTTGTCCCAAACATGCTGAAGGATGGTACTGTGGCAGTACAGCACCCTCCCCATACTACACTAGTGTTCGTGTGCCAGTGGTTTGGAATTTCTGAATTAATATCTTAACGTGGGGCTAGGACCCGTGACCCTGTGGTCCAAAGGCAGATGTGCTGCCCTTTTAACCAGCAGCTATGGTGGCACAGCTGCCAGCTTGATTTAGCCAGCTCTAATGGACCGGGTTAATCTACAAGGGAACCCTTCAACAAAATGCTCGTGCTCAAACTAGACTGAAAACTGAACCATGAGACAAGTTCTTAGATAACTGCAGCACGTACAGAAACAAAAAAGTTGCAGTAAAGTATACTCCAAGCAGGTCAAGGTTAAGGTGGAATGGCAAAGCAGTGCAGAAGGGCTTACAGCATAAACAGACAAATGCAGTCTTGTTTAAGACTAAATTTCCCAACCATTTATGGGCATATGCATAACGTACTGTACTACAAGGACAATTATAGCAAAGTATTCAAAGTAATAGTAACACATCTGGGATGTGAAGGTTTTTTTTATGTCCTATGGCGTGGGGAACAGTATTAACATTTATTTAAAAATGTTACACGTAGGATCCTACACTCTGGGTCACTGATGAAAACACAGATAGCCAAGCTGCATAGCCAATGAAAATCCTTTATTGAAGCCCTTCTCAAAGCGTGTGAGGAGGAAAGCAGTTACTCCCGGGAGTTACCCCAGTGCTTCAGCCAAACACTCTGGCCAAGACCGCGGTACCCGCAAACTCTCCTTTGTCCATATCACTCCCTTCGCCCACTCTGCTCCACCGATCAGGGATTGCTAGAGATTCCCAGGGTCCATTTGACAACTTCAAGAGCCATATCGTTTGCCTTTGCAGCTCTGACCCTGGTTAATGCTCTACCTCGTCAGGTTAGAGAGTGCGTAGAGGCCTTTAAATCTGCCCTAAACGCTTATTTATTTGACTGTGCTTTCTCTAATATTTAAAGTGCTGCTGTTTTATCTGTTTTTGTAAGTATGGGTTGATTGATATAATTGTTTTTGTGAAATTTGTACCATGATATGATCTATTGAAATAGCGTTTCATAAATAAAGAATTGCTTGCTTGCTTGTACATGCTTTGAGAAGTGCTTCAGTAAAGGATTTTCATTGGCTATGCAGCTTAGCTACCTGTGGTTTCATCAGTGACCCAGCGTGCAGGATCCTACGATTACTGTTTACGGACTGGGGTTGGTGACTCCTTCCAAGCACCCTAAGAACCATCTAAGTTACACAGTTTCCACGGCTCTACTTTAAAAATGTTATCATCTTATGAATTTTAAAATCCCAGTGTTCTGAAAAGCACTCCGTAAATATCTGTCGTCCAGTTTTGGTCTTTGACTTTGTAGCAAGCCTGCAAACAATATGCCTACAGTAAATTGGCTGGCCACACTTTCTATAAACCTTTACTCTAATTTCTGAATTGAAATTAGGTGTGGTAGATGTCAGCAAATATAAATGGTCAATTTTACTGTATAAAAATGAAAATAAAGGGTAAATATGACCCCGGGCCTCAGTAGATAATATGTGGAGGGTCTTACCTGGGTACTAGGGAGCCAGAAGTAGGAGTCATAAAGGGACAATGTCTGTCAGACCTGTAAAATAAAATACAGGAAAGGGTTCGCAAAGGATCCATAGTTTGTGGAGAGTAAATAGGAAGGACAGAGCAGGTTAGTTGTGTAACCCCCCTGCAAATGGGGGTTCCCAAAAGACTTCCAGGAGCTTGCTTGAATGCTCCAAGCCTGAATGGTGTTTGGCATTTAAGCCATTTATCAGTGAGTGTTTTTAGAGCCTCTGGTACTGTCTCTTTAAGAGCTGTCTGCTTGCAGACATAATTAGTTTGTATGGGGGGACTGTGTGCTTCTCTGAGTACCACTCGAGCTGCTGCCAATTCACTTCATTTTGCAGTCACTAGGGTGCAAGGAACCTATCTGAAAGATGTAACTGTTTGCCAGAAATTATTTAGAGTAATAATGAAATTACAGTTTGTCTAACCTGCTTTCTTTGCAGTCAGAACTGTGTCTGCTAGTTCCCATTCTAGTTTTGAACTGCTGAACTGGACCAATCAGTGTGGGTAAGCTAGCTCTAAAATGGTGCCTTGGACGAATCAGAACTTGGACTCATAATCTGAGCCAGCCACAAGAGGATTGTATGGGCAGTGACTCTGGGAGATGTAGTTTAGACTTCAGTGCCTTTTTGGACCAACAGCAGCAGTCTATTGTGAGTGACAGCCAATCCAGTCAAGAACTGGGCGGAACTCAAAGGAAGTGCCCGTTTTGTCGGTTGGAGTTTCAGTTGAGCTTTGGCAGTGAAGAAGGAAGGAGCCCTGTGCTTTTCAGTGTGCAGTTTTAGTCAAAAAGCGTGTATAAGGCCCAGAGTTCGGTCTGCAGCTTGTGTAACAGCTTGTTAGGACTGAATCCGTCCTGTGAAAAGAATCAAAGGATCTCTGAAGTAGAAACCAGGCTCACCCTGTAGATAACTGGAGGAATTGCTGAAAATTGCACTCGGTCTGTCAGAACTGAATCTGCTGTGTGTTCTCCGGGTATTGTGCAGTAATTGCGATGGGATACAGATGCATGCCTGGCTGTAATTTTCTTTTATATGGATGTGTGAAGAGGTTTGTGTACCTCAAGTGAGCCCTGCTGACATTGAAGGACCTATCTTGTTTGGAGGTCGTGAGTACTAATTCAGAGTGCTCCTGTTAATGCCACATTAAATCCAAATGGAATTACTGTACTGCTGACTGTTTAATTCTCCTTTCTCTGTGTGAAAGGGCCCTACCAGCTGCCACGGTTTGGACTAGCCACTAGGGCTTGGGTACCCAGGGACAGTAACTGATAGGATAGGCCTGTGCACAGAGCCATAAATAAATTATTAGAGTGATAAGCTAATTAACCTGATTTCCCCTGTCCTTGTTATATCCCCTAAATAAATCAGAGCTGCTTGTTTCAGCAAAGTTATACTGCCTGAGGTATTTGTCTATGTTAAAGTACTGTACTGTGATTGTTGCACTGTATCTCATTTCACAGGAGGTCCCAGTGCCAGAACCAGACCTGGGGGTAAGTGTATACTGTGAAGGTAATTCTGATATATTGTGTGGGCCACTAGTGGGAAGAAAGGGGTTGCAGTGTCCCAGAGGGCTGTGACCAAGTTAGTTTAACTATTGCAAACCCTGACCTCTGGGTGGAGGCACCGCCATTGGATCCAGGCCCCTCAACCTGTTAGTGGCAAATCAGGCGGGGTAGTAGCCCCTGGGATAGCGCCATCTAGGGTTACATCTTGGAGGCTCACCGCTGGGATTGTGTGTCCTCTAGTGGCCATATTCACAAACCACTGTTAAGAAAAAAATGGGTACCCGACAGAAGTGGCTGTGCACGGCTGGTGGAGTGGTGTACTGGGGAGGAGATCGACCCCAAAATGCTATGCTTATCCTGGACATCCCCTGGGTATCAATACCGACACTGTGCAGGAGTACTTTCCAAGGTGGAAGGTTTACAAAACCCTGTGGTGGTGGGTCAGCATGCTAATCTGCTCACCCACACTTTCCTGGCCCTAGTAGAGTTTAAGGATCCCATAGATAGCTCCAGAGTGCCACAGACCATTACCCCAGAGGCCTCACTGCTTGGAGAGTGATAACTAAGGACAGAAAGACCCGGGGAATCAGCCCCCACCACTATCTGAAACTTTGAGGAGAAATTTGCTGAATGGTTGCTGGGAGAGGGAAAACTGTGGAGGACTTGAAGAAACTATTCTTGCCACCTGGGGTGTTCCTCCCCAACACCCTCTCCTGCTCCAGTGCCCGTGAATGGTGGCTGAACCAATGCAGACTCCTATTTCTGCACCTGCCATTAGTCACGACTCTTACGAAGGTTGAGGATCTTCTCTGGCACCCTCCCACCCCAAGGGAGGATGACTGGGGAGACCTGGATAGACTATGTTGCCCCAAGTGCTAGAATGGCATATGCTCGGGAAGGCGGAGGGTTGAGTGAGAGCCTCCGAGGTCCCTGCCCTGGCTACCATCCGTGCTAAACGGGCACAGTAACCCTAGAGCGACTGCACAGGCCTATCTTGAGGCCTTGGAGAATGTGTATGGAGCCCAGATTCTGATGAGGACCTATGGTGGAGAGTAAGAAATGCACAACAGTACCAAGGAGTTGTTGTCTGTGTATGTCTCTCGGCTGGAAAAATTGTTGCAAGAATGCCTCAGAAAGGGTAGTTTGCCAGCGATTGAACTGGACCGAACCAGACTGGACAGAATCCTTAAGTCTGCCCCCTTCTCAGAACTGCTGTTGCTTCAGTTCGCCTGGCAAATCGACTGGAATCCACCTCCTATGATGAGTTAATGAGAGAAATTCGAGGAGTTGGAGAAAAGGCGACCTCGGGAGGTACCTGCACCAACAGCTGTGGCTACGACCCGAGTGACTGAGGGTGACCCATCAAGTGAAGTTCAGGGGCAGAGGTTGACAGTCAATGAGTGCTCTGACAAGGAAAAAGATATGCCACAATGGAGGAACTGTTGAGAGAGATCCGAGAATTCAAAACAGTCCTTTATGAAGGCCACGCCTGCAAGTACGGGCCCTGACCTATATCCGACTGCATCTCATGGGGGTGGGGGTACCCACCCATGTATCTCCTGCTGATAACAGCTCCAAACTCAATTCCTTGACCATGGAAGTGGAGAAACTGACGAGATGTCTCCAAATGCTTATCACGCCGCAGACAGAGATGGCACCCAGGTTTCCAGTTAGTAATACCCCCGCCCTGGCTCCCAGTGTGGCACCTCGGCCAGCTCAAACTCCAGAAAGTATGTTTTGCTATAATTGTGGGAAAGATGGGCACATGAAAAGGGAATGCCAGTCCCCAAAAGACACTGACAAAGTTGCATATAGGCTACAAGGAGAGCTCGGAGAAGAAATCAGTGGTTAAGAGGTGCACGACATGATCCCAGTGAGGGCACCAAAATGCTAATTCACGTCCTTTTGTGGCAAGGTCAGTTGCCCAGGCCCCCACTACCGCCTCTCCAGACTGGTCCAGAATAGTGGTCCCTCCATGGAGACCACTGTAAAGGTGAATGGAGTGTCTACAAGAGCTGTATTAGACAGTGGCTCCCAAGTGACAATTATGTTCCAGGATTGGTATCAGAAGCATTTGTCAGACGTGCCTTACAACCATTAGAAGGACTGCATGTATGGGGTTAAGTGAGAAGGCCTACCCCTATTCCGGTATATCCAATTTGGCTGTCTTTCCCCACCTCCGTGGCTGGAGTGGCCGAACAAGTAGAGACCCTAGCCTTAGTGTGTCCCCCACTGGACTGTATGATGGTGTCCCTTTGTTGATTGGAACAAATGCTCATATGTTCGAAGGCTGGCACAGTTGTGTTATGAAAACAGGGTCAAAGACTAGTAGAGCTTTAAGAGTTCCGGCTTTAATTAAGAAGGCCTATGAGGCACAGAGAGATGCTGGAAAACAGAACCAGAGGAACCGGTCGGAATTGTATGGAAGAAGGATCCTGAGTCTCTGATCCTGGCGCCAAATGCCCAGTGTACCTTACAGGGAGAGGTCCGTATCAGAAAGGATGTTAAGAATAAAATATTAATGTCGGATGCACCAGGCGATGGAAAATTGCCAGAGGGACTGCTGGTCAAGCCTAGTATTTTGCCCGCTAGAGCCCATGCTTATGCCAGAAGGGTAATGGTCCAAGTTCATAATGTGTCTGAAAGAGACATTCGAGTAAACAGAGGTTGCATCCTGGCTAATGTGCATTGTGCAGACACTGCAGTACTACCCAGCAGCAAGAGTTCAAGGAAGAATGACGGAGTAACGCCTGACTTGTTTGATTTCGGCGACTCCCCGCTGCCAGCTGAATGGAAAGTGAGGATCAGTGAGAAGCTTGCCCAGAGAGACCAGGTGTTTTCTTTAAAGGAATGGGATGTAGGATGCGTGCAAGAAGCTGAGCACAATATCGGCTGCATGACGAAAGACCATTTCGTGAGAGGTCTCGGACGCCTGGCACCTGCTGACATAGATGATGTGAGACGGCATCTGCAAGAGATGTTAGCTGCTGGTGTAATACAAGAATCCAGAAGCCCTTATGCTTCCCCATTGTGGTAGTGAGGAAAAGAATGGAACAGTAAGGATTGTGTGGATTATCGCACCTTAAACCGCGGACTATCCCTGATCAGTACACAATGCCCCGCATTCAGGATGCTTTGGACTGCCTAAACGGGAGCAACTGGTTCTCTGTGCTGGATCTCCGCGAGTGGGTACTACTAGATCCCGATGGCCCCAGAGGACCGTGAGAAGACGGCCTTTATCTGTCCGCTGGCTTCTATGAATTCATGAGGATGCCTCAAGGATTTCAGGTGCTCAGCCACTTTTCAACGATTGATGGAGCGTGCAGTGGGGACATGAACTTACTAGAGTGCCTGGTATACCTAGATGATATTATTGTGTTTGGCAGCTCACTGGAGGAACATGAGAGCAGATTATTTAAGGTATTGGACCAACTGGAGGACTTTGGCCTTAAACTGTCCATTGATAAGTGTCAATTCTTTCAAACATCAGTAAAGTATGTGGGACACATAGTATCCACCGAGGAATAGAGACCGACCAAAGTAAAGTTGAGGCCTTGACCACCTGGCCACAGCCCAAAAATCTAAAAGAACTGCAAAGATTCCTGGGATTCTGTGGTTATTATCGGCGCTTCATCAAGGACTATTCAAGAGTGATCCGCCCTTTACTTAACCTTACTCAAGGGTATCCCCCAACCCACAAAAAATACCAAAAGTCAACGTCCCTCAAGACTGAAAGAGTGTATTTTCATCCGAGTGAAGTATTTGGGGCCCGCTGGACTCCTGATTGTGAGACTGCTTTTCATGAGATCATATATCAGCTTACCCATGCTCCAGTGCTGGCCTGTGCCGATCCAAGAAAACCTTACGTCCTGCACACTGATGCTAGCTTGCAAGGGTTGGGGGCTGTGTTGTACCAAGAACACGAGAATGGCCTGAGACCAGTGGCCTTTGCCAGTAGAAGCCTGACCCCATCCGAAAAGAACTATCCTGTACATAAGTTAGAGTTCCTAGCTTTGAAGTGGGCTATTGTTGACCAATTCCATGAGTACTTGTATGGGCTAAAATACTAGTAAAACTGACAATAATCCTTTGACCTATGTGCAGACCTCAGCTAAGTTGGATGCCACTGGCCATAGGTGGCTTTCTGCATTATCTACATATGACTATGCTCTCGAATACGAGCAGGTCTGAACCACATAGATGCTGATGCTCTCTCCGGAGGCCTGTTCCCCAGAATGATTGGGTCCGATTGGCAGAACCTGACATTCGGGCACTCTGCCGGAAGTTTGACAGGGAGGAACAAATGTCCACGGACGAGTGGACTGCATGGTGGATTGCTTGGGAGCCTCTGAGAATTGCATACCTGCTGCTTATTGCCACTTTTCTGCAATAGACATTGGTGCACTGCCTCAGCTGGACAATGACAGTATTCGCGGCACAATCCCGCGATCCCATGATCAAAGCAGCTTTAGAAGCCCTCTATGCAGGAAAAGATGTGTCCAAATTACGCCCACTGATTTGAGAACTGCACTGTTATACAAAGAAGGTCCTAAGTTGAAACTGATCAATAAACTGTTATACAGAGAAACAGTAGACAGAGGGACAAGTAGACAAACAACAACTAGTGCTGCCCACTGCCTCGAGACTCAGTACTGAGGTCCTTGCACAACCACATGGGGCACCTTGGTATAGACAGAACACTTGACTTGGTGAGATCCAGATTCTATTGGCCTAAGATGGGGGCTGATGTGGAGCAACACATTCGAACTTGTAGTCGCCTGTTACAGAGGAAAGCTTTGCCCCAGAGGGCTGCCCCCTTGTTAACATCACCACCAGTGCACCCATGGAGCTGGTCTGTATTGATTTTCTGAGTTTGGAGTCAGATCAAAGAAATATCAGTAATGTGCTGGTGGTCACTGACCATTTCACGAGATATGCCCAAGCTTTCCCCACCAAAGACCAGAAAGCATCCACTGTGGCAAAGTACTTGTAGAAAACTTTTGTTCACTATGGGGCTCCACAAAGAATCCATTCTGATCAAGGAGAGACTTTGAGAGTCGCCTGATCAAAGAGATGCTTTCTCTGTGGGGAGTGAGAAGTCCAGAACACTCCTTACCACCCCAGGGGACCCACAGCCTGAACGTTTCAACTCTTTGCTAGATATGCTAGGCACCCTGCACCCAAAGGACAAGCCTAGATGGAGCCAACAAATTAGCACCCTGGTACATGCTTATAACTGCACCAAAAGTGATGCCACTGATTCTCCCCTCACCGCCTGATGTTTGGAAGAGAAGCTCGACTATCAGTAGATGTGTGTTTTGGGGTCTCTCCTGATGGGGTTCAAGCTGACAACTATTTACAGTATGTGCAAAAGTTAAAGGCCCAGCTAACTCATGCGTACCAACTGGCTCAAACCATGGCTGCCAAAAGAAATCTGGCCAACAAAGAAAGGTATGATAAAAAGGTGAAAGCACAGGAACTCCAGGAGGGAGATCGGTATTGCTAAGAAATCTGGGACTGCATGGCAAGCACAAGATTGCTGACAGATGGCACCATCTCCCTCACATTGTAGTGGGCAAACTAGATGATCTGCCAGTGTACAAAGTAAGGCCTGAGAATAATTAAAAGATGTAAAACAATGCATAGAAATCATTTACTGCCCATTGGACAAATCTTAATTGAGTCTGAGCCCTAGAAGATGCCCCTCTGGACCAGTGACAAGAGCTGCTGCTAAGAAAAGATCAAGAAAGTCTGCACCTACAGAAGCAAAGTTAAAGTGTTCCCTCCACAAGTCCCAGTTGAGCATGACTGTCAGTCCATATCGGAAGAAGTGAGAGTGACTTTGAATACTATCCTTCTTACGAACTGAGTCAATTGTTTAGGGCAATCCCTAGTCAATACTGGAGATGAAGCTGGGCCTTCTGGACTGTCTAAGCCCTCAGCTTCATCCCTGGAGCCAATGCTCCCAGAAAGTGAAGTGCAAAGCATCAGATCAGATGAAATGGAATCATTGTGCATGGTTGAACTGTTTGAGCTTTCAGGGAGGAAATGATAGATTGGGTCAGACTGGTGATACACCCGAACAAGAAGAGTATTTTGAGTGCCCTGACAGTCCACTGCCAGTGTCCAAAGCTCTCCATGCGAGCCAAATGTTGTGGACTCAGAAACTGTAACTCCTGGAGCTGAAAGTGCCCCAAGTTCTAGCCTCTCTACCCCATGGAGACTCCCTGACAAGTGAGGACAATGCTGAAAATGAGGCTCAGAGTGCAGAGACTATAACAGTTCCCCCTAGAAAGACTGGTCGAGCTGTAAAGCCTGTGGTGCACCTCAGTTATGATTCACTTGGGAGGCCTGTGGACTTGCCTCTCAATGTTGTCCATAAAGGAGTGTATGTGTCCCCGAGCTCATTGCCCAAACTGAGCATCAGTGCTAACTCCAAGTTACTTGTGTTGCCCTCTAAGTATGGTGCCCTTGCCCCATCCAGCCCCAAGGTAACTGATAGGAAGGCCCCTCTTCAGGTTTCATGTACAAGAGGTAATAACTTGAGTTATGGTACAATGTGTATGTAATACTGTGTAAAGATGACGTACTGCAATGTTTCAGAAATGTGTTCCTGGTAAAATGATATATTGACTGATGATTACATGTGCGAGCCTAATGCAAATGTATATGGTTGCAGTTGAAACTTATGGGGGTACTTGCTTGACGCGGACGTCAAGCTTTCCCAGGCCAGGAAGGATGTAACCCCCCTGCAAATGGGGGTTCCCAAAAGACTTCCAGGAGCTTGCTTGAATGCTCCAAGCCTGAATGGTGTTTGGCATTTAAGCCATTTATCAGTGAGTGTTTTAGAGCCTCTGGTACTGTCTCTTTAAGAGCTGTCTGCTTGCAGACATAATTAGTTTGTATGGGGGACTGTGTGCTTCTCTGAGTACCTCGAGCTGCTGCCAATTCACTTCATTTTGCAGTCACTAGGAGTGCAAAGGAACCTATCTGAAAGATGTAACTGTTTGCCAGAAATTATTTAGAGTAATGAAATTACAGTTTGTCTAACCTGCTTTCTTTGCAGTCAGAACTGTGTCTGCTAGTTCCCCATTCTAGTTTTGAACTGCTGAACTGGACCAATCAGTGTGGGGTAAGCTAGCTCTAAAATGGTGCCTTGGACGAATCAGAACTTGGACTCATAATCTGAGCCAGCCACAAGAGGATTGTATGGGCAGTGACTCTGGGAGATGTAGTTTAGACTTCAGTGCCTTTTTGGACCAACAGCAGCAGTCTATTGTGAGTGACAGCCAATCCAGTCAAGAACTGGGAGGAACTCAAAGGAAGTGCCAGTTTTGTCGGTTGGAGTTTCAGTTGGAGCTTTGGCAGTGAAGAAGGAAGGGCCCTGTGCTTTTCAGTGTGCAGTTTTAGTCAAAAGCGTGTAAGGCCCAGAGTTCCAGTCTGCAGCTTGTGTAACAGCTTGTTAGGACTGAATCCGTCCTGTGAAAAGAATCAAAGGATCTCTGAAGAGTAAAACCAGGCTCACCCTGTAGAAGACTGGAGAATTGCGAAAATGCACTCGGTCTGTCAGGAACTGAATCTGCTGTGTGTGTTCTCCGGGTATTGTGCAGTAATTGCATCGGGATACAGATGCAGCCTGCCTGGTATAGTGCTTTCTTTTATATGGATGTGTGAAGAGGTTTGTGTACCTCAAGTGAGCCCTGCTGACATTGAAGGACCCTATCTTATTTGGAGGTCGTGAGTACTAATTCAGGGTCGCCCTGTTGAATTGCCACATTAAATCCAAATGGAATTACTGTACTGCTGACTGTTTAATTCTCCTTTTCTCTGTGTGAAAGGGCCCCTACCAGCTGCCACGGTTTGGACTAGCCACTAGGGCTTGGGTACCCAGGGACAGTAACTGATAGGGATAGGCCTTGCACAGAGCCATAGGTAGATTATTAGAGTGATAAGCTAATTAACCTGATTTCCCTGTCCTTGTTATATCCCTCAAATAAATCAGAGCTGCTTGTTTCAGCAGAGTTATACTGCCTGAGGTATTTGTCTATGTTAAAGTACTGTACTGTGATTGTTGCACTGTATCTCATTTCACAGGAGGTCCCAGTGCCAGAACCAGACCTGGGGTAAGTGTATACTGTGAAGGTAATTCTGATATATTGTGTGGGCCACTAGTGGGAAGAAAGGGGGGTTGCAGTGTCCCAGAGGGCTGTGACCAAGTTAGTTTAACTATTGCAAACCCTGACCTCTGGGTGGAGGCACCCGCCATTGGATCCAGGCCCCTCAACCTGTTAGTGGCAAATCAGGCAGGGGTAGTAGCCCCTGGGATAGCGCCATCTAGGGGTTACAGTTGTATAGTAATACTTATCTGATGGGGACTGTTTTATGTGGGCCCTATGCTGCCACTGTACTGCTGTTTACCTGTTCCTGCGACTAATTGCAATCACCTAACCTATTATAGTGTATGGTTAGGGTTTATTGTGGATAAAAATTAGTGGCATTCAAAATCCTGTTGTAGGACAGTTCAGAAGTCACAGAAAGTTGCAGCATCGTTCTGACGTCACACTAATACTACAGCTTTTCCTCTTTGATCTGCCACCTGATTGGTGGAAACATTGCTCTGCAAGAAAAAAATCAACCCAACATGGTGGCACTGCTTAGCAAGCACTTCACGAGATGGCATCGACAAATTTGTCCAGGTTTTTTTTTTTTTTTCAGTTAAAAAAGTGCCACCAACATTGTTTTTTAGAGTCAGGAACGGAGCAGGATTCAAAACAAGTGTTTTTTTTCTTTTCTTTTCTTTTTTTTTTTTTTAAACAGCAGAGCAGGACACAGATCTGTAGCAACTTCACAGCCGACTGAGTGGGACCATGGGAAAGCTGCTGGGACAACCTGGGACCATAAACACAAGGTGTGAAACCTTGTGAATAAAGGTTTTAACAGTGTTGTGAACCATGTACTATATAAAATAGTGGATGAATGACCATCTACAATTAAGGTTGTGTTTCCATCTCCGGGAGCTGATGAAATCATAGAGACCTCTCGAGGGCTGTATGATGTCATCAACTTCTTAGATGGAAACACAGCTTTGTTGTGAATGGTCACCCATCCACTATTCTATATGTATTTGATTGGGAGGGAGTCCGTGTCCTTTCAGATCTGTTAAAGGGTATAGGACAGCACAGGAGCAATGGAAAAGGGAGCTTTAGATAAAAAGTTACAGTTAGGGCAAAGTTGGAAGATAGAGACATAGAGAAAGAAAATAAAATTAATTAACAGATAGGAAAAGAGAATAGAAAGTGTTGTTTGGGGGGGTTGCTCTGCAAAACCTCTTATCACCCCAAGATGGCCTAGTGACCAGTAATTAAAAGTAGTAGCCAGGGTGGGATAGTGGGGACTTTTGTGGGGGGCTAGTGGCCCAGCATTATTAAAATAATTTAGCATTGGTAGCCCGGAGGGCTAGAGTTATCCAAGGGAAGTTAGTAATTTATATAATACCATTGGGGGGGTTGGTCTGGAAGGAGTGCTTAGGTATTTGTTATCCTGTCAAAAATAAAGGTTTTTACTAGTACTACTACTGCATACATCATCTGCTTGTCTATTCCTAACATCACAGTCCTCAGACTGGGACATTAATTTCCACAGCAACTACAGTAAGATGTCCTAAACAGGATTACAATGTCAGGTGTAGAATAGAGAGGCAGTCATTGATTATGAAGTCTAGCAGACAGTGATCCTCCTTTCATATAAATGTGGATATTTATGATAAACATGTGTGTAGCTAAACCCAGAAATTAGATTAAATATCAGCTGAAATGTGACTTAGACGTTTGTTCCCCACAGCATAAGTGGCTTTTTAATTTGTTATTCACCTATGGGGCTTCTTTAATGAACGTGATTCCCATTGCTTTTCAGGGAATCCTTTTGCATAGATACACACCACCTCACCATCAGAAAAGGTGGCACTAAGTGGCCATTGCAGACTTGTAGCATCACTGCGCACTGCAAGTCTGTCGAGGCCAAGCTGTGTTCAATAGTGGTCGCAAGTTCAACTCCTTCTTCATTGGTCTCACGTCAGGAATAGGGGCAGGGCCACCATGTAAATAGTCCACTGGGCCATTTTTAAAGGCATAGCAACTTTTGCAAGGCCACTCTCAACTTTCAGTGCCTGCTTCAACTGACTGGCTGGGAAAACATGTGGTGTGGGGTAGGGGCGCAGCTCTATGACCAGGCACAGAACAGAAGCCCATCAACTAAATTAAGTTTTGGAAGGGAGGGTCCACTAAAATGCAGTGCTGGGAATATGGGGGGGGGGGGGACACTAGCTGCCCAGGAAAAGTGCCATTACCAAGCTGACTAAAAACCATGGGAGGGGACCACAGGGCCCATCATTTTACAGGTGGTTTAGGGAGAGGAGCACTTTGGGCTGGGATGCCTACAGTAGGTGTACATCATGGTGTTAAGCACTGTGTTGTGGCACTGTGATATGCTGCAACCAGGTAATAGGTGCATGCCAGCTGATGTCGGGTGCAAACCCCATCTGCACCCACTAACAGCTGGATTTAATGTCTGCATTGTACCCTTCACAAGCCCCCCACCCAACCCCTTCAGAACGCCCATTGTTTGTGAATAGTGCTATTGGAAAGTAGTTAGTGCGATGGTGTGCTCAAAATCCACCCGTGTTGTATGACAACTAATATCAGCTGACTGAGGCCACAAGGCATCTCTAGAGAAGGTCCAGTCTACGCTAGGAATCTAAGAGGCGGAAACTTAAATGCTGGCCCAAGAAAGGCTATTACACCACACAAACAGATCTACTAAATTCAGCATAGACGCAGTAAGACTCTTAGTAAGCCATTGTTTTCTGCAGACTGTTCTAGTACTGCCACACACACTACAGAAATCATAGGGTGAGCTACACATGATTCAAAAAAATAAGGGACATGGTCATATACCATCCTGCATGCTGGAGTAACAGTCCGTATTGGCTGTAGCCTGTCCCACAAAAATCAGGAACAACTAAAATTGCACAAATAGGTGTAAAAATCTTCACAAGGTCATGACAGTTTTGTGAGACACCTAACCGATTTAACTTGCAGAAGGTTGGAGTGTAAAACCCATGGATTAGGAATTCTGAGGGAAGACTGAATCAGTCTTTCCAGACAGAGCAGGCAAAGGCAGTTATTTAAAAGTGAGCTAAATTTTTACACCCAAGAAGCTGGACGTTTATGATCTGATTCTAAAGAATAGTTCCCCTTTGCCCTTCATTGTTTTAAAAAAGAAAGTTGCCCAATAAAGTGGCAAGCCAGTAGTCTGCATCCATGCCAGGCCAGGATACTACAACATTAAAATAAAAACTCACCACAAACAGTAACATAGTGCAAACTCCTGCCTGTCTTTCCTTCAGGTCATGCTGCTCAAAGGACTACAGTCTCTCTATGTACAGTTGCGTCTGTTTCTCAATAGGTCTTGACACGTGGCCCCTGTGTCCTTGGAAGCTGGAACACGGCAGACCTGTTTCTCACCCCTGCCCTTCTACCATTTGCTCAGAGAAATTTAAGAGTTGGGTGGAGGCCCCAGGAGGAGAGGCACAGTGGAGGCGACAGGGTGGCCCCACAAGGAATCTGTGGGCGGACCTTTATTACTTCGGCTCTCTGCTGTTGCATAAGTTGGTAACACCTGCAGCTAAAGCAGCCCTGTGCCAGGAGCGCTATGCCCGCTTTTTTTTTTTTTTTTTGAGGTAGGGATACAGTATACTTGCAGGAAGTTGCTGATTCGCAGTTAACTTGTTTTTAGAAGTGTTAGTGTCACACACTGTCCCTCATTTTGAGTGTCTGTGTCCCTCATTTTATTGACAATAGGAGAGGTATGCATGTGTCACATTTTAAGGGCCAAATAAATATTTTGGGGGGCAGACTCCTCACATTTGGGTGACAATTTGACAGGGTTATTTATTTTTTTTAGCTTTCTTTTTATGCTCCCCTCTGACACCACACCTACACCCATCATCAGGATCCCCCATGCATCTGCTCAGGCTGCGCCAGAGGGCAGGGGACATTACTCATCGCAGCCGCTCCTAGACCCTCAAGCATCCGGCTTGACCCCCAGGGGTGGGGTAGAGAGGGTCTCTCCTCAACTCCTCTCCTTGCCTTAACAGGAGCGGCTGCTCAGGAGCTCCTCCTCACCCTCCAGTCACCGGCGCGTGGGTCTGTCTTCAGGTGCAGGCGTGGGGCTTTTCCTGTTTTTTGGTCCCACTCCTGCGGATGCCAAGGTGACAAAGGCACACAGAGCTGTGCCTCCTCTCCAGGCCTTCAACCACATCTGCACCTCCCTGCACTGTTGCATCTCCCAACTGCACCACCACCTGTGGTCACCCAGGTGGCGGTATAGCAGCAGGGACTGCAACCCTCCCTCCCTGGAGAAGGAGAGTGGCCCTTTGGGTGCTTAATCCTCCTCCCCAGCCCGGCCCTCCAGCAGCCTAGGCTCTTTACAAACATGGGTCGCTGGGCGTCATGACAGTAGGCGCTGCTGCTGCGGCCTGGTAGACCAGCTGATGGGATTATTTTTTGTGTAGTTACTGCTGCCTCTTTGCAAACAGTTACACTAGTACTAATTATATTAGCCTCTGGCCGGCCCGTCAGTACAGCGGTAGCATTACTGCTCATGACACCGACCTAGGTTTGGAAGTGAGCCTTAGCATCGGAGGGCCAGCTGGGGGAGGAGGACTAAGCATCTCATGGACTGCTCTCCTCTGGGGGGGGGGGAAGCTCCTAGTGCTCATTCGACCCGTAGTAGAAACCAGGGGTCTGACAGCTGGCGCTAGCATCAGTTGGAGGCGGGCAGACATTGGCATGCACGCCCCTGACATCATTGTAAGTCCCACCTCCCAGGGCAGGAAAAGTGGAAAAACATGGACTGATCAGGATGCTGAATACCCTCCACTACTGACCTATGGTACCCCCGGGAACCAAGTTTGGTCATCCTCCAGGAGGGAAGCCAGAGAGGAACACCGGGTAGAGTAAGTCCCGGAGATGGTGGTTGATGGGGCTGGGCGCGGAGATGGTGGATGATGGGGCTGGGTGCAGGGTAAGACCAATGGGGGCTGGTCCATTGGGGGATCATAAAAAACAGCAAATTAAAAAAAAAAAAAAATAAAAAATAATAATAATATTACCCCTTTCACTGTTGCTGTTCTGGATGAGACCCAGTGCATTTACCCCTGATAAAGGAGACCTGTCCAGTTTGCTTCACCAGTGGTGGGGTGGAAGGGATGTCCCGTAGCCCATGCCACTCACTACCCTCCAGGTTCTATTTTTACCTGGGTTGCCCTACAGATTCCCATTGAGATGCACTAAAGATCTCCCTGTCTACTGCACTAAGCACCATCCCATTGTACACTGCAAGCCAGTTTGGGTCGGTCATGGCAGGGCAATCTCCATTCTCTGCTGGTGAAGACCCTTGCCCAATACAGTGGTGGATGGATAGGTCATGGGGAGATGGAAAGGAGTCTGAGGGGTTGCATAATTTAAACAATGCTGGCTGTCACAAATAAAAATAAGTAGCCCCTAGTGGGTGTAGACTTACTGAAAGCCCCCATGCTGGCATGGCTGATTCCAATCTGTCTCCAATGTTTCTCTCTATGCTGAACCATATGACATCTGCTTGTATACACAGAACTCTGCTTGTCTTTGCATATACATGTAACTCTGCCTGTCTAAAATCCCACAGTGCTGTCTACTCATTGCAGTTTTCACACTCTGAGCCTCATGCTGTCTGTCTGAACAGAAATCTGTCAAATTGTGACTGCTTTTTTAACAAATAATTACAACTCACTGGCTGTCAGAAGTGCCAGAAGTAATCAAAACAATTTCCCCCACGAAGAGCCTCCACACAGATGCTAAGGCTACCTGACAATCGAACAACCTAGTTTTCCCATACACTAAGAGCCCTCACACAAATGCTGAGCATGCCTGACAATTGAACAACCCAGTTTTCCCCACACACTTGGAACCTCTACATAGACACTGTACCTGCCACAACTCTAATTCATTCATTTACAAAGATGGTAGCGGGTTAGCAGGGTAAGGCATATGAGGCGAGGTTGAGGGCAGTGAACATGTACTCCATGGAAGACAGGAGAGAGAGAGAGAGAGAGATAGAGAGAGAGGACATGACTGGAGCCTTCAAGTACTTGAAGGAGATACATAAGGTTGATAAGGGGAGTCTCTTTAGGCTGAGTGGAAACCAGAACACGAGAGGGCACAATCTTAAGCTGGAGGGTGGGAGGTTTAGGAGAGAATTCAAGAAGTACTTCTTCACAGAGCTGGTGGTGGAAACTTAGAACGCATTGCTGGAAGAGATCATCTCACTGAAGACAGTGGGCAGCTTTAAGACAGGCTGGGATAAGCATAGGGGAAGGTAAGGATCATGGGTAGGGAGGATGGGAGGAGTGGGGAGGGAGGGCAGGGCCAGTGGCTCAAACTGTGGACCCTGCAATACGAGCAGACTTGATAGACCAAATGGCCTTCTGCTGCTGCTGACTTTTTCGAATGTTTGTATTTATTTGTTTAACCATGTGGGTGCACTGATCCAAGGGACTGTTTTCAAGCTTGACTCAGGCCAAGACAATGGCACAGTAACATGTTACAGAGGAAAACAAAAACGGGT
This sequence comes from Neoceratodus forsteri, assembly GCA_016271365.2. Taxonomy (NCBI): domain Eukaryota; kingdom Metazoa; phylum Chordata; order Ceratodontiformes; family Ceratodontidae; genus Neoceratodus; species Neoceratodus forsteri. The sequence continues at coordinate 1,026,949,676 of CM028133.1, read as the reverse complement.
ACAGTAGGTTAGGCGATTGCAATTCGTTACAGTAACAGGTGAACACACTTAGGTAATACTATAGTTTTGTGCAAAATTGTGAATAGAGTGAGTTCAGTACAAACAATGATCTGTCGGCGGCTGCACGAAGGCCGCATCGCCCTCCCAGCCTAGAAAAGCACCCGAGGCTCTGCAGCAGCGCCTCCCCTAGGAGCCTGGATCTGTCGGGCTGCACGGAGGTAATTAAACTACCTCACCCAGCAGCGCCTGTGAGGGGGTTAGCCCGACTGCCCGCCCGCCCCTCCACCCACCCACCCTGGGCAGGCATTTCCTTTATAGGCACCGCCACTGACATCATTCCCGTCTGCTAATATTTCTATCTCCCACTTTCTCATTTGCAGATTATATCGCTCACCACTAGAGGGACCCCACTGCTGTTGCACTTCCTGTTGTCTGCCTACCTATCCTGGAATCCTCCCTTCACCCTCCTCCTGCACTACCCTGCCTATCTCCTCCTCTGCCCTACCCCATCCTCACCCTCCCCTTTGTCTTCCAATTACCACCCTTAGACCTGCCCTCCTCCCCTGTACCTACACCCAGTGACCACTAGGAGTCACTACATTCCACCCCTGCGGAGGCCAATTTCCCAGCCCACGTTGTCCCCTCGACTACGGCTCTCTGCCCTCTCCTAGGCATATTCTGTGCTGCCCTAGTTGGGACTTGAACCCTGTACCCTGTCCACCAGGGTCCGTGTCACTACCACTAATCTAAAGTGGCAGCCACACTCTCTAGGAGGCAGTACAGCTATCTTAACTCCCTACTCCTCTACCACCTGCTCGCCATGCTTGCACACTTTGTGTTAAACTCCTCCCCGTCATCCTCCTCCTGGTTCCCCCCTCCCTCCAGCCGTTTATCTCCCCTAGGCCACAGGCTATTTCACCGTTAATTCCCACCAACCTAGTCCCTACTCACCCTACTATGCCCATGCACACTGACCTTCAACTCCCATCTCCTCGCCACTCCCCTCCCCATCCCCTTCGGACAGCTCACTATCCTTGCCCTCCCCGACGTTAATTCCCTACCTATCCCCTGCTCCTCCATGATCCCACCCCCAACTCCTCCTAGCCGTAGGCTCAATCTATACTGCCGTGCCCTGGCCAGAACTGTTGTCCTTCTACTACTCTTATCTGGCAATATCCACCCCAATCCCGGACCCACCAGGACCACCTCTGCAGGAGGGCGTCCCGGACTGCTGATCGCCTCCATGAATATATGCAGCGTCCTGAAAAAATTTGACTCCCTCCAATGCTGGGTCTCTCAGCACAAACCAGACATCATTGCGCTGGTGGAAACATGGCTATCTAATTCCACCCCTGACTCCCTTGTTTCCCTCCCTGGCTACACCCTTTATCGTGAGGATCGAGTAACCAAGCGTGGTGGTGGCTCGCTATCTACACCAGGAGCTCACTCACTGGTATCGCCTCCCTGCACGGTCCTTGTAAATGGGGCCCAAGCCCTCCATTAAGCTTACCCCGGACCCCGCCAGATCCCCTTTTACTCACCACTGCCTACATACCGCCCAGACTCAAAACCCATCTCTTTTATCCCTCACTGACTACCTTGCCACCCTTTCCCACAATGCTGACAAAATCATAGTTGGGGACCTCCAATGTGAACTGGCTTTGTCCCTCATCCTCCCCACTCGGGACTCCTTCACTGCTCTGGATCTAACCAGCTAGTCTCCCAACCCACTCGTGTGAACCCAAGAGGTACTAGCACCCTCCTCGATGTCATCATCACTAACCGCCCCTAAAATTCTGGACATCCAAGTCCTCCCTGATTCACTCAGTGACCACTCCCTGTGCTCTTCTGCTGGTTGACCACCCTACCCCGACCCGCTGCACAGCGCCCTGTTCCTACTTGGCGTTCAGACCTTATGGCCTAAAAACCTTAAGCAGTACCTTGAACTGCAAGACTAGTCCCGATTCTCCATGCACCTGATATAGATACCGCTCTTGCCTTCTTTACCTCCACCTTTAATAAAGCATCGATCTCTTTGCTCCCATCTCTACTGTCCTCCAAAGACCCTAACCTGCCCTGGATTACCCTGCTCTCTCACTGTTGCTCAGACACAGGGGCGACCTTTGGTACCGTGCCACTGAAACTAGGCGCCCAGCTGACAGACAGGCCTACAATGCTGCGCGGAACAAGTGTACATGGGCAATCAGGAAGGCCAAAGCCGACCACTATCAGGCCACCCTCACTGCCTCCTGGGGGAGCGCCCATACCTTCTGGGATAAGGTCAAACAACTGAATGGGAACACCCGCTCCCCTCCCCCATCCCAGATTACCACCAACAACACCACCATCACAGACCCTGCCGACATTGCAAACCTACTCAACACCACCTTTACAGACCTTAGCCCAATCCTCCCCAGTAACTTCTTTGATCAGCCACCCCCCATCCTACCCTGCCTCCACCGCCCTTGCTTCCACCTGAGGGTTACTACCCAGGAAGCCAGACTGCACCTGACTCATGCTCTAAAAGGCAACAGTCCAGTGGCGTCTCCCTGGACCAAAAATTCTCCGGTTGGTCCTGGATCAAGTCCTCACCCCACTCACCTGCCTTCTTAACAAATCCCTCTGCCTGGGACAATTCCCTCCTCCTGAAAACTGCAACGTTACTCCGATCCATAAAGGGGTGACAGGTCCTTAGCTGGGAACTATCGACCACTCTCCATCCTCCCTCCCCTTTCCAAGGCACTGTAAAACTAGTTGCTGCACAAATAACTGAATACCTGACCAAATACAACATCCTCTGCCCTGAACAGCACGGCTTCCATAGGACACAGTACTAGCACTGCTCTCATTGATGTACTCCTTCCTTCACTCCTCTTTGGATACTGGCTCCTGGGCGGGCTGTGTTCCTTGACCTATCAAAGGCCTTTGACACGGTCTCCCACCCCCTACTACTGGAAGCCCTCTGTCACACTGGTTTTGCCTCTGGACCACTGGCTTGGTGCTCCAGCTACCTTTCCGCCCGCTCCCGAGTCAAAATTGGTGGGACTCTTTCTGACCCACGTTTGATCCTCTCAGGGGTTCCACAGGGCTCCATCCTGGGGCCCCTTCTCTTCTCACTTTACCGTAACACCCTGCCCAGTGCATGCCCGGGGAAAATACTGCTGTACGCAGACGATACTGTCCTCTTTGCCACTGACCGTAACCCCACATCCCTCCAGGTTTCCCTACAAAGGGCCTTTGACAGCGCTGAGGCTTGGCTTAAAGAGCATAGATTGGTCATAAATCTTAAAAAATCGAAAACCATGCTCTTCGCCCACCCTCAAAATAAATCATCCAACTCCCCTCTCCGTATCCTTTCCAGCTCCGGACTACAACTGAACAAGTCCAATCCTATAAGTACTTAGGGATCTTATTTGACTCAGCACTCTCCTTCCATACCCACATCGGCCTTTTCGCCTCTGTAACCAATATCCGACTGGTATCCTGCACCGTTACAAAACTGTCTCCCCCTGATGCCCTCCGACACGGTTACTTCCTCCATACTCTCCCTGGTGGACTATGGACTGCCTGTCTGGGCTGCCAACAGGACGACCCTCAACAAAATTCGCCTCCTCCTAAATAAGGCTTGCAGGCTTATCACAGGGCCCTAAGCTCACTCATACCTGCCAACTCTATGACCTTGCAACTATGCTTGACCTCGATGAACGCCTACTATACCAAACGTGCATCATTTCAAAAAACTTGGACTTTCTCCCCGGGCTGACTTCCTCCCTCCTTCCAGCACAGCCTTGTCAGCACCGGACCTCCTGCAAAGCCACCTTCCTGGTTCCTCGTGCTAGGACCTCACTTGGTCAGAGATCGTTCTGCCATAGAGCCCCTGCATGGTACAACAACCTTCCCCGGGACGTCACTGATACCCCCACCATCTCCACTTTCAAAAATGCCCTCAAAAGCGAGCTATTCAGCAAGTGCTGCTGCTCCTGTGCCTAAAGGATGCCTAACCCCACCCCCTCCGCCCTGACAATGCCCTCGGGCTGCTCCATCCCCTCCCCTCCTTATTCCTAACAACCTCACTACTTCAATGGTTTTCCCTCTACCAACTGTATCACTACTGATGGGTAGAACCACGTTGCATTCCCTATGCTACCTATGCATAACTTACCTGCTACCCAGCTACTGCTGTCAATTATACCATTTTTGCTCTTTATTACACTACCAATGTTTGCTGTAACCAGGTGCCATTAATGCGTGTCTGTTTTATACTGATGCTCTTCTTTGTATGTACTCTGCTTTCTATTTTAACTGTATTATCTACCATTGTTGACGAGGTACCTTTGTAAATGAGCCATTGGCTCAAAGGTTGTAAACTGATTACATTAATAAATAAAAATAAATAAAACAAGTAAAGCGCGCAGCAGTACAGTGCAGCATAGGGCCCACATAAAACAATCCAGTACCAGCAACTGATAGAGGCATTATACAAAAAATACAACAATTCAAAAGTCGAGGCCTTAGGCAGGGTAAGGCAATCAACCGGGGGGACAGGAACAGGAGAATATCACCCCAATGGAGTCTTATAGTGGGACTTAAATAGGGGGCATGAATCTAGCATCTGTAGGTGAGCAGATGAGCTGTTCCACAGTTTTGGGGCAGCTGAAGGGAACACCTTTTGGCTCATACAAGTGGTGGCCTATGGGCATTCCAACATGAGGGTAGATGAGTTCTGGAGGCCACAGATGCATGGCTTTGGCTTGAGTAGGGGTTGGGGGGAACACATATTTTTTCCTAATGAATTTATCTATAAAGCAGTCTAGGAGGTAGTCCCATCAGGTCAGTGGGGGGAGCCATCCTAGTTCCTGGTAGAGGGAGCAGTGATGTGTAGAGTATGGTCCAGTGGGGTAAACTACAAATGTTGTTGTAGGTGTTGTTTAGTCGGGAAAGTCCTGCAGATGAGGTTTGTGTGTAAATGAGAGCAGTAGTCCAGCACGGGGAGTAAGGTGCCCTGGGTGATGGCGAGTCTGGCTTCTGGAGAGTCTGGCTTTTGGATTTAGGTAATCTTTAAGCCTGTACCCGACTCCTAGTTTCTGGTTTACACGCTAAATGGTATGCCCTATGTGGTCAGCGAAAATCAGTGCAGGGTCGAGAGTGACTCCAAGGTAATTGAAGGAGGTCACAGACTCTGGGGTGGGCTGTCGGGTAATAGGATACTAAGAGAGGGATTGTCTCCAGCCATCTGAGTTGGTCTGAATTTTGATCCAAAATGCACAGCCTTGGTCTTCTTGGCATTGACCAGGAATCTGTTGGCTAGGAACCACTGATTCGTGGCAAAATAGTTGTTTGTAAGTGTGGTGGAGATGTCGGCCAGGGTCTTAGCTCTATAGTATAGGATAAGGTCATCAAGCGTACAGTAGAGAGTTGCACATAATGCTGTGCTTGTGAAGGGAGTTTTCGAATGGGAGAACAGGATGGGTCTGAGAATAGATCCTTGGAGGACTCCAGTAAGAACCTCCTGGGTGGTGGAGCTTGCTCCCCCCCCCCCCACAAATACACATACTATTTGGATTCAACCGCAGAGGTAGTCTCAGAATCAGGCAGTGGACATAATGGAACAACTGTCACTCAGTTTGCTTCGGAGGATGTTGTGGTCCACCAGGTCGAAGGCCTAGGTGAGGTCCACAGAGACGGCACAACTGAGTTTGCCTTCATCCATGTTGCAGAAAATGTGCTTTATAAAACAAGCCAGGGCTGAGGTGGTGCTGTGGTCATTTCTAAAACTATGTTGTTAGGGACAGAGGAGGTTGTACTTTGCCACATGGTTGGAGATCTGCTGGTGTACGATTTTTTTTCCAGAATTGTACTTAGGTGGGAGAGGATAGATATGGCTCGGTAGTTGTCAACTAGTAGGAGATCACCAGATTTAAAGAGAGGGATGACTTTGGCTTGTTTTCATACTGGGGGTACTGTTGATGTGGTGAGGTAAAGGTTAAAGACTGTTGTCATGGGTTTGGGAATGGTGTAGGCAATGAGTTTCAGGAATCTGGGTGAGAGGCCCTCACTACCAGTGCTTCTCCAGTTGTGGAGGCTGCTAAGGAGCTTGGGGTTTCAGGAGGGGAGATAGCTTTGAAGTACAAGGGAGGAATGTTTGAGTTTTCTCTGAGTTGGCCAGACGACCACTGGTCAGGGTCGTAAGGGGGTAGTTTAGTGAGGTGATCAGACAGGTCTGAAAATTTGGCATGAAGGGCTGCTCTAACCTTGGAGGGGTCGAGAAGGGATCCTGTCTCTGTTGTAAGTTTAGTAGCAATTTGTCTGGTCCTGCAGTCAGGGAGTTTATCACGGACCAGAGACTGTGGGGGATTCCAAGGTTACAGGATTGGAGGTTACTGAGGCACTCAGCTTTTCATGATTTATTGTGTGCTGCATTGGTTCTGCAGGTTTTATATTCATTCCTGAGGGAGGGGGAGGATTTGTGTACTTCCCATTTGGTGTCTTTCACCTTCATCATCTTAAGGAGTTCCTTGGAGAACCATTTCATGTTGCCTCCACATACTCTCTGGGTGGTTAGGAAAAAGTGCCTTTCCTGGATTGCAGTCAGGGCTGCAGTAAGGAAGCCCAGGGCTGAACTGACATCTGTGATTGTGCCCAGGACCTGTCAGTTGACTGCTCCAATGTCTGAGAACAGGTGGGTGACATCGTAATTTGAGAAGTCCTTAAAGATTAGATATTTGGGGGAAGGATTGGGGGTTAGGAGGACCAGATGCAGAAAGTAAGGAAGTGGTCACTGATGGAGTCAGATCGGACTCTGGCATGATGAACCCTGTCCTCTCAGTTGATCAGTATCCAGTCCAGGTGGGAGTGGTTCAAGGAACAGTTGTTTGGGCGGGTTAGAGTGGTAATGAGCTGGGTGAGATTTAGTTATTTTATTAGGTCACAGCACTCCATTTGGGTGTTGTTTAGCCAGTTCAGGTTAAAAGTCACTCATGATGATCTCCTTAGAGGGGGAGAGGTGACCAGTGCTGTGCAGTAAGTGGGTTAGGCTGGCTATACCACCCGGGAAGGGGGGTGTATAGCAACAGCCAATGTAGATCTTTTTTGCATATCCAATGGGCATTTCAGTAATGAGCCATTCGCTGTTAGGACTATCAGGTGAGCTGCAGGAGGCTAGATGGGTCTTTGAAGTATAGAAGCACTCCACCTCCCTTTTGGGTTCCAGGCTAGTCTTTTTCTAGCAGGGTATAACCATTCAGTCAGCAGCTAGTGCTCAGTGTAGCAGACTTCAACCAGTTGTTGGTGATGCCCAATTATGTCTGAGTTTATATAAAGACACCCACGCCTTAAAGGGAAACGTCCATGTAAAAATGGGCCCCACCTCAGTGTGAGGCAGGGCTCGATTAGCACTTTCAGAAAATGTATAATTTCTTTACCTCTGTTGATGTGATATATTTATATTTTATCTGGTTGATCCTTCCTCACTGTGCTCCAGCATTTCACAATCCCGCAGTTCGAGCAGCGCCCACAACCACCCGCGGCTGTTTCGAGAATGATGTTTCATGCAGGGAGCAGCCGCGGGTCCATCCATTAGATTGCTGTTTAATCAGAGCTTCTAATAGCTCCACTTTGGAACCTGCATGTCTCCATGCGGTACAGATACCAGGTATAGACCGGCAATGGCACTGCCAGTCTAAAGCTGGTCTCGGTATCGCACGGAGACATGCAGGTTCCAAACTGGAGCTATTAGAAGCTCCCACTATACAGCAATCCAATGGATGAACCCGTGGCTGCTCCCCGCATGAATCATCCTTCTCGGGAGAGCAACGGATGGTCGTGACCACGTCGCTCGCTGCACTGGATTGTGAAATGCCGGAGGACAATGAGGGAGGATCAACCAGGTAAAATATAAATATATCGCATCAACGGAGGTAAAGAAATTATACATTTTCTGAAAGTACTAATTGAGCCCTGCCTCACACTGAGGTGGGGCCCATTTCTTCATGGACGTTTCTCTTTAAGCTCGGAGTACTTGGACAAGAGTCTGCAAACACTGAGGTGCACAATTCTAAGCCTATGCTTGTTCAACTATATGGAGTCATTGTGTGTAAGAGGTGGGGTGACTGGTCCAGGATTGCTCTCAATATCCCCTGCCTAAAGTAGCAGAAGGATGTGAAATGAGACACTTGGGACAGCTGGAGCTATGAAGTGGGAACCCTGAGAGGGACAGTGAGGACATGAAGGCACCCAGGAAATGACACATTCTCTTGGGGTTGCAGTGGGGCTGCCAGCACTTAATGGGGGCAGGAGAGAGGTCTGGTTCTCTGTGGGTGAGAGTCAGAAGAGAGCAGCTTGGTCTATGGCCACGATTTGGGTGCTGAGGTCGGACACCAGGAAGTCTCTTGCTATGTGGGAGCTCATAAGCAGGTTTGCCATTAGGGGTTTCATTTTGCTTGGTGGGTGGACCAGAGCAGGATGCAGTGAAGGGTGGCAGGTGTCATTAAGACTGGAGAGAAAAACCTTGCGTTTTAGCAGTGTACCCTAAGAGGGTTTTCCTAACTCAAGTCAGAGTTAGGGTTGGGAGACTTCTAAGGCTAGTAAGGTACACCAGCAGAGTGGCAGGTGCTAATCAATCATGAAGGATATTAGGGTTTAATTATACACTATTGTCGCAGGGTGTATCCATCTAAAATTTAGCACCCTACAACCAGATATGTACACAGAGGTAGCAAATAATCAGGCAATAGAGGCGGGTGCTAGTGATCATGATATAGGGATTGATTACACACCATTATGCATGGGGTATTCAGCTAAATTATAGCTGATAGGAGGGATCAAGCCAGTTTTTGTTTGCTTGCAATGTTTCCAGACTATCTTACCCAGATTCAGCCAGTGATGTGCTGGTAAATTTTTAACAACCCCCCCATCTCTGCCCTGAGTGGTTCAGCCATCGAGCCCCCCCCCCAACCTCACCACCCGGTGGCCCCCAAAGCAGTGGAAAGGAAGAAATGAGTAGGCTCTGGGCAGATGAAGTTACTATAGCTGCCCTCTTGGGACCTCAGGATGCTGTACTCTTGACCCTGCCCCCCAGCCTTTCCCCAGGGGTCTGGCCCCACCAAGAAGTGGTACTAAGGGTGAAGGAGACTGATGATGGCACTCACTGCAGTGGTAAGAATCTGGAACTAAGGGCTGTATTTAGAACCAATGGCCAGGCATTGTACAAGTATTTAAAAAACACAAGTGGATCACATCAGAAATCGGACATCGTTCGGTCTCAAATTTCAGTCAGATGAGGGATTAAAAAATGGCAGTTGACAGTGGCAGAACTTACGTTATGCATGCACTACAAATAGGTGGGTGCCTGATACAGCAGCAGCATGTATGTAACCCCTAGGTGGCGCTATCCAAAGGGCTACTGCCCCTGCCTGCTGGGCTAGTAGCAGGTTAAGGGGCCTGAGTTCTGAAACGGGTGCCTCCACCCAGAGGTTAGGGTTGGTAGTGGTCAAGCTAACCTGGGCACAGCACTCCGGGACATTGTAACCCCCCTCTTTCCCCTCTAGTGGCCTGAACACTGTACAATAATCACTTTCACAATACCCCTGGTAAACCGCACAAGTACCCACACTGTTTGCACTTACCACCAGGGCTGGTTCCTCTGGCTCGACCCTGGGGACCCCCTGTAAAACAAGGTTATGCACAGCAAATAGCAACAGTACAGTATTTTGGTACAAACTGGAACCACAGTCAGATTACATGCAGAAAAAGTTAGATCTGATTTATTCAGGGGACTTGAACAAGGAAGGGGCAAAATCAGGTTAATTAGCTTAAAGGTTATATCAGTCAGGCAGTTATGCATGTTCTTTGAGTCCTCCCACACAGTCGCACCTCTGGGTACCCAAGTGGAGAAGAGATGGGCTAGCCAGGACTGGTTGCCCAGGGTTGGCCGGCGTTGCAGCTGGTTGGGGCCCTGTGATGGAAAACACAACATGCACAGTACACAATATTTGTAATCCGGAGCCAGACTGCTCAGTTCATAAAGGAAGCGAAACAACAAGACAATCAGATGACACACTCAGATTAAGCTGTTGTTGCAGGGGAGCTACCCTGGTATTTACTCACGATACCCAAGACTGGACACAGGCTGGAAGAAAATCGAGGCTGCAGGTGGTTGATCTGGAATGCCAGGAGAAGCAGGGCCCACACGAGTCGCAGAGGCGTCATTCCTGTTCAAGTGTGGAGCAGGGGGTGATCCCCAGGCAGGTCTCTCGTCGATGGCTTCTCTGTGCAGTGGGTAGTCTGGCTGGGCCAGTCTGGCAAGGCCCAGACCGCATGGAGACAAATTCGGATGCAGTCCGTTTTGGGCTGGATACAGCTTCCAGCAAGCAGAACACAGTTCACACAGTGGGGAACTAACTCACACCCCACTAGCAGCTCATAGGACATTTACATGTACGGAAATTCTACTGTACCAGGCAAAGCGCTCCCTGGTCACAATCGCAAAGTCTCTGCACACACTGGGAGCTTAGGGGTAGCTGGAACTCCTGACAGGCCGATCACATTCAGCAAAATCTTTGGTCTTCTTCAGGTTGAGCCTGGCCCAATTCAGTAGCTTACTTTAGTCTCACAAATTTGGATTTAGTCCAAAATAATTCTCTACTCTCCCTCTCAGGAGCAGCAGGCAGACATGCAGGCCAAACTCTCAGCCCTTTCACAGTTTTCCCATGTGAATCCACTCAGGATTACTGCCCAAAACCACTTCAGCTCCTTTCATTTCACTTCCCAGCTCAGAACTAACTGAAAACTGCAAGCAGCCCGGGACTTCCCCAAGATCCAAAAGATTTGGTTGGCTGATTTGGCTGTCAGTCAAAGCAAGAGCTCCCCCTACAGTTGCAAAAAAGGCACAAAAAGCTCTAAACTACAATTCCTACAGTTTTGGATTCAGATAGCTCCTGTAGTCCGGCTACATTTTAAGTCCCATCAGTTCTGTTTGGTCCAATTTGCAGTCCTGTATCAAGATAGAGGAGACAAACAAAACAGTCCTTTCTACAAAGAAAGCAGGTTAGACAAACTGCATTATCATTATCTCTCTAAATGATTTTCAGTAAACAGTTATTCTTTCAACAGAGCTCCGTCTCGGATTACTTAAACTGCAATCAAGCAGCTCTTAACGAGACAATCAATCAATCAATCAATCAAAATCTTTATTTATTCAGGCGAGCATCATTGAGCATAGCTCATTTACAAGATGGACCTGATTGGTCATAACAATATAAAGGTACAATTTTTTACACAAATACAAGATATAGATTGAGTACAAAAACAAGGACATTATAAATGAACAAAAAGCAAGAATATTTACATATATACAAGGCAATGAGCCAAAGAAACTGGGTTATAATAAAAAGGAGTAAAATAAGACAGTAATGAGAGATTAAAGGGAGGTGGGATTGTGGAATAAGGTCAGGTATGAGTTGAGTGGGTGAAGGCTACAAAACAAATTAAGGTGGAAATGTGAGGAAAAAGGGGTGTGGGAGGAAAAAGTGGGTTGTGATAGGACTAGGCCTTGTGAAAACAGTTGCATGGCTCTGGAAAGAGACTAGTGTATAGCTTTTGAAGGATGTTAATGGAATGAGGGTATTCAACTTCAGGATCTTTTGAAGAGAGTTCCAAATAAGTGCTAGAGTAGCTGATTGCAGCCCTCCCATGCCGGGTACAGGTAATAGGTATCTTCAGCATGATGAGTTTGTTGTTCCTTAGGTCATATGGTCTGATATGACCTGGGTAAAACAATCTGAAATGTAGGATGGTAATTTGTTTGTTAGAGCTTTGTAGATCCATACAGCAGCATTTTTGTTTCTTCTATGATATAGGGATGTCCAGCCGACTGCAGTATAGAGAGAGCAATGGTGGGTGCTGAAAGGAAGGTCTGTAATGAATCTAAGAGCTCTATGATACAAGGTATCCAGCTTGTTTAAGTGGGAAAGGGAGCAGTGACTATACAGGAAATCAGCATAATCAATGAGGGATAGGAATGATGCCAGGATTAATCTTTGTTTAGAGTCTTTGGTTAGGTAATGCTTTATTCTGTAGAATAGGCCAAGTCTCTGCCTGAGCTTCTTCAGGAGTTCTTCAATGTGGCTAGTGTAGTCAAGTCTATTGTCAATCCAAACCCCAAGATATTTAAATTTATCTACATAGTCCAGACTTTCACCAAGGATGGTAGATAGTTGGGGAAGGGTGTTTGGTGTAGAGTGGAAGAAAAGCTCTTGGAGGAGAAAACATGGCTTTCGTTTTCTTGGCATTCAGTGGAGTTTCTTTTCTAGTAGTTTGTGCTGCAGCAGAGAGAACTCAGATTGTAAAAGTTCACAGGCTTTTGATGGTGTAGGACTACTGACATATAGGACAGTATCATCTGCAAAAAGGTGAATATTAGATGTGGTGAGGTTGGAATCAATATTATTGATATAAATGGCAAAGAGGATAGGGGCCAGGATGGAACCTTGTGGTACACCTCTTAGGAGTGGTTTTGAGGTAGATAGGTCACCTTCATTTTTTACATGCTGTAGTCTACCAGAGAGGTAGCATCTGAACCATTGAAGAGAGACTGAGTCGAGGCCTATGGAGTGTAGAGAGGAGATTAGTAGTTCATGGTCCACAGTATCAAAGGCTTTGCTTAAATCCAGAAATACAGCACGGATATTATTCTTTTTGTCTAATTCAGTCTGCCAATCATTAGTGACTTTTGCTAAGGCAGAGATGGTGCTGTGCATGGATCTAAAACCAGATTGAGCTGGATTAAGCAGATTATTGGTGTCTAGATAGGCACTTAATTGGCTGTTCACTAGTTTTTCAAGCATTTTAGACAATACTGGTAAGATGGATATGGGCCTATAGTTATTGAGGTCCATGGGGTCACCTGCCTTGAGTAGAGGAAACACTTGAGCTGTTTTCCAAGTTGCAGGAATAGATCCAGTGGCTAGTGACAAGTTGAAAAGGTGAGTTAGGGGGGCTGCTAAGGCGTGCAGAGCAATTTTTAGAAAATAGGGGTCCAGAGAGTCTGCACCTGCGCTTTTAGTTGTATCCAAATGGAGTAGTAGGTCTTCTACTTGTTTTAGAAGTATAGGCTTAAAGGAAAATGTGGAAGTAGCCTTATGTGCCTCAGTAGTCTGGAAGTTTAATTGTGACCGTATAGATTTGCTGGAGAGGAGTCTAATGCTAGGTCGGCTGTAGTGAAAATGGTTGTTGAAGGCATTCAAGATTTCTTGCTTGTTAGTGATATCCACATTGTTTAGGTGCACTTTGGGTGGTAAGACAGGGTAGAATCTTGTCCTAAGATCCCTTTATGGTCCCCAGAATCTGGCAGGGTTATGGTAGGAGGCATCCAGTTCTGCTGTATAGAAGGCAGCCTTGGCATTTCTCACTTTATTTGTGCAGGAGTTTCTGGCTTTTCTGAATAGAAGCCAATCATTTGGGTCTTTGTCTTTCTTGCCCTTTCCAGAGCTTGTCCCAGCAAGCAATGCGGATTTAAGGTCAGCAGAGAACCATCGACAGGTTTTGAGCTTGGTTCTGACACTGGAGAGAGGTGCATGTATGTTGAGGCACTAGTGATAATGTCATTTAAGACTTGAAGAGCTATCTCTACTGAACCTGTGAGATAGAAATCTTGCCAGCGTGGTGTGACACAAATCATGGAGGTATCTTGTGATATTAAGGTTCTTTTTAGACCTTCTTGGGAGAAATTTTGCTGGGTTGGATGGCTTGAATGAAGATCTTATACCAGCTATGGGACAATGGTCGCTTATGTCACTAAATAGCACTCCAGCATGAGAATACAGGTGAGGCTTATTGACCAGCATAATGTCCAGAAGTGTGCTGTTATTTTTGTTTTTTGGGTTAATCCTTGTTGGTTCTTTAATTAATTGAGTGAGGCCATGAGTGTCACAAAAGGATACTAGTGGTGCGGATGCATTGGCTAGCCAATTTAAATTCAGGTCGCCTAAAATGATGGTGTCTTCTGGGCCTAATTTAATTATAGTGTCCAGGTGGGATAGGAGTTTGAGGCCTGCTGAGGGGGGCCTATAGCAACCAATCAATTGAAAAGCTGACATATTGGGAAGAGATATTTTAAGGGATAAGCATTCGAATTCCTTTGGCTGTGATGTAATATTGAGGCTGGATGCAGAGATATTTGTTTTAACATAAATGGCCACTCCACCGCCCCTGGATGGACGATCAGATCTGAAGAGCTGATAGTTGGGAAGATTTATTGTACAGAGACAGTACACAGAGGCTATACAGGCTCTGGTAATCACATTTAAACTGCTAAAACGCAGGACACCAGCCTGGCAGTCTGCATTTAGGCAAGCTCAAGGAAGACTTTTTGGGAATCCCCATTTGTAGAGGGGTTACATGCAGTAACAACTTTGTGTCTTATCCTACCTTACTGTCTTGTATTTTATTCCCTTCATGAAGTCTGGACCACATAAGGTTCTCCTCAAGTGAGTGACTGACTCTCTCATTCGTCCAGCATGGACTCTTGATGGCTAGCATACATCTGCATGTCCGTTGGTCTTCTGACTCCTCTCTATGAATTGCACTTGCCACAGCAGGCAAGTAGTACCTAGTCATGCACAGCCCAACTAAACAGGGGGCCTCCTGTACTATCGGCTAATAAAAGCCAGGCGGGTCAAAACTAAGTACTGTATATTTAAAAGAAACAACACACTCCAGAACGAGTGGATGACAGACGCGGTGGAGCACTGACTGGAGACAAACTGATGAACCAGCTTGACTAATTGGACAACAAAGTTATGCTACTCACTGCACGCAGCTGGCCAGTCCAAGGCTCTCTGCTGCTTTCACAGAAAAGATGGTGCCTTTGGCACCAAAGATCAGTTGCTCAACTCAGGCACCACACGTCTCACCATTCATGTGCCTAGGCAGGATGGATTGCCAGGAGGGACATCAGGGCCTTTATGGAATTTGCAACAATGGATTGGCTCATTGGCTGCCACAGTGAGTAATAGATAGGGCACAACATGATTCTGGCAACCAAGGAACAAAGCAATGAGGGAACATTTTGTGCATGTGGGTTGCAGTAACCAGTGGGAGAGGATCAGAGACAGGGGTAGGGGAACCAAACACAGAACTACAGAAAAAATGCCATGCACCACAAACAGTGTCTTGCTACTCAGTCACCACATCACATTGCATGTTTGTTTGTTGACCCCCCCCCACCCCCTCCTACTTAAAGTGCCTGCTCAACTGGGAAGAGAGCTATAATAAAATAAAAAATACAGCATTTTGACTTGGTCAGACAAATTGGTTAACCAAATTTTGATGTGAGGAGGAGCTATCTTTGGTATTTTTTTTAATTTATAAATGGGGTAGGCAACAGAACTGTAGAGGTGGTAGTGGAGGGATGGTGTGAGTAGTGGTGAGGCAGAGGCCCACAGCACAGTCAGTGTCCAACCAAAATACCAGTATTAACCGAGACAGCCACTCCGCGAAGACTGATGGACATCACCCGTGCTGAGGGTCCAATGCTCTGCATGTTAAAGGGTCAGATAGCAGGGGCTGTTGTCAGTGAGGAAGTGAGGTGCTGCCCACACACAGAGCCCAAATGGCGCTAGTCCTCCAGCAGCTGTTCTTGGTCACTCAGAGGGAACCAGAGCTGGGGGAGGAGTGCTAGAGACAACCAGGAGAACAGAGACAGACTGAAGATAGACACACGATGAGGCAGGCAGGCTGCTGCCGTTGGTGACAGCATGTCCAACAGTCAGGCGGTTGTTCTAGTCAGGAACTCCCATTACAAACACTGCTGCCTCTTTACTCTCACTAAAATATTCAGTTATACCTTAAAAAGAAAATCCCTTAAAATATAAAATGATTTTCTTCCCTTCACCTTTCTTTTTTACACACATACACTAATTAAAACAAGTGTTTGTCAATGCTGAATTTCTGCCACTTGCATTGCTGTCGTACCGGGTCTTGCTTGTACACATTTTTACTATATATTTACTCAGTGTAGGGCAGATGAGAAGCAATATCTCATTTTGAATGGTGTCCTGCTCTGACACATTTTTAGATTGTATTTACCCAGGATAGGCCAGCCGAGAGGCAATATCTAATTTTCAGTAGGCTCCCACATTTAGACTTCAAATTTCCAACAGTCTTTTTTTATTACCTGAATTTATCATCAAGACATGTGGAATTTTTTAAATCCCATCTGAAAGGTGATTTTGCAGTGTGACTGCGAAAACAAGTTTCGGAGGGGTTTTAAAAAACACCTGTCATGTTCAGGAGGTCGGGTAACACAAGGGTCATGATAAATCTGGGGTCTCTGGCAACATCTGCTGACTAATATAATAATAAAATATCACAGCACACACCTGTAGGCACACCTTGTAATAATGCAGAAGAAGGTATACCAGCAACAACAATTTGAATCAGAGAAAAAATAAAGCAATGAAATGTTAGCAACAAACAGTAGCAATCCCTGTGAGTAAAAAATAAAAACACCACTGCACTAGTAATTAAACTGGAATTCAGTGTGTTTGCCATTCATTTGCATCACCAGGTAAGAAAAAAGGTTTGTCTCCCCATACGATGCACAGGGGTAATGCCAAACCTCACCCAACAACTAACACACCAAAATCTGGCCAATGGAAAATCATGTACACAAATGCTCACAGCCTGGGAAATAAGATCCCAGACCTGCAGGCAATAATGTCAGAGGCTAAACTGGACATAGTAGCAATTAGTAGACGTGGTTTACCAGTAACCACACAGGAGACTTCAGTACCTGGCTATGTATTGTCTAGAAGAGACCGAGGTGCAAAGGGGGAGGAGTGGCCCTGTATGTTAATGAAAATATCAAAGCTACAGAAATTCAGAATACACATAAGGAGCCAGAAGAACTGTGGTCACCCTGGAAACAGGAAATGGGACAGCCATAAGAACTGGGGTTGTCTACAGGCCCCCAGACCAGAGGGAGGACATAGACACATTACTGTTAGAAGATATACAAAACATGACAGCTAAAGGGAGGTTCTGATAATGGGAGACTTCAACATGCCAGATACAGATTGGTCAATACCAGCAGGAACATCTGCCAGAACTAGACTCATAGTGGATTCCTGCAGGGAGGGCCTCAAACAACTGGTACAGCAACCCACAAGAGACAGGGCTATCCTAGATCTAGTACTGACTAACAAAGAAGGGATCACAGATCTCCAGGTAGAAGGTCACCTGGGGCCAGTGACCATCACATGGTATGGTTCAATTTGGCTACTACATCTAAATCATCCCATTCCAAGGCAAAAATATGGGACTTCAGAGGAGCTGACTTTGATAAGATGGCCAACAGAGTTAAGCTAGCCCTGGCAAAAGAAACACAGGTGAGGAGGTACAGGCAAAGTGGGCAAGCATTAGGATACAATACTTGAAGCAACATCCCATTGTGTTAGACAGAAAAGGAAGTGCAAAGAAGAAGGAAACCACTTTGGTTCTCAAATACAGTAGCAGAAAAGGTCAGAGCCAAAAGGCTGCCTTTCAGAAAATATAAGGGAACACAGCGGGATGAAGATAGGGGGCATACCAAACTGCCCTAAGGGAAGCAGGTAAGGCAGTAAGGCAGGCAAAGTCCCAAACTGAGGAAACACTAGCACAAACAGTAAAGAAGGTGACAAGACTTTCTATAGATACATTAGTGAAAGGAGAAAGTCCAGAGGGGATTGCTAAGCTTAATGGAGAAAAGGGAGCATGTGAGGAGGAGGACCCTGTAAAGGCATCTATCCTAAATAGATACTTTTGCTCAGTATTCACTGAAGAGAAGGTAGGGCAGGGCCCACAGCTCAGCATCATGGACACAGGGGAGGAGGTGAGCACTACTCCTTCACAAAAGAAAGGGTCCTACAAGAGCTTGCTAAGCTCCAGGGTGGATAAGGCAATGGGACCTGATGGCATACATCCCAGGGTACTTAAGGAGCTAAAGGAGGAACTAGCAGAGCCATTAGCAGAATTGTTTAGTGAGTCTCTGAGCACAGGAGAGGTCCCAGAAGACTGGAGAAGGGCTCATGTGATCCCACTCCACAAGAGTGGTAGCAGGAGGAGGCGGGGAACTACAGACCGGTCAGTCTTACCTCAGTAGTGGGCAAGATTATGGAAGCACTCCTTAAGGAAAGGATAGTGCAACACCTGGAATCCATAGGCACAGGATCCAAGACAGCATGGGTTTACAAAGGAAGGTCCTGTCAAACTAATCTCATAGATTTCTTTGACTGGGTAACCAGAGTGGTGGACCAAGGGGAGCAGTTGATGTCGCCTACCTTGACTTCAGCAAAGCTTTTGACACTGTTCCACATAGAAGATTGATAAATAAGCTAGGTAGGCTCAGGGTGGGTCAGAAGTTGGTCAACTGGGTGGCAAACTGGTTGACTGGCAGAAAACAGAGAGTGGTGGTAAATGGTATACAGTCAGAAGAGATGCAAGTCACAAGTGGGGTACCTCAGGGATCAGTCCTGGGGCCAGTCCTATTCAACATCTTCATTAGTGACCTAGCAGATGGACTAGAGGGTAAGGCTTCTCTGTTTGCAGATGACACCAAGATCTGCAACAGAGTAGATGATCCAGATGGGGTGGGCAGAATGAGAAGAGATCTGGATAAACTAGCAGAATGGTCAGAAGAGTGGCAACTGGGATTTAATGCAAAGAAGTGCAAAATCATGCACATAGGGAAGAGAAACCCTGAAGCCACTATAGGCTGGGAGGGGTTGCTAGCAGTCACAAAGGAAGAAAGAGACTTGGGCATCATCATCACTGATGACCTGAAATCATCAAGCAGACCTCTAAAGCAGTAGGTAAGGCTAGGGGGTGTTAGGGTGTATTAGTAGAGTATCACAAGTCGTAAGAGGAGGTAATAATCCTCTGTACAAGACATTGGTTGAGGCCCCATCTGGAGTACTCAGGCAGTATTGAGGCCACACCTTCACAAGGACATTAACCAAATTGAGGCAGTCCAGAGAAGGGCAACAAAATGGTGCAGGGACTGCATCAGAAGACATATGAGGACAGATTAACGGAGCTCAATATGTATACCCTTGAGCAAAGGAGGGAGAGGGTGATATGATCGAGACATTTAAACACCTTAAGGGCATAAACAAGGTGAAAGAGTCTAACATGTTTAAATATAAGAAAATAGCAGGACAAGAGGACACAGCATGAGATTAGAGGGAGGCCGATTAAGGGGGAATGTGAGGAAATTCTTTTTCACAGAAAGGGTGGTAGATGCATGGAATGGCTTACCACAAGAAGTAGTGGCTATGAATACAGTTCAGGGCTTCAAACAGGCATGGGATAGGCATAAGGGAGCAATACAAATGACTATGAATAGATAGGTCACTGACATCGCAAAGGCCGATGGCACATTTATAAGGTAGAAAAAGAAATGGGCAGACTGGATGGGCCTTGCGGTCCTTATCTGCCGTCAACTTCTATGTTTCTATGTTTCTATGTTTCTATGTTTCTGGTTGCTATCTGATGTGGTACTCGTGTACCTATATTATGACTACTATGATCTACTGTTACCAAGCTTGTTCCACCAGTGAATTCCTGTAACACTGGTTGCTTTTTTAATCTAAGCGTTATGTACTTTACTGTTTTGTTTGCTGTGATGTATTGCTGTCTTGATGAGGTGCCTTTGTAAATGAGCCTTTGACTCAAAGGTCTGTAAACTGATGATCTAATAAATAAATAAACACTGGGGCCAAAATGTGCAAAAATAAGGTTATGAAAAACGTTGGAACAATTCAATGTTTCTTCATAATTTAGCTTTTTTTTCACATTTTGACCCCAAATTTTCAACATAGACTTTTTTATGAACACACTTTCTGAACATGACGGGTGTCATTTATAAATAGTAGCCAAAATGTCATTTTACACCACAAGTGTGAAAATGCACCTTGACTAGGATTTGAAAAATGACAGCTGTCTCACATTCATGAGGTCGTGTGGTGAAAAAAAAAATGGCTATGTTGAAAATTTGGGGTCAAAATACTGAAAATTAACAAGTTACAAGTGTGCATTGAAAAAATTTCATGAACAAGGGTGGAGAACATTTACAGATCCTGCCTGAAAGGTGATTTTGCACCACAGTTGTAAAAATGCATTTTGGGCAGGATTTGAAAAATGACAGCTGTCGTGTTCATGAAGTGGTGTGCACAAAATGGCTGTACTGAAAATTCGGGGTCAAAATATTGAAAATTATTAAAGTTATGAGTGTGTATTGAAAAATTTCAACGTATGCTTATAACTTTGTTGTTTTTAAATATTTTTACTCCGGATTTTCAACATAGACTTCTTATGACCCTGCCTCATGAACAAGAGTGGAGAACATTTTCAAATACTGTTGGAAATGTGATTTTGCACAGTGACTGCAAAGTCAACTTTCAAGATGGATTTGTATAATTTCACCACCCTTGTTCATGCTGTGGGGCCCCAAAAAGGGCATGTTGAAAATTTGGGGAAACAATATTTAATAATGACCCAAGTTACGGACAAGTTCAAAACACACTGACATACATTTAATAGCATACCTGATTTCCTCAGTTCCTGGTCCAGCACTGAAGAGTGAGGACGTGTCTCCGGTCCAGAGAGGATTACGGCGTTGGATCTCCAGTAGGTAAGGGGTGGAGGGAAGGGGGAAGTGGGAGGTGCTAATGGGGGTAACAGGAGTGGTAGGCCAGCAGTGGCAACAGACATTGATGTAAGGTTTTCTTTTTTGCAGGGTGTATAAAATAAAAAAAAAAAAAAAAACTGAGGGATGTTTTTCTTTGTTTCAGGTATCGACACTGGGGATTGGGCACCCCAGTATTACTGTTTTGATTAGTGGCACTGGGGAGTGGTCACCCCAGTGTCTCACAATAAAAAGAGGTGGGGTGGGGTACTAGTTGGCACTGGAGATTGGGCACTCTGGTGTTGGAGATTTAAGAAGAAAGGGGTGGGAGGGACTGTGGAATAGTTTTCTTTATTTCAGGTACTGACACTGGGGATTGGGAACCCCAGTGGACGGTGTTATGTTTGGCTGCACCAGTGGTGGGCTCCCTGCTGTCGCACAATGAAAACTGGTGTGGTGGGGTGGGGTTACTAGCTGGCATCAGGGATTGGACACAGCGGTGTCAGAAAATTAAGAAGGAAGGGATGGGAGGGATTGTTTTTACATTTGGGGAGGACCACAGCAGACTGATCATGACACTGATCAGCTCTGCTTGCTGGACGGCATTATGGAGATCAAAGAAAAGAGCCACCCTATGATTTGGGCAGCTCTTTTCTTTGAACTACATGAAGTTTCCACCCAGTAAGACCAGAAGAGTGTCATAATCAGTTTGGCTAATGATTGGTGTGACACTGTAGAGCCCCTTGCAGACTGCCCTACACTGAACTGACAGAGACACACTTCTCAAAATCCACTATCGTACCAATATGTTTGCTTTGTACAAAAGCCAGGTCGAACATAAAAATGAAATACTACCCATAGCTTTACTTTTTTCAGCTTCTTTCCTGACCATCAGAAATCCCCTCCTACCAGGGAAATCTTTGGTACGTAATCTTGTCCAGATAAAATTGATTACCTGACTTTACTGAGGCCGCCTTCTGTGTGTGTTTTGTGTGGGTAGAGGTGAACAGTCAGCCATTCGACTTCTGCAGAAGTTTGAATTCCTGCATTCCATAATAAACAAATATTCCATCTACTGAGTGTATGGAAAGACAGATGAATAGGTGTGTGGGGATGAACTACTTTATACTAGTCACTTTTATTTTTTTGCAGTTTCTTTTCATGCCCCCTTGCTCTCTAGCCCCCGATCTGCCTCCAGACTCCCAAGGCACTCTGCTGGTTGTCTCTAACTAAACTGAAGTGCCATCTTGCACATACCCTCAGCTTGCCCCTAGGGTGGGGAAAGTGTGGAGGGGATATACCCTGAAACTTCATATGTCTTGTCAGGAGGCATACATCAGCTTGGCACAAAGAGGCTCAGCAGTAACCGGGTCCATTGTCCTTGGGTAGGTAGGTCCCAGTATTATTCAGTTTTACTCCCTAACCCATACAACAAGCCCTACATTCAAGGATGGAACACATGCATAGCATCATCCACAGTCAGCCGGGCTCCCCCCACCCACTGGTCTAAACACATAGCACTGCCCCCTAGAGCTGGGGGCAGTGTGGCTGCGGCAGGCAGAACCCTCCTTTCCCAGAGAAGGTGTGCATCCTCTGGGATGCTCATTTCTTCTCCCCCCCAGCTGGCCCGCAATGACTCCGGCTTGTTCCGAAACCTGGGTTGCTGTCATTGCGAGCGGTTGCGCTACTGCAGCACTAATGGGCCAGTCAGTCGCTGTTCACCTTTAACAACAGAAAATATCTGTTTATCAAATAAAAATTGATATTTTTCTGCTTTTTAATGATATCTCAGTTTCCCCATTTTATAAGGGCAATAAGACATGTGAAGATGTTATTAGTTACGTGATAAATGCACTTCCAGATGCTAAAGTCCTTGTGAACACTTCATGCCTCACAACCCACCTGGGTGTGCGCTTATCATATAACTACCCACACCCTGTTGTGTCTTGCTGCTTACAAAGTTTCTGCTCATTTGCCAGGCCCACCATCATGAATGTACTGTAACAGAGAAGGGTGCTGCTGTGCCGCTGGCCATCAGAACCCCACCTGCCGCAGCACCTGACATGCCTGCATCACACGGTCACGGTGGGTAAAGACAGCACTCATTCAGAAACTGTTTTAAGAAGCTACGGGCTGCCATTCTTTATTGTAGATCCACACAAACTACAAAGTTTGTGATTAGGAAGTGTCTTAAAAAAATACTGAATGGGATTGCTTGGGTGGCCCAGTGATGCACTGGCATGCAGGAGAAAAAAGGTTGGGTACAGACGCGGGTGGGTCGCATCAGGAGGCAGGGCAGGCAGGAGCAGATTCTGCTTGTGCCTCAACCAGGGAGGGATGGAACTAGGTTCCAGTACCACATCAACCCCTGCAGTGAGGCAAAGGAGTTTACTTCTCCCATAGGGCCATGCTGTGGGTGCACGAGGTGAACAAGCCACACCAAGGGAAGGAGGGAAGACGCTGGGTAAAAAAAAAAGGGGCAAAGAGAATCACAGTCCCAGCTGAAGATGATTCTGTCCCACACAGACCTTTCTTTGCCATAAATGTTTTTATCCTCCCCATGCAGAATGGGCGGCTTATCAGCCCTGTCCCTGTGAGTCATAGCCATCCCTTGCATCCACCAGCCAGGGGTCCTATTACCCCACAGATTTCCCCTGTGGTGAGAACAGTGGATAGGGTCATCCTACCTTGCCCTGCCCCCAACTACATATCCAGATTGCCCCCAACTGGGAGGCAGAGCGGGCCACGATGTCACAGAGGGGACTTCACTTAGCTCATCCACACGTTGTTCCTTGTTTTCTCCCTCCCCATAGCTGGGGTGCACACGTTGACATATGGGTGTAGAGGCACACATGCGCTGCAGAAGTCCCGCTGCTTCCTTCCTTCATGTTGCTCCCAGTTCCATCCTACCACCAGGCCTCCACCTGGTGGCAGTCATGTGATAGAACAGGCAGCTCTCCATACCCAGGAGAGGAAAGCAGTCTGCAGTCCATTGGACATTCTATGCTCTTCCCCCAGCCAACCCCTACTAACCCAAGATCACTTTGGATCCCAGGTCGCTGGCATGGTGGGTGTTAGTGTTACCATCACGCCACTGGGCTGGCATCACACACAGCACTTTTTTTGAGTCTGGTACGGGAACTGATTTTTCCAAGTGAAGTCGGCTGTATATGCCAATGACAAACAAACATAAGAATTTTAAACTTATATGCGTGTGCCGTAATTTCTGTTTCTGGTGAAGAAGGATCCACAGGTGGTAGTTGGTTAATCCCCCAATTTTCTTATGCTATAAGCACCTCACCTAATGTTCTCAAGCAGGAGTTATAGTAAATAAACAAAAAAATGTCTGTGTGATTGTGCATCAATGAGGTGATGCACAAAAGTAACCTGCTGCAGGTGTAACAAAAGTTCAGTGTTACCAAGTTACATCAGTGCTGACTGTCACTAGATTGGACACTTAGCCTGAATTTACAGACAGGAGGGACCATTCCATTCTGCCAGGATAAGCACTCAGTAACTTTTTCCTGAGAGAAGTCATTTACGTGAGGTCTACATGCCTGAGCACATTAGCTCACCTGAGTTTGCCATTTTCCAGTCCTGGACAATTTAAAAAAAAAAAAAAAAAATCAGTCAGCAGAAGAAATAGGGTCATACTAAGTTGGGACTGGTGAGGAATAAGTATGTAAAACCACATTGTAATATATGGATAAGTCTCGATAATACTGTACTAAGTTATACAAAAATTTCCCAGTAATACATCACTACTCTCAATAATACTATCCTGAAAAGTGACAATACTATCGTTTTTGCTGATAATACTACAGCTCAGAGGTCACCTCCAACTTTAGTATTATCAATGGATCCATATAACAAAAAATAACAAAGATAAGTGTTTTACAAAGCAGTAATACCATCTTGAGGTTTTGAGAACTTTAGGACCTAGCTCGCGAGGTTCCATGTCCCCAAAACCTCTCAATAGTATTATTGCCTTGCAATACACACGTATCTATCTATTATTCTATTTATATGATGGCAAAAGTATGGAAACTGACACAGGTACAACCATGCAAATCATTTCTGATAATGGTACAAATGTAAATCCGGAAAATTTTATTTATTGTATTTATTTTATTTATTTATTGATATCTTGGATTAAGACCTTTGAGCTGAAAGCTCATTTACAAAGGTTCCACGTTGAAAAACATAATACTGTGTAACAGATACCGTGCAGGACAGAAGTTAAGTAAAGCTACTAGCAGTAAACAGAGTTCACTCAATGCTTATACATAGCATCCACTGAATTAGTTACAGCGTGTAATATGAAGGCTATAAAGTTTAAGTAACAAGTAAACATTTAAAAATGTAGTTTTTAGTCAGTGCTGTAAAAGAGCATGTAGGGAGAAGAAAGGGGAGCAGGAGGGATAGAAGGGAGATGGGAAAATAGGATGGAGAGTGGACCAGAGAGTAATAGGGGCTATTGAGAGGAGCTGACGATCGGGGGATTGGGAGTTAAAAGACTGGAGCAGCCCAGAGGGCCTTGTTGGTGTATAGGTGGTGAGTGGGGAGGGGAGTAGCCCAAAGGTGAAAGAGGGTCGCATGTACTAAGGTCAAAAAAAGTCGGGAAGGGGTGAGGGTGAGAAATGACTAGTAGCGGGGGTAAGGGTGAAGGGATGGTATTTTAATTTTATCACAACATTTTTTTGTCTCTACCTCCATGGACCTGGCAGGGGCTACAACCCCCCCCCCCCAGAGGGGTATGTCCTCCAGCCCACCGAGGCCATCATTGGTCCTGCTGGGTCCCAGTATTTTTCCTCCAGTTTTCTCCCGTGCCTGTGCAATAGGTACAGCAGCTGTCTCCACCTCCACGGAGGCAGCCAAGCACCCTGGGCATGGGCCAAACCCTTCTTGTTGTGCTGACACATACAGCACAAACCTCGCCCTCCCCGAGGAAGAAGAGCAGTCCTCCGGACGCTCAAGCCTTATCTCCCACGGCCGACCCCCGAACGACCCGAGCCTGTTCCCGAACCCGGTTTGCCAGCGTGGCGTGAGGCGTCCAGCGCCTCAACCCTCTGCGCCACTGAGCCGGCTCGAAAGGACAGCATTTAAGTGCTGATAGAGCCTGGTAAGCCAGGAGGGCAACAGATGAAGTGTGGGCAGATTAGCAGTCACAGTTGCAGGAGCTAGAAGTAGAAAGATAGGAACGGAGTGTAGTTTTGAAAGGGCCGAGCTTGGGTTCCAGTTGCAGGTCAGAATTGAGTGAGTTCAGCCATTTGGGGGCCTTGTAATCGAAAGAATGTTGCCCCTGCAATGAACGGCAGAAGGAGACTTGATATAAACTCCCACATGTGCCTCTGGTTTGCCTGTGGTTGGTGGAGGAACTGAGTAGGGATTGTATACTTGGAAATTTTAGCTATGAATAATATTTATTCATTTATTTATTGAAAATGTGATGCGTAGGAAAGGCGTACTAAGCTACAGCCTATTTCCATATGCATCCTGAGGAGAAGGAGCTGGCAGATGTTATACACGGTGCAGTTGCTGAGTACAAGACAGGGTGCAGTATACTACATATGTACACAAGGTGCAAGGACAACAATTAGCGACAATATCCAAAAAACTAGTCACATGGTGCAATTGTGTATGATGACTGTGTGTATTGTACAACTTAAGTGCATAACGTAAAACAGTCCTGGGAGCTACCAATCAGCAATGGCTTATAAACCTTCCCAGAGTCTAGGGAGTGGGACTAGGGGCAGGAATGGAATGTTTATGCCCAGAGCAGGGGGTTTAACAAGAACCAAGAAGAGACTGAGCAATGTGTGGCTGGAAGGTTGTTCCAGAGAGAAGAAAATCTGAAGGAGAAGGAGGCCTGCCCTGCAGAAATATTAAAGAAAGAGTGAGAGTTGGAGTTCATGGGCCTACCTAGGCCCATGTCATTCCTGAAAAAGATCCCTTTGGCAAGTGTACTTGCCCAGTCAATAAATGAATGAATGAATGAATGAATAATATTTGGCAGGAGAGGAGGGAGGAGAGCTAGTAGGGGAGCAAGGAGAACTTCAGCTTAACAATAAGGGCAGCAGAGTGGCAGAGATGCCTGCCAGGAAGGTAGGGGAAGGAAAGATCGAAGTAAAGAGGACAAAGGTGGGTACTGGAGAGACAGCCCATGGCAAACCGTCCAAAAGAATGTATCTTAAAAGCTTCCAAAATCAAGCATTGCAACGATTAGGGAAAATGCTTGTTACACGGTGACATGTAACACTCATGTGGCACATTTGGAGTTGTTAGTTGTAAAATGGAATTTCCCCATGCTTATTGGTCAAAAGTGGGATCAAAAGTTGAAACCAGATTGGTACGCAATTGGCAATCACAGATGATGAATGAGGTGCCTTTGTAAATGAGTCTTTGACTCAGAGGTCTGTAAACTGATGTTCTAATAAATAAATGAAGAAGTGTTGTATTAAAATTGTAATTTTTTTGTTCAAAACCAGCATGGAGTTGATTAAAGTTACCAAAGATAAACTGCATGTGTTGGACAAAGGTATCATGTCATTACCATGCATCAAATTCAGCGCAAGCAATACAGTGTGACCTTATCATTGCAAAACCTTACAGCATGCAGCATATTTCAACACAAGCAAATACAGCGCAGGCAGTCGGTTGCAAACATGGTAAGACATAGTTCTCTACTACAGTTCAGTACTTCAACACAGTTCAGTATATGGCACATCTGCGTAGTTCAGTATCTGGTATTCTGCGTTCAGTTATTTACAGTTCATGGTAAAACACTGGCATTTGGTTTAAATGAGTAAAACAGCATGAAACAGTGACTTACCTTTATGTTGTGCAGTGGTGTGTCTGCTGTGAGTTAAAATTATTCTTTATTTATTCATTCATAAAATCCAAAATGACCGATAACGATCAAAACCCCCAAAGTGTTTACAAGTGCAGATAGACTTGTGAATGGCATCAAGAACCACCCCCCCAAAAAAAAAATACACACAGCCAGAACTCATTACTCAATGCTCTAGCTCCACCTTCAGTCCTCATCCTGTTATAGTTGCAGCTGAAAATTGTGGGCTATTCCACGAAGATGGTCTGTTACAGATAAAGTGCTATATCCATCTACCACTGCAGCTATTCTTTTCGCAGTATCTTGATATTTTTTCCTCTGTGCTGGTGGTTCTTGTCCAGTGAGGCGCTGCTCAATTCGGAGTCGGTCATATTTTGCTCAGTCCGTAAAGCTTTAATGAACTTCAAGATTGTGAGGTGGCTGGCACCCAGCAGGTTGATAAAGCTGCGGTGCCAGTCTTCCAACGAATTTATGGTATATGGTAGCCCATCCTGAACTGCACCATTGCAGTTCCAGAACTCAATCGGAAAAAGAGGTCATCTGCGTCCACAGCGACCAACAAGACAACTGATCCATGTATCTTAAAAATAATCTAAAAGAGGATATAGGATCTCATCATTGGCTGTGTAAAAGTCACCAGCTCGTAGTATTTCAGATGCCTCCTTAACATCAGCTGGTGGTATATACGACACTGCGGGAAGCATTCTTATGTTATGTGCAAACTCCTCGTCAATTGTGTAATTTTTATGTATACCTGTGCACTCTTGGATTTTTCGCCATATGGCATGACACAAATGGAAGAAGTAGCCCCGTGTTTCTGCTTTGGGAAACTGCTGTCTAAATGTTTTAATTGCCACCTGCTTGATGTCCATCACAATTGACTTCAGGGATAGCTGTGGACACAGAGGGTGGGATATTCAAAGGGGTTGTGCATGGCGCGACAGGGTTGCGCATGCACCCTGGTGCGATATTCAAACAGGCGGGTTGCACTGCACAACCTCCGATGCATCCGGGTGCACCAGTAATATATGCGGCGCAAGTGTGGGGGGCGTGCCCATGCATATGCAGCACATACTGATATTCAGCCCAGGATGTGTGGCGCATATGCAGGCACAAACCCGCCTTGTGCCGCAGAGCGGGGTGCAATGTTGAGCCCATCGAAACCAGGAACAAGTCGGGGACACCCACAGGTGGGCTGCCATATTGCTGGGTGCAACACAGCAGCCGCCTGCTATGGGTGGCCACCCAGCCTCCCAGGACATAGTCCACGAGCCCCCTGCCCAGGGGGTGTCATGCCTCCCCTCGCCTGTTTGCGGGCATGTGGAAATGAAGCCCTGGTGGTCCAGTGGACTGTACCCCTTTGCCTGATCGCGGGCATAGGTTAAATATCTCCCTGGTGGTCCAGTGGACTGCTATCCCCTGCCCGCTCACGGGTGTTGGTCAAACTCCCTGGTGGTCCAGTGGTGCCCCATTCCCCACCCGCCACGTAGTCCCGCCACCCAGCAACCCCGGTCAGCGGAGGCGGCAGCTTCCTGCTCAGCAAGCTGCCCACAACTGACAGCATACAGTGGGGCTGTACACCCATTGGTCACTGCGTGGGCCAATGGAGCATACTGATCCATACTGTACTACACCAGTCGATATGTGAATGGCGTTCATTCACAAATGGGACGTGTAATAATCTGATGGACTGCATGCCCATTGGCCACGCAGTGGACCAATGGGCATACAGCCCTACTGTATGCTGTTAGTCAGCGGGTGGCCAGGCAGCAAGCTGCCACCCACCGCTGACCGGGGGGGGCAGGGTGGTGGGTGGGAAGGGGGGTACCACTGGGCCACCAGGGTGTTTGACTAATGCCCGCAAGCGGGCGAAGAAGATCGGTCCACTGGACCACCAGGGATTATTTTAATACATGCCCATGATCGGGCAGGGGATAGCGGTCCACTGGACCACCAGGGATTCTTTTTATACATGCCCGCGATCAGGTGGGGGATAGCAGTCCACTGGACCACCAGGGAGTAATTCTACTCATGCCTGCGATTGGGCAAATGGGTGTGGCACCCGCCAATGGGCAGCGGGGCATCGGTCTCCGGCTGCAGCCTGGCAGGGCGCCAGGCGGGATCGCGCACCGCATGCAAATGGGGCCATAATGACATGCAAATGGCTCCATTTGTGCCTTGCATGCATTATGGCCTTATTTGCATGCCCACGGCTGAATATCGCTCTTACTGCGCCTAGTGCACTGGTGCAGCAACGTGCTCCCCTGCTGCCACATGCACTGGCACAGTACCACTGCACCGTGTGCAGTGCATGCACCCTCAGTGCCATATTCAACGGTGCTGAGCCATGGCGCAGCACGGTTGAGTATCGCCTGGACTATGCCCTGGCTCAACCCAGTTGCGCTGCGCCCAGGCTTGCGCCCCTGCCTGGCGCAGTCTGAATATCTGGCCCAGAGATTTGAGAGCAGAAAGGACACTTGTGTAGCCCGCAGAGGATCTAGTGGTCAACAGGATCAAAACACTTGGAATAACAGCACTGAACCTCACACCATGTACTGTGTAAAGCTGAGAGGACAAGGGAGGAGTTGACTTAAAAGTGTCATCGGCATACCAGTGACAGCTTTCTGTCATGTAATCTAGATTTTTTTTTTGTTGTTGTTGTTGTTGTAAAAATTTAAAATCTGTCTATCATCTGCACCACTGTCATTTAATAGGAAGGGATCACCTCTATCAGTTATTCGGTATCCTGGTGGTATAATTAATTCTGAAACACTGGCAGGTAACACAGGAGCTACAGTTGCCTTTTGTCTTACATGCTGTACAGTTCTCTTCATACATGAAAATGATGGTAGTGTTCCTGCTATGGCAGATCGACTGCTCCAGTGGCCCCAGCAACAATTTGATGTGTAGCTTCCTGAGAAGTAACCACTTTTTCCTTCATTGTTGCAATCACATTTCTTGGAGCAACTGCACCAGCGTCTGGGACATGGTTGTGTTCATTTAAATATACTGAAATTGCATCCTGGCATATGTGGCAGTGGGCTGGACACTTTAGCAAGTTATACACACTTCCAATAAGCTTTCTAACGGTATACTTGCTCTTTTTGGTATACGTGTCCTTGGTCGGACAGCAACTGCTGGCCATGCTAAGTGCATAGATCAAAGGCATTCTCCAACAGGAATACAGTACTACAACAAGCATCAAGTCTGCAAGTTAACGGTGCGGCAATTTACATATGTTTGGAAGATACTGATCGGACACAGTTAATGAGTACAGCTGCCATTTAATCAATATGAGGGTGCCCTGTAGTAACCCTGCTAGACCCTGCATACATACAGGTCATCGTGTCCTCGGCCGCACAGAAAAAAACAAACTGTCAGCTGTACAAGTTTAAAGATGAAAAGATTAGTAAGACACAGTAAACATGTCTTGGGTCGAACACGGTCACTCACCAAATCCCATTTTAAGTTTAAAGACTGTGCGCTAATAAATGTTTTCGGCGAGATGTCATTTAGCGGTGACCGCAAGCACTGAACTGGCTGCGCTTACATTTGCTGCGTGGAGTTTACTTGCCCTGAGTTGACATGAAACCTTGGAGAAAACTGTTCCAAAATATTGTAAGGTTAGATTGGGGTCTTACATGCAGCAGGAATCTGTGAATCCGCAAGTAAGAAAACTGGATGATGAGGACAGTGTCCGTAGCACCGTACAGCGAATGGATAGTACCTTACATTGGGTATGAACCCCAAACCCAAAAACATACTGAGTGGTGAGGAATCAGGGGGATTACAAGGTCACAATAAATCTTCAGCTGGATGTGGACAACAGGCCTTTTCCAAGACCAAAGGATCAGTTGACTATACTAGTTGGAGGACATTAGTTGTGTATATATGTAACTCCCTTTTGAACCACCCATGCGATTGGGAGTGCCTAAGGGATACTTGGAGAGAGTTCCAAAAGTTCAGACCATTATAGGAGAAGGCCTGCTCTCCCCTTAAGGGTTGAGAACCTTGGAACAGCCAGTAAAGACACAGTAGGTCATTGAATGGGAGGGGGTATGCTAGATCAGGGGGTTGCAATAGAGAAGCTAGGTAGAAGGGCACTGGTGTACTGAGAATTTTATAAGTATGGGAACCAGTGGCAAAGGAGCAACAATCAACAGAGATAAGCAACTTAATCATACTAAGGATCATAATAAGGAGGTGAATGGAGCGGAAAGGCATACAGCCCATGGTAGCGCATCAGACTACATATAGTAAGACATTTTCTTATGTGTTAATAAAAACCTGTCCAGTCTATTTTTGAAAACGTTTTTATTCTGACTGATAATAACTGATGGAATTATGTTCCATGGGTTTACTATTCTTTGTGAAAAATAAAACGTTCTTTTCCTAGATTTAAATCTGTGTCATCAACTGAAGTGGGTGCCCTCTAGTGGTAATTGCTACTTGTTTAAAATTGAGCCCATATTCTAATGTTAGGAAGAGATCATTAATAATATCCCGTGTAAACAGAAGGTCGCCCCTTAATCGACGTTGTTCCAAGGACATTAAATTGAATTTAGAAAGTCTTGCTTCATAGGACAAGTTCTTTTCGGGACAAATAGACTTTGTAACTTTTCTCTGAAGTCTCACAAGCCTATATATGTCCTTCCGCATGTAAGGTCACCATAACTGAGATACAGAATCAAAATGTGGTCTCACGTATGCGCGATACAGGGGGAGTAGAATATTCGGATCTTTGGATGTTCTGTTATGCTTGATTGCCCACCAAATTTTGTTAGCTTTACTAATAGTGTTAGTGATATGCAGATCAAAATTGAGTTCAGAATCAATAGTAATTATGATCTAATCTAGAGTAGAGTAGGCAGCGATAGGTAAGTTGGATAGAGGCCAAAGCAAAACGGCATGTGCTTTATTATATGAAGCATCCCATTTACTCTTTTGGAAGGGTGGAGTAGGTGACAATCCTTAAGTAAGGCTAAGAAGAAGAATACCTTGAAGTATGACAAGCCGGGCTAAGGGGGATGAGAACATACCTAACCCTATACATGAAGTCTATTTATCGTTTTGCAAGCATTGGAAAAGTACTGTGTGAAATCTAAAGAAGGGGAAGACCAAGATATTTAAATGATTTAACAGAATTGTAGGGGTTGCGTAGCCCCATTTTACTAGAATCATAGGGACTGTGAAGCCCCATTTCACCAGAATCGTAGGGGTTGCATAATCCCATTTTATCAGAATTGTATGGCTTGTGAAGCCCCATTTCACCACAACCGTAAGGCTGGTGAAGCCTGGCTTAATCAGAAC
The DNA here is from genome assembly GCA_016271365.2 of Neoceratodus forsteri. Taxonomy (NCBI): domain Eukaryota; kingdom Metazoa; phylum Chordata; order Ceratodontiformes; family Ceratodontidae; genus Neoceratodus; species Neoceratodus forsteri. Next base: position 1,026,916,857 of record CM028133.1, on the reverse strand, counting down.
TATAGGGATTCTAAGATCGGAAGTTCCATTTCACCAGAATCCTAATATAAAAGGCTCAAAGGGACTCTGTAGGTCTGCCATGCCCCCCCTCCAATGGCTTTATAAGCAAAAAATAAACAAGTAAGATGTGAACCATATACAAAATTAAGAGATTCTCTGCCTACAGTGGAGCCCACCAGGATTAAGTCCAACTCTGCAGAATTCTGCAGTAGAGCTACTGCAGCAAACAATGCAATTTCAGTGGGATTTGATCCCTTTTGTCGTGCAGGAAACCTGTGACACTGCGCTTCATCCTGGCAGACTTCACTGTACTTTACTACCCAGGATACCCCGTGATTCCTCTGGTAAGAATTTTTTTCCAGGTTTATCTTAGAGACCATTACTGTTCTGATGTCCACTGTTTCCACTGGAAGACAGTTCCATGAGATAACCAGAGGTTATGATAACTCCATTTCTTTTTTTATTTGTCTGTTTATTCTCCCATTCTGGCTGACCTCAATTCCCCCACCCAGCCCATCAACAGAATCTACCTGGACTTACTTGGCCCAGTTACTCCACGGCTTGCCCCCTGTGATAGGGAGTCCATTTCAACATGCTGGTCATGGATCCAGTCTTGGGCTGCACCTCGGTAACTGGTGCAGGGCCTGTGAAGGTTCAGTGGTCATCCTGCAAGCCAGGATGATCTTCGCATGTTCTTCCCTCCCCTTCTTGAAGGAGCATGCATGCAGTCACATCAAGGGTGAGATTACACATGCTTCCACATGCAACACACCCCCGTGTCTGTTGCTCATCTGCCTACACATTCTGTCTGCAATGACCTGGCCCCCAACCCCTCCTAGGGACCAAGCATTTCATCTTTTGTCAGTGTCACTGGCTCAGTAGGTAGCACACTCGCCTCTGAGGCCGGGAGATCAGAGGGCTGTGGGTTCAGTTCCCACATCTGGCACTTGGGTTAATATCCCAGTACTGACACTGTAGTGCAGCATGAGAGGGGTGCTGCACTTCTGAGGTGCCATCTTTCAGATGAGACGTTAAACCAAGGTCCCATCTGCCTGGATTGGTGGTAGTTCAGGTGGATGTTAAAGATCCCATGGCACTTATCGAAAAGAGTAGGGGAATTTCCCCGGTGTCCTGTCCAAATTTCCCTCATTCACTAAAAAATACCACCAACAGCTTAATCTGGTTCAAGGTCAGTTGGCATTCATCTGTATCCCTCCCACGGGCTGTGCCTGAAAATAGGCAGGATTTGTCTAGTGCACTTACCAGTCAACAAAGCTAAATAAATAAATAAATTTGCCAGATGCTGCGCCCAGAAGAGTAGTTATCGGGACAAAAACTCCTCCCCCTGACCAACCCTCCGACAATATGCATTCACTCCCAAACCTGAAAGGCAAATAAAATCGCATTTGTTCTGCCAACAGTCTGGACACCTACCATTTTGCACTGTGCCTTTAACTGCAAACTACATATTCACTATCTCAGCTTCTGTGACTGACATGTCAGTGGTTCTGTCACTGATGACTGAAATTAACTTTGTTCCCATAATTTTTTCTCGTAGCACTGTGTGTTCAACATCAGCTACATAGTGGATAAAGTTGCAGGCATATTTGTCCTTCTGATATGCTGAACGGATATCTAGTCCTTTCATATCATCAAGGCTGCACATCCACACAAACTCTGTGAAAGGACATCCTTTCTTAGTAATTGCATGGCATGTGCGAAATAGTTTATCCAGACAGTTAAGCGTTGCTTCATTCATGTTCTTCAGCATTTCCTCCGCATTTCTTGTCCCTGGAGTAGCAGCAGCGCTGGCATCCTCCTTTTCCTTTACCTTAGCATGAGCTTCAGTGATATTATGGGATGAGACCGAGTCAAGCTGGAAGTTATCTGTACCGAAATGAAAATCATTATTGCCCACCTTATCCAACTGTATTTCATGTCTGATACACAAATGGCAGAACATCACATCTTTTGTACCATCGTACCCCAACCAGTCATATTTTTCTAGCCAACATTGCTGGAACCAACGGCTTCGCTTTGTCTTTTCGTACTCATGATCTTTTATTGGTTTGTCTTCGTCAGTATGCTTTCTATTAATGTCAGCTGGGTTACTGACTTCTTTAATATATTTCCACATTACAGATTTGTAGTAATAAAGTTGTGTCGTGAAAAGTGAGTGTGTCTTTTTCTCCCCTTTTTCCTTCCTTTTCATTCCCTGGCCACAGATCCCACAAATGCTTGATTGTCCCAGTTGTATTAAAAAATGTTCACCCCCCCAAAAAAGTAAGGATAAATTCAACAGCATCAACCCATACTGTTATTTATATATTTTTTTATTCTTTGGCAACCAGATAACTCCCATTGAGCATAAGACCCCATTTACAGGGGTGGCCCAGGGACACACGGAGGTTAAGTGACTTGCTTGGGGTCACACAGTATGCAAGTGGAGGCTGTGGGAATTTCAACCCAGATCTGCTGGATGTACAAAGACCATTCACAACCTGTTGCTTTCTTTGTTAAACACTCTCCAGTTTTCCTTTCCATGACAGCCATGTAGTCTGACATGCTTTGACCACCTTTTTTTTTTTTTACTTTTTTTTAATTTTAGTTTTTTGTTATATGGCTTTACAGAGCAATGTTACAGGACATAATCACCATGTATAATATACATCATGTACTACTTGGTTTGCAGTACCTAAATAAAAAGTAAACAAAGTTCGACATTCCTACCAATAAATTATTTCAGATTATCAAATTTAACTGATTTAGAGTGGATTAGGTAAACTAACATGCACTACATATACTTTCTTTAAATACAGCCTGTTTATGTCTCTGTAGGGGAAGTAGGGGAACCTCAGAAAGCCCAGGGAGCCACACTCATTAGCCCAAATGGTTGTTTAAATAAACTTAAGTCTCTCCCACACAGGGATTTCCTGTTTTGGGGGGACATGAGGCGACGGTAATCCATCAGTATATTGGATAGGAGTATGCTAATAAGGGAGCCCCCATGAGGGTGGTTGATCTGGTCTAAGCTGTGAGATAGAAAGAAACCAGACATTCCAGCGATTCATTAATGTGATCACCTTTTTGATAATTGAACTATCAGTACTTGTATCCTCAATACTACGTTGGATTCCCTTTACCTCAAAATGTCTAAGACATCACATTCCACAATTTCATACACACCATTCCATACTATTTATTCCAATGGCCTGTAAAGGTGTAGCTAGTATCATGGAATGCTCAGGTTGGTAGTATAAAAAATAAGAGCAGCAGCTGCTGAGGACTTAGGAGAGAAATAATCAACACAGTGACAAAGGCAATAAAAATGTGAAAACTAATTTGAAAAAGTGGATCTAAAACATATGAGAATATAGGAAAAACAAAAAGGAGCCCATTACAGCATATAAAGGTGTAAAAACGGTGTCCTATCATGGCAGTAAATGACCATACTTAAAATTCAGAGTTGAAAAGATTAGGTTGATTTCCTGCTAATGGTCTTAATGGCAATATTTTACACCTCATAGACAGACTGGTTTTAAAAAGGTTTGTGACAAGTGACATCAGAACTTTTTTTGTAACCTGGACATGCATGCAACAGTGAATGATTTGATACAATCCGTTTAATACTATCAGAGCACTCAAAATGGCCCCAAAAACTGGACTGCATTTAATCCGGTCTACAGGTGGCAACCCTAGAACTCTGCTGCTCCTGGACAGAGTCACAGATCTACCTGCCATGAGTACTGAGCTAAACAAGGACAGGAAAAGGAGAAAGGATCTTTACCAGCATAAAATAAAAGCAGTAGTTAGTATAAAATGAAACAGTTTGTAAATGCACTACACACAGATATCTATTTTTTTCATTTCACTAATGCTAAGGCAGCACGTAGTTAAACCTCCATGAAAAGGACCTGGCTTTAAATTAAATGACAGTTATATTTATGTATTTGTTTGTTTGTTTATTTATTTGATACCCTGGTTGAGAATGGAACTGCAGCTTTCCACTGGAGGAATTGCACTAGTCCAGCTGGGCAAGTAACAGAGCTTCTGCACTAGCCCACGGCAATCTGCACTAGTACCTGGGCTAGTAAATGAATGTTAAGGTCGACCCCTGATGAACTCATAGTTGTACCCTTTACACAGTCACTAGCTGGCTACCTTTACCCAGCAGAATCAAGCTTCAGACCTGTTTTGCTAGCCAAAAAGGTGCTCTTGGGGCCAACACCCCATGCTTTAACAAATTGCTTCTACACCTTCTTCAACCAATACAACGCCAGGAACATGACCAGGAATGCCCTTAGTCCTCCATTCCAGCATACTCAGTTGGGCAAGTGGTCATTTGCTGTCAGGGTTAAGTGGTCAGGGCAAGTGTCATTTGCTGTCGGGGTTAATGGTCAGGGCAAGTGTCATTTGCTGTCAGGGTTACCTGGTCAGGGCAAGTGTCATTTACTGTCAGAGTTAATGATCAAGGCAAGTGTCATTTGCTGCAACTGGTTAAACAAACTGGCTGATAACACTGCTGAATCTCTCCATGTGTAATCTGTTTAAGAGAGTTTTCCAGTCTGTCTTTGCAGTCCAGTGCAATTGTAACCATTAAACAGTTTAATTTGGTTTCTCTCTGTACATAACCTGTGACTTCTTATGCCACGATCTTTATGGATTTTTTCAAAACTGTATGTAATTGTTCTGCCTTTAGTACTTAGAGCCTGACTCAACTGCATTTCATCCGGAACTGTTCATTTGTAATTGCAGTGCTTTTCGTGACTACGTGTTTGACATGGAACTTTTGTAAATGAGCACTTGTGCTCAAAGGTAATCTACAAAGTTTTGCAATAAACATTGTTGCTTTAATATCTACAGAAGTTTTTAAACTCTCATTGTTTTTAATCCTAACACTTTTCTTTTGACTGGGGTAAACTAACTCCCATCTAACACTGCTCTTTGATCTTATGAGACATCATTGGTTGTTTAAAGATATCTGAGAGCACTGATGAAAACATGGGGATAGCCATTTTTAAAGAAGCACTCATTTTATTATTTCAAATCTTTTACCAAATACTGACACAGACTTAAACTGGTGGAAAGGGACATCTTTCAGTGGAAGTGAAAACAATGTGTGTGTGTGGGGGGGGGCGGCGCGCGCTTCAGCCTTGCATGGGATAGGCATGTGGGAATATTGGTAAATAGAGAGGGAGGGTGGGGTCTGCAGAAACAGAATAGGCAGGGAAAATCTGGGCAGACTGGGTGGGCCAAGCAGTCTGTCCTGGTACTTACACAGCACACAGTCATGTAACGCATGTAATTTGTATAGTAGCAGGTAGTTGGTTTGGGGAATAACATCAGCTGGTTATCTTTCATTTTCCTGTGAACTTTCCGCGTTGCTCACCCTCCCCAGCACACCTCTGTAAACGATCCTTTCCTGGTAAAATTATTTTTCAAACAGATAAAATATTCTTTCATTCAATATCCCACCCACCCCTCATGGATAAATTGAGTTATGTTGGTCTCTCAGCTGCCACTGTCAACTGGTTCTGTTCTTACCTAATGGGCCATCTGCAGTCAGTACAGGTTGGTAGCACCTTGTCACCCCCACTTCCAATCCAGGCTGGAGTCCAACAAGGATCCATCTTGGGTCCCATACTCTTCTCCATTTTTTAATGACCTCCCTTCTGCTTGTGTCGACTTTTATATTCACATATATGCAGATGACAGTCATCTACACCTCTGAGCCCTCTGCTGCAAGGTGTGAAAGGGCTGCTCCAGCAAGTCTTCCACAATGTCTTGTGCTGGTTCCAATCCAACCAACTCCAGGTCAACACACAAAAAAAAAAAAACTGTCCATGACCATCGACACCAGTCAGAAACTGGCTAGACTCTCTACTCTGCCCATCTCCTCCACCTTCAATGACTCCCCTCTAGAAGCAGTTCGATCCTTTAAGTACCTTGGTGTGTGGCTAGGCAGTAAGCTTGACTTTTCTGCCCACACTGACACCATCTATGCCAAGCTCTGCCCTAAGCTTGGTGCCTTGTACCGCAATAAAGATTGTTTGTCTCCGCAGGCCCACTGACAGCTTGTTTCCAAAATGGTGCTCCTGGTCTTTGACTGTTCGGACATGGTCTATGTCACTGCCATCTCCACCTCACTGGCCAGACAGTACGCCCTCTGCTACTCCTTTTGATGCTTTGCTACCAGCTCCCCCACTTGTACTCATCATTGCTGATCGTACTCCTCCTTATCCATTCTCCCCCTGCCCTCATGTCGCCAGAGCCACTGTGCCTCCTTCATATCAAAATACTGGTTTGGGTTCCTTCCATCTTACCTTTCATCATTCTCCTCCCTCATTCCCTCTGTTTCCTGCTCCAGGGATCCTCACACCTTCGCTGTTACTCATTTCATTACTGTGCTGGGCAGTCAACCTATTCCAAGGCATAAATTAGTGCTGGAGAGTTGATTAGCAGCCTTTGCTAATCAAAGTGAAAAATGATTAGCACTCAGCCGATTTTGATTAGCAGTTTTCTAAAATGAGTATTTTTACTTTAAACCATATAATTATTACTTATAATGGTACATACTGATGATAATAGACATTGTGTACAGTACGTAGTTTTAAGACTATATTTGCCATTTTGACCAAATTGTCAGCATAGCCTTCCTATTATCCCCACCTCATGTACCCGGTACTGAAAATTCCCCGCCAAAGTGCGATTCTGCACCACCGCAACGTTATTCCACGACGCAGGTGTGAAAAGATGGTTTGGCCAGGATTTAAAAAATGACAGCTGTTATGTTCCTGGGGTGGTGTAAAAAATAAAATAACTATGTTGAAAATTTGGTGTCAAAATATTACAAATTTCCAAGGTTACGAGCATGTGTAGCGAAATTGCAACAAATGGTCATAACTTTGCCATTTTTATATATTTTGACCCCAGATTTTCAACATAGTCTTCTTATGGCCCCACCTCATGAACAAGGACAGGACGTTTTTTAAATCCCGCCCCAAAGGTGAATTCCACAAATGCCCGTGAAATCATCTTTCGGGCAGGAGTTGCCTAACGTCAATCATATTGTTCATGAGGTGGGGTCTCCAAAAGGCTATGTTTAAATTTGGGGTCAAAAATGACAACAAAATGGCAGTGTTATGCATAAAAGTTGAAACCCACATTTGAAATACACTGAACCACATTTTACCTTAGTTTCTCATATTGCAGCCATCGGTTCTAGCAGCAAGACATGTCTTCGATTGGAGAGTGGATCTCGAACCTGGGACCTGTTCAGGTGAGTAAGGGTGTGTGAGGGTGTACTGGGAAGTATGGGGGGAGTCAGATTGGCAAGGAACCGTTTTCTTTTTTTGCAGGTTTAAAAAAAAAAAAGCCATTGTGGGACCGTTTTCTTTATTTTAGATAGGAATGGCGATGTGAGGGGGGGGGTGCCACTAGACACCAGGGAAAGCAAACCTAACGGGGACAGTGATTGGATGGTGAGTGGGTACAGTGATCAGATGGTTGGGGGGGGTACCATCAGACACCAGGGATAGAAAAAAAACACATAACGGGATGGCGATCCGTGGAGGGTGGGGGTAGGGTACCACTAGACACCAAGGAAAATTAAAATAATTTGGGAGATGGCCCAGCTTCTAATGATTTGCAATCACTGTTAATCATGCTGGAAATTGACTCGCATTTCCTGATTCTTGGGTTGCAAATTGCGATGCAAACACACTTAATTTATCCCTTGCTATTCCTGTTGCTTTTCAACACTTTGCAACTAGCTCCCCACATCACTGAACTTCACTGTCTCCCCTGGCTTCCTTAGGTATCAGTTGAAACTCCACCCCCAGCTTCCCCTCTCCTTTACATTTCACCTGCAGTTGCTATCCTACCCCATCATAGGTGCGGCTGAGGTACCTAATTGTTGATCTTCTTCAAGGGTATCTCTTGCAGCAGGTACTACTTTTGGGAGCCCGCCAGAGGGCGCTCTTCCAGATGGGCACTTTTCTCCAGAGAGTGCATAGTAGGGGCTGCCCATTCATGATGTCATCACTCCTTGCAGATATAAAAGAGGTGGGTGGCCTCCAGTATCCTCTGTTCTAATCCTGCTGTCTACCAGCTCATAGTATGGCAGCGCTTCAGCTTCAGTGTATCGAAGATGTTGACGAAAGGAACACACCGAACGGCTTGCCATTCCCCTTAAATGGTTATTTTCCAAATGTCTAAACAGTCGGATTCCTTATTTAGAAAGTGCCCTTGTGGCAGAAAAATATACCATTCCAATGAGCATCCAGTCTGCGTGCGGTGCTTGGGGGCCACTCACAACATCCTCGACTACTCCATCAGCAGAGAATTAAACCAGGCTACTTGTCGACAGAGGCTCCAAGAGATAGAGTCCTACCTAATGTAGCAGAAGATTGCTCTACTCGAGAAGGGGTCCCATCCCCAGGCTTCATCTACATCTTCACAAACTTCCCAGACCTCCATTGTAGCTGAAAGCATAAGCATAGACACAAAACTCCATCTTCGATGGTAAGAGGTTTCACTCATTGATGGCGTTGTCCTCTGGACCGTCATCGACGGTGACTTTGAAAACTTCTACTGAGCAAACTAGACCTTCGTCGACAATGGCTTTGCCAGTCCTCTCTGCAACGACACTCAGTGCTGCCCTAGCGGTAGTGACTTCACCAGTCACTTTTACGGTTCTGAGCTGTTCATCATTCCTCCAGACAGGACCGTTCTGCTTTGCCATCAACGCCCTCATTCCATCACTCGGAAACCTCACCCTTTCAATATCCCTCAACAAGACCATCAACGGAGCAGGGTTATGTTATCAAGGAGAAAGAATTCTCTCTTACAGTTTTAACAAAATTGCCACCACCTACACAGGTGGTTACATAGGGGACCGTATATGGAAGCCAGAAGATTGGGCCAGTCCCTTCCAGGAACTCCGCTGTACCCACAGCCAGGCCCCATCTCCTCCATTATACCACTCAGTTCTCAGCACACAGCATCCCCACATCAGGGGCCACCCCTGCAGAACATGGCCACCACTTCTTCCATGGATGTGGCCACAGTGGTTCAAACAGTGCTGCAAGTTATGCAGGGCATGCAACTGAAGGCAGCAAGACCAGTACCTTCCTCATCCCCTTCTCCACCAAAACGTTTTTGGCCAGAAGCCACCTATGTCTCCATCTTACCAATCCTTGGATGAGGAGTCAATCCAAGAGGAAGAAGGGGACTATGAGGACATAGAGGATATGGAGGATGGATTGAGACCCCTCTCTACTAATACCACTATATCCTCCAGGGGACCATGACTGCCTTACGCCAATCTCACCCCTGGATGACTCAACCTTCTTAGAAATTATGGCTCAAATCCAAAAGACAATGGGTTTTACCACAAAGGAACCAGATAGACAGGGGCAAAACCTAGTGGACTACCTGAAACTCCCAGAAGACCCAGCCATAGTGGTCTCACCTCTGATTCCTTCTTACCAGGAAGCGACACTGACCACCTGGAACAAACCTGCAGATATCACTGTGATGCCTGGAAAGGCTGACCGCCTTTACCCAGCATCGATTGATCATTCATACTTTGCGATTACACCACAAGCATATTCGGTGGTGATCAACGGAGCCCATGATAGGATCAAAAAGCCCAAACATCTTAGCTCCCTACCCCCTGATAAAGAGTCCAGACTCCTGGACCACATGGAGAAGAAAGTCCATCAAGGAGCTATGCTCGACATCAGGGCCATCAATTAAATGGGCCATATGTTAAAGTATCAGAAAACCCTCTGGACAGCTGCGGCCAAGGTAGTGCACAAACTACCTCAATCTGAGGAGAAAAACAAACTATTAGCCACTGTTAACACTGGCACCAGTTTATCGTGTCACTTGCTAAAGCTAGCCTATAATGTGGCAGATACTTCAGCCAGCTCTTCTGCCATAGGCATCAATCGGAGACGTCGTGCATGGCTCAGAGTCTCTGGCTTCACCCTGGACATCCAGCAAAAGGTAGCAAATGCACCTTTAAATGGGGAAAAACTATTTGGTTCTACCACACAAACCATTTTAGATGATCTATAAGCCTCTGGGCACACTCTAAGGTCGGAGCAGCAAGGTATGTACCATACTCCCCAAACCTCAGGACATCAAAGATACTCACAGCCTTACCAGTTTTGTCGTACAGGACGTCAACGAGGTACAGGCATACAATTCTACAGATGTAAGCAACAGTCTCAGTCATCAAGCAGGCCTACCTCTGCAGCTTCTTGTGGTGGTCTTGCCACCCCCACTGCTCGGGGTGGCTCCACCACATCAAATTGACTCAACTCTACCCCTTCCCACCCCTTCTTGACATGCTTTGGAGGCTGTGGGGGGTCAATTTTCATTCCTTTTAGAGGCCTGGACAAAAATCGCAACAGATGAGTGGGTGTTGCAAATTATGCAATCAAGTCATGCACTCAAACTAACAGAGTGCTCACCAACACACCCACCACCACATGTCACCTACCCAAAGGACCACATCCGCATCCTGTTGGAAGAAATGCAAGCACTAAAACTGAAAAACGCAATTCTACTGGTGCCCGCCACACAACAAAGTCAGGGTTTCTACTCCCACTTTTTCCTCATTCCAAAAATGACAGGCGATCTGTGTCCAGTACTGGACTTACACGCAACTTAATCAAATATATACAATACAAACATTTTCAGGTGGTAACATTATCCACCATCCTCCCCCTCTTCCCCTTGTGCCCTGGATATGAAGGATCCATGCCTTCATATTTTGATCCACCCAGCACATCGCGAACACCTGCATTTCAGACTGTTGGAGGAACACTACCAATTCAGGGCACTGCCATCTGACCTCTCATCAGCAACCAGGATATACACAAAATGCCTAGCGGTGGTGGGCTGCTGCCCTAAGAAAGAGAGGACACTTTGTCTTTCCCTATCTAGATGATTGGCTGATGAAAGCTTCCACCAGAGAAGACCTGATCCAGTCATTGACTGCAGCCTTGCAGCTATTCGAACAATAGGGCATAACAGTAAATCTACCCAAGTCCCAAATAGACCTGTATCAAAGACTCCAATATATTGGGGCTATTCTGGACACAAAGACAGTGAAAGCCTTCCCGCCAGACAACAGACGTCAAACTCTTATTTCTTTGGTGACTGAGTACCACTCAGTCCCAGTGGTTACAGCAAGACAACTTCTAAAACTCTAAGGCCATATAGCTGCAGCCATTTCTCCAGTTCCCCATAATCGACTCCACATGAGATGAATCCAGTGGACCTTCAGACAACAGTGGCACCAACATACAGGGGGTCTAGAGGACCAGCTACTGGTCACCCCCCACATTAAGCAAGACACTACTGTGGTGGACAAACAAATCCAATCTGGGCAAAGGAATGTCCTTCCAAGTGCCACTACCTGTCCAAACCTTGACAACAGATATGTCATCCACAGGCTGGGGTGCCCATCTGGATCAGCAGTATCGAACCCAAGTCAAATGGGACACAGCCACATCAAAACTGCACAACACATTAGAAGTGAGAGCAGTAAGACGCACTCAAAACATTTCAACTATACCTATTACCAGGTCCCTTACTGATACAGTCAGACAACACTGCAGTGGTTTACTACAACAACAAATGAGGAGGTTCCAGATCCCAACTTCTGTGCCATGAGGCCTGCCGGGTCTGGCACACTGCAACTCAACAAAACCTACCACTAATAGCAGTCCATGTACCAAGTGTACAAAATGTCCTAGCTGACAACTTCAGCAGGTACTCACTCACAAGGCCACAAATGGTCCATCAAGTCATCTCTCCTACAGAGCATATTCCAACAGTGGGGCACCCCGGAGATGGACCTATTTGCCTCGCTGATGAACCACAAGTTAGCTCAATTTTGTTCCATTATTCCGGACAAGAGGGGTCATACTATAGATGCACTGTCCCTATCGTGGATGGGCAAATTCTTCACGCCTTTCCCCGTCCCACTTCTCCAAAGAGTCCTGCTCAAGCCGCAAAGAGAACCAGCGACAATGATTCTAATTGCTGAAGCTCCAAAGAGAACCAGCGACAATGATTCTAATTACACCCTTCTGGCCCAAATATGGTTCCCTGTGCTACAACAGTTAGCACTCAGGGATCTCATATCTCTACCTCCGTCACTGGGACCTGCTGACCCAACAGCAGGGTGCCATTCTCCACCCTAACCTACGATCACTACACCTTCATGCCTGGCTCCTGAGCATATCTTCATAAACAGGCATAATGTTTCTGAAAAAGTGGCCTAAGTTCTATTAGCAGCAAGAAAACCTTCCACAAAGAAGTGTTATCAAGACAAGTGGAAAGGCTTCACCCACTGGGCAGCCAAAAAGTCACTCTACTTTTTTTCATGCCCCCTTCCACAGATACTAGAGTACCTTACTGATTTGTCCACACAAAATCTGGGACACTCTTCCATCAAGATTCATGGGGCGGCCATCTCAGCCTTCCATGAACCAACAGGAAATAGAACAGCAGCACAGATGGACCTCATAAGAATGTTTCTGAAAGGGATTCTTCATATGAAACCTCCTATCCACAGACCAGTCCAACCTTGGGACCTCAACTTTGTGATTGAACAGTTTACCACACAGCCATTCGAACTAGCTGAGTCCTCAGATATGCGCTGCCTATCATGGAAAACATTACTGCTGGTAGCCATCACCTCAGCTTGATGCATTTCAGAACTGCAGGCTCTTTTGTGTGAGGAACCTTACTGGATTTTTCATAAAGAAAGGGTCTCACTGCGTACCAGTCCCGCCTTTCTCCTTAAAATAGTATCAGAATTTACCTTAAACAGCCGGCCCGGTGGCACTGAGGGCTGAGGCACTGGACACCTTACCTCGTGCATACCGGCGACCCATGTTTGCGGAGCAGGCATGGTTAGCTGAGGGGTCGGCAGGGAGGGAGAAGGATGGGCGCCCGATGGCTGCTCTCCTTCTCCGGGGAGGGTTACCTGCAAACTCCCGCTGTGATACTGCCACCTGGGGGTGCTTGGGTGGAAGGTGCGGTAGGCGGAGATAGCAGTAGAAATGGGATGGGCAAGACGTCTACAGAGGGGCAGAGCAGGAGGCACGTCTCAGCGTGTCTCCTCGCTCCTAGCCCCTCATTGCACGCAGACGTCTGGGGTTTAACATAGGAAGCAACCTCCTGTCACTCCTAGGTGACGGCTCCTCGTTGCAGGCACCCGCACTTCATCGGGGCAGACTCCACTGTGCAGGACACAATGCAGGGAATATGGCAGTTGGGAAGGGCTGGGGGGATCCCCTCCTCACCCCACACTGGGGGGTTAACCGGGCATCAAGGGTCAATGGCAGTGTGTCCGAGTACTCTAGGGGCAGACCCCAAGACAGAGGTGTGCCTGTATGAGGAAGCCTGATTGAGTGGAGAGAAGGGGTAAGTAAGGCACAGGAAAAAGTACAAAGTTAAAAAAAAAAAGGAATTTACCTTAAACAAGTCAATAAATCTGCCAGCCTTCTTCCCCAACCATACCAGTCTTGGAGAACAATTACTGCATACCGTGGATGTACATTGTATTTTGAAGATCTATATTGCTAGATCCAAACCCAACAGAAAGTTAGACCAGCTCTTTGTGGCCTTTACCCCCAAAAAGAGGGACTACCAGTGACGAAACAAACACTGTCAAACTGGCAGGCGCATTGCATCACGTACTGTTGTGCTAAAGCACTCAAACCACTACCAGGCAATATACATGTCCACTCCACTAGGGCCCTCTCCCCACCTCAGCAGTCTGCTTCCGAGGGGTATCTATCTTGGATATATGTAACGCAGCTACCTGGTCCACTATCCATATGTTTACAAAACATTACAGGCTAGATAGTGCCTCCCAGCGCAGGACCTCTTTTGGCCGTGCCATCCTACAAGGGCTCCTCTCATGACAGCTTCCCATCCTTACAAAGACTGCTTGGGAATCATCCCCAAAGTAGTACCTGCTGCAAGAGACACCATCAAAGAAGATAGTACAGTTTCATACTTAGCGTAATGGTAGATCTTTAAGAGGATCTCTTACAGCAGGTACGTACTCACGCTCCTTCTCAGAGAAAGCAATTTTTATGTAACACTCTCACAGAGAGGGCACCACTAGTGTCCTCTGTTCTCCCTCAGAGCCATGCTCAGTGAGCTGGTAGCCGGCAGGGAACTGAGGATACTGGGAGCTGCCCACTTCTTTTATACCTGCAAGGAGTGATGACATCACAAGTGGGCGGACCCCACTATGCACCGCTGGAGAAAAGCGACCGTCTGTAAGAGTGCAATCTGGCAGGCTCCCAAAAGTAGTACCTGCTGCAAGAGATGCACTCGAAGATCTACCGTTACAGTAAGTACAAAACTGTACTTTTTTTGCCTAGCTTATTCATGTTGCACATATACCTGTACATATTGTGTACTTCTGATTGCACTTTGGTGTAATTGTGAACTGTGTCTGTACTATGCATGTTGTATCACCCAGTCCCCTAACCCTGGGTTTCACCTGGAAATGAGCCTTGACTCAGTGTGTCTTTTTTTTTTTTTTAATTCAGGTGTTTATGCTGCCTGAGCCCTGGCAGGGGGGAGGAGGGACACACTCTCTTGTCCCACCACATAGCACTCAGTGACCCTAGAGATTCCCCCATGGCTTGCCCCCCGTGGCAGGGCCGAAGAGGTGGCGCCCCTCCCCAGGGACCCAATCCAGAAGCCAGAATCAACCCTCGGCGTAGTGGACCATCATGGAGCCCTGCCAGGCTCCTTTTCCTTCCTGTTTCTCCCGTCCTCACTCCCTACTGACATAGTTACGTCTCGTTACTCCCGACCCTTATTGCTCTCCAGTCACCATTAGAGGGTAGTCAGTGAGTGGAACGACATGGGCTCCCCCCCCTCCGAGAGAGGACAGCGGTCCTCCAGATGCTCAATCCTCTCTCCCCCCGCTGACCCATGCCCATTCCCAAACCTGGGTCTCCAGCGTGGAGCGAGGTGTGGCGTCCAGTGCCTCAACCCTCAATGCTACCGGGCCGGCTGACTCGGTGTGTCTTTCCCGGTCACAAATTTTCAAATATATAAATGCTCATAAACAGACATGTGCAGAGGCATACACGATAGCAACTCACATATGTATGCTAATGGCACGGTCATTTATGGATGGGGAGAGGATCCGACTGCCCTACTGAACTCCTTGCAAATGAGCTTTGATCATGTTCAGTAGTTCTTTATGAGGAACAACCTGGTTCCTAATTGACAAAATTAAGTTATTTGAGTCAGCTAATAAACTCAGATGATATCTGCAGGCAGTTCATTCGAAATATCTACTTTGGTTAAGAAGACTCTCTTCAAAATGTACTTAAGTACAGGGTGGCTCCAGCTCCACCTCAGGACAAGGTGTCAGACTTGCATAATGGGGAAAAAGGCCCTACTAGGTCTCACGCCCGACTGTACTGCCGCACTGTTCCAGTGATACCCCTCGACAAAGGTCACCAGAGGAACGGTAGAGGGAGGGCTCCATGTCCCATTCAAAAGAACATGCTTTGCTCAGCGGTCACTCTCCTACTGCAGCCCCACATGGCTTAACGAACTCCCCTCTACCACACTGGAACACACAAAAATAGGCCCCCCAGAGAGAGACCCTTTTAACCGTTTTGGCAGAAGACTATCGGTGCGTCTGCAACCACTAGTCGCAGACGGCCATGGTATACCCCTCATCCCAGCCCCACCCCCACACTTCTCCTGTGCTCCAGCACCTCCTTGACAAAGCCTCTAGGTGGCTGCCCCTTTCTCTTGCTCCACCCCTCACCCATTTTCCAACATATGACAAAGCCCCCTCAGGCCACTCCTCCCTAACTTCAGGCTTGACTACCTGAGGCCTTCTTTTAAGACTTAACAATATATGTTAAACCACTTACCAAATGCACTACTTGTACCTGTACAACTTAGGAAATGCTAAGACTACTTGCTTACATGTACAGCCTGTCAGTATTCTATTATCAGCAATTAGCATCAGCAATGTCCATCAAACTACCACTATATTCTTGTCTCTTCATCTTATGAAATGTAACCTTGGAAATTGTTTGTCCGTTTGTTATACCTGACATGGAACCTTTGTAAAAGAGCCTGTTGGCTCAAAGATGTTAATCTGCACATGAAATAAAGTACAAATATTTGGATGTGTGGATGGATGTCTCCTTAAAGTGGGACATTAATTAAAAAGCTAGGTCCTAAAATAGGATTTTTGTATAGATCTAAAGTAAAGCCTGCCTTACTCGAGGTACAAAGAGCAGTATGATTAATTCTATGATTTTACCCATTTTGAAGTACGGTGACCCTGTTCATGCTCACGCCTCTGCAACCTGATTGGGCAAACTTATCATTTTCTACCGTAAACTGGCTAGGCTTATACTAAATACCCTTAGGGTTAAATGCCCATCATTTCAATTTGCATAAAAATATGACTGGGTCTCCCTAGAAAATAGGAGGTAAGTGCCACATGCAAACTTTTATGTACAGATGTTTGGCTTCAAAACTCTCTTCTTATATGAGCGAACAGCTCCAGTTTTTTTTTTTATATAATTGCTGGGTTTCCCTTTTTTGCCACAGCAAATATATAAAATAAAAAGCTGTTAACTCTCTGACTTAAATAGTCCGGTTTCAGTCTTGTGATCCATGGCTGCCGTCAGGACTGACACATCTCTTTTTACTTTTGGTTTAGTAGGGCAGGCATATGTTTGTTTGAGTATAAATTTTTGTTGTAAGAAACACTTACCACCGAGTCCCAGTGGCGGTTCGCGATTCGAGGCGAAAGGCGGACAGCGTCGGAATGGCAGGAAGACAGGGCCTTGCGGGAAGTAAGGGAAACAGTTGCGGCGTGTTTGCCGTTATAAAGCCTCCCTTTATAACGGCAAATTATGCCACAGTTTCCCTATGAAAAAAAAGGGAAAGCCAGTTATTATACAAACTTTATTCACACCCAGCCCAGGGTATGTGAGGGTTTATAATAGCATCCCACACAAAGGGTGTGTATAAAATTCTGACTTTTACATAGTCCCCAGGCTTTGTTTTGTATAATTGCTGGGCTCTGTTTTTTTTGCCACAAGCCTCCTCTCCCACCCCCACACAGCAGGCAGCAGCGTGAACTCCATATCGGCTGGGAGTTGAAAGTGCTCTCTGGCGCTTTTACTTTCCTACTGCGTATGTTGCAGCAGCTTGAGTGTGCTCGGGGGCTCTTCGGGAAACCTGGCACATGAATGCTGCTATAACCAGCTGGTTATAATGGGAAATCATAACTGGCATTCCCTAAGGGAAAAAATGGAGCCCAGTTATTATAATAATCAAAATAATGTACTCCTTTTCAGTTCCTACTGTTGATCCCCTATTGTTTAGATTTTTTTGACATTCATTTAAAAGGTGCCACACTGCATTTTATCTCTACTGTGTAAGACAGAGCTTAAGGTTTCGTGATTTGGTGCGAGCCCTGATGCTCCCAGTGTCCCAAAAGATCAGGGACCATTTCTGTTGTATGCTAGTTCCTCTAAGAACAGCAGTGTTAGACAATGGGTGTTCAAATACCCAAGAGGTAATGTGATCCTGTGGTTAGAGCACTGGCTTGGAAACCAAGAGATCACAAGTTCAAACCCCAGCTGTACCAAATATGCTCACAGTGTAGCCTTGGGCAAGTCGCATAACTGCCCAGTGCTCCAGTCCGCTCAGCTTGGAAATAGGTAAAAGTAGGATCCCCCTAGAAACAAGATGCTGCATGTCAGCTTGGCTATCCTAAGTAACCAAACTATAAAATAAAAATAAAAATAAATCTGAGAGCATTTATAAAAATCTGGGGATTGTAATAAACATTGATATGAAAAAGATGCATCTTTTTTATTCTTTTTTTTTCCTATTTACAGTTTTTGTATTTTTACCCCTTTTTTCTCCCTTTCCCAGGGTCATGGCATACACATGCATATGCGTGCGTGGAGGCACGTGCGCATGTCAGGATCTGGTGACCCCTTCCACCCTACCCCAGACTTGCGTTGTGGCTCCTGCCGTCTGCACACCCAACGGACCTCCACTTGATGGCTGCGGGACTAAATCCTGCTCCAACCCTCCCTTCCCGGGGTCATTCCCGAACCCGGGTTACCAGCGTGGCATGAGGTGTGGCATCCAGTGCCTCAACCCTCAGCGTCACCAGGCTGGCGATGTGATTTTCTTTTGAAGAAAATAATACAAAACACATTTTTTGTACATCAGTGTTTTATAGTTCCAGTTATACACAGACCATTTGGCAGTGTGAATTTCAACCCTGTAAACTGGAACATTGTAAACAGCTGCCAATCCACACACATTCCTGTCCTCTTTAACCTTACAGCCACGTATTTGGATTCATTTTGTAAGAAAACTTGCAGCAGTATTCTCTATAACTGGAGGTCAACTTTTCCGCTGAGCTGAAATCTCTCATTAGGCTGCCTATTGTCATTGACCTCACATCTTTTTCAGTGACACGTACTACAGGAAGTTTCCAGGACTGTTCGATTAAAGCCTTCCTGCAGTATAGAAATACTGCATAGAGAAGTTATTCAGTGACAGGGAGTACATATGAGACAGACTCTTGGTTCTCAGTCCTCTGACGTTGCAGTGGTTTCCGTGCATCGGTTACGGAAGTTGACTACTAAAAAAGAAGTCATTCCACCACATCTCTCTACAGGCTCACAAACTACACTGCTACTGTACTCCAGTCATGACACTAGTGCATTCTTTATTGACCTAGCAAAAGCATTTGACAACATAAACCCCTCCCTTTTACTTAACCAACGTGAGTTCTCTAGTGTTACTGGTACCCCATTTCTCTGTTTCAGGTTATATCTATTCTATCGCACGTAGGCAGTGAAAGTTGATCAGGCAGCCTCCTCCATCCTTTCTGTTTTTTTTTTAACTCTATCACCCAGAGCTTCCAGGGCCCTATCAGGTGAGACCCACATGAGTCACCTGCTACCATCCTGCCTGAATCCCCAATCCAACGAGGAATCGGGGACAGATTCCCCCCCACTGGCCCCTGAGAAAGGGTGGACTCGAGAGAGTCAATTGGATGGGGACCAGCGGTGGACATTTGTGGTGCTCCCTGGGGACTGTCATCTTCCTCCTGGATGCTGTTTTTTTTTTCCCGCTTGTGTGTCCTGGAGCGCAGATGTGCAATGGTGTCCGTGCATGATGCATGCTGATGCCTGCCGCCGCTCCACCCCCAAATGCTGGCACCACCATCTGCAGTGCCCCCGATCTCCATTGGGGGGCCGCTGGCGAGCGGTGCGAAACCTGTTATCCACTCCAGGAGAGGAGAGCAGTCCCTTGGACACTTGATCCTCTCCCTCCGCTGCTGACTCCCGGTAGCCCAAGTCCATTCCAGAACCTAGGTTGCCGGTATGGCGCGAGGTGTGGCATCCAGCACCTCAACCTTGAGAGCCACCAGGCTGGCTCCTTTCTGTTGACAGGGGGATTCTGCAAAGCTTTGTTCTGGTGTCTCTCCTTTTCTCAGTCCACATAAATGACCTTTTCACCTATGTAAACATGAGCAGCATATACATGTATGCAGATGACACTGTCATATTGATTGATGTGCTTATGTCTACCAGGTAGAGGTGTGTTGGTCCGGTGGACCTTTTCCAGGCTTGACCCAGGCCCAGAAGGGCAGTACTAAAATACAGAATGAGCAGTACAATGCTTGGAGTAGAAATATGAATGGGACAGTTGGGGGTTGACCCTTAACATTTTTGCACTAACTAGCAGGATATAAATCAAAATTGCACTAGCCCACAGATGGTTGCACTAGCCCATACTTAGTAATGCAGAATTTTGCATACTTATACAGTAACAAAGGCAAGTTAAGAAATATCCCATGGTTATTACACGTTTAGCCCATTCCTGCTTTGCCTTTCTGCCCTCACCCACAGCACAAAACAGGCTGTCATTCTGTAATGTGGCTGCCTCTCTCTCTGTCCCACCCCTACCCCAAAGAACCTGATGATCCTACAGTAGTCACTTGTTCCATCAACTAACCTCAGCCCAGCGCAAGGGGTAGCTAACGGAGTTCCATCAGTATTATCTGCCTTGCCACATTTCTGCCCCCACCCACAGAGCAGTGAACTAATTTGGGCACAGAAAGACACCCTCAGCTCCCACGCTGTGATCAAACTGAGAGCTCTACTTCCCAGAAGTGACCGTGTCATCATGCCAACTGAACAGCTAGGGATCACAGCAGCAATTTCAGCGGCAGCCAGAGAGGCCCTGCACTAGTCAAAATGGCCAGATGCAGTAGATGACTAGCCGCACTAGTAAAGAACAGCCTGCAGTTTGTCCTGGACAAGTCGTACAGTGTTAAAATCGACATCTGACAATAGAACAGTTTGGGAATAGGCTTACTGGAGATACAACTAGAGGCAACAACTTTGTCAAGCATCTGCAGATTGGCAGGTCACCGACTCACATCTGCTAGTAGCCGTTTCATGAATTAAATCAATGTGCTCCCTATAATAATCATCAATTTTCTTAAGGCTCAGCCAATCGGCGATTTCTCTAGGGAGCCAGCCTGTTATGTATTGAGGTTAGAGATAAGAATATCAAACAGATGTCAAAGGATTGAAACACAGCAGCTTTATTCTGTGGCTCTGTAGTGTACTCCAAACATGGCTTCTTCTTTGCTTCCTCTTATAGGAAGCAGTACAGCATGTAGTGGTTAAAGGCACTGAACTATAAACCTGGAGACCTAGGTTTCCCATCAACCCCCACTTGCAGACTGTGTGCCCCTGAGCAAGTCACTTAACTTCCTTGTGCTCTCAGGTCACACCTGGAAATAAGCTCTGGTTTAGTGTGCCTTTCCTGGTTAAACAATTTCCCCCTTCCCTTTCCCCTTATCAGTGTTACTACACCCTCTAGTGGCAGAAAGCAATATCACAATATGTTCCCCTTTTTAAAACAACATTGCAATTGAAGTGCATTACAGTCCAATGCCAGAAAGTAATATTACATCACCGCCCGAGTTTATTCATAAGGTGGTGACTAATGAAGGTGGGCAGGAACATTGTGCCATATGCCCGCTGTGAGGACTTCACTATCTTGTTGTATCCTTTTTTGTGATGAGTGGGGGAACAGTGGTGTGGGTGCCACCCATCCTTCCACCCATTGTGACACCAGCACTGCCCCTTCCCCCTAGTATCATTCAATTCTCCCTATTCTTAATATTTTTGTGTTGTTGTTTACTGTTTAATTTATTTTGCCCGTTCTACAATTTACTGTATAGTAATTTACTATATGGCAATTTTTCTTTCTTTTTAAGCGTTCTTGTTATTGTGTAATTTGTTCTTTTTGCACTTTGTATCTGTTCTGTTTCTCTTCTCATCCAATTCCCCCAAGATAAAATGAGCTGATACCAGCTCAGTATGACTTTCCTGGTAAATCTTTTGAAATAAATGCCAGAGAGTGGTGAAAGTGGCGGTTGTGATCGATTTACTGGGTTGGGCGGGGGGAGGGTTTTGAAGGATGATGCATGTACATTGGGAGAGTGGAAGGGAGGCATTCTTGAACATTGCTGGGACAGGGGGGAGAAGGGTGATACGGATACTATGAGTGTGGGCAGATGGGGGAGTTTTAATCTGATTGGCTGGCAGTAGAGGAGGGACTGTTGACTGTCCCACATGAGGTGTTTGATTTTACCTTCTCTAACCTAGCTCAAGATGGACAGACTCCCTGGCCTACCTGCCATCTCGACCTCAGATGCCTTCTGGGCACTGCCTTGGTGAGAAGACGACCATCCCGAAGGCCCTCAGTCAGTGGTACCCCTCCCCCCATAAGGTTTCTCCCCTGGCTCTTCCTAGTGAGACTGGCCCTTGCTGGTGACATTGAGCTAAACCCTGGTCCCGCTCAGGCCTCCTCAATCCCTGAATGTTGGAAATTGGGAAAGGGGTTACAAATTGCTCACCTTAACATTCACAGTCTACTACCCAACCATGATGAACTATCTGCCTGGGTCATCCACTATAAGCCTGACATTCTAGGCATCACAGAGTCCTGGCTGAAACCCTCAGTACCGGACTTGGCCTGTGTACTTCCTGGCTTTGAGTTTATTAGACAAGATCGACCAGAAAAAAAGCGAGGGGGTGGTATCCTAATTTGCTATAAGAGTCATCTTAGAGTATCTGCAGTAATCCATCAGCAGTCCTCCCTGTCTTCCTGCGAGCTACTGCACACTGTGTTGTTGGCTGGAAATACAAAGAAGCTGCATGTTGTATGCGCATACAATCCCCCCAAGGGTGGTCTGCCTGGACTTACCCACCTCCTGGATACCATTGGTCCTTCTGTTGGGGATAATGAACTTTTGATCCTAGGAGATGTGAACTTAAACTGGACAGGAGGTAACTCCAAGCAGTTTGAACCTCTGTTGGCGAGTCTTTCCCTGACTCAGCTTATCCAGGAGCCCACTAGATGGTCTGCTAAAGGTGGTACTAGCTCCCTACTGGACTGGGTCCTATCAAACCGTCCAGATAGAATCAGCTTCGCTGAAACCCTACCTGACTCCTTCTCAGATCACACCCTGGTGTTTTGTGTGTGGAAGGTCCCCTCACCAAAAAATCTCTATAAAATCATTCATGTTAGGGTTTTCTATAGGTTTGATCTGGGGTCGTTTCATTAAGATCTGAGGATCACTGACTGGTCAGGAGCGCTTAGTGCCCATGACCCCTCTACAGCTGTCTGCCAGTTTCTCACTGTTTTTGGTGCCCTGCAGGACAAGCATGCTCCCCTTATTAGGCGGAGAGTGAGGGGGTCTGCCACAAAATGGCTGCACAGGAGCCTCCTAGCCCCTCATGTGTGCAAAGGACAAGTGCTGGGTTCACTTCAAAAGCACGTTGGATCAGTCCACCTTCCAACAGTATAGGAAGCTCAGAAATGAATGCAAAAATGCCGTCAGGATGGCAAAAAGTGAATATTGTAAATCTGCCCTGCTTGGCTCTACTAAGGACCCATGAAGGTTCTGGAGGAACATAAAAAACTTAGTGGCTCCTCCAACTCTGGGGTTTCTAATATGATTATTGGTGGGTCAAGTTGTAATAATCCACTTATGATTGCTAATGCTTTAAATTTCCACTTTTCTGACTTGTCTACGCTTACCTCCTTTTCCCTGCTGTAGAGAATATCAGTGGCCCCTCTGCCGCTGTCCCTCAGAAGGCTCTCTCCTCTCGCCCATTATTTTATCTCAGGGCTGTGTCAATCATGGAGACGGAGAGACTTCTCTCTGGTCTCTCCCCACACTCCAGCGCTGGCCATGATAACATGGAGCCCAAGCTTCTGAACCTGGGTGCTCCCCAAATTGCCATCCCAGTGGCACATATCTTCAATCTGTCCCTTGCCACTGGTGTTATCCCTGGCATTTGGAAAGTAGCGAGGATTGTCTCCATTCTGAAGCAAGGTAACCCCAAAGTCCTGGACAACTGTTGTCCAATTGCCATCCTGTCGGCCATGAATAAACTCTTAGAGAAAGCAGTGGCCGAACAGCTCACAGAGCACATTCAGGCTCATAATTTGCTGTTCCCTGCACAGCATGGCTATTGTAAAGAGTATGGCACAACCACAGTCCTTGTTTCTGTCTCTACTAGCATCAGGATGGCCATGGACCAGGGCGAACTCTCTGGGGCCATATTCATAGACTTATCCAAGGCCTTTGACCTTGTGGACCATGCATTACTCTGCTCACAGATGCAGTCCCTTGGCCTGTCCCCTCCTGCCTTGAGTTGGCTGAGAAACTACCTCCATGGTAGAATACAGCAGACTAAATTCAACAAGGTCCTCTCTGACCCCACTCTGGTGACCTCTGGTGTCCCACAGGGATCAGTTTTGGGGCCCCTTCTCTTTTCTGTATTTAACAACCTCCCTGCTGCTGACTGCAACTGTAGTGCCACCCTTTATGCAGATGATCTTGTCATCCTTGCACATTCCCGGGACATTGGGGTTTTTAACCTTCAGCTGAGTGAAGCCTTTAAGAATATTTAGTCCTGGGTAACGTCTCACAAGCTGGTCCTTAATCTAAAAAAAACTCAGGCCATGCTCTTTGGGTCAGCAGCCAAGATCAAGGCCTCCCCTGTCCCTCTATGTGTCAGTGGTGTGAATGGCTCTCCCCTCCTAACCACAGTTTCAATAAAATACCTTTGGGTAACACTTGACCCCCAACTCGACCTGGGGTGTCACATCCTAAATGTTTGCAGAACCGTAAACTGTCAACTGGGTCTTGCCTACAGGGCAAAGAAAAATTTGATGGCTGCAGCTCACGTGGCGCTGGCCAGAGGTCTGCTGCTCCCTTCACTTAGCTATGGCCTTCTCCTGTTCTCTGGCACCTCCAAGGTCCACTTTACCAGGTGGAACATGACCTACAACAACATCTGTTGCTTTGTCCTGGCAGCCCCACGTCTCACCTACCATTGTAAATTAAATTATACGACAAACTGAGCTGGCTTTCTCCTGCCAATCACTTGAAATATGGGTTGGACTGCTTCATAGGAAAGGTGCTCAGAACCGGCACCCCTCCGAGGCTGGCACAGCTTCTCAAGCCTGCTAAATCCTCCCCCTACCCCCTTAGGTCTCTGGGTCCAGCGGCGCTCAAAGTTCCATATACTCAGACCCTAATGGGGGATAGGGACTTTGCTACATGTGCTCCAAGGCTATGGAACTCCCTTCCTGACCACGTACGTTCCTCCCCCTCCCAACTGTCTCTCCAGAATTCTCTTTGGGAGCACTTGAAACTGTCCTCGGTGTGTGGGTGTCCCAAGCCACCCTAACCAGGTCTCCAAATTGGTCCCATCCAACCCACTGCCTACTGTCCTTTAATTCTGGGTAGCATGTAATTGATTGCCATCTGCTTATGAATTATGTGGCCCTGGTAAATAGGGTCACTCATACAATGTAATTACCATTGAATGTCTTATTCTATTTATTCTGTATGTATATGTGTATTATACCTATTACTGCTCACTGTCGACTATCTGTGTTCATCTTGCTCTCTTGTAACTCTGTACATTGCCCCTCTTGTTGTTATGTACCTTGTTCGAACCTGTATTTTCACTGCACTCTCCCGCGTCGTACCTGAAAATAGGCATACAGTTTGTCTAGTGTACTGTACCTACCTGGTCAACATAAGCTAAATAAATAAATAAACTCAGGGTTTGCTTCTAAAAAGAGAGTTGTAGTGGTAGTTAGCCCGCAAGGTACCACTCTGCATAGGTTTTACTTCTGATGTGCCACTATGTGCAGTCTTCACTGGCAAAGTGCCACACACGTAGGCTTCACCGAGAGAAAAGTCAGCAAAGTGCTGCCCCCAAGATGAAAAACCTGTCATGAGTGTAACCCCTATGCAGCGCTATCCCTAAGGTTACTACCCGTGCCTGTATGTCTGGGCACAGGTTCAGGGGCCTGGATTCAGTAATAAGGTGCCTCCACCCAGAGTAATGGTATTGGGATGTTTACCTGTTCTGCTTTAGCCCTCTGGGAAGCAATAACCACCCACCAACCCTCCTAGTGGCCCAGTACGTGGTACAGCAGTAAATTCACAGTCCGTATAAAACAGTAATAATATGCACACACCCTTCACACTTACCACCAGGGTTGGGCTTGCACGACTTCCCTGGAGACCCCCTGTAAAACAAGGTTAGCACTAAAGATGTACAATTTCAATATGGCAACCCAACTAATAATATGCACACTAGTCAGGTTAAACGTGAAAAAGACAATTTGGTTTATTTAGGGATCGTGAACAAGGAAGGGGCTGTGAATCTAGGCAAATTTTATTTTATTTATGTCTTTGGTAACCGGGAAGGTGCACTGATCCAGAGGACCGTTTTCAGTCAGGACCCGGGCCATACAGTGGCAAAAAGAATACATACAGTACATACAAGATACAGTACAATATGGTAGAACAGATGGTATAGGTTGTCACAAACCCACTCAGCAGGTCAGCCCTCTACTCCCAAAGTGCCAATCTCCTTCTTGTGAACAGTTAACAGAAACAGGGTAATCCTCCTGTCTGTTTTGTGGGTTCAAATCAACTTTTGGTCTCAAGTCTTGGAGGGATTCAAACTCTGAACCTCTTGTTGGCGTACCCAATGCACAGGCTAAGATAATTCTGCTCTTCGGGGGGCAGATATCTTTTTGCCTACGGGCACCTAACCAGGAGTACAAAATGAACCCTTAAAACTCTATTAAAGACCTCAGAATAAATTCTTAGCTTTTCCCAGTTTGGTAAAACCAGTAAGCTTTGTGCAGTGTCAGCTTTAACCATGTATGCTTCCCTTGTCAAGAAAAAGAAATTCAAAGGTACACCAAGTAGTCTCTAAAGTAGAGGTTTACTTCAAAATAGATTAAAAAAAATGTAAACTGTAAATAGCCATATATCACAAAACATACAAATCACTTAAACAACACAGGTTTAAAAGTGCAGACAAAATATCCTACCACAGTACTCTTAGAATTGTCTTTTCTAAGGTATTCTTATCTCACAGTGCTGTAGTTGTTTCTTTTTCAGAGTCCAAACATTTGTGTCCAAATGGAAAACAGAATACTGTTTAAAAACTGGCTTTGCCAACCTCTTTGCATGAGGTCACCTAGCTCCTCCCCTGTTTATTAAAAACCATACACCCAGAATGTCTTATATTTCAGAAGGTCAGTTAATTAACGTGACCTCAGCAAAAAAAACTCCTTTCCCCATGTGACTTCCCAATCAAGTCTGTAAATTTCCAAGATCTTCTTTCATCTCTGAGTAACATCCTCTCTCACACAGGCATCAAAGAACATTTACAACTTCTCACCAAAGTGACATAACCTGCACTCTTCCCCAAAACGCCATAAAAGTTTGATTTCCCTCTTAGCAGCTACAGCTATAATTAAGCTAGATAAACAGGATATCCTTGATTTATGTCTCTTCTAGCCTTTAATTATCTCTTGGCTTTCATCTTTTAGCTGAGACGGGGGTGGTGAGTGAGGTCATTCCAAGAGCACCAGATTTCTCATGACAGACAATCACACTATATGTTTTTGTATCACAGAAATCATACAGCTATCAGAACCAGCTGTCCATGTGTCACACAGATTATATACAGTAACAGAATACAATGACAGTAGTTCGGTTTCCATACAGTTTGAGGTGCAGTGCATGTTACATACAGTAACAATTTACAATTACGGAAGTACAGGATTCCATTGCAGTAGCGGCAACAATACGCTGTGCAATATCAGATGGTGTAACACTTTCAATAGAGACAAATGGTATAAAAAAGGAGATGGGGGTAGGGCTAGGCAAGAGAGAGGTAAGGGATAGGGCAGGTGGGGAAAGGACAATACACAGTGCAGATTCAGACAGATCAACACTTTCACTGCATGACTTGGAATCGGAGCCAGGGCAAGGATGGAGCTGGGGAAGGTTAAGGCTAGGATGCCATTAGGGTGTGGGGGAGGGGAAGTCAGGGGTCTGGGTAGTCTTGGGGCAGAGATGGAAGGACAATGGTGAGGAGGAGGAAGTAAGTGCTGCTTATTCATAGAGCAGCATAAGGTGTGTATGCCCTAGCGTCTGTGCATGGTGCAGTGACAGTTTGCAGCTGTGAGGAGCCAAGCTTTCAGGGTTTCTTTGAAAGCTTAGTGGGTGGCGGACGAGCGAACGGACAAAGGGAGCTTGTTCCATAGGGAGGGAGCTACAAACGAGAAAGCTTGAATTCTCATAGTAGTGGTGATGTGGGGTACTTCTAACGGGGTGACTGAGGAAGCCCTGAGATTCCTTGTCTGTCAGTAGGGGTGAATACAGAGACTGGTGCTGGATTCGGAGTGAGTTGTCCACCAGACAGCTCATAGCATAGTCAAAGCGACCTTATAGCGGAAGCCACCCTAAGGTCTGGTAGAGGAGCAGTGATGGTAGCGGAAAGGAGCTAGGAGGACAAAGCGACATATAAAGGTTTGGGTCATGGTTGCCATGAGAGCAGGATAGAGGATAAGTGTGAGTAGACCGGGGGGGGGGGTAGTAGGTTTCCACGTGCATTGGCAAGGCGTGCGTCACCCAACAGGCAATGTTTGTGTCGGTATAGAACATCCAACTTCTGCTGGATCCTTTGTGTGGTGTGATTGACATATTCAGAGAAACAGAGGAAGGGGTTGTGGGTGACTCCTAGGTATTTAAATGATGTAACATTTCCAAGAGGAGGGGAGGGCCAGCTGGGGTGAGTACCAGGAGGGAAGAATTTGTTTTGGCAGCCTTGGCTTCTCACATTGAAGGAGCTAATTGCTTTTCCTCCCACA
Source organism: Neoceratodus forsteri (assembly GCA_016271365.2). NCBI lineage: Eukaryota > Metazoa > Chordata > Ceratodontiformes > Ceratodontidae > Neoceratodus > Neoceratodus forsteri. The sequence goes on along the minus strand of CM028133.1, from coordinate 1,026,888,513 downwards.
GCTCTTCCAAAGGATTAGGTGTGTATGTGGGGGTGGAGCTGGCAAACTGTCAGTAATTTCCAACAGAAAGAAGGGTTAAAAAGTCAGGTTAGTTGATATCTTGGAGGTAGAAGACTTGGTTTGCTGGCCAAGGCACCTAGCTTCACCTGAGCTCTTTCCTTCTAAGACTGCTTGAAAGGCAGAGTAGAGAAACTTACCAGAGCAAGGGAGAAGGATTAAGACTTAGTTTGGCTAAGCAGATTTACTGTGTGGTGGTGTTTTTATTTTTACTCACAGGGATTGCTACTGTTTGTTGCTAACATTTCATTGCTTTATTTTTCTCTGATTCAAATTGTTGTTGCTGGTATACCTTCTTCTGCATTATTACAAGGTGTGCCTACAGGTGTGGCTAACAGATTACTGCTGTAATCTTCTGATTCAAATTGTCTTTTTCAAGGTATATCTTCTGTTACTGCTTTATATTTTCTCTGGAGCAAAGTGTTTCTTACAGGGTATATCTTCTCTGAAATTATACAGGTGGTGCTTTAGGTTTTACAGTTTTATCTAACATTAGGATAAGCTTTCAGGGTTACTGCATTTGTTGTTGACTGATTGTTTCTGCTCTTACCTCCTTGTTCTTTCGTCCGTGGTTCTTCTTTTTAGGCAGGGGAAGGGCCCAGCCACCCACCCCCATCCCCAACCACCCCACGCTACACTCCTTTTATAAGGTACCACAGTTGTGACATTTCCTGTGGCAGAGCAGGAAGGGGCGGATCAGTGGGGCCTCCACAAGGTGATCTCATTTACAGGGCACTAGTAATTTAACTTGTTATAACAAGTTAAACAAAGCACAATTAAACCATTACTTGCATTTTTATTTCCTTCTAATTACTCTGACTAGGGTACAAACCCAGCAACTTATTTGGAATGGATTTCATTAACTGCAGGTACTGTGGAACAATTTTCAGAAGGACAGTCTTACAGGATTTAGGACACTGTCCTACATGCTGAGCCTTTGGAGATCTTAGGTCTCAGCTCCAGGCAGCATGGGCAGAGATTGCACGCCTCAAATTTCATATTGAAGAGAAATACATAATAAGAACCACACCCGCCATTTCCCCAGCCTCCAACAGAAAAACCTCGACCGCAGAGGGTAGTTGGTCCAGGAGGTTGGCAGGTGGTTAGGAGGAGCAAATCAGGTGCCCCATCACTCTCTACTCTCCAACACATTACCTCCAAAAACCATATAAACACTACAAACAGGTATCTGCTCTATCTCTGAAATCAAATAAAGAGGCAGAAGACACTGCAGAGCAGGACACTGCAGCACAGAAGCTAGCACAACAATACTCACCCAAATCAGGAACCAAAACTAAACAAGCACAAAGGAAATCCAAAAACTTCTGATCATAGGAGACTCCATGATTCGGGGAGTTGATACCCATCTCCAGCCAGGGTGATGGTCAGATGTCTCCCAGGTACATCAGCATGGAGAGACACTGACCGCATTTAAAATTGTTCACAAAGCAGGAGAAAACATTGATGTCCTAGTACACATAGGGACTAATGATCTCGCCAGCCGGTCAGTTGTGGAGACCAAGAACACCTGACTAGCTGGGTGACAAACTATCATCTATTTAGTCGGCATCTTCTTCTGAGATCCTGCCAGTCTGGGAGAAGGAGCAGATGGACGGAAGGTCAGAGAAGGGGAGATAGGGAGCTAAACACGTGGCTCAAGGACTGGTGCCAGGAAAAAGGACACAGATTTGTAGGGAACTGGCAACAGTTCTGGGAGCGAAAGTTCTTTAAATTTGATGGACTGCATCTGACTAAAGAGGAGTCAGTGCATTGGGCAGAAGTTTGTGATCTTTGCAGAATATTTAAACTAGCAAATGGGGAGAGGTGCAGCACCCCATACGTCGAATGGGAAGAACACCCTCCCCTCAGCTAGTGGTCAAACAGGAATTCAGCGTGTTTGCCGTTCATTTGCATCACCAGGTAAGAAAAAGGTTTGTCTCCCCATACGATGCACAGGGTAATACCAAACTTCACCCAACAACTAACACACCAAAATCTGGCCAATGGAAAATCATGTACACAAATGCTCACAGCCTGGGAAATAAGATCCCAGACCTGCAGGCAATAATGTCAGAGGCTAAACTGGACATAGTAGCAATTAGTGAGACGTGGTTTACCAGTAACCACACTTGGGAGACTTCAGTACCTGGCTATGTATTGTTCAGAAGAGACCGAGGTGCAAAAAGGGGGGGGGAGAAGTGGCCCTGTATGTTAATGAAAATATCAAAGCTACAGAAATTCAGAATACACATAAGGAGCCAGAAGAACTGTGGGTCACCCTGGAAACAGGAAATGGGACAGCCATAAGAACTGGGGTTGTCTACAGGCCCCCAGACCAGAGGGAGGACATAGACACATTACTGTTAGAAGATATACAAAACATGACAGCTAAAGGGGAGGTTCTGATAATGGGAGACTTCAACATGCCGGATACAGATTGGTCAATACCAGCAGGAACATCTGCCAGAACTAGACTCATAGTGGATTCCCTGCGGGGAGGGCCTCAAACAACTGGTACAGCAACCCACAAGAGACAGGGCTATCCTAGATCTAGTACTGACTAACAAAGAAGGGATCACAGATCTCCAGGTAGAAGGTCACCTGGGGGCCAGTGACCATCACATGGTATGGTTCAATTTGGCTACTACATCTAAATCATCCCATTCAAAGCAAAATATGGGACTTCAGAGGAGCTGACTTTGATAAGATGGCCAACAGAGTTAAGCTAGCCCTGGCAAAAAGAAACACAGGTGAGGAGGTACAGGCAAAGTGGGCAAGATTAAGGATACAATACTTGAAGCAACATCCCATTGTGTTAGACAGAAAAGGAAGTGCAAAGAAGAAGGAAACCACTTTGGTTCTCAAATACAGTAGCAGAAAAGGTCAGAGCCAAAAGGCTGGCCTTCAGAAAATATAAGGGAACACAGCCGGATGAAGATAGGAGGCATACCAAACTGCCCTAAGGGAAGCAGGTAAGGGGCAGTAAGGCAGGCAAAGTCCCAAACTGAGGAAACACTAGCACCGAACAGTAAAAGAAGGTGACAAGACTTTCTATAGATACATTAGTGAAAGGAGAAAGTCCAGAGGGTATTGCTAAGCTTAATGGAGAAAAGGGAGCATGTGAGGAGGAGGACCCTGTAAAGGCATCTATCCTAAATAGATACTTTGCTCAGTATTTACTGAAGAGAAGGAGGGCAGGGCCCACAGCTCAGCATCATGGACACAGGGGAGGGAGGTGAGCACTACTCCCTTCACAAAAGAAAGGGTCCTCACAGAGCTTGCTAAGCTCAGGGTGGATAAGGCAATGGGACCTGATGGCATACATCCCAGGGTACCTTAAGGAGCTAAAGGAGGAACTAGCAGAGCCGCTAGCAGAATTGTTTAGTGAGTCTCTGAGCACAGGAGAGGTCCCAGAAGACTGGAGAAGGGCTCATGTGATCCCACCCACAAGAGTGGTAGCAGGGAGGAGGCGGGGAACTACAGACCGTCAGTCTTACCTCAGTAGTGGGCAAGATTATGGAGGCACTCCTTAAGGAAAGGATAGTGCAACACCTGGAATCCATAGGGCACAGGATCCAAGACAGCATGGGTTTACAAAGGAAGGTCCTGTCAAACTAATCTCATAGATTTCTTTGACTGGGTAACCAGAGTGGTGGACCAAGGGAGCAGTTGATGTCGCCTACCTTGACTTCCAGCAAAGCTTTTGACACTGTTCCACATGAAGATTGATAAATAAGCTAGGTAGGCTGGGGTGGGTCAGAAGTTGGTCAACTGGGTGGCAAACTGGTTGACTGGCAGAAAACAGAGAGTGGTGGTAAATGGTATACAGTCAGAAGAGATGCAAGTCACAAGTGGGGTACCTCAGGGATCAGTCCTGGGGCCAGTCCTATTCAACATCTTCATTAGTGACCTCGCAGATGGACTAGGGGTAAGGCTTGTCTGTTTGCAGATGACACCAAGATCTGCAACAGAGTAGATGATCCAGATGGGGTGGGCAGAATGAGAAGAGATCTGGATAAACTAGCAGAATGGTCAGAAGAGTGGCAACTGGGATTTAATGCAAGAAGTGCAAAATCATGCACATAGGGAAGAGAAACCCTGAAGCCACTTATAGGCTGGGAGGAGTTGCTAGCAGTCACAAAGAAAGAAAGAGACTTGGGCATCATCATCACTGATGACCTAAAATCATCCAAGCAGACCTCTAAAGCAGTAGGTAAGGCTAGGGGTGTTAGGGTGTATTAGTAGGGGTATCACAAGTCGTAAGAGGGAGGTAATAATCCTCTGTACAAGACATTGGTTAGGCCCCATCTGGAGTACTCGTGCAGTATTGGAGGCCACACCTTCACAAGGACATTAACCAAATTGAGGCAGTCCAGAAGGGCAACCAAAATGGTGCAGGGACTGCATCAGAAGACATATGAGGACAGATTAACGGAGCTCAATATGTATACCCTTGAGCAAAGGAGGGAGAGGTGATATGATCGAGACATTCAAACACCTTAAGGGCATAAACAAGGTGAAAGAGTCTAACATGTTTAAATATAAGAAAAATAGCAGGACAAGAGGACACAGCATGAGATTGAGGGAGGCCGATTAAGGGGAATGTGAGGAAATTCTTTTTCACAGAAAGGGTGGTAGATGCATGGAATGGCACCACAAGAAGTGGTGGCTATGAATACAGTGCAGGGCTTCAAACGGGCATGGGATAGGCATAAGGGAGCAATACAAATGACTATGAATAGATAGGTCACTGACAGAGCAAAGGCCGATGGCACATTTATAAGGTAGAAAAAGAAATGGGCAGACTGGATGGGCCTTGCGGTCCTTATCTGCCGTCAACTTCTATGTTTCTATGTTTCTATGTAGGAAGGGTTTAGAGCTGAAGATCATGGACTTAGTCTTCTTTTCATTAACTAGAAGTTTGTGGGAGAGGAACCATTGGTGAGCGGAGCCAAAATTATGTGAGAGGGCAGAGGAGGTGGCGTTGACTGATTTGTCACTGTGTTATATGTTGGGGAGGGTGGCCCTACAGGGGGACCTGGAGGCTCTGGGAAGATGGTCTAGAAAGTGGAAGTGGGGAGGAGGGAAGGGTGGCCCTACAGGGGGACCTGGAGGCTCTGGAAAGATGGTCTAGAAAGTGGAAGCTGAGGTTCAATGCAGGGAAATGCAAGGTACTCCACCTGGGGGCCAAAAACCTGGGCCAAGTGTACACCCTGGGGGAGGAAATGCTACAAGTCTCGATGGCTGAGAGGGACCTGGGGGTGGTGGTGGATGTCAAGATGAACAACTCTGAGACTTGTAGGAGGGCAGCAGCCAAGGCCAACAGGATGCTGGGATGCATCGCTAGGGGGATCACCTCCAGAAGGAGGGAAGTGATACTCCCTCTGTATAACTGCTTGGTGAGGCCGCACCTTGAGTACTGCATGCAGTTTTGAAGGCCACACTTAAAGAGGGACATTAACCTCCTGGAGAGGGTCCAGAGGAGGGCAACCAAAATGATTTGGGGCTTGGGGACAGGACCTATGAGGAGGCTCGAAGAGCTAAATATGTACACATTGGAGAGAGAAGGGACGGGGGACATGATAGAGGTCTTCAGGTACATGAAGAGGTAAATAGGGAGGAAACAGTCAGGGTGCTTCCAAGGAAGGAGGAGGGCCACTAGAGGGCATGGGTGGGAAGCTGGAGGGAAGATTCAGGGGAGAAAGGAGGAGGTGCTACTTCACTAGGAGGGTGGTGGAGCCATGGAATGCGCTGCCTAGGGGGCTAGTGGAGGCAGAGACAGTGGAGGAGTTCAAGAGGGGGTGGGACAGGTACAAGGGAAGGGTTCTGGAAGCAAAATCCAATGCAGCAAGAATATCCGGAGCTGGAAGGGAGAAGCCAGAGAAGTCGAGGAGGGCAGCAATGTCAGCACCCAGGGTGGGGGCTGACCAAACGAGCAGACACGAAAGACCGTTAGGCCTATTCTGCTGGCATTTTAGTATGTTAGTATATGACAAGATCATCAGCATAGAGAAGAGCTTTATAGCTAAGGCTGTCCCTCGGGAGTGTGTTGATGAACATGGAGAAGATGTTCGAGGCCCAAGTATGGAGCCCTGGGGGACCCCGGTAAGTACAGGGAGGGGAGCAGAGGATGCTTTCCCAATGATAACCGACTGAAACCTGTTTGATAGGTAGCTACGGAACAAAGCAGCAGGTCCAGGGGAGCAGTCAAAGTGTAGCAGGGTTGAGTGGAGAAGTTGGTCGACCAGGTCAAACGCTTTTGACAGATCAACGAAGACCGCACCTGTGGGCTTGCCCTGGTCCATGTTCCTCAGTACGTGATTGGTGAAGATGGCTAGCCTGGATGAGGTACTATATTGCTTGTAGAAGCCATGTTGAAGGGGACATAGGAGATTGTGTTTTTCCAGATGGCTCTGATACCTGAGCATGCATGATTTTACGAGCAATTTGCTCAGGTGGGGGAGGAGAGAGATGGGCCTGTAATTGTCTGGAGAGAGGGGATTGTCACAAACTCACTCCGCAGGTCAGGCCCTCTGCTCCCACAGTGCCAAACTCAGAGCGCAATAGTGTGAACAGGTAACAGATAGTGTAACCCTCCTGTCTGCTTTTGGGTCCAAGTCACCTTTAGCCTTAAGTTCTGGGGGGATTCAAGCTGAGAACCTTATGCTAGCGTACCCAAATGTACAGGCTCAGATAATATTCTCTTCGGGGGGGATGCAATATATCTGTCGCCTAAGGGCACCTAACCAGGTATCCAAAATGAACCCTTAAAACTCTGTAAGAGACCTTAGGTATATTATTACATTTTACCAAGTTTAGTAACACCATCAAGCTCTTGAACAGTTGTCAGACTTAAAAATACAGGCACTCCACATGCAAAAATGAAGGAGGAGACCCAGGCAGAATCTTAAAGAATATATTTACTAAAAATGGATAAAAACAGTAAGATAAAATACAGAACAAATATCAAAGAGCATCACAATCAAATAAAAGAAAAACAGGGAAAACTAGAGAACAAAGTCTTAAAACAATACATTTAGATCTTTTCTATCTAATGTATTACCTCTGTAAATGCAGTTAAATTAGAGAGCTTTGTTTCTTAAGAGCCCAAAAAGATGTCACATTTCAGACACAAGTATCAGTTTAAACTCTGTGTCTCCACACCCCTTCTGTGAGTCATCTAGCTCCTCCTTTTAGAATATAAAATTACAAACATGATTTCCTACCAGGAGATATTTTAAAAAGTGTGAACATCAGCAAAAACCCATTTCCCAAATTGAGTCTTTGATCAACCAGTTCCTTTGAGGTTTACAACCCTGCAGTCCATCACCCAGGTGTGAGATGGCCAACAGGAATCAGCTATATGACGTCCTTTCCTGATGTAATAAAATTGGTATTTAAGTTCTAACTTCAAAAGTAGCAGCAGGTGATGAAGGCCATAAACTGTCTCTCTAAAAGGATGTTCCAATTAACTGTTTCCTTCTGGTCTGTTTAATTACATCCCAGTTTTCAGCTGCTGACACCTTGTAATTTAAAGGGCCAAATCTCACAGACTGACATTTCATACACTGACCATTTATTTATAATACCAATATCATACAATAATCATATCCAGCTGGCCAAGCGTCACAGGGATCACCAGCTTTGTAGATAGGCACAACATTGGCATGTTTCCAGGAGTCGGGTACAGTAGCTGTGGTGAGGGCAAGACTGGAGATGTAAGTGAGGGGTTTAACAATTGCAGGCGAGATGAGTTTTAGGAAAGCAGGGTACAGCCCATCGTTGCCAGGACTTCCTTTAGCCGATGGAGACTTTAGCAGTTTGATCGTGTACGTCGGGCTAATGGCCCTGAAATGGAAGGATGGGGGTAAGGTAGTGGTTGAGGAGGAGGGAGAGTTGTTTAACAGGAGGTTCTGGCCAGGGGAGGTCTGGGAGGGGAGCTTGCTAAGGTGGGGGATAGGTCGGTGAATTTTAAGTTGAATGATTGGAAATCTGATTTGATTCAAGTGTGGCATGCACTTTTAGTCCCAAAATGACAGTTACACAACACTGAGTACTCAGGAAGGAATATCTGGCTAGCCAGAGGAATTGCCAAGGGGTGGCCGGTGTTGCAGCTGATGTTGGGGCCCTTAGTGGAAGGAAAGGCAGTTAGCGTGCACAATAATGAAATGACTATTTGTAATCTGAGCTAGTCGACTCAGTCTCTTGTAAACACAGAAAGTTAAAGCAATCAGATGGTACGACAGATGATTTACATATCTGTTGCAGGGAGCTACCCTGATTGTACTCACGCTACCAGATTTCTGTTGAAGGGCAGGTGACATAGAGACCTTGTGGTGTTCACCGGTGAGTATGGGGGAGCAGGGCGGACACGACACACCTCCTCTTCACAGCCTTTCCTCCAGGTGGCCACAACCTGTGAGTTGTTGTAGCGCAGGGGTTGGACCCTTGAAGCTGGTCTTTCACTGAAACCGTCTCTGTAGCAGGATATTCGGTCTGGGCTGGCATGGAAAAGGCCCAGCCAGGATGAACAGACTAGCAAAGTTTGTTTGTCTTCTTGCTGGTGAAGCCTCCAGCTGGCATTACAGGTTGGATCATAGGCAAGCAGGACTCGACTCACGAAAGACATTCAGCACAGTCAAAATACACAGCACTAACTTCGTGCAGTTTGGATACAGTCTAGTTGCTAATTCAGTAGCTTCACTGAGCAAACCTCTTAATCCAAGATTTGTCTCGCACAAAGCTGGGCCGACCGCTTTACAGGAGCAAATCTTCGGTCCATATCACAAGTGACACTGGTAAACTTCTTCTTCATTCTGCCGCAGTTCCAAAGTCTCATCGGAGCACGTCCGACTTCTGCAATAGGCAGTTCCAGGCAAGAGAAAGGTGGCAGGGAGGCAAGGTAGGCCTCTTCCCACTGACTCCCCTATGCTCCGCTCAGGGAGCAGCTGCGTGAAAGCTTGAGCTGTTCACACTTCAACCTCTAATTCTAACGGATCCACTATCTCTTACAGTACTGGGGATTTCCCTTGTAATCCAGAATGCCAGGTTGGCTGGGGAAGCTGTCAGTCACAGTTAGGGCTTCCCTCCAGGCTAGTTTTGGCGCCAACCTAAAAACTACCGTTTTTCCTTCCCACGAAACACTTGGGCCAGGATCCATTTTAGGTCCCCTGAATCCTACTGGTCCAATTACTGGAAGCCCCAGACCTAACATGGTAGTTGCCATTACAAAGGCACATGCTGCAAGGAAAGCAGGTTAAACAAACATCTTTATTTCAAATCTAACATCATGTAAACAATAAATGAGCACATTTCTCGTACAGGCTTCCTCTGCACTATTATCGACTCCAGAGTGCAGCAAAACAGAGCAGCGGCTGGCCGGTCACAAGCCCTAGACCACTTGGACCGAGCACAGTGCATTTACTACACACAGATTAGCTAGTCTCTTAAAAGGGACAGGTGTGGCGGCTCAGCATGGCACTCCCACTAAGACAGGACATCAGCCTGGCAGTGGGCATTTAAGGAGCCCAGTAAGACATTAAGGTAAACACCAAATTGGCGAGGGGGGTTACATGAGGAATTTTGCAAAGTGATGTTTCCCGACTTTGCCATATCTCTATCAGTCATATCAGATGACCTAAAGGTGGGCAGCAATGTGAGAAGACAGTAAGGAGGGCTAGGGGGATACTGGGATGCATAGGGAGAGGCATCACCACTAGAAAACAGGAAGTTGTTGGCCCTCTGTACAGACAGTTGATAAGACCACATCTGGAGTACTGTGTACAGTTCTGGAGACCCCATCTCCACAAAGACATAGACAGGGTGGAGGCTGTCCAGAGGAGGGCAACCAAAATCATGCAGGGTCTGCATCAGAACACATATGAAGAAAGACTAAAGGAACTAAAGATGTATAGCCTTGAGGAAAGGAGGGAGAGGGGGGACATGATAGAAACTTTAAAATACCTCAAGGGAATCGACAAAGTCCAAGAGGGTAGCATCTTTCAGAAAAAGAGATGTGCAAAAACAAGGTGGCACAATTTGAAGATAGAGGGGACAGCTCAGAGGTAATGTGAGGAAGTATTTCTTCACAGAGAGGGTTGTGGATATATGGAACAGCCTTCCTGAGGAGGTCGTAGAGTCAAAAACAGTGGGGGAATTCAAGAATGCATGGGACAGACATAAGGCAATTCTAGTGGGGGTTAGGAGGAAGTAGGCTGTTGGTTAACTAGGATCTGCAGCTTATCCGTTAGGTAGGGAAATGGGCAGACTAGGTGGGCCAGGCGGTCCTTATCTGCCATCAGAATCTGTGTTTCTACCCTTCTGTTCCCCACCCTGCCAACATAGGCTGCTGTGGCTGAATCCCAACTTCTGATCACTGACCTCACATTCAGTGGCCCCTGCTTTTTTGGGGAGTGGGAGGAGAAGCAAGCACATCTACACTTCCCTAATCCAGTCCTTCTTTCATTAGAGACATGTAACCCGCCCCCATCTCTTGAGCCAACAGAGGCTCAGGGTGGGTCCACCAGTGGTGCCTGCTTGATCTGACTGGAACAGGTGCTGGAGGTCAGGTGAAAAGGAATGTTATTCAACTTGTTTTGTTCTGCACTGCAGATGAAAGAGGTGCCTGTGTAACCAATGAGGGGCTGGAGGAATTGTGATGTCATCATCGATAGGGGTGTGTGACTAACAACTGCATTCTGATTGGCTGAGAGGGTTTGGAACCCAGGGCCTTATGGGGTGTCAACCACTGAGTCGGGAACCCTTTCAGAATCCAGGAGGCAGTGCACCTAGATATCCACGTCCAACAAGAGATTTTGAAAAGTGCTATGTTATCTTCAAATATTTGTTCTGAGAATGTTTGTAGCTCCTGAGTGCAGTTTCTTGTTGGATGTTAAGTGTTGGGGCTGGTAGCCTCTTACTGCGCCACCTATTTTCCAGGACACATTGCTCATTTTTGTATTTCACTTAGATATCCGTGCCACTCCGAAATTTTTGTGAAAAAAAGATTTCTGGCAGCCATGTTTGTAAGGATCATCAGCTTAAAGGGACACTGTCAACCTGTTCTGCATCATATTATTTCTAGTTAAAAACCCACATTTTATGATTGTTTACCTTTTCTAAAATTCATCAATGTTGCTGATGTTTTGTTTGTCTCCTTGTTTAGTAGAGTTGATGTAACCTCTAGGTGGCACTATCCCAAGGGCTACTACCCCTGCCTGCTTGGCTAGTAGCAGGTTAAGGGGCCTGAGTTCTGAAACGGGTGCCTCCACCTGGAGATCAGGGTTGGTAGTGGTCAAGCTAACCTGGGCACAGCCCTCCGGACACTGCAACCCCCCTCTTTCCCCTCTAGTGGCCTGAACACTGTAGAATAATCACTTTCACGATACCCCTGGTACACCACACAAGTACCCACACTGTTTGCACTTACCACCAGGGCTGGTTCCTCTGGCTCGACCCTGGGGACCCCCTGTAAAACAAGGTTATGCACAGCAAATAGCAACAGTACAGTATTTTAAGCACAAACTGAAACCACAGTCAGATTACATGCAGAAAAAGTTAGATCTGATTTATTCAGGGGACTTGAAAAAGGGAGGGGCAAAATCAGGTTAATTAGCTTAAACGTTATATCAATCAAGCAGTTATGCATGCGCTTTGAGTCCCCCCCACACAGTCACACCTCTGGGTACCCAGGTGGTGGAGAAGAGATGGGCTAGCCAGGACTGTTGCCCGGGGTTGGCCGGCGTCGCAGTTTGTTGGGGTCCTGTGATGGAAAACACAGCATGCACAGTACACAATATTTGTAATCCGGAGCCAGAGGGCTCAGTTCATAAAGGAAATGAAACAACAAGACAATCAGATGACACACTCAGATTAAGCTGTTGATGCAGAGAGCTACCCTGGTATTTACTCACGATACCCCAAGACTGGACACAGGCTGGATGAAAATTGAGACCGTAGATGGTTGATCTGGAATGCCAGGAGAAGCAGGGCCCACACAAGTCGCAGAGGCGTTATTCCTGTTCAGGCGTGGAGCAGGGAGACTGATTCCCAGGCAGGTCTCTCATTGATGGCTTCTCTGTGCAGTGGGTAGTCTGGCTGGGCCAGTCTGGCAAAGCCTAGACCGCATGGAGACAAGTTCGGATGCAGTCCGTTTTGGGCTGGATACAGCTTCCAGCAAGCAGAACACAGTTCACACAGTGGGGAACTAACTCACAACCCACTAGCAGCTCATAGCACATTTACATGTACGGGAACTATACTGTACCAGGCAAAGTGCTCCCCAGTCACAATTGCAAAGTCTCTGCACACACCGGGAGCTTAAGGGTCGCTGGAATTCCTGACAGGTCGATCGCATTCAGCAAAAATATTCGGTCTTCTTCAGGTTGAGCCTGGCCCACTTCAGTAGCTTACTTTAGTCACACAAACTAGGATTTAGTCCAAAATGATTCTCTTCTCTCCCTCTCATGGAGCAGCAGCAGCAGACATGCAGCCAAAAACTCAGCCCTTTCACAGTTTTTCCATGCGAATCCACTCAGGATTTCTGCCCAAAATTACTTCAGCTCCTTCGTCTTGAGTTTCCAGCTCAGAACTAAACTGAAAACTGCAAGCAGCCCGGGACTTCCCCAAGATCCAAAAGATTTGGTTGGCTGATTTTGGCTGTCAGTCAAAGCAAGAGCTCCCCCTTCAGTTGCAAAAAAGGCGCAAAAACTCAAATCACAGTTCCTATAGATTTTGAATTCAGACAGCTCCTATAGTCCGGCTACATTTTAGGTCCCACCAGACTGATTGGTCCAATTTGCAGTCCAGGACCAAGATAGTGGAGACAAACAAAACGGTCCTTGCTACAAAGAAAGCAGGTTAGACAAACTACATTATCATAATCATTCTAAATGGTTTTCAGCAAATAGTTACATCTTTCAACAGAGCTCCATCTCAGATTACTTATGCTGCAATCTAGGAGCTCTTAAAGAGACAGTACACAGAGGCTATACAGGCTCTGGTAATCACATTTAAACTGCTAAAACGCAAGACACCAGCCTGGCAGTGAGCATTTAGGCAAGCTCAAGGAAGACGTTTTGGGAACCCCCATTTGTAGGGGGGTTACACGCGAATAGGCATACCTTTCCCTCCAGACACTCCTGCAGTGTTGCTAATGAAGACATTGAACAGGACTGTTCCCAGCACCGATCCCTGTGGAACCCCGTTGGTCACCTCCCTCTATTCTGATTTCATGCCATTTACTACCACCCTCTGAGTCCTGTCCCTTAGCCAGTTCTCAACCCATTTTACTACCATACGGCCCACTCCCAGGTTTCTGAATTTATTTAGCAATCTCCTATGTGGGACAGTGTCGAAGGCCTTGCTGAAATCCAGATAGGTCACATCCACAGCCCCTCCCTGACCTACCACCCTGGTCATCCAGTCAAAGAAAAAGAAATCAATTACATTTGTCTGACAGGACCTTCTCCCTGAGAATCCATGCTGCCTTATGTAATCCCCCCCTATAAATGGGGGTTTCCAAAAGTCTTCCTTGGACTTGCCTAAATGCCCACTGTCAGACTGGTGTTCTGTGTCCTAGTGATTTAAAAGTGTTTGCATGTGAGTGCCCTGTTAGCCTCCTTGCTTGTCTCTTTAAGAGCTGCCTATTTTGTGGTGTAAAATTAATCTGGGTAGGGGCCGAGTAGTTTCAGGCTTGAGTCCCACCCGGGCTGCAGTGTTATCACTCCATTCTGCCATCACTAATTGCGCAGAGGGGGCCCTACAAGGATCCGTGACTGTTTGCTGTTTATCTGCTTTAATAATAATAATATTGCAGTTTGTGTAACCTGCCTTCCTTTGCAGTATGGACATTTCTATATTGCACCACAATCTTGGTTCTGGACTGCCTATTGGGACCAATCAGTACCTTTGGGGACCCTAAAATGGTGTCTGTCCCTAGGGGTCTTGTGGGAGTGAATTTCTGTAGGAATTGTAGTTTTTACACTTTGGCGCCTAAATGAACCTGGAGGGGGAGCTCTAGCTGTGACAGACAGATGGATCAGCCAACCGAACCTTCTGGATTTTCTAAGGAAGTCCCGGTGCTGCCTGCAGCAGAGTTCAGTCTAGAGTTGGAATTGAGAGAGTGAACAGCTCAAGTGATTTGAGCAGCTGCTCTTGCGTAGTAGTACGGGAAAACTGTGGGAAGGCTGTGCTTTGCCGGTCTGCTGCTTCTTCCCTTGTAGGGAACTTTGCTTAAAAAGAATTCGGACTGCATCCGAGGAAGATTGTAATCAGAATTACCAGATTGGGACTGCCTGTTTATCTGAAGAGGACCGAAGATTTGCTCCACACGATCAGCCTGTCAGGAAGTCTGAAACCACCGCAGAGCGTATGGTTTGCACAGAGACACTGTGATTGTGACCGAACTGCCATCCGAACTGTGGTACTGTTTCTTTTCTTTACTAGAAGTGTGCTGAATGGTGTTAGTGGGTCATGATTTGGTTCCCCACTGCCTGCTTGTGTCACGCTTGCTGGAAGCTGAATCCAGCACTACCGGACTGCCCTCTGAATTGTTTTACACGGCCTGGGCCCTGCCACCTTGGCTCAGCCAGCTGCTCATGCCAGAGAGAAGAAAATCGACGCGAGACCTGCCTGGGGATCAGCCCACTGCTCAACATCACGAACAGGAACGACACCACGGTGAATCGTGTGGGCCCCACTTCTCCTGGCAAACGAGCAAGTCATCCTGCAGTCTCCATTTTGTCCATCCTATGTCCTGTACTGGGTAGCGTGAGTAACAATCAGGGTAGCTCCCTGCAACATCAGCTAAATCACAAGTGTTGTCATCTGATTGCATTGCTGTGTTTTTTTCCCTTTCACGAGTTGAGCCTCCTGGCTCCGGATTACAAATTGTGTGTGGTTGTGCATGTCTTTTCTTTTCAACACAGAGCCCGACCAGCTGCAATGCCGGCCTACCCCGGGCAACATTCCAGGCTAACCCACCTCATTTCCAACTGGATGTGATGCTTGGCCAGCTGGTTATGACTGTTCTATGATTTTTGTAATATAAAAATGTAGTGTGTGATTGTCTGTCATGAGACATCCAGTGCTCCTGGGATGAACCCCCCAGGTTTCAGCTACAGGATGTTAACCTGAAACCAGGAGATAATTAAAAAGACTGGAGAGCCTTAATTAAGGGTCTCCTGTTTATCTGACTTAATTGGAGATGACCAGCTGCCAGGATATTGGGATCATAAACTTTTATGATGTTTTAGGAGTTGCATTTTATGGCCTCCTGCCTTTGAAGCTGGGAAACTAAAATATCCTTTGATCCTTGGGGGAGCAGAAAACCACTCAAGATCAAAGAGTCATTTTGGGAAATTAGTTTTTTCTGATGTCACCTTATTTAAGATACCTCCTGATAGGACATCCTGTTGTAACCCCTAGATGGCGCTATCCCAGGGGCTACTACCCCTGCCTGATTTGCCACTAACAGGTTGAGGGGCCTGGATCCAATGGCGGGTGCCTCCACCCAGAGGTCAGGGTTTGCAATAGTTAAACTAACTTGGTCACAGCCTCTGGGACACTGCAACCCCTCTTCTTCCCACTAGTGGCCCACACAATATATCAGAATTACCTTCACAGTATACACTTACCCCAGGTCTGGTTCCGCACTGGGACCTCCTGTGAAATGAGATACAGTGCAACAATCACAGTACAGTACTTTAACATAGACAAATACCTCAGGCAGTATAACTTTGCTGAAACAAGCAGCTCTGATTTATTTAGGGGATATAACAAGGACAGGGGGAAATCAGGTTAATTAGCTTATCACTCTAATAATCTATTTATGGCTCTGTGCACAGGCCTATCCCTATCAGTTACTGTCCCTGGGTACCCAAGCCCTAGTGGCTAGTCCAAACCGTGGTAGCTGGTAGGGGCCCTTTCACACAGAGAAAGGAGAATTAAACAGTCAGCAGTACAGTAATTCCATTTGGATTTAATGTGGCAATTCAACAGGAGCGACCCTGAATTAGTACTCACGACCTCCAAATAAGATAGGGTCCTTCAATGTCAGCAGGGCTCACTTGAGGTACACAAACCTCTTCACACATCCATATAAAAGAAAGCACTATACCAGGCAGGCTGCATCTGTATCCCGATCGCGAATTACTGCACAATACCCGGAGAACACAAGCAGATTCAGTTCCTGACAGACCGAATGCAATTTTCAGCAATTCCTCCAGTCTTCTACAGGGTGAGCCTGGTTTCTACTCTTCAGAGATCCTTTGATTCTTTCACAGGACGGATTCAGTCCTAACAAGCTGTTACACAAGCTGCAGACCGGAACTCTGGGCCTTACACATTTTTGACTAAAACTGCACACTGAAAAGCACAGGGTTCCTTCTTCACTGCCAAAGCTCAACTGAAACTCCAACTGACAAAACTGGCACTTCCTTTGAGTTCCTCCCAGTTCTTGACTGGATTGGCTGTCACTCACAATAGACTGCTGCTGTTGGTCCAAAAGGCACTGAAGTCTAAACTACATCTCCCAGAGTCACTGCCCATACAATCCTCTTGTGGCTGGCTCAGATTATGAGTCCAAGTTCTGATTCGTCCAAGGCACCATTTTAGAGCTAGCTTACCCCACACTGATTGGTCCAGTTCAGCAGTTCAAAACTAGAATGGGGAACTAGCAGACACAGTTCTGACTGCAAAGAAAGCAGGTTAGACAAACTGTAATTTCATTATTACTCTAAATAATTTCTGGCAAACAGTTACATCTTTCAGATAGGTTCCTTTGCACTCCTAGTGACTGCAAAATGAAGTGAATTGGCAGCAGCTCGAGTGGTACTCAGAGAAGCACACAGTCCCCCATACAAACTAATTATGTCTGCAAGCAGACAGCTCTTAAAGAGACAGTACCAGAGGCTCTAAAAACACTCACTGATAAATGGCTTAAATGCCAAACACCATTCAGGCTTGGAGCATTCAAGCAAGCTCCTGGAAGTCTTTTGGGAACCCCCATTTGCAGGGGGTTACAAACATATTATTAGAGATCTACAGTAATTGGTAGAAAAGTGTATTTAGTCTAGTAGGAAAGGTCAAAATAGTTTAAGAATCAATCACAATTTGAAAAAAAACATGCAAATTGGCTTATTGGTACAGTTTTGTATGCTCTTTCATATAAGAGCAGGACACAGGTGATCCAGTAATGTTTAGGGGTGCAATGGGGTTTATGTTTTTAAAACTGCCCTAGATAGCTCTTGGCAGAGAGCAGCAAGAGGGAAGGAGGTGCTGTTAGAACTTTACTACTCTTCTACTGGGACTTAAGAACTAGAACTCTACTACTGGGACCTTCAATATAGAGTAAAAACAAACAAACAAACAAAAAAAAACAAGAGTTGGTGTGTTTGTCTGAGTTGGGTGAAGGGAACTGTTATCTGTGCAGTTAGCTAGGTGAAGAAGAGAGCTATGAATTGGGGGGGAGTGGCTTAGGGAGCAGAAAGCCAGGTGTTTAGATTTAAAACTGCCCTAGATAGCTTTTGGCAGAGAGCAGCAAGAGGAAGGAGGTGCTGTTAGAACTTTACTACTCTTCTATTGGGACTATCCCTCCTCACCCCCCCCCCTTAGCTAGTTCTACTTTTGTAGGCATAGGATTTGACTGACAACAGGAACTTGCTGTTTGGGAGCAGGAAGGAGTGATTACAGAGGCACAAAAGATTCACCGTCCCAGAAGGAAAGGAGTCGCTCCCCCCCGCCAGCTGCTGGAGGTCTGACTCTGAGTGAGTAAGAAGGAGACTACTGAGATATACAGGAATTTCCTGTCCCAGAACAAGAAGAGCAGGAGCTGTAAGGGCACAGAGGCAGTAGGAAAGTAGGGTGAGGGGGGAAAAAAAAAGTAAACGGAGAAAGGAAAGAGTAAGTATGCAAAACAGCAGTTGAGGGGCCACAAATAAGACATGATGGGAGTGGTACAGTGCAGTGGTTGTGGAGTGGCAGTCTTCCAGGAGATGTTCTGGAGGATGTGGTGTTGTCCCATTAACAAGTTGAAAGAGCATTAACAGGGTGAAAGAGTCTAACATGTTTCAATATGAGAAAAATAGCAGGACAAGAGGAAACAGCATGAGATCAGAGGGAGTCCGGTTAAGGGGTAATGTGAGGAAGTTATTTTTCACAGAAAGGGTGGTGGATGCATGGAATGGCCTACCTAAGGACGTGGTAGATATGAAAACAGTGCAGGACTTTAAACAGGCATTGAATAGGCATAAGGGAGCAATACAGATAAGTATGAATAGATAGGCATTTGCTCTATAAATGGCCTATCTATGGTGTGGGTGATCCTAGGGTGTGCTGCACCATGGGATTCAATCAGTGGTTGAAAATCTGGTGCAGAGCTTAGGGTTTTGGCTTCATTGGGGACTGGGGGTCCACCTGGAGGGATACAGGCCTATACTGGCACGATGGTCTGCATCTGTCCAGGAGGGGAACCAGGATCCTAGGTGATTGGTTTAAATGCTTCATTGGCAAGCATTTAAACTAGCCAAGGGGGGAGGCACTGAAGAGGGGAAGGGAAATCCTAGCCCCCCCCAAAAAAATCATGGTAATTAGGTAAACACCAAGATAGAGCAGTCGATAGGGAGAAGGGCAGGGGTAAATGGAGAAAAAGGATGGGGCTAAAAGGGGTAAGGCCATCAAAAAATGAAGGACAATGAGTATCAATGCCCGTAGTCTGGGTAACAAGCTCTCTGAACTGGTGGCCTTGATGGAAGAGAGACGACTGGATGTCGTGGCAGTCACAGAAACATGGTACACAGAGAACCATGACTGGGATGTCAACATACCAGGGTACACAATCTACAGGTGGGACAGGGAGAGTAGAAGAGGAGGAGTAGCTCTCTATGTAAGGGAAGGGATCAAAGCAACAGAACAAAAGGGTAAACCGGGAGAAGAGGAGGCATTGTGGGTCACCCTGGAGACGGGAAATGTCACCACAGTCTGCACGGGGGTAGACAGACCCCCGTCGGGGTTAATGGACAAGGAAATGTTAGAAGGCATCCTTAGGATGGCAGAAAAGTGGAGATATTGTTGTTCGGGGACCTGAATATGCCAGATGTTAACTGGAGCACCTTTGCTGCAGCAACATCTAAGAGCAGGGTCATTCTTGTTGCCCTACAGGGGACATACCTCAGACAGCTAGTGTTGGAACCCACTTGGGAGGGAGCAGTCTTAGACCTGGTACTCTCAAATGGGAACAGAGAGAGGATCTCAGATCTAGAAGTGGGTAGCCATCTGGGAACAAGTGACCACCAAACAGTGTGGTTCACGATAAACACAGCCGCAGAGACAAGCCATATAAAAGTGAGGGTACCGGACTTTAGGAGGGCTGACTTTGTCAAAATGGGAGAGTGCCTCAGAAGAGCACTAGCAAACAGGCAAGAAGGAGGGGTGGTGGAACAATGGGGAAACGTCAAAACTGCCATCACAGAGGCAACAAGCCTTTGTGTGAAGCAAATAAATCAAAACAAAAAAAAAAAAAAACTATGGTTCTCAAAAGAGGTGATGGGGAAGGTTAGGGAGAAAAAGATAGCATTCAGGAAGTATAAGAAAAAGGAGCAGGACAGAGAACTGCACCAGTTAAAGCAGAAGGAAGCGGAGAAGGCAGTCAGAATAGCAAAGGCGCAAACAGAGGAAAAGAGAGTCAACTCGATTAAAAAGGGGGATAAAACCTTTTATAGGTAAATTAGGGAGTGAAGAAAAACCAAAAGAGGGACAGTGAGGCTTAATAAAGGTAAAGGGGAGAGTGGGTGAGCAGTGAGTGACAGTGAAAAAGCAGGGATACTGAACGAATACTTCTGCTCAGTATTCACAAAAGAAGAGGAGGGGGAGGTACCTAATCCAATCAATAGAAGCACTCTGGATAGGGGGAGCAATACCAGTCCTTTCTCAGAAGAAAAGGTTCTGAAAGAACTCCTAAAACTGAAGGTGGACAAAGCAATGGGGACTGACAGGATTCGTCCCCGAATTCTAAAAGAACTAAGGGGAGAACTAGTGATACCACTGGCTACCCTTTTTAACAAATCATGGGAGGATGGTGTGGTACCTAAGGACTGGAGGAGGGTGGATGTGATTCCCCTTCACAAAAGTGGAAGCAAAGCAGAGGCAGGAAACTACAGACCTGTTAGCTTGAACTCAGTGGTAGGGAAAATGATGGAATCACTTCTGAAAGAAAGAATTGTTGAGTACCTAGAGGCCAGTGGGGCACAAGACCCAAGGCAGCATGGATTCACAGTGGGAAGGTCATATCAGATGAATTTAATAGATTTCTTTGACTAGGTGACCAAAGTAGTAGACCAGGGAGGGGCTGTGGACATTGCCTATCTAGACTTTAGCAAGGCATTTGGCGCAGTCCCACACAAAAGAGTAATAAACAAATTAGCCAGCTTGGAAGTGGGCCTCAGGGTGGCAGCATGGGTAAAAAATTTGCTGGACAACAGGACACAAAGGGTAATAGTAAACAGAGTCCATTCTGAAGAAAGGGGGTTACTAGCGGGGTATCGCAGGGTTCAGTAATGAGTCCGGTCATTTTTAATGTCTTTATAAGTGACATTGCAGAGGGAGTGGAAGGAAAAGTATGCCTCTTTGCAGATGACACAAAGATTTGCAACAGGGTTGATACACAAGGGGGAGTGAAAAGGATGAGAAGGGACTTGGCAAGTTTGGAGGAATGGTCAAAAGTATGGCCGCTTAAATTCAATGCAAAGTAATGCACCTGGGAGACAAAAACCCAGGGGAAGAGTACATAATGTGGGAGGGGGGTTTTAACAACAACAAAAATGGAAAGGGATCGAGGGTAGTCGTATCAGATTACCTAAACATAAGCAAGCTATGTGAGAAGGCAGTAAAGAGGGCTGGGAGAATACTGGGATGTATAGGGAGAGGCATCACCAGTAGAAAACAGGAAGTTGTTATCCCTCTGTACAGACAGTTGGTGAGACCCCATCTGGAGTACTGCGTGCAGTTGTGGAGACCCGTTCTCTGCAAGGACATAAACAGGATGGAGGCAGTCCAGAGGAGGGCAACAAAAATGGTGCAGGGTCTGCAACAGAAGCCACATGAAGAGAGACTAAAGGAGCTTAATATGTATACCCTTGAGGAAAGGAGGGAGAGGGGAGACTTGATAGAAACTTTCAAGTACCTCAAGAGAATCAGCAAAGTCCAAGAGGGTGGCATCTTTCAGAAAAAGAGATGTGCAAGAACAAGGGGACACAATTTGAAGATAGAGGGGGGACGGCTCAGGGGCAATGTGAGGAAATATTTTTTCACAGAGAGGATGGTGGATGCATGGAATGGCCTTCCTGAGGAGGTTGTGGGGTCAAAAACAGTGGGGGAATTCAAGAATGCATGGGACAGACATAAGGCACTTCTGGTGGGGGTAGGCAGAAGTAGGTTGTTGGTCAACTAGGATCTGTAGCTTATCTAATAGGTAGGGAATTGGGCAGAATAGGTGGGCTAAGCGGTCCTTTTCTGCCTTCAAAGTCTACGTTTCTACTATTGTCAAAGGCATGTAGAACTTTGCAAAAAATCATTCAAAATATGAAAAAAGCATGAAAATTGGAACATAAGTATGTGTTTATGTTTTCTTTAAAATAAAAGCAGGACACACATGATCTGATGATACTGGGGGGGAGTCAAAATACAGTTAATGTACAGTTATGTGAAAAACATCAAAAATAAGCATACATTTGACTCATTGGTCCACAAATTTAACAGATAACATAATGAGTGTTTGCTTGTCTTTAGATGACAGCACATCTCTACATCACAGTTATCTGTATACTTCAAAATGTACAGTAATTTGGAACATTTAGCCACACGATACAAGATTAATTTCAAACTGAAGGTCTGTATGCTTGGTTTAATGGTTATTTGGTGTAATTTTTAATAATCTGGAAACATATTCGTGGACCAGTGAGTCAAATGTATGCATATTTTTGATGTTTTTCCCATAATTGTACATTAATTGTATTTTGACCCCCTTAATATCACCAGATCATGTGTGTACTACTTTTATTTTAAAGGAAACATAAAAACCTAGGATGCATAGGGAGAGGCCCCCCTTTCTCTCCCACCTCCCTCGCTTTTGGTTCTTCTGAAGCCCATTCCCCATCGCTGCATACTACCCCCCTGTCATGCTCTACCTCTGCTGCCTACAACCTGCTTCCCTCCTGTTGTGTTCTACCTCTGCCTTGTGCAGGCAGTGTCCACAGCATACTGGAGTGGCCAAGCCCTGGAAGACCCTTTTCTCCCCCCCCCTTCCTGATGTGCTTCTAACTCCCACTGCCTACAACCTGCTTCCCTCCTGTTCATGCTTGACCACCGCCTGGTGCAAGCAGGGTCCCCAGCATCCTGGAGGGGTCAGGCCCTGGCAGACCCTTCTCCTCCACCCCTTGCCTTCCTCTCCTCCAAATCCCCCCCTTTCTACTCCCCTGCTCTCTGCTTGTATGCCCACCTTCCCCCTTCCTAGCCATGGTCATTGGCTAACCCCTAATCTCTAATGCATTTGTAGTCAACCTTGCACTTTTGTTACACCTTGCAAATTTTGTTCTGTCTACATCTCTCCTTGCATTCTTACCCTAGTTCAACCTCCTCATATTCTAGCCAGCATTTTCTAACTGCAAAGCTATGTCCCACCAAGTGTTTGCATAAGATAATTTGTGCTATCGTAACTGTCTCGTTCAAGAATGTTAGCATTGTATCCATCTAGTTCATATCTGTTAGCATTCCTCCTTTTCAGTACATCTGTATAGTCTGCCCACTTTATTGAATGTAATCAAATTGTATATATTGTGTACCGAATCTCTGTATACTATCCTCATGTTCCCCTACCCCCCAGGTCACACCAGAAGACGAGCAACTTGTTGCTCAGCATGCCTTCCTGAAGAAATATTTCAGTAAATAAATAGGAGCCTGCATACCACAGTAGGTGCACACCACCTAGGGCCCTGGTACAGTGTGTGATTGACAGTCCATTCCCGAATTCAGTCCAGGGTGCTTGGGTAGACCAGACTGGCTATAAATTATAACTCAGACTTCACTGTTTGGTGAAAAAAAAGGGGGAATAGCATACTAGGGAAAGACTGCAGCTAGAACAATGTGCTGGAGCCACAATAAAATTTGCAGTCAAATCAAAAGGTGGAAAATCAGGCTAACAGCACTAATCTGTCAAAAGCACACTTCACTCTGAAGTTAGATAAAATGCTGCATTTATTGCTTAGAAGTGAGTAACTAGCAGCACTCACCCCGTCACGTGACTAACATTTTGCGCCGATGTGTGCTTTTTCAAGGCTTTTTATCTAATTTCAGAATGAAGTATGTTTTTTACAGACTAGTGCTGTCAGCCCATTTCTTCACCTTTTGATTTGAAAAGACAATACACTGATAACCTTATGCGCACATACACGCACGCGCACGGATGCTTACATACACTCTAAGCATTTGATGCGTAAGAACAAATTAGTTGCAAGCAGTGGTGGATCCAGCATTAATATAGATCCTGTGGCAGCAGGACCCTTCTATGACCTCTGATGGAATGGAACCGGATGGGGAAGTACTGGGCCACAAGGCCCTATAGGCTTGGCCTGGGTACAGATTCTAACAAGTCATAATGAAAGAATTCCAACTTTTACATTGTACAAAATTTTGTGTTCAGCATACACTTTTCAGGACAAGGTGTTAGTACAAAAGCAAAACAATAAAATAAAAAAAAACATATGCACATAATTATAAGGTCAAGCTAAAAACAGTTTATTACCAGGCTTGATCTAGAAAAAACATGATGATGATGACGACGACGACGACGATGATGAGCCTCTGAGCAGGCTTCCCAACCTCTGCTCTTTTTAAGCAAGAGTGGATGGTGGGACGAGTGCTGAGGAACACTGCCAGTACTGCTAGAATACACCCCAGTGTGACACTGTAATGACCACGATGAGAACTAATCATCCCCTTTTAAAAGGATTAACAGCGTTAGAAAGAAGCCCTCTTGGATAATTTGTACTATCAGCCAGGGCCTTTCATTATCTTTCCTCTTAGTCGCTGCTCTCGTTTTTAACTTGACAGCACATAATTCAGTGGCACAGCTAATATTCTTGATTACAGGGTACTGATGACGAGCAGCACCAATTGCTTCCTCATGAGTGGAACGCCCATGCCATGCCCCTGTGTTGACTGCTGTGTGTTCCCAGTGCCAAACGCTAGCTAAGAATATTCAGTATAATGGGGATGGCACTGAATCCTTAATGATGGCTTGGGGTTATGAAAATGTTATCAATCCCTATTACAATGCAATTACAGTTTGAATAGTTTAATGCAGATGCATCTTTCGCAGGGTGCATTACAAGATGACTTGTAAGGCAATAATTTAAATTCAGCAAAAACATAAAAAAGAGCAAGATGACACAAATACGGCAGAGTTAAACACAGAACTGGGGTAAGGGGCAGGACTTGCAGTCCACAAGTTTGTGCTCGGGCTAGGCTGGCACTGGAGGGTCAGGAGTCTGCAGAAGAAGAGTAGTGTGTGCTCACAGGTTTATTTTTAGGGCGCCTAGTCTCAAGGGCAGTGGGCACCTTACACAGGTAGAAACAAATAGAATAACACATGGGACTCTCTCTGTTATGGTGCTGTGACACTATTTTCAGGATTCCAGTGGCAAGATCAATCTTAATAGTGAAGTTTGAGAGGTTTATGATTTGCTGGAGACCCTTGATGGTGTTTCAGCACCATAACAGAGTCTCCCATGTATTTGTTTTATGTTACACATGGGACTCTTTCTGAATTATCCCAGGTTACTTAAAAGTTGATTAAACCATACGCCCAACCTGATCAGACTCCCCACACTCATGGCTCTTGCCACGCCCACCCACGACACTGAGCATGACATTGGACAGTCTCTGCATGCATGCTCCCTGGGGTCAGAAAGTTGTGGGCGCTGATTTTGAATTTTATCCGTTCACACCTTTTTGCAGAATTCTAATTCGTCATACCATTGATCTGATGTCAGATCAATGGTAATATGACAGTCTTACTAGGGTATTACTTAGTGCAAGCATTTAAAATAGAAACAACAAGCTATGAATGAATACAATTTTAAAAATATCATCCATACCCATATTTAAGATGGAGTAAGTGGGGGGCACCTGTTACGTCAGACTACAAAAACCTCCACATAGTAAGCGATGGTCTTTATTGCAGTTAAGGTAGTCGGAGTGTGCAAGACTCTTGAAAAAGTTACATTTGGCAGTGAACCGTTGAGTCAGCAACCGATGTTACCCTTCTGTACACTTAACTGCAATAAAGATGTATTTTTTCACATATATCAGCTGCTTGCTACGTGTGGATGATTTTGTTCTCAGGCCTGTGAGTGCTCACCAGTCTTCTTCTGGTGGTTTGTGTTTTTTTGCAAAGCACCATGCTTTTCAAGTGTGGCATGCTGTTTTGTGGTTAGGGTCCGGAATCGAAGGCTAATACACTGGCATCTGCCACGATATAACTCTATTCTGCAGTGGCGTTACTGCAGTAAATGAGGCAATTTCAGTGACCGATAATCCTTTTTGTCATGCAGGAATCTGAAACTCCATTGCATCTTGGAAGGTTCTGTATAAGCCATCTGCTGTTCTGGTCCTACACGGCATAGTGCTTCATCCTTTGACGGCTGGGGGAAACTTGGACTTTTAACCTATGAGGGAAGGGTTTGGATTCAGATGGTATGACTTGGCAGTTAAGTTAATGACATAGTACCTTCACCTGGGAAAGCCCCTTAAAATACCTACTGACACTCAGGGTTGATTCACCCCCCAGCCCCACCCTCAGCAACAGAATATTCAACAGTCCCATACAATTTCACCCCATAATGCAATAACAGTAACCTCGCAATCAACCCCCGTACACAAAGTAAGTTGGAAACAGTGGGTAAATATTTGTTGGAGAAGGAAGGAAGGTACAAATGATTTGGGGAAGGAAGGGATGGGTTAACCAAATAAACAATAACAGCAATTTCATCACAGCAGTTCCTCCACCATAACCCCTGGTCAGCCCCTCTGGTTCTTCTAGCAAAGCTGGCTCACCAGTGATAAATTAATCAATAAGACATGAACGAGGCATGGGTTATGCTGGGATAATGGTGTAACTTGGTAACATTTTGAGACATGAGGCGAAGTCGAGTGACTTCAGCAACCTAAGTAGTGATATTATCCCAGCTTACTACATGGGTAAGAGCATTCTTGCCACCTGACTGACAAGTAGAAGAGAGTAATTATCTGGTCATATTTACACTTCTGTACTTGCTTAGCTTGTTCAGTAGGCTGTGCTACAATATCAGTATGTTTCAACTGGAGCTACATTTTTGTCTTTTCATATTTAATACAGAAAACACGATTTTCTTATGAAAAATCATTAAAATATATAAAACAAAAACACTTTTTTAAGTAGACACCATGTTAGAAGTGCAGCAAGATAGGGCTGTGTAATTATGGTCAATAATCACACTTTCCTTGTGTGTGTTTAAAGGCTTTCAGTGCAGACGCTTTGTACTGAGCAATACTTGAGGTGTGAGATTACTGACTCATAATTACACACCCTGGCATATCTTGTTGCATACATAACGTATGCCCTAGAGACATATGCCCTGGAGAGCCTTACTGCAGTTATAAAATGGGTCCTGTAGAATAAAAAAAGGCTTGTATGCAAGTTTTTCTCTAGATTTGGTTCAGACTGTGACGTTGTGCTGCGCTAACATCATGGCTGTAACTGCCTCAAAATCAGCTTTCAAGATTGTTTCTATCACTTTCATATAATCCTTCAGTATTCCTTGGGAAGCTCCCTTTAGACAATTACTAAGTACTGCAGTAGCTGACACTTCATAGGCCCGATGCTTGGCAAACAAGGAATGTAAGCATGCGCATACAGTCCTCTGGGACCTCTGGGGTTCCTTGGTAGAGTCCCTGTTTAACTGTTCGGAAAGTTTCTCTGGGAATGCTGGTGGTAGTCATACCCCAAAGGGGTGTGATTGACAGTTGACTGGGATTAAAGGGTGCTTCGTGTTTGCACAAGGGAGAAGAGAGAGAGAGAGAGAGAGAAAGAAGGGGAGAGTCATGCCCCAAGGGGGTGTGATTGACAGTTGACAGGGATTAAAGGTTGCTTCATGTTCATTACCTATGGGATTTGTGGGTCTGAGAGCGATGTATGTGCAGTGTCTTATATGACTGGTATGGAGCTCACGACAGAGTTGACTAGTACCTGAACTTACGAAGAGTAACTTGGGGTCAGATCTCTGGGTATATAATGGGGGAGTTGAACTGAACTGAATAGTGTTTGACTGCACAATGGCTTCAGCACGTCTGAACAATGTGCCCAGCATTGCTGCAGCACGAGATTAAAGCCTTATGTGCCCCAGATGCCTGATAATACTGAGTGTGTCGACCTGCCTTGGGGAGTTAGGATAGAGGAGGAAACACTAGAACACTGATTGCAGTGGTTGTGGAGGACTACCGAAACGTAGACAGAATGGAATGTAACTTTTGAGTATTGGCATAAACGCCCTGCTTAAGAACCACTTACGTGGTTGTGGATATTGCCTTCTTTGATTTTGTGTCACAGCTGGACTACCATAGCTTCCTGCTCTACACTCCTTGAGAGCCACACACAGGGTGCCTATGGCACTGAGTAACCCTGGCTGGCCCCATCTACATGGTGGGAGTGCCCTGTATGGAATCGGACTGTGGGGGGCGGGGGAGAGTCAGTGTACATACAGTTAAGGTGTTCAAGATTTAAAGTGATTGCCATTTGTAAACCATGACCGTTTGGCCTAACACTGGTATTCTGCTCAGGTTATCTCCCTAATGACACAACCCTAACCTGGGGTTCCCCACACTCTCTGATCCCTAGCTAACTAGTTAATTTGAGGTGTTGCAGAGCCAAAACACTGATCAAGTACTATGTTTCCAGACCTCATAGACCCTGAAAGGCCATAGTTGGTGGATGCAGGTTCTCACTAAATGGAGATGCTGCATCACTGCTAATGCTCAAAATATGGTTACATAGCTGTCAGTGTGCAGCGCATGGGACTTGCAGGAGCAAGCTGTGATGGCAGTACCTCAGCATTGCTAGTCTTCTTCCCACATGGCATCTTCTATCTTCATCCTTTGGCAGGGACATTTACTCTTTTTCTACCCCATCTGGGAACTTCTTTGATGAAATGGCTGGTGGCTAAGGGCAGTCGCTCTCACAATCCCGCCTGTCTCCCTCGTATCTGTGCTCCATCTGGTACACTTTGGTTAGGCATAGGTATGCACAGCTTGCGTCTCTGGCATTTGGAAAATACCCCTGCTTGAGGAGCAATCTCCAGATTAGCTCGCCTCCAAACAATCTGGCCTTTCACTCACTCAGTCTGAGACTGGGGCTGCTACAGCACTCCTTCGAACCTTGGATGATGATGATGATGATTTTATTTTTATTCAGGAACAGACTTTAGAGACAAGTCCCTGTTTACAAAGAGTACCCTGTACATATACATGGAACTTACAACAATATAGAAGTATACATGGACAGCAACTCATACATACAATAAGTACATACACAAAATATCATAAAAGCTATGACTGAAATATCAGCTAAGATAAGATATGGCAATAACAGCTAGGATGAGACATAGCAATTACAACCGGTATGGTAATGGTTTCTCATTGCAGTCTGGAAATCATGAGCTGTATTTTCCAGTTTTATTTGGTTTGTTATAGCATTCCAAGTACGAGCTACAGTAGTTAGTAATGCTGCATCACAAAATCTATGGTTAATTCTAGGCCATACCATAGGTAACATAGGTAACTACAAAGCTAAGACAGACTTGCGTCCATGGTGCGTGCTTACCTTAATAAAGATTCCCTATAGAATCTATCCAGATTGGTCTCGAATTGGAGCACTAATGGACTAGCCACCACCTCAAGTGGTAGCCTGTTCCATACAGAAACCACTCTTTGGCTAAACCACCCTTATCTTTCAACTAGTCTACTCATACTGCCCTTCAGCTGCAGTGGATGAGCCCGGGTATTATAGGCCTGATCCATCGATTCAAGCCCTAGACTATCCCATAAGTTATCTCTCCATGCTTTGTAGACCAAGCACAGATCCCCTCTAGTATGTCTATACTGTACCGAGTATAGTTTTGTTTAATTCAATCTTGTTGCATAATTTTTCCCTTTTAAGTTTTTGATCGCTCTTGTTGCCCTTCTCTGCACCCATTCAATCATCTCTATCTCCCACTTTTTGTAGGGAAACCAAACTTGAGCTCCATAGTCCAGTATGGGCCTCACCAGAGATGTATACAAGGGAACCAGCACGTTCCTCTCCCTACTCTCTGTGTACCTAAAGATGCTATTTAATACTCTGCTTCCTTTTGCACTATTTTTATGTTGGTGCACTTCATAGCCAACATCTTATGTAGTAGATTTGGAGGCGTTGAAACAGAGCATGAATGTAGGACACACCAGTAGTGTGCTCCTCATTCCCCAATCAGCCTGCATGCCGGCGCCACACTAAGCATACTAATGTGGTGAGCACATCTAAGGAAAGGTCCGCTGCAATGCAAGCAAAGCTCATCACATGCAGCGGACCCCTCTCGTGATAACCGCCAGCTAGAAACGTGGTGGCACAGTGGCGCTAAACTGCCGACTCGGGGTGCCCAATCCCGGTCGGAAACTACCCTGCCCTGAAGTATGGCAGATGGATGGGGAGCCCACTCCTGTCGGCAGAATGTGTCCCCTGCTGTTTGCCGATCGGGTGCCCAATCCCCTCGCTGAACTGGCTCCCCTTTCCCTCAAGTATCAAAGTGACAGGGGAGCCCACTCCCCATCAGCATGATGTCCCCCTTCTTCTGTGCCAATGAGGGTGCCCAATCCCCGCCTGCTACGGTACCCCCAAAGAGGAAACCACCTGTAAAAAGAAAACTGTCCACGTTATGTTTTTTTTTTACTACAGTACCTGTAAACATGAGACGGTCCTTCATGAGTCTCCCTACCCATCACCCGCACCCACCCACTGCACACCCTGCATCCTCACACCCCCACTCACCCCATACTTACCTCTGGAGCTCAGCACGATGATCTTCGGTGCACCGGGAACACGTCTTCACTCTTCAAAGCTGGCCGCGAACTGAGGAAATGCTGGTAAGCTGTATAATAGAATAAATAGTTTTTTTTCAACTTTGATGCATATCTCGGGCATTGTTTGAAATTTTTGCACCAAATTTTCAACATGGGGTTTTTGGGACCCCGCCTCATGAATTCTGTCACTATTATGACATTAATCATTCCCGA
Source organism: Neoceratodus forsteri (assembly GCA_016271365.2). NCBI lineage: Eukaryota > Metazoa > Chordata > Ceratodontiformes > Ceratodontidae > Neoceratodus > Neoceratodus forsteri. The sequence goes on along the minus strand of CM028133.1, from coordinate 1,026,858,105 downwards.
AAGGTGATTTCGCAGTCACCGCACAGAATCACCTTTCGGGACTGATTAATGCAAGGACAGTGGCAGTGTTCGTGAGGGGCTCTCAAAAAGCCTATGTTGTAAATTTGGTGGAAAACCAAAATATGTGTCATTTTACGAAGTGTGTGTCTGGCGCGAGTTGCTACGCATTTAACTCGCGAATTCCTCAATATTTTCATGCCAGATTTTCAACATTGCCATTTTTCTACACCTCCCTGTGGACAGTACAGCTGTCATTTTTTTACATCCTGGCCGAAATGTGTTTTCGCACTTCCAGCGCACAATACCACGGTCGCTGTGGGAAATCAGTGTTTGGGGCAGATTACAAAAATGACAGTGACACTGTTCATGAGCAGAGGTTCTAAAATGCCTCTGTTGAAAATTTGGTGCCGATACTCCATAAAATGACTGTGTTTCGCTCGTGCGTTGTGCAGTTTGCACACACTCTCGTAATGTTGTGCATTTGTAATATTTTCATTCTGGATTTTCACCATTGGCATTTTTCCACACCTCTATGAACAGTACAGCTGTCATTTTACATATCCTGCCCGAAATATGTTTTCGCACGTCTGGGGCAGAATAGCGCCGTCACTGTGCGAAATCACTTTTTGGGACAGTTTGAGGAAATGACAGTGACACTGTACATGAGCAGAGGTGCTAAAATGCCTATTTTGAAAATCTGGTGCGGAAACTCCATAAAATGACTGTGTTACAAGTGTGTGTTGCGCATTTCCCATGCACCCTTGTAACTTTGCAAATCTGCAATATTTACATGCCACATTTTCACCACTGCCATTTTTAACACCTCCTTATGAACAGTACAGCTGTCATTTTTCACATCCTGCAAAAATGTGTTTCTGCACTGCACTACCAAAGCTAATGCCAGCGCGACAACATTCGGCATTGACAAATGCTTGTTTACAATGGGTTTTGAACTGGAGGTCCTGTGATATAACTATCCCTAGGTCTCTTTCCTCACCTGTCATTTTGAGTAGTTGGTTATTTAAGATATAAGAATGTGCCTGATTGTTCTTACTCATGTGCATCACACTGTGCTTATCCTGGTTTAAGTACAGTCTGTATTATATATATATATATATATATATATATATATATATATATATATGGAAGTTGGGAATTTAAACTAGGGTGAGGGGGCAAGTGGGCAAGAGACATGTAGGGACCACAGGTTGGGAAGCCATATGAGCTACCCCCATAACAGGGACAAATGGCAAGTACTATTGGTGATGCTAGTAAAGGAGGGCAGGATTTGAGGGGGGGAGGGGTGGAAGGTGGTCACCCTTAATGCTAGGAGCCTTGGAAGGAAAACTGCAGTTACAAGTGCTCATGGCAAAGGGAGAGGTGGACATTGCAGCCATCACAGAAACATGGGCCACCCAGTATAATGACTGGGACCTCTCTGTACCAGGGTAAAGGTTATTTTGTAAGGATAGGGTGATTGGGAAGGGGGTGTGGCACTATTTGTGAAGGAAGGACTCAAGTGTGTAAGGGAGGAAGGGGAGGAGGGTAGTATGGAGTCACTTGGATGCAATTCCAGGATTCCAAGAATAGTGCTCTCAGAATGGGAATGGTATACAGGCCACCCTCTTAGACGGAGGAGCTAGACAGGGAACTAGCAGGACAGATCAAGAGGACCTGCGAGAATGGTAGTGTGGTGATTGTGGGGGACTTCAACATGCCAGGAGTGGACTGGAGTACCCCAACAACCAGGAATAGAAGGGAGCAGGTATTGCTCGATGCCTTCCAGGACAGCTTCCTGACACAAATGGTCAGTGAACTAAACAGGTTAGGGAATACCCTTAACCTTGTGCTGGCAAATGGGGTGTTTGTGAGGGAAATTAGGGTGGAAGAACCGCTGTCAGGGAATGACCACCACCCAGTATGGCTCACATTGGATATGGGCAAGGAAGGAGTGGAATCTGGCACAACAGTGCTGGACTTAAGAAGGGACGACATTAGGAGGATGGGGGAAGTGGTAAAAGGGTACCTGGCCAGAATTCAACCTAGTATGGGCACTAACCAGAGGTGGGCGCTCATAAAGCTGAGGATAGTGGAGGCAACCAGAACATGCAGCAGGGCCCAGAGCAAGAAGGCTAGGGCTAAGAAACTGGGCTGGGTGAGCAAGGAGGTCATGGAAAAGAGCTGCCTTTTGGAGGTACAGAAAAACAGGGAGTGGGGAGGACAGGGGGAGTACCTGAAGGAATTGAAGGAGGTGACAAGGGCAGTAAGGAGAGCCAAGGCATCTACAGAACTCAGGCTGGTACAAGGCATTAAGAAGGGGGAGAAGGATTTCTTTAGGTACATCAGGGAGAAAAGGAACTGTAAGGACCACATAGTAAGGATTAGGAAGGGGGGGGATTGGGTGGAAGCAGGGTGCGATAAGGCAGACACGCTAAATGATTACTTCTGCTCAGTATTTACTAAGGAGAAGAGGGGTGATACCTAAGGAGAGGAATGGCAGAAACGGGGGAGGGCGACAGATGGGGAAATCATGGAGGGCAGAGTTCTGGAGGGTTTGAGGCACTGAGGCTGGACAAGGTGCCAGGCCCAGATGGCATCCACCCCAGGGTACTGAAGAAGCTGGCAGAGGTCCTTGCAGGACCTTTGGCAAACCTGTTTAATGCCTCACTACATGCAGGGTGTGTACCTCAGGATTGGAGGATGGCTCATGTGGTGCCTCTCCACAAGAGTGGCCCCAAGGATGAACTGGGGAACTACAGACTGGTGAGCCACGCATCCATCGTGGGTAAGCTGATGGAGACTATCCTGAAGGAGAGGCTGGTGGCCCTCCTGGAGGCCAAAGGACTACAGGACAGCAGACAGCATGGCTTCATATGTGGAAGATCCTGCCAAACCAACCTGGTGGAGTTCTGTGACTGGGTAACTAGGTAGTTGGACAGGGGCCATGCAGTAGATGCCCTGTATCTGGACTTCAGTAAGGCATTTGACTCAGTGCCACATGAGAGGCTGGGAGTAAGTTAGAAGGCACAGGGGCAGGTACAAAGCTGGTGAGATGGGTAGGGAACTGGCTTCAGGGAAGGCAACAGAGGGTGGGGAGCTATCATCCCCAAGGGTAGTGACGAGTGGTGTTCCACAGGGCTCAGTGTTGGGACCAGTGTTGTTTGGGATATTCATTGCAGACATATTATGGGACATCAAGAGCAAGATCAATCTGTTTGCTGATGATACCAAGATGAGAGCAGTGGTGGACGACCTAGGGGTGTCCCGTAAAAATAGCAACTAAACAATCGCGACTGAAATATAAGTGACAGCAAAATAACAAAGTGTTTAATGGTGACCGGACATTATCGCTTACTGACCATAACAGCGAAAACCACTGCCATTTACGCTGCAACAATCGCGACTGCAGAATCAGCGAATTAGGGCAGAAATAGTACGATTGAGTGCTCACTCATGCTAGCTTACTCATTTTTACTGACTCGAGAGACAACTAGGGAGACAACTCGGACAAGCTACTTAATTACAACAGGTCGCCGGCCAACAACTATCGCCAATTTCCATCCTCCAAAGCCCTGGAGAAAGTGGTGGCCATTCAAATCACTTGATTATCTGGCTAAGCATAACATCTTATGCCCAGAGCAACATGGCTTCCGTGCTGGTCACAGTACCAGCACTGCCCTAATTGAATTCTCCAACTTCCTACACTCCTCCTTGGATACCAGCTCCCTAGCTGGTGCAGTGTTCATCGACCTCTCAAAGGCTTTCGACACCGTCTCCCATCCTCTTCTGCTGAATGCACTCTGCCACACTGGTCTCTCGGCTGGCCCCCTAGCATGGTGCACAAGCTATCTAGCCGCTCGATCACAGTGTGTTAAAATCAATAGGATACTCTCTGATACCCGTCCCATTCACTCTGGGGTCCCCCAAGGCTCCATCCTGGGCCCCCTTCTCTTCTCATTGTTTTTTTTTTATTTGCCCTTTTTTCTGGCAGGACCACCGGGGCCATCCGCCCTGGTCATGGCCCCCGGAGACCTCTACCTCCGTCAATTGCTGCTGGAGACCCCCAGTCACCCCCGGCTTGCCCCCCAGAGGGTGGGGCCACGGGCCACCTTCGTGACCCTGGAACTGTAACTGGTCGGGGTCCCGCAGTGACGGCGGCAATGTGAGGCTCTCCAGGGAGGGCTTCATAGATCGGTGGTCCTGCCCGCCTTCTTTTTCCACCAGATTTTCTCCCCGGAGGAGGCGGGGACGTGCAATGACGCCAGCGTCCGCCCAGCCTCCTCCCCCGCTCGAGCAGCCGGTTCGTGGAACTCCCGGTCTCCACCAGGGTCCCTATCACACCCGAGTGCTGCCCGCGCCCTTCCCCGGAGTAGGAGAGCTGCCCATCGGACGCTCGATCCTACTCCTCCCGGCCGGCCCTCCGACGACCCGGATCCGTTCCTCAACCCGGTCGCGTGCTTTCTTCTCATTCTATCTGAACACCCTGCCCAGTGCATGCCCTGGCAAAATTTCTCCTGTATGCAGATGACGCTGTCCTTTTGCCACCCACCGCAATCCCGTCTCCTTCAGGACACCCTACAGCAGTCTTTCAATAATGCGAGCTTGGTTTAAGGAGCGCAGACTGTCATCAATCTTAAAAACCAAAGCTATGCTCTTTTCCCACCCCCAAAACAAAGCTAGCAACCACCCACTCTATATCCTTCCTAGTACCAAACAGCCACTGGAACAAGTCTGCTCCTACAAATACCTTGGGGTTACCTTCGACTCAGCCCTCACATTTCACAATCACATTGATGCCCTAACAACAGCCACTAACACACGGCTTGGCATCCTCTTCCGCCATAGAACCTGCCTTCCTCCAAATGCGCTCCGGATCGCTGTTACGTCCTCCGTTTTGTCCCTTGTAGACTATGGTCTACCAGTCTATGGTGCTGCCGACTCGACTGCACTCAAAAAAATTCACGTAACCCTGAATAAAGCCTGCAGATTGATTACTGGTGCCCGAGGCTCACACACACCTGTCAGCTGTATGATGAGGCTAAACTCCTTACCCTGGATGAACGGCTCCGATATCAAACCTGCCTCCTCACAAAAAACCCTACTGGCTCTCTCGGGTAACGGCATCCATCCACCAGATCCCACCCACTATTGCAACACGGTCATCCAACAAGACCACTCTAATAGTCCCCAGATCAAGAACCAGCCGTGGCCAGAGGTCCTTCTGCAGAGCCCCATCCTGGTTTAACTCTCTCCCTGCCCCATCACCAATGCCACCACCATCTCCAAGTTCAAAAGCACCCTTCGAAACCAACTCTTCAACACTTGTAGCTGCTCCTGTCTCTGAAAGTAGCCTCCACCTCGACTTCTCAAGGCAACGCCCACCGGGCGGCTCTCCACCTATCCATCCCCGTCACCGCTTCCTGGTACACCGTACCTATGTCTAGCCTGGCCAGTGCCAGCTGTTTTATTGTATACCTACTAGATTGCTCAGTGTTTGATACCAACTTGTGTAACACCTGTTCTCAATTACATGTACCCTGTAACCAAAATGTATTTTGTCTGACCTCAGTGTGACGTGGCACCTCTGTTGAACACCTATTGTTTTGCAAACCTATGCTATGTAACCTAAAACTCTATGTATGTCTTTAATGTGACGAGGTACCTTTGGAAACGAGCCTCTGGCTCAAAGGTTGTAAACTGATTTCACAAATAAATAAATAAATAAATTTAAGAAATATGCCAGAAATATTTTGGTTCGGTGCTCACTCGTGCTACAGCAACCTAATACCTCCTTTCAATTATAAAATATGCAAACATACCTCATTTTTACTGACTCAGGAGACAACTCGTGCAACTCGTCGCAGCATACCGCGTCATAACTTGGCGACGTCTAAGCAACCAAGTAACCAGCGTAACCCTAGCAACCTTAGAAAGCCTAGCAACCGTACCACAGCCATGACAACCCTTGCAAGACGGCCAAACAGCGACTCTGCTTTGCTGCTATTCAGTGCTGTTCAGCACTTAATCCTTTATTTTAATACCATGTAGAGCGTTCGATTTCTAAACTTGGAACTGGAAATTGTAGGCCACTCTGCGAAGATACTCGTGCCGACTCCTGTGTGAGTACGAGTATTCAGTTACGATTGAGCATACCCTCTTATTCATGTCCTTGTATTTCTTTTTTTGGACACAGTTGAAGCCCCAGAGACCATTTGCTCTATTTGCATCTCAGTTAGTCGCTGTTCTTCTTTGAGGCACTGGATATGTTTCCATATACTGGGGTGACTAGCACCAATTCAACAATTAAATCCTCCGTGCCACCCCTCAACAGCATTGTTAGTTCTGGCAAGCCCCCTCGCGGTTGAATCGTAACAATTCCATTGTTCTGGTGGGAGGATTGCAGTTCATCTTTCAGACCTTCCCCTGCGTTTTCCAACCCACGTTGATTCATAATATTCAATCAGTGGTTTTAGTAGCTCTGCAGTACTACAAAAAATATCCCACTCGAGCATTGCATCGAAGGTAGCAACCACATCTTCAGTAGGAACAAATGCAAGTGATAATAACATACGCAAGTGCAAGGAGAAATCAGGGTCTCTGCAATACCTCTCTTGAACCACAGGGTATTTCTGAATATTGCACCAGATCGCTTGGGCAAAATGAAAGAATGTGATTCAGCACGTCAGTATACCTTCTCTCCCTTTTCCTTATCTTTCCTGTAAGTATATCTGCAGTACACTGCCAAGGGCTTACCTTTCTGACTCGTAACCAAAGCGAACTCCATGATTATGCTATGCTGGCTATTATCCTGAGTGTGGATTTAAATGACCATTGGGATGGGGTGGGGATAAGGAACAATGCATTTTGGGTACCAGGAAGTAATTTCAAGTAAAAAATATATGAGGAACAGTACGATGAACAAGCTGATTTCAACTGCCTTCTTTTTATAGTAAGTCACTGCAGTGTACCGCCAGGTGCTATTTTGACGTTTTAGCTATATTTGAATCGCTGTTATGCATGGTTGCTAACTTGACAGTCGCCGTTTTGCAATTGCAGTTTTGTCAGGCGCTATTTTGCGGTCACGATTTTAACATGGAATCGACCTACGGGGGTGGCAGGGATTGCAGGATGATCTGGCAAAGCTGGAAACCTGGTCAGACACCTGGCAACTGGGGTTTAATGCCAAAAAGTGCAAGGTGCTGCATTTTGGGGTGAAGAACCCAAGGAGGAGTTACCAGCTGGGGGGAGTGCAGCTAGTCCAGACAGAGGAGGAGAAGGATTTGGGCGTGCTCATTACAGGGTCAATGAACAACTTGGCACAATGTAGGAAGGCAGCTGCAAAGGCCAACAAAATGCTGGGGACATTAATTTACTGGCGGGGGTGCAGCGCAGGGTGACAAAGATGATCAAGGGGCTGGGGGACTTATCATATGAGAGGAAGCTGAAGGAGTTTAACATGTACTCGCTGGAGGAGAGGAGGGACAGGGGGAACATGATTGAAACCTTTAAGTACATGAAAGGAATAAACAAGACCAGTACAGAGGGGCTGTTCAAAGTAAGGGAGGGGAGGGACACCCGGGGCCATAATGTGAGACTGGTGGGAGGAAGGTTCAGGAGGGAGATGAGGAGACACTTTTTTACAGAGAGGGTGGTAGCTGGGTGGAATGCGTTGCCAGCAGAAGTGGTATCCAGTAGAACGGCGGACTGCGTAAAAGGGGCTGGGATAGGGCAAGGGGAAGGGTCAGTGGAGGGGAAGAGTGGAAGGAAGGGGCAGCTGCAGAATAAGGGGTGCTGGCTGCTCGTTCGAGCAGACTTGATAGACCTCTAGGCCTGTATCTGCTGCCAAATTTCGTATGTTTGTATTTAGAGGTCACTCCTGAATGTAGTCTAGGGCTGTCTACAGAGAGTCAGCATCATCTTTATTTTGTATAATAGCTCCCAATCTGCAGTCATCTGCAAATTTTGTGAGCCATATCTTGCTGTGGTTGTACTGAATTGATGACACATGGATATTAAACAAACAGGGTCCCAGCATTGAGCGCTGGGGCACCCTGCTCATCACCTCTGCCTAATCTGAACAGACTCACCTTATGCAAACTCTCTACCTTCTGTTAACCACGCCTGGATTCAGTCAGCTACATTTTCCTGTATTCCGCTGCCTTTAAGAACTTCGACTCGTTCAGGGTGGGTAAGTTTATCGAACGCTTTGGAAAAATCTAAAAACACCACGTCCACACTAGACTCTCCCCTGTCCAGTGCCTTGCTAGCTTGTTCGTAAAATGCCAGCATATTTGTCTGGCATGATTTACCCTTTGTGAACCCATGCTGTGTCTTGTCCGTTAGATCCTCCTGTTCTATATGGTTAATATTGTGATCTTTTAAGATCCCTTCCAGGATTTTAGATGGGATAGATGTTAAACTGACAGGATGGTAATTAGCCATTAGCTATAATTAGTCAGCGTTCCATAATTAGCCAAATTGTACCATTCCTAACAAAGTTTCTCTCAAGCCACGTCTATTCTCTCGGTTACTTATGTTTAACAGGTGTTTTAAGGGATGGGTATGGTTGGCTTTCATAAGTATGTAGTACCAGGTGGACCATTGAATATTCCTCTTTAACTCCAGACCTATCCACTGTAGGTTATCATAAACTTTACAATGGTGTTCTCCACATTTACTTAAAGGGACACTGTCAACCCCCTTAGGTCTCAGTGTCCCTAGTTTAAAAAAACACATTTTTTGACTGCCAACATGTTATAAAGATTGCTGATGTAGCTGGTAGTTTGATTCTGACTCTTTTTTTTTTTTTTCTTTAAAAAAGTGAAAAACCGACTGCCCACCATACTGGTGTTACCCACACAAACACAGGTTTGTTTACATTCCCTGATCGGCTCCAACTGCATCTTTCCTGGACTTGGGAATACCCAAAACACAGTCTAGTCCCTCATGATGCAGTGGGAGTTTAGGAGGATACTGCCTCATGAGTGACTGCACTGTGTGGATGTGTTTGTAATGCTCAGGAAGTACAGTATGCAGTAAGAACAGATCCAGGATTGTAAACAAAACAAGGTCATTTATAAATATACCTTAGCACGCATTTCAGTTCTGCTAAACAAGGAGACATGTAACCCCTAGGTGGTGCTATCCCAAGAGCTACTACCCCTCCCTGCTTGGCTAGTAGCAGGTTAAGGGGCCTGAGTTCAGAAACTGGCGCCTCCACCCGGAGGTCAGGGTTGGTAGTGGTCAAGCTAACCTGGGCACAACCCTCCAGAACACTGTAACACCCCTCTTTCTTTATTAGTGGCTGGAACAATACACAATAATCACTTTTACAATACTCCTGATACACCACACAAGCACCCACACTGTTTGCACTTACTACCAGGGATTTCCTCTGGCCTGGCCCTGGGGACCCCCTGTAAAACAAGGTTATGCACAGCAAATAACAGCAGTACAGTACTCTTGCACAAACTGGAACCACAGTCAGGGTAAATGCAAAAAAGAGTAAGATCTGATTTATTTAAGGGACTTGAACAAGGGAGGGGCGTAATCAGGTTAATTTGCTTAAAGGCTGTATCAATCAAACAGTTATGCGTGCACTTCAGGGTCCATAAACAGTCACACACTCTGGGTACCCAGATGGAGAATGGTGGGCTAGCAAGGAACGTTGCAGCTGGTTGGGGCCCTGTGACGGAAGAAAACAACATGCACAACACACACTATTTATAATCCGGAGCCGGAGGGCTCAGTTCGTGAAAAGAAAACAACAAGGCAATCAGATGACACACTTTTAGATTAGGCTGTTGTTGCAGGGAGCCACTCAGATGATTACTCACGATACCCAAGACTGGACGCAGGCTGGACGAAAATTGAGACAGCAGGTGGTTAATCTGGAGTGCCAGGAGAAGCAGGACTCGCACGAATTGCCGAGGCGTCGTTCCTGTTCAAGTGTGGAGCAGGGGGCTTTTCCCCAGGCAGGTCTCTCGTCGATGGCTTTCTCTGTGCAGTGGGTAGTCTGGCTGGGCCAGTGTGGCAAGGCCCCAGCCAAATTGAGACAAATTCGGATATAGTCTGTTTTGGTCTGGATACAGCTTCCAGCAAGCAGAACACAGTTCACACAGTGGGGAACCAAATCACGACCCACTAACAACTCACAGCACATTTACATGTAAGGAAATTCTACTGTACCAGGAAAACTGCTCTCCAGTCCTGATTGCAAAGTCTCTGCCAAACCAGGGATTCAAAAGCAGCTGGAAATCCTGACCGGCTGATCGCATTCAGCAAAATCTTTGGCCTTCTTCAGGTATGAGCCTGGTAAAAAAATCAGTGGCTTACTTTGTTCTCACAAACTTGGAATTAGTCCAAAATAATTCTCTTCTCTCCCTCTCAGGGGCAGCAGGCAGGCATGCAGCCAAAACTCAGGCCTTTCCACAGAGACTGTATTGAGTTCTTGCTTCTTCAGCTCCCAACTTAGATCTGATCCAAACTGCAGTAAGCCTGGGAATTTCCCCACAATCCAAAAAGTTTGGTTGGCTGATTCATCTGTCAATCACAACAGGAGCTCCCCCCTTCAGGTGCAAAAAGGCGACAAAAGCCCAAAACTAAAGTTCCTACAGATTCTGACTCTAGACAGCTCCTGTAGTCCGGCTCCATTTTAGGTCCCACCAGTACTGATTGGTCCAATTCGGCAGTCCAGGGCCAAAGTGGTGGGGATAAACAAAACAGTCCTTGCTACAAAGAAGGCAGGTTAGACAAACTACATTATCATTATCACTCTAATTGATTTTCAGCAAATAGTTACAACTTTCAACAGAGCTCCCTCTCAGATTACTTATAACTGCAATCCAGGCAGCTCTTAAAGAGACAGTACACAGAGGTTACACAGGCACTCTCAGGCAATCACATCCAAACTGCTAAAATGCAGGACGCCAGCCTGGCAGTGAGCATTTAGGCAAGCTCAAGGAAGACTTTTCGGGAACCCGCATTTGTAGGGGGGGGTTACAGACAGACAAAACAAACAGCAACATCAGTGAACGTTAGAGAAGGTAAGCAATCATAAAATGTTGGTTTGTAACTAGAAATAATATGATGAAAAACAGGTTGACAGCGTCCCTTTAAGCTAGCAAATCTCGCAAGCCTATATAATGTTTGGTCAGCTTTTCTAAGAACATTTGTTGAAGCATTTCTGTACACCAATACCGTGTAATTTAGAGCAGTGAGTATTAGTTGATTTACTAAATTAACCCTTGTTGATTTTCCAAGGGAAGAGGAAATTCTTCTTAAAGCACCCAATTTGTGGTTACACTTTTTTACTGCCAGGTTCACATGCTCTTCGTAAGTTAATCTCCGGTCAGTCATCACCCAAACATATTTTTAAGTGTTTGTTCTGGGGATCTGTTATTTGTTCTTAAAAAACAGATTTAGTTCATAGCCTGTGGTTTGTCTGTTGATTGATATAAAGGTCATACACTGAGTTTTCTTAAGGTTCATCAATAGTTTGGCTTCACAGAACCAATTCTCCATTAGGAGCATGTCTTCTTGTATGTGCATATAGACTTGGCCTACCAAGCCCTCACAGGTCACTAGCAGCTGCCCTTCTCAGTCAGTGCAGCACCTCTCGCACTGCTAGGGCAGGAATCCTCCAAACTCTGCTTTACAGCTTCTTTTATGGTACTGGAACTCCAGACCCAGGTGGTTAATCCCTACTACGGGGGTGAATAGCATGCGGGTTCCTTAATCCTGTTTGGCTGTCCAGTCCCAGGCAACCTGTGGTGACCTCACTCCTAGAAATCCATTTTGGGCTTCATTGCCACAGACTGTTGGTGCCCTGCAGCTCAACTGGCTTCTGCCTGCCCTTAACCCCTTTTCTCTCAGTCCATGGGGTCATGGATCACCCTGCATGATTTTGTCCATGTTTGTTTACATTTTATAGGCCCACATTGCCAGCTTCTGATCACCTGCCAGTAGGTACCCAGAGCATGGTTTGCACAGTTAGGTCCCTCGTCATAGGTGGCATACCTGATCACGTTCCTGCGATGCATGTTTGTGACCACAAGGAATGGCACTTCCAATGGCGCTGACACAACTGTCCATTCTTCCAACCAGATGTCTGGTTCTCACAGCTATGATCCAGGGTGACTAGGTGTAGAGAAGGACAGAGGCTGTACTAGCTGGTGGCACAGCTCTGTGCTGGAGGCCCCTGGGAGCCTAAAGGTAAGCCCACACCTCTGGGGAGGGGGAAATTACCAGGAAATAGAAACAGGTTTTAAGGTAGGATCTGGAGATGGCAGTGGAGTCTGTGAGGTGCTCCAGACTGATGGGGCAGTTGAGATAAAGGACCACCCCCAATGGTGAGAATGGTAACATGAGGGAGAAAGAGCAGCCCAGAGTTTAAGGGGTAGAGTGTGTGTTGGTGCAAGAGGGAGAGTAGAAGCCAGACTTCATGTTTTCTCTGGCCTTAACTCTCTCATCTTTAGTGGATAACAATATTTTCATTCACACTATAAGGGAAAGACTCGGTGAGGCAGAAACATTTAGGAATTCCCTCCATGTCTGCTGAATACTCCTAAACTTACCAGTAGGAGAACTGTTGATGTGCCATCCATCAGGTACCCTTCTCTGCAGGTGTAAGTTAAGACCCCATGGCACTTATCGTAAGAGTAGGGAATGGGTCTGCACTGTTGAGGCACCATCCTTTGGATAAAATGAGGTCCTTTCTGCCTTTCTCTGATAGTTGCCCAGGTGGAAGTGGAAGATCCCTTGGCACTTCTTGCAATATTGGGTTATTTTTTCCAGTTTTCTGGCTAACATTCGCCCTGTCGGTAAAAGCGGTCCATGTAACCCACCCACCAGGACACACCTTGGAATGAACTATCATATCTCATTGGACCTCTCCTGGTCAAAAATGTACAAACAAACAAAAAAAAATCCATAGTACAAAACTGTGATTCTGAGATCTGGGAACATGCGACTAAGTCGAGACCTGACACCAGATGGAAATGTTTAGTCTGGTGTGTTCCCGCAGGATGTGGGAACACACTCTAAGTCTCAAAAGTGGTATATTTAGTTTTAATGTTTGGCACTTCTTCTCTCAGAGGGGAGTGAACCTATGAAACTGCCTACATAAAGACAAATTGGACAAAAAGACATTTTGTAAATACATATTCATCTAATCATTGTTTGTAAACTTTTTGTGTTTGAGTTTTCATGTCCTGATCACCCATGAAAATGGGCAGTGCTGCTTAGTGGGCCATTCAGGTTATTAAATAAATCAAAGCACATCCTGTCAAGGTCAACTTGGACAAATTTCTGCTTACTGAAGGAATCCTAAGATACCCTAGGTAGTAGTGTGGATGGTGAATCCCAAGCCGAAGTGGTTTTACTTATAGAACGATCTTTCCCAAAGACTCTGGGCATGTTATAGTGAGCATCAGTAAAACTTTAAAACAGTTAATAAGGCAGCAACAATACACAGTTAAAACATAATTTCTGCAATGATTTAAAATACTCAGTGAAATGCTTCACAGAATAGTAACATTTTTAATGAGGACTTAAAGGTCACTACCATGTGGACAGATCTAACATGCTGCAGCAAAGCATTCCACAAAATAGGCACCACAACACAAATGCTCCGTCCCCAGATTGTCACAGCCTAAATAAAGACACAGACAGCAGGCCCACACTGGATGAGCGGAGTGAGTGAGTTGGGTGATAAGGAACTAGGAGGTATTTTTAAGTAGTGTGGTCCCAAACTGTGTAGGGCCTTGAATGTTGTCAAGCACATCTTTAAAGGTTATGCACCACAGCAAAGGCAGCCAGTGCAGTGCATGCAAGACTGGCATGATATGATCCCTACGAGAGGAACCCACAATGAGCTGCAGGCATCGCAACAAACTTCCAGATAACCCTAGGCATAAAAAGCGTTGCAGTACTTGAGCCTAGAGGTGGCAAAAGCATGAACTGCCATAGCCAGGTCAGCAGGGGCTACATGTGGTTTCATCCTGTCAAAGTCACAGAGCTGATAAAAGCCAGCCTGGACCACAGCTGACAACTGTTGATTGTCAAACTGCAGTCTAAGATGATCTCAAGATTCTTAGCCACATCTGCAGCTCCGAGTGGCTGACCGCCCAGCGAATTAAGTAAAGTCAGCCCACTCATCATCACTAGGCCCTGCCTGCCCGGCTTGACAGTTATGACCTGTGTCTTACCTGGGTTGAGACATAGCTAGTTTGAGGCCATCCAGTTGTTTATTTTAACCAGACACCTCTCCAGTACAGAAACCGCATCACACCCACCAGAAGTGCCAGACAGGTAAAGCTGAGTATCATCTGCATAGCAGTGAAACTCCACACCATACCATCTAATGCTCTCACCCAGTGGCAGCATATACAATGGAAACAACATGGGAGGAAGTATTGAGCCTTGAGGAACACCACAGGAGAGCCCTGAGGTCCTGGAGGTAAAACGTCCAAGAGCCACCTGCTGCATTCTCACGGTTATGTAGGACTCAAAATCAGCTCAAATATAGTGCCAGTGACATCATTCCTCAGGTGATCCAACAGCACACCATGGTCATGTGTCAAAGGCTGATGAGCGATCTAACAAGACCAAGATGGTACAAAGTCCATGATCCCTTACCATGAGAAGAACATTTGTCATTCTGATAAGAGCAGTCTTCGTGCTGTGGAGAGGTTCATAGATGGTAAACTTCTTCAGGCATTCAACAAGTCGCTCAACCACCACCTTCTCAATAATCTTCTCCAAAAAGGGGAGACTGGAGAGGGATCTGTAATTACCCATTACATCAGGGTCCAAGGAAGGTTTTTTGAGGAGAGGCCTCACCACTGCCTGTTTAAGGGCAGACAGGAAATCACCATCCCTCAAAGAACACCCAACAATTTGGGAAATAACTGTATCCAGAACCTCCTGACACTCTAAAAGTAGCCAGGCGGGACCCGAATCCTGCAAACAGCTGGTGGCATACAAACCTGCAATCACCCTAAGCACCTTTTCTTCCAAAACTGGCCAAAATCCTCCCCAAGCAGGCAGCTCAGCAGTGCCATCCAAGCTCACTCCATGACAGAACACTTGAGCAGATATCCGATCTAACAGAGGACACATTGTCAGTGAAGACATTTCTGAACTCATTTAATTATTCAGCAGAAAAACCTGAGCACATCGCAGACTGGATAGGTTTAATAACCTGTCCATGGTTCGAAAGAGTTGAGTCAGATGATTTCTCCATGCAGCAATTGTCCGTGACAGGAAGTCTGTGTTTTTCAGGGCAACTGCTTGTTGATGCACACTGTAATGAGCCTTCAACACCAACTTATTGTCCGTAGACCAGGACCTCCACCAGGAACACTCTGACCCCTGTCCCTTAGTTTTCAAGCAGCACAACTCATCACAATACTATATAGAGTTGCATCGGAAGGTCAAGGACAGACACAGAAAGGTACTAAGGAATCCAACGCAGATATGAGAGCACCATTATAACACTTTGTGGTGTTCTCGGAATCCTGCAAACAAGCGAGTATCTTGCCCAAGATGTCCAGTACCTCCAGAAGTTAGCGAGATTCCAAATTTTGTTTCCGACAGTACCGAATCATCTCCACGGGGGGAGGGGGGGGGAACAAGGGACCCTGCAGAGGAACAACACCACATAATGATCCAACCAAGAGACCAGATTAACCTTGATCACACTTATGTCAAGACCTGATGAGAAGATCAAGTCCAGGGTGTGATTCAGCTGATGAGTAATAGAGGCAACAGTCTGTGCCAGCCCCATTGAGTTTATCAGCTGGAGGAGCTGTTGGCCAAGGGGTAAGGTCTCATCATCGACCCAGGCACTGAAGTCCCCCAGCACTAAAAGTCTGGAAGGATTCAGCACCTGATCGACAATGAAATCAGCCGGGTCCTGCAAAAAGATAACCTCCATACCCAGTTAGATACTATATAAGCATGATCTTGCAGCTAACACCTAGGACGCATCTAGCAGTGACACACTCAAAGGACCTGAAAGCTCCCATGGAGTATATAGTGAGACCCAAAGCAGATGTTAAACAAATGGCCACCCCCGGGGTCCCATCTCTGGCAGTGTATCACTGAATAACCTGGTCAGATAGATGCCTCCAGCACAGGGCTGGTGTCATCCCCCAGCCAGGTCTGGGTGATGCAAACAAGGTCAGTCAAAGCACTGGCAATGTAATGATACTTCTCCACTGTTTTATTCCCTAGTGATCTTGCATTACAAAGCAACTGCCCAAAAGGGAGGAGCAGAGCTAGCTGGACCCACTACTTCCCACTTGTATTAAGTGGAGCCCTAGGGAGGGGAACCGGGTATGGCAGTCCCCATTCCTGGTTCCATGTCCTCCCTGGATGGCTTCTAGACCATACCAACCCAATGACACCACCAAACATTATACCCAAGTCCCCCCCCCCATGGTTATTGTACCACTTCCTGAGAACCACAGCTCCTGCAGCTGCTGACGACCTCTACAGGGAGGACAGGAGAAGAGCCAGCAAAAGGAAGGAACTGCCACAGGGTGATTCCTGGAGTAAATGTGCCTCCCACTTTTATCTCCCTTACACATTCTTATCCCTGATGATAAAAGAGCTATACCCTCAAATAACTCTATGCAACAACAACAACACAAAACAACCCCTTAACAGCAAACCCAGTATCCTCCCTAACCCACCAGTCAAGCCAGATGTATACGCCAATGCAGTGAGTATCTACACATTCAAACTGCTACATACATATAAGAAATAACTTTACAAAACAGAAAATAAAAATAAAATATAACAAAAATAAGTAAAAACAAAGTCAGAGTCCAAGATTTCAAGTCCAGACATTTTCACAACTTAGTATCAGAGTCCAGCAGACGTAGTAAAACTTAACAATTCTGTAGTTCTAGCTCCCCTCCAGCTGCCACCAGGTAGAGGCTCACCATTCATTTTACTCAGGATTTTTAAGCACAGTTGATAACAGGTCCACAAGATTTAGAACTTTAATATTATAGATATTACTTGGAAAAAATAAGCATTCAGCTCACACAGAGACCAACAATAAGGTAGAGTGGCCTCAGAAACACAGTTTAGTGAGGAGGGACACTCTCCCACATCCGCCCCAACACCCCAAGATGAAGTTTTCCACACTTCATAGGGTAGACCAACTACCACTGAGCACCCGACAAACCATAGCAGATTTTAACCAAATAATGGAAAAGATACTCTCAACCACAATTCCATTTCAAAATGAAAAATGAAGACTCCACCACTGCAGGTTCCTAGTGAGAGGAAAATCTTCAGCCCCAACCAGCAGACATGATTTCATGGGCTGCACTAGTGTGCAGAATCCAGATGGTAACTCCAGGGGATGCTTTTTCCTCACCCTGCACCCAGAAAATTTACTGTGCAAGGTACTCCTGCAGCTATGCAGACCTGCCTCTGTGGGTAATCACCCAACAGTCTGAGCATCCACCAAGAGAAGACAGGACCGAGTTCAACTGGTCACTGCTCAGCTGTCTACCATAACCATGAAAACAAGAGCCAGAAAACAGCCCACCTTTGGCTGTGGTGAGAGAAACGTCATGGCATTACTCCCACAAGCTGGATAAACCACTGTAGCAGCTATACCAAGAAAAACAGCATGCGGGAACGGCAACTGTGCACAATGTAAATTAAATTTAAAACCATGAGATGGGCTTATAGTACTGATTATAGCCGGCTTGTTGTAACAGAACTTGGACTTGGAGACCTGATTAAAAAATAAAAGCTACGCTGTCAGTGATTTCTCTAGCGTAGCTCACACAGATTGCCCTGACTAATTCTAACCTCTACACTGGAACTAATTTAAAAATCCTGGCTAAAAATTCCGGGCTGGATATTCAAACTGCGCCATTCTTAAGCGCAAGCCCTTGCGCTTCGCAAAATAGTTGCGCAGGGGTGTGGCCAGGGCAATATTCAAAGGAGTTGCGCTATTGAGCAACTCCTTTGAATATCACCCCCCAGCCACAGCCACTGTGCATGGCGCAGTGGAACTTCGCCACCATAAGTTGTCAGAGTGGAGCATACAACTGGTAGGCAAGTACCATTAGATCATCGCAAAATCCCATATTCAAAAGGTGACATGCAAATGGGGCCATAATTCATGCAAGGCTAAAGGGGGCCATTTGCATCTGATTATATTCCATTTGCATGCCATTAGCATGCAGGGTGCGCCGATCCCCGAGACTGCGCCTGGTGCCCGCCAGGCAGCAGCCGCCGGGGACCGACGCTTCTGCAGCCCGATCGCTGGCAAAAGAGTGAAAATCTCACCACCACCTCTATCCGGCCCGATCGCTGGCAACAGCAGAAATGTCCTCTACCAGCCCGACCGCTGGGCTGCATTAGTTTAAAACAACCCCCGAATACATCCCTGGTGGTCCAGTGGACCGAAAGCCTGATCGCTGGCTGTATCAGTGTAATACAACTTCTCCTCCCGGACATGTCTCAGGTCCAGTGGATCGAAACTCCTGTTCGCGGGATGGGCAGTAATTTCTCAATATGTTTCGGTGGTCTAGTGACCGACTGTCTGGATGTTGTGTAATTTCGCATTTTGGAACAGGCGATCATTCACTTTCGAAGCCCCAGCACCCCGCCCCGGGTAGGCGGCAGCATCTCATTCGCCCGCCACTCGCCGATTCGGATTGCTCCGTCAGGGTTCGCTTGCTGTTGTGGAGCAAGAGCCACCGGGCGTAGCTCCATACCGCATGCTCAGTCCAGTTTTGTGAATGAATCTGACTGTCTTTGTACGGTATGGGGCTGCACTCATTGGCTCTTGCTCTGCACCACTGGGTGCAGTTCTACCGGCAGTCAGTGGTGGGGCGGCAGGCGGGTGGGATGCTGCGCCGGCGCCGGGGGAGGTGGTGGGGCTTCATGGGTGGTGGGTGGGGACACTAGGCACCAGGGATGTGTTGGGGAGTATTTACTGCATACATCCCGCGATTGGGAGTTTCAGTCCACTGACCACCAGGGCTATGTTCGGAGGAGGGGGTTGTATTTTTACACTGATACAGCCCGCGATCAGGCTTTTTCGTCCACTGGACCACCAGGGATGTATTCGGGGGTTGTTTTTAAACTAATGCAGCCCGCGGTCGGGCTGGTGGGGGAGACATTTCTGCTGTTGCCCGCGATCGGGCCAGTGGGGGTGGTGGTGGGGATTTTCACTCTTTTGCCCACGATCAGGCTGCAGGGGGCACAGGGAGTGGGTTGGGGGCCAGCCACAGGTGGCAGCTGCTGTGTTGCGCCCTGCAATGCAGCAGCTCACCTGTGGGTGGCCCTCGACTTGAGCCTTTTTTTTTGGGCTCAAAGTTGTGCAGGCGCAGGTTGGGGTTGCGCCTGCACAACTCTGCACAGCCCGGCTGAATATCGGGCTGTGCAGTTTATGAATGGTTCCTCCCCTTCCAGTTCAGCATGCATTCATTTGCATTGCGCTGTTGCTCAGCATGTTTTCTGTGGCGCAACTGCCTCCTGCTGAATATCGCAGAATGGAGCAAGTTTGGACTTGCGCAGGCGCAACCCTATTGCGCATGGCGCAACCCTTTTGAATATCTGGCCCCCAGTGTATAGTTTACAAGAAAACAATAAAGAAAATTAAAGTCTCAACGGAGCTCAGAGACGGCCACCCAGTGTGGCAGCCATCTCTACAGTCCCAAAAATGAGGACCTGTTTGTGGAGCATATTAGGTGGTCACTGCTTTGGGAGCAGGGGAGCAGACTTGAGAGACCTAGTAGTCCCCCTTCTGACCTTAAATGATTTTACTATATGTCACTATGTGGGGCCAGTACATTTCTTATTAGGGTTGCTAGGACATCCATATCTTCCTGGAGCCAGTTTTCTAATGACATGATGTAAAGCACTTTTCCAATTTCCCCACAGTTAAGTGGACTTAAATGGACTTGTCAAGCATGGATTTATATTCTTAAGAAAAAGAAGGAAGATTAAGGGAGTTCAAATAACAATCAATTTTCCTCTCTGAAGGAGCTTGACAATAACAAGATGTTTAAGGCTCCGTCAATAGTGTATTAAAAAATTGTAGTTTTTATGCCAAAGGGATCATTAATTACTGGTATAGATTTTCAGGCTTTAATCTTCTTCAGACTGAAGGCTGAACATTTCTCAGCCTTCCCTCCCTGTTCTCAATATTGTACTTGCTGTACACTTCAACAGCAGAACTGCTGCCTTTTCTCAAAGACTCTTGTAACCCCTAGGTGGCGCTATCCCAAGGGTTACTACCCTTGCCTGTTTGACTACGGACAGGTTGAGGGGCCTAGGTCCTATTGCGGGTGCCTCCACACATAGGTCAGGGTTTGTAGTGGTTAGACTAGCTTGGTCACAGCCCTCTGGGACACTGAGACCCCCTTTTATTCCCTCTAGTGGCTCACACAGTACACCGGAGTTACAGCACCAATACCCCACATATACACACTGTTCACTCATATAGATACCACTTACCCTCGAGACTGATTCTGCAGCACGTCTCTGAGGACCCCCTGTAAAATAAGGTTAAATAACATATACAGCAAAACACAATACTGTTTCCATAAATACCAACACCACGGACAGTATATAGTATAACAACAACAAATCTGATTTGTTTAGGGGGCAGTAACACGGAAGGGGGAAATCAGGTTAATTGGTGGCATTAAATCACAGTACTGTGCACACATACAGGGTTGAAAAGTCGCACTCTGGGTACCCAGGTTGCGGGGGGGGGGGGGCTAGCCAGGTCTGTTGCCCATGGTTGGCTGGCAGGTTCAGATGGATAGGGCCGTGTAGAAGAAAATATATGCACAACACCCAATTGTAATCCGGAGCAGGATGGCTCAGTCCATGAAGCAGTGAAACAACAAGAATTAGATGACACACTTGTGATTGAAAACAGGCTGCAGGGAAATACCCTGATTTGTACTCTCAATACCCAAGCCAAGGACCGGATGGTGGATGTTCTTCTGGATTGCCAGAACAACAGGGCATGGAGACAAGGTCCTTGTGACTGAACCCCACTGCAGTTGATAGTAACCAGATTTAGTCTGAGACAAGCTGGGGTTTGCTTCCAGCTTCAACACACAGCACACAGCACTGGGGATTGGAAATAGCGATTCCCCACAAGCACAACGCACATTCATATGTAAAAGGAAAGTACTATACCAGGCAGGCTGCTCCTCGATCCCGATCGCACTTACTGCAAAATACCCGGGAGCACACACCGCTGCTTCACTTCCTGACATACCGAGCGTGATTCAGCAATTTCTCCAGTCTTCTACAGGGTGAGCCTGGTTTCCACACTTCTAGTGCTTCTTTCTCCTCCCAACTCGGATTCTGTCCAAACTGGCACTCACAAAGGCTGCAGACCGAAACTCAGGGCCTCACCGGTGCTTCCCGTAAGAAACTATACACCGCAGAACCACACAGCTCCTTCTCTCTTCACTGCCACAACTGATCTGATCTTTCCAGTCACAGAGCAGGGCATTTTCTTTAGCTCCACACTATTCTGTTGGCTGACTCAGCTGTCACTCACAATAAGACTCCCTCTGTTGGTAGAAAAAAGGCGCCAAGGTCAAAACTACATTTCCCAGAGTCACTGCCCATAAATCCCCTTGTGGCTGGCTCAAATTAAGAGTCCAAGTTCTGATTCGTCCACATGCTCCATTTTAAGGCTTCCTTAACCCAATTGGCCCAGTACAGCAGTTTAGGTCCAAAATGGAGAGGTAACACACGCAGAGTCCCAGCTACAATAAAGGCAGGTAAGACAAACTACAATTTGCTAATGCTTTAAATGATTATAGGCGAACAGTTGCAGCTTTCAGATGGGCTCCCTTTGCACTCTTTGCGACTGCAAAAACGGAACGATTTGACAGCAGCTCGGGCAGGATTCGAGCATTAAATACACAGTCTCCCCCTTACAAACTAGTTAGGTCTGCAAGCAGACAGCTCTTAAAGAGACAGTACCAGAGACTCTAAAAGCACTCACAGTAGGGTTACCACCTGTCCTGATTTTCACAGGACAGTCCTGATATGGACAGATGTGTCCTGCAAAAAAACATGAAAAATACTACATGTCCTGACTTTGTAGTAGAAAAAATATTTTCTAACTTTCCACCAAATGTTGCAGAAAACTACAATACCTTCACTAAAATACCTTAAAATGATAATAAACAATAGAAGCTACTAGGAAACTACAATACTTAGCCTTAATTCTGATTATATAGAGAAAACAAGTCTGTTGCATTGGTCAAGGTTACGTACTGTCTTGCGAAAAATCATGTTTCAGTAAGAAATGTCCCACTCTGGGCTTCTTAAAAGGTGGTAACCCTAACTCACAGATAACTGCTTAAACGCCGAACACCATTCAGGCTAGGAGCACTTAGGCAAGCTCCTAGGAGGCTTTTTAGGACCCCCAATTGTAGGGGGGGTTACACCCTCATTAGACGTCTGTTTAAGCTTTTGCACAATAAAAGCTCCTGAATGAGTTTCATTTCAGCAGTTCTAGTGTTTGAAATCAATTCTTAACCTTTCATCTTTCTACCTAAAGACAGCACAATTAATCAGCCTCTTATAAAAGCCTGGACCAGTTTCCCATATTTTGGCATACAAAGTGATGGAGCCAAAATTTGGCCCGAACGTATTTTGGAAGAAAGGAATAAGTCACGTATTTTTACTTCTAGTTTATGGTCCCCTCTGGTGCAGCCCTAGTCCCCCAAATCAGGCCCAGCCACATCCCACTGCATCCTTAGTGCTGCTTATCCCCTTGCCTTTCAACCCCATGAGCTTTTTCCTTCTGGCGGAGCCTGGACTTGCTGAACACACGCACCTCTTACATCTGGTGGTTGGGGGGAGACAGAAGCAGGAGGAACCTCAGATGCAGAGGGGGGCTAGTGGCGGAAGCAGGGTCTGGGCATGCCTGGGAACCATGGTGCTCACTCCAGGGTTTGTCCACGTTTTCTCTCCAACCCCACTCTCTCTCAGATTGTTGGCACACAAGGTGCCCCACGCGCACGCCAGCACACAGACACACACACACACACACACACACACACGTGTGCCATAAATAGCCCAGCTGACGTTCACCCGCCTCGATGAGCCCCTGTTGTACTGCCGCTTGTGGTCCCCCTCCTCCCTTCTTGAAAGAGGAGAACCGCCTCTGGGAGGCTCAGTCCTCCTTCCTCCGGCCAGCTCCTGACAGCTTGAGCTCATTCTTGAACTCGGGTCGCTGGTGCCTGAGCAATAGCGGTACCATGATCCGCCTTTTTTCTATTATTGCAAGGCATTCCTTTTCCTTAGAAATATAGAAATGTAAAATTTGACAGCAGATAAGGAATGCTTGGCCCACCCAATCTGCCCATTCTCTCTACCTACTGTACATTGTCACCGCATACCCTACTTGATCGACAGTTCTTTCTCCCTTGCCCCCCTCCTTTCCAATATGATTCCTTGTGCTTATGCCATGCATTCTTGAACCTCACCACTGCTTTCACTCCTGTCACCTCCACTGGAAGGCTGTTCCAGGAATCCATCGCTCTCTGTGAAGAAGTACAATACTTCCTTACAGCTCTCCTGAATCTACCCCACTTCAGCTTCATAGCATGCCCCCGTGTTCTTGAGCACCTTTTTTTCTGAAAAATACTCCCCTCCAGTACCTTAGTTACTTACCCCCGTGAGGTATTTACAGGTCTCTTTCACATCTCCCCTCTCCCTACTCTCTTCCAAGGTGTACATATTGAGGTCTTTTTATCTCTCCTCATAGGGCTTTTGATGCAGACCCTGCACTATTTTAGTTCCCCCTCATCTAGACCGCCTCCACTCTGTCTATGTCCTTCCAGAGATGTGGTCTCCAGAACTGGACACAGTACTCTAGTTGTGGTCTTACCAGTGATCTATACAGAGGCAACACCACCTCCCTTTCTCTGCTGGCAGTGCCCCTCCCTATGCATCCCACTAGCCCTTTCGACTGCCTTATTGCACTGCCTGGCCATGTTTAGGTCACCAGATATGATTACCCCCCGGTCTTCTTCCTGCTTGGGATTCATTAATACCACCCCACCCGTTTTGTACTCTGCCCCGGGTTTCTGTGCCCTAAGTGCATTATTGTGCATTAAGTTGGTTCATGCATTCAACTATTAGCTGAATAAATGAAATCTATTGGCACACCCCACAAATAAATCAGGAGAAAAAATACTTGTCTTTCCGATATTATTTATTGTATAAATTTCTTAACTATACTTTCCATACGCAGTGCACAATGTAGACCATTGCGTATTTTTCAAATAGTTTTTCCTGTTTTGACCTTGGCCATATTCATGGCACAATTGCCTAATTCATCAGAAGCAAATCCTGTCAACTTGAAAAAACTTTTTAACTATAGCTAGGTTCGCAGATTCACTGGAGAATCGGGCTGTGGAGACCAGGTGGGGACATGTGCATGCCTGGTGACATGCACAGCATTACTGCTGATGTTTCAAAGAAACCATGCCTTCCTTATCTGTCAGATTCATTTGACATGACCCCCTTCCCCCCCCACCAATGAACCTTTGCTGTCTTGGGTCTGGTAACCCACTGGATTCAAGATATTCCAAAATCCTTTAGTTCAGCAGTGATTCCATTTAGGGTTGTCAGAACTATTTAGTGAATGATTCAAACGGTCTTCGAACCCTGGTGTTCGAGTTCTAATTTAGAACTCGAACACTAGAGGGTTCGAATCACAGCACCTTTATTCTGTAGCCTGCCTTTATTGTGGCTTATCCCCCCCCCCCAAAGCTGGTGCTGCTGCTGCTGCAGTTGTTTTCTTGTGTGTGATGGGGGGGCACCTGGTGCTCCGAGGTCACCGTCACTTGATCAGCTGCTATGCGGTCAGGTGGTGAAGGGGTACGTCTCATGGAATCCATCATCCTCTGGGAGAAATGAAGCATGACTGCACGCAGCCGCAGCTGAGATAGAGGAGGATGAGCTGCCTACTGACTGCTGAGTTCACGCTGACTAGTGATCTGCTGAGCGATCACTGCCTTCTAAGGGGGGGAAAAAAGGGAGGCTGGCAGGGAAATGGCAGGAAAGACAGTCTGGACTCAGGAGGGAGATCACCTGGCTGAGGGAAGGTGGAAGAGAAAAGAGATTAAGGGAACAGGAGAAAGCCAGCAAACAGGAAGGGAACACATTAAAATACATTCCACAAAGTGAAAAATCATCAGCCAGGACTGTGCGGAGGGTGTCCTTTCACCAAACCTCCAATAACAAGGCAGTTACTTAGTTTTTTTTTTTTTTACACAGACAGTATTCACTGTGTTATGTGACTCCGTCTCCTGTGGTGTACTGTGGCCAGCTCATCATCCTGCTGTGTGCCCTTGACTGCACTGTGCCCTACTCAGTGTGTGTGACCGTGTGTAGCCCAGTAGCCAGTTGTGTGCTGATATACTTAAATGCATGCCATAGATATATTTCCAAGTTGGTAAGAGAGACAGAAAAATCCATTTCACTGTCTGGTGTGACTCCGTGTCCTGTGGCATACTGTGGCCAGCCCATCATCCTGCTGTGTGCCCTTTGACTACACTGTACACTACTCAGTGTGTGTGACATTGTGCAGCCCAGTAGTCAGTTTTGTGGTATCTTTAAATGCATGCCAAAAATATTTCTCTGTTGGGAGGAGAGGCGGGAAAA
This sequence comes from Neoceratodus forsteri, assembly GCA_016271365.2. Taxonomy (NCBI): domain Eukaryota; kingdom Metazoa; phylum Chordata; order Ceratodontiformes; family Ceratodontidae; genus Neoceratodus; species Neoceratodus forsteri. The sequence goes on along the minus strand of CM028133.1, from coordinate 1,026,832,413 downwards.
TCCTTTACTCATTACAAAAAAATATATATATTTGTGTGTCATTGTGTTGTGTGACTCCATCTCCTACGCAGTGCACTGGTGGGCAGCCCATTGTCCTGCTATGTGCCCTTTGACTGCATTGTATCCTACCCAGTGTGTGACCAGGTGCAGCCCAGCACCCATTTCTGTGGTATCTATTAATACCTACCAGAAATTTTTTGGGGGGGAGAGTAAAATACCATACTCAGTTTCATGACATGTAGTTCACCATTATCTTCATTTTGGCAGCACAATTTAAAAAAACTGCAGTGTGTTCAGGGCCTTACATACCTAAGAAATGTCCCCTTTCATTAGCTCCTCGGCTATTCTCTCTTCAATTTGCTGCTTTACTCTCCTTACTGCTTTCCTTGCTTCCCTCTATTTCCCCTGATACACCTCTCCATCCTCCTCCCTCTGTGTCTCATTATAGCTTCTGACTGCTACCCTTTTAGCCTTTACCGTTTCACAGTTCTTTCGTGGACCATAGTGGTCTCTTTCTTCTCTTGCTTTTGCTCACATATTTGATGCAGAGGTTTGTTGCCTTTACTCTGCTCCCTTTTAGATGAGCTCACTGTTCCTCCACCCCATTCAGGTCATCCCTGACTGCCGTGTCATCTCTGAGGCATTTACCCATCTTCATAAAATCTGCCCTCCCGAAGTCCAGGACCCTCGCCCTTGCGTGGTTCGATTCTGCAGCCATCCTTATATTGAACCAGACTATACAGTGATTACTGGTCCCCAGGTGGCCTTCCACCTTAACGTCTGCAACACTGTCCCTGTTGGCGAGTACCAGGTCCAGTATTGCCCCATCGTGAGTGGGTTCGCTGACTAGTTGCCTGAGGAGTGCCCGCTGCACAGAGTCCAGTACGTCCCTGTTTCTAGCTGAAGCCACTACTGGGAGGCTCCAATCTACATCCGGCAGGTTGAAGTCCCCCACCAGGAGTACCTCCCCCATTTCTGCCATCTTGCCAGTGACTTCCACCAGTACCTTATCTAATTTCTCCCCTTGTGCTGGAGGCTTGTAGATCACTCTAGTGTGAACAGTGGCTCTGTTCCCCATCACCAGGGTGATCCACATTACATCTGCCTCCCCCTGTATTCCCTGCATCTTCGTCACTTTCGTGCTTTCCCTCACATAAAGCACCACATGCCTTCCCTCCTTCGCATAAAGCACCACACGCCTTCCCACTCTGTCCTTCCTGAACAGAGTACCGCCTGGTGTGGCATTGCCCCATAGTTTTCAGTGCACCATGACTCGATAATGGCTGCAACATTCAGGTCTTCCAGTGCCATGGTGGCCTCTAGGTCTGGAATCTTATTTCCTAGACTTCTAGCATTCGCACACATGGCCTTCCAGATATTGTTTCAACTATGCTTGTTACCGCCTTTCTTTCCTTTTAACCCTCCTTCCTCCCCCCCCCCTTTCTTTTTAATGCTCCCATTCCCTTCATCTCTACCACCCTGCTTCCTGTATTAATTTGTACCCTGGGGGATTCACTTCCCCTAGGGTTCTTTCCACTCTCTACTTTGCCTGTCAGGGGAGAGTTTCTGCCTTCCCGATTCCTTCTGCCACCCCCTTGGCTAGTTTAAATGTTTATTGAAGTAACATTTAAACTATCCACTGAGGACTGCAGTTCCCTTCCTAGATGCATACAAGCCATCAACGCTGTATAGGTCCTTATCATTCCAGGTGGGTTCCCAATGTAGCTGAACTCCTCCTGTCTGCACCATTCATTTAGCCATGAGTTGCAGTTCCTGGTGCAGAGATCCTTCTCCTCCCCCCCCCTGACCTAGACAGGCAACACCTCAGCGAAAGCCACTGAGTGTACTACTTGTCTAAGACCCTTCCCTAGCTCTCTAAACTCCCCCCTGCACGGCCGGCCCGGTGGCGCTGAGGTGCTGGATGCCTTACCTCGTGGCACGCCGGCAACCTGGGTTCAGGAACGAGCCCGGTCCATCGGAGGTTGGCATGGGGGGGAGGGCAGAGCTGGATGGAGCTGCCAACAGGCAAGCTTTCCTCTCAGGAGAGGTGTAAGGGCTTCCTCCGGCTGATGGCTGCCACCTGGTGGAGGCTGGGAGACAGCTACGGGCCTAGGAGGAGCCGCGGCTAGGCCTGGGGGGGAAAGAAGGGCCATTACCAGGGGCAGTGGGACATGTCGTGCCTCCGCATGCATACCCACCCAGGGCACCTGGGCATAAATGGAGGAAAATCGCCGGCAGCAGGATGGCGAACACTCCCTCAAGAGGCTCTGCCTCGTCAAGGTAAGTCCCGTAATTCTGAGGGACAGGGCTGAGGGGGTCGTTCAGATGGGGGTTGTCTTGGGGGAGGGCCACAAAAAAGTATTAAATGCTAAACTCCCCCTGCACTATCCCAGCCCTATCTCTAGCCAGGAAACTTGTCCTCAAATGGACAATGACATCCAGCTCTCCCTCCCATCCTGTTATCCTAGCTATCCTCAAGATCTGCTTCCCATCCCTCCAGGCCATGGTGCTGCATAGACACATAACCTACCTCTTCCCTCCCCCTTCCTATTCCCAAATCCATCCCCCTCACAATCGAGTCCCCTGCCAGTAGTTGCTTTGTCCTTCTCTGGAGTCCTCTACCACCCTCCTTAGGGTTTCAACTACAAAGGGCCCCACATCCTCCCTGGTCATTACCACGAGTGCCTCCTCTCACCAGTTTTGCCCCACCAGAGTGGCGTAGGAATTATGTGGTGGTTCCGGTTGTGGAATGTGCCTCTGTCACACCACCCCCACCCTGCCAGAGCCAACCATAGTCCAGTTGTTCCTCCTACCCAGCATCTTCTGAGTTAACGGTGGCAGACTTGGTGCCCCTGGTTGGGGGGAAGAGGTCCCCTGAATCCTAGCCAGCTCGGCCTGGAATCTGGTGACATCTTCCCTGAACCCAGAGAGGTGTGTGCAGATGGGGCAGCACTGCAGTCTCCAGAAGGTCTTTCTGAAAACTGCCACTTCACAGTCACTGCACTGTATACCACTCTCAGTATTTCCAACTATTATTCTCCCAGTGTTACCTGGAAATACTTTTTGGCCCTTACCCCGATAGGATGTTTCTAGTTTAACCCTTTTGTTTGTTTCTATTTTTGTTTCCCTTACCTTGTTTATATCTCTTTATATTCCTACCCTAGACAGGGTTTTGCTCCTGTTCCCAGTTTTGGCCTACCTTTTACCTTCTGCCCTTCCTAGCAGTGACTGTTAAGACAGTAGTGAACACATGCCTTACCTTAATCAGCTGGCAGAGTACTCCTGCTTCCTTCTGTGGAAGTCTGCCGATGCCGTAGATGCCAGCCTTACACTTGTTCCACTCCTGTGCTGTTCCACTCACATGCTTTGACACAAACATGTGGGGGGACACGTTAGGGGTTTCTTCCTTTTATCTCTCCTGTGCAACCCCCTTATGGTGTACTTCCTGTTGGACTACCAAGTCCCTGACTGGCTTGGCTGCCAAGTCACCCTGCCACAACCAGCCTGTCAAAAATCTGACTCAGTCCTATCTCCAGGTATCAACTAGCTGGGACCCCAGGCCAGACAATTATAATCCCTCCTGCCAAACTACAGGGCTTGACACAGTTCTTGTATTATGGCGCCTAAATGTGGGCTACTATGGACGGTCTCAAATTTACCCTTCAGTCAATAATAAAAACACCAATTCAAATGAGTTTCACCACAACTTACCCCACCTTTGTTGTCTCCAAAAAAACACAAGCCTTTTTTCTCCCTCCTGTGGCACATGCAGGCAGGCTATGCCTGAGTATTAGGACTCCATCAAGATGATTTTTTTTTTCTTTTGCTCCTCTGACCATCCACTCCTTCAGGCCAGCCAAGGTCTGTACCACCACTGCCGAGTCCCAAGCACCATCCACTTCCCCTAATTGCCATGTCCCCGGGTAACCTGACATAACCCTTCATCAGGTGGGCCCCTACCCCTGTGGAAGGCTGCCAGGGGAGGAGAATCACCCCCGGAGGGCTTCCAATGTATCTCGGGTATGGCAGGGGTTGGCACAGACACTCTTGTCCAGGCTTTGGGCATGTGATGGACCGGCAGTCATCATCTGGTTGGCCAGGCGGGTGGCTTTTTCCCATTTTCTTGAGGATGACGTGCCACGTCATGTCAAGGCACAAGCCGATGTCCGCAACGCTCCCGCCTGCAACAAGGCGCCTGACGTGTTGCCATGCCCGTGGACTCTTCCAGGGGCCAGCAAACACTGAGCCTTGAACCCCACCTCCCTCCCAGGAGAAGATGAGCAGTCTTTGAATGCTCAAACAATCTCCCCCCAGCCGGCCCTCCAACACTAGAGTCCGTTCCTGAACCCGGGTCGTCGGCGTCACAGGCGGAAATCCAACCGCTGCGCTGGTGGGCAAGCCAAGATGATTTTTTTCAAGAAATAGTAAGAAACACATTTCATTGATATGTAACAAGATCTGAGATTACAGCATGGTGTAATTTTGATTATACAATGGCAAGAAAATTTCCTGGACTCTGATTTGTCAGTGTGTGCCTGAGACAGTGATGATATTACACAATAACATCACTGTGTTGAATTTTTGGAGGATTATATGGATTTTTTTTTTTCAGAAACAAAGATATACTGCCTCACTAAAAATCTACTGAAAACATTTTTATTTTTATTTTTGTTTTGTATAACATCAAGCCATTGTATAATTGCAATAAGGCACTCCAAGGTGTGTGTTATCGTGTAATAACGTCACTCCTGGGGTGGTGGAAGCACTCTGCTTCGCCTCGTGCTTCAACCCACCCCAGGAGTGACGTTATTACACGATAAAACACACCTTATCATGCCTTTTGCTTAAGTAAATAATGCCAGGCACTGAGTAATTAAGTAAACAATTACACAGGAGAGGGTGTGGTTTGTGCTCACTTAAGCCACGGACGTGGATGTTGGCCAAGTGGCTTTAAATGCCCACCTCCATGGTTTAATCCAGCATGGCCCACAAAACCTGTCTTGCAGCACTTGTAAAATGGGAATTGCTATTTACAGGTGAAAGATAAGGAAAAGTGATGAAAGGGACAAAGTAGAGGGACTGCTGTTGGCAACACAATACTTTTTTCCCTTTGTTGTGCCCTGGATGTCTTGAAACAGTGGAACAGGTGACGTGAATTAGTAGTGTAACCCCCTTGTTACCCAGGGTTACTAGAATCCCAGTAAGACCTAGTGGTAGGCAGGGAAGGCAGCTTGTGAAACTCCAGTTAAATGGGTTTCACACTGTCTCACTCTGTTCTCAGTCTCAGCTCAGACTGAGGGATGACATCACCAATAGAACTATCGCAGCTGCACGAGCCACATTGGAATCTGCAGCAAGGGAGTTAGTTAGAACGTTGGGAGGTTTTGAAGTCAGTCTTCAGTCAGTGCAGTGTGAAGTTGGGAGCTTGGTGAGAAAGCAGCTCAGTGAAGGCTCTAGGAGCCTCAGCCCTTACAGAGGCTACTTTTAAAGTAAAAGGATGTGTGTCTCCACCTTAAAGAGAGAGACACAGAAGATAACTGAAGTGGTGGAGACCGCTGTTTTCGGGTCTCAGTGCCCTTCCCTCTGGGGGGGCAGGAGAACGTTTCCCTGCAGATTCCTGGGGCAACCCCCTAGTTCTGCTTGTGAAGGAAAAGCTGCCTATGTGTTCCAGTGTTTATTTGGGAGAATAAGAAGATTTGTGAGTCGCCTGTGGGGCACCTGCAACGTGAGGGTGAGTGTCTGCTCTTGCTAAAAGGGCCTATGTTTTTCACCCCGGGACTTGTGTGACAATGTGGGGATTGAACTACTGAAATATTGGGAAGCCTAGAGTAATGGGCTAAGCAAAGTGAAAGTAGGTTCAAGTCCAGAGCTTGTTGGGATGCAAATGTTATGTAGAGGAGATGTGACAGACGTCTACCCAGAATCTACATTTAAAAGTTCAGTAAAGGAATGTTTCAGTTTTTCCAGAGAAATGGCCGGGTATGGGCTGTGGGAGCTGGAGGTGGGTGGCCCCCCATCTTTAGTGACCAGGTCCACCTCTACGGATTTCTTCTGTGGATTTCTACTGTACCTCAGGCACTTGGCCAGTGATGAGGGAAGTACCCAGATGTGGGATTGTAAGGAAAATTCTCTCTCTAGGAGTCGAAGACTCTAGTGTGGTTTGGGGAGCCACAACAGGATAATTGGTTAATTCCTCAAATGGACCGCGGATCAAGTGGCCGGCGGGGGAGCCGGGCCAGTGGGGAAAACCCAAGTAGTGTACAAGTCGGGCTGTGTACCCAAAGCTGCGTGCAAGTCCGGGCTATGTGCCTGGTGGGTTTAGAGTCTGAGGGCTGGAAATAGTGATAAAGTGTTCTGTTGTCTCTAATCTGCATTACCAGGAAATGTAGCCCCGTAGGGGTCCGTCTATGCTTTGTTTGTTCTGCTTGGATGTGAATAAAAGCCATACTGAAGAATCCCATTCCTGGTTCTGGACATTAGTTATTGCTTCCTGTGTTCGGATTTACTTTGGTGCTCCTGTGCAGAGTAGCCAAACCTAGGTCCCCCTGTACCGAGTAACCTCATCCTCCACGAACCCAGTCCCCACCAGGTACTGCTGTCAGCTTCAACAGCATGCCACCTGTCGTTTTGGCAAAAAGGCAGGGGTGAAGGGTTACAGTAGCTTTCAGAGTGGAACATTGCTGGGGTTCCTTCTGTAGGCCCCTATCAGAGGCGAGGAGCTTACTGTCAGTCATCACTGGTCCCGACTGCCCCCACCCCCACCCCAGTGAGGCTCTAAAGAGTTAATACACAGTAACTGTGGCCTGGCCTTTAAGTTGTTTACTTCTGCAACAATGTCCTATGTCAGAAAATTGTCAGGTTTTTTTTGTATTTATTTTTTATTCTTTGTATAAAATGAATTATACAATGGCATAAAACAATCTTGGACTTTGATTGGTCTGGAGCCGTGATGTTATCCCAGCAAAACATCGCGGCTCTAGCCCCAGTACACAGAAAACCACACCAATGTATGGAGAATCACTCCACACAGCTAACTTCCACCCGCTCGGCAGCCACTGAATCGGTAACCCCGAGCCACTTGCTTGCCGCCGCCACCATCATTCGCAACCACACACACTGGCGACATCCCCCCCCCCCAAAAGCAAATTTTTTTTTTTTTTTTTCTTTAAAGCCGTTGATTCTATCCCTTTCGGCTGCAGCGCAAGCATTTTCAACTACCATCGCTCGTCACGGTTTAAACAGACGTCTCGCTGTCACCACACATGAAAGTCTTATTTAAAAAAAAAAAAAGCAGAACAAAAAGAGTACAGCTGAGCAAACCCATACTTAGACTGACTTTCCCCTCAACAAGAAAGCTTCAGGTAATTGAATTCACTTGCTGGTCAGCTCCCACTCAGTACCTCTCACCACTCTCACACGATTCGGCAGCTAAGCTCCTTCCCTCCCAGCAGCACCATGGTAGCTCATCTCGCTCTAATCTCTGCCAATAACATAAAACAGCTACGCAATTCTGCAGCACTTGAAAATACAGTAAAAAAACAACACTGCTAGCAGACTCAGAGGTGTAAGAGGAAAGCTGTGGTGAGGGGAATAAAATGCAGTACACATACTAGCTGCACCATCTAGTGGTCAAAATAGAAACTGGACTTTTTCTTTAAAATATATACCTCCACACACCTAAAATGATGAAAAAAAAACCAAAATATATATTTTTTCCACTTCCTTCTTTTATAAAAAAATAAAAGAGCCATTGTATAATAGCAATAATGCACGACAGGGTGTGGGTTATGCTGGGATAACCTCATGCTTGGGTCGTTGGACGCACTCGGCCTGCCCAACCACCCCAGGCATGAGGTTATTCCAGCACAACCCACACCCTGTCGTGCATTATTGCTTAAATATTACACATACATGAATATCCTTGTAAGAAATGGTCATGAACACTTTGCTTAGGGAACTAAATTCCCTTATTATACAGGATAAAGTATATCTTACTACGTACTGTATTGGGAAGGCTATCCAGAGAAAACTATGTTCTATTTAATGATTCTATAAACTGTGGAACTATATCCCATGAGCACATGACAAATCCATTACTTAATAACTCCAAGATGCTTTCAGTCTTCTATGCCCTTGAGGGCTACAGGTGTCATGCATACACTAGATGTTAATTTTAATAATATTTAAATTAACAATCGCTTTTAAACCCTTCTCCCTCTCTCAGGTGAAATATCTGGTGATCAGGTTAACTTAAGGGACAGTTACACCCTAATGTCCGATATAATCTCGGAAACTTATCTGATCAAACTCCATAATAAGTAGAAACCCCGCCAGTAAAGGAACAAGAAAAACAAAACTCAGGCAGCTCCTTCTCTTAAAAATCAAGGAAACGTACAGCAAGTTCTTAAGGGAAACAATGCCACCTTGTGTTAGAGCTGCCTCCATCAATAATGCTTAACAACGTAACCGATCTTTTAAAGTAACATGGTGCTCTTACTTTTCTGGTGCAGAGGACCATCAAAATCTTGCAAACTTTAACAATTCCCATATGCTGTCTACAAAATAATTGATAGGCACTGTGGCATTTAAACAGTAGGAATAGAGAAATACATACTGCTGCTAAGCAGTAAAGTTAGTGGGCTCTTAGGTCAGAAGATATATTACAATCCTTCAAGTGTCTTCCTCTTCGGCCTGTTCTTGGGAGCGCGTGGCAGCCACCATCTTCGCCCCCAGTCAGTTTTAAGAACATCCTAGATAGATGCAGAGGATAATGCCTGAGTAACAGTGGTTCACCACGATGTAATTACCTCAAGCAGTTGCCAGGACAACCAAGTAAACCTCGAGAGTGCAGCTCGAGAGGTTTACAGTTGTTATGGCAACTGAGAGAGGTGATTATGTCTGTGGTTGACCACCATTACTCAAGCATTGTATTTAATAGTGTATGGAAAAACTAGCTACCGTGGGGAAAAAAATACAGTTTTTTTCAGTGTGTGTTTGTTCTCCTGCTTGGCTATGAATGTCTCCCGGTTTGAATGTTGAGCAACTGAAGTGCTGAAATAGCTATTGCGATCTATACTGCAGCAGGTCTGTAACTGTCTGAATGGAATGTGTGTGTGTGTGTTTTGAACGAATGTCCAAGCAGCAGCTCACCTTTCCTTTCCAAGAATTTTGGCAGATGGTGACATTCTATCCTGTAATCCCATCATTATGAAATAGTTAAGCAAGGTTTACAGCATACTGATGTCATAACGATGGGATTATCAGGTTATAAACTGATTGAAAACAGGGGTTCATAGACACTGTCCATACATAGATACAGTAGGTAGGTAGATAAATAGAAACCTTTATTTTTTGACAGGAGAGCACGTTTAGGTCTGTGAGGCCCTGTTTTACAAAGTTGTCCTGTTTAGTAAATGGTTACATTGGATAAGCGGTGTACAAAACTTGTAACAGTTCCACATATATTAGATAAATATACAGACAAAACATGTTAAACACAGTATTTACCATAAATTGACAGGAACCTAGCAGCTGTTAAAATGAGCAAACTAATATGAATGGATATGAGGCCCTATTTAACAGAGTTGTCCTGTAATTAACAGAAGATAAATTAATTTATGTGCAAACTGATATAAATTCCACATAGACACATAAACAGTAACATTATTAGGCACATATTTACTTTGGGCTACCGGGGGTTGATATCCGCTGCTTGCGGCTGGTGCAGAATTCCGCAGCCCGGTTGTTGATGGGGATTTTGAGATCTTCCCATATCATGCCGGTGCTGCGGGAACTGCACTGGCTGCCTGTTCAGTGGTGGATCACCTTCAGAGTCAGGTTACTGACATATAAAGCCCTACATGGACTGGGCCCTGACTACCTGAAAGAGCTTCTGATTCCTTATCACCCTGGGCGACCACTCCGCTCGGCTGACGAGGGGTTGCTGGAGATTCCGAGGGTGGTTTTAAAATCTGCTGGAGCCTGGGCATTTATGTTCGTGGCCCCAACCCTCTGGAATTCTCTACCCCGTCGGATTAGGGAGTGCATGACCGTGGGGGGATTCAAACAGGCCCTAAAAGCATTTCTTTGGAAAAAGGCATACGGTGATGATGATTGCTGATTTGGTTTAGCACTGGATATTTTAATATGATGTTGAGACTGTTTTATTTGTTTTTAGCTGTTTTAACTGTACTGCGCCTTGGTATTTGAAAGGTGCATTATAAATAAAGTATTATTATTATTATATTAGATCAAGTTGGACATATTCCCTGCAGTATTAAATAAACATGCATATATAAGTGTAATATAGAATAATCTTCCAGAAAGGGAAATTTGTAAATTACACAAAAGAGAAACAACCCTATTTTGCTATCTTAAAGATATATGTCTTTCCATAATGTATCTGTGCCACCTTTGAATTGACTTTGGTTTTTTGCATTTCGAGCCTCTGGGTTTATTTCATTCCATATTTATGGAAGATAATACCTTCTTTGCATCTTACTAAATACATTAGTCTCAAAAGGGATATTTCGACGCCTGTTTTTGGATCCCTCAGATTGTACTTGTTGTCTGGCTTTTGTTCATGTTGAGCTCCACCCCCCACCCCCGATCCACTGGCTGTTCCAGGATAGGAGACACACAAAGCTGTGCCCTCTGAGTATAATTTATCTTTTAAAAAGGTTGGGGGGTTGCAGAGACCTGCCCTTATGTCAGCCTGGGCAGCAACCACATGGTGGTTATTCTGTTGCTCCCATGCATAACAAAGCGGAGCAGCCATTATGGACCTCCGTGGCAGTCTTTCTTGGGTGGTAGATTTAGGATGGGGACACTTGCAGCTGTGCCCCCTGAAGATTAAGGGGCTTTAATTCACAAACGGGCATGCCAAGACTCTTGCTGCTGCCCCACAACCATCACAGGCATAGAAATCAAAACGGTAAGGCAGCAGGAGAAAAAGATGTGTTTGAGGTGGTGCTGGGGTGGCCTTAAAAAGGGAAGGAGGGAGAGGTTATAAAATTAAAGCGCAACAGACAAATAAAATTAGGGCAGTTTACACATTTATTTAGCAAGGCACCAAAAGAGCATGCAAAGATCTCCCAACACTTCAGGGCATCCTGATGAAGCGCCAGTGAGTGAGGCATGAAACACTTGGGAACTTGGGCATGCTGTGTGTGGCCTTGCTAAATAAATGTTTAAATTGTCCTCATTGCTTTGTCTTTTGGTTTGTATCAAGGTGACTGGCCCACATGTAGCAGCATTGTCACACGCAAATGGGAGTGGTGGACCAGTGGTCAAGTGCTTCAGAGGATTTGAGTGAGGAGGTTATAAGGGATGTGCCATGGCCTTAATGAAATATCACTGACATTTTTCGATTTTTGCTTCTGGTTCTTATTTTCCTGACCCGACCTATCAGAACCAGTAAAGCTGACCTGCACACCCCTAGTTGTGAATATAATACATGCACTCTACTGTGGCCAAGAGTCCTGTCTGATGGGTGGGTAGCCTTCACCCTGTGGCTGCAGGTGATCTGTTGGTATACCGACGTTATAGCGAAACAAATACTGAGAAGACCATTACAGTGATAAAATCAGCGGTTCGCTGTAATGGTCGTGCGGTACAGTTTATTTTAAAGTCCGGGGGTACGGGGGCACAGCCCCCCACAAAAAAATATTGTTTTCCTGATAGTACAATGCCAACTGTTGGCATTGTGCCATTGCTGTAAAGGTGGTCAACAAGATTCGTGTCGAACTGCTGGGGTGGAACCGATCTGTTGACCAAGTAACCACCAAATGTGACTTACTTCACCTTAAGGGCATCTGATATGTGACTTGGTAACAACAAAAGGTGACTTACCAGCTTCTGGGACAGCTGATTGCATGTGCCATACTAAATGTGAGGTGACTTTTCTGGTACAAATGCAATATCTACCTCACTGACCCTGGCCAGTGGATATGAAGTTTGTAAGTAAAATGTCTGGGTCCTGTAACTAAGTGTACATGCCCTGTTTTGCTGTCCTAATGCAGGGGACAGTGATGGAGGGATTTAAGTGACTGTGCATCATTACTTCATACTTCATTAAAGTATAGCCTGTCATCCTGCCAGTAAGGTGCCCAGTCATCACCATCACTGATTTCAGTCCCAGAGTACCCACCAATGTAATGCATTCTGACCTATGCCTTAAGATATCCTAAATGTTCAGTGTGTCCCGGGGTGCTTCTTACTATTCCTGGGTAGAGGCACCAAAAATAAACAGCATAAAGTCCAACCCCCTCAGAGCAATGGGGTAGTTAGGACAGTTAGGCCAATGCTGGTGGTGGGCGTAATGCTCAAAATTTCTGGACCCCTCCCCCCGCTGTCGGGACCCCATGCCAGGAGGAGGGTTTACTATAAGTTTACAGGTCTAGTTGGAGGGCCTCTTATGAATATGAGTGTGGCCTCAGATGCTCTTAGGATGAGAGAACTGCAGAATGAGCAGTATTGGTGTCCTAACTAGGATGTAAGAGGTGGCACTTCTGTATCCATATGAGGCCCTCCAACCAGACCTATAAAATAATTATAGATCGCGCCAGCCTTTTTCTTCAGAGTGTTGATGCACGAGCAGTCAGTGAGCAGCCCATTACTACAGCATATCACATGAGACACTCCGGAAATAAGTGTGTCTCAGTCATCTGAAAGGAGGACTGTGATTCATTGAGCAGCATCACATGCTCCCAAGACCAATGAGCTTGAAACAGATTGCCTTTCCAGTTGCTGTGCTTGGGGGTGCCTTGAAACACCTTAACAGGTGAAGTGATATAGTAGTTGTCAGAGAGCAATTTGGTTGGGGTTGCTTGAAAAATACCAAACTGGTTTGTGTATACTGCATTAAATCACGGTTCTCGACCAACAAATTGCAGATTTACGGAACCCAATTTATAAAATAAAGAATATAATCCAAACAAATGCAGTGAGATCTGGAAGGAGACGCTTCTAAGGTATCTTGGTACCTAGGCTCAGAACAATCCAAAGAAAACTTCACCTGAGAGCTGTGTGCACATACAGTAGCACTGTATGGCTCACTGGTGTGACTCCACCTGGAGTACTGTGTCCAGTTCTGAAGGTTGTACCTCAGAAAGGACATAGACAAGGTGGAGGCAGTCCAGAGGAGGGCATCTAAAATGGTGCAGGGATTGCACCAAAAGCCCTACGAGGAGAGACTGAGGATCTTGACATGTCCACCCTGGAGGAGAGGAGGGAGAGACTACATGATAGACACCTACATGTACCTCACAGGAGTTAACAATGTGCAGGAAGGGAGTTCCTTTCGAATGAGGAAGAGCACGAGGACCAGGGAGCATGGGATGAAGCTGGGGGGGGGGGAGTTAAAGAGGAATGTGAAGATGTACTACTTCACTGAAAGAGTGGTTGACGCCTGGAATAGACTGACAGTCGAAGCAATGGATGGGAAAACAGTAGGGAGTTTCAAGCATGCGTGGAATAGACAACGGGGATATTAGTACATAGGCAGAGAGGAGGGAAGGTCGCCGGAGACCTCTTACAGTCTGCAGAGACAGACTAGGCAGACACCATCTGAGCAGACATTCTCTGTTTTTAAATATTGATTGACTTATCATGAATTTATTTATTGAACATGTTGTGTTATTTCAAATATTTTTATTTCTGGGGGATTCATTTAATGTCTATTGAGATGTTTTTTTTTTGTTTGCTGCTACTGCTTAATATTGCAATGGTGCCCTGAACCTCCGGGAAGGGTGCCTCACAAAATAAAGACAACTACTAATACTTTCCTGTCAGCAAATTCTCTGTTTCCATGTTTCACTAAAAATAGCAGTAAATAATTCTTTATTTGTGCAGCACTCTCTCTTGTGTAGGGTGGTGGGCTCTGTGACCAGTGGGGGGGAACTGCTTGAATATTGTTAACACTGCCTGCTGCCCCGCACAAGTGAGATGTGTACAAATCAAGGTCATGGCTGCTGCTTTTGTTGGCTGCCTCTCTTTAGTGCAATGTTCGCCAAATATCACCATGGTGAATATGGCAGGCAGTTTGGCCTAGTGGTTAAAGTACAGTGATAAAAATCTGGAGACATGGATTTGAATCCCACAGTTGTCACTCACTGTGTGACCCTGAGCAATTCACTTAACCTTCCCATGCTTAAATTTTGCTCTAATATGACTCTCCTTGCAGGCTGATAATTATAACTGTATTCTCTCTGCTCCCTCTCCTGGAGTGTAAAGTGTTTTAGTTTATACAGTAGTCTGTATGAAAGGTATTGTAAATGATTTTGATGGAGAGTTTTTGGTTCTCTCCATCCTTCCTCAGCCTATACCTTACCCAAGCAGCTTGTGAAGTTGCTCCATAAATAGCGTCACTCCAACAATCAGCAATTTAGTGGTTGCTCTGCAAGCCTAAGTTCCTCAAAAGCACTTTGTCTCCAGGCAACAGTTGCAGAGCTTTGGCTTTTTTGTCATATCTCGCTTTCTTAAAGGAGTAGTCCACCCAGAATTTGCAAAAAAACATATGTTATGCAGAGTGTTTTGATATGTATGTTGAGTCCTAGTGTGTCCTTCCCTCTGTCTGCTATTAGGAGTTTTTCCTAAATTAGCCTGCTAGCTGTATGGTAGTTTTACTACCCCTGGGGATCTCCATCACAAATAGGTTTATTGGCTTTCTGTCTCCTACAATGCACCCTGTCTCATGTGACAGTGATGTAGCCGTGCCCTTAGAGTTAGCATATGCACTGCTTTAAAATCATTTAACAATAGCAGAGCTTTGTAACTGTTCTTATCCAGGGAGCACAAATGGCTGTAATTACAGTTTAACAGATACCTGAGAGCTAGCTAACTGGGGTTTCTGTAAGAAAACTGCTGCTAAATAGCTCTAATTCATTATTTGTGTTTTCGGTGTGTGTGTCAGGTCTAGCTAGCAGTAGTAAGTGTTTTCATTTTAAAATGTTATTTCATCAAACTACACACAACAATAAAAAGCACAGAAATTGCCCCAGATCTGCCTAATGCCAACTTTATAACACGAGAACTGCATTGCTGGTTTCACTTGTAACTTCATGGTTGTTCCTCAACCCCGGGGGTTGACCCTGAAAAAGGGACTGTAACTGTCTCAGTGGACTTACCCGGTTACCAAAACTCAAATAAAATAAATCATCAATGCTATAATTAGTAAAGACTGTAGCTGTTTTCTTACTGAACACCTACTCAGCTCTCAAATATTTGCCAAACCACAAATGTAGGTACCATCATTCTACTAGAAGGAACTGGGAGTTGGGGCTGATTTTGCTCTGTGACATCACTTTCATTTATTTATTTTTTTGTTTGTTTTTTGTTACAAATGTGAAGTGTCTTTTTAATAAAGTATAAAAATATGTATGAGTTATTTAGTTTGGAGAATGTTTGTTTTATTATTTGAAAAAGTGTGATGCACTAAATGTGTAGTGCAGTGAACCATTGTAAAATGTAATCAAATGTGTAGCTGGAATAGTCACTGTCATCCTGTTGCTTTCATGCCATACCACAGGCAGGAGAAAAGCTGACTTCAAAGTATTTTGTAGTGTATAGGCTGCAGCTTCATACCATACACTTCATTTGTAAAAAAAAAAAAAAATAATTAATATGAAAATCTTGTCGCAGAGCAAAATCAGCACTAACTGCTAATAGAATGCTGATACCTACATTTACAGTTTACCAAATACTTGACATCTGAGTGGGGTTTCTGTAAGAAAACAGCTAGAGTCTTTATTGATTATAGGTAGCATTGATGATATGGGCAGTTTCTGTGCTTTTATGGTTGTGCATAGTTTGATAAAATTACAAGTTTTAAAATTAAAACACTCTTGATGGCTAGACCTGTTGCACATAGAAAACAAAAATAGTGAATTAGAGCTATTTAGTAGCTGTTGTCTTACAGAAACCCCAGTTAGCTTGCTCTCAGGTATCTGCTAAACTAACTGTTGCCATTTGTGCTCCCTGGATAAGAACAGTTACAAAGCTCTGCCGTTGTGAAATGATTTTAACTGATTTTAAAGCAGTGCACATACTAAATCTAAGGGCATGGCCACATCACTGTCACATGAGACAGGGTGCATCATGGGAGAGAGAAAGAAAGCCAATAAACCTATTTGTGCTGGAGATCCCCAGGGGTCGTAAAACTACCATACAACTAGCAGCCTAATTTAGGAAAAACTCCTAATAATAGACAGAAGGAAGGACACACTAGGACTTAACATACATATCAAAACACTCTGCATAACATGTGTTTTTTGCAAATTCTGGGTGGACTACTTTAACTTGGTTGCATTTTGTAGTTGTGTCTTAGACTAACTTCTAAGCAGCATTTGATTGCTCCTTCAGACAGCAGACATATTAAGGTTAGTCTCTGGGCAGACTCCATCGGCATAGATTCCGAAGCAATGGACCACAGGCAATCTAGCCTGTCGCCCAAACATTAGGAAATGGAGCGAGACCCCTGAGGCATCAGTTTTTGTGCAGTTGTGGGTGTGGGGTAATGAGCTTACCTCTTGACTCCATTTGATTTTTCTTATTGGGTCTAACGTTCCTGACATGTTGAGCAATATACAGTTAAATTGCTGAGGAAGGGGATCACCTTGAGGGTGATACAGGGGTAGTCCTTGACTTGCAGATTCCACAACAGGGACAACAGTTGTTTGAATTTGCTTTCAAAGTCTCAGCCTATATCAGAATAGATCCAGTTAGGTGCTCCATAGTGAACTACAAATATTTCCACTAGAACCCTGTCTACTGTAGTGGCTTTTTGATCTTTAGCTGGGAATGTTTGAACATATCTTGAGAAATGTATTTATTTATTTATTTAAGTGTTTTACCAGGAAGGCATACTGAGCAGAGTACTGCTCGATTACAGATGCGTCCTGGGGAAGGGGAGAACATAGGAAGACAGTTTTACACAGTATAGACAAGAAAATACATAGTGAGAGAAATACTAACATTTGGATCTGATTACAAGTCAGTAGTAGCTTGAGAGAGACAATTGGTAACTACAGCACGTACGGTATGAGATAACACTTGAAGTCAGGATAGACAAGTGAATACATTGTGGAAGATCACTAACATTTGGTTCTGAAACCATGAGTATGTTGCTTGCATTTTGACTGTCAGACCTAAGACTAAGAAAATCGGTACAGACAAGTACCATGGGGGCACACTTTGAAATGTTCTCAAGAGGGGTGACCCGCTTTGGTAATGTTTTCCATTACGCACATCTGCTGCAAGCAGTCTGCAGTATCTCTTGATGGCCCTTCCCATCTTAGGGAACAAAAGTGAGTGCTGACCAGTTCAAAAATTATTTCATTTCTCAAATGTCCCATGTTGTTATGCATGGAATGCATGACCGTTTTCGTGAATTTTGAAGGAGGCAGCAATTGCTGTCAGAGGGATGCAGTGTGTCCCTGAGTTTCTCAGTAGAGGAGCTTGCCTTTGATATTTTTTTTATGCTCCTCCCCAGGCACCCCCAATCGGCCACTCCTTCAGGCCTCCAAGGTGCACTCCCATTACCACTCATCCTCTTCCAGCCAACCACCGCTTCCAGCCGCCCGGGTAACCTAACATTTCCCTTTGTTGAGAGGGTCCCTCCCTTCTGGTGGGGAGGCGGGAAGAGTGTTTTCCAGGTGCAACTTCATATCCCAGGTGCTGTGGGGTTGGTGTGGACACTTTCCAGGACTTCGTGGCATCGGGGAACCGGAGGCCATCATCTGGTCACTCAGGGGGCACTTTTCTGGTTTTCTGCCCTTCACTCCCTCTGCCCTAATTGGCCGAATGTGGTTGCGACCTGAGGTGGGGGACATACAGGGGGCATGTCGAGGCCTCATGCTCCCAAGCTACGTTACCCAGTCCACCATCAGGTGCCAAGTCCCTGCCCACCTCCCTGGGAGGGAAGTATCCAATGGACGCTTTCTACTCCCTCCCTGCCGGTCTCCGCTCCTGGTTACCCAGGCTTGGGGTGCAGTTTAAATGGCCACTCTTGGAGCAACTGTGGTGTATCAGCATAACTAGGCATTACATTGTCAATATCCCCACTTTTCTGTAAAGCAATGAGTACAGTACATCCATAAATCTTGGTTCAAGTCTTTTCTCCAAGTTGTAAGTCCTCATGAGTCAGTTGTGGCATTGTCGTCATACCCAGTGCATTGAAGCTGCAGTATGCTTCAGGAAGACAGTTGGCAGGTGTACCCAGGTTGTCTACAAGCTTCTTGGCATAGGCAGGCTTTGCGTGCTCATCCATGTCAAACATTTAACATAGAGCTTTCATAGCTGACCCCAGAATTCGGATCCATTCCTCTGTCTCCTGAGATCTGTTGATGGATATCCAGACAGAGCATCTGCACCTATGTGGTTTAGGCCAGGCTGCTATTCCACACTGTAATCATACGCTGACAAGGCAAACCGCCACCGATATCCAGCTGCATCTAATTTTGTTGTGGTTGTCATGCCAAATGATTTTTGTCAGTCTTGACTGTAACTCTGGCACGATACAGGTACTCATGGAATTCATCCACTATTGCCCATTTGAGTACCAAAAATTCATACTTGTGTATTGGATTGTTTCTGTCTCACAGAGTCAGGATTCTGCTAGTGAAGGCAACAGGTCTCATCCCCTTGGTGTACCACTACTGGAGGACTGCAATAAGTCTGTTGAGATTGGCATTGGTATTTAACATGTATGGTTTTTTTTTTCCTTTTTCACTTTATTTCTCTCCAGTCACGGCCCCATGGACCCTCTCTTGGGCATCCTGTCCGTGTCCTGCCCACCTGAGGCTCCTCGAACTGTGCCTTCTCTCCCCCCTCCCCGCAGCCAGCACCCCCGGTTTAACCCATCCGAGGTGGGTCATCCCTCCTCTTGGGTGCTCTTCTAAGGCAGTCTTCAGCTGTGGATGAGGGACCGGAGGGCAACTCAGAGGTCAGTTGAGGGTAAGCCTGGCAGAGGGCATGGGAGACAGGTGCCGTTGCCTGCTCCACGCCACCAGTGTTTTCCTTGTTCTGGCAGAACTCCCCCTTGCTTGGGCACCCCTGAAGCAACGGCACATGGTAACCCTGCCTGCGTCAGCCACGTGGTACTGTGTGCAGCCCAATGCACTGCAGCGCTCCTGATCTCCACCTGGAGTCGCTGGTGCACCGGGCTGTCCTTCACCCTCTTCTCTCCCCCCCCCCCCAGTGAAGAGAGCAGCCCTGCAGGTGCTCAATCCTCTGTCTGCCCCTGCCGACCCCCAGCACCCAAGTTCGCTCCCAAACACGGGTCACCGGCATGGCGCAAAGTGTGGCATCCAGCGACTCAACCCTCAGTGCCACCGGGCTGGCTCATGTATGGTGTTATTGAGTCAGCATACACCAGTACAGGTGCATGTGCAGGTAATAGATTATCTCTCTGAATGCTTTATCACATGAAGTAGCCCAACGAGGTCCAGATGGGTCCTAATCCTTGAAATAGCTTTAGGGCTCCTCTCTTGCAGGAGATGCACTCTTTTGTTTGTAAGTTGGAGGGTCCCCCATGTATTTGGATTGGCAGTGGGCAAATAACTCGAGGGTAGTCCTTCCAGGTCATGGGTATTTGATAGAACCATTGAAAAGATAAAGTATAGAGAACAGCTTGCTTCTGCTTAAGTAGTCCAGGGCATCCTGTACCCTTGGCATAATGTATTGATCTGGAATGGTTCTCTTATTAAGGATGCAGAAATCCACACACATGTGTGCAGTCCATTCTTTTTCCTGATTACCCCAATGGGCGAGGCATACACACTCCTCAATTTTTTGATAACACGAGCTGCCAGTAACCCGTGCAGATATCTCCTCACATTATCAGTATTGGCCAATGCCAAATATCAGGACCTCTCTTTGAAGGGTCTGTCATCATGTAACCTTATTTGTGTTCCTCCTCTCCTATGAAGCCAGTGCTCCATTTGCTCAGAAAGAACACTTTACCTCGCTGGGTCAACTACTGGCTCACTCTGCCCATCCATCTCTCTGGTATGGATAAGTTTCTAGAGTCGAATGTCTTGGTCAGTACCTTGACTGATGCCTTTCTTCAATGTCTTCTGACAGACTGCTGTGACTGCACAGTGCAGATGGCCAGTGTATGCCCCTTCTGGATTGTGATGTGTCTGTCTTCCATGTTCCTGACTTGTATAGTGATCTTCTTCACATAAGCATGGGTTTGGGTGGGTAGAACCCTAGGCTTGACCATAAATCCCTTTGATAAGCCATGATGTCTAGGAGCATTAACCACGAGGAGCTAGTTGCTCATATACTGGCTGAATCTCACTACACCACTGATGGCACATTCTGAATTAGGTGGCAGTGTCACTTCCTCCTTATCCAGGCAGTATACTTCTCCATTAGGCTCCTCAGTGGCCTCCATCAGCAGTTCTGTCTGGTTTGCGGAGGCACACCTTCCCAGTCCATGTACAGGCAAAGCCTTCTTTTGCTACTGTTGCTCTGGTTCTTTGTATAGTTGAACCAAGCACCCGAACTTAAGCATTTCTTCCAGTTAATACCCGGATATTGTTATGCATTTTGGATTCTGAACAAACCATGCCAAAGTTCCCACTGGTACTCCAACTCCTGCTTCTTCTGTGGGAAGGGTGATCCATACTTTTACATAGCCTAGGTAGGGGTAGGCCTTGTCACCCATATGTCCAGTCTATCCAGGGGCTATAGTTCCCAGTAAGAGGAGTATGTGTCATATCAGTCCTTAAAAATAACCATGACTTGAGAGACACTGTTGCTCAATAGTAACTTTGATTTCTGAAGAAGGACTCACAAGTTTAGTTAATGCAGTGGACAAAGCTGCTACTGACTTGGCTGATGACACTGCGACAGCTTGGTGGAGTATCTGATGTCCAGGGCTCCACAGTACTCCCTTACCATGCAACGCTGAAGCTTCCTCGTTTTCCTGGCCCTTTCTTTTAATTCGGCTGTGACCTTTCACAGGTCCTCTAAGGAGTGGAACTAATTCTGCAGACCCCTAAGACCGCATTAGGGTTGACTTGTTTTCCCCTGGAGTGAGAAACAGCTGAGGCACAATGATGAGTCCCGTGTAGGATGAAGCACGTGCCTGTGTCTTTTGTTCTCTTCCTTCGCAGATTGTGGCACCATGCAGAACCAGCCTCCGTTTTTTTCATGGTGATTTGAATACATGTCATAGAAACATAGACTTTGACGGCAGATAAGGACCGCTAGGCCCATCTAGTCTGCCCATTTCCCTACCTACAGGATAGGCCGCAGATCCTAGTTAACCAACAGCCTATATCTTCCTGCCCCCCACAAGAATTGCCTTATGTCTGTCCCATGCATTCTAGAATTCTCCCACAGTTTTAGACCCTACAACTTCCTCAGGAAGGCTGTTCCATGCATCCATTACCCTCTCTGAAAATAATACTTCCCTCCATTGCCCCTGAACCGCCCCTCCTTCTATCTTTAAATTGTGTCCCCTTGTTCTTGCAAGTCTCTTTTTCTGAAAGATGCTACCCTCTTGGACTTTGTTGATTCCCTTGAGGTACTTGAAAGTTTCTATCATGTCCCCCTCTCCTTTCTTTCCTCAAGGGTATACATATTAAGCTCCTTTAGTCTCTCCTCATATGGCTTCTCTTGCAGACCCTGCACCATTTTAGTTGCCCTCCTCTGGACTGCCTCTATCCTGTCTATGTCCTTGCGGAGATGGGGTCTCCAGAACTGGACACAGTATTCCAGATGGGGTCTCACCAACTGTCTGTACAGAGGGATAACAACTTCCTGTTTTCTGCTGCTGATGCCTCTCCTATACATCCCAATCGGCCCTCCCTACTGCCTTCTCACATTGCTTGCTAACCTTAAGGTCATCTGATGATTACCCCCAGGTCCCTTTCCTGTTTTGTTGTTGTTACACCTCCTCACCCATTGTGTATTCTTCCCTGGGTTCTTGTTTCCCAGGTGCATTATTTTGCACTTTTTGCATTGAATCCTAGCTGCCATACGTCTGACCATTCCTCCAACCTTGCCAAGTCCCTTTTCATCCTTTCCACGCCTCCTTGTGTATCAACCCTGTTGCAGATCTTTGTGTCATCTGCAAAGGCATACTTTTCCTTCCAGTCCCTCTGCAATGTCACTGATGAAGACATTAAAAGGACTGGACCCAATACTGAACTCTGCGTACCCCACTAGTAACCCCTTTCTTCAGAGTGGACTCCATTTACAATTACCTTCTGTGTCCTGTTGTCCAGCCAATGTTTTACAGGCTACCACCCTGGGACCCACTCCCAGGCTGGTTAATTTGACTAATAATCTTTTGTGTGGGACTGTATCAAATGCCTTGCTAAAGTCTAGGTAGGCCATGTCCACAGCCCCTCCCTGGTCTACTACTTTGGACACCCAGTCAAAGAAATCTATTAGATTCGTCTGACATGACCTTCCCGCTGTGAACCCATGCTGCCTTGGATCCTGTGCTCCACTGACCTCTAGGTACTCAACTATTCTTTCCTTCAGAAGTGACTCCCATCACTTTCCCTACCACAGAGGTCAGACTGACAGGTCTGTAGTTTCCTGCCTCTGTCTTGGTCCCACTTTTGTGAAGGGGAATCACATCCGCCTTCCTCCAGTCCTCGGGTACCACACCATCCTCCCATGATTTATTAAAAAGAGTAGCCAGTGGTTTCACTAGTTTCTCCCTTAATTCTTTTAGAATTCTGGGGTGAATTCCATCAGGACTCATTGCTTTGTCCACCTTCAGTTTTAGGAGTTCTTGCAGAACCCTTTCTTCTGTGAAAGGACTGGGATCGACCCCCCTATCAAGAGTGCTTCTGTTAATTGGATTAGGCACTTCCCCCTCCTCTTTTGTGAATACTGAGCAGAAATATTCGTTCAGTATCCCTGCTTTTTCACTGTCCCCTCTGCCCACCCACCCACCATTCATTCTATTCAGCCTCACTATCCCTCCCTTTGTCTTTCTACGTTCCTGATGTACCTATAAAGGTTTTATCCCCTTCTTAACTGAGTTGGCTATCTTTTCCTCAGTTTGGACCTTTGCTATTCTGACTTCCTCCCTGCTTCTTTCTGCCTTAACTGGTACAGCTCTCTGTCCTGCTCCTTCTGCGTTTCCTTATACTTCCGGAATGCTATCTTTTTCTTCCTGACTTTCACAGCCACCTCTCTTGAGAACCATAGTGGCTTTTTCTTTCGTTTTGATTTGTTTATTTGCTTCACACAAAGGCTTGTTACCTCTGTGATGGCAGTTTTGATAATTCCCCATTGTTGCTCCACACCTCCTTCTAGCCTGTTTGCTAGTGCTTTTCTGAGGCACTCTCAAGGGAATCAACAAAGTCCAAGAGGGTAGCATCTTTCAAAAAAAGAGGTGTGCAAGAACAAGAGGGCACAATTTGAAGATAGAGGGGGGGGCGGCTCAGAGGTAATTTAGAAGTATTTTTTTACAGAGAGGGTTGTGGATGCATGGAGCGGCCTTCGGAGGAGGTTGTGGAGTCAAAATCAGTGGTGGAATTCAAGCATGCATGGGATAGTCATAAAGGCAGTTCTAAGGGGGGTGGGGTAGGAAGAAGTAGGCTGCTGGTTAACTAGGATCTGCAGCTTATCCAGTAGGTAGGGAAATGGGCAGACTGGGTGGGTCAAGCGGTCCTTATCTGCCGTCATATTCTATGTTTCTATGTTTCTATGTTTACTCTCCCATCTTGCCAAAGTCAGCCCTCCTAAAGTCCAGTACCCTCACTTTTGTATGGCTTGACTCTGTAGCTGAGTTTAACGTGAACCACACTGTTTGATGGTCACTTGTCCCCAGATGGCAACCCACTTCTAGATCTGAGATCCTCTCACTGCCCCCGTTTGAGAGTACGAGGTCTAAGATTGCTCCTCACGAGTGGGTTCCCAAACTAGCTGTCTAATGCCTGCCACCTGTAGGCATCAAGAATGGCCCTGCTCTTGGATGTGGCTGCAGCAAATGTGCTCCAGTTAACATCTGGCATATTCAGGTCTCCCATCAACAGTATCTCCCTTTCTCTGCCATTCTAAGAATGCCTTCCATCATATCCTTGTTCATTCCTTCCCCGACATGGGGTCTGTACACAACCCTGTGCGGATTGTGGTGCCCTTTCCAGTCTCCAAGGTGACCCACAGTACCTCCTCTCCTCCCTGTTTACTCTTTTGTTCAGTTGCTTTTGTCCTTCCTTTACATAGAGAGCTACTCCTCCCCTCTTTTCCCTGACTGTCTCTCCTGTAGGTTATGTACCCAGGTATGTTAACATCCCAGTCATGGTTCTCTGTGTACCATGTTTCTGTGACTCTTTCAGTATCCAGGCATCCCTCTTCCATTAAGGCCACCAGCTCAGGAGCTTGTTGCCCAGACTACGGGCATTGGTGCTCAGTACCCTCCATTTTCCTGATGGCCTTACCCTTTTGCCCCATCCCTGTCCTTCTTGCTTCTTTCTCCATTTACCCCTGCCCTTCTCCCTATCGACACCTCCATGTTGGTGTTTGCCACACTTACTACCGTAATTGTTTGGGGGAGGCTAGGATTTTCCTGCTCCTTTCCAGTGCCTCCCCCATTGGCTAGTTTTAAAAGCTTGCCAGTGAAGCATTTAAACCTATCACCTAGGATCCTGGTTCCCTTCCCAGACAGATGCAGCCCATCATGCCAGTATAGGCTTGCATCACTCCAGGTGGACCCCCAGTCCCCAATGAAGCCAAATCCCTGAGCTCCACACCAGTTTTTCAACCACTGATTGAATCCCATGGTACGGAACACCCTAGCCTCTCCTATGCCATAGATGGGTAGCACCTCCGAGAAGGTTACCATGCGTGCTACTTGACTAAGGCCCTTCCCCAATTCCACAAACTCTTCCTGCACTTCTCTAATCCCTTTCTTAGCCAGGTCATTTGTCCCTAGGTGGACAATGACATCCAGCTCCCTCCCCTGTGCAGCTGCTCTGGCAATCCTGAGGATTCGCTCCCTGTCCCTCCAAGCCATGGCGCCAGGCAGGCACCTTACCTCCCTCTCCCCTTCCTTGCCCAGTTCTACCTTCCTAACAATGGAGTCCCCCACCAGGAGTTGTTTCCTTCCCCTGCAGGGTCCCCTGCCACCCTCCTGTGGGTCTCCTTTGTGGAGGTTCCCAGCATCCTCCTTGGTCTCCACTGTGGGTGCCTCCATAGAGGAACCACACTTTGCCAGAATGGCATAGGAATTGTGGAGAGGTACAACCGAGGGATGCGCTCTGTTCCACCACCCTCACCCTCCTGAGCCCACTGTGGTCCAACCGCCTCCTCTTTCTTGGCAACCTCTGAGGAAACGGCAGTGGCACTGGTGGTCCTTGATGGAAGAGGAGGTCCCACAAATCCTGGCCAACTCAGCCTGAGATGAGCAACCTCCTCCTCAGCCCAGAGAGGTGCCTGCAGATGGGACAACACCGCATCCTCCAGAACATCTCCCAGAAGACTGCTGCTCCACAGCCACTGCACTGTACCACTCCAATCGTGTCTTATTTCTGGCCCCTTCACTGTTTGCAATCCTTACTCTTTCCTCTGTTTGTTTTTTTCTCTCTCCTTACTTTCTGCCCGTCGTCTTTTAAGCCCTGATTGTCCTGTTCTGAGACAAGAATATCCTATATTTCTCAGTAGACCACTTACTTGTTAAGAGGCAGACCTCCAGCAGCTAGAGGGGCCGGAGAGCTACTCTTGCCCTTCTAGGATGGTGGGTCCTTGGTGGTTCTGTGATCACTCACTTCCTGCCCCTAAACAGGAAGTTCCTGTTGTCAGTCAAATCCTGTGCCTATAAAAATAGAACTAGCTTTGGGTGGGGCGGTGGAGGGAAGGGAAGGAGGGCAATATAGTCCCAGCAGATAAGTTCAGTCACACAGCAGTCCTTTCTCCTGATGTCTTCTGCCAAGCTATTAGCAGAATCTTTCTAAGGCAGTCTTTAAATGTAGCTTCCTTCTAACTAAGCCACTCCCCCTACTTACCAGATCTTTCTACAAGTAATTTAAACCTCACAGCAGTTAAGTCCTTTCAGTCACCTGAGATTTACACCTAGATGACTTTTCAGTTACCCATTCAGTTCAGTTAACCCAAACACACACTTTCTTTTTTTTTTTGTTTTGTATGTTGGTTTTTTTACCCTAAATTAAAGGTCCAAATACAAAAGTTCTTCTACTTTAGTCCCAGCAGAGAAGTTCAGTCACACAGCAGTCCTTTCTCCTGGTGTCTTCTGCCAAGCTATTACCCATGATGCTTTGCATTAAGGGGGAATTGTGATTTTGTATTTCTTTGAAACCTGGCTTTATGGGTAACTCTTGCCTCCGTGCTTTCGTGCTTAGGTTATTTGTCTTTTTAGCTTCACTTCTTATTTTGGACCCACCATGACCCAAAACTGTATTGTTTTCCACTGGGGTGAGATACAGACAACGCAAATTGATGAGTCCTACGTAGGATGAAACAGGTGTCTGTCTTCAGTTTTCACCCTTTGCAGATTGTGTGAGAGGATATTTGACACCATACACTCCTGCTTAAAGCAGAACCAGCCTACATTTTCATTGTGATTTTCATATATCATGATGCTTTGCGTTATGGAGGTATGTGTGATTTTGTATTTCTCATTCTGCAGATGTCCATCCTCCCCACAATGGTAGCACAAGATCCCATCTTTGTGAACTCTGTTACATGGTAGCACATTTGTATGTATCCAGGTCCTGCCTCAATCCATGGGAGTTTCATCACTGGGCATCTTAATGGATGGGAGGACCAACACCACTGTAGATTCTAGGACATTGTGCACCTCCTAAGTCCTCCCAAATCTCAAAATTTACAAAGTGTACGTGACTCCTTATAACACTTTTGACACTAGGACATGGTCCATGTCTGCAGCTATTAAGCTTCCTCACCACCTGTAAGTTGCTGTTGTGCTTACAGAGTCCCACCACAAGCTACTTCAGGTCTCTTATCTGCACTTGCAGATCACTAATGGCTGACCCCCTTACTTGGTTTGAGTTAATTTTGATGTGCAAGGAACTGCAAGCCATCCTCTGGGGGTCTCGAGGAGTCTCTCCTTTTAGAATCTGGTCTTCTTACAAATGAACATAGAAATTTGTCAGCAGATAATGGCCTTATGGTCTATCCAGTCTGCCTGAGTGTGCAGCTAGCAACCCTTATACTGCAGCTGCTCCTCCTTCCCCTGACCTTCCCTCTTACCCTATCCCACCCCCTTTTGAAGCAGTCCACTGTTCTACAAGATACAACCTCCGCAGGCAACGTGTTCCACCCATACACCACTCTCTATCTGTAAGAAAATTTCTTCTCATTTCCCTCCTGAACCTCCCCCCCAGTCTGAGATTGTGACCTCGAGTGTCCCTACCCCACTTAACTTGAATAGTTCATCCATGCCTGTCTTGTTTATTCCCTTCATGTACTTGAAGGTTTCAGTCATATTTCCCCGGTCTCTCCTCTCCTCCAGTGAGTACATGTTCAACTCCCTTAGCCTGCTCACGAAGGGTATGTCCCCTAGTCCCTGGATCATCTTTGTTGCCCTGCGCTGCACCCCCTCCAGTAACTTAATGTCCCTCTTCTGGTATGGGCACCAGTACTGCATGCAGTACTCTAGGTTTGGTCTAACCAGTGACCTATACAATGGCAGGATCACCTCCCCTCTCCTTGAAGATATACCCCAGGCAATACAACCCAGCATTTTGTTGGCCTTTGCAGCTGCCTTCCTGCATTGTGCTTAGTTGTTTGTTGAGCCCATTATAATCACCACCAGATCCTTCTCCTCCTCTGTCACGGCTAGCTGAACCACCCCAGCTGGTAGCTGCTACTTGTTTTTTTTGCCTTGAAATGTAGCACCTTGCACTTTTCGGCGTTGAACCCCAACTGCCAGGTGTCTGACCAGGTCTTTAATTTTGACAGATCATCCTGCAACCCATGCCACCCTCCGAGGTCATCCACTACTGCTCCCATCGTGGTGTCATCTGCAAACAACCTGATCTTGTTCTTGATGCCCATTGAGATGTCTGGTATGAACAACCCAAACAACAGTGGTCTCGGCACTGAGCCTTGTGGTACTCCGCTTGTCACTGCCCTCAGACGAGAGCTCTCCTCACACCACTACCCTCTGCTGCCTTCCCTGCAACTAGTTTACTACCCATCGCACTATTTTTGCCCCTGTACCTGCCAGCTTACTACCCAGTCTCCCATGCGGCACTGAGTCAAATGCCTTACTGAAGTCCAGAAACAGGACATCCACTGCCGTGTCCAACTGTCTAGTTACCCAGTCATAGTAATCCACCAGATTGGTCTAACAGGATCTGCCCATGACAAACCCATGCTGCCTAATGTCCTGTAGCCCATCGGTCTCCAGAAGGGACAACAGCCTCTCCTTCAGGATTGTTTCCCATCAGTTTTCCCAAGATGGATGTGAGGTTTACTGGCCTGTAGTTTCCCAGTTCATCTTTGGGACTGCTCTTATGGAGGGGTACCATGTGAGCCATCCTCTAGTCCTAAGGTACACTTCCTGAGACTAGGGAGGCATTGAACAGGTCTGCCAAGAGCACTGCCAGGATTTCTGCCAGCTCTCTCAGTACCCTGGGGTGAATGCCATCCGGCCCTGGCGCCTTGTCCACCCTCAGTGCTCTCAGGCCCCTCCATTATCCTGCCCTCTGTAATTCCCCCATCTGTCACCTCCTCCATCCCTGAGCCTGACCTTCCACCCCCTTGGTAGCACCCCTCCTTTCTCCTTAGTAAACACTGATCGGAAGTGTTCATTAAGTGCTTCGGCCTGCTCTGCCCCTGTTTCCACCCACCCCCGTCCCTCTTAATCCTTACTATTTTGTCCCTACAACTCCTTTTCTCCCTGATGTACCTGAAGAATTTCTTCTCCCCCTTCTTGATGCCTAGTGCCAGCCTGAACTCCTTAGATGCCTTGGCTGCCCTTACTGCCTTCGTCACCTACTTCGATTCTTTCAGGTAATCCTCTCTGTCCTCCCCTCTCCCTGTTTTTTTGAACCTCCTAAAGGCGACTCTTATTTCTTTCTTTCTCCATGACCCCCTTACTCAACCAGCTGGATTTCTTGGCCCTAGCTCTCTTACTCTGGACCTTGATGCAGGTTTTGGTTGCCTCCTCAATCCCCAGGTTTATGACCTCCCACTTCTGGTTAGTGTTCATATTAGTTTGGATTCTGTCTTAATACCCTTTAACTACCTCCCCCATCCTCCTGAAGTTGGCCCTCCTGAAGTCCAACACTCTTGTACCTGTTTCTACTCCCTCCTTACCCATTTTCAACGTGAACCATACTGAGTTGTGGTCACTCCCTGCAAGTGGTTCTTCCACCTCCAGCTCCTTCACAAACTCTCCATTTGCCAGCACGAGGTCTAGGGTGTTCTCTAACCTGGTTGGCTCACTGACCATTTGCATTAGGAAGTTATCCTGGAACGCATCCAGAAGTATCTGCTCCCTTCTATTCATGGTGGCTGGGGTACTCCATTCCACTCCCGGCAGGATGAAGTCCCCCACAATCACCATGCTACCCTTTCCACAGGCCCTTCTGATCTGTCCTGCTAGCTCCCTGTCTAATGTCTCTGTCTGAGATAGTGGCCTGTATACTACTCCAATCCTGAGAGTCCTATTCTTGGAATCCTGGATTTGCATCCATAACGACTGTACTACCCTCCTCACAAATACACTTCAGTCCTTCTCTCACATACAGTGCCACCCCCACCACCCTTCCCATTTATCCTATCTCTGCAAAATATCTTGTACTCTGGTACCGCCAGGTCCCAGTCCTGGTAATGGGTGGCCCATGTTTCGGTGATGGCTGCCATGTCCACCTCCCCTTCTGCCATGAGAGCCTGTAGCTCTGCTGTTTTGTTACCTAGGCTCCTAGCATTCAAGGCGACCACCCTCTACACTTTTTCCTTTCCCCTTCCCCCTCCTGGTCTCCCTTTCTTGCATCCCCTCTAGTACTCCCTTTTTTTCCATTGCTTCTAGCACAGGGGGGTAAGCTCATTTGGCTTCCCCTCCTGTGGATTCTGCATGCCTCCTGCCCATTTGCCACCCCCCGCTTCTAGTTTAAATGCCCTTCTTTTGCTATGTAATCCCCATCCTCTGCTTGTTCTTGTTCCTGTACTTCTTGAACCAGATCTCTGTAAGTTGTGAGCTGATCCATACAGTCCCTCAGGTGCAGGTTAGTAAAAATTTGATCTGCGTACATGGCTTTTTGTGACACTTTTGCCACTTGGACACAGTACACGTCTGTAGCTATTGTGCTTCCTTTCGGTTACGCCTTCTGTATGACTGACTCCACCCTCATCAGACAGTTCAAGAGCCTCTCTCCCTGTCTCTGTTCCATCAATGTTTACATGGTCAGAACTTGTCCAGGTTTTTCCACACTCCCAAATATATCTTGGATAAATAATCTAGTGAGATGGCATTGAGTCTATAGACTATGTCGCAGTAGTGTAAGGAGGGGAGGATCATTTTGTGAACTAGTTCCTGTCTAACCGAAGAAGAGAGGCTAGAGCGGTTCCTGTAGAAGGCACCAAGCTTGGGGCGAAGTTTTTTGATAATTGCATCAATGTGGTCGGAGAAAGATATATCACACTGTGGGAGAGCCTCAGCCTACCATGTACTTGCTTGCACTCTCTCTCTCTCTCTCTCTCTCTCTCTCTGTAGATAAATACAGGGCTTCAGTCTCCAGTGCTGCCCCCCCCCACCTTTACCAGCAACATATATGCAACAGAGTGATTAAGTCTTATGTTGGAGTCAGTATGGCATAGTGATTAAGGACACTGACCTACAAACCTGGGGAACTAGGTTTTAATCCACAGCCCCAACTTACATACTGTGTGACCCTGAGCAAGTTACTTAACTTCTTGTGCTCCCAGGTCACACCAGGAAACAACTTGGGTTTAGGGTGCTTTTGCTGGCTAACAAATTTCCCTTTCCCTACGTTTGCACTGTACCTGTCCTCTCTACACCTCTGCCTACAGACAAACATACAGCTTCAGTCTCCAGTACTGTCAGTCCATCACCAATCACCAGCACTAAATACATCACACTGTGGGGGAAAATGCCTGCACTGTAACATCCTGCACCATCTCTGTCCCTGTAACTAAACAGAGGGCATTACTGTTTTTCTCTCGGCCTCACCTCTCACCACAAATAAATACATCACAGAGTAAGTCTGCACTATACCAGTCCTCACTACACCTCTGCCTATAGACAAATATAGGCTGCAATAAAAACAAAAAAATTTTTTTTCATACAGAACAACTCCAGCAGTCAGATGTAAGCTAATTAGCTGCAGGGCGCTGGGGATAGTGGGTAGAAGGCGGAGGGGTGGGGTTGCCGGATTGGGATAGTGAGAACCAGGAGATGCCCTGGGGCAAAGTGGAATCCTGAACGAGGTTTGCCTTGTCTGGTGCCAATACCAAAGTGCTCCATATTAATTGGGCCGATCGCTTGGCCGGTTCGGTATCTCATCCAGCTTGTACGGTGTTGTGCAGTGTCAGATCTATTAAAAACAAGACAGCCATTATATCTGATCTTGTTGGGTCAGCAGATCTGGCATGCATGACTGAGACCTGGCTGGATGAGAATGCTGACCCCATTTTGGTGGCAGTGATTCTGGCCGAGTTCTCAGTGATGCACCGTGCGAGATCAGATCGCAGGGGTGGGGGTGTAGTAATTTGTTTTAAATCGGAATTGAACCTTGTAGATGTGCCAGTTGAGGGAGTCAGATCCTTCAAGTGTGCTGTGGTCACAGGTGTGGGGTGCAGGATCATTCTAGATCTACCCGTCACCTGGGCTCAGAAGTTGTTCCTGCGGGAAGTCGCAGATTTCATTGTCGACATGGTATTGGAGTCCCCCAGATTGATGGTTCTGGGCGACTGCAATGCCTGGGTCGATGACGAACTCTCGCCATTTGGTCAGGACTTCCTTCGACTTATGATTTTGTTGGGCTTCACACAGGCAGTTGCCTCTTTGACTCAGTCAAGGTCACTCATTGGACCTGATTTTCCTCCTGGGGATGGAGACTTCTGACTTGGTGGTAGAACCAGTCTGATGATCCGAACACCACACTATAAGGTTCAATCTCCTTGCTTCCCCCTATAGGCCTGCCCCTGTGGAGATGGTCTGATACCCCTTTGTGGGGAGTAACCCCAGGAGGTCTTTTGGCAGAGTTGGACCTATCGGGACTACCGTGTGCAAGCAAGGGTCCTGAGAACCTACTACAAGCCTATAATTGGTGTCCAGTCAGCATTCATCCCCTCACCCTTCACCCTCAGTCCCCTTGGTTTGATGGGGCTTTGAGGGAGCTGAGGCGAGTGGGGCGAAGGTTAGAACACAGCTGGTGGAGATCCAGCTGGGATGGCAGTAGGCTTAGACTTAGTCTCTATAATGTTCCATATCAGTCGGCAGTCTCCCATAAGAAGGCAGAATTCTTGTCCGGGGAGATTGCTGCAGCTCAGAATCGACCAGCTCAGCTCTTTTGAACTGTGGACAGACTGTGCAATCCAGCCTGTCTACAAGTTCGTAGAGCATTTTCTCATGATAAGTGTGAGGAGTTTGCTCACTTCTTTGCTGATAAGGTTGCCAACATCAGGTCTGAGATCCGCTTAGCACACTGTATGGAGGGGATGGTGGCTGGTGGAGTGTCGCTACGCCTCGGTTTTCTTGGATGGAGTTTGAACGGCTGGAGATCGTGGAGGTCATGATGATTCTCCGGGGTATGCACCCAACTTGCTGTAGTTTGGACCCGGGCCCCACTCACCTTTTATTAGGCTGTATTGATATCATTGGCCCAGTCCTTGTGGAGATAGTGTGGTGTTCACTGGAGTTGGGTGAGTTTCCTTGCTCCCTGAAGGAAGCAGTGGTAACTCCCCTTCTCAAGAAATCTGTGTTTGACCCAGACTGCCCCGCTAACTACAGACCAGTCTCTAATCTCCCCTTTGTGGGGAAGGTTATTGTGAAAGTCATGGTGCCGCAGTTGGAGAACCATCTTACCATCCATGACATTTATGATACTCTCCAGTCCGGTTTTCGTAAAACGCATAGCGCGGAGACTGCTGTGGCTTGAGTACTCTGTGATCTCCTGATTATGAGAGATCAGAAATGCTGCACCATCTTGGTATTTTTAGATCTCTCTCTTCAGCCTTAGACACAGTGGACCATGGGGTGCTGCTGGAATGCCTGCATATAATTTGTGGCCTGTCTGGTACAGTCCTCAGATGGTTCCATTCCTTCCTGTCTGGCAGATCACAGAGAGTGGTCTCGGGGATTTATTCCTCTGAGTCATTCTCTGCCGTGTGGGGTGCGGCAGGGTTCCATGCTGTCCCCCATGTTATTCACGGTGTACAAGCTGCCATTGGGAGACATTGTGAGGCGGTATGAGCTGAGGTTTCACTGTTATGCAGATGATACACAGCTCTACCTGTCTTTTCTGCCCGACCCAGGATACTGCGCTCTCAGTGTTTAAAAACTGCCTTGCAGAAATCCAGGATTGGATGAATACCAGCTGGATAAAACTGAATTCAGACAAGATTGAGGTGTTGATAGTGGATCCTGGTCACCGGATAGAGGGTCGGTAATGGGATGTCGCTCAGGGCTTTGGCTTGGGGGTGCCCAGTTGCTGACGTCTGAATGGGTGTGAAATCTAGGGGTAATACTTGATGACAGTCTGACACTTTGTTCTCGGGTGTCAGCTGTGGTTAAGTCCTCCTTTTACCATCTGAGGAATATTGCCCGGATTAAGCATTTAGTTCCATCTGGCGACCTTTCAACTTTGATCTACGCCTTTGTGACCTCATGCCTGGACTACTATAACTCCCTTTACCTTGGGCTTCCGGGGGTTGATATACGCTGCCTGCAGCTGGTGCAGAACGCTGCAGCCAGGCTGTTGTCTGGATCATCTCGATCCAGCCATATTATGCCTGTGCTGCGCGAACTGCACTGGCTACCAGTTCAGTGGCGGGTCACCTTTAAGGTCGGTTTACTGACCTACAAAGCCCTACACGGACAGGGACTGAGCTACCTGCAAGATCTCCTGCATCCTTACTTCCCCCTCTGAACACTCCGCTCGACTGATGAGGGATTGCTGGAGATTCCCAGGGTACGATTAAAAACTTCTGGATCACGGGCATTCTCATTTGTAGCCCCAACCCTGTGGAATTCTCTGCCTCATCGGATATGAGAGTGCCTGACAGTGGAGAGATTTGAAACTGCTTTAAAAACATATTTATTCGAACTCGCCTTTGGAGATGTTCTGTAATTTATGTCGGATTATCGCAGTTGTGTTTTATATATATTGATGGATGTCTGATTTTAGAATTGTATGGTTTTAATTGTTGTTTTATGGATGTACAGTGCGTTGATACTCTGTGAAGAGCGCTTAATAAATAATTATTATTAATATTATTAGAGGGGCTTGTGTTGATTTCAAATAGAGCAACAGCCAGATGCAAATGCATAAAATAACTAAAAATAATAATCTTCACTTTCATCAGTGCCCAGCACCCTTGCAGGAAAATGCAACATTATCCTTATTTTCAGTTGTGAACAAATAAGCCTTTGCCTGCCAAAACTGGCAGCCTTCTCTTAACATGCAGCGCAGCAGATTCAAAGAAACACATTCTTGGACTAGCAGGGTACTTAAGGGCATGGAATCTGGAGTCCTTATCTTAATGATCACATGCTATTTATGTTAGAAGCACTTGACAATTCTTGAGACAGCAGAGTACCTCCTGTGTGTGCATTAGAACTTTATTAACTTTGTCATGCTAGATAGCGTTTATGTTTCTCAGGCTTGCTAGACACATTTAAGGGGGCTGGAATTTGAAGTCCTTATCTTAGATGCTACAGTGTATTGTTATTTATGTTAAAAGCGCTTGACAGGTCTTGAGTTCCAGAAACCCAGCAGAGAGAAGATAGTATTTTATTCAGCCGGGTAGTGATTTGCAGTTGTTGTGGAAGGATACACTGAAAGGTACTACAGTTTGTGCTTTGGTATCCCATTTTTCCAGCTACAGACAGCAAGATGGCTGTAAGTTCTGTCCAGAGCCATAAAAAGGATGTCAAACTACTGGAGAGGGTGCAGCGAAAGGCGACAAAGATGATCCTAGGACTGGAGGACAAACCCTGTGAGGAAAGATTGAGGGAACTCAGCATGTATTCCCTGGAAGATAGAATACAGAAATAGATTAGTTGCCGTATTGGTCCTTGTAAGAACAGATCCAGAAGCAAATGGTTTGATACCTTTTAGCAGACCAACATAGATGTTACAAAAAGAAAACTGTGTCTAAACTTTCAGACCAACCAAGTCCTTCCTTGGAGACTTATCATATGTACTGGAATATATTCTGGTCTACTTGTTTTATAATAAATATATTGTAATGTACTGGAAAATCAATATATTTCTATATATTATATTTGCAATGTACTGTAAATATACACATTATTGCCACTTAAGTATACTACATATATTGCAAAATATATTGATTAAATTAAAAATATATTGAAATAGGGATGGTGAATATATATATATATATATATATATATATACATGTATTTATTTTGTTGACGGGTAACTGCACTAGACAAATCCTGCCTATTTTCAGGCGACGACCGAGGAGGGATACAGATGAATGCTGACTGAACCAGATTAAGCTGTTGGTGGTATTTTTAGGGAATGAGGGAAATTTGGCCAGGACACCGGGGAGATTCCCCTACTGTTTTTGATAAGTGCCATGGGATCTTTAACATCCACCTGAACTACCACCAATCCAGGCAGATGGAACCTCGGTTTAACGTCTCATCTGAAAGACGGCACCTCAGAAGTGCAGCACCCCTCTCATGCTGCACTACAGCATGTACAATATATTATTGGTATATTGCCAATATATGTATTATTTTTTTACATTTCAAATGCTGTTTCCTATATTTACAAATATATGTAATAGACATGTGTAACAGATATTGTGTTGCCTTCAACTCTCTAACCGCAATAAGTATCTTACCTGCATGATGGTGAAAAAAATAACCATGGGCCTTGCTCCTCCCGATGTCCAAGCTCTCCTGCGCCCAAACACTAATCCATGTAACACCAGAGTGTCCGAATATCAGCCTTTACAGGTTCTCTGCTGCCACACCACTCCGGGCCAAAGATCCTTTTCTCACCATGCCCCCAGCTGGATGAATGCTCTCAGTACTAGCGTCTCCTCCACCTCCTCTCTGGGTACGTTCAAATCCAGGCTCTGCCTTCATCTCACTGCGTCCAGCTTCTGTGATTGCCACCCCCAAATCCCTCTTTCCTCATCTATACCATCGCATCCACCCTGCTCTACCTACATTGCACTTATTGTCTCTCAACCTTTGTCCCTCCCCCCACTCCTCCCCACACACCCCTCCCCCTCCTTCCAGCACTTCTCTGTGGTACATTGAAATACTGTTGAGCTACTGTAGCCTCTTTTTTCTTGTGCCTCTCCCCTTCTGTTCACGCCTTTCCTCCCATCTCCTAGATGTCTGCTCTGGGGTTCCCTATGTGCTCCTCCTTGTTTGCATATTGTGTGACTATTGAGCTGTGCACCTGAATTTTTGTAAGTTGTTGTAAGCTCTGTTGGATTATGATGTATGTACTATTTCCGACGTGGAACCTTTGTAAAAGAGCCTTGGGTCAAAGGTATTTGTAAACCTAGAATCAAATAAATAAATAAATAAGTAAAAAAATATTAATTGAACTATTAACCAGACAAGAACAAGGGGAATTATTTATATGATTTAATGTACCTTTATCTATATAATTGGAGTTCATCTTGTTAGTAACCATGGAGATATTTACTTTGGAATTATTGTTCAACAGTACATCATTAACTCAAACATACATTTTATACATTTATATTTACACATAGGACTTACCAGCTCATGCTTATCAAGGGCTCAGATTGGTATTTATACCGCCCCATTTTATTTCCCTTTTACATCAGGGTGAGATCCTACATGTACTTGCTTTATAATGTGTACCTTTCCTTTTAGTCTGTAAGCTAATGTTGTAAATTCAGAATTATTGTGAAACTAGAAATTATCATGATTTTGGCTGATAAACAATGTTTTTAAAATATGCAGATTAGTTATGCAAAGTACAGATGGGACCAAACTTAGCATTTGCAAAAATATCTGTAACATATATAAAAAATATGTAAAATGCATAGAAAATATATGTAACATATACAAAGAATACAGTATATATTTTTAAATATACTAATATATTTCAGACAGTGTATTACTAAACAGCTTGACATGCTTTCAAGCAGTGCATGAGGCAGAAATACATTGATTATATATTTCTGAAATATATTTAATGTAGTTGATCAATTCTGTGTTTTGACATATGTAACATAATTTCCAGTATATTGAAATATTTCATGTTTGTAATAAAATATATTATTTCAATACATTAACATACATTGGATAATTTACAGTTTCTTTAATTAGAAACATGTGGTTTCAGTGTAAGCTGGAATACTCTGTGTATTTTATTTTGAGTCTATGAATTTCTCAGTATAGTATATATTTTTGCATACTACTATGAGTTAGAAATAGATTATATCAGTATATTTAAAATATATTTCATAATGTATTACATTGGGACAATGTATTTCTCAGTGCATTGACATATATTAACATATCTTTTTCAATATATTGCAATATATTCCATTTTTATAAAGGGGAAAGCAGGAAAAGACTGTATCAGATCAGGTTTCCCCTAAAGGGACTATCTCTAAATATCACTGTTATTACACAGTGAACACTAACAAGGGAAAAAAAATAACAGTTACAACAGTTATTGCTGTATTTATACAGGGCTTCCTTGTCCAGAAACCTCTCCGTTATATTCTGCCCACTCAGGGCTGCAGTCTGGTTGTGGTCAGGTAGCAAGTGGTGGTCACTGATGGGGGAATTTCCTATGAAACTGTGAAAATAAAAGTGCAGCTGGAGCCCCTTGATACAGTGACGCAGCATACTGAAAATGCAGCCAATCCATTTCTCACTCCTGGTCTGGTCATGGCTGCAACAGTTTAGATAGGGTAGCCAGCAGCAGCAATGTAACTAGTGGCTCTGTAGCACCATAAAGGTAAGCTTCACATGAGGGGTTACATAATTATATCTTACTGTGCCCTGTTGAAAAATTGCACAAGGCCATACGTGGGCTGAGCAGAAACTTCCAAAATGACATAAGGCATGAAGGTTGATGCCATGGTACAGGGGGTAGGGGTCCCCATGACTAACATTGCTGGGAGTAGGCCCCCAAAACCATAAGGCATCCTCTGTTAGCCATACAAGAGTTCCTTAATAGATTACAATAGGCTAGAACCAGTAGCAAATGAAACAAAAAAATTCACCATAGCAACAATTTCCATTTTCAGTTCTCTTCACTTGGATTCCATTAAAACTTCAGTTTCCTTAAATAAGGTTGGCAGTGCTTTACTTAATCCTTGTTCAGCTTGACTTTGGGTGTCAAAGGGAAAGTGTACCTTTCTGTAAAAAGAACATTGTGAGCCCTGCTGAACAAACTACCTAGAATCGAATTCGACCTTTGTGTAAGATTGCCTTCAGCGGGTTTATTTCTTGACTTTTGTTCTAAAGGAACAATGCAATGTTGTAGATTGAGAATTTCTTTCCATTATAGAATAATTGCCTTTTTTTGTGTGGCCATCACTTGAATATTAACTTTGTCTAAAAAGTTTAAACATTTTGAGCTCAGTGGTTCATGGGTATACATGTGAAGCAGGCTTCAGCCTTAATGCTCTGACTGCAGACTCGCAATGTTTCTTTGTTTCGCTTGATGGCCCCAAGTCGATAAACATTTTTTTTTTTTTAAGTCTAAAATGTCATTACCTTCCACACCTCCAGAAAGGACAATTATTCACACATTATTTTGGCATCCTCTATTTTCGTTATCTTCAAGCCTCTCTCCAAGTTTATGTATTTTGTGGTTCTTCCCTTTTTTCTTTAGCAGCTCTGTCTTCTAAATTACTTGATTTCTTGTTTGTAAGTCTCATGTTTAATGCAGTCATGTGTTTTTTATTTCTTCCACACCAGAAGACATAATATTGGAATAGAAACAAATTTGTTTTTTCAGCGCCTTTCATGCACTCTACATCCCAGTGCTTTACAAAGCAAAGGGTTAGATAATGGTAGCTCTGGGACTGTATGCCGTATACAGTGCATGCAGCAGCCACTAATATCATACACACACAGCCACATTACATTACAGTCTATCATCAATAGAGTGTTAAGATAATGGTAATGCTGTGAGTGCATGCATATAGAGTACATGTGGCAACCAGTAATACCACAAAGTGCCGTGAGATCTTACTTATCCACCTGGACAGCCACCAGTGATGGGCGGAACAGCATTTTTTTTTTATATAACTTTTTTCTGGCAGGTCAGCCTGGACAGGCTCGTCGGTCCTATCCCCACCCCCTCCACTTGACTTCCTTCCTCAACCACAACCAGGACCCAGAGACCCTCAAAGATTGCCCCTTGTGGTGAGGCCAGGTGGGGGAGGACTGTTCTCTCTCCAGCCAGAAACCCACATCCAGTATGGGTTCCCGGTTGAGCGGCAGTGCAGAGCAGAGGACGGGGGGGCAGGACATCATGGAACCTGAGCCAACCACTTTTTCCTTTTCCTCTCTAGGCTCCCACTAGCCATGGCTGCATGCGCATGGAGGCACTTATGTGTCCCAGAACTGCAGCTTCCCCTTCCCGACCTCATCCTGCTGCTTATTTATTGGTGCTACCACCAGCCCTCCACCTGGTAGCAGCCGAGAGCAGAGACAACACACCACCCCAATCTGGGAGGGGAGCACTGAAAAGAGCAGTCCACTCGCAGCCTCGCCCCCGATGACTCCCAATGACCTGAGCTCATTCTCATACTCTGGTCGCCAGCATGGTGAGAAGTAGGGCCCACAGCACCTTAGCCTTCTGCGCCACAGAGCAACCCAATAGGCAGAACAGTTTAACATCTCATCTGAAGGACAGCACCTCCAGCACTACATTAACCCCTAGCGGAACTGCAATGTCACTGTTGGATCTTAGCCCAAGTACCTCAGACCCTCATGACCAACTGATCTTCTGGGCTCAAAAGCAGATCATAAATATATTCTAGATATTTGTTCCTACATCTGTACAGCACACCACTAATGTGGAGGAGTGTTAGGTGGCATGGGTGATCACACATCCCCTTCCCAGGATGTAGCTGTGTGCATGCAGCCTACGTTGGGGGTTGGGGGAAAGAGTAAATGGAGAAATGGAATGCCCTATCAGTGTATGCCAGATGATGGCTCATGCTGTCCTCCCTCCTCCATGTGGCCCGGTCCATAAGTGCAAGTCCGTCATCTCCTTGGCCAGTGTCTCAGAGTGTTTCTTGTCCAGTCTCCTCGCGTAAGATGGCCACAGGAGAGGACCCCCTCCCCCCCAACACACAGCATAGTTAATCTGCATTGTGGAGCAGTGAACCTCCGAGAGATCTGAACGCCATGGTCTGGTAACAGGAGGTGTATCTGGTGGCAACAGGGTAGACCTAGGAGCTGAAGAATTGTATGTATTTACAGATTAGAACTTGAACTAAATAAGGTGAATTTAAACTGAATAGTGCTATGGGTGTAAAACACGATTGTGACTAGTGAGAAGCTACCTAGTCCACCATGGTTCTTTCCAACCAGTAATGTTTATCACTGTGTTTAAAGGTTCATTCATTTTTCAGTTGCAGCGATCATCGTCCAGGGGCTAGATGCCCTATCCCCCCCCCCCACCAGCAACCAGCCCTGAGCCTGCATACCACCAGCAGGCTCACTCCCGTGCCAAAGTTGTAGCGATTATCCTCTGGGGGCTAGACTCCCTAACCCCCCACCAGCAACCAGCCTTGTGTCTGTATACCACCAGCAGGCTCACTCCCGTGCTGCAGTTGCAGTGATTTTCCTCAGGGGACTAGATGCTTTATCTTTCCACCCAGCAACCAGCATGGGCCTTCATACCACCAGCAGGCTCACTTCCGTGCTGCAGTTGCAACAATCGTCCTCTGGGAGCTAGACGCGCCCCCCCCCCCCCCACACCAGCAACCAGCCTTGGGCCTGCATACCTTCATCAGGCTCTCTCCCATGCTACAGTTGCAGCACCATCCTCTAGGGGCTAGACACCTTCCCCTCCCCGCTAGCAACCAGCTTTAGGCCTGCATACCGCCAGCAGGCTCACTCTCGTGCCGCAGTTGCAGCGATTATCCTCTGAGGACTAGACGCCCTACCCCCCCCCCACCAGCAACTAGCATTGGGCGTGCATACTGCCAGCAGGTACGGACATGACCTGAAGCAGCTCTGTGCATGGTGGTGTTTAGGAAAAATGTACTTTTGGGGCCTGTGTAATTATTGTGTCAGAGGGAGTGCTAGCACCCAAATTCCCCTCTTGCAGGTTATCCTTTCTGTCCACCTGGGGCACTATTTGCGCTTTCGATAGCAACATTTTAGTGCTTCTTCCCTTCGTTTTAACTTCTGGTCTTCTACATGTTCTATTAACTGCCCCCTGTGCTGTATTTTCCACATGCTCCATCCTGTCCCTGGTGTTGTAGATAGTGGGTCTTGAACCCACTGCCTTTGGCACGTGCTCTGTAAAAGGGCGGTGTACTGTTTCTCAGAGCTGTTGTGCCTGTTATACAATCCCCTCTCCAAACTTAGCCAAGTTCCGTAGAGGCACTGGCACTCGCCGCCCAGGATTCTAAGTCCTTAGTTCGCCATTAGCTTTTTATAGCATGCTACCACTAGGGGCAACTACTAAATCTGATACTTATAAGTCTAAGGTAGTCTCCCCCCCCCTTATATGGATACAGGCTTCCTTAAGTGACCAATAAAGTTTATCTTGGCATCCTCTCGCTCATCTTTTCCTTCTTTTCAATGACCCAGCTTCTCCTGTCCACTCATGGGTAGTTCAGGCTGAATGACCACCCTCTCCTGCCTCCTAGTCCTTTGCACTGCTG
The DNA here is from genome assembly GCA_016271365.2 of Neoceratodus forsteri. Lineage (NCBI taxonomy): Eukaryota > Metazoa > Chordata > Ceratodontiformes > Ceratodontidae > Neoceratodus > Neoceratodus forsteri. Next base: position 1,026,790,389 of record CM028133.1, on the reverse strand, counting down.
ACTACTTCATTGCCCTCTCCCTGACACCCCTTCCCCAGCACAGTGAATACCAACTGCCACAGCAAGTGCCCTCTGAGCCTACCCGCAGATTTTTCCTCCTTCCCTTCCTTCCCAAATGAGAGACTGCTCTCCTGGGGAGGTGGCTCCGCAAAAGTCTTTTTAACACCTCATCACTGGTCTGCTGTAACCCATTACAGCTCCTTCACCCAGCCTAGTCTTTCCTGCCCCTCCTCATACTCCTTACCCAAGCAGGAGATATTGATCCTCAACCCAGGCCCAACCTGCCACTCATCCACACTCTCCCGTCCAGCAGCTCAACATCAATCACCCAAAGGGCTGAAAATTGCCCACATAAACTCCCAGAGTCTACACCCTATGTTTGCAGAACTTGAGGCATGGGTTATTCAACACACCCCAAACATACTAGGCATATCAGAATCCTGGTTAGAGCCCAGTATCAAACAACATGAGGTAGCTCTTTAAGGCTATAACTGCTTCAGGAAGGATTGGTTAGAAAAACAAGGCGGAGGTGTCCTCATGTATGTTTGTACTGGCTTGGATACCACTGAACTCCCCACTCCAGCCCCCGGACTCCCATTGGTGGATGTTCTGTTTCTCTTCCTTTAGCTGCCCCCCAGTGACGCCCCTACCAGCCTCCCCCCTTCTTAACATCCCTTGCCAGGATCTCATACTCTGTGGTGACTTCAACATGGGCTGTCTAAACCCCACTTCTGGCAAGCTTCGTGCCACTCTTGCTGACCATAACCTTACCCAACTCGTAACTGGCCGTACAAGAATAAACACAAAATCGGGCAAACACAACTTACTCGATTGGATGGTCACCAACTGTGCCACCAAAGTGAAATCCATGGGTGTTCTTGTTGACTGCATCTGTGATCACTCCCCTACCTTTTGTATCTGGTGGAATAACTCCCCCAACCCCCCTCCCAGGGTCACCCTAATCTGGGATATGTCCTGTCTTGACCCCAGAGCCTTCCTCACCTCAGACTGTGAGGCCGACTGGGAGTCTATAAACATCCTTCCTGATATCAACCAGGCCCTCAACTTTCTCATTACTACCTTCACCAATATAATTAACCTTCATGCCCCCTGAAGAGGTGTATATCTAAAGAACTGAAAGCTCCCTGGCTCTCTAAGGAGTTGAGAAAGCTTATGACTACATGTAATTGGGCTTGGAAAACCTTCAAAGGCAGTGGACTACCCTCTGACTGGCAAGCTTATAGGGAACTCAGGAACGAATGTAAAAAAGCACTTCAGAAAGCTATAAGTGCACCCATTTCAGGGCCCTCCAAACCAAGCACCTATGCAACCCCAAAGAATTTTGGAGGCAGGTGAACTCCCTCCTTAATGGCAAGTCATCCGAGGTGCCCAGTTCCCTCATTGCCTAAGGCATTGCCCTCTCCAACCCCTCCTACCACAGCAACTGGATTTAACGAGTTCTTCAGTGATCTCCATAATTATACAATGCACTTTACCAATGCTGCTTCCCCCCTCCCCCCAAGTGGACACTGACACTTGCTCAGCCATCCACCTTAAACTTGCCACTCTCAAGGAAGTACGACGGCTTCTCACTAACCTCAAAGCAGAAAGTTCCCCCAGCCATGACACCCTCAAACTCAAGTTATTCAAGTGAGGAGCTGCAGCCCTTGCCCATCCTGCTCATGGTCTGTTTAACCGGTCCTTCCTCTCGGGTACCATCCCTGATAAATGGAAGGTAGCCGTGGTCATTCCCATTCATAAAGGTGGACCCAACTAAGTTGTTGAGAACTACAGACCCATCTCGATCCTCTGTCCCCTAGCCAAAATCCAGGAAAGAATACTCTATGGCAACCTACAGGACTACCTGGACTTCTGTCATCTTCTCTCACCATTCCCACACGGGTTCTGGAGAAACCATAGTACCCTTACAACCTTAATAAAGATTTCCTCCAACCTGTTCCATGCCATGGACCAAGGCCGCACCACTGGTGCCATCTTCGTTGATTTGACAAAGGCATTCGCCCTGGTCAACCACAGTCTTCTACTTTGGAAACTTCACTCCCTTGGCCTTGACATAAGTGCATCAACCAGGCTTCAGAGTTACCTTACAGGCCACTCCCAAAGGGTCAAGTGGTCCAGGTCTCTCTCTGACTGCAAACCAATAACCCACGATGCACCCAGGGCTCCATTCTGGACTCATTACTAGTCACACTATTCATTAATGAATTACCTAATCACTGTGTTGGGGCCACTGTGCATCTTATGCGGATGATGCCATTATCTTCTGGTCGTTTTCAGACATATGCTGGCTCAACAGTATGCTCGTCTTAGACTTCAGATCTCTTGCGGGCTGGTTCCTTGACAACCAGCTAGTCCTAAACACTAAAAAAAAAAATGCATGCTGTTCTCCAACCTCATCTCCACCACACATCCCCTCTCCCTCTTGTGATATGTTCCATTAACAGTGACGCCCTCAAATCTGTCCAATCCTTTAAATATCTCGGCATCACCTTACACTCCTCACTCTCCCTGGACACCATGTCACCCTCCTTACTAAAGCCTTAAACCAGAAGTTGGGCTTGTTAGAACACCTTTGTCCCCTCCTATCTTCAGTGTCTTGCCATAAGATCGCTGCCGCCACCCTACTGCCCCTTTGTATTTAAGGTGCCCCCTACTACTCGCTTCCAACGCAGCCATTCTCTACCACCTCCAACAGGCTTACCACAGGGTGGGAAGATTTGCCCATCACCATCACTGTGCTGTCCTCTCCTCCTTGGGCTGCCTCTCATACAAAGCAAAACTCCTATATGTCACCTTGAATCTGGTATTCAAGCTGATCCACTAGTACACCCCTCCCTGCCTTGGTGAACTTATTAAACTCTGGTACCCCCTGCAGGCTCTAAGGTCCGCCTCCCTTTCCCTTCTTGCTACACGCAAACCCCGATTAACTGTAGGAAGGAGATCATTTGCTTTCGCTGCAGTGACCTGTTGGAACTCTCTACTACGTTGTCCTGCTTGTCCCTCCCTCAATTTCAATCATCCCTATTGCTCCACCTCTCTGCCTTTTCTCTGTGTTCCTGCTTCAGATGACATTGACTCTGTCTGTGCTTCTTATGTACTTATACGTGATGTATTTGTATATGAATTCTGTATTGTGTAGTATATGATTATATACAGGTATCTATAACGTATATGTATCTTTAACATGTTAGCATTCCTTTAATCAGTGTGTCTGCATATGGATATGCATATGAATCTATAACGTTTCTGTACAGTTAACGTGCTGGCATTTCTATAATTGATGCAATTGCAATTTGTGTATGATGTATATGATGCCATTGTACTTGCTTGATTATTGTCACTGTACTGCCTTCTCCCAGGCTGGCCCTGAAAAAGGTACTGCAAAGTCTCAGTGGGCTCTTCTGGTTACCAAAATTCAAAAAATAAGTAATAAAAAAATGTTTATGTTACAGAAAATCAAAGGTGACCTCCTGAAGAAGCTCTAAGAATAAAGGGTAAAATGTAGAGAGTGAAACAGCAGGGAAAGATAACATAACATATAATAAACCAGGAGATTTGCTGCATTTTTGAGAGACTTTTGACCTTGTTTATGCCCCCGCATTTGGACTTTGCTGTATGAATACACCCTGAGCTGGCCTGTCAGTGCAGCGGTTGGATTTCTGCTTTCGACGCTGACCTCCCAGGTTCAGAAGCAGACCAGGGAGTTAGAGGGCTGGCTGGGTGGAGGATGTCTGAGTGTCCAAATGACTGCTCAGTTCCTCTGGGGAACATACTGGTTCATTCTCTACAAAGGAGAACTCCACAGTGTCCTGCAGGCAATCCTCCATGTTCCTTCCTGTCTTAACTGATAGTTTAACGAAAGCCATTGCTTTGCATTCAAATGCAGGTTGCTCCACCTTCTCCTTGGGGATCTGGTCATTCAAATTGCTCTCCCCATAAGGAAGAGAGTAGCATCATCAGAGTAATTAACTGCTGTGCTGACCCAGTTAGGGCCAATGATTTTCTGTTTTCAAAAATGGCCAATTCCATTTGACAGGATCTTAAAATCCTTTTTCCCCCCTCCCCAGTTTTTCCCCCAAAATGAGGGCAAATCTGCATGTTTTGCTCAAACTTGTGGCTCAAAATGGCGGGGTTTGAGCATAAAGTGCTCACAAAGTGGATATCTCTGCACAATAAAGTGGTGCAAATATTTTTTTCAGGAAAAATGGACTCCCAAATGCTGTTGTAAAATGTCAAATTCCATTTTTTCCAGTATTTTCTGATGAAAATGGAACATTGTTGGCCCTACCCAATGAACCAGGCCACTGCTGGTCTGTACCTCTCTGGGCTATACACCAGTAATGTAGTACTGATGTGACAACTATAAGTGCTGGATAAGAAAGAGAATTGCTTCTCCCCTGTAGCATCCTAGAAACTTCTTTCATAGATGGAGGTCTTGACCAAGGTCTATGCATACTGCCCAGCACAGTACTGTTATGTGTAGCGCAGCTTTAAGAAATGTTAGACAGTACAGCTTAAAGAAACATACTTCCTGTGAATGTTCCTGTGTGTGTTTGAGATGAGCTTTCCCCTTATTTCTGAGCTGAATGGAAGTAAACGGGGCCTAAATTTCTGTGGTGCATGCTTTTTCTTTCTACCAAGACCCTGATGTGTTTAAGGTACTTGTAACCCCTTTGTTACCCGGGGTTACTAGAATCCCAGTAAGACCTAGTGGTAGGCAGGGAAGGCAGCTTGTGAAACTCCAGTTAAATGGGTTTCACACTGTCTCACTCTGTCCTCAGTCACTGCTGAGACTTGAGAGATGACATCATTATAGAACTGTCGCAGCTGCGTGAGCCACTTTGGAATCTCCAGCTCAGGGAGTGAAGTTTAGAACTTTGGGAAATTCAAAGTCAGTCTTCCGTTTGTCCTTAAGCAAGAAGGAAGCATTAGTCTGCAGTTTGATCTCTCACTCAGAAAAAAGGAAGTGTTCCTGTAGTTTACCTTTTTTAAAGTGGTGGAGACCGCTCCCCCTGTCTCTGTGCCCTCTCCCTCTGGGGAGTTCTGTGGGTTCCAGGGGCAATCTCCTTCTCCCACCCTGGGAAGAAAGCTGCCTGTTTTAATTTCAGTCTGTTCTTGTGTAACAGCAAAGGTTACAGTACTTCGCCTGTGGGGCACCTGCAACGAATGGGTGAGTGTTTGGCTCCATTTGAAGGGGCAGACATCTTGTTTTCTTCAGTTGGGAAATAAATGTGGACTGCTATTTGGGAGGACTATATCAACTAGGACAAACAAATAGAGCAGTCAACTGTTAAAAGTTTTAAATGGATTTAAAGTTCGCTGTAGAGGGGGTGCTTCAGGTCATCCACCGTTCAATCTACATTTTAAAGTCTAAAGTTTTCTGTGTGTCCAGAGAAATGGCCGGGTATGGGCTGTGGGAGCTGGAGGTGGGAAAAACACCCCATCTTTAGTAACCAGGTCCACCTCTACGGATTTCTTCTGTGTTTTTGCTACTTGCCTCATGCACTTGGCCAATGATGGGGTGGGTACCCAGACGTGGGTCGCAACTTGAAAATCTCTCTAGGAGTCGCAGACTCTAAGTGGTGTGGGGAGCCACAGGATGGGAAAATTACTCCTTGTTGGATGGGAGTCTCCTTGTTTGATGGGAGTTTCGATTGGAAGTACGAAAACAATCTCTCTAGGAGTCGCAGACTTCAAGTGGTGTGGGGAGCCACAGTTTGGGAGTCTCCTTGTTTGATGGGATGTCTTTCCAAGTAAAGTTTGGGTTCATTCTTCAAGTGGACCGTTGGTCGAGTGGCCGGCAGGGGAGTCGGGCCAGTCGGGCTATGTATCCAATGCGCATGCATAGTCCGGGCTGAGTGCCTGGTGGGTCCAAAGCCAGACAATTGTAGTAATGTGTTCATTCCTCAAATGGACCGCTATGTTTAACTTCTAATCTGCACATACAGTAACGTAGCCCTTTGGGGGACCATGCAGTGCTTTGTTTGTGTTCAGTTAGTTAATAAATAAAGCCACACTGAAAAATCCCAATTCTTTTTCTGGACATTACAGTTATTGCTTCCTGTAGTTTGGATTTACTTGGGTGCCCCTGTGCAGAGTAGCCAAACCTAGGTCCCTTGTGCCAGGTAACCTCATCCTTCCCCGAACCCGTAGATACATATGTATATATATATGTTACATACTTATTTATGGCCGCCAAATACAACAAACTGGCAACAAAGATGGTGTACATTTTCTTAGCTCCAGCTTACTGAATTATACCATTTTGTGACTTTCTACATTGGAGACAAGTAAGCAATTTGGAACTGTGGAGTATCATGGAAACTTCAGCCAGCTTTGAGATTTTTACAGGAACAGACAGGGTTATATGGTCCAGATGGTTTGATCAGTGGTTATTACTTAATCCTACCATAAAATCTGCAAGTGTTGAACTACAGGATAAACTTATTCAAGCTGCTTTTTTGTGCTTACTTTGGAAGTGAAACCTTCAAACTTTTATGCTGTCTGTGTGCACTAGACTGGAAGATCTGTCATATCAAGAGCTAAATGCTAAACTAAATGCACAGTACAGTACAACAACTTTCCAAGGGCTGAACATAATAAATTCTACAGTTCCCAGCAGAAACCAGGTCAGTAATTCTATTCTTATTTGGCTGAGATCAAACACTTAGCTCTCACATGTGAGTGGAGCAGGGAACATCTTGAATCTAATTTAGCTGATAAGTTTGTTATGGGGTTGGATAATGAACATCGTATTCAGCAGTTACTTTCTGTAAGTGTCAAGAAGTCTGCTGATGAACTTTTACAGTTGGCACAAATGTATGAGGATGCAGAAAATGAAGCACATGCTAAGATGAACACTAAAAATGAGGTACAAGTAACTGCAGTAAACTCCATATTGAAACAGCTCAAACCTAAGTCTAAACCACTGTTTTCGAAGAAAAATTCAACCACTCCACCCAAACTGCGTGGCCAGTACAAATGTGCATCATGTGGGTGTTCTCAGCATTACAATGACCTGTGAAAATTCTGAGAAGTTCAGTGTCATGCATGTAAACGTCAGGGGCATATTGCTAAGGTTTGCAGAAGCAGGAGAACTGCAGTGATCAGTTCAGAGAGCACAGACAGTGCAGTGGTTCCTATATGTTCCTCCTTTCTATGTGTTACTTCAGTTGCCACAACTGAGGTGTCAGTTGCATTTAATGGTAGACTCTGCTTCCCCAGTTACTTTTATTAACCATCAAACATGGTCTGATCTGGATAAGCCAACATTGTCTCCTTGTAATAAGTTGCTGCATGCATTTGAAGTGCAACTAATTCAGCCACTGGGCTCATTTACCACTTTGGCATGCAGAACTGATTCTCCCAAGACTGGTACACCTTTAACTTTTCTGGTTTCAAAAAAGGGCGTCAACATTTTGGGCAGAGACACCCAGGTTCTTCTAAACATTCATGTTGATCCAGCAGATTTTGGCCTACTTGCTGCTGTCCAGGTACCACAAAGCAGTAACCTGCCCAAGCTTGGGGAGATTTTACACATGTATACAGAGTTGTGGAAAGGCCTGGGATGTTGCACAATAGCTACAGCCAAGCTAGTTACAAAGCCTAATGCAGTCCCTAAGTTTTGTAAACCACGGAAACTTCCTTTTGCTTTAAAATCGGTGGCTGGGGCAGAATTGGACAGACTGGAAAAAGCAGGTGTGCTGGAAAAGGTTTCAAGTTCAGATTGAGACACTCCAATTGTGGTGGTATCTAAACCAGGTGGCAAGGTTCGAATATGTGGAGATTTTAAGGTGACATTTAATCCAATACTTAGCACAGATGTATTTCCTTTACCCTTACCAAAGGAACTTTTTCATAGACTGAATGGTGGTGCGGGGTTCTCTAAACTGGACCTTGCTGATGCATACCTTCAAGTGGAGTTGGATAAAGAATCTCAGAAATTGGTAGTGATTAATACACACCAAGGACTGTACAAGTACAAACGGTTATGTTTTGACCTTAGTTCCACACCAGATATTTTTCAAAAAGTGATTGAGCAAACGGTGGGTGAGATACCAGATGTTGCTTGTTATTTGGATGACATCATTGTCACGGGCAAGACAGAAGCAGAACATTTACTTAACTTACAAAAGACTTTAGAGAGATTGCAACAGAGTGGATTCAGACTCAGGAGAGAAAAATGCCAGTTTTGTCAACTAAGTGTCATGTACTTGGGTCACACTATTGACAAAGATGGAATTTGTCCAAATGGTGAAAAGGTGGAAGCCATTGTGCACATGTCTGAACTGCAGAATGTTTCAGAGTTGCGCTCATTCTTGGGTATGGTGCGTTACTATGACCGTTTCATACCTGGCTTAGCCACTAAATGTGCTATCCTAAATGATCTGTTATATAAAGGTACTCTATGGAAGTGGACCAAGGGCCACAGTAAGGCAGTTCAAGCCATCAAGCTCTCTCTAACTGATGTGAATAATTTATCTCATTATGACCCAAATTTATCTCTCACATTGGCCTGTGATGCTATTCCTGTGGGTATAGGAGCTGTCCTTTCCCATATAGATCCAGAAGGAGTGGAGAAGCCAATAGCCCATGCTTCACGCAAACTCGCTGCAGCTGAAAGGAATTATGCCCAGATTCAGAGAGAGGCATTAGCAATTGTGTTTGGAGTCCAGAAATTTCGCCAATACTTGCTAGGTCGCAAGTTTCACCTGAAGATGGATCACAAGCCACTAGTGACCATTTTCAGTTCATTAAAAGGAATTCCAGAGAGAGCCACTAGCCGACTTCAATGATGGGCATTAATTTTGTCTGCCTGTAATTTCGAGCTTACATACCAACCAACGGACCAGCATGGAAATGTGGTTGCCTTGTCGAGGTTACCAGTATCCAGAGAAATGGAGTTCAATGTGGGACTTAAACTGTTCCCCCCCCCCCATTTCTGGCAGGAGAGGATAAAGTGGCATCCAACCTGCTGCCGTCCCGCTTAACCAACCTTGACATGGCGGGCAGTCCCAGCTCGCCTGCTGTCCCACTCAATCAACCTTGACATGGCAGGCAGTTCCAGCTCGCCTGCTGCCATCCCACTCAACCAGCCTTGAAATGGCAGGCAGTCCTAGCTCACCTGCTGGTTTATTTGTTTTTGTTCACCAGGTAAGCACACTAGGCACGAAGATGCCTATTTTAGGTTATGGCTTGCTCACTCGAATCAAAGTTTTCCTTGCCACCATTACTGGGTGGGTTGGCTTTCAACCTTTTTGTCCATTGTACTGTATCAGGATAGCTGGTCTCTATGTTCCTTGGAATTTAATAAGTTACTCCCTGTTATCTGGAAACTTTAGTTTAAAAAATATTTTTTTTTATAAATGCCGAACTGAGGTAATGGGTATCACTTAACAGATGTCTGTACTTCTCTCTGATTATCATATGACCCCGGCCCCACCCCCTTTTATCTTTTTTGTTATATGTTTAAAGCTGAAGGCCCTAGAAAATATTTTTTAACCGGGGGAAAAAAACTTGTTAGCCACAGCTGTTTAACCCTAAACAGTATTTATTAATATTTAAATGGGTGGGAGAGGGAAGGGGGAGCGACATGGGGTAATTGAAGACTCTAATAAAACTGATTGGTCAGTCTGTCTAGTATCATCAGTGATGTAAACTGCACCTCACACTCCTCTCTGGTTATGTGTGCCACATGCTTATGGAGTTTGATGACTACATAAGCTCCTATGAGAAAGGAGCACAGTAGGTTAGGAAGGGGGGCATGATTAAGCTAGTTGGTATTTTTCACAACTGTAGCCCCCCTCCAATCTTGCATTGTTGTCAGATGGGGGGGACAGGGCATTTTTTAGGTTGGGCTAGAGAAGGAATTGTTTCAAAAGATGCTTTCTGCTCTTGGAACAGTGTCAGGAGCCCAGCAGTTATTTTAATGTGGAAGAAATGGGGGTTGGTTCAAGGGTGGGAAATAAGTAATATTTCTTGGCTAGTATCCAACTAAATAGAAACATAGACTTTGACGGCAGATGAGGACCACCCAGTCTGCCCATTTCCCTACCTACTGGATAAGCTGCAGATTCTAGTTAACCAACAGCCTACTTCCTGCCACCCCCCACTACAGTTGCCTTGTGTCTGTCCCATACATGTTTGAATTCCCCCACTGTTTTAGCCCCAACAACCTCCCCAGGAAGGCAGTTCCATGCATCCACCACTCTCTCCGTGAAAAAAGATTTCCTCTCATTACCCCTGAGCCATCCTCCCTCTGTCTTTAAATTGTGTCCCCTTGTTCTTACACATCTCTTTTTCTGAAAGATGCTACCCTCCTGGACTTTGTTGATTCCCTTGAGGTACTTGAACGTTTCTATCATGTCCCCCTGTCCCTCCTTTGATCAAGGGTATACATATTAAGCTCTCTCAGTCTTTCTTCATATGATTTCTGATGCAGACCCTGCACCATTTTAGTTGCTCTCCTCTGGACTGCTTCCATCCTGTCTATGTCCTTGCGTAGATGAGGTCTCCAAAACTGCGCACAGTACTCCAGATGGGGTCTCACCAACTGTCCATACAGAGGGATAACCACTTCCCTTTTTCTACTTGTGATGCTCCTTCCTATGCATCACAGTATCCCCCTGGCTCTCCTCACTGACTTCTCACATTGCTTACCCACCTTTAGATCATCCGATATGACTACCCCCAAGTTCCGTTCCATTTTTGTTGTTGTTAGTACCTCCCCTGCTATTGTGTACTCTTCTCCTGGGTTTTTGTTTCCCAGGTGCATTACTTTGCACTTCTTTGCATTGAATCTAAGTTGCCATGTGTCTGACCATTCCTCCAACCTTGCCAAGTCCCTTCTCATCCTTTCTAACCCCCCTTGTGTATCAACTCTGTTACAGATCTTTGTATCATCTGCAAAGATGCATACCTTTCCCTCCAGACCCTCTGCAATGTCACCTATAAAGATGTTAAAGAGGACTAGACCCAGCACTGAGCCCTGGGGTACTCCACTAGTGATCCCCCCTTTCTTCGAAATGTGTGCCACTCACTATTACCTTCTGTGTCCTGTTGTGCAGCCAGTTTGCAACCCAGGCTACCACCCTGGGACCCACTCCCAAGCTGGCTAACTTGATTATTAATCTTTTGTGCGGGACTGTGTCAAATGCCTTGCTAAAGTCTAGGTAGGCCATATCCACAGCCCCTCCCTGGTCTATTACTTTGGTCACCCAGTCAAAGAAATCTATTTTGAATCCAATACCCTTGGATACCGCTCATTGTCTTGGATACCGGCTGGCATCGGATGCCATTGGTATCTACTGGATCATGTTACCTTTGATCCACTAGTGTAACAACTGTCCCATGAGACTACGAGGAAGACATCTGACCTTGGAACCCACTGTCAGAACCTGGATCTGAAACCCAAATGGGGTCGGATAGGATCTCCAATCTAGAGTTTGATAGACTATCTGTCAGATCCCATTAGGATGTAGTTAAAAGCACTATCCGAGCATCACTAGAAACCCATACTATTTGGATGGGATGGCCATGGGACTAGAGCTGGCCACCTGGATAGAGAATGAGCCTTGAGGAAGGAAGGGAGAGGGGGGACATGATAGAAACTTTTAAGTACCTCAGTGGAATCAACAAAGTCCAAGAGGGTAGCATCTTTCAGAAAAAGAGACTTGCAAGAACAAGGGGACACAATTTAAAGGTAGAAGGAGGGCGGTTCAGGGGCAATGTGAGGAAGTAGTATTTCACAGAGAGGGTAGTGGATGCATGGAACAGCCTTCCTGAGGAGGTTGGTGTCTAAAACTGTGGGAGAATTCAAGAATGCATGGGACAGACATAAGGCAATTCTTGTGGGGGGTAGGAAGAAATAGGCTGTTGGTTAACTAGGATCTACGGCCTATCCTGTAGGTAGGGAAATGGGCAGACTAGATGGGCCAAGCGGTCCTTATCTGCCGTCAGTCTGTGTTTCTGTGAGCCTCTTTTTTTTCATTTAAGATTTTAGGCCACAACATATTTTCCCCTGCATACCCCTGAAAAGAGGAAACTACTCAGTACTCTGATCCAAGTACTGAATATCCTCCTATCTGGGGTGTATTCAGGAAATAATAATCATCATTGCCACATCACTAGAGGGATGCTGCATCTGAGCTAGGAGCAACTATGTCATTAGTTTGAACCTAGTGAGGGGACTGTTTTATCCCCTTGAATTATGTGCTTTGGGTACACAAGAATGAAAAGAAACCTAATCTCATTTTGATTTGTAGTGAGACTCCTCCATTAAAGAAAAATATGCACACGATAAATGCTGCTGATAGCAAGGACTGAGAACTCATGCTGAAAATCAGCCAAGGCTCATTACAAAGCCCCCTTCCCATAATAGCTTGAGTAACAGCATTAGGGCTCCCTTATCTGATGCCAGCTGCTAGTGTGGAGCGGCTGCTTTGGATAACGGTACCCTAAGGCTTTTATGCAGTCATGGAAATGTTGTTTTTATGAGATTCCATGGCATTACCAGGCTATTACTGTATCTCTATAGCTATGCATAATGCAGTTGAGATAGTGGGGAACCAAGGCTTATAGAACTCCTTGGCGTGAAGCTGCATTAACGAGCCCTTGCATGTGGTCATGAGGAGGGGGGTACTTTTTATTGCTTGCAGAGGAGAGATGAGACTTGCTTTGCATTGTACATAGCTCTTAGTAGCCCAGCAGGCGCTACCATGCAGTGTGGAACCCAATAAATGTTGAATTGTCAGGGGTAACTATAATTCCTGTGAACTGAAGCATCAGGAGGAACAACTGACTCAATTTATCTTGACTTTTTGGGGGGTTTATTTATATATTTTGTTTATTATAAGTGTATTGGGTCAGTTGGAGACCCTCTTATGGCTATGAGTGGAGCCTCACGCATTCATACTGTAGGACGTGAGCACTACAAACCAAAGGTGAGCAGTTCTGGCATCCTAAAAACATAACAGGCGCCACTCTTATACTCATAAGCGGGCCTCCAACTGATTCAGTTAACTTATTATGGACCTTTGGAGCATTTTCCTTGTTCATCGGGTTGCAAATGTCTTTTATTTTTTGAGGATTTACCTTATTTTGTTGCTGTCAGAGAGCCATCACTTGCGATACATTTGTGACACGCAACTGAAGGTTCGCAGAGTATGTACAGTGCTCCACTGATTGTGAGATGATGTGAACACATAGATGGCTGCACTTTCTATTGCTGAAACAGTAAAAAAAAACTATTACACATTTCTATTTTATTTTAACAAGTCTTATTTTTTTAGAAGGCTACATTGTGAGTGTCGGAGGGGGGCTATTGGAGGACTTGTGTTTCTCTGTTGTGAAGACTCATTTTTATTATTATATTTTTATTTTTATTATTAATATTTCGCAGTCCGTTTTGTGTTATGTGCCCTGGAGGCAGTATAGCATAGTGGATTAAGGCTCTGAGCTGCAGATCTGGAGACCTGGTTTTGAATCCCCTCTAGCCGCCTAGGTGCTTACTGTGTGATCCTGTGCCAAGTCAACTTCCTTGTGCTCCCAGGTCGCATCTGGAAACGAGCTTCATCTTAGTGTGCTACTCCAGGTTAAACAATGTTCCCTTTCCCTTTAACCCTCACCACCCTACAGACACTCACGCACGCACGCATGCACTCACTCACACACGCATGCACGCACTCACTCACTCTCTCTGAAACTGTGAGTGGCACTAAGTGAAAGTTTACCCGCTCCCGCAAATTGAATCGGGAGTGTGATTTTGCTCTCATTGCTATGGTAACATGCCACTGTACTTTTAATGAATGTTGTCAGCACGAACAATTTCAGCACAAGTGAAATCCAGCAAGGAGGAAGCACATGAAGTACTCTCTCATGGTTATAAAAGTGCTTCACGCGATCCTTAATCCTGTTACCTGATTGGTCGGCATTGTCCTGATGATCTGTAATAAAGTTTGCAAAATGCCGGCCAGTCAGCACAGCAGTAGTGTTACCGCTTGCGACGCTGGTGACCCAGTTTCAGTAGCGAGCCTAGGTCATCGGCTGGCCAGCCAGGGGAGGGGGAGAGAAGGATTGAATGCCCGACGGGCCGCTCTCCTTCTCCGGGAGGGGTAGGTTGCACTCCTTGCTGCAGTACTGCCACCATCTGGGTGACCACGGGAGGTGTTGGTGCAGCCGAGGAGGCACGCTGAAGGGGAGGGGTGGATGTCGGCCAAGGACTGGAGCGGAGGTGCGTCTCTGCATGCCTCCGTCTCCTTGGTCCTCCTTGAGCACTGACATCAGCAGGGGAGGACCAGAACAAGGAAAAACCCCATGGCTGGTCTGGACAAAGGTCTCCCGCACCAATGGCGACCACAGAGGGACCGGGGAAAGACTCCAACTGCATGCTCACCTTAAGTCTCGGAGGTAAGGGTCACCTCCGCCCCACCTGGGGGGGTTAACCAGGTCTCAGAAATATAGGAGTAAGGCACTATAGGAGCAATCCCGTCCCCTCGGGCGGCGTAGCCTGATGGGGTGCATTGGGGGACTGGAGAGGGGGACCAGCCATGGTGATACGGAGATGCAGTAAAAAGAAAGTAAAAAAAAATAAATAAATAAAGTTTGCAAAATACATGCAGTACAGTTAGACTCTGGCATAATGCTGTCCATCACATTTCATACATAACTATAAAGCAGCAGCAACAGGATTGTAGGTAAATGCACTTGTGTTACTATACTAGAGAGGGAATCCAATGCCTAAATTAATATCGCTAAACTCTGGAAGTATTAACTGTATGCCATTCAAGCTGCAAAACTAATATACTTCTGTTTTAGTGCCAATTAATCTAGTCACCGTGGATGGATTCTTATGCATATTTTAAACTGTTAAACTGATAACACAAGATACAGTGTGCTTCCACCACAGATAGGTGCATGATTTCAGAATCTCATCCACATCAAATGAAGTTTATCTACTGTATTTCTGAATTTTTGTTTTATTCTTTGGTAACTAGGTGAGGCTCACTAGGCACAAGTGCCTGTTTTCAGGGGTGACCTGGGAGCACTGAGGAGGTTAACTGACTTGCCCAGAGCCACACAGTATACAAGTGGAGGTTGTGGGACTCAAACCCAGGTCTGTTGGATGTACCAAGCTCATACACAGCTCATTACTCTAACCTCTAGGCTATACTACCAGCACCCCCCACCCAAAAAAATTGGTAATCAGAAAAGGCACGCTGAGCCAAGGCTCATTTCCAGGTGTGACCAGGGGGGAGGGGGAATAGGAAGAAAAGTGCAATCAATGATAAAAAATTAAAATAGTATACAGGCACATGTGACCTACCAAGGAAACAGAATAGCAGTATACAGACTAAAGCAAATGGAATTTAGGAAACCAACAATAAGTTTCATTAATAAGCAATATTAATAAAGAACAGTGTGAAGGGATGCAGAGTAGTGGAAAAATGCAAGACATACAATAACATTACTAATACAGTGAGACAAAAACAGAATGGGGAAGGAAATAGGAATTTCTCTCTCCCGTTGCTGGTCGCAGGGTTGTCTTTCCACCAGGATGTTCCCTCCAGGGCTTCTATAGTGGTAGGAAGTAGACATCTGACACAGTAGCACAGGCTCATCGCCCTGTGGATTGGGCCAGTCTTCTTCCTGCCTCCATGGGAGCTGGCAGCATTAGACACAGGCTGTCACCTTGTGACAGCAGCACAGGCCTTTGGTTACTTTTTGTTTGTTTGATTGACTGATTTATATCTTCCCTTGTGTACCTCCTTCTTAGGCTATCTGGATAGCCACCTTGTAGTCAACGCTATTTGTAGGGTTCGACTGAGTGCTAGAGTCCTCCTTCATGGACCTACCCTGCACTGTGTGCCAGGGGTGGGGCCAAGGTCCACATGAAGCCTCCATTGCTCTCAGATTTATTTTGCATTTTCCCTGTAACTCCACAGTAATTTTCCTGTGTTTTCTGTTATTATTTCCTGTGGAAGCCAAATTGCTTTGTTTTCCCATGTAAGCAATGCAAGTCTACTGGAACAATTTTCCTGTAAATGTTTCCACTTTCATGTAAAATACAATGAGAGCCCTGACCCTCATTGCAGTTCTGGCCCCCCCCCTCCAGGATCAATAAGGAGCTTGGCTGGGACCCTGAGAAGGCCTTGTTGTTTATCTGGTTTAGGATTGTTTGGCATCTGCCGGAGGAGTACAGCAGCCAGCCTTCAACACTTCAGTTTGTTGGAAAAGAGACAGAAGAGAAAACTGCTCAGAGTTCGGCAGGCAGAGTTGTGGGTGAGAAGCATTATATTGCGCGACATGAGGGCTCAGCACAGCAGCTCACGGGGACTGAAAGATGCAATCACTGGTGAATTGGGAGTTGGGGGGACCCTGGGGGGAGGGTATGTTATTCATGCCTGAGGGGAAGCTGCATTGCCACTGTGAGGTCCTGCAGGCCATGGGAGATTCACACCTTTTGTCCCAATGCATGATCATGGCTTTCAAGGGATGTGTGATCATGGGTTTTAAGTCCAAGTGGGACTGCACTGCCAGTGAGAAAATCTGCACTAGTGGCCACGGGATATTCACACCTGTTTTCTGCCAAGCATAATCACACACAGTCCTCCCCAACAGACAGCCTCAGCATCATGGCTAATGTAGACAAGAGCAGAACACCCACACACAGCTGATGGGTTTATTTCTCTTGGCCATAGCTGCATAGACTGCTGCCACTCCACCCTAAGGAGTGATCAGGCGAGAAGGGCCTTGGATAGGGGCTTCACAGATAGACAGGACAGAAGCTGCACAGCTAAAAAGATAAAGGAAAGATGTTGAGTTATACTTATGTTTCAGAAAACGGTCCCTAAACTGAAGCAGTGCTTCCTATACTAACCATTGCCTTGGGGAAGGCCTTATCATGGCAGTACCTTTTACAGTCTATAACTCTGGGCCTTATTTATAAATTACAGAACAGCGGCAGGGACCACCCTGCCACACTGACCCAGTGCCTGTGACAGCCCGCATGCTTTCTTTCCCTTGCGTGGGTCAGGCCTCCAGCTAGCGCTCTCCTCACTGTCCACTCGATCAGGCTTAGCAGCTCCGCTAATTTGTCCCTGTTTCTTCCTGCCCCTCCTTCTAGGACAGAAAAGCCAAGGACCAGGAGCAGTGATGTAATTTTCAAAACAAATCATACAGAAAACATGTTTTAATTAAAAACAGGAAAGGGCTCAGGTGGGTTCCCTTCTGAAATGGCTTGAGTACCCTGTAAGTTCCTATTCGGGGCTGGTGGTACGAACCTCGTCAGTAAATTAAACAGTTCATAGATAGCCAGCCATACATCTGATTGCCTTTTAAAGTATTTTATTTATTTTCTCTTTAACTGTATAATTCCCTGATGTGCCCAACATTTCACCCAATAATTGGGCTTTCTCAGGGGCTTGGGATCTTGTGTTATCTATTTGCTTTTTTGTCTGTTACAGTTGTTGTTCAGACTTCAGTGGTTTGCTTGTTTTATTTGAGTTCTTCATTATATTTCTATGTTGAGCACTAGCTTGCTTCTGCTGGCTTCAGCAGTGTAGCTCCCTTTTCTGGGAATATTTTTTACTCTAGCTGCTGCTTATCTGTATCCTACATACTTGTGTTATGGCTCTGTACTGTTTTAATTAAAAGCACCTTCAGTAAGTGGAATTCCTCCTTTAAGATAGTGAATTCCCCTCTGTTATTTCAGAGTGTCAGATTTATTACCCTAAGTGTTAGCTGGGACCAGCAAACTAATTAAGCACTCCTGGTTTTGAAATGGTACTGGGACCTTAACCCATTAGTGCCCTGGTTTGAGCCTCCACTAGGTGTCAGCGTGGCTCAGTTGGTAGCACATCCGCCTCTGGACCAGAAGGTCGTGAGTTCTCGTCCCACACCGGGATTGGATTTGCACCTAAAAATTGCTGGCATCTGAGTGCAGTATTGGGGGGTGTTGTACTTCTGGGGTGTGCCATCCTTCGGATGAGCTGTTAAACCGAGGTCCCTTCTGCCCATCCTGGTGTTGTCCTGGTGGGTGTCCAGGTGGAAGTAAAAGAACCCAGGGCACTCTTCACAACGAGCAGGGAACATTCCCGGTGTCTTGTTATTATCCAGGCTGTGTGTGGGTGATAATGTGCGATATGGCCGCCACCACACATTCAGTCACTTCACTAGCAGTCTAGCATTGCTTGTAAAGCACTTTGGGATACTGTGTATGAAAAGCACTGTATAAATGCTGATTCTTCTTCTTCTTCTTCTTCACTGTCAAAATAGATCAGCCCAGGGCAAAGAGAAAAGTCAGGTAAGCCCCCACCATTTTAGAGGGGATTACACTCTCCTCTGCCTAAAATCCTGATGTCCCCATCAAGTTCGTTGACAGAATCCATCTGTAAAACAAAGAGGTAGCATGCAAAGTCTACCATGCAATTGTTTCCTGACTGGAGCAGGTATACAGTAGATCCCAATCTAGACAAACACAACTAGTCTAACAACAAAAATGAAAGGCCTTATATATTTACAAAACTGTTGTCATGACAATAACCTACATCATACATTAGAAATGGGCAGTTACATAACTCTGAGTGGTACTGTGACACTGATCAGTGCAATACCAATGTTATTCAACTTACCTTTTTGCCCTTTACTATACTTCCCACTCTGGGTGATATGGTCCAGGCTTTACAAAAACCATACACAGCAGAGATCTGGGTGTGACATAGATAACTCTGTGTACTACGTGAATTAGCAAGTTGGTAGGGGCATCGGCAGAGTTCTAAGTTAGCTTGAGCAAAGTTTTGACAGCTCTTTCAGAACAATGGAGTGGAAAAGTCGCTTCTTCCTTGGTCAGACTCGTGCCCTCGCCAAGACGTTGTCTATACTATCCACAAGTTCACATGGCAGTAGTGTAAGCATTTGTAACCATATTATAATAACTGGGTAGCATTTTTTCCCTAAGGGGAACTGGGTTATAATTCGCCATTATAACCTGCGGGTTACACCGGCGAACATGTGCCAGTTTTCCCTTGGTCAACACATGTGCCAGCCGCTGCTCTTCCGCTCTGCCTTTCTGTACTGCCACATGCCCTCACACTTCACTGCCACTGGCACTCAGCAGTAAGTTAACTTTAAAAAAAAAAAAAATAAATAACTGGCCTATGCGTACCATTATGCGTAAGCTTTAAAAAAACATGAAGAAAAAAAGGTGGAAACAAAATGTTTCATCAGCGAAACTCCGACTGTGGACCACACTGAAACCCAGGGACAGTGGCTGCACAGGAATGTGGCTTTATTTTATATCATTGCTGTGCTAAAAAACACTTCTCAGCAAGTATATAAAATAAAGCATGGGGTGGTGTGTTTAACTCGAGATTTTACACACACCCACGGTGTTGGATGCTTAAAGAGCAGCTTCTTACTTATTAAGTCTCCCCCTCCCCCAACATATACGGCAGCTTACCTGCCCAGCAGTGAATTAAGACAATATATGGATTAAGACAATAAATTCAATTTATTTCTCCCTGTATTTTCTGTAAAAATGTTCGTAATTTTATTCTCGATAGCCAGCAACCAAAATGGACTTAGTTGCTTATAGGGAGACATGCCCCAACGCATGCACATTATGTGACATTGTAAAATGAACAGTGCAGGGACACGCTCCATAGACTTTAATGGGGCAGTTTTTTGAAGCATTTTTTGATACTTTTGCGTGCCGATTTTGACAAAGGACGGTCATCGCTCAACTAACAAGGTCCTTGTTAGTTGAGTGATGCTGAGATACGATGTAGGATCCTAGGTCGTGAGCCAAAAATCCTGAAAATAAATGTTTATGCTGACATCAGGGTGCCCAATCCCCGTGTCATTACTAGACGCCCACTCCCAGTGTCCCCAAGTGAAGAAAACCATTCCCTACTTTTCTGACAATGGAGTGCCCAATCCTCGTGTCAGCAGTCGCCCCCCACTGGGACACTGGGGAGCCCACTCCCAGTGTCTCCAGTTATATTATACCACCACCACCAGTACTGAGTAACACTGGGGAGCCCACCCCCAGTGTCACAAAATGTTTTTAAAATAACTGTATACCTGCAAAAAAGAAAACGTGTCTTTTTTTTTTTTACTTTTTTAAATCCTGTAAAAAAGAAAATGGTCCCTCATATTTCCCTGTCACCCTCCCCCATCCTGACCCTTCCACTGAATAACCCACCACCTCACCCCACCCCTTGCCCAGTACTTACCATAGAAGGCTGGTGGCTGTCATCTTCTGTGGACCGGGACACGTCTGCATTCTTCAAAGCCAAACCACAAATTGAAGAATCGAGGTAAGCGCTGTATAATGGGAGTCAATGGCGTTTTGAACTTATGTTAATAGCTTGGGCATTTTTCAACATTTTTGCACCAAATTTTCAGCATGTGCTTTTTGGGACCCCACCTCATGAATACTGTCACTGTCATCTCCTTACTCAGTCCCAAAAGGTGATTTTGTTGTCGCTGTGTGGAATCACCTTTTGGGACCGAGTAACGAAATGACAGTGCCAGTGTTTATGAGGGGATGTCAGAAAAAGCCCATGTTGAAGATTTGGTGCAAAAAATCCAAATAACAGCTGCGTTATGAGCGTGCATTGCGCAGTTTCTACGCATGCTTGTAACTTCGCCAATTTTTAATATTTTCACTCCAGATTTTCAACATTGCAATTTTTGCACACCTCCTCATAAACAGTATAGCCGTCATTTTTCATATCCTGCCCAAAATGTGCTTTTGCACCTGTGGTGTAGAAAGGCACGGTCACTGTGGGAAATCAACTTTTGGGATAGATTAACAAAATCACACTGCCAGTGTTCATGAGGTGGGGTCCCCAAAAGGCCATGTTGAACATTTGGTGAGAAAATTCCTGAAAATGCCCGCGTTACATGCATCCATTGAAATTATTCTACGCACACGCATAACTTTGGTACTTTTTAATATTTTGCCAGCAAATTTTCAACATAGCCGTTTGATCACACCACCACATAAACAGTATGATTGTCATTTTTCACATCCTACCCAAAATGTGTTTTTGCACCTGTGATGCAGAATGGGGTTGTAGTTGCGCATAATTACATTTTGCCTTGCATTTCACAGTTTTTCTGTACCAGGGTACTTGAGGTGGGGTAATAAGATGTCTGTTCTGACAATTGGGTCACTGCTGTTGGACACATGGAAGTGCATGGACCAGAGGGCCATGTGCTTCCACACCTACATACATATGCGCATCTTTATTTTATTTATTGAAAAGTTTCACCAGGTAAGGTACACTGAACAAACAAGTTGCTTGTCTCCCGGTATGACCTGGGAGAGAGTGTGATGGGAGTTACATAGTATCAGTGAGCATCTACGGAGGATTTGGACCCTGCGTTCCCACGGTTAAATAAGGATACTGTTACACTAGCTCAAAAAGAAGGGAAAGTCATTGGAAAAAAAACTCTGTTAATGCATCAGTTTGGGTTTCTATTACAGCGACAAAAGACTGGAAATTCAGTGTTAGGGTTACCAACCCTACCACCCCCACACCCCCACACATCAACAGGCATCGGGGTATGCCTTGGGGTCACTGGGCCTAACTCTCACCCCATTCTCCCATACTGTAACCCTAACACTGAATTTCCAGTCTTTTGTCGCTGTAATAGAAACCCTAACTGATGCATTAACAGAGTTTTTTGCAATTAAATATATTCATTGCAAAAACCTTTGCTAATGCATCAGTTAGAGTTGTCATTACAGTGACAAAACTTTGGAAATTCGATGTTAGTGTTTCCAACCCTACTCCCCACCCCCACTCTCCACACACCAACAGGTGTCGGGTGTGCCTTGGGGTTGTTGACCCTCTCACCCCATTCTATTTGTAAGGAAGCTGAGTGGTACAGTATAGGAAATTGGGGTAAGAGTTAGGCCCAGCAACCCCACGGCACACCCCGACACCTATTTGTGTGTGAAGACTGGGGGTGGGGGTACGGTTGGTAGCCCTAACATCGAATTTCCAAACTTTTGTCACTGTAATGACAACCCTAGTTGATGCATTAATGAAGTTCTTTGCAATGAATATATATATATATATATATATATATATATATATATATATATATATATATATATATATATATATATATATGAATATATATATATATATATATATATATATATATATATATATATGAATATATATATATATATATATATATATATATATATATATATATATGAATATATATATATATATATATATATATATATATATATATATATATATATATATATATATATGAATATATATATATATATATGAATATATATATATATATATATATATATATATATGAATATATATATATATGAATATATATATATATATATATATATATATATGAATATATATATGAATATATATATATATATATATATAATATATGAATATATAATATAGAGATATATATATATATATATAGGAATATATAGAGATATATATATATAGAATATATATATATATGAATATATACACACAGTATATACACACACACACACACACACACACACACACACACACATTTCTGACTGACACCTGATACATATCTACTCAGAATATTTATACATATGTACATACTGAACATTTCTGGCCAGGCAATTGGTGCCCATCTATTCACAGGTAGCAAATGGTGACATTACTTTACATTTTTCCACAGTTAACTGTAACTTTGATGGAACCCAGGGAACCAGGGGTAAAGCATACACCCTAGGTGTTATCTTATGGGCCACCTGAAGAGAGAGGTCAGAAGAGGCACCTAGGATGTCAAGTACCTCAACCCCCCCCCCTTTGATTTCTCTTCCCACTTCAGCACTCTCCACGCCAAACTGTGCCCAAAGCTTGGACTACTCTACTGTCACAAGGCCAGTCTCTCTCCTCTTGTACATCGCGATCTTGTAGTCAAATGGATCCTTCCAGACTTTGACTGCGCCAACATAGTTTTTAGTTCTGCCCCCTCTACCTCCCTTGCCAAACTGCATGCCCTGTTCCATGCTTTGTGTAGATTCGCCTCAAACTCCCCTCCTTTAACTCACCACTGCGACCTCTGCTCCTCTCTTTCCCTAGAGTCCCTTACCCAGAGGCGCTCCTTCCACTGCCTAACCTTCACAGCCAAATACTGGCTTGGGTCTCTTCCATCCTATCTCACCTCCCTCCTCTATCCAGCTTCCCCTTCACCCTATAACTCTCCATCTAGCTGCACTTGCACCTTTTCTCTCCCTCATGTCCGCACCTCTGCTGGCAAACTCTCCTTCTCATACAGGTTTCCTTCCCTTTGGAACAGTCTCCCCCCTCCCCTACAAAACCACCTCTGTCCCTCTTTCTATGCTCTCAAGTGCCTACTCAGACCTATCCCTGCCAGTTCCTGTACCTGTTCCCCATCCTAATCCCCTCCCCGCAGCCCTACTGCACACTGTGCACCACTGTACATACTTTGCCTCCTAGCCAGTATATTTTTCTTTTCAATGTACATTCTCAATCTACTGTACATATTCAATCTGTGTGTATTTTGTTGTACATAGTGCCAGTGCTGCATAATGCTGTACACAGTACCTATGTTGTATATTGATGTATAGTCTCTGCTCTTGTATATTCTTATTGAATTCTGTATATTCCTCTGAATTTTATCTGTTACCTGTACCCCCTCCTCCCCGGGTCACACCTGGAAACGAGCCTTGGTTCATGGTGCCTTTCCCAGTTATCGACCTTTAAATAAACAAGTGAGCTTGATAATGGGCTTGGGCTCACGTCCAGAGTTACTGGGTAACACTGTATCTTTCCCAGGAATAGGATGTGTGCATCCTTCTGGCTCTGGTTCCAGCACAACAGCATTTTCAGGAATAAAAGAGATTACTTCAGTCTCTGTGATAGGATCCTCAAAATCCAACTCCACTTCATTGTCGTTCACGGGCTTTGCAGTTTGTTCAGTTGTGAATTCCTCTGGTACGAAAGGTGTTGCTTCTGGGTTCAGATTGTAGGACAGTTCATGATGTACCAAGTTCTGAGTGAGAGCTGTCCTAGCAGATGGTTTTGAATTTCTCCAGTCAATTGGCTGAAATGCCACATATGAGGGTACTTCAGGTATTCTGGGGCAACACACAGTATCATCCTCACTGTCCTCAGAACTACTGCACACTCGCTCTTTGACCAGTAGTGACATCTGGAACATCTGTATCATTACTTGGCAGCTTAGTGCAGTGTGGGGATGTTTGGCTCAAAGCTTTTGGTCTCCTGTCCACTGGGTGGTCAGTTTCTTTTTTTTTTTTCTTTTTACTTTATCTTTTCTCACCCTCCCAACCTTCCCACTTCCACCAGCCCCCCAGCCCTGTCACCCCGGCATCCACTGGACTTGCCTCTGGCTCTTTCCTGAGGTGCCAGCTGGCAGGTGCAGCACCTACGAGGGGCCAGCATCATCTTGCCGGTTGGGATGTTTCCTTTTTCTTTCCTATCCCCCGAGTGCAGCGTGGTGGTGTGCAATGACACCAATGGCTGAGCCGCACACGCTTCCATGCATGGCACACCAGGCATCTGCCCTGCATCCGCCCCTTCGTCAGTGGGTCCATTGTGCCATCCCCCAGCCACTGCTAGGGGACAGGAGAGAGGAGAGCTGTCCTCCTGATGCTCAGTCCTCTCCCTCCCTGGCCAGCCCCCGGGCGACCCGCTTGCACCACGAACATGGGTCACTGGCATGGCAGGAGGTAAGGCATGGATGCCTCAGTCCTCCATGCAACTGGGCCGGTGGGCGGTCAGTTTCAGTTGAGAGTTCAGACACAATTCCTCCAATGGGTAAGAGGTGGTTTCTATGAACAGTCTTTTCCAGGCCTCTACCTTGTTCCTGGCGAATCTTGTGAACTGGCAAGTCTGGCATTTGCTCCACTACTATATAGTATTCTGGCGCCCAATGATCCTGGATCTTGTGTTTCCCTTGCAGGCCTAAGTTTCCCAAAAGGACACAGTCTCCAGCTTTTGTAACACCTAGTGACAGACCCTTTTGTCATATCTGTTCTTGTTTGCAAGGTTGTTCTTCACTGCTGCCTCAGAGCTCAGAAGTGAATTGGTATGCTTTCTGCAGTTGCTGACGCAGTCTCCTGGTGTACTTGAAATAGGTCTCTTCAGATGTACCATCTGCTGAGACTCCAAAACATAGATCTACTGGCAGCTGTGCTTCTCTGCCAAACAATAAATAGAAATGTGTCCTCTGGGTGGTGTCATTTTGAGTGCAGTTGCAGGCATGCACCAGGGAACTTACTTTCTGACTCCAGGTGGGTTTCTGAGCTTGGTTCAAAATGCCCAACATGTAAAGCAGTTTATGGTTAAAATGTTTCAGTTGAGGGTCCCCCAGCGGGTGATAAGGGGCTGTTCTGGACTTTCTGATACTGTAAGTTGCAAGAAATGATTTTACCAGTCTACTTTCAAAGTCCTGCCTTGGCCTGAGCAGCTCCTTTGAGGGATGCCATAGTGATTTACGTATTGTTGCAGCACTCTTTCAGCAGCAGTTGCTTTTTGATGCTTGGTTGGATATGCTTAAATAAGTCAAGTGTAATGGTCAGTGGTCACTAGGATATTGCTGAAGTCTTATCGATTGGGCTTTAACGAAAGAAAGTCCATACACACTTGCTCCAGGGGCCCACTGATTTTGATGTTGACCACAGGTATCATAGGATTAATCAGAGCTTATTCAGGCTTGCATCAATTATGCTTGCTTGGTTTATGGAATTTGCCCTTTATCCCTAAAAGATTTATCTGGGTTGTTTTTGAAGACATTCATTGATGAATTACCTATTACTTCTAAGGATAATTCATTCCAGATAGGCACAACCCGAAGGTTAAACCAATTATATCTGATAACCAGTTACATTTTTTTTGCCTTAAACTGCAATGGGTGTGCCCGAGTATTATAAGACTGATCTTTTAATTCCAAGCCCAAGCTCTCCCCTAATTGCTTGTCTGTTAATGCCCTATAAAGCAGGCACAAATATCCTCTAGTTCTCCTGTGTTCCAGGAAATACATGTCCAACTCTTTTAACCTAGCATCGCAATCCATCCCATTTAAACCTCTGATGGCTCTGGTTGCTCTTTTTTGTACCCCCTCAATTTTATCAGTCTCACCCTTTTATAAGGTGACCAGACCTGAGCACAGTACCCTAATATGGGTCTCACCAGGAAACTGTACAGAGGCATCAGCTCCTCCTGCTTCTACTCCCTATGTGTCTTACTATACAGTTTAATGTTCTGTTTGCTCTCTGTACAATGTTGTCACAGTGAGTTTTCAATTGTAAATCATTGGTTATCATAATCCCTAGGTCCCTTTCCTCTGATACTATTCTGAGTGTGCTGTTGTTTGGGTTGTAACTAATATGCTGGATTTATCCCCATATGCATGACAGTGCACTTATATTTATTTATTTTTCTTTCGTTAGTCCTTTTTCTCCTGCCTTGGCTCCCAGTCTGCCTTGTTCGCCTGCGCATCCTAGTCATCAGGCCACCATCCGTACATCCCGCCCTAGGAACCCTCGCTTATCCTCATGGCGGGTGGCAGAGAGCCCTCACTTTTCCTGCCAAGGCCAGATCCAGTGTACAGCGATGCCCCCCAAGCTGGGTGCCCCGTAGGACGGCCATCAAGCAGCGTGGACTAGTCACCATTTTTCCTTGTACTGTACCCTGCTTGAGTGGGGGCATGCAATGACGCCAGTGGAAGGAGCACACACGCATCTGCAAGCGCTCCTTCCCAGTGCCATGCCCCAGCTCAGCCCTTGCATTACACAGTGCCAGCACACTACCCCCAGCCTCCACTAGGGGCCAAAAGTGCGCCAACAACTGGGATCCCCCCACCCCGGAGAGGGAGAGCAGTCCCTTGGATGCTCAATCCCTCTCCTCCCCTGCCGACTCCTGGGGGTCCGAGTCTGCTCCCGAACCCAGGTCTCCAGCATGGAGTGAGGTGTGGCATCCAGCACCTCAAACCTCAGCGCCACGGGGACTGGCTACATTTATCTTTATTTAGATGTACTGTAGTTTATGCAAAATAGTCCGAATAGAAAAAGTTGCCACTCTTCTTGGAAGAGTCTTTCTCTTGATACATCTGAGGCAGGTTTTGCAGTGGTTTTTAAATTCTTTTGCCATTTTGAGCCAATAAAAACATGCTCTCACTAAGTCCCAGAGTACAGTCAAACCCAGGTGACCCATATCGTGATGCAAGGATTCGATAACAGGTCATCTTTACTTCCAGGGCAATCAGTTGTCATCTAGGGAACTCAGGATGGGCACTGTCCTGACTGGTATGCATTAACAAACATCTTTCAGTGACAATCTGCTCCACTCTCTCAGTAACAGTGGGATAGCTGGGTGAGTTACTGGTACAATCAGTGGTGTCAAACTTCAAACACATCGCTGTGGGGACATCTGGATAATAAGTCAGCATCAATGTTGCTTGTGCCACTGTGATATTCTAAGCTATAGTTGTAAGTCAATAAAGCGGACAGCCACTGATGTCCAGCTGTATCTAGTTTTGCTGTGATGCTCACATAGGGAGTGGGTTCTTATCTGTCCTTTACTGTGAACTGGGCCCCATAGATATAATCATGAAACTTTTCAGTGACTGCCCACTTGAGGGCCAAGAGCTCCGGTCTGTGCACAAGACAGAGTTTCTCAGATGGGTTTAAACTGTGACTAGCGAATGCCACTGGACAAAGAGCCTCCTGCTGCTCCTGGAACAGGACTGCTCCCAGTCCCCTTAAGCTGGTTGTCTGTGTGCAATAAATAGGGTTTTGAGGGGGCTGCAAATGCTAATATGGGTGCCTCACTCAAGCATTTGATAATCTCTCTGAAGGCTGTTTCACATTGCTCTGTCCATCTGGCACCAAAGGGTTTGTTCACTTTCCAGTACTCTGTTGGGGGATTGCCCCTCTTGGATCGGGCTTTCTTTTTGTTAATAGGTGGGTGCCCTGGGATGAGGTCATTCAGAGAGGGGACTACCATGGAGTAATCTTTCACAAACCACATGTAGTATCAGTCTAGGAAAATAGACAAGTCAGTTAAGCCTCCACCATTTTATTTGGGGGGGGGGTTACAGATGTGATCCTGATCACTGTCTGCTCTACAATCTGCATCTGTCTGGAGAATTTGTTGAACCTCTTTTTGATTGCCTGGATGGACTTGCACATCCCTTGGAGAGAGTTCTTGATTTCAGCCATTTCTGTGGAAACTGGCTGCCTGTCCGCTGGCATTCATGTCAACGGTATGCTGACCAAACAACGAAACAGCCACAGTGAAGACTATTACAGCGACAGAAAATCGACTAGTAACTGTAATGGTCCCCGCTGACACCGGCAGTGCATCTCCTGGTGTTTTGCCTCTCCCCGAGACAACTCCAACTTGGAGTTGGTTATATAAATACCGAGGCGGAGCCCCACATGGGGGTTGGGGCACGGTCTCCCAAAGAAAACACACCGGCATACCGACAGCACAGTGCTGACACCCGGCATTGTGTCTGTCGATGTCGGCAACTTTGGTGATGCCGCGGTATAGGTAAAAACTTGTCAACCCACTCTGCTCACACCTGTCTTGTGCTTAAAAAAGTAGACTGCAGCCATTTTCTGCCTATGAGGCAGCCCATCTTCAGTATGGGTACTTGTCCTATGTATTTGCTGAGTTGCAGGTGCAATTTTCGAAATCAATCAAGCAACGTATGCAGGTAATGACAATCTGTAGGAGGAGCTCTCTTTTGTTCATCTTCTCTAGTGGATGAGTAGCTCCGTCCCCAACTGACTCGTTTTGTAACAATAAAGTCAAGTGTAGCCTCTTGTTATGGGACACAGTATGGGTTTCAACATTTGTTTTTTTTTTCTGTACATTAAATTATAATTTCTGGGGATTATATTTGGTTGTACTGCTTTTTGCCATACTTCTAATCGTTAGACTGTACAGTACTGTGTGACTGTTCAAGAGAAACTGCCATTCCTCTGTCTCTGCAAAGGTCCACTTGATGTGAAAACTGTCCTTAATAATTTGATCTTTTCACAGGTGGCAAAGATTTAGACTATAAAATAAACAAAAAAAAAATCCATGACTACAATAAAAAGTTTGGCAACAAAAACTAGTTTTCCTGCAACATGACAAGGTCATACGAGTAGTATAAAAAATACGATAAGGCATATTTTTCCCGTGACAAGAACTGTTCTGCCAGGGCAGTTGTGTGGACACTAACCAGTCTATAAGCATTGTTAAATTGGTTTACCTTGGCTAAGCCAGTTTAAGCAGTGTTCATTGTGGCTAGGGCTCAAGTTTTATTAATGTACAGTACATGCTGTACTAGGTTTTCAGCGTTTGGGATGTGGACAGGAGGGCAGGGAT
This sequence comes from Neoceratodus forsteri, assembly GCA_016271365.2. Lineage (NCBI taxonomy): Eukaryota > Metazoa > Chordata > Ceratodontiformes > Ceratodontidae > Neoceratodus > Neoceratodus forsteri. Next base: position 1,026,760,969 of record CM028133.1, on the reverse strand, counting down.
GGGCATTACTTGATTCTATCAGGGCTGTCTCTACCTCTCTAGTCCGTGTACTACTGTTCTATCTTTCTGTCTTCTTTCCCTTCCTCTACAACCAACCATTCTGCTCAGTATAAAAAAAAACAATATATTTATACTGTAAAACATATTTGCATATGCATTTTAAAATATTGCCATTGATGGATGATAACATTCTGTGAAGGCAATATAATGCCCTAAATTGAAAGCAGCAGTCTGTTTAAAACAAATAAAAAAAAAAAAAAAAAAAAAACAGCTGGCAGCTAGAACAAACAAAAAGCATCAATATATCTGATTTTCATTGTGCAATATTTCACTGGTGAGGCAAGATAGAGGATTTTGAAGTTCTTAAAGATCATGTGCAACGGTTTTTGCATATTTTTAAAAAAGCTTTAAAAGCTGAAATTCAAGTCCTTGTGTCATGATTAGTGTTTGCTGAAAATTTTGTGCTGTTTGCTTTTGTGGTTTTCTTTAAATCACCATTTGTTAACTTGCTCTACAGTGGCTGAAAACAGTGGAGTTATTTCTGTCCTCTCAGTCAAACTTAAGAGTACAATGACATCATTTTGGAGTAGCTTGCTTTTTTCAGATTCCCAATCAGAGCAGCACTCTGTAGAGTTTATGGTTTGCTTGAGCTCTCCAGGTTCCTTACAAACCCAGTCTCTGGTTTGTGTTTAGATAGATCAGCTTAAAATATATAATTCTCTTCTTTTACAAAGCTGATCATTTCAGTTCCAATGCTGAATTGAAGTAGTGGAAATCTTTTTCTGTGAGAAATCAGCTTGTCTGTATCACAGCTCTGTTCTTTCTAATCAAACCTCAGTTTGTTTCTAACTACAGTGGCGTGAAAAAGTATTTGCCCCCTTCCTGATTTTCTCTATTATTGCATATTTGTCACACTGGATGTTTTCAGGTCTTTAGACAAAATATAATATTAGATAAAGGGAACCTGAGTGAACAAATAACACCTTTTTTTTTTACTTATTTCATTTATTTAATGAAAAGTTAACCAACACCAACTGGCACTGTGTGAAAAGTAATTGCCCCTAGTTAAATCAACCCAATTAAAAGGATAATTAGAGTCAGCTGATTGAACACAGCCAGGCTTGATTACAGCCAGCCCTGCTCAATATAAACCTCACTTATTTTGGCCCTTACCATCAGAGTCCCATTGCCAGCACAAAGATTCAACCAGCACATTATGCCATGATCAAAGGAAGTTCCTGAAAAGATCAGAAAAATTTGTTGCCCCTTTCAGTCTGGAAAGGGTTACAAAGCTATTTCTAAGGCTCTGGGACTCCATCAACCACAGTGAGAGCCATAATTCCAAATGGAGAACACTTGGAACAGTAGTGAATCTTCCCAGGAGTGGGCGGCCTCACAAATTACTCCAAGGGCACAGCATAAAATCATCCAGGAAGTCTCAAAGGATCCTAAAACAACATCCAAAGAACTGCAGGCTTCTCTTGCCTCAGCTAAGGTCAGTGTTCATGACTCACAATCAGAAAGAGATCAAAAATTGGCTTCATGTGAGTAGCAAGGCAGAAACCACTGCTAACCAAGAAGAACATAAATGTTCGTCTCTCATTTGCCAAGAAGCACCTGGATGATCCACAAGCCTTTTGGGAAAATGTTCTATGGACAGATGAGTCCAAAGTGAAACTTTTGGACGACATGGATCCCATAATGTCTCGCGAAGCAAACACAGCATTCCACAGTAAGAACACCATACCAACAGTCAAACATGGTGGTGGTAGTGTGATGGTGTGGGATGCTTTGCTGCCTAAGGACCTGGATGACTTGCCAAAATTAAAGGAACCATGAATTCTGCTCTGTACCAGAAAATTTTAAGGAGAATGTCCGTCATCCTTCCGTCAGCTGAAGCTGAAGCGTAGTTGGGTCATGCAGCAAGACAATGATACAAAACACAAAAGCAAGTCCACATCATAATGGCTAAAAAGAAGTAAATTAAAGTTTTGGAGTGGCTTAGTCAAAGTCCAGACTTAAACCCAATAGAGATGCTGTGGCAGGACCTGAAACGAGCAGTTCATGCTTGAAAACCTACCAAATGTTACTGAATTAAAGCAGTTCTGCAAGGAAGAGTGAGTTAAAATTCCTCCACAGCGATGTGAAAGACTGATATTGAATTATAGGAAGTGTTTGGTTGCAGTCATTGCAGCTAAATGTGGCGTAACCAGTTATTAAGTGTAAGGGGCATTATTTTCACACAGTGCCAGTTGGTGTTGGTTAACTTTTTTCATTAAATAGGTGAAATAAAAAAATAAAAAAATAAGTGTTATTTGTTCACTCAGGTTCCCTTTATCTAATATTACATTTTCTCTAAAGACCTGAAAACATCCAGTGTGACAAATATGCAATAATAGAGAAAATCAGGAAGGGGGCAAATACTTTTTCACGCCACTGTATATAACACAGGGCAGTTTAATGAATATAAAATAAATCTAAATTTTGTTCATTCATAGAAAGTCTGTCTTTGATGTAGCCTTCATAAATACAATCATGTAAGAACATTTTTTTTTTTTCATGTCAGATTGACAAACAGGTACTTGTCACACTCTGCTACTGTATTTCAAGCACATGTACTGTCAGAACTCACATATTTAAGCTCTTTGGTGGTTTCTGTGTGACAATGTATCATGTATGTGTACAACTAGAACCGCTATGTGGTATCCTGATGCACTGTGTCTCTGCTCCACAGTTGAGGCAGCTGCAGTCTACTGTCACTAGTCCCCTGCCCCCATAAGCCCCCTGAATTGTGCTCCACATTTGAGGCTGCTACACCCTGCTGCCCACTGTCTTCTCCCACACAGCCATGGATTGTGCACCCTGCTGCCTCCATCCCCTGCCTAAAGAATCAGGACTACTGCACTCTGCTGCTCCCTGCCCAAACAATTGGGGCTGCTTCACCCTGCTGCCCTATCTCCCCCACCCTGACAGTTAGGGAAACTGCACCTGTTGCCCCCTGTTCCTGTCTCCACAGTCAAGGTTACTGTGTTGCGCTAGGCCCTAAAGTGCCATGTTCCCTGCCTCCATGGGCAGGGCTGCTGCACCACATGCACCCCATCTCACAGTCAGGGCTGCTGTATCCTGATGCCCCATGTGCCTTGCCCCACAGTCGAGGCTTCTGCACCATGCTGTTTTCTATCACCTATCGCCACAGACAGGGCTGCTGCACCCTGCTCCTTTCTACACAGTTGTGGTTGTTGTGGCCTGCTGTGCCCTAGAGCCCCATGCCTCTGCATTAAGGGCGGCTGCACCATGCTACCACTTGCCACAAGATTCAGGGCATTTTCTGCACCCTGTAGCATGCCTCCACAGTTGAGGCAGTTGCACCCTGCTGTCCCCCTGCCACCAGAGTCAGATCCTTTGCTACCCTCTGCTGAGACAGGAACGGGGACATCATGTGCAGTGTCCCTGACTGTGAGGGTGAGAGACAGAGAGAGAGAGAGAGAGAGAGAGAGAGAGAGAGAAAAGGTAGCAGGGTGCAGCAACCCCAACTGTTTGGGAAGGGTGCAGCACAAGAGTGAGGACATTTGCTGCAACGCGTCCCCTGGTTGTGGAGGCAAGGGGCTGTGTGGTGCAGCAGGACACAATGGTTGCAGGGGACAAAGGACAGCATGGTGCAGAAGTCTTCACTGTGGGGCAGGACACAGGTGGGCATCAGGATACAGCAGCCCTGACAGTGGTACAGGGAGTACATTGTACAGCAGCTCAGCCCATTTGGGGCAATGGAAATGTGTAGCAGGGCTCAGCAGCCCCAAATGTGGATGCAGGCAGCATGAGACTCTAGGGTGTAGCACAGCATAGCAGCCCTGACTGTGGAGACAGGGACAGGAGGCAACGGGGTGCCGGGGCCCTGACTGTGAGCATGGGGACAGAGGGCAGCAGGGTGTAGCAGCCCTGAATGTTCAGGCAAAAGATAGGGGTGGCATCAGGATGCAGCACCCCAAACTGTGGGATAGGGTGCAGCAGCCATGCCTGTCTGGGACAAGGGATGTGGGCAGCAGGGTATAGCAAAGGATCTGACTCTGGTGGTAGAGGACAGCAGGGTGCAATTGCCTCAACTGTGGAGGCTTGCAACAGGGCACAGCAAATGCCCTGCATCTTGTGGCAAGTGGCAGCATGGTGCATCAGCCCAAACTGCAGTGGCATGGGGAACTAGAGCACAGCAGGCCATGGCAACCCCAACTGTGTAGAAAGGAGCAGGGTGCAGCAGCCCTGTCTCTGGTGGCAAGGGACAGAGGACAGCACTATGCAGAAGTCTCGACTGTGGTGCAGAACACAAGGGGCATCAGGGTACAGCAGCCTTGTCTATGAGATGGGGTACAGATGGCGCAGCAGCCCTGCCCATTTGGGGCAATGAAAGTGGGTAGCAGGATGTAGCAAAAGCCCCACCTCTGGTGGCTACGGCAACATGGTACAGCAACCCCAGCTGTGGAGTCAGGGGACCTGGCACACTAGGGCTTAACACTGCACAGCAGCCCTGACTGTGGAGACAGGAACAGGGGTCAACAGGTGCAGCTTCCCTAACTGTGAGGGTGAGGGACAGAGGGCAGCAGGGTGCGTCATCCCCAACTGTCCGGGCAGGGTGCAGCAGCCCTGATTCTTTAGGCAGGAGATAGAAGGCAGCAGGGTACACAATCCCTGCCTGTGTGGGAGAAGACAGTGGGCAGCAGGATGCAGCAGTCTCGCATGTGAAGCAGAAGGCAGGGGGCTTGTGGGGCAGGGAAAGGGCCAGTAGAGTGCAGCTGCCTCAACTGTGAGGCAGAGACACAGTGCATCAGGATGCCACATAGTGTTTCTAGTTGTACATGTACATGATATATTTTCACACAGAAACCACCAAAGACCTGAAATTTGTGAGTTCAGAAAGGTGGATGTCACACTCTGCTACAGTATTTCAAGCACATGTACTGTTTGTCAATCTGACATAAAAAAAATGTTGTTACATGAACATATTTATGAAGGCTACATCAAAGACAAACTGTTTTTGTGAATGAAAAAATTTAGATTTATTTTATATTCATAAACAGCCCTGTGCTATATAGTGTGAAAAAAATCAGATTTTTGATTAGAAAGAACTGAAAGCTGTGATCATACCTCTCAACTGTCACACATTACGAGGTACATCACTCATTTTATCCCTCAGAAATCCTCTGCCCCACATTGAGAAGGTGACATTCCACACTGACCACTGAGACTTTTAAGCAAGCAATAAGACATGACGAGGTGTCCGTTATCTCCTGATAAGAGCACGCCCAGGTGCGATGTTAGGCACGAGGCGTGCTCTTATCAGGAGATAACACACACCTCGGAGTGTCTTATTGCACTTATAAAATGGGTTCATCAAGTCAGTATTGATGGAAAAAAAAAAATGAAAAGAGGGAAAACATTTTAAGAATTTGAGCTTTTAAAACATAAACTTGTAAAATAGTCCCTTTATTTAGGCACTTACTATGCCCCCCCATGTCGCCACCAGACAAACAGATGTAATGGTTAGGTTGTTTTGTGTGGATATACTTTGAATTTCCCTTTGTGTTACTTCTGTTCAGATACTATGAATTATTTACAGTGCTTGCCGTTTAAACGTAATGTTAATGTTGCACTGCCGCAGCGACCAGCTGCTTTGAGAGCGAGTAGAGGGCTGTTCTGTTTGTGTGTGTCTGCTGGTAACTGTATAAGTTCAGGAAGACAGAAACAGTTTTTAATTATTTTTTATTTATTGATTTTAGGCTTTGGTTGATCTGAGCGGCTTGGTTTGTTTTGGAAAAATCGTGTCCCATAGCGGCTGCCATATACAGGTGTTTCCGGGTTCGCGTTTTTTTCCCCAAAGTTTCTGTATTACGTGCTGCCATGGTAGTGTGTAGAAATACAAGTAGTTTTTGTTAACATTAAATGTTTCGAGCAAAGTTTGTGAAGAGGACAGGATAACGACAGTGGAGGCAGCATGCTGTGAATGGGAAGACGTCAGCACCGAGCGCTTGCCATTTTGATGGTGTCGGTGAGGTATTTATGTTTTTTTTCTGTGAGGGAAAAAAGGTCTGGATGGATTTCTTGCCGCGTTTTTGTGCCTAAAGAGAGACAGGCAGGCTACTCTTACTCGATGCCTGCTGTTACAGTGCTGCAATGTTTAGCGTTATAGCTGCTCGTTGAGTGGCTAGTTTTCTGAAGTAGCACGGGTAGGTTAGTGATTTCTGGTTGTTGTGAGGTCGCTAAGGAGACAATAGTGCCGGTTGGCATAAATACATGCTGATAAGGACACGGCTGGAATGTCCTTTCAGCCAATGAAATTGAGAGTTTTTTAAAACCCATTTTATAAGCAGAAATATATAATATAAGATGCTGTGTTATCAGTAAACATTATTAACATTAGTGCACTTATTTCTACAGTATTCTGAGCTTGCAATGTCATGTTTGATGGTGTGTCACACATCTTGTCACACATTTGGGTGATAAAAGGTTGAGACGTATGGCTGTGATACGTACAAGCTGATTTCTCACAGAGAAAGATTTCCACTACTTTAATTCAGCATTGAAACTGAAATGATCAGCTTTTTATCAGACGATGATGTGTTTTAAGTTGATCTATCTAAACGCAGACCACAGACTGGGTTTGTAAATAACTTGGAGAGCTCAGCAGACCATTAACTCTCTTCAAATTACTGCTCTGATTGGGAATCTGAAACAGTAAGCTACTCCAGAATGATGTCATCGCACTCTAAGTTTGACTGAGAGGACAGAAATAACTCCACTGTTTTCAGCCACTGTAGAGCAAATTAACAAATGCTGATTTAAAGAAAACCACAAAATCAAACAACATGAAATTTTCAGGAAACACTAACCATGACACAGGGACTTGATTGTTTGCTTTTCAAGCTTTTATAAAAAATGTGTAAAAACCGTTGCACATGATCTTTAAAGGTTCTTGCTCCTTTGCCAGGTCCGTGATCATGGATATAAGCAGATAAGGGTAGGCCTGAGCAGTTGGTCATCAGAAGCATGTCCTGGCAACTGCCTGATATAGCTGCATTATGAAAACAGTGGGTGAAGTTAAAGTATAACATCTGGGGAGGAGATTTTTAAAAGATGCTGGGAGCTGCCATCTTTATTGTAGATCTGAACAAATGACAACAGCTGTGATCCACCACTGTCAAAAAAAATAGCTGAATTAAAATACCCCAGTGGGGGGTGGGCATGACCTGACCAGCCAGAAGATGGCAGCATAATTCAGAATCTCTTCGGGAATGACTGCAATCTAACCTCATCCAGCCTTCACCAGACCTTTCTTTGGAACCAACTCCTGTGACCATCCTGTAATCTTTCTGCCTGACACAATCTGTAAGTCATTTCTGACCCATTGTCTACTGATATTCAATTATTCTACACTGTACTGCAGCACACTAGGCCTCATCCTTCAGCATTATGGCAGATCTCCAAGTACAGCAAAGCTCACTTGCTTGAGTGGAAGTAATGTTTTCTAAACTGATGGCTGAGATTAATGATCTAAAAACCTCCACACAACAGAATGCGACCATTCTTGAAACTTTTGGCCAGAAAATTACATTTAATGAGAAAGCAACAGCCTGTAACACCACATGTATTCATGACCTCCAGGCTACTGTCCGTAACCAAGATCAAACTATTAAATCCCTACAAGGCAAAACTGATGATATTGAAAAATCGTAATCGTTGCAACAATTTACATTTTTTTGGCTTCCCTGAAGGTGTAGAATTGGGCGACACTACTGCACTTTTATTACATATGCTTCTTGCAGTGCTTAAACAGCCTCCCGACCTAACGTTAATCATTGAGAAGTCACACTGCACTCTGGGTCCCAGGCCAGCATCAGACCAGAGACCGAGGCCCATCAGTGCTCACTTCATGAACTATTCCCATACAGAATTAATATTGAAACGAGCCAGAGAAATGGGGAAACTTCTGTGGCAAGAGTTTAATATTTCTGTCTACAGAGACTTTTCAAAAGATTTAACCATTAGAAGGAAGGCCTACAATCCACTTAAACAAATCCTCTACCAAAGAAGCATTAAATTTGGTCTGCGTTACCCAGCAACACTACGCCTTTTCTCAGGCTCTTCCTTCAAGGATTTTGAAACCCCTGATGCCTTAGCCAACTGTCTTGAGGTTTCTCTTTGTAATCTTAGATTCAGCAGCAACTGACAACCCGAACACAGCTCTGGCATCCACACGGAGGGAGGACGACGAGGTTCGGAAGCATGGGGAAGGTGCTGCAGAATTCGCAGCTCCAAACAGCAATGCCACAGCTGATTTTTACCCCAAGGCAATCAACACGGCTGCAAGAGAAGCTTCTGTTGGGGCATTATTCTTCAAGGCTTTAATGCTGTTCTAGTGAAGTCTCAGCCCATACACCCCAAGCTGCAGCATCTCATCTTCAAATTGACCCCTCTATTCCCTTGAGCAATAAATTTGCTCTTTTGGAGGATGACATGCACTGCAGGAGGATCTTTCCCAGCAAATTTCAGATGAACATCCCTCTAACTTGGGCCTGGTACCTCAGGGATTTATTTCTGCCAGTAGTTCATGGGCAGAAGCTGTTGCAAGTTCCCCCCTCAGATCTTTAGAGCCACCCAAAAAGAAACGTAAGGCAAAAGCCAAAAGCAAACCCATCAATTGTCACAATCCCGCTAACAAATCTAAGGTGTCATGAGCTTATATGGTCAGTAATATGGTCACAGTTGCTATATCGTGGTAGGTTTTGCTTCCAGGATACTTAAAGGGAGTGCCACTACACTTTTTCTGCAAGAAACAAAATTATTAGCAGAGGATGTTCACAGACTTCAGAAAGATTGGGTCGGTCAGATCTATGAATCATCCTATACCTCAAAAAAGAGGAGTCGCTATTCTTATTCATAAAAGTCTCAAATGATCCTTTGTAAACTCCCTTACGGCAGATGGGTGATGGATAAATTGAATACCAATTCTGATCCTCTTCAGCTTGTTAGTGTCTATGCTCCCAACTCCGATTCCACAGAGTTTTTTCACAATTTAGCTCAACAGATTCTATCCTTTAACACTGATAATATACCAGTTATTCTCGGAAGGGATCTTAACTTGGCTTTAGAAGCCAGCATTGGCAGATGTAGCCCCACTACAGATGCCCACCCTAGAAGTATTAAAGCCCTCTCATTACTAATGCAAGATGTTGGTTTAGCTGATGTATGGCGCCTCCTTCACCCCTGCAATCAAGAATTTACTTTTTGCTCCTCTCTACATAAGACATACAGTAGAATCGACTACTGGTTAGCCTCTCCTGTTATAATGGAAAAAACTGTTGATTCGTCCATGTGTCCCATCTTAATCTCGGACCATTCCCCTGTCAAATTGCAACTTTTGTGGGGCCCATTAGCACTGAAATCTTCTTTCTGGCGGCTGGACCCTCTCCTTCTCAAGGATCCCAATTTCTTACCCATAATCAAAGCACAAATTCAGGACTTCTTCTTTCACAATACCCCAAACGAATTTTCTATGTCCTCTGTATGGGAAGCTCTTAAAGCTACGATTTGAGGGAAAATTATCAGTTATGCTGCACATAGGAAAAGAGTAAGGGAACAGCTGGCTGATTTGGAAAAATCTCTCAAGGCTAAAGAGAATTTATACTTTTTCTCTAAGAAGCAATGTCCTGATTCTCAACTTCATCTTGAAATTCTTCAACTTTGAGTTAAAATAAATGAATTAATTTCTCGTAAAACTGAACTGGCCTTGTTTATACTTAAATATAAGTTTTTGGGAACACAGCGATAAAAATGGGAAACTCCTCTCTTACCAGCTCAAAGCACAACAAATGGAATGACATATCCTAAGCCTAAAAGATGAACAGGGTAACATTCACTCTGACAACCCCTCTATAAACCATATCATGAAATCCTTTTGTCAAAAACTATACTCTAACACAAACTGTCCATCTACTTTACAAATTCAACAGTTCCTTAAATCATTACATCTTCCTCATCTTTCTACTCTTGAAACAGATTCTTTAGATGAACCCTTCTCGCTTCAGGAAATCCAGAATGCTTCGACTTCCTTGAAATCTGGCAAATCCCCTGGAGGTGACAGATTCCCTGTCATTCTATAAAATGTTTTTCGACACTTTATGTCCCCTTCTTCTTAATGTTTATCAGGAAGCTTCCAATACTGGCAACTTCCCCATCTTGCACCAAAGCAATCATAACCCTAACCCCTAAGAAGGAAAAAGACCCCACTCACCCCGCAAGTTACAGGCCCATCTCTTTATTAAACACGGATGGGAAGATACTTGCTAAACTACTAACTTCTTGACTTTAATCCATGACTCCAAGCTAACTCATCATTCACAAGCCAGTTTTATTAAACATAGATCTGGTTCTGATCACGTACGTTCCTTATTTAATCTAATTCCCAAAGCCAAATCCCTCACGACGCCAGCTGCAGCTATAGCTATTGATTTCAAGAAGGCCTTTGATTCCTTAAACTGGGACTACCTTCATCAGGTTTTATCTCATTTCGGTCTTTCTCATACCTTTTGCTCCTGGATCAAGCTATTATATAATTCCCCTGTTGCTAAAGTGCTTACTAACTCCACCCTTTTCTCTTGCTTTCATCTAGCAAGGGGAACTAGACAAGGCTGTCCCCTATCACCTTCCCTGTTTATTTTAGCCATGGAGCCCCTGACTGCTTGTTTACATCAATCGTCTGGCATTGTGGGCATACCTGTGGGCAATTCAAGATATGTCTCCCTCTCCTACGCAGATGACCTCTTAATCTTACTCGAAAACTTGAATGAGGCTGGGCCCCTGTTGGTTGATTTGCTTAATAATTTTACTAACATGTCTAGCCTTGCTTTGAATTATGGTAAATCTCAAATTCTGTCTCTTAACGACCACTGTAAAGCCTTTATGAACATACCTCTTGGATTCCATTGGTCACCACAGGTATAACTTATCTAGGAATCAAAATTACTAGTAACTTAGGGAAGATATGGGGCATTAACTTTAATCCCTTGCTAGATAACATCAAAACAATTCTAGACAGATGGAAGCTTCTTAATCTCTCCTTCACGGGGAAAATCGCAGTCATCAAGATGTCCATATCTCCCAAGATTCTTTACCTCTTTGCCAATATTCCTTTAGTCTTACCATCCTCCTTTTTTGCTAAAATTGATAAATTAATAGGCAGCTTTACCTGGGATGGGAAACCACTGAGATTTAACTGCAACTAACTTCCACCACATTGGAAAAGAAGGGGGATTCAGACTCCCCTGGTTCAAAGGCTACTACTAGGCTTTTTGAATGGCCCAAACCATTAAATGGTTTCAGAAACCCTCCCCTCATTCACCACTATGGGTTGCAATGGAATCTGGATTGTGCCCGGGAGGAGTTCCTACTTATTTAATTTTTAATCCAATTTCCTCTAAACTAAAATCTCACCCGACTATATCATACTCTGTTCTTTATTTGAAACTAACTCACAAATTCCTGAATTCCAATCCAACACCTTGGTGTTATGCCCCCTTATGGGGCAGTCCACTGCTCACTGTAGAAGATCACCCAATTTTCTGTTGTACATGGCGGAACAAAGGCATTTTCTTTCTCTGTGATATCTTGGACCACAATTCACAGATCATTCTCAGACTTGCAGGCTACATGGAAACTTCCTAAACAGGACTTCTGGAAGTTTTTACAAATTCGGGCAGCTTTTAACTCTCTTTCTAGTTTAGTGTATAAGCATACTCTTTTAAACCCATACATTTCGCACTGGACTAATTTATCAGTAAAACTGAACTTACAAAGAAATTATTGATATATACCTGATCAGTCTATACAGGCCAAAATAAATGGAGCACTCTTCTTAACCACAATATTTCAGACGCACAATGGAGTAATTGTTGGTGTCTTGCACATAATACCTTTAAGGATGCCCGTAGTTCTTTAATACAAACTAAAATCCTACATCTTTGGTATAGAACCCAATCTGTGCTTCAACGAATGGGCCTATTAAATAATAATAAGTGCTGGCAATACAATTTGGTCAACGGGGATCTGCTTCATATCTTGTGGTCATGTGCTCCCATTAATAAGCTCTGGCGTAAAGTCTATTTACTTGCCTCCAGAGTAACAGGACAAAAACTACCCTTTGACACCAAGCAATTCTTCTAGGCATCCTTATCCCCAATAGCTATCTCCTCTCACATGCACATTTTAGATGGCTAAACATATTTTCTCTTCTGGTCAAACGTCTGATTCTTATGAAATGGAAATCCACTCTGGTGCCTTCTCTTTCAGATGTTCTTCAAAGCCTTTCTCAGTATGCCTCCCTAGACCGATTATCTCATGTTACTCATAACCGACTCACTGTTATGACAGATGTTGGCAGGATTACTTCAAGTACATCTAACCTAGTTCTTCTAGACCCTAATTCTTAGGTATATTTAGCCCTCTTCTTATTTTGCTCTCAGATTAGGTTTTCTCGAAACTTTTGTACACAGATTTCTCCTTTTTTTTTTTTCTCCCTTCCTCTCTGTTTTCTCCCTCTCTCGTTCCCTTCCTCCTTGCTTTTTTCTCTCTTCTTTCTTTCCTTGCACACTTTTCTCTTATCTTTACCTCTCCATTACTGAACATTGCTCATATTACCACATTTATCACTTTTTGTAATTTATTGAATGCCATGCCATAGCCTGCCCTAGCATTTATTTCGTACATGGTTGCCATTCCTGATTTTATAATACCCCATTGATTGTAACCCTTCTGCTCTCCACTTATAACCCGTCTAGGTTTGTGTTTTATTATCAATACATGTATATAAGGCTTTTCCAATATGTTTACCCTAAATAAGGAGGCAGTATAGCGCAGTGGTCTAAGGCTCTGAACTGCAAATTTGGTGACATCCAGCAGACCAGACCTGGGTTTGAATCCCACAGCTTCCACTTGCATACTGTGTGACCCTGAGCAAGTCACTTAACCTCCTTGTGCTCCCAGGTCGCTCCTGTAAAAAAGCTTTCAGCTTAGTGTGCTATACCTGGTTAAACAACTAAAACTAAAAAAAAATTAATACTGTGTTTAAGTGATATTTTATACTGTATATGGAGGATGTTCTTCTATTGTATAAGATGTGTGCTTTCTTATATACTCAAATTTCAATAAAAAGATAAAGTAAAAAAAATAAAATACCCCAATGAAGAATAATACAAATATATTACTACTAAAAAAAGGTAGGATGACATTTTTACCAGCTAACTAGTATTGCTGCTTTATTTATTTTTTTAAGTTTCTTGATGCATTTGTTGGGGGTGGGGGCATTTGACAATCGATGGGGCCAGAGAGAATATAGACATTAGCATAATGGACACCAAGGGAGTGGGGTTGCAAGCCTCGAGGTCAGCAATGAATATTTATTACCCTAGCTCCGTGGTCCATCCATTGTGGCCTTAGTGGTTGCACACTTAGTCACACCCGCACAAACACAGCAATTCTAAGTAGTGGCATGCCTACACCACCAGCCACAAGGAAACTAGGGTAATAATTTTTCATTGCTGGCCTCGGAGCTCTTCTTACCCCCAGCTGGTTGTTTGCTTTACCCCATGCCAATTACAGCTTTGGGATATGAAGTGGCTCAGCGGAATTATCGAAGCCATACCAATTTCATGGGCCCCAAATTGAAGCCAAACTGAATTTGCCACAATAGTAACTTTTCCTACACTTACTCTGCTGCACCAGAGGGATGGAATACATTTTTTTTTAAATTTTGTTTTCCTTTCCAGGTTTTATAACACATCTTGGAAGCCTATTCAGAAAGTGTATACAAAAGGCATTACAACGTACCATAGTAACGTAGTAATATAAGATCAGAAAGGACTCCAGTTCCAGGTTCATGATGTCTGCCCCTATGCTTCCCGAAAAAAAGGTATGGATAAGTATTCTCTGCAAACCTGTACTAATGAACGGGATTCCTCATCTACCAGAAATGTATCTGGGCTTACCCTGAAGGCCTACACTGCCTTCATGTCAACTCTTTCAGATACAAGTGATCCTGACTGACAGCATACGGCCATGGTTCATGCTATCATATTGCTTACCATGAGAAGAGACTGTGATGTCACCAACACAACAACAATGGGGTCAGTTGGGGCTAGTCTGAATTTTTTTTTTTTTTTTATCACTGTACACTAAGTACTGTGTGCACTGCTTGAAATATGTCTTAGACTAATATTAGGAGAAAGTAAAATGAACTAGGGCTGTGCACAGGGCTGATTTTTGATATTTGTACTTGTGTCTCTGATATGTTTATTTGTATCTGTTTGCATAGTAGTGCTTGTAAAATATTTTATTGTGCATTTTAGACTGGTGTCTGTTGTAAATTATGATGCAAATCCAAGAGATCGAGAGGCTTCAATAAAATATGCAGCTTTATGAAGAAACTTTGCAAAATTTATGTTAGGAGCAACAGTAGTCATATCTGTGTCACACCAGTCTCAGCCAAGGTCTTGTACTACTTCATATGGTCTAACACAAATACAAATATTAAGTGTAACATTTGTGTTTGTAGAACGTGCAGTATTTGTGTGCACTTGTCACAAGCAGTAGTCATTTTGCATAGCCCTAAATGCTCTTTATTCTTAAGCCATGATTACACCGCTGCATTTGCAGCTTGTGGGACCGTGCACCCGAGTTGATGTGCTGAAAAGTCGGCAGTGTGGACACTTACCAGAGCATGTCAGGAGCACTTCAGATCCATTTTCTTTTTTTTTTTTGGCTCCCAATCTCCCACAGGGATTTTGGCTCCCATTCGCCACCTCCCCATGACCAGGCTTACCCCTCCTGGGTGAGGCTGCCGGGCGGGCGCCACCTCCCCTAGGTCACCAGTAATGTTCCCTGGCATACCCCCCAGGGTGGGGCCACAGGAGCGGTACCCCACCCGATGGACATAGTTGGCAGTAAAGGTGGTGGTGCAGGGCTTCACGCTGAGTGCCATTTTTTGTATGCTGTACGGGGGTGGGCAGAGTCGTGCAGTGATGGTCCACATCCGCCCCATCCCTCACTAGTACAGCACTGGCACAGTAGATCCCCCCCCCCCCAGCCTCTGCTAGGGGTCCGTAGCTTACTGGACACACTACTCCCAACCCCCTGGAAAAGGAGAGCAGTCCCTAGGGTGCTCAGTCCTTCTCCCCCCAGCTGGCTCTCTGACGTCCCAGGTCTGTTCCTAAACCTGGGTCATCGGTGTCTCAGATGGACACACTGCCTCTGCACTGGTGGGCCGGCCAGATCCATATTCTGCCCCAGCACAGGTGTGGGTACATTTCTTGGAGCGGGTGTATTATATAGTAGTATAAGCATGCTGCAACTCTCACTCCAATAAAGGCAGCTACTCCGACTCCTCCACTGCTCCCAACCCAGCCTCACAGCCCCTCTCTGGTGCAACCTGCATCGGCATGAGGGCAGGCTGTGTAAAGGCACAATTGAGCCGCAACAGTGATCACTTCAGGAATGGAGCAGCGCAAAGGTCAGAGCACTGCTGCCATGTAAACATGACTTTACAAGAGGACTTCCATGTATTTCAATGTGTGCTACCCCTCCCCTGACCATTGATAGGGCAAGTGGTTCCCTTGGATTAGATGGTCTGACAGAATTACTTTACGGGGAGATTTACCAGCATTCTTTTATCTTTCCAGCTACAACTCATTCAAACATAGTTTCTAAAAACATACCACAATGTTTAACAATAGCAAGTTATAAATAGTACAGTAGTAGCAATGTAAACACTTATCACAACTTTAATGACAGTACCATGTGAATGCAGACCAAGCATCAGTTAGAAACTCCTGTTTACAAGGAACTCTGAGTACGTACTATATTAACAGGAAGATTGCACAATTGTAGGGCTCTGTTTAAAACAATGTCTGAGGTTAGATTGGGAAGCACAAGGAAATGGGCAATAGAGCGTGGAGAGTACTGACTTAGAAGCTATGATAAGTCTTAAGGAGGCATTTGATATGGTTAGTTTACATTTGGGAGAGAGAGAGAGAGACAGAGAGACAGAGAGAGAGAGAGACCTGGTAAAAGCCTTGGTCCTATCTGAGCTCCATTGTAGGGTAATTTGAAGGGGGAGATGCAGATTTTAAGAGACTATGAAATTAGGGTTGAATATAAAATGAACCAAAGAACAAGGGATAAGAGTGGCAACCATTTGTGGGGAATGGTTATCTGGTGAGATTAAAGATAATCAAATGATTTAGCTTCAGACGGAGAAAGCTCAGAGGAGTACATGATCTCAGTGTTCCAAATACTAAAGGGGATAGACAGGGTGGAGTGTGTACTGATGATTGAGCTGGTAAGTGAAACTGAGTGGGGTACAGAATAAGGAGAAACCTTATAAAACATTACAGAGGGTGATTTAAATGTAAGCAGTAATCCACAACAGGGCATATGTTTATAGAGAATTAATACACAATCCAGGTGAATTGGAAGGTACAAAACCGATAACCGAGTGACTTTCAACAATCTTGGGAAGTACATTACTTTTCAATCAATTAATCAAACTTTATTTAACCAGGAATTACATCGTTGAGCAAGCTCGTTTTCAAGATGGTCCTGGACATAAAGGACAAATTTGTTTATAGTACACAACAGTACATAATACAGCATATAATAATACAAGGAGTAACAGGCTACACAATCAGCACAAACTATAATAAAATGTGTACGGCAAATACAAAAACATAACATTTGGAGTGTGGCCTATACTAGTAGAGATTTGTACAAAGGGGAGAGGAAGGAGGGACAGGGAGGTGGGCAGTGAAGCAGGTGACAGACATATAGAGGAGAGGCAAGCTACTTGATGAAGCCCCAAGGAAGTTACCACTGGGGAAGGAGAAGAAAGTGTGTGTGTGTGTGTGTGTGTGGTGTGGGGGTTGTAGAGGATTGCTGGCTGACCGGGGAATAAGAAGACCAAGAATCCGGAAGATTAGTGGACTGCCTGGGGGGGGGGGTAGTGCTTACCTGAAGCAGTAGCACGCTATTTTCAGACCTCTGTTAAGCAGTGGTCTGAATATATAGGGGCTAGGCAGAAGGAAAGTTTAAGTACTTTCTGCAAGTTATTCCAGAGCGCTGGTAGGAAGTAGAGCCGAGACATGTGCTTGTCCATGGAACCTTAAAAAGGAGAAGGGAGGAGTCCCTAAGTCTGTAGGCACCTTTTGAAGGTTCAAACAGGTCACCAATATAGGGAGGTAGTTTGTTAGACATAGCTCGGTAGAACCATATAAGGGCATTTTCTTTGCCTCCTTATGGAGAGGGTCAGCTAGTCTAATGCTTGGTACAACAAGCAGTGGTAAGTCTGCGATGGTAAGCCAAGAGCAAATCTTAAAGCACAATGATAGAGTGTATCAAGCTTTTGGAGTGCATATTGGGGCAATGACTATAGGAAGTCAGCGTAGTCAATCAGGGGAAGGAAGGTTGCTTGAATCAACCACTTTCTGGCTTCCAGAGTGAGTAAGGCGCTTTATGCGGTAAAATACACTGAGACGTTGCCTTAGCTTTTCAAGGAGCTCATGTCCTGGAGTGGGTCACTGTGCTTGTAAAATGGATAATGTGTTTTTTTTTGTGTGTTTTTTGTTGTTGTTTGTTTTGTTAATTGAAAAAGGTTTTATTTTCCTTTAGTTAGGTTGTTGCTAAGTAGAATAGGTGAGTTTGGTAACAAAGGCTATGTGCCTTTTAATAAACTAGGGAACTGCATTTATTGTGAAGAAACCTATGCCCTGTTGTGGGTTTTTGTGATTAAAAGTGGAAAATATTTGATTTTAATGGAAAAAAGTTTAGTTTTCACTTAGTAATGTTGTTCTAGGTCGATTTAGGGCAGGTTAGTTATCATCTGTGCAATTTCTAGGTAAATAATCAATGGCCAGGTGATGCATTTTAACCAATGAAATTGTTCGATTTGGTCAGTTTGTATACCTCATTTTATAAGTGGAATTTCCTATTTGGTGAGGTTTTGGAAGCTAGTACTGTTCAGGCATTCAAAGAAGCACTATATAGATTCCTGACAGAGAATGGCATTGAGGGCTGCACAGCAGAAGCAGGGGTAGCATTATGGCTGATAAATTTGAGTGCATGACCATAGTCTTATTCGGTATAGTCTTACTCACTGCCGTGCAGCTGAAGGGAGAAGAACCTAAGTCCCTTCCATCACTATACTACAGTGCTGCCCTCCAGGATCAAGTGCTCTATGTGAGATTCCACAGTTTACTGCGTGACAAACTGGACTAATTGCCACTGGATTACTCTGACTTCCTGCAGTATCTGGCAAGATGTCCCAGCAAAAACTATAATACTTCACTTTCTCTTGGCGAACGGCACTGTGTATATTACTATGCTGTTTGCCTTTACGAACAGTAGCATCATCTGCTCTTGTTTTCCATCAGTTTTTTCCCGTGCCCATCCACCTCCAACCTCCAGTTGCATCAGTTACCATCCTACTACCACCATACTCCTGGAACACCAAGAGGGCAATGCTACAGTGGAGACTCTAACCTCTCCCCAAAAAAAAAAAACAACTGTAGAAGCTGATTATCTTATAGGACACTCAGTCTTTCTCCTGCCTGTCTGCTGCATCATGAGAGAGGTAGGACACTGGCTGAAATTAATATTAACTTTTAAAAGTGATCAACTGTTTGCCCGCTAAAATATTTTCTACCTGACAGTACTTGGTGTGATGTGCGGAACAGTGCTTTACCTGGAAGCTGACATATCTGGATTTATTCCTCTTGTACCACATCAGCATTGTGACCTCATTGTCTGAGACATCATACCTGACCAAGAAGAACCAATCAGCCACTGCCAGATTGGCCATGTGATCAACAGCCACATGCATAGATACATAGATTCTGACAGCAGATAACGACTCTCTAGTCTATCCGTTCTGCCATTGCCCACCTAAATCTGTACCAATCTGATGTCAGACCGGAGTTACTGCGCCTCATGCCCTTCCAGTGCCTCATTACCCCCGTCCCCAGCTGTCTGCCTCCCTTTCCTTGGGTGTTTTATTCATCCCTATCTATTTATCCCATCCATGTTTAAAACAGTCACTGATTTGCTTCTGTCAGCAGCTCTGGCGGACTATTTCAGATGTCTACCACGACCCTCTCTATGAAAAAATATTTTCTTTTTTGTAAATCTCATTTTTATTAAAAAGAAAAGGATTTTTTTCCAACAAACAAATACATATCCACAGATACACAACATTGACAGGCTTACTTAATTACAAATATTTGATCGGATCCTATACATAGTGAGCATGCTAAGTGCTAAAATCTATTTCATTTAAATCATTAGCCAGCTGGGTAATATAAAACTTCAGTTTATGAGCATTTCATTGTTACAAGTTTTCTACACTCTTGTTAATTTTAGGGTTTCCAATGAGCCAGTAATATTATTCCCCAGGCATATCAAGAGTGTCTGGTTGTGTTTTTGCCATCATTGGCCTGCTGTTGGGGATGCAGGCAATTTTAATATATTTAGTCCCCTTCTCTTGATAGAAGCCCTTAGGGAGATTATAGTTGCTGTGGGTTTACCAGAGCCCCAGTAGCTGAGGGGAGTCTTTAAGTTAGTTTGACCTGATTGGATCCTATAAAGGCTTAGATTCTTCTCCCAGTAATATACCCCATGTCTCTAATCCCTGGGGAACAACCCCGTCTCACTGGTAATCCCATGGACTTTCTCCGTCTCTCACTGGTTATAAAGAGGGGTCTACATTCCAGCTTTATTTTGGATTGTAAGGGTGCAATTATCCAATTGGAGCCTTATAGGGCTAACAAACATTATCATACAGTACTGTTCCTGAAATACCTATAAGTTTTCTCTTTCACCCTTTTCCATATGGGGCTCCGCCAAGTCAGAAGTCTATGCCACCCGACCAAATGGGAAGGGTGGGTGTCCAGTTTAACCTCCTAAACTACGTCGGGCTATTGTTGAGTCTTGGGGCCCAGTCTAGGGTGACTACTCCTCTACTCGTGCCAATAGTCCATGGTGAAGCCATTGTTATTATAGTTTCCTCAGGGACGCGGGAGGGTGAGGGTTATATCTTACTTATTATACTATAGACCCCATTGGGTTCCAGGAGTATTACAGGCCAATTTCCCTCAGTGACAAGCCCGCTTCTGACTCCGCGGAGCGATCCTAACTCCCCAATGGCTCGTAATCTGTACCTTGCCCACCATTAACATCCTCTTATGGTACAAAAGAGTCATCCTGGGGCATATAATATATTAGCCAGCGGGACCACCTTTCTGCAAATTTCTCCTTCTTTTCATTCAGGCTATGTGTAATTTGTTCTAACCGGTAGATCTGTTTGGTTATGCCCCACCATTCAAATACTGTGGGTTTTTTGTCCGTCAGCCACAGCTTGGTAATAGTTTTTTTGGCTGCGGTTAACAGTAGGTGTAGAAGGTATCTACTATTCGGAGTCCTTAACTCCTGCGGGGTGTCCAAGAAAAGGAACATCTCCCTGGTCAGTTGGAGCTAAGGACCAAATATCCGCCTCAGGTGATCCTGTAAGAGATCTTTAAATGGTTTAAGGGCCTCACATGACCACATGATGTGAGTGTGCGTGGCTTTGGTTTCACCACATTGTCTCCAGCACTCAGCTGAGGCTGCCGGAGAATAGTGCCTGGTTATAACTGGCGTCCTGAAGAATCTAATTAGATTCTTCCATACGTATTCCTGCCATTGATGGGGAACCGCGTGACTTAAGTGGTGTACTGCGGGCCCTCAAGCCAGTGCGTCCCGCGTGAGGGGCTTCCCGTCCCCTGCCACTGTGCTCGGATATTTTCTGTGTAAGTTCCTCCCTGGGTGTTTTGGGCCTTATAATAAAGGGAAAGCAGTCTTGTTCCCATCCCACCTTTATTCAGTTGGAGTTGGACCTCCAACAGCAAAGGGTATCTCTCGGGAAAATGGACCACCTCCGGGAGCCCCTGAACATAGTGCCGAAGCTGCAGAAACTGATAAAAATCCCTGTTCGGTATATTAAACTGCTTCTGTATTTCACTGAAGGGCCACATCTCACCGTGAGTCATCATTTGAGGAAGATATCTCAGCCCATATCTCTCCCATATCCCGAATCCATGATCTAGCCTATTAGGAAGAAAATCACCTAGGTTCGCTATTGGGCAAAGCAGACTCAAATAAGATTCCAACTTCTGGTTTCTTTTAATTTGCTGCCATACCCTACAGCGTGGAAAAAATATTTTCTAACTTCCCTTTTGAATCCCCCCACCTTTCACCAACCTTCACCCATGTCCCCCGGTTACTCTAGTTTTGTTCTTTGTGAATAGATCCCTGCATTCAAACTTGTTGATACCCTTCAGGAACCTGTAGGTCAGCCAGCCCAGTGGTGCTGAGGGTTGAGGTGCTGATGCCACACTGGCGATCCGGGTTCAGGAACAGATAGGTTCGGCTAGGGAGGGAGTTGATCAAGTATCCGGATGACTGCTCTGCTCTCCCAGGGTGGGTAGAGGACTTGTACCACGCACCAGTGACCAACGGTGGAGATCGAGGAGCACTGCAGCTCGTGGTGCCAAACATAGGGGGGTTGAAGTGTCGGTAGGCGTCAGCATGTCCAAGTGCATGGACAGCATTGCACGTCCATGCTCCAGGGGAATAAATACAGAAATACCCCTGCTTCCTGGATTTTTGACAGCACTCTCATATGCCCTGCTGCCACACGCCCATTGCTGGGCTCAACCCACTGGCTGTCCCAAGTCCCCTGTCCTCTCCCATTTTGACAAAATCAACCCTCCTGAAGTCCAGTACCTTCACTTTTGTATGGCTTGACTCTACAGCTAAGTTTATCGTGAACCACACTGTTTGGTGGTTGCTTGTTCCCAGATGGCTACCCACTTCAAGATCAGAGATCCTCTCTCCTTTCCCATTTAAGAGTACCAGGTCTAAGATTGCTCCCTCCCGAGTGGGTTCCAAAACTAGCTGTCTGAGGCATGCCCCCTGTAGGGCATTGAGAATGGCCCTGCTCTTGGATGTGGCTACAGCAAAGGTGCTCCAGTTAATATCTGGCATATTCAGGTCCCCCATCAGCAATATCTCACCTTTCTCCACCATCCCAAGGATGCCTTCTATGATTTCCTTGTCCATTTCCTCCCCCTGAGATGGGGGTCTATATACAACCCCTGTGCATGTTATGGAGCCATCTCCAGTCTCCAGGGTGAACCACAGTGCCTCCTCTCCTCCCTGTTTACCCTTTAGTTCTGTTGCTTTGATCCCTTCTCTTACATAGAGAGCTCCTCCTCCTCTTCTTCCCTCCCTGTCTCTCCTGTAGATTGTGTACCCTGGTATGTTGGCATCCTAGTTATCATTCTCTGTGTACCATGTTTCTGTGACTGCCACGATATCCAGGCATCCCTCTTCCATCCAGGCCACAATTTCGGGGAGCTTTTTACCTAGACTACAGGCATTGGTACTCATTACCCTCCATTTTTTTCTGGCTTTGTTTCTTTTTGCCCCATCCCTGTCCTTACTGCCTTTGTCTTTTTCTCCATTTACCCCTGCCCTTATCCCTATCGACTGCTCTATCTTGGTGTTTACCTCACTAACTACCCTGACTTTTTTTGGGGGGGGCTAGGATTTCCCTTCTCCTTTTCAGTACCTCCCCCCTTGGCTAGTTTAAATGCTTGCCAATGAAGCATTTAAACCTATCACCTAGGATCCTGGTTCCCCTCCAGGATAGATGCAGACCATCATGTTTGTGTAGGCCTGCATACCTCCGGGTGGAGCCCCAGTCCCCAATGAAGCCAAATCCCTGAGCTCTGAACCAGTTTTTCAACCAGTCATTGAATCCCATGGTGCGGAGTACCCTAGCCTCATCCATGCCATAGACAGGTAGCACTGCCGAGAAAGTTACCATGTGTGCTACTTGTCTAAGGCCCCTCCCCAACTCCACAATTCTTGTTGCAATGCTCTGATCCCATTTTCAGCTAGGTCATTTGTCCCTAGGTGGATAATGACATCCAGTTCATTCCTCCTTGCAGCTGCTCCCATGATCCTGAGGATTGATTTCCTGTCCCTCCAAGCCATGGCGCTGGGCAGGCACCCTACCTCCCCTTCCCTTCCCTCCCTAAGTTCTACCCCCCTAACAGTCAAGTCCCCCATCAGGAGTTATTTCCTTCCCCTGTGTGGTCCTGTGCCACCCTCCTGTGGGTCTCCATTGTGGAGGTTCCCAGCATCCTCCTTGGTCTCCACTGCAGGTGCCTCCATAGAGGAACCATGCTCCGCCAGAGTGGCAAATGAATTGTGGAGAGGCACAACTGGAAGGATGCACCTCAGTTCCACCACCCTCACCCTCACCCTCCCTGAGCCCACCGTGGTCCAACCACTCCTGTTTCTTGGCAACCTCTGAGGTAGTGGCAGTGGCCTGGGTGGTCCCTGGGTGGGGGAGCAGGTTTTCCGAATCATTGCCAGGTGTGCATGTAAACCTATGCCATCCAGAAACAATCAACTACAACTCTGACCCTCCACCCCTGGGAGTGCCTTTCTTCCTTTCAGACACATACTGTATTTCACAGAGGTTAAGTACCAGGTCTAGTCACAAATGACTGCAAATATCTCCCAGCTACAGTTCCTCCCTGGCAAATTAAAGTTCAAACTAAGACAAGTCAACCCCCAAAACAGAATCAATACTAGTTAGTTACACAGGTCCATAAAGTAATAATTCAGTTCAGTGTAGTCTAGAAAATAACCGCCTTGATTTATGGAATCTCTGGCTGCTTTCTCTCTCTCTCTGTCTCAGCAGACAGAGACCACAAACAACTCCTGTTTTAAGTCCACAGTTCAACTAGGCCCCTTTCAGCTCCTCCCCTTAACAAATACCTATTTCACAGAGGTTAAGTACCAGGTCTAGTCACAAATGACTGCAAATATCTCCCAGCTACAGTTCCTCCCTGGCAAATTAAAGTTCAAACTAAGGCAAGTCAACCCCAAAAACAGAATCAATACTAGTTACTTTCACAGGAATCGAGGTCATTGTTGATAATGACTCTCGGGTCCCTTTCTTAAGTAGTCTCAACACCGCTCACTCCTCCACCCAACAGTCAGTTCTAGGATTTTCCCTAACAATACACATAACCTTATATTTCTTGAAATTTAACTTGGCTCCTAACTACCTTGAGTGATTTTAGAAGTCTGATCCTTCCATCGCTTAACTTTGATACTGAATGACTGCCAAGGCAAACTTAAACGTTGTCATACCTCAGACTACTTCTACAGCCTGTCTAGATCCATTTAAATGTCCCTTATTCTCTACTCAGTGCCCACCATCCAACAGATCTTGGTGTTGTCAGCAATGAGACAGATCTTGCTCTGTATACCCTCTGCTGTGTCATACAGTATATGAAGATGTTGAACACCACCAACCCCAGGAATGATTCCGGTGAACTCAAATAATTCCCTGTAAACTACTTGCTGAGTCCTGCCCCCCAACCAGTTCATTCTCCATTTGATGAGTTTGTTCCCCACTCCCAGTCCTCTAGTTTTTTTATCCAGTTTTCTGTGCAGTATAGATTCAAAGGCCTTTGTGAAGTCCAAGTGTAGCCGCTATCCTCCCTGGGACACACCAAGACCAGTATAAGTGTTTTTAGAGTGAGTTAAATCATCAACACAAGTTTCTAGTACTTGTTCCTTTACTGTTGAATAAACTGTTACACACATTGCCCAGATCCAAGATCACAAATCATCAAGCTATACGTTCAGGCAGTCACTGCTCTTTCAGAGTTTCCATATTGCCCCCGCCCATTTTCAAAGCTACACTATGTGCAGTTTTCCTCTTGGGACTAACTCCCATCCCAGTCCCAACCCTGATATCAGGCTAGTCTCTGCCTGGCCGACCTTTAAACACAGCCTGTTTCTGAGACACGTGATCATCCTGTCTTGTCTCAGTGCTTCCCGTTTCATCTTAACACTTGGGGTTCACTCTTGCCCCTCTCTTTCTCAGCATGTCTGTTCATACACCATGAATGGGCCTGTCTACATGTATGTCTGCCAGAGCACTACTCTGCTCAGGGTCCTAATCACCTCCATGCTCACTGTAATTTGTGATTGGCAATACTCACTCAGTTTTGTATCTCTGCATCATCTAACTCTGATAATGGCACATTTCTCATAGTGACTTTCACATCTGTCTCTCTGCAGTTTTCCCATACTACCATCTTCTGTTTGTTTTTTTTCCCCCTGTTACCATGCCATGAGGGGAAACCATATCAGAGGTATGCATTGGAGTAACCAGAGAGGCAGAAGGGGCTTTCCCAAATCAGCAATTTTGGAGGACACAGCCAGTTCAAACTCTAATGAACGTGATGGAGAGAAAGATACCTTATAGCAATGGAAACTTTTTTTTTGAGGCTGAGGACAAAGAAAGACCAGCATTCAGAGGGGGAGCATCACACAACCAGGGAGAAGCAACCAATCAGGGGATACATCCGGCAGTGGCCCAGAGGGGCAACAGACAGCACAGGAGAAAAACAGCAGGGCTCCACGAAAAATAAGAAATTCCCTACAAGAGAAAAACAGAGAAGACCTAGAAGTAGAACGAGAAGGGGCAGAAATTCCAGTGATACAGACCCGAGACACGGCAGAGTTATGTTTAACCTCTCAAAGAGAGAAGTGACCCCAGTATTTTCTTTATTTATTTACTGTAAATTCGGAATTACAAACCTTTGAGTCGAAGACTCTTTTGCAAAGGCTCCACGTTGGTTACAGAGGGTGGAGGGGGGAACACGAGTTGGGGAAGACAGACGGAACAAGGAAAATTATTTACATGCAAAATTATATACAGATTTATGTACAATCACATTTTTTTGTAACAGTAGCTCCCCAGTGGTTACAGAGGGTGGAGAGACATATGATAGTAAAGGTGAATGGAAAGCAACTTTCAATACATAATAAAAATGGCTTACAGTAGAGGAAGCCGCGCTTTCAAAGGGTCTGTTATTTTGCCCAATCTCATTACCGATCAGTTTTCAAGTTAAATTTGACCTTCACAAATTTTATAGAAATAGTCAATATATGTGTTATTTTACTGCATTCGAAGAAGTACCAGACACTGGAGATAAGGACCCTTAAAAATAAGATACATATTATATCAAACGTTATGTCCCCTGGCCCAGTACCACAAGTTGCCGAAATTCTTTTATGGGGGTGAACACAGAAGTGGAAATATTATTGAAAGACCTCCACAGTAGAAAACCAAACCTTACAAGAACAGAAGGGGAAGTAGTAAAGAACTTAGGAGTGACAGTTACATAACCATTAAAGAGGCAGGCAGAATTGAAGGGGTGGTTATGTTAAGCACTAAAGACTATGATTCAGAGTACAGGAGATGTTTATCAAACCAGGATAATTACAGACAACAGTGCTAATGACCCGTTAACAGGAACAAAAGAAGCCTTGCTTAACTGATTTTAGGATTAGAAATGGGTTCCGGTATATGTAGTGGATGTCCTGGTTCAGACTCCTCCAGTCATGCCATTTTTTTACTGTTTGCCCAAAGTGCATCACCAGGAAAATGTATTATATGAGGTTTGGCTTCTCTTTTGGAATCACTTTACATTTTAGTTTGTTATTTGAGGGATTTTGTTCTCAACTTGCCATTATATATGCAAGGTACAAGAGATGCATTTCCTACCTACAGGTTAGAACTTATTTTGGGGCTTAGGGGAGGAATTTCAAAAATCTCCAGGACCTCAAGGCACACTAACATACTTGTAACATGGCAATTAATATTATACTTAAATAAACACTTGTCATCAGAGGAGGAGCAGCAGGTGACTAAGGAACAACCAGGCATTAATTCCCTAGTACTGCCCGCTTGCTCCTGTGGTACCTTTGTGAACCACTGCAAAACTGCCACTGAGCACTATGAAACAAAAATACACTTAAGTGTCAATACTGAGAGAGATGCACAGAGGACAGCATGACATGGAGCAGCAACTCTGCAGGTCTACTGTCTGTGCTGCTTCCCGCAAAACTGCTCTCTCTGCTCCTTCCCACCAACCCACCCCCGTGGACGTCCAGGGACCAAACGGTCACTGTCATCGGCAGGAATTAATCCCTCCTTCATGCCCGTGTCCCAGACCCACCTTTGCTCTCTCTGCAGTTCTGGTATTAAATGTAGTCAGGGATCTTACTGGCATGTCACGAGTGGCAGGGCTATGGGGATCACAGACCGGGATGAGTCAGCGAACTGGAGTACTAAAAGTGCTTACCGTATTTGTAGAAAGAACCAGCCAGTTGCTCAGTAACTCTGCGTGCTGTTGACAGAGAGAGACCCGTGGAACTGGAGGGTGAGTCGTCTGGGAGAGACCCGTGGAACCGGAGGGTGAGTCGGCCGAGATACAAAAGGGAGAGAATCATCAATTAAATATTGCGGATGACTATGAGGCACATCCAGTACAGTGAACTGTACCCTGCAGGGCAACTGAGAGAGAAACACACATATGCAAATCACAATGACGTTCAATCTCAGCATACAATGCAACATGTGATAGAAATGTTAAGTAGGATTTTACGAGTAACGTACACAGACTCATGTTTATAGTTTTTAAACCAGTTTCATCATATTAATCCACTACTGTTAAAATGTGCCATATTACAAGCATTAGTATGTAAAGATAGCACCTACAACATTACTAAATATTAACAGTTTTTTCAGTTTAACGTTTAGAGTACACTAAATAGACTTTGACTTTGATTTGATGGCAGATGAGGACTTCTTGGCCAACCCAGTCTGCCCATTTCCCTACTTATTGGATAAGCTGCAGATCCTAGTTAACCAACAACCTACTTCCTCCTACCCACCACAAGAATTGCTTAATGTCTGTCCCATGCATTCTTGAATTCCCCCACTGTTTTTGACCCCACAACTTCCTCAGAAGGGCAGTTCCATGCATCCAACACCCTCTCTTTGAAAAAATACTTCCTTACATTGCCCCGAGCCGTCCCCCTTCTATCTTCAGATTGTGCCCCTTTATTCTTAGACATCTCTTTTTTCTGAAAGATGCTACCCTCTTGGACTTTGTTGAGTCCCTTGATATACTTAAATGTTTCTATCATGTGCCCCCCCCCTTCCTCAAGGGTATACATATTAAGCTCCATTAGTCTTTCTTCATATAGCATCTGGTGCAGACCCTGCACCATTTTAGTTACTCTCCTCTGGATTGCCTCTATCCTGTCTATGTCCTTGTGGAGACAAAATTGTAACCATCAAAATGTTTCTCTGTTTTCTCAGTATATTTCTCATATATTGCACAATACTTGTAACAGTGCTTGCAATGTTACAAGCGCATTAAGCCACTCCAGAGGAAGGTTCTATGGGGAATTAATGCCTGGTTGGATAATTGGGGCCACTCGGGCCTGCAGCCTCATGCCTCCACTCCTCTCCCCCCCCCAGCATTAATTCTCCAGTAGAACCCTCCTTTGTTGTGGCATAATGCTTACTTGCCTCCCATCAGCGAGGTGAATGTTGACGACATTTGATAGGTTCTCTATAGAAGTACTTTCTTGAATTAATGCCTGATAATACCAGTGTAACCTTGGACAGGTGGAATACGGAAACCCAGATAGTAAACACATTGGCTGCCTTGCAGAAATATGCCTTGCCTAATTATAGATTCACATCCTCCACTTGCTGGAGAGACTTTTCATGGAAATTTAAGACGACATATTTTAGAACTCCAGAGGTTCAGGCACACAACATGAGCCGTCCCATGGGCATTGTTGGGAGGGGATGTGGGGAACCCCAGGCTACCCATACACACATTTGTGGCTATGCACAGAGATACTGGATTTTTGGACAGAGACTGATAGTTATTTAACAAATATATTTGGGAAGACACACAAATTCCTTGTTTCTGCCAGTATATCCTAGAAGTCAGAGTAATGAACTGTGAGTGACCTTGGTATATCCTGCAGACTTGGGTTTGATTCCCATGACATCCACTTGCAAACTGTGTGACCCTGAGCAACTCACTTAACCTCCCTAGTGCTTCTGGCTTGCCCCTGGAAACAGAATTTGGGCCTAGTGGATCTTACCGGTTAGCAAAAAATGGAAAAAAAAAAATCATTGCTGCTGGGGTACCATCATGGGGGCTAAGGGGTAACAGGCTCAAATTACTCTTAATTCTCCTCTTAGCCGAAAAGATGGTAATGTAATAGTTAATTTTATATATACAATGGAACAAGCCACGTGTAGGCTAAGGAGCCATTCACAAAAAGGGGAAGATCTCTGGGGTTAATGGACCCTATATGAATTGTAAGTAGACCAAGAGTTTTGTCCCTTAAACCCATGAGTGGTGCCCCACATTGCACACATATATTCTGGTTCTTCTTAATAACCTCTGTAAGAATTGGATAAGGTAGTAACTGACTGACACTAACATTATTGCTAAATTATTTATTTCAAAAGTTTTGTTTATTTATTTATTCGGTTTTGATAACTGGGTAGACCCACTGAGCCCTGAAGGTCCCTTTTTCAGGGGCAACCCAGAATTAGTTGCACAGTAAATCATTTCACATACAGGGAGAATACAGAGCAAATAGGTATGTTGACCATTTCAGGTTACAATCTGGTCAGCACGGTGCAGGGTTCAAGTCTTAGTACACAGTAGGATTTAAACATTCATACATTAGGAATACACAGAACTTGTACAGGGAGTGGAATAATGCAGAAACAGGCAATGGACAGTATACTTGACTCTCCCGGTTTGAGGGTTGTTCTGGACTGGCCGGGGCCAGTACAGGCTGGGGACTAATCTCTATGGTTCCGAGTTCTTGTGCATGTACATGTACTGTTTCTTAGGTGGTGTGCCCATAGCCTAGATTGGAAGATTCCCAAGGAGGTTGCATCCTGCAGTTGTGGTGGGAGCTTATTCCACAGCACAGCTGCATGGGCAAACGATTTGGTGCTCACAGTGCTGCGTACCCTAGGTTCTTCGAAGAGATTTCTCCTTGTGGTTTGGAGCTGCCTGCCTGCTCTCTTTGGGACAGCAGCCAGCCAGGCTGTCAGGTGGGCTGTAGAGGAACTTAAATGTGTTACATAATAATGGGTACTGCAGGCAGCTGCTAAGCAATGGCCAGTTAAGGGAGGCCAGTGCTTCACAGTGGTGTCTCCTCTTGTGAGACGATGTGACGAAGTGGGCAACTTTGTTGTAAAGTACTTGCATTCTGTTGTATTCCTGTTT
The DNA here is from genome assembly GCA_016271365.2 of Neoceratodus forsteri. Lineage (NCBI taxonomy): Eukaryota > Metazoa > Chordata > Ceratodontiformes > Ceratodontidae > Neoceratodus > Neoceratodus forsteri. The sequence continues at coordinate 1,026,730,694 of CM028133.1, read as the reverse complement.
CCCCATGCCCTGCATAACAGAGGCAGCATAGGTCAAGGTTGGGAGCAGGATACTATTAGCTATTGTGATCCTGGACTCAGGGACCAGCTGGGCATTCAGGTGGTATAGCAGGCCAAGTTTTTGGTGCAGCATTTTGGTTACCTGATCAACATGAGGCTTCAGTGTGAGGCCTTGATCCAACGTCAGACCCAGGTATTTTAAGGATTTCACAACCTCTCTTGTGGTGCCCAAAGAGGAGACTGTAGGAAGTAGTGAGTTTCTGTCCTAACCAAGAGTTCTAGGACCAAATACCATGGCCTTTGTTTTTGTGGCATTTTGGACTAGCCTGTTTTCTACCAGCCAGGATTCAAGCGTTTCATAGTCTGATTGAAGATGGGTCCCCATGTCTTCGGTGCTACTTGAGGATTGGTAGATCACGGCATCATCTGCATACTGGACCAGCGAGCAGTCTCTGTTCAGGTCATTGATGAATAGCGTGAATAGAAAGGGGCCCAGTATGGATCCCTGGGGTGAGTGAGTGGTTCGGATATAGCACCTCTCCACTTGACCTGTTTGGAGCGTTCAGTCAGGTAGCTACCGAACCAAATTAGTCAGTGCTGGTCAAGACCAAGGTAGCCCAGTTTGTTTAGCAGGAGGTCATGATCTACTAAATCAAAGTCCTTGGTCAGATCTATAAAAAACAGCCCCGGTCCTTGTCCAAGGCCATTAGTACATCAGTTAGGAGTCTGATAAGGGCTGTGTCCGTCCCATGATTTTATCTAAATCCATGCTGTGTATGCACCAGTAGTTTGTTAGTCTCCAGGTAGTCTCTGAGTTGGCAGTAGACTTGCCTTTCCTGGATTTTGGCTAAAGTGCATAGGAGAGAGAGAGAGAGAGAGATAGGCCTGTAGTTGCCCACGGGCTCTCTAGGCCCCCCTTATGGATGGGAACCACGTTTGCCTGCTTCCATCTACTAGGCACAACCCCTTCGGCTAGGGACCTATTAAAGAGCCATGTGACCGGTAACGTTATGGCTGGTGCAGCTGCCCTGAGCAGTCTTTGGTCAAGTCCATCCAGACCGGCTGAGCCTTTCTCTTTGATGGACTTTAGCAGGGGGAGCACTTCCTTTGCCCTTACCAACCTTAAGTGGAAGAGTGTTCTATCAGGGCTCTGAGTCTCCGGGTATTGATGCCCCAATGTTCTTGGGGGAGACTCATTTTGTAGTCTTCCAAGTTTGTGAAGAGCCTGTTAAAGGCTGAGGCAATTTCCAAGCCATCATTAAGTGTGCGGCCATTGTGTTGTATTGGGCCTTGGGGTGGGCTACCACTGCCTTTTATCAGGGCACTGATGTGCAACCAGAAAGATTTGGGGTCAGCGCGGTTAGTCTGTTGGAGACACTTGACATACTCCCCGTTTTGTAGCCTTGGCTGCTTGTTTGCACTGGTTCCTTAGGGTCCTATAAGCCACCAGGTCCTCTAGGAGGGTTGAAGTTTTATATTTTCTCCAGTCCTTATCTCGGCTTATCATCATGGCTTTCAGCTCGGGGGTGATCCACTTATAACAGCGACCTTTAGTTCTTAGTCTCCTTAGTGGAGCGAACTGGTTGGCTGCTGAGATGAAGGAGTTCTGGAAGTACTCCAGAGCTTCATCTAGACTAGGGAGTAGTCGAATGGGGCTCCAATCCAGATTATGGAGGTACCCCTGGAAGGTGTCCTCAGAGAATTTGGAAAAATCTCTGGCTGTGAGGAGTCTAGGAGGGACCTTTGGTGCCCTAGTCTTCCATATACAGAAGATTGGAGAGTGGTCACACAGGGCATCTGCCAGAGTGTCAGCCACCTGGATGTTTAGGGATTGGATGCCAGCACCCAGTCGAGGGTGGTATGGTTTCCCGTTTTGGCATTGTACCTTGTTATTTCAGTGATGACCTGTTCCAGTTTCGCTTCCAGGAGTGAGGCTCTGAAGGTCTGCTCAGTGTCAGAGGCCCAGTTAAGGTTAAAGTCCCCCAGTATTAGCAGTTCATAGAAACATAGAATTTGACAGCAGATAAGGACCGCTTGGTCCACCCAGTCTGCCCATTTCCCTAATGGATAAGCTGCAGATCCTAGCTAACCAACAGCTTGCTTCTTCCAGCCTCCACCCCCTAGAATTGCCTTATGTCTGTCCCATACATTCTTGTATTCCACCACTGGTTTTGACTCCACAACCTCCTCAGGAAGGCTGTTCCATGCATCCACAGCCCTCTCCATGAAAAAATACTTCCTCATATTACCTCTGAGCCGTCCCCCCCCTCTAGCTTCAAATTGTGCCCCCTAGTTCTTGCACACCTCTTTTTCTGAAAGACGCTACCCTCTTGGACTTTGTTGATTCCCTTGAGGTATTTGAAAGTTTCTATCCTGTCCCCCCCTCCCTCCTTGAGGCTATGCATATTAAGACCCTTAAGTCTCTCTTGATATGTCTTCTGGTGCAGACCCTGCACCATTTTAGCTGCCCTCCTCTGGACAGCCTCCATCCTGTCTATGTCTTTGTGGAGATTGGGTCTCCAGAACTGCACGCAGTACTCCAGATGGGGTCTCACCAGCTGTCTGTACAGAGGGATAACAACTTCTTGTTTTCTACTTGTGATGCCTCTCCCTATGCATCCCAGTATCCCACCAGCCCTACTCACAGCCCTCTCACATTGCTTGCTCATCTTTAGGTCATCTGATATGACTACCCCCAGGTCCCTTTCCATTTTTGTTGTTGTTAGTATCTCACCCCCCATTGTGTACTTTTCCCCTGGGTTTCTGCTTCCCAGGTGCATTACTTTGCACTTCTTAGCATTGAATCTGTGCTGCCATACATTTGACCATTCCTCCAACCTTGCCAAGTCAGTAGCGGCACTTTCTGCCAGAGCCTTGGTTATAGACTCAAAGGCTTGGAGAGCAGCCTTAGGAGGGTTGTATAGGCAACCTATAGTTAGGTGTTTGGTAAGGCCCAGGGTAATCCTAACAAATATGGACTCGCTGCCTATGCAGTCAGCATAGGGGAGGGAGGCAAGCACCTCGTCTAGTGTGTCTCTGATGTATATAAGTACCCCGCCCCCTCTTTTGTCGATTCTGTCATTCCTGAAGGTGTTGTATCCAGTGACTTCAATCTCATGCGTTAGGATGTGCAGCTTTGATAGATTTCTTTGACTGGGTGACCAAAGTAGTAGATCAGGGAGGGGCTGTGGATATAGCCTACCTAGACTTTAGCAAGGCATTTGACACACAGTCCCACATAAAGGATTAATATACAAGTTAGCCAGCCTGGGAGTGGGTCCCAAGATGACAGCTTGGGTAAAGAATTGGCTGAAGAACAGGACACAGAGAGTAACAGTAAATGGAGTCCACTCAGAAGCAAGGAGGGTTATTAGTGGGGTACCGCAGGGTTCAGTATTAGGACCGGTCCTCTTCAATGTCTTTATAAGCGACATTGCAGAGGGACTGGAAGGAAAGTATCTCTCTTTGCAGATGACACAAAGATCTGCAACAGAGTTGATGCTCAAGGTGGGGTGGAAAGGATGAGAAGGGACTTGGCAAGGTTAGAGGAATGGTCAAATGTATGGCAGCTTAGATTCAGTGCTAAGAAGTGCAAGGTAATGCACCTGGGAAACAAAAACCCAGGGGAAGAGTACTCAATGGGGGGTGAGATACTAACAACAACAAAAATGGAAAGGGACCTGGGGGTAGTCATATCAGATGACCTAAAGGTGGGCAAGCAATGTGAGAGGGCAGCAAGGAGGGCTGGGGGGATACTGGGATGCATAGGGAGAGGCATCACCAGTAGAAAACAGGAAGTTATTATCCCTCTGTACAGACTGCTGGTGAGACCCCATCTGATGTACTGCGTGCAGTTCTGGAGACCCAATCTCCGCAAAGACGTAGACAGGATGGAAGCTGTCCAGAGGAGGGCAACTAAAATGGTGCAGGGTCTGCACCGGAAGGCATATGAAGAGAGACTTAAGGAGCTTAATATGTATAGCCTCGAGGAAAGGAGGGAGAGGGGGGACATGATAGAAACTTTCAAGTACCTCAAGGGAATCAACAAAGTCCAGGAGGGTAGCATCTTTCAAAAAGAGGTGTGCAAGAACAAGGGGCACAATTTGAAGATTGGGGGGCTCAGAGTATTTTTTCACAGAGAGGGTTGTGGATGCATGGAACAGCCTTCGGGAGGAGGTTGTGGAGTCAAAAACAGTGGTGGAATTCAAGCATGCATGGGACAGTCATAAGGCAATTCTAGGGGGTGGGGGTAGGAAGAAGTAGGCTGCTGGTTAACTAGGATCTGCAGCTTATCCACTAGGTAAGGAAATGGGCAGACTGGGTGGGCCAAGCGGTCCTTATCTGCCGTCAAATTCTATGTTTCTATGTTTAGCCAAGTCTCTGATACTGCCAGAATGTCTGGTTTGTACAGCTCCAGCCATCCCTGGACTTGGTGTATTTTGGGGCTCAAGCTGCAGATATTCATGTGGGCTATTTTTAAGCCCTATGGGGAGGACCACTTCAGGTCTTAGGGGGAACCAATGTTAAAGTTTGCTACCGGTGGTCCAGGGTTGGCTCTGTCTCATGCCAGAAGCAGCAGGACTGAGATTAAGGTTAGTACTTTTGGTATTGTGAGGCGTACACCCCTTAGTCCTTGTCCCCTTGAGCCATGGAACATTAGCTAACAGGCACTATTCTTAGTTAACCCATGCAACACAAGTAGGGAATCCACCCCCTGTGTGGTTAGATATTAATGTGGGTGAGGTGAGTGGCATTCCTGCTGGCCCCAGTTCGGGTTCCGAGAACCATGAGAGTCCATAAGGCTATCTACACATAAAGTTAGGCAGATATACATAACTACCAAGATAACCCCCTTGTTTGGCGTGCTTCTAAGGATCTCGTTCCTGTTCAGGTGGGGATAGGCAGGGGGGCTCAGGCGATTCTTAGACACAGGGCTGTTCATTTTTAGGCATTGCTCACATCAGGCATCGACATGGTTTCTGTTAATATTTTAAACATTTTAAGCAGTGTAGCAGCCGCGCTATGAATTACAATAGGCTATCAGTTCTAATTGCTCCCTTTTCTGACTATGCAGCCTAGAGTACTTATGTCAGGCATAATTAAATTCAATAGACCCAGATGCGGAGCAAGTACAGCTTATTCATTTTACATAGGTACATTTAACTGCAACTTAAACTAGCCTTAGGTAAGAAATGTACCAGGTTGACTGGTGATACAGTTGATAGTTTTGTTACTACCTATTACTTTTAAGTTCAAGAGTCAATTAAAGGACAGGATTGGTCCAGACTCAGTGGTGGGAAAGGCCTCCTAAGTGGCAGAGCAAAGTTAGGTGGGACTTAGATGAGTATTTAAAGGGGAGGAGGGACGGGCTGGGAGGGCACTAAAAACTAACCCTCTAGCTGCCATTTCAGACCAAGGAAATTTGGAGGAGGACCGCCGTGCTGTGCTTCAGCACTGGTGCACCTCAGACCCTGACAAAAGCTTCTCCACATCACTCTGTTGCTCCAGTGCAAGGGAAGGGGACCAGCGGCAAGAGTTTTTTCCCTCGACCCCCGATGTTTCTCTGCTCTTCTCTGGTGCCGTCTGAGAGTATGAGCAGATCTCAGCTAGCTTTTATAGCATTGGTGGCTGGCTGAGATGGCTCAGTTGTCCCGAGAAGTTTTGGCGCCAAATGGGGACAAAGTCGCTTAGTGGCGCTGACGAGAGAGGGTCTCCAGTGCAGTAATTAAACCCTCCAGCTGCCGTTTCAGACCAAGGAAATTCGGGGGAGGACTGCCGTGCTGCGCTTCAGCACTGGCGCACCTTGGACCCTGACAAAAGCTTCTCCACGTCGCTCTGTTGCTCCGGTGCAGGGAAGTGGACCAACAGCAAGAGGTTTTCCCCTTGACCCCCCTGATGTTTCTCTGCAAATGTCATACTGAGCTGGTATCCCAATATCCATTTCTAAGTCAAACTGACTCAGAATCAGTTTCCAGGCTGGACTGACCCACCATCAATTTCCAAGTCAGACTGACCCAGCATCAGTTTCCCAGTTGAACTGCTCCAAGATCAGTTTCCCAGCTGAGCTGAGCCTGGATCAGTTTGTTGCAAGGATGGGTCTAACCACAAGCTTCCAAAATAACAGCCAGAATTGCATTAGTACATAACTGTGATGAGCCAGGAGGTCTAGGTTTGAATCCCAGCAAAGTTGTACGAATTTTAAAAGGTTCAGTTTCCTTCAAATGTCACTAGAATGGTAATCAATGCAGTGTGGTGTTAGAGTAATCAGTCTTCTACATTAAAGGGAGTTAAATGCAGGAAAGAATAGTTCTTGAAGTAAAGTATTCTCACAGTGAACAGATTCAGATCCTTTTGGCTGGTAATGGAGCAGCTCTTGTGGGTACAATTTATCTTGAGCACTTAAGAGTCCCCAGAGTGCACTCCACTCAGGGCATGCAATCATTTGTTTATATCGCCTCATCACTGTGGCATTCCCTCCTTGGATACCTAAGATAAATATGACATAGAGTTCCATCTACTGTAGATGTTAAAGCATGAAGTATTTCAATATAATTTACACTGACATCCGAGATTGGGGTGTGAATATTTGATCATTTTTGTTGTTTGTGATGTGATGTGATTGGGCATGTGTATTCTAAGTGCTATGATTATTTGCAAGACTACAGAACAGATGTTTGATGTGTATGACTGGCACTGCTATCTTGCCTTTACTGGGTGCTATGAGCTTGAACTCAGAAGACAAAAGCATGGGACCCTTTACTCAATGACTTTTTCCTGGTTGGCTTGATAACCTAATAGTTAGCATCATCACTTTTTCTCATTTTATTTATAAATAAAACTTAATCCAGAGATGAACAGTTAAAGATCTACTGAATGTTCTTTTTCAGTGTGGACTTAATATGGTTACCTATGCAGTTACACACTGGGTCATTCCTGGCTGGACAGTCCTGTTACAATAAATTAAAACTGTAGCATTCAGCTTGTGGTCCAAACCGTGGGGGCTGCTACCTTCTGCAGGACTGAGATAGAGTAGAATAGAGGAAAAGTGTGTGTAGGGGGCAGCAACAGTGATGTTGGGGTGGGGGGTTGTAGCTGAAGGAAGTTGGCAACAACATATAGTGTTTTGTGAGAAAACCTGACTAAATGTATAATCGGACTCCATTTACTTCAACAGCTGAATAGATTGGGGTACAACATTTTATGTACATATGGTTACCCCTTGTGATAGTGGTCAGCAAGTAGTGCTAGTAGACCTAGGCCTTCATTTCCTCTACTGCTGCTGACTCATGTGGCCTGTGACCCCATCCCCTGCTTTGCTGATTGTGCTGAAGCAAATAATACAGCTGAAGCCCCCACCTCCACTGCTGGTAGAGGGCGCTTTAACCATGGATTGTAGGCCAGAGTCTGGACTTTCTCATCTCCTGTCCGTGGTATTTACCTCATCAGAGAGGGCCATCCACACCTCGTGTTGATGGTCAGCGCTCCTGTACCCCAGCTCGGATTCAGATGCATTTTCCACTGTTGACTCCACATCTGTGGAATGGTAGTAGGCTGACAGGCAGGCCACCTATGGGGAACCAGACAGCCATAGCCCCCTCATGGAACACCTATCCGTGGCTCTGGATACTATATTGGTGCAGGTCTAGAAGAAGACATGCCTGCTGTTGGAGATTCCCAAATGAGACTGTCTCAATGGACATAGCCTTCCCTATAGCCTCAGTCATTTTGGGCCTGGCACTCTGGGTCTGGCAGCACCCAGCTTTCTGCCAGGCCCCACTGTGCATGATGGACCACGTGTATTTGGTTGCCCTCAGATTTCCGGTCTTGTGAGCAGCTGTCACCAGAGAGCCTAGTGGCAGACATGGTGTTTCACAAGGTGAAGGTGCAGGGCAAGTCTGAAAAGCCACCGGACAAGAAGTCCAAGAAGCAGGACCACCTTGTTCACAATATCTGAGGCTCTTCAACCTAGCTGACCTGCTCCTTGATGAGAGGCAGCAGGATCTATGGGAGATCAGTGATCTTGGACTGACTGTGACCAAGCACCAGTTGCAGGTTAATCTGGACTTGACCAATGTGTCTGCCCAAGTGGTGGCCGCAGTAGTATCCACATGACACCATGCCTGGTTGGTGATTTTTGTCTTCCACTCAGGAAATCCAGCACCAAGTGTCAGATCTGCCCTTAACTGGCACAGATCTCTTTGGGCTGGGGTTGAGGATCATCTCACATACATCGAGAAATCCAATGTGACCCTAGATTCGGTGACATTTGTCGCAATCCCAAGCAGCAGCACAAGGTTTAGGTTCTTTCTGTGGCCCTGTCGAGGCGCACGAGGTCAGCAGTGGCTACAGCAGCAACAGAGGTTGCAGTTTCAGTAGCACCTCCAGGCCAAGCCCTTCAACAAGTCAGGAGGTCAAGGCCAGAAGAGCAGTTCCTCTGGAGGTCAGTCCTGTTAGCTCATGGCTCTCCCACTTCCTGTCACAGTGGTCTGCTGTTACTTATAAGAAGATGATCCCAGACATGGTGGATCAGGATTTTATCTCTGGAACTCAAGACCTTACTTACTTGTCAGTCTTGTGCTCCATTGAAGGACTCACCTTTGCTGCAGTCTCTCCTTACACTACAGAGCAAGGTTCATCAGCTCCACAAGTGATAGTGCCTGTCCCAAAACGCCGAGCTGAGCAGAAGTTCATGATACAGTAATTTTTGGTGCACAAATGGGCAGGGAGCTGGCACCCCATTCTTGACCTGGGAATCCTGAACAAGTTCACTCAGTCAGACGTTTTGCATGGTAGCCTGGCCTGGTGGCGCTGAGGGTTAAGGCACTAGTCACCTCACTTCACACCACGCCGGTGACCTGGGTTCGGGAACGAGCCCGGCGTTGGGGAGTCGGCAGGGGTAGGAAGAGGTTGAGCATCCATGGATGGCTCTTCCTTCCGGGAGGGTGTGAGTGATTGCGTCGCTCTTGTGCGACCCCTGGCAGCTGTCAGGGGTAGCCTAGAAGAAGCATCACTGCCGTAAGGCATCGAGGTGGAGCTCGGCGGATACAGGTCATTGCATGACCGAGCTCCATGGGAGGGTGGGAGGAGGGAGGGAACAAAATACGCAAAGGAAAAACTTCCCTCTGCCCTGATAGGCGACTGCTCCCACAGTGCCGGCGCCACACTTCCAACACCGGTTCCTTGCCTCCGCCCCTTCGGTCTCCCTGTAGACTCGGACCGGGTTCTCAGAGCACCTTGACCTGGTAGGGCACCCAGAGCTTGGATCCACCTGGCAGAAGTTGCGTGGAGGCAATAATATAGTTGAGGATGCAGGAACACGGTGGGCAGTAGAAGCAACCAGGTGAGTTGGGAAGCCTGAGAGAGTTCAGGGCTTGGGAGCAAAATAAAGCTTCAAAAAAAAAAAAAGTTTTGCATAGTGATGTTGAACTAGATTGCTCCATCCCTGGAGCCAGGGACTTGACTTTGTTCCCTGGACCTCCAGGATGTGAACGTCCACAGCTCTATTTGTCTGTTACACAGGTGGTTCCTTTGCTTTCAGGTGTATGGAGCCTTGTATTAGGTCAGAGCCATGCTGTTTAACCTGTCATCAGCAAGTGTTCACCAAGTGCCTGACAGTCACTGCAGCTTTCCTCGGGCACAGAGCTATCAAGGTCTTTCTATACCTAGATGACTGGTTCATCATGGGAGCTCACTGCAGGACATTGAGCACTCCAGAGTTCTGGCCATCCAAATGTTTCAGGACCTCAGCCTAAATAGTCAGTCGGACCAATCCAAAGTAATTCTGAAGCATGAGATCTTGTTCACTGGAGTGGAAATGGGTTCCTTCCAAAACAGAACTTTTCTGTCCCCAGCCATGGTGAAAGACCATCCAGTCATTTTGGGTTGGGCAGTGTACGTGGGATTTCTTCTGGCTTCTGAGCATCATGGCCTCTACCACAATCATGGTGCATGTGACCCATTCAGTGGGAGCTGGGTTGCCAGTGATCCCAATCCTGCAAAGCCTTGAATCATCTCATCCATGACACTCGGCCAATGCTGGATGCCATCGGTTGGTGACTGTCACCCATGATCCTCTCAGATGGCATCCCATTTGTCCAGGTGGAGCCCTTGGTCAATTTGATGATGGAAGCATTGCTAGTGGCCTGAGGCACACCTGCTGGTCTACAGATCACATGGGTTCTGGTTGCCTAGTTAGGTTCAGCTTCACACCATCCTGCTGGATCTCCATGCTGTTCTTCTAGCACTGGTGATGTTTGCATCGCTGGTCCCGGGTGATGTGGCCCAGGTTAAAATGGACAATGTGACCACTGTGTTCTACCAGAACAGAGTGGCATACATTCCTTTCCTTTGTGTCAGGAGGCACTGTGGACATGGTCTCTGGCACTATCCTGGTGGTGGCACATGTTGCAGGAGCAAACAACCATCTGGTGAACACTCTTGGTCATGTGGGCGAGGCATCCCACAAGTGGGTTCTACATTCATAGGTGGTGTCTCAGGTGTTCTCAAAATAGGGAACACCATCAGTGGATCTGTTCATTTACTCGGAAATCACAAAGCTGAGGCAGTTTTGTGCCAGTCCCCTTAAGCAAGGCACTCTTCAGGGGGCATATGTTCGGTCAGTCTTGGGGTCAGGGTCTCCTGTATACCTTCCCTCCATTTCCTTTGGTCCACAATGTGTTTCTCGAATTACGCAGGCACAGGGAGTCCCTGACTCTGATTGCACTGGACTAGTGGCACCAGTTTAGGTATTACTATTTATTCAGTATCAGCAGCAGACCACCACAACTGTATTCATTTCAGCCAGACCTACTGACAAGGTCTGAGGGGATGATCAGGCATCTAGACCTGCAGCCCCTGTAACTGACTGCCTTTTTCCCGAGTGGCTAGAGTTCCAAGCTCTTTGTGTTTCTAGGGATGTTCTCTGGGTACTGGAGACTTTTGGGAAAGAGTCTACTAATGAGATGTACTCTTGCAAGTGGATACGGTTCTCATATTGGTGTGAGGATTGCTGACCCTATCCTGCTCCATATCACACATTCTTGACTACTTCTGGTACTTGTCTCAGGCAGAGTTGTAAGATACATTCATCAACGTACGGCTGGTTGTCATTTCACCTACCATACCAAGGCAGGTATGCAGATAATTACATTGAATACAGTGGTTGGCTGCTTCTTCAAAGGCCTGGACCACCTGTCCCCTCCAGTGTGTAAATGACTGAAACCATAGGACTTGTCAATGGTACTTTCAAGGTTCATGGCTAAACTATTCCAGCCTATGCACAAGTATAATTTCTCACACTTATCGTAGAAAACTATTTTTGATTGCCAACACCTTGGCCAGATGGGTGAGTAAGCTCCAGATGCTGTCTCTGGAATCTGAATTTATTGAGGTTTCTGAACTACCTACGGTTATTTATTTTTGGTTTTTGTTGACCAGGAAAGGAGGACTAGACAATTCTGCCTATTTTCAGCCATGTTCCAGGGGAGAGGGATACAGATGGATGCCAACTGACATTGAACTAGAGTAAGCTGTTGGTGGTATTTGTTGTGAATTGAGGAAATTTGGCCAGGACACTGAGGAAATTTCCCTACTCTTTTTGAGAAGTGCCATGAGATCTTTAACATCTTCCTAAACTACCACCAGAACAGGCAGATGGGACCTCGGTTTAATGTCTCATCTGAAAGACGGCACCTCAGAAGTGCAGCACCCCCTCATGCTGCACTGCAGTGTCAGTATTGGGATTTAATCCAAGTGCCTGGTCTGGGGATAGAACCCACAGCCTTCTGATCATCTTCCAGCCTCAGAGGTGAGTTTTATTGTTCCACGTATTCATTTGGCTTTGGAGGATGCCACTGTGGCTGCTTGGCACAGGCCTAGTGCTCTGCCTGCCATGCCATGTAAGGCAGAGAAGAAGTATCCTGCACCCTCAGACAAGCCTTATTATTAGACACAACCAGGAATGGATTCTGTGGTTATTATGGATGCATGTGATCATTTTAAAGTGTCAGGGTAGGGGCTCCTTTCATAGGCTCTGTGCCTGCCCTGGTAGAGACTTTTCCAGAGGGCCCAGCCAAAGCTCCCAGCAGGCCCTGGCCACCTCTCAGGCCCCTTTGCCTCCTGGTGCACATGCGAGGGTCATAAAAGGTGTTGGTGTTGGCAGCTCCCAAGCCACCCCTAGAACCTTCTGACTCCCTCCTGCCTCCTCCTGTCCCTGCAGTTCAGGAAATCCTTGTGGGAGGCCGCATCTCTCACTTACTCCCAACGTGGAAGGAGATCAGGACAGATGCTTGGGTGCTGAAGGTGGTTCAGCTAGGACATACCCTAGAACTCCTCTCTGTCCTTCCTCTACATCTTCCCTTGCCAAACTGTTACCCTCTGGGGCATCTTGCCCTCCTGCTAGAGGAATTTCAATCTCTCCTCCACAAGAGGGCCATAGAGCCCATCCCAGCTACAAAAATGAATCAGGGCTACTATTTCTGGTACTTCTTCCTACCAAAGTGGACAGATTTACGTTCCACCCTGGACCTTCAGGGCCTCAGCTTGTTAACAGAGTAGAAAAGGTTCTGCATGATCTTTCTACAGTTGCTGCTCCTCCCCCTGCTGTTGCAAGGAGTTAGGCTGTGTTTCCTGGATATGAAGGACACTTACCTCTATATTAAGATCCATGAGTCCCACAGAAAGTACCAGCAGTACTCCAGGGAACTCACTATCCGTTTCCTGTGTTGCCCTTTGGCTTATCCTCTACACCATGTGTCTTTACCAAATGCTTTGCAGCAGTTGCAGCTGCACTCAGATAGGAGGGACTTTGTTTTCTTGTATCTCAACAGTTGGTTTCTGAAAAGCCCCATCACAGGAGGAGATCATTTACACTCTATTCCCTACCTGACAGATATTCAAGCAGTTGGGCATTCTGGTGAATGAGCCAAAGCCAGTGCTCACTCCATGCCAGTGTCTCCATTACATAGGAGCTATTCTGGACTCAATGGTGGGCAGGGCATTTCTTACCTCTGACTGTGCTGTAGCATTGGTTGTCCAGGCTCAGGTAGTCCCTTCCAGCGACTATATCTCAGCCAGATATCTCCTACAATTGATAGGCCTCATGGCTTTTTCTATTGTCACTGTCCCAATGTGCAATATGTCTAGCAATGTGAGAAGGCGCTAAGAGCTGGGGGGATTCTGGGATGCATAGGGAGAGGCATCACCAGTAGAAAACAGGAAGTTGTTATCCCCCTGTACAGACAGTTGGTGAGGCCCCATTTGGAGTACTACGTGCAGTTCTGGAGACCCCATCTCCACAAGGACATAGACAGGATGGAGGCAGTCCAGAGGAGGGCAACTAAAATGGTGCAGGATCTGCAACAGAAGCCATATGAAGAGAGACTAAGAGAGCTTAATATGTACATCCTTGAAGAAAGGAGGGATAGGGGGGACATGATAGAAACTTTCAAGTACCTCAAGGGAGTCAACAAAGTCCAAGAGGGTAGCATCTTTCAGAAAAAGAGATGTGCAAGACCAAGGGGGCACAATTTAAAGATAGACGGGGGATGGCTCAGGGGCAACGTGAGGAAATATTTTTTCATGGAGAGAGTGGTGGATGCATGGAACCGCCTTCCTGAAGAGGTTGTGGGGTCAAAAACAGTGGGGGAATTCAAGAATGCATGGGACAGCCGTAAGGCAATTATAGTGGGGGGTAGGAGGAAGTAGGCTGTTGGTTAACTAGAATCTGCAGCTTATCCAATAGGTAGGGAAATGGGCAGACTGGGTGGGCCACGTGGTCCTTATCTGCTGTCAAAGTCTATGTTTCTATGTCCCACTGGCATATCTGCATATGGGGTTTCCACAATGGTTCCTTCTTGCTCAGTGGGCTCAGCATTCAGATGAACTGGAGTGTCTCATACATTCACTGCTCCCTGATCTGGTGGTTGGATCACTTCAACCTAAAGACAGGGTGCCTCTTTCTCCATCATCTCCTCTTCTAGTGATGATGATGGACACCTCAGTTTCCAGGCAGGGTGCTCACCTGGGCTCCTTCTGGACTCCTGGTCCATGGTACCCCTTGGACACGGTTCTCCACAGCAAAACTCTGGAGATGAGTGCCGTTTTACGTGGTCTACAGGTCTTCAGTACCCACCTTTGGAGTCATCAGCTGTTGATCTGTACAGACAACATTTTGGTGATGTACTACATAAGCCGCAAAGGTGGAATCCACTGGTATTCTCTCCGCACAGGGCCATGGCAGTCTTTCTACCTGGTATCCTCAGTGCCTTTCCAGACTGTCTCAGCAGGTCCCAGGTGCTCTGCCATGAATGGAAATTGTTGAACCCAGTTCTGGGCAACCTTTTTTGTAAAGTGGGATCACCCAGACATCGGCCTTTGTGCATCTCCACACAGTGCAAAACTGCTGCTTTTCTGCTCACTTACTCCAGGGCCTGGGTTATTTTAGGAAGACGTGGCATCCCTCAATGGAAAGGGAGGTTGATGTATGCATTTCTTCCATTCCCTAAGATTCAGATGGTTCTGATCTAGTTGTGGTCTGAGTCAGCAGCCCTGATTCTGGTGGCTCCATTCTGGCCCAGGCAGCTGCGTCCCTCTGCTTAAGTAGTTGACTGTGGAACCCTCTGTTCTGCTCCCTGTATGGGTGGGACTTCTGTCACAGGAACAGGGCTGTCTGGTGCATCTGGATCTTCGGTCTCTGAATCTCCACATCTGGTTCCTGAGGACATAGAACTCTCCTGCTTTGGGGTATCCCCAGCAGTTGTAGCTGTTCTACTGGCAGCTCACCAGCCATCTACTAGATAACGCTTACTGGCAAGAAGGGAAATGTTGTACAGTTTTGTTACTCCCATCAACTAGACCCATTTAGGAAAGGGAAAGGGGAAATTGTTTTACAGTGCAAACCTGTTATAACGGACACACCTGTGCACACAGCTTTTGTCTGTTTATATCCCGTGTCCATTATATCCAGAGGAGGTGGAGCTCATGTGTTTGGTATGCCTATGTGGGTGAGCTTGGGCTGAGAGTGAATGAGAACCTATTACAAAACTTGACAGATTACTCAAAATCCTGCCTTGCATATATGTTTCTGTATTTTTATTTATTTAACTGTATGGAACCTGACACTTTTAAGGAAGTTTATTGCAGAAGGTAAGAAGATTGTAACTCTAGTGTCTGGATGTTGGGGTTCTTGGACAGTAAGAACAAAGGCAATTTTACTGTAAGGGTTTTATTCTAATATAGAATAATTTTCTTTTAGTTTAATTAACTAAAAGAGTGTATGCATCTTGTGGAGAATTATTTTGTTAGAAATGTAAGTTCTGCAACTCCTCCACCTAAATTCTACATTTGCCACATCTCCTCATCATCTCTGCACCCCCCCCCGACAAAAAGCACTCTAAATGCCCATAAAGGCTTCATAGTGTCCATTATAAGCAATGTTTCTGTCCATTATAACCAGAGAAAAATGCATTGGAATTGACATATTTGGTTTGGGAAATCAGTTTTTGTCCACTATAACCAATTGTTCATTATAAGTGGAGTGTACCAGGAAAGGCACACTAAGCCAAAGCTTGTTTCCAGGTGTGACCTGGGAGCACAAGGAAGTTAAGTGACTTACTCTGGGTCACACAGTATGCATGTGGGGCTCATGGGATTCAAATCCAGATCTCCAGATTTGCAGCTGAGTGCCTTTAACCACTATGCTATACTGGCTTCTTACATGTCCAGTCATGTGAGTTATGGACTATCTTTTGTTCCTTATGGACACTGGCCTTGTGTATTCCCTGATAAAGGTTCACTTGGCTGTGGTGTCTGCATTTCATGCCCTCACTGACGGCAAAATGGTGACCCAGCTACAGGTATGGATCCCACCCCTAGCCCAACTATGGTGGGACCCATAGTGGTGAATTGGATTAAAACCGGGCTAATGGATAGGTATCAGAGGGTGGTGGTTAATGGCAGTCACTATAATGATGGCAGAGTGACCAGTGAGGTGCTACAGGGCTCAGTACTGGGACCAGTCCTCATCAGTGTCTGCATAATTGACACTGCAAATGAACTGGAAAGGAAGGTATGGCTTTATGCAGATGATACAAACATTTTTAATAAGGTGGATGATAAGGAAGGGGTGTAAAGAATATGCAGGGATCTTGGGAAACTTGGTGAGTTGTATAGAGCATGACAGATGGGGTTCAATGCCAAAATGTGCACAGTCATGCACCTAGGGCATAGGGATGTTACACATATAACAATACACGTTGGTACCGTCCAAATTAGCCTTCTCAGAAGTGCTGCCAGTGTGGGGGGAAAAAGGAAAAAGCACCAAGTGAGTCAGAGAGATTGAAGTAGGCAAATTCAACTCATGGCTGCGTGATTGGTGCCAAGACAAAGGATACCACTACATAGGGAACTGGCACAACTTTTGGGAAAGAGCTTTTTTTAAATACGATGGATACACCTAAACAGATAAGGCGAGTGAGCACTCGGACAAAAATCCGATGTCTGTACAGGTAGTTTAAACTAAATAAAGGGGAGTATGATGCAGCTCACACCCCTGCTGTCGGTGGGCTGGTAATCACTCCCCAAAATGCCAAATGCATGCATACATCCTCAGAAAACAAATCAGAGCCAGCATCCATCCAAACCAGCAACCTCCATAATCTCTTGGCTGGAAAGAGCAAACTGGAGCAGTCCAGAAAGAGGGTACAACCTTGCACCAAAGAGGATGTATATTCCTGGAAGGCAATGGTTGCAAATACTAGGAGCCTAACCAACAAACTTCCCGAACTAACAACCATCTTGGAAACAGGTTGGACATGGTGACTGTAACAGAAACATGGTTCACGAAAAACCACGTATGGAATACGGCTATTCCCAGTTACAGTCTGTTCAGGAAAGATAGGCAGGGCAAAAAAAAGGGGGGGGCATAGCCATTTACATTCGGGAGGAAAGCTTCGGCAGGGCAGCCATAAGCTTCGTGCTACCTACCTTATGGAACGATCTACAAAAAACCCTCAAATTAAGCACTCTAATCAGTATAAATGCTCTCAAGATGCTTTATTTCCGTACAATCAGAGAAGTATGTAACTGCTTCACCCACTCAGACCCAGTACTGGTATATAGCCACCTAGACCCAATTTTAAGTACTGACCCCCCCAGCTTGCTCCTCACCAGCCTAATTGTTCTCTCTTATCCCCTGTCTTATCAACACTAGGCCCATCCATCCCCTTATTCTTCCTTTCCTCAACCTCGGATAGGAGCTCACTACCCTGGGTTGTGACATCCTACCATGCCCTGTACTTTATAGCATTCAATCCCGGGCTCACACATACTCCTTTTCTCCATCCACCTTCTCTACATCCAGCTTACCAACTCCTTTCTGTGCACCGTGCCTCCTAGCCTTTCTCCCCTACTTCCTCCCTCTCTTCCCTACCTTCACCTCTACCTGGTGTATATTTTTATTTTTATTTTTCTTCCGTTACTTCCTCCTGCAACCTTAGATAACCTGCTTTATCTTCCTATAGACACTTCTATGTATGTAAATACCGTGTAATCTGTACAATATCTGTATAATTCTATGTACATATGAACTTCTTTTTCTTCCTCTCTGTAAAGAGTATTATCTGTATTGCCTTGTAAATACCTGTGTTGACCTGTATATACAATTGTTCATGCTCCACCCAGGTCCATCTTGCAAATGAGCTTCTGCTCAACGATGAACGCCTGGTTAAATAAAGACTTGATTGATTGATTGATTGATAAAAGCCTCAGGAGTTAAAGGGCAACCTGGGGACTTCGGGTCACTGGCTAACAGTACACATGGGCAAGGGAAAACCTTTCAGAATCAACATAATGTACAGGCCCCCAAATCAAGGAGAAGAAGAAGACAAAGACCTAATAGAGGGAATCCACAGAATGATAAAGGTGAAGTAATACTGGTGGGGGACTTCAACCTACCAGATATTAACTGAAGCACACTAACTGCAGCAACAACAAAAAGTAGTGACTTCTTATTGTCACTACAAGGCGCAGGACTTTGCCAACTTGTTAAAAACCCAACAAGGGGAGATGCCATTCTCGATCTTGTGCTCACAAACTTGGAAAGGATCAAGGACATCAAAGTGGGATGTCATATGGGCAGCAGTGACCATCGCGTGGTAAGCTTTAAGGTAAACATAACGCAGGACACCAGTCATTCAAAGATAAAGGTGCTAGATTTCAGAAAGGCTGACTTCCAAAAAATGAGGAACAACATAAGTAGCCAGTTAATGGAAATAGATGCTGAGGAGGTGGAGGTCATGTGGGGGAGACTCAAGAGAGCAATAAAGACTGCCACAGATCAATGTGCCAGATGAGTCAGCAATGCAAAAAGAAAAATAAATCCTCTATGGTTTTCCAAGGAAGTGGCTGTCACAAATGCGCTCTACAGGTCAGGCCCTCACTCCCCACAGTGCCAACCTCGAAGTGCAATAGTGTGAACAGGGAACAGACAAGGTAACATTCCTGTCTGTTTTGGGTCCAAATCACCTACTAGCCTTGAGTCCTGGGGGTCAAAATGTGAACCTTTAGCTAGCATACCTAGTTTACAGGCTCAGATATATATTCTTTTTGGGGAAATGCAATATAATCTTTTGCCCAGTGGCACCCAGCCAGGTTTCCAAAATGTACCCTTACGACTCAATATGAGACCTACGTATCTCTTACCTTTACCAAGATTAGTAACACATTCAAGCCAGACCCCGGAGCAGTGGTTGACAGTTGAAATAGTCAGTTGCAATTGCATTGGATTGCAGTCATAAAATAGTGGAGTTGAAATCCACTGCAGTTGACGATTCCGTCACCCATCCAGGTTTGTTTTTGTGATGCAGTGCAGTGTGTTTCCTCTTTTTTTCTTTCCCGGGGGGAAGAAGGGGGTCCGGGGGGCCATGAATATGTAATGGTCCTCAACTGCCAGCACCGAGCCTTAGAGCCAATAAAATGCACCCCTGGCTCCTGGACATGAAGCATCCACCAATTAGGAGACCTAGAAGGAGGAGTCAGGAGCTTGAGAGTGTCTGTGACTGGCTGCATGAGGTGGCGGGGACAGCATGCCTAGGCTGGCGAGGAGACTGTCAGGAGAAGAGGCATCTGTGTTGTGTGGGTAACAGAGTGAGTAGCATTTTTGTGCAAGGACGAAGTTTGGAGGTTGGGCCTTTAATTTAAAAATAAGTAACTGTGTCCATTTTCCTGATGTGTCCGGTGCCCAGAGAGAGACTAGCGTGTGGCTGTGCAGGTCCCAGTCAGTCCTCCAGCAAAGCCAGGCAGCAGTCATGTGAAGGCAGCAAATCAGTGGTCTGGTCATGGTTGGGATCAGCCCGTGACCCTGTCGGCTGGGCCCGTCAAGCGACTCTCACTCAGTCTTGGTCGGGTCTTCAGAGTCAGCAAGGAGGAGGAGTGGTAGGTGCACTAGTTCCAATGCGTGAAGTACGGAGTGGGGATGTGGGTCTGGGTTGGGCACTGACTGTGTGAGTTGAGAGGAGGGAGCACACAGCTCCAAAAAACACTGGCACCACCACCAAGTAGAGCAGCAGCTACAGCCTGAGCCATGGAGACACCTGCTGACGCTGACTGAATCATCAGCCGACACCTGACCGAACTGGCAACAGGCTACCACAGTGAACAAGGTACTGTATGAGATGTGTATGTAAGGCCCACCATGGCTGGGAAGTGGGCAGTAGGAAGGAGGAAGAGGATGGTCTCTCACAGACTACTCAATCTGTCTGTGTGTCTGCTGCATGCTGGGCTGGCTTGTCTGGCTGGTTGAGGGCCTGGGGGCTGTGGGCCGAACTTGAAAAGCCAAGGTGATCGATCATCATCGATCTAATGCTGGTGGCCCGGCTGGGCTCTCTCTGAGGTGGCATTGTGAGTAAGTCAGACTCCCCACGAGGTCATAAAGCAGGCCAGGTGCAGGTGGTTGGTTGGTGAGTTCCCGGACCTATAGGATGCAGGAGAGCAGAGCATGGTCGGTCGGGTCTAATGGACAAAATGTTTGTTGTTTGCCACTGTAGGAATCGGATAGACTAAATATTAAAGTCCTCATGGCGAGATGAACAAAATTTTAAAAAACACATTAGCGTACATGCTGAAAGCCAAAACAAGTTCAGAAACTGTGTCAGAAAATGTTTTTTTAATATGCATGAGTTTTTTTTAGCTTTAAATTTATTCTTTGGATACATCTCGGTTCTGGTATACCATACAGGAGGTATTTCTAGGGGTCCTCCCTTAAACTGTTTTTAGTCTCACGGATTCAATGACAACTAGTAAACTCACATATATTGATGGTTAGCTCTGTTTGCAAAAGGGTACCTTCTAGCTTCTGTGGGGTGTTTAGGAGGCCCTATCTATACTGTATTTTAGACTCACAGTTCTTTTTCTAAGTAACTAGTATTACTGCTGCTTATTTTTGTCTACCGTATACTGATTTACTGCCCTGTTTCAACTTGTTACTTTCAGGGACTTAGTATATTTTATTTTGACTGGTTATTGTGCTTTAGTGGGTCCCTACTGTGTGTGGATTTTTTTCACTGCACTTTGTATTTGCATTTTGAAGAGCAGCCAGCTTCTTAGCTGCTGCTGACTAGTTGCTGCTCCCTCCAACATAAGCAATACCTCACCTGCCCCAGAGTTGAGGGGCATTAATAATTCCTTTTGTTTCTGCCCATTTATGAAGTTATAATGCTGCTAAATCCCAAATGCTAAAAACAGAGCTGCTTCCTGACAGTAACCCATCAACATGCACCCACATAGGCACATGTAGCCCCGTTTGTGATGTCAGAAGGCGAAGGCTGTGTGTGCGCACACCCCATTGATTTCAAGGGGGGGGGACTTTTCCATACATTTTATTAAGCTCTTATAGTCAAAATATTTATTAAAAAAGATATGAAGTTAAAAAAATATGACAAAGTACTACATAATAAAATTCAACGATGGTGAAAGTTGAAAAAATTGGTTGGATTTTCTTCAGTTAGTTGAAGTCAGAAATTTCAAACTAATAGAAAAAATCAGTCACAATGTGTGGCAAGTCAGTCATAATTGGTTTTTCAACTGACTCCAGGGTCTAATTCAAGCCCTTAACAGCTGTTGGAATTAAACACTGGTTCAGCATTCACATGTAAAAGAACTGAGAAAAAGGACAGGCAGAATTTCAAAGAAAATAGTGTTTACTAAAAATTGTAAAACAGGTAAAATCAAACACAGAACAATTATACCAATAACTTACAGTCACATAAAACAAATGGGAAGTTACAGAACACAAAACTCCTACCAAAAATAATACTTAAGTTCCAGTTGAATTATTTTTCTAAAAGTGCCTAGTTACCAGTCCACAGACTAAGTGTGTCTTCTTTTTTTCAGGCAGTCCTTCTGCGCCAACTTCTCTTGCAAGCAATATTCAAAAGTCAGTTTTCTCCACCTCCTGGTGATGTCACCCATGAGGTCACTGTTAGAGCTGTGATAAATCTGTAATCTGAATATGGATACTCACAGTGAAAAATCGGCAACTAGCAATTTTCCAGAATGAGTCTTTGATCAAAACATCCCTGTTGATGTTTTACATCCCAGCAATCTGTTACTGGTTTTCTGCTAGGTGAGAAAACCATAAAGGGTCAGCCAAATAACTTCCCTTCCTGCTAGGGTCATAAAATTCATATTTAGTTTCCAACTTCAAAAGCAGGAGCAGGTTATAAGGGGTAACAAACTGTCCCTCTGGAAGGAAAGCTTTTAAATAGGAGTTTCCTTGGTCAGTTTAACACATCCTGCTGCTTTAGCCACATTGACACCTTGGAAGTCAGAGGTCACTTATCACTGCTAGGCTGTTTTCTTGCCTAGGCAGATCTTCACATACCATATATTTATTTTACGAATATTATACACTAATAAAATAAGCAGGTGGGCAGATCGTCACAGTGGCTACTACAGTCAAAGGAAAAAAGAAGGCATACAGCATATACCAGGAAACCAAAACTGAGAAAGACTGGGAGTCTAACAAGGAAAAAGTGGGAGAGTCAAACAAACAAATTAGAAAGGCAAAAGCCCAGACAGAGGAAAAGATAGCAGAAGGGGCAAAGAGAGGAGACAGATCATTTTTAGATGCATTAGGGAATGTAGGAAGACAAAAGGGGGGATAGTAAAGATTGCTACTGAAGAAGGGAAATGCACCAAACATGACCCAGAGAAAGCCGAAATCCTCAACAAATACTTCTGCTCGGTGTTTACCAAAGAGGACCAGGGGATGGCCCAGCCCTGAAAAAACGCAACACCCCAGGACCAGGGGTAGACAAGAGTCCCTTTACAGAAGCTGAAGTACAGGAGGCGCTAAATAAACTAAAAGCAAACAAAGCCATGGGACCAGATGAAATGCACCCCAGAATCCTTAAGGAACTGTGGGCAGAATTAGCAGCCCCTCTGGCACTTCTATTCACGAAATCCCTGAAGAGCGGTGTGGTACCCGAAGACTGGAAAAAGGCAGTAGTTGTTCCACTTCACAAATCAGGTAGTTGTGAAGAGGCTAGTAATTACAGACCAGTGAGTCTCATGTCTATAGTAGGGAAACTAATGGAGACACTACTCAAACAGAGGATCATAGCATTCCTCGAAACTAGTGGCCGACAAGACCCTAAGCAGCATGGTTTCACAGCAAGTAGGTCATGCCAGACAAATCTGCTAGAGTTTTTTGACTGCGCTACAAAAATAGTGGACAATGGTAGGGCAGTAGATGTGTTCTACCTAGACTTTAGTAAGGCCTTCGACTCAGTTGCACACAGAAGACTGGTAAAGATGCTTGACCACAAAGGGGTTGGTCCAGAAGTAGTCAGATGGGCACAAAACTGGTTACAAGGCAGAACCCAGAGGGTACAGGTTACTGGAGCGCAATCGATGGAAGGCAGAGTGACCAGCGGGGTGCCCCAGCACTCAGTGCTAGGGCCTGTGCTCTTCAATGTTTTTATAGCAGACATCACTGACGGACTGGAAGGGAAGGTGTGTCTGTTCGCAGATCACACCAAGATATGTAGCAGGGTGGACACCCCAGAAGGAGTGAGCAAGACAGAAGCTGATCTCTAGAAACTAGAAGAATGGTCTGGAGGGTGGCAGCTGAGATTTAATACTCAAAAGTGCAAGGGTATGCATAGGAAAGAAAAATCCAAGAAAGGAGTATTACGTAAGAGGCAAAAGACTGGCAGCCTCAAACCAGGAACGAGATCTGGGAATCATAATCTCAGATGACCTGAAGATTAGTAAGCAGCGTGAGAAGGCAACAATGAAGGCCAACAGAATGCTGGGCTGCATTGGGAGGGGAATCACGAGCAGGAAGAGAGAGGTGGTACTACCACTGTATAGACCGCTGGTCAGGCCTCACCTGGAATACAGAGTCTAATTCTGGAGGCCTCACCTCACGAAAGACATTGACCAGGTGGAAACAGTACAGAGAAAGGCGACAAAAATGATTCAGGATCTGCAGTAAATGTCCTACGAGGAAAGACTTAGGGAACTGAATGTACTCCATGGAGCAGAGAAGAGAGGGGGGACATGATTGAAACATTCAAGTACATAAAAGTCATTAACAAGTCACAGGCACAGGAACTTTTTCACTTCAAGTACCCGGAAAAATGACATCAGGCTGCAAGGAGGGAGGTTCTCTACCAACACGAGGAAGTTTTTCTTTGCAAAACACTTGGAACAGCCTGCCCCAAGAGGTTGTGGGGGTCAACACTGTGGGAGGATTAAAAAATGCATGGGGTGGACACAAGGGAGCCATGACTTCAAAGGGCAACTAGAGTGTTAAAGTAGGTCTAAAACAAATGGGCAGACTAGCTGGACCTAGCGGTCTCCTTCTGCCATCAACTTTTATGTTTGTGTATCTCCAGCAAGAAGAGGGATGTGGTGTGTCCATTGTTTTGCTCGCTTGTGAGACCCCAACTGGAGTATTGTGTCCAGTCTTGGAGGCTACACATCAGAAAGGACATAGTGGAGGCAGTCCAGAGGAGGGCAACTAAAGTTCTCAAGGGGATGCACCAAAAGCTTTACAAAAAGGAAATGAGAGATCTCAACATGTACACCCTGGAAGACAGGAGCGCGAGACGGGACACGATAGAGGCGTACAAGTACCACACAGGGGTGAACAAGGAGCAGGAGGGGATTCTCTTTTAAAATAAATTTCCCACCTAGCTGAAAGCAGCTACCACTCCCATATTGTGGTAGCTGCCCTCAGCGAAAGTTATCCTAGTCCTGTTTTAATTAAAAGTTGTAGTCCATACCTTAGAAATTTTGCTTGTAACTTTTATTTCAGGTGGGCCGTCCAATCAATTCTAAGTGCTCCAGTCCTGCCACCGGCCGGTGCTCAAGCATGTAATGGCGTGATCGGGGGCCACACCATTACAGTGATGGGGCTTCTTTCCTGCCATTTTAATGCCTCAGGATGACCAATTGGACATGAAGAGGACACCGCTTGACTAATAATGACCTTGTTAGTCAAGCAGTGTCCTTTACTGTCCAACTGGCCATCCTGGGGCATAAAAATGACGGGAAAAAGAAGCCCCATTCACTGCAATGGGGTGCACCCCGCACTCTCCCTGGTCTCGCATCATTACCTGCTTGAGCGGGGGGGCATGGCAGCAGGACTGGAGCACTTAGAACTGATTGGACGGCCCACCTGAAATAAAAGTTTTCAGCAAAATTTCTAAGGTATGGGCTACAATTTTTAATTAAAACATGACTAGAATAACTGTCACTGAGGGCAGCTACCACAATATGTGGGTAGCTCCTTTATATCAGAACTTTCCTTTACATGAGGAAGACCACCAGAACTAGAGGGCATGTGATGAATCTGAAAGGGGGAAGTTTAGGAGGGATGTGAGGAAGTACTACTTCACTGAATGCGTGGTGGAAGCCTGGAACAGAGATGCCTACAGAAATGGTGGAAGCAGAAACAGAAAGGGGCTTCAAGCATGTGTGGGATAGACATACTGTAGGGGAACATTAAGAAATAGGCAGGGAGGAGGGAAGGTCGCCAGAGACCATTTTTAGGTTATGCAGAAAAAGACTAGGCAGGGACCATCTGGGCAGACTGGGTGGGTCAAGCGGTTCTTTTCTGCTGACAAATTCTATGTTTGCATACGAACATATGCAATGCCAGCAGAAACAGGCCACATGGTCTATTGAGTCTGCTTGATTGTGCAGCTAGCCCAACTTGCAGCTGCCCCACCCTTCCCTCCCTCCTCACTGTCAATCCCCCCATCACTCTATCCCATCCCTTCTTGAAACCGCTTACTGTACTAAAGGAAACCACCTCCTCAGGTAGAGTGTTCCACTTGTCTACCACCCGCTCTGTGAAATAATGCCTCCTGATTTCCCTTCTGTATTGTCCCCCCTCCAGCCTCAGCTGATGCCCTCTTGTATCCCTCCCTCTCCTAATCCTGAGTATCTTTCCTGTATTAGCCTTGTTTATCCCCTTCAGGTACTTAAAGGTCTCGATCATATCCCCCCCATCCCTCCACTCCTCCAGAGAATACGTGTTATGCATGCTCAGCCTTTCCTCATAGGATTTCCCCTTTAAATCCTGGATCATGTTAGTCGCCCTGCACTGCACCCCCTCCAACAGTCTGATGTCCTTCTTCAGGAATGGGCGCCAGTATCGCACGCAGTATTCCAGGTGCAGCCTGACCAGTGACCTGTACAGGGGAAGGATCACCTCACTTCTTCTAGAGGAGATCCTCCTTGATATACAGCCCAGCATCTTGCTGGCTTTCACTGCCATTTTCCTGCACTGAGCTGAGTTGTTCATATTCCGTTATTATTATCCTATGTCCTTTTCCTCTTTTGTGCACCCCAACTGTACCCCCCCCCCCAGCTGATAGCCCCTCCTCTGGTTCTTAGCTCCGAAGTGCAGTACCTTGCACGTCTTCGTATTGAACCCCAACTGCCATGCCTCCAACGATTCCTGTAGTTTAGTCAGGTCTCCCTGCAGTCCCCTCCACCCCTCGATGTCATCTACCACAGCTCCCATCTTTGTTTCATCTGCGAACAGACTGATCTTACGCTGGGTCCCATGTGAGATATCTGCTATGAATATCCCAAACAGCACTGGTCCCAGTACCGACCGCTGTGGCACCCCACTTGTAACTGCTCTTGGTGATGAGAGTTTCCCTTCCACCACCACCCTTTGCTGTCTGCCCTTCAACCAGTTAGCAATCCATGTGATCATCTTAGTACCCACCCCTACATATTCCAGCTCCCCCAGGTCTCCTGTGCAGCACGGAATCGAAGGCATTGCTAAAGTCCAACTACAGGACAGCCACTGCAGGGCCCTTGTCCAGTTCCCTGGTCACCCAATCAGGTTTGTCTGGCAGGACCTGCCCAAGTCAAAACCATGCTGCTGCCAGTCCTGGGGGCCATTGTCCACCAAAAATGTCACCAGCCTCTTTTTAAGGACTGCCTCCATAAGCATTCCCACAATAGATGTGAGGCTTTCACTGGTCTGTAGTTCCCTGGGTCTTCCTTTGGGCCACCTTTGTGAATGGGCACCACATGAGCCAAACTCCAGTCCTGTGGTACGCATCCTGTATCTAGAGAAGTATTGAACAGGTTAGCCAGTAGTCCTGCCAGGCAACCTGCCAGTTCCTTGAGCACCCTAGGATGAATGTCATCAGGTCCCAGTACCTTGTCCCCCTGCAGTGTCCTCAGTCCTTCCAGTACCCTGCCCACTGTAATTACTCCATCTGTCACTCCCTCCCCTCCCTTGCCCACTCTACCACTCCCATGAGATATCTGTCCCCCTCTTTCCTCTGTGAATACAGAGCAGAAGTACTCATTCAGTGCCTCTGCCTGCTCCTCCCTGTTCTCTGCCCACCCCCCGCCCTTCTTAATTCTACTGTCTGGTCCCTGTTCTTCCTTCTCTTTCCAATGTATCTGAAGAAGTCCTTCTCTTCTTCCTTAATGCCCTGTGCCAGCCTCAGCTCTCTGGATGCCTTGGCAGTTCTGACTAGTCTAGTAAACTCCCTGTACTTCTTTGTATACTCCTCCCTGTCCTCCCCCTCTCTGACTTCCTGAATCTATGAAAAGCTATCCTCTTGACTCTCACCCCCTCCAGTAACTCCTTGGTCAGCCAACTGGGCTTCTTTGCCCTTCTGTTCTTACTCTGGGCCCTAGTACCTATCCCAGTAGCCTCTGCCAGCCCTCCCTTAATAATACCCAATTTTTGATTGATATCCATGCTTGGTTGGATACCCACCAGATGTTGTCTCAGAATATCCCCCACTGTGTTAAAGTCTATGCCCCGAAAATCAATTACCCTGGTACCCGAGCCACCAGTTTGCTTCTCCATTCTGAGTGTGAACCACACTGAGTGGTGATCACTCCCAGCCAGCGGGGCCTCCATCTCCAGGTCCCTTATGGCCTCCCCGTTTTATAGTATAAGATCCAGAGTCCTTCCCAACCTAGTTGGCTCATGTACCAACTGTACCAGGAAGCTATCCTGAAATGTCTCCAACAAGACCTACTCCCTTGCACTTGTGGTGGTTGGTGTGCTCCAGTCCACTCCACGTAGGTTGAAATCCCCCACCATCATGTTCCCCTTCCTGCAAACCCTCTTAATTTGCTCTGCCAACTCTCTGTCTAGCTCCTCCCCCTGAGTTGGAGTCCTATACACTAACCCTATCCTCAGTACACTACCCTTTGTGTCCTGAAACTGCATCCACAGGGCCTCTGTCCCACTTTCCTCCCCATCTTCCCTTAGGTACCTTATTCCTTCCCTTACATAGGTCGTCACCCCCCCCCTTCCTGTTTGCCCTGTCCTTTCTGTATAGCCTGCACTCTAGGATCATCATATCCCAGTCCTGGTACTGGGTGGTCCAAGTTTCTGTTATGGCCACTATATCCACCTGCCCCACTGCCAGGAGAGATTGTAACTCAGCTGATTTGTTACCTAGACTGCTCATGTTCAGTGACACTGCCCTCCACCTTACTCCTTTCCCTTTCCTTCCCCAGTTTACTCCCCTTTTGCCCCTACCCTAATGCCCTCTCCTATAGCTTGGGGGGTTAGCTCATCCGGCTCCCCTCTTTGGAAAACCTGCCTACCAGCTGTCCACTGGCCACCCCGCATCCTAGTTTAAATCTACCCTTGTTGCTATGCACCCCTCCGTCCCCTGCTTCAATACTCCCTTACCCTCCCTGATCAAGTGTAACCTGTCCCCTGCATACAGGTCATTATTGTCCCAGGTTCTGCCCCTACCCCTACTAACCCATACCTCTTGGTACTACACCATTCACGCAGCCAGGTGTTGAATTCCCCTATCCTTTCCTTCCTCCCCGTACTTGCACAGGGTATTGGGAGCACCTCGGAAAAGGCCACTTATCTCCCCACCTCCTCACACAGCTTTCCCAGTTCCTCAAATCTCTCCCTTACTACCTCCACAGTCTCCCCTGCCCGGTCATTCGTACCCACATGCACCACAACATGCGGGGGTCAATCAGTCCAGCCCACACCTCAAGATTCCCTCGGTCCTTCTAACGCCCGCCTCACGCGATCCCTTGCTAATTCAGTGGTGGAGCTGTAGTCCTCACCCTAATCCATGTGCTTCTGCACCTTTTAGCAGCCAGTGTTTCAATGTTTCTGACACATTCCTCTGAGGTATTCTGCTTATGCACTCACCGGTCTGAAATACGGTTCTGTTGTGGGACTTTAATACAGTTCTGGAGACTCTTACTGCACCTCCTTTCAAACCTGTTACTATTTGTGAGCTGCACATCCTCTCTTAGAAGACATTTTACTTTGGGGCTGTGATGTCTGCTACACATATTTCTGAACTGCAAGCTCTGGTTGTGGAGCCTCCATATCTTGTTCTCCACAGAGATTGGGTTACCTTATGTACTGGACCTCATTTTCTGTCAGAGGTCATTTTTCAGCATACACAAAATAAGACTATTTACTTTTTGGTTCACTTCTCTTGGAACATTGTCTGGACATGCAACTGCCTCAGGGTTGTGGAAACAACCACCAAGCCCTAAAACGTGTGTCAATTAACATCTGTAGCTTATTTGCCAATGTTGACCAGCTCGAAGTTTGGGTAAGCCAGCACAACTCTGACATCCTTTCCCTTGTGGAAACCTGGCTCTCACCCAAGGTTCCTGATGTATCAATAGCCCTAAATGGGTACACCCTCTTTAGACTTGACAGGTTAGGGAAAAGAGGTGGTGGCAGTGCTATCTATGTTAGGGATCACCTATAGTGCCACACCCTCCCTTAAATTGACACTGGGAATACTGCACAAGCCCTGGCTATTAGGTGCACATAGCAAGTCACTTACAATTGCCTCTGTATACATTCCCTCTAGAGATCAAGCGACTGGTTTCCAAAAATATCACTGAATTTATACAAGGCCTTAAGCAAAACTGGGAGGTGGTTGTCCTAGGTGACTTTAATATCAACTGGATACCACCCAATGCAGCCCAATATAAAAATGCCCTATCTTGCATTTACTTTGCGCAGTTGGTTGACTTACCCAATAGGATCAACCATCATACCAACTCCAGTACCCTGCTTGATTGGATCATCACAAATCATCCGGGTCGGATCTCCAACACCACAGTCCTAGCTGGTTCACTTAGTGATCATTCCACCATTATTTGCCACTGGGCCAATAAGGCCTCTAAACCCCCCTCAAATTCATAACAAATCGTACACCTAAGTGGGAGCAGCTAAATGCACTCAGGACCTCCCTTAGCCATATAGATTGGTCCTTCCATGACTCTGCCTTAGATATTCATCAGGAGTTGGCTTATTTTATCACTGTGTTTAATGAAGCATGCAACATCTATGCCCCAATTAGAAAGCGGTAAGTGAAGGCTCTCCCCTGCTTTGCTGAATCTCGTGGCCACTAGGGATCATCTCTGGCATAGAGACGAGGCTACAGGCTGACCTTCAGAAATATAAAGTGACCAGAAATGCCTGCACCCCCGAGATCAGACTCACTAAATCACAATATTACAGGGACTGGACTGCCTTACTAATTCCTAGGAAGATGACAGTAAATTCTGGGAAAACCTTAAAAACCTTACTGGTAAAAATAACAAGATATCTCCCTCAATGCTACTTGTGAATGGGGTAATCACCTAGGATCCCTGCACCATCGCAAACACCTTCAATAACGCTTTCACTGACCTCAGCAGCATACTGCTGTCTGACCTCTGTGATGCATCTGATGTCAATGCGCATGGACCAATGGCTCTACCTAACGAGCCCTCTTCGCGCCCTCTACCCTTCTACCTTAAATCAGGCACCATACCTGAAGCCAGAAAATATCTCATGCAGGTTCTAGGCAAATCCAGAAATAGCAGTGACACACTGGACTTAAGATACTTGCTCCAAGATGATGTGCTTCTGCTGCTAACACATCTCATGAACCTATCTCTCCAGCTGGGTCAGTTCCCCTTGATTTGGAAAGCTGCAGTGGTCACTCCTGTCTTTAAAAGTG
Source organism: Neoceratodus forsteri (assembly GCA_016271365.2). Classification (NCBI taxonomy): domain Eukaryota; kingdom Metazoa; phylum Chordata; order Ceratodontiformes; family Ceratodontidae; genus Neoceratodus; species Neoceratodus forsteri. Next base: position 1,026,700,195 of record CM028133.1, on the reverse strand, counting down.
GGACAGAGCATTTCACTCGAACTACCACCCAATATCAATACCACCTCCCCTCTCTAAAGCATTAGAAAGAATAGTTTCTGACCAACTGGTCGAGTACCTGGAAAAGTATGGAGTACAGTGCCCACAACTGCACGGGTTCCAAAGGGGGCACAGCACCTTCACTGTCCTCTTGGAGTACTCTGGTTTCTGGCATGGGGCCCTTGACTGTAGTCAGATAGCCAGGGCGATTTATATAGCCTAACTAAGGCTTTTGACACTGTCAATCATAAGACACTTCTCTCCGAACTCCGCTCCTTCAGACTCTCCATGGAAGTTGTTGGATGGTTTCAGAGCTACCTTTACAATAGGTCCCAATATGTAAAAATAGATGGCGCACTCTCCAACAGCCATCCAGCTCTCTCGGGTGTCAATTCTTGTCCCCCTTTTATTTAGCCTTTTTATTAACAAACTATCTTCAGTCTGCAAAGAGCAAATTCTTCTTTATGCTGATGATGCTGACATCTTCTTCAAAAGTCCAGACCCACTCCAACTTCAGTCAAACCTTCAAACTAACTTCACTCCATCAGAAGCTTGGTTTTCTAAATACAAGCTTCTAATGTGAACTACAAAAAAACTAAAGTTATGCTGTTTGCAAACCCTCATAATAAGCATAAGAGCTTCTAAACAACAATCCTGAATAGCCTATGCACTCCCATTGAGCAAGTACAAACCTTCAAATGTCTAGGCATCACTCTGGACAGTGCTCTATCCTTTGCTCAGCACACAGATCAAATTAAGTTTGTCAATCCTAATCCATTGTCTGACCCAAGAAGCATTGTCACTCACCATAGAAAGCTCCATTCTGTTCATCGACTATGGTTTAGTAGTCTGTGGAGCAGCCCCTGACACCATCCTCAAAAGGATTAGCACTGCCATTAATAAATCCTGCAGGCACCTTCTTGGTTCCAACAGACTAACACACACACGTACCCTTTATGCACAATCCAGTTGGCTTACTCTGCAAGATAGACTACGGTATCAAGTGCGTCTTCTAGGGGGGAAAAAACCCCACCTTGGCCTAACTCCACCTGACATCCATAACCTACTGTCCACCGCCCCCATCCCCCACTGTACAAGAAGCACTGCCAGACAATCACTTCATGTACCATTTTTCTGTACCTCAGAAGTACAGAGATCTTTCGCTTATCAGGCCCCTCTATAGCTTAACGAGTTCACCCCAAGTATAATCAGTGAACCCAAACTTGGCCCATTTAAGATACAACTCTACCAGCACCTCACCTGTCTTAGCATTTGTGATTGCTAGCCCCTGATTCCTGTTCTTGACCTCCCTCTGCCCGTTATGCCCTCTGCACTTATTCCCTCCCACCCCTTCCCCCAACTCCTCTCACGGAGCCTGCAAAAGTACTTATCCCGCTTAACTCTTGAGCTTGGCAAAGAAACATTTATTTCTGCTTAAATACATCATTTGTTGTTACATTGCAATCTAATTGTATGTTTTACTTGTAGTCTCTGTTCAGACACTGGCACCCTGTAACACTGCACTTTTAGGCCTTGTCCACACTACGCCTTAACGCTACAGGGGTGTAAACGTACCGTAATAGGTTGCTTACACCTGTAACGCTTACAGGAGGTATGTTGTAACCGCTGTGAAATCACATATGAGGTGGTTTTAAACAACGGTTATGAAACCGATCCCGGCCTTGGTAACGCTACGGCGTAGTGGACTGCCGGTAACGGTCCCCGTAGGGCACCTGACAGCGCTGAAGCTGCATTGTGGGATCGTGGTGCTACCGTAACGGCCGCCCGGATCCCGAGTGTGGATCGGGCTGCGCCGGTCCCTGCACAGACACCGCCCGAGGTGTGACGACTTCACCGCCCGCCGCCGTAACGGATTGCATCTGTTACCGGGCACAAGCGGTGTAGTGTGGACAGGGCCTTACTGTTCCCAGTGTCCAATCTTGTATTGTATGTTATGTGTCTTTTGTTCATTTGATATGGAACCTTTGTAAATGAGCTTCTAGGTCAAAGGTGTATTTTCAGGATTTCAATAAATAAATAAAAATGCTTGAGATCTGTCAAACGTTGGGTTGGTGCATTGATCATACTGAAGATTTAGGAAATCCTCTCAGCAATTTGTGGTTTTTGCCCCCAGGATAGTGGTCTCCCCTTTTTATTTATTTTAAAGGTTTACTAGGAAAGACACTGTCTGATAACAGCTGCTTTGCAGATGCGTCCTGGGCATGTGATTTCTGAACAGGGCCTTCCAAATGATGGCCTGCTGAAAGCATTTAGTTATATTACCAGAAGCACGATAAGCAGCTTCTTGGTCCTGTCCATGCTCACTCCACCTGTGGAGTGGGTACTTCTGTGGCTTGTTTTCACAACATATCCACCGCTGAGTTCTGCGCTGCTGCCTTTTGGAGTACTGTTCACATATTCACCACACATTACAGTCTGGACACGCCACCTGAGGAAGATCATTCACTCAAAGCGCTGTGGCAGCCTGATATGCATTCTGCTAGGCACTGTCTACTCACTGTGAGAGAAATGAATGCATTTTTTTTTAATCATTTAACATTTTTCTCCTCTGCAGCCACAGCCCTGCTCTACATCCAGCCACCGCTCCACTCTGCCGCCGACCCCGAAGCTCGCATGCCCAGCTGGCAGACACAACTACACCTGTGAAAGGGGGCCCCCGATAGCCCACCCCACGCCTGGAGAGGAACCAGTACCAGCACTTGCCTCCAGGCATCGTCGGCCGGTGGAGTTGTGGCTATCAAGCTGCCTCGGACCCGTGCTGCCATTTTTCCCTGTTCTGTTTCCCCATTGGGACCACAGACGTGCAATGACGCCCGCACACGCAGCATGCAGATGTCTGCTGTGTCCCCCCTCACACCGCCTGCCTGTGGTACCTCCAGGTCCACAGGGCCACAGCGCAGTGTAAAGTCCCCATCCCACCCCAGGACCAGGAGAGCTGTCTTTCGACACTCAATCCCAGTCCTCTCCTGCCAACCCCCGACACCCAGAGCTTGTTTCCAAAGCCGGGTCGCCGGTGTGGCGTCCAGCGCCTCAACCCTTAGCGCCACCGGGCCAGGCGAAATGAATGCATTTTTAATTGTTAAGCAGCTGCCTTGTCTTCAGTTCCTCCATGAGTGCAAGTAAATTGTTTCGGATATCGTTTCTCGTAGACATGCCACATTTGTCCTTACTGTCCTGCAAAGCCTCCTTACTCAAAGTATTTAGATTCTTCCTTCCTTGCTGTGGTACTGCTTGGGAATCATTCCATGTTTTGGCTCAGTGGAGGGAGATATCCTTGAAGAAGGTGGAATAGTTACTTAGGGTATAAGCAGATCTTCAAGAGAATCTTCTTCATTGAGCCACAGCTCTCTCTTTCTTTCTCCCTTCTTCCCCTTGTCTAGGTGGCTGGTGGTTATCTTGTATGCATACTGCTTCTCCTGTTACACCCAATTTCGGCACTATACAACTCAGATTTCCATATACTCTCCTGTGTGGCTGCTTTGGTTCTTTTTGCTTTAGTCCTTCCCAATCTGATCATCCTCCGAGCTTGTCTCCAGCGATGAACTGAGGCATGATGGGGCTGCCCTCATTATTTAGGTGGCAACAATGCATATCAAGTTGGGTGGCTCCAGCTAGCAAATGTTTCCAGGTGGTCCTGACACAGATGGCTTACTGGTCTATGATGTGGCTTAATGAAGGCGATTCTCTTGAAGATTTAATTTTGCAGTACGCAGATCTGAGTGTACTGCAGGAGGAGCTGGAGGTAGTAACAACAACAAAAATGGAAAGGGACCTGGGGGTAATCATATCCGATGAACTTAAGGTTAGCAAGCAATGTGAGAAGGCAGTAGGGAGGGCTGGGGGGATACTGGGATGTATAGGGAGAGGCATCACCAGCAGAAAACAGGAAGTTGTTATCCCTCTGTACAGACAGTTGGTGAGACTCCATCTGGAGTACTGCGTTCAGTTCTGGAGACCCCCTCTCCGCAAGGAAATGGACAGGATGGAGGCAGTCGAGAGGAGGGCAACTAAAAAGGTGCAGGGTCTGCAACAGAAGCCATACGAGGAGAAACTAAAAGAGTTTAATATGTATACCCTTGAGGAAAGGAGGGAGAGGGTGGACATGGTAGAAACTTTGAAGTACCTCAGTGGAATTAACAAAGTCCAAGAGGGTAGCATCTTTCAGAAAAAGAGATGTGTAAGAACAAGGGGACATAATTTGAGATAGAGAGGGGATGGCTGTGGGGCAATGTGAGGAAGTATTTTTTCACAGAGAGGGTGGTGGACGCATGGAACAGCCTTCCTGAGGAGGTTGTGGGGTCTAAAACTGTGGGAGAAATCAAGGATGCATGGGACAGACTTAAGGCAATTCTTGTGGGAGGTAGAAAAAAAAACTGTTGGTTAACGAGGATCTGCAGCTAATCCAGTAGGTAGGAAGTGGGCAGACTAGGTGGGCCAAGCGGTCCTTATCTGCCGTCAAAGTCTATATGCTGCTGGTGTTTGATTCACATCCACCAAACCCACCTGACCTCCCATGGCAAGGCTAGCTTCATATTCCTGTTCCAGCATGCAGATCTGAGTGCGCTGCGGGAGGAGCTGGAGGACCACATGGTTGGTTGCTAGGAGGAGTTAAGCTTACAGACTGTTCTGGTGACTGAGCATGCTCAGTGGAAGACTATCTAGTGTTTGTGTGAACTAAATACTATTAGTAAAACTATAGTTGCAAGTAAGCAACCTCTACTTTCAGTGGTTGATGAAAGTAACAGCTTCACAGTGACCCCCCCATCTCCTATAACCCCATACATGCTCTGAAAATAAAGTAACTTGGCAGATTAACTCCTAGTTGTTTGGGTTCTGTGTATCTCTCCAGTCCACGTCCAAGCACTCCAAAGCGACAACTTTAAATGCAAAGCATCATGGGTACGCACATCCTTGTGTGTGGGGAGGGGAGACTGACAAGGATTTGCAGTTACTCACCATTCTTTGTGCTGGGTTTGAGAATGTAGAGCGTATGTGTGTCATTTGGGTAGATACAGGAACCAAAGGTGGTAATTTGTTCTCTCAGAGCTTCCTTTATGGATCCCACAACTTGCTCTTCTTCCAGTCTGCCTGCCTGGTATGCTCCCTTCAAGTACACTGAGTGACTCCTGATATCCTGTCTTCAGAGGGTGTGTGCTATTCAGAGATCCTGGTTTGTAGGCTCCTGATGTTCCAGCCACGAGTGTCAGAACCAACTCTAATTTCAGTCCACCCACTTCTGGCAATGTCCTCGACTGCCCATGTTTACTTGTTTAGCATACACACGCTACGTCTGTTAAGCATCCACAGGATCTAATCCACAGTGAGCTGCTGTTGCCCATGTGACTACAAAGGCCCTGCACATACAGTACTGGTAGTATGATTTTAAAATTGTTTTTTAAACCTATTTAAACATACCAAGCTAGACAGTTGGGGAACCCCACAGTATTACTGCATCTACACTAGCGAAGCTTAGGAGTGTTAACACAGTTGTGTGTTTTATACCTAATGAGGCATTCACCCATGATTCACTGCATGCTGACACTAGGATAATTGCGGTGCTCTGTTTAAGATGGTGTTTCAGCCTACCTTACTTACTTTTGTTCACTTCCCCCTCCCACCCTGGTAAGTCACTCTCCCCCCCCCCAAGGCTTCAGGGTCTCTGTCTTGACATTTCTCACCCTGGTAACATGGGCCTCCCTGCTGTCTATTCTTATTAGCACTTCAGACAATAGAACTGATGCTTTAACATGTTCTGGCAACCTAGGCAAGTGTGTTTATAGCTTACCAAATTTTTGTTCTGACGCACACCCTGTTTCCTGAAACATCCTATATTACTACTGCCTTATTTTCTTAACTGTGCCAAGTGACCTTGTCCTGGTTATACTACTGTGTGAAACCCTGACCCCAAAGCAACTGTCTATATCTACAAAAGTGCATAACTTTACCAACCGAACCTGTTCTAGCTTTTTCTGCTCAGTATTTTGTACTCCTCATTTGATACTTTTACTGGTTGTAACATTGCCCTACTGCAAACTGAACATTTGATGATTGTGTATATGTAACCTCTGTATTTTGAATTTGTACATATATGATTGCTGTGACATGGAACCTCTGTAAAAGAGCTTTTGGCTCAAAGGTACTTTCCTAGATAATAAATAAATACCTCTGAACAGAACATGAATGTTTTCAAACATGATAATAACATGGTGTAAAACACTACTGAGTGTGGATGCAAATTGAGTTGTGGGGTTTGCGCTCTCTCCGCTCCACTGATGAGGGCCTTCTGGCAGTTCCTCATTCTCAATTAAAGCTCTTGAAGGATGGAACTTTTTGGGTTGCTGCTCCTGTTTTGTGGAACTTCCTTCCACCTGGTGTTCAGTTGACCCACCCAGTGGATGCCTTCGCAAGAGCTTTGAAAACGCTTAACTTTCAGCTCGTCTGTTGCTCTTAGTTCTGTTTACTTATGGCTGTATTTATTGTTTCTTTATTATTCTGTGAATTTACTTGCCATATTCTCCCTGTAAGACACTCTTAAGTCATCTGAAGTGGGCACCATTGAAAGAAAAGCTGCTTTGCCTTTTAAAGTGTCACTGTCTGCATTTTCATTTGTGTTTTTGTCATGTGTGTCCAGTGTGGCAGCCACAATTGTGACCTATTCTAACTAATAAATCAGCCCCCGTTTGCCTCATTTCTGATTATAATTTAAGATTGTTGTAAACTATTTATCCTGAGCAGCCCATGGCTACATGACTAAGCATATTAATAATGCGCTCTCGCTAACATGACACCCTCAACCTGACCAAATACTCATGCATGCACGAGTGGTGTCATTTCTATTCCCATTTTTTTTTCTGAGTCACAAAAGGAACTTTCACTGTAAAGCAGGTTTATGTCAGTCAAGCCTCAAAACAAGCAGTATTATACTCAAATGAGCAATTTTTTTTTCCATAGGTACTTTATTGTACTTTTGTCCGTTTTCCCCCCAGTCCTGATCCCCTGCCTCGGATACACACGTGCGTGTGGAGGCATTTGCACACTGCATCTCAAGGTGTCCTCCCTAGCTGTCTCCCTCTCCACCTACACTAACCACTGGACCTCCATTCAGCAGCAGCGGGACTACCGGGGGGGGCAGTGACCACCCCAGGAGAGGAGAGCTGCCTTCCGGCTGCTCAGTCCTGCTCCTAACCTCCCTCTCCCCATGCCGGCACCCCAACGACCAGAGTCCATTCCCAAACCTGGGTCACTTGAGTAGCGCAAGTGTAACTCACAGGTGGCACTATCCCAAGGCCTACTACCCCTGCCTGCTGGACTACCAACAGGTTGAGGGGCCTAGGTTCTATGTCGGGTGCCTCCACCCAGAGGTCAGGGTTTGTGATGGTTGGTCTAGTTTGGTCACAGCCCTCTGGGACACTGAGACCCCCTTCTAATCCCTCTAATGACCCACACAATGCACAGGAATTACAATACCAATGCCCCACATATATACACGATTTAATCATAAGGTACCACTTACCTTTGAGACAGATTCTGAAGTTCGTCTCTGAGGACCCCCTGTAAAATAAGATTAACCAACATACGCAAACCAATGTGATGCCCGCTATATAGGTACTGACACTTCAGACAATTTAAAGTCAATAACATCAAATCCAGTTTATTTAGGGGGAATGAAACATGGGAGGGGGAGATCAAGCTGACTGGCAGAATTAACTCACAGAACTGTGCACTCGTATAGGGTCTTAATAGTCGCACTCTGGGTACCCAGGTTGGTGGGAGGCTAGCCAGGTCTGTTGCCCGGCAGGTGCTGATGGATAGAGCCCTGTAGAAAAAAGATATGCACAATACTCAATTGTAATCCAGAGCCGGATGGCTCAGTCCTTGAAGAAATGAAATAAACGAAATCGGATGACTGCACTGGTGATTAGCAGGTCACAGGGGAATGCCCTGATTTGCACTCACACTACCCCAAGCTGAGAACCTGATGCAGATGGTTCTTCTGGATTGCCAGACAAACAAGGCATGGAGATAAGATTCTACTGGCCAGGCCCAACTGCTTTGACTAGCAGACGGATTTAGTCCGATTAACTTCAGTTCGGCTTTCAGCTTACACCTCATGGTGAAAAGAGAATTGGAATAGCTATCCCTCACAAGCATTCAACACATTAATATGTAAAGGAAATTACTATACCAGGCAGCTGCTCCTAGGTCCCAATCGCACTTACTGCAAATACCCGGGAGTTCACCAGAAGCTTTTAGTTCCTGACAGACCGAGCGCGATTCAGCAATTTCTCCAGTCTTCTACAGGGTGAGCCTGGTTTCAACTTTTCAGCCTTCCTTCCTTCCTTTCAGTCACCTCGGATTCAGTCCGATTCAAGCTTTCAAGCTTGCAATGGCAACTGACCGACTGCAGGGCTTCTCACGTGCTCCCAGCGTGAAACTATACTCCGCAGAAGCACAGAGCTCCTTCTCTCCTCACAGTCACAACAGATCTGACCTCCCAGTCGCTAGGCAGAGCATTCCCTTCGGGCGCCACCCGATCCAGTTGGTGGACTCAGCTGTCAATCATACCAAAACTGTCTCGGTGCAAAAAAAGCACCAAGATCCAAAACTACACTTCCCAGAATTACTAGCTATACATTCCCATTGTAAGCCGGCTCCCAGGAGAGTCCAAATTCTGGTTGGTCCAAACAGTCTTCATGTTATAGCTCCCCTAATCCCATTGGCCCAGCACAGCAGTTTAGGTCCAAAATGGAGGGGCAACACACACAAAGTCCCATCTGCAATAAAGGCCGGTTAGACAAACTACAATATTACCAGTACTTTAGTTGATTACAGGCTAGCAGTGTCAGTGGCTCAGTAGGTAGCACACTCGCCTCTGAGGCCGGGAGATCAGAGGGCTGTGGGTTCAGTTCCCACATCTGGCACTTGGGTTAATAGCCCAGTACTGACACTGTAGTGCAGCATGAGAGGGGTGCTGCACTTCTGAGGTGCCATCTTTCAGATGAGATGTTAAACCGAGGTCCCATCTGCCTGGATTGGTGGTAGTTCAGGTGGATGTTAAAGATCCCATGGCACTTATCGAAAAGAGTAGGGGAATTTCCCCAGTGTCCTGGCCAAATTTCCCTCATTCACTAAAAATACCACCAACAGCTTAATCTGGTTCAAGGTCAGTTGGCATTCATCTGTATCCTCCTCCCCCGGGTCGTGCCTGAAAATAGGCAAGATTTGTCTAGTGCACTTACCCGGTCAACAAAAACTAAATAAAATAAAAAATAAAATAAATAACAGTTATATCTTTCAGATGGGTCCCCTTTGTGCTTTCAGCGACCGCAAAAAGGAGCGATTACTCCGCAGTTCAGGCGGGGTTCGAGCAGGGAAACACCAGCCCCCTGGGAAAAGCATTAGTTATGTTTGCAAGCAGACAGCTCTTAAAGAGACAGTATGTGGAGGCTGCACTAGCACTCACAGTGCCATTCTAATGGCTTAAACGCTAAACGCCAGCAGGCAAGGGGAACACTCAAGCAAGCTCCTAGGAGGCTTTTAGGAACTCCCATTTGTAGGGGGGGTTACACCAGGTGTCCAGCACCTCAGCCCTCAGCACCACCAGGCTGGCTACAAACGAGCAATTTGAAATCGGAAGCTGTAACTCTGAGTGAGGCACATGCCCAGAGTCACAGCTTTGGGTTTCAGATTGCACACTCGATCGTAATACTGCTCATTTTGAGGCAATACTGACATGGATCAGCTTTATAGTAAGAGTTCTTTTTATCACTTGAAACAAATGTTGAACATAGAAATGACAACACACATGCATGCATGAGTATATGGTCATGTTGGGGTTTCATGTTAGTGACAGCGCATTGTGAACACACATAGCCATGCAGCTATGGAACATTCAGGACAAATATTTTGTATAAACCATAAACTGTAAGCATAAACGGGGCAGATTGGGGATGATTTTTTAGTTAGAATGTGTCACAATTGTGGATGCCACACTGGCGGGCACTGTCCCTTTAAAATTGCTTTAACTTCCCTAGTGTGGACATGGCCAAAGTCTGCAGATGAGGTTGTTTATCGCCTAGGGCCAAAGTCTGTGGATGAAGCTCTCCATCACCAAGTGCCAAAGTCTGCAGGTGAGGCTGTCCATTGCCAAGAGCCAATGTCCGAAGATGAGGCTGTCCATTGCCATGGGGAGAGGGGTGCAGCATCTATACGTCGAATGGGAAGAACACCCCTCCCCCCTCAGCTAGTGGTCAAACAGGGATTCAGCATGTTTGCAGTTCATTTGCATCACCAGGTAAGAAAAAAGGTCCGTCTCCCCATACGCCGCACAGGGGAAATGCCAAACCTCACCCAACAACTAACACACCGAAATCTGGCCAATGGAAAATCATGTAGACAAATGCTCACATCCTGGGAAATAAGATCCCAGACCTTCAGGCAATAATGTCAGAGGCTAAACTGGACATAGTATCAATTAGTGAGACGTGGTTTACCAGTAGCCACACTTGGGAGACTTCAGTACCTGGCTATGTACTGTTCAGAAGAGACAGAAGTGCAAAAAGGAGGGGTGGAGTGGCCTTGTATGTCAATGAAAATATCAAAGCTACAGAAATTCAGAATACACATAAGGAGCCAGAAGAACTGTGGGTGACCCTGGAAACAGGAAATGGGACAGCCATAAGAACCAGGGTTGTCTACAGGCCCCCAGACCGGGGGGGGGGGTGGTGGACATAGACACATTACTGTTAGAAGATATACAAAACATAACAGCTAAAGGGGAGGTTCTGATAATGGGAGACTTCAACATGCCGGATATAAATTGGTCAATACCAGCAGGAACATCTGCCAGAACTAGACACATGGTGGACTCCCTGCAGGGGGAGGGCCTCAAACAACTGGTACAACAACCCACAAGAGACAGGGCTATCCTAGATCTAGTACTGACTAACAGGGAAGGGATCACAGATCTTCAGGGAGAAGGTCACCTGGGGGCCAGTGACCATCACATGGTATGGTTCAATCTGGCCACTACATGTAAATCATTCCATTCTAAGGCAAAAATATGGGACTTCAGAGGAGCTGATTTTAATAAGATGGCCAACAAAGTTAAGCTAGCCATGGCAAAAAGAAACACTGGTGAGGGGGTACAGGCAAAGTGGGCAAGCATTAAGGATGCAGTACTTGAAGCAACATCTCATTGTGTTAGACAGAAAAGGAAGTGCAAAAGAAGAAGGAAACCACTTTGGTTCTCAAATACAGTAGCAGAAAAGGTCAGAGCCAAAAGGCTGGCCTTCAGGAAATATAAGGGAACACAGCGGGATGAAGATAGGGAGGCATACCAAACTGCTCTAAGGGAAGCAGGGAAGGTAGTAAGGCAGGAAAAGTCCCAAACTGAGAAAACACTAGCACAAACACTAAAAGAAGGTGACAAGACTTTCTATAGATACATTAGTGAAAGGAGAAAGTCCAGAAGGGGTATTGCTAAGCTCAATGGAGAAAAGGGGGCATGTGAGGAGGAGGACCCTGTAAAAGCATCTATCCTAGATAGATACTTTTGCTCAGTATTTACTGAAGAGAAGGTAGGGCACGGCCCACAGCTCAGCACCATCGACACAAGGGGAAGGGAGGTGAGCACTACTCCCTTCGCAAAAAGAAAGGGTTCTACAAGAGCTCGCTAAGCTCAGGGTGGATAAGGCAATGGGACCTGATGGCATACATCCCAGGGTACTTAAGGAGCTAAGGGTGGAACTAGCAGAGCCATTAGCAGAACTGTTTAGTGAGTCTCTGAGCACAGGAGAGGTCCCAGAAGACTGGAGAAGGGTTCACGTGATCCCGCTCCACAAGAGTGGTAGCGGGGAGGAGGCAGGGAACTACAGACCAGTCAGTCTTACCTCAGTAGTGGGCAAGATTATGGAGGCACGTCTTAAGGAAAGGATAGTGCAGCACCTGGAATCCATAGGGGCACAAGATCCAAGACAGCATGGGTTTACAAAAGGAAGGTCCTGTTAAACTAATCTCGTAGATTTCTTTGGGTAACCAGAGTGGTGGACCAAGGGGGAGCAGTTGATGTCGCCTACCTTGACTTCAGCAAAGTTTTTGACACTGTTCCACACAGAAGATTGATATATAAGCTGGGTAGGCTCGGGGTGGGTCAGCAGTTGGTCAACTGGTTGACGGGCAGAAACCAGAGAGTGGTGGTAAATGGTATACAGTCAGAAGAGATGCAAATCATAAGTGGGGTACCTCAGGGATCGGTCCTGGGGCCAGTCCTCTTCAGTATCTTCATTAGTGACCTTGCAGATGGACTAGAGGGCAAGGCTTGTCTGTTTACAGATGACACCAAGATCTGCAACAGAGTAGATGATCCAGATGGGGTGGGCAGAATGAGAAGAGATCTGGATAAACTAGCAAAATGGTCAGAAGAGTGGCAACTGGGATTTAATGCAAAGAAGTGCAAGATCATGCACATAGGGAAGAGAAACCCTGAAGCCACCTATAGGCTGGGAGGGGAGTTGCTGGCAGTCACAAAGGAAGAAAGAGACTTGGGCATCATCATCACTGATGACCTGAAATCAAGCAGACCTCTAAAGCAGTAAGTAAGGCTAGGGGATGTTAGGGTGTATTAGTAGGGGTATCACAAGTCGTAAGAGGGAGGTAATAATCCCTCTTTACAAGACACTGGTTAGGCCCCATCTGGAGTACTGCATACAGTACTAGAGGCCACACCTTCACAAGGACATTAACCAAATTGAGGCAGTCCAGAGAAGGGCAACCAAAATGGTGCAGGGACTGCATCAGAAGACATATGAAGACAGATTAACGGAGCTCAATATGTATACCCTTGAGCAAAGGAGGGAGAGAGATGATATGATCGAGACATTCAAACACCTTAAGGGCATTAACAAGGTGAAAGAGTCTAACATGTTTAAATACAAGAAAAATAGCAGGACAAGAGGACACAGCATGAGATTAGAGGGAGGTCGATTAAGGGGGAATGTGAGGAAATTCTTTTTCACAGAAAGGGTGGTGGATGCTTGGAATGGCCTACCTCAGGAAGTGGTGGCTATGAATACAGTGCAGGGCTTCAAACAGGCATGGGATAGGCATAAGGGAGCAATACAGATGAGTATGAATAGATAGGCCACTGACAAAGCAAAGGCCGATGGCACATTTATAAGGTAGAAAAAGAAATGGGCAGACTGGATGGGCCTTGCGGTCCTTATCTGCCGTCAACTTCTATTTTACTATGTTTCTGTAGATGAGGCTTGTTCACTGCCAGTGGCCAATGCCTGCAGATGATGCGGTCCTTCACAAAGTGCCAATGTCTGCAAATGAGGCTGTTCATCACCAAGGGCCAGTGTCTACAGATGAAGCTGTCCATCAGAAAGGGCTACTATCTGCAGATGAGGCTGTCAGTCACCAAGAGCCATAGTCTGCAGATGGGGCTGACCATCCCCTGTGGCTAAAATCTGTAGATGAGGCTTTCCATTGCAATGGGCCAATGTCTGCAGATGAGGCTGTCCATCACCAAGGGCCAAAGTCTTCAAATGAGGCTGTCCATCACAGAGACAGTGCCTGAAGATGAGACTGTCCATTGCCAAGGGCCAAAGTGTGCAGATGAGGTTGTCCATCACAAAGGGCAAATGCCTTCAGATGAGGTTGTCCATCGCAAAGAGCCAATATCGGCAGATGCGGCTGTCCATCACAAAGGGCCAATGTCTGCAGATGATGCTGTCCATCACAAAGGGCCAACATTTGCAGATGCTCTCCGTTCCAAGGGCTAAAGTCTGCAGATGCGTGACCATCAATAAGGGCCAACATCTGCTGATGATGAGGCTGTCCTGTCCATTGACAAGGGCATAGTCTGCAGATGGGGCTCTCCATCCCCTAGGGCCAAAATCTGTAGATGAGCATGTCCATTGCCAAGGGCCAACAGCTACAGATGAGTCTGTTAACCCACTGCCACATGCCAAAGTCTGCAGATGAGACTGCCCATTGCCACAGGCCAGATTCTGCAGCTGAAGCTGCCCATCACAAAGGGGATTGCAAACATGAAGATGGAGACATTCCTTGGAGGACAACATGCTTTGTAAGTTAGAGCACAGGACTACTACCTTGAGCAGAACCAAACACTCCTTGCGGGAACATGAGCTTGAGCAAATCATTTAACCACACGTGCTGTAGTCCACCTGTGTTGGGGAAAAAAAAAATGAGCAGAAGGAGGACCCCACTTTCAATGGGATGTTGCTTCTCAGCTGGACTTCTTTTAAACTCCTAATGGCCTTCTTTGTTATATGTCAGGAGACACAGGCCCCTGTGCACATCTAGTCCCCAGATCTGTTCCCATCAGCCCCACCCCTTTTTGACCTCATCTTTTCTGCTGGCAATCTTTGACTGATGCAGGATTTTGGGGATCTAGTGGAGGTGGAGTATCGGGTGTGGGGGGGGGGGGTTAACATAGTGGTACATGTTATGGGGGTATGAATGCAGAGTGCTAGGTAGAGCAGATGCCCTGAGATGAAAAAGAACTGGTCCATCCAGTCTGCCTGAAGACCCTATCTAACAGGAGTTAAATGTCCATCTAGGTAAAGCAATGTGAGGATGCCATCCCTTAGAGATTAATTCCCTTCTCCATGCCAATCCCCCTGCCACCTCTACTTGCCCCTTGAATCTTCCCCCTCCAGACTTTAATCTGCTACAGTTTTAGCACTGACCACACTAAGTAAACCATCTCAGATAGTCACCACCTGCTCAATGAAGAAGTACTTGTTCCTTCTAAACAGAAGTGATGCTTCCATGTACAGGTCTTTGGTGGGCTGCACCTAGAGTACTGTGTGGAATTCTGGAGGCCCCACTTGAGGAAGGGTTGGAACAGCCTGAATACAATCCAAAGGAAGGTGAAAAAAACGATTATGAACTGGTTACCGAAAATCCAGCAACCTGATTGGCTGAGACCTTGTTTCAGGCATGAGTATATCTAACTACATACTCATGGTTTAAAACAAGTTCTGGCAACACTTTTGCTTCAGCAGTACATAGTACTCTGCTCCTACCCCAGTTTATGGAGCTGAAAAGCCTACCTCGCGCCTAACTGCTGCTTCTGTAAAACCCTGCTGCCAACCGTGGCATGTACCAAAAACCTGCACTCCTCTCGGCTCTCTCTCCCTAAAGGACTGCTCTTACTGAGCAGCTCCCCAATCCATGCTCGCTCACCCTGTGGATACATTTTTTTCTTTCCAGTGTCTACCACTCAACATTTCCTTGCACTTCACATATGTAGAGCGCCTTTAAACTCCTCTTGGTCACTCCACATGCCAGCTCCTTCTAAACCTCCACGCGGTCACTAGTAACACACCACAGTTCCAAAAAAAACGGCATGCATGCCCGGTGTGACTAAAACATTTACTAGTGAATTCTGCAGTTATCCCGTACCTTTATTCCACAGCAGTGGCATTTCATTCAGCTGCCTTCAGGAAGGGAGGGTGGGGGAGGTATGAGGTCATAACCAGGTATCAGCCATCACTTAATCAGGTGTATTTTTTTTTTTTCCCCCAGCAGTACCAACAACGATGAAACATGTATCGAGACCGTACAACCTTACCACCTGTTAGCTACTGTAGCAACAGCACCACCTGCTGACCACACTGGTAACCACAACCTGCAAAGGACTTTTTTATTCAGATGTATGCCTATGACTCCCCCCCCCCCCCAAACGTCATCTTTTCCCATTTTTTAATTAATTTTTTAAAAATGTTTTTGTTATAAAAATTGTTCAGTTCATAATAGTAATAATGCACTCCATGGTGTGCTACATCATGGGATATCATCACTTATCCGGGTGCATGAGACACTTGGCTTCACCTCATGCCTCACAACGCACCTGCGGCGTGATGGTAGCTCATGATATGCCACACCCTGTTGTGCATTATTGCTTAATTATACAGTGTCAGCTAGGAAATTCATACATGGAAAGGTTACAAAAACCTGAATGAGTATTCCTTATAACATGGGGTAGAGAAAGACAGGTAACTGATTGGTATAGAGCCATCATGTGACCATTGATTAATCCATGATATACGCACAGCAAGTGGTAAAGCGTGCCCCAGAGTGATCAGTGAGCAGACCAGATCTAGTTATTGTGCCCCAAATGCATTCTGATCATCAGCCATTATTATCCTCACTAAGAAAGTGAGACCTAAAGGCTGTCTGTATGGCTCTGTAGCAATCGGGTACCTGGTGTCTGTACCCCATGGTGCAGCATCAGTGGCTGCACTGTTGTGTGACTGTCTTTCTTTGTATGACTTCCCACCATTGACCTGTCTCCTCAGTCACTGGAGCCGCAGATCTCTGCTGCAATGGTGTTCCTGACAGGGAAGTTAAAGCTGCCATTGGAGTGTCCGCATGGTCCACTGGAGAGGGAGAGAGAGAGAGACAGGGGATAGAGAGCAAGTTTGAGAGAGAGAGGCGCACACAGCAATTTGCTGCAGCACACATGGGAATCAATGTAAATGGCGGTGTGTCACTGATAGTCTGTGCTGCCCCCTCCCCATGTCTCAAACATTTCGCCGTTGCCTGTTGTGTTCATGGACAGTAACAGAGTACAACTGGCTCTCCCTCCTCCACCCCAGAGCAACTCTTACTCCCTAGCACATGAAATAGTGACAGCAAAGCACAAAATAACTTTTTCTGCACTCCGCATCCTCCTCCCCCCCCCACAACGTGCTCATTCATGCTGCATTGTTCTGTCTCCGCCTCCATGCTGAAAGATTATTTGGGGAGAGAAAGAGCAGCACAGTGCACAGTCCTATGTGTGTTGCTTAACCATGTGCAGCGGGCAGAGAGAGCAAGCAGCAGGGACAGATGAGACACATTACAGTGAGAGCAAGAGAGAGAGAGAGACAAGCAGTCATCCCAAAGGCAAGTCCTTTTTGTGTCTGTGACAGCAGTGGACTGGGACATTTCTGTGACACATCATGCAGCACTGTAGACAGAAAAAGGAGCAATTCCACCTGCTGGTGCAGGGTGCCTACCTGCGACGCCGGTGACCCAGGTTCGGGAATGGACCCAGGATGTCAGAGGGCCAGCCGGGGGAGAAGGATTGAGCATCCAACTACTGATCTCCTTCTTCAGCGTTGTAGGGGGGTGAAATGTTCGGCGCAACACAGACACCTAGTGGAGGCTGGGTGTACCAAGCACGCCCATGCCAGTAGTTCGGGGGGGGGGCGGACACTGGTTGTCATTGCACGTCCCTGCCCCCGTACACCAGGGAAAATGGTACCGGCTGCCCTAGATGAAGCCCACCCTCGGCTTCAATCAGCGCCCAGGCTGGCCCTTTGATCTATTCTGTTGTCTGCGGCTCTATAGGGGCTGGTGCCGCAACCCTGCCCTGGGGGGTAAGCCGGGGGTATCGAAGAGGTTGCGGCCAATATGGGAGTGGAAGCAGAGATCCGTGACCGGGCAGAGTTACTGGGTGGCAGGCAGCAAAAAAAGCATGTTAAATTAAAAAAAAAAAAAAAAAAATTCCTTTTTTGTTCCTGTGTGCCGGCTGCCACTGTCAATGAGTAACTTGAACGGCCGTCACAGAGAGCAACGGGAGTGCAACCTCTCTCTCTGTCACTCTGCACATGTCGTGCAGCACTGCAGCCAGCGAGTGATATCTCTCTGTTGTAAAGAAAAGCTGGTGACAGAAACTCCGTGGTGTTTGCCGTGCATATATGTGTGTGTGTGTGTGTGTGTGTGAGACAGAGAGAGAGAGAAAGGAATAGGGCAGCTGCTTTCCTATGCAAGCTGTGCGTTCTGTACTTCAGTGGGTTAATGGTAGCGAGAGAGAGAGATTAAGCAAGGTAACTGGTATTTCTCTTGGTGTCTCTCTGTGTGCCCACATATCATCCAGCAGTGTAACCACCAAAACGAGTGATATCTGTGTCCCTGCCTCTCTCTTTCTCTGTTCAGTTGAAAGTTTGAGACTTTTTTTGTGAGCGAAGGATACTTCTGGTAATCATAACTTTATCATTTTATATACCTTCCCTGTGTTTTGTTTCACACTGTACCAACCCCATTTTATAAGCGCAATAACCCACTCCAGGGTGTGCGGGTACTGGGGATTAATCAATACCTCGGGCGCTGTGAGGGCACTCGGGCTGCACCCTTGTGCCTCTCAACACAACCGGGATGTTGATTAATCCCCAATACTCGCACACCCTGGAGTGGGTTATTGCTTACTTGGAGGCCAGAAGGGAAAGGGGTATATGCATACCTCTCAACTGTACCACATTATGAGGAACGTTCCTCATTTTACTTCACAAAAGCTCCCTGTTCCACATTGTGAGGACTTGTTCCACATTCAAAGTCAGAATTTTAAAGCAAAAATCCACAGTAAATTATGCAAATAACAGACTTTCTGAACATAAATGCAACATTTTAACAGCATTTTGAGCATCTTAGTTAAAGATTTGATAAAGTGCTCCACATTTTGCCCACTTGTTCCACATTTTGACAGGAATTGTTCCACATTTGGGGGACAAAAGGTTGAGAGGTATGGGTATATGATATAAATGTTCCATGGATAACAAAAATGATCCAGGGTCAACAGGGCAGGTCCTATATGGAGCGCCCAAAGCACTGAACAGGTACTCATTGAGAGCAAAGGGGGAATGATAGAGATATTCAAGTTCCTAAAAGGAATTAATAAGTTGAACTGCGGGGAAATATTTGGCTTGAATACTAGTTCGTGGGCAAGTGAGCACGAGTAGAAACTGCCAAGAGGGATGCTGAGAAGGGACATGACAAAGTATTATTTTACAGAAAGGGTGGTGGAGCCATGGAACAGTCGGCCTGCCGAAGTGCTGGGTGCCAAAACTGTGGGAGGGTTCAAGCACAGTTGGGATAGAATGAAGGATATAGTGGTTGCTCAGGGCTGCAAAAGCTGAGAGGGGAATGAGGGAAGGATGGAGGAGGCAAAGACCCTGGAAGGACATTAGGCCCCGGGGCTAAATAGGGAACTCTGGCAGACTGGATTGACCGTTGGTCTTTTTCTGCTGTCATCGTCTGTTTCTGTGTTTCATGGGATCAACAGGGTGGATTCCTCTGAGTTGTTCACATGATATTAGAATTTGTTCACCAAGGTGCACAACTACAAGGTGGTGGTTCTCAGTTTCAGGAGTACAGCCGCATGGAGTAAGTTTTAGTTGTTAATAGTTTTATGGTTTTTTAATGTACCATTCCTAGTGCTGTACCTTTATCGCGAAAGTCATGGGTCGTTGATGCCATGATGTTTCCCATTTTTATGAAAATTCCATACATTTTGGCATTTTCCACGATGACCCCATGAGTTTTATCATTTTCCATGGAAACACCATAATTGTTGGTATTTGCAGATGACATAGCTATAATTTCGGCCCTCACCTCCGCAGTGCACTTGTTCTCCAGTCAGAGTGGGATTCTGGGTCTTGCAAGAGAGCCCTGGCCTCTTGGATAACAGCACAGTGTGCTGTCTGGCTGCCACTCCGGAACAGCCCTGCAGCATAGTCTTTGTTGATGTGCCTGTATCTACAAAACGTGTTTAATTTATCAGATTCAACAGATACAGGCTGACACAACTAAAGATCCTAAAAAAACGTACATTACACCTCACAGAAAGTACAAAATATGGGCAACTTGCCATAGATACTTGCTGTAGATTGTGACCAGATGCCTGGCTTTTTACTACATATTCTGTGGGAATGTAAAAAAGGCACAACTGTTCTGGCTGTCCATTCAGTAAAAATTAGACCCTGTGCTGGGCATTGACCTGGTACTCCATCCAGAGATATCTCATTGGAGACTACATCATAGAGGAGCAAAAATACTTGATGGCTTTAGCCTCAGCCTTTGCCAAAAACAATGCATTCTGGCATTGGGTGGACACCAACACTCCTCCTTATGTGGAGGGGCACAAAGAGTTTTTGTTTGCCCTACAAACAGAAAAGATGACTGACTGACTGCCAGCATGAACGACAACATGGAACTGTACAGGAGAAGATGGGAAAAGCTGCTTGTGTTGTTACTACTGCCGGATTTACTGTATTATGTACACCTTATATGATATAAGGCATAACAAGCTG
Organism: Neoceratodus forsteri; assembly: GCA_016271365.2. NCBI lineage: Eukaryota > Metazoa > Chordata > Ceratodontiformes > Ceratodontidae > Neoceratodus > Neoceratodus forsteri. Next base: position 1,026,680,054 of record CM028133.1, on the reverse strand, counting down.
ATGTGTTTATTTTGGTAAGACTTATCATAACACTATAATTAGATATGCTAGTACCACCATAAATCCTAGTGCAACCTGGCTAGACAAACTATGTTAGTTGTACCAAAGGGGGAGGGGAGACATGGTTCATGTACTGTCACAGTGTTGTCTTGTAATGATGTATGTATATTTTGAAAAGCCAATTAAGTATATTCAATTTTAAAAATAAAAACGTGTCAGACTAGAAGCACATTTGTTTAAAGGAAAGCACCAGTTAGCCAAGCAAGCCCACCCCTCTATGGATAACCTCACGATTTGCAGTTGTGCATAAATAAAAAAAAAAATTAGTACGTTTTAGCTCCTGTGTCTTGTGTTAATCCTCCAGTTTGCAAACAATGGCTGTGCTTCAGTATGGAGTGAAGTTCCGTGCGGCTCACTTGTATGCATTCTGGTGTTTTCCTTTGACACAGAATGAACCTGTGACTTTTCATTACTTTAACTATTATTTCTATGATTTCTGTCATTTTGACCATGATAATACCACCATTTGTTCGGGTCTTCTTTTTTTTTTTCTTTACAGCACATTTTGTCCCCTTTCTGACTGGCCCGAGATTCATAGAGCTCATCCCCCCCCAGTACGGGATCACACTGCTCTGCTGTGGGGTATGTTGGTTATTTTTTCGTGGTTGCTTTGCGCAAGTCCCCTAATCCCCACCCCCAAGGATGCCGGCGAACAGGACTGAAGTCCAGGTGTTAAGGGGTGCTAAGACACAGCTTCCGCCAGTCTCCTGACAGCGCCCTCCCATCCTGACACCATCCGCTAGTCGGAACGGTGCCTAACCCTCCCCAGGAATGGAGAGTTGCCAACTGGCGACTCAATCCACCTCCTCCCTCCCTTCCCACAGCCAACCCCTGGTGACCCAGGCTCGTTCCTGAACCCAGGTTGACCATGTGGTGCGAGGTGTGGCTTCCAGCGCCTCAACCCTCAGCACCACCGGGCCGGCATTTGTTCAGGTTTTCCATAACAAAAGTACAGCCCTAACCACCCCATCCCCACTGTATTTACAGAATAATGCATCACTTGAAAGGGAACAGTAAGCACACAGGGCACCACACTCAACTGTGGGCCTGGTCCCAATGTGCACTTTGTGTACAAAAACATTTGTTTTACTTACTGTAAAAAAGTAGATTGTATCAGAAACATTTTGTTTACTTCCAGGCTGACATCTTCTGTAACTACAAATCCCAGAATCCCCCCTTCAGCTGACATCAGAGCAGTAGGAAGTTGTTAAAGTTTATATAAGCTCTGATCTTTTGTCTGCTGGTCCCACTGTCTTCCCAGGGCTAAGTACAGTCGCATAGGATTGAACATAGCCCCTGGAGAAAGGTTCAACTGTAAAACATCTGATCAGAGCTTACAACAGCTGTAACATGAATTGCATGCTGTTGAACCTCCCACTGCTGCACTCCTGCTCTGATATCAGCTGCAGGGGATTCTGAGATTTGTGATTAAGCAGATGTTCACCTAGAACCAAGCAAATTAGTGTAGTGCAATCTACTGTACTGCAGTAAACAGTAAGTACAGCATTTTGCACACAGAGTGTGCACTGGAACCAGCCCCACACGTTGGTGTGAGGCCCCGTGTACTGACTGTTGCCCTTTAATTTTGATCATATTTGACTTTACTGAATATCTTATGATCTGTATAGAGCCCTGAGCCTATGTGATAGGGAGCTATAAAAAGATAAATGTTTCTAGCCCTTTCTGAGTAAATAAATTGTAACAAGAAAAAATTGTAACAAAACTCCCAGATTTAGAGGAAAAAAAGTGGATTAATAGGCTGATTCACTGATGAACTGGGACACTATAACCTTTGTGTGTATTCAAAAGTGTATAAACTGACATCTTAGAACAATTTTCCTACAAACTTTATTCAAATTCAGGTGCCCAGTTTCAGTGGTTTAATTTTTTTCTACCCTGCCAATTATAAGCCAGAACTTGTGTACAGCAGGTCACCATGGCCAGCATTCTAATACCCTGTAGAACTGGGCCAAAGGCCATGGCACAAAAAAATCTGCTGATCCTCAGAGCCACCTCTTCTTGTTTGAAATTTGTTTTCTTCTTTGAGTGTGTTGTGCATTAGTTACGTATTTACTAGAGTAATGTGTCCTGGGAGGCAGGCTGCGGAGTTAATGACCCTGATACTCTACATGGTTAGAACGTACAGTATGTTGTTTTTGTTAAAACAGCGACCACATTTAAGCCTCGGGAGGGAAAGATTTAAATAAAACCTTCACATGCCCCTCCCACAAAATGCCTGGAAAAGTTGGAGAATCAGCTTATTTATTTTTCGTGGCCAAAGGAATATCTGTGTCTAACTCTTGCAGTTTGTGGGGGAACTTCCCAAATGATGAGTGTGGCTGTCCCGGAGTTGTTTTGCTACTACCTCAGGGGAAAAGACAAGGGCAGGCTTGGTCATCTGGGGACTTTCTGATGCAAACTGTGCTGGTTTAAAATCCCTTATCACTTCGTGTTCCCTCAGGCATGTTGGGTGCATAACAGTTCTCACTCAACTCCGCTTCCTGGGTCCGTGCCACCTGGCAGACAGAAAAGAAAATGCCACACTCACAGCTTAGGATGCAGTAACAGCCATGCTGCACATTACTCAGGGGCCAGCAGCACCGTCTAGTCAGACCTGGAACAGAGGGGCACTTGGACAAGAACCTTGATAGTGCCCTGGGATAGGACCTGCAGTGACAGTGAGCAAACAAACAGTTGACACATTCAGGAACAAGACAGTTCATAATAGGGGGCATTGTGACTCATTCAGAGAGTCAACTTCATCCATTGGCAGCCAGGCAATGTCCTAATTCATTTGTCCATTATTAGTTGTAGTCAATAATACAGAAACAAAAACTTTGTCGGCAGAAAAGGATCACTTGGCACACCCAATCTGCCCAGATGTTCCCTGCCTGATCTGCCTCTGCAGACCCTATCCGGTCTCTGGCAACCCTCCCACCTCCCCGCCTATTTTCTAATATATCCCTGTGTCTATCACATGGGTCGAAATTAAGTGTCCCAGCTACTAGCCAGGAGGGCAAGCGACTGGGAAAATCCAGTAGCCCAACAGACTTTATCACTAGCCCAGCTGGTGTGCTTATTGAAATATTACCTTCTCCAGTACAAGCCAGCTGGGCAAATCTTATTAGCCCGATACAAACTCTACAAGCATCGGCTAGTGGGCCGGTGCCAATTTCAACCCCTGCTATTCCACACATAGCCTCCACAACTTCCACTGGCAGTCTGTTCCAGGCATTCACCACCCTTTCAGTGGAGATAGAGTTCCTCCTATCTCTCTTGAAGTCCCGCCTTCCTTCCAGCTTCATTGTATGCCCCTTTGTCCTAGTGCATGTTCTTATTTGAAAGAAATCCCTCATGCACCCTGTTCACTTCTGTGAGGTACTCCTAGGTCTTTGGTCTCTATCATGTCACACCTCTCTCTCTTCCAGGGTGTACATGTTGAGATCCCTTACTCTCTTCTCATAGAGTTTCTCTTGCAAATCCTGCAGCATTATAGCTGCCCTCTTCTGGAGTACCTCCACACTATCTATGTCCTTTTTGAGGTATGCCCAAAACTTGACTTATTTCGGGGGTTAACCAGCAAGCGATACAGTGGCAACCTCACCACCATTCTCCTGCTGGAGAATCCCCTCCCTATGCACCCCAGCATGCTACTAGCCCTCCTAAAGTCCATGACCCTTGTCGTCGTGAGGTTTGCTTCGGTTCCTGTCAACACTCTGTATGATGATCAGTAGTACCCAGGAGACTGCCCACTGTAATGTCCAAAATGCTGTCCCTTTTTTAAGCACCAGATCCAGCACTGCACACCTCTAGTGGGTTCTTCGAATAGCTGCCTGAGAAAATCCCTTTGTAGGGACTGTCACTTCCTGCTACAAAACCCAAAACCTATAACACAAACACACAGTTTTAGGATCTCCCCTCTGTCTAGTACATACAACACCACTTACTCCCTCCCCACTCGCTGGGTCCATTGCCTAGCTCATTTTGCTCCTCTCTTACCGTACTTACTCTCCCCTGACTCTGGTTATCACTCATAAGGCTATTCAACTACAGTAAACATGTTTTCATGCTTAATCATACTTGCGTGGTTTTCCCTAACCTCCCTGCTACTGGCAAGTGATATTTGTGCATCAATCCTGGTGCTTGACCCAAAAAAAAAACCTATGCCCCCTCACCCACCACCTGTGAAAACTCAGATACCCCAATCCATGTCTCGGCATGAAATCACTGTCACGAGTGAGATCCTCCTGGCCCTACTGCCCAAATATGAATGTTGACTGCTCTGCCTATTTGTACACTCCTTCACCCTCCAACCCCCCTGCTGATACCCACCAAACTGCCCTCTCCTCACTCTGATCCTTCTTGCTGGAGATGCAGAACCAAACCCTGGCCCCGCAATGCCCACGTAGACCATACAGATACCATCTGGGCAAAACCCTCTGGGCTAAAAATTGCTCATATAAATGTCCGCAGCCTCCCATCAAAGCTTCCTGAGTTTGAAGCGTGGGTAGCCCTGTACAAGCCACAGGTGCTAGGCCTCTCTGAATCCTGGCTTAAACCCTCCCACCTAGGCTCCCACTTTCAACTACTGGGGTACTCACTTCTATGCCAGGATAGACCTAGCAAAAAAAGGGTCAGAGAAGTAGCGCTGTTTGTACAAGAGCACATCACTGCTACCATTATCGGCTGCTCCACCTCCACCTCACCTACTAAATGGCTCCTCATTGAATTAATCCTGGGTGATGCTAAAAAAAAAAATTCACATAGGCTGCTGCTACAACCCCCTGACAGGAGGCATCACAGGACTATCCAATTTCTTGGATGGCATAGGGCACATGGCACCCACAAGAGACTTGGTTGCAATAGGAGATTTCAACCTCAATTGGCTGGATCCCCCCACGCCAGACTATGCGAACCTGCTGAAGGAACATAATCTTGAATAACTTATCTCCTCCCCCACAAGGCACAATGCTCGCACACTAAACCACTCCCTTACTGACTAGGTTGCCACAAACCATGCAGACTTAATCCTCCAAGCAGGCACAATGTCTGACTCAGTCAGCGACCACACCCCCACATATGCGATACTGGCCACCAAGTCAACCTGCCCCTCCTTACAAACTCCTGTCCTTCTGAAGGTTTGACCGCCAGGATCCTAAGATGGTCATCAGAGACATTAGGGCAATAAACTGGTCTGCCCTCTACCATCACAGCAACATCTGTGATGCAGTCACCCTCTTTACCTGCACCCTCTCTGGTATACAGGATACCTACTTCCCCCTCACGACCAGAAGGATAAGAGGTGGCTCCACACGCTGGATATCCAGAAAGCTTCTGGCACTAATGAAAAACCAGGATAGCAAATGGAAGGCATACAAAGCGTCCCCCTCACTTCAACTCTGGAATGCCTACCAACAACTGAGAAACTCCTGCAAACAGACCGCCAAATCACTAAAGCGCCAATTTTACCTAAATCAACAGAGAAACCACATTGGTAACCCTTGCACTTTCTGGACTGCCATTGGATCTCTTCTGAATCCTAAGAATAGCAGGCAGATAGCTCAACTTACATCCCCCACTGGTCCCATCTTGGACCCCACCGAAATTACAAACGCTTTCAACTTAAAATTCACCGACCTATCCCCATATCTTAGTAAGCTCCCCTCCCAGGCCCAAAACACCCAGTCGAACAACTCTCTCTCTTCCTCAACCTCCACCCTGCCCATACCCTTCCATTTTAGGGTCATTAGCCAGACTGACACCATCAAACTACTAAAGTATCTACAGGCTAAAGGAAGACCTGGCAGTGATGGACTGTACCCTGCTTTCCTAAGACTCATCTCACCAGCAACTGTCAAACCCCTTACATACATCTTCAATCTTGCCCTCACCACAGCTACTGTACCCAACTCTTGGAAACATACCAATGTTGTGCCAATCTTCAAAGCTGGTGATCCCCTATCTCCAGACAACTACAGACCCATCTCCTTCCTCCCCCACTTAAGCAAACTGCTTGAAATATTGTGCATATCCAACTATCAGAGCACCTGAAAAAACACAACATACTATGCCCTTCAACATGACTTCCTCAAGCAACATACTGTAGTACCTCATCTGCTCTGGCCATCTTCACCAGTCATGTACTAAGGAATATGGACCAGGGCAAACCTACGATTGCGGTCTTTTTTGATCTGTCTAAAGCGTTTGACCTGGTTGACCACTAATTCCTCCACTCAGCCCTGGTATGCTTTGGCTGCACCCCCGGACTTGCTACCTGGTTCTGCAGCTACCTCTCAAATCGGTCTCAGTCTGTTATCATTGGAAAAGCATCCTCTGCTCCACTCCCTATACTTACTGGGGTCCCCCAGGGCTCTATACTTGGGCCTCTGCTCTTCTCTTCTCCATGTTTATTAACATGCTCCCCAGGGACAGCCTTAGCTGTAACGCTCTTCTCTATGCCAACGTCGTATATCACAGCGACAAAACAGTTGACTCCATCTCCTCTGGTCTCACACATAACTATGGCTATGCCCACAAATGGTTCCTCTCCAACAAACTCCCAGTCAATGAAAAGAAGATGAAGTCCGTGATCTTCAGCTCTAAACCCTTCCTAACCAAGGCCGCCAAAACCAATTCCTCCCTTCTGGTACTCACCCTGGCTGGTCCTCCCCTTGAAAATATTACATCTTTTAAATACTTAGGTGCCATCCTCTACCCCTCCCTCCCTTTCTCCGAACAAGTCAATCATACTACACGAAGGATCCACCAAAAGTTGGGCTTTGCATACTGACATAAACATTACCTAGCTGCTGAAGCATGCCTTGCTATCGCACATGGAAACCTACTACCCCTCCATGACTACTGCTCTCCGGTCTACTCATGCCTATCCTCTACCCTGCTGTCATGGCTAAATGTGATCTACAACTCTAAGTTGTTTTGTCTTCCTAGCTCCTTTACGCTTCCATCACTGCTCTCTCTACCAGTCCTTAGGGTGACTCACGCTACGAGATCATTTTGACTATGCTATGGGCTGTCTAGTGGACAGTATGCCCCGAAACCAGCACCTGTCCCCATACTCACCCCTACTGACGGATAGGGTGGTCTCTAGGAATCTCAGGGCATCCTCAATTGCCCCGCTAGAAGTACCCTGTGTTACCACTTCTATGGGTAATTGAACTTTCTCAATCACAGCTCCTCTATGAAACAAGCTCCCTCTGTCCATTCGCTTGTCTGCCACCCACCTAGCTTTTAAACATAACCTGAAAGCCTGGCTCCACACGGCTGCAAACTGTCACTGCAATGTGCAAAGACGCTAGACCCCACAAACGTATGCTCTTCCATGAATAGGCAGCACTTACTTCCACCCCTTGTCTGTCCGTCCTTTCATCATCTTGTCCTTCCTTTCACAGCCTTCAAGACTGTGAATGTGCTGACCTATCTAAATCTGCACTATGCAGCACTACCCCCCCCCCCCATTTTTTGATCTCCTAATTTTATATAAATTGTATCTATGGAAAGTGTTTACTGTCTGATACTGTCTAGAATAGTTGCTGTCTCTACTGCAAGAAGCCCTAAATCCTGTAACTGTATACTGCTAATGTATGTAACCTGTATTGCTGCTGTCCTGGACAACTGTATGATAGCTGAACTATTAAATACTGTTATTGTATGCTTTTGTATGCAACCTGTACCATTCTGTTTATCGCTTGTCATTGCTTATTACTCACTGTCCTATACAACCGAATTAACTACTGTATACTTTTCCCTGCCACCACAAGCTGGTGTGCATTGTACTGTATCCTGTATGTACTGTATGTGTAGGTGCTCTTGTTGCCACTGCATAGCCTGAGTCATGACTGAAAACGGTCCTCTGGATTAGTGCACCTACCCAGTTACCAAAGACATAAATAATATATAAAAAATAAATAAATCGGGACCCAAGTATGGCCCTGCCCCTTACTGAAGCTGCAGTTGGAAGGCTTCACTCCATGTCTGGCAGACTGAAGTCACCAACTAGCAGCTCCACTCCGTTACTTGCCATTCTGATGATGGCTTCCCCAAGTGCCTTATATAACTCCTCTTCTTGTACTGGAGGTCTGTACATTACCACGGCACGGATAACTGCCCCAGAGCCTGTCTCCAGGACGATCCCACAACACCTCCAATCCCTCCTTTTACTCTAGGTGCCCCTGTACCTTGGTGGCCATGATGCCCTCCCTCACATATAATACAACTCCTCTTCTCTGCCCTGTTTCTCCTGAACAGAGGAGTCCTAAATAAAGGGCTCAAGGCTTGCTGTAACAATTTGTATACCTCCAAAATGAGTAATAGGGTTAACTGAGGGATGTTTCTAGGTGCTCTGGACCTTTCCACTTTGTGTGAAGAGGACAGATTCTGGATAGCCCACATATGGTTCAAGAGCTGAGGGGTGCATTTTGGAACATGCTGGAAGTAAAGGCAGTGGGGCTAGATGGGATACGAGGAGAGATGTTTAAGGTGGTGGATGATGTGGTTTTCTTTATCGGCTGTTCACTTTACAGGCAACCCTGGAACAAAGGGGGCTACCAGAATCACTGGAGGAGGAAACTGTAATGGTCCTAGGGAGAAGGGGAAGGACCCCCTCCAGTGCTGTACCTATTGGCCCACCTGTTTTCTTAATGTGAATTGTACAGCACTGGCCAAACATTTAGCAATCTTCTTAAAAAGTACTGCCACAAATAATCCACCCTTACTAGGTGGGTTTGTAGCAGAGAGGGATGGGTGGGATTACATGAAGAGACTGATCAACCTGATGTGGATGGTGGAGTCCTTACCGAATTCTGCCATAGCTGCGGCACTAATACAGAGGAGGCATTCAACTCTATTCAAGGTCCTTACATTTTAGCAGTATTGTAGAAATTTGGGTATGGGGACCAGTTTATGGGGTGAGTCTGGGCAATGTATGCCAAACCAAAGACTTTAGTTCTCATGAACAGCAAGTTGTTGGGCCCTTTTCAGTTGGGGAGGGCTACGTAACAAGGCTGTCCTCTGTCATCAGGCTTCTTTGTGCATGCTATAGAACCACTGGTTATTATGTGGCCTCAGGCAGATAATTTAGTTTAAATGCTCAGATCTATGATATGCAGACTAGATGGCTGAAGTTGGAACAAACAGTGCTGAGTAACAAATCACCAGGGCTTTCAGTTTTGGCAAAGGCTGCAGTGGAAGGGAAATGCTGCACAGTCCAGTACTGCATATTCAGTGTTGCTCCATAAATGTTCCCCAAGCCTGGAGAACATGTAAAGGAGAAAGGAGAGGCTGTTGGGTAGGCACCTAACTGAGGAGGAATGGAAGACCTTTTGGCCTAATGCACATGAGACTTGTGAGAATACTTGCAATTAAAGACACTGTATTTCTTGTATAGAATGCTTGTGGCCCTCAAAAGAATATACCTCCTACAAAATAAGCACTGTACATGCATCTTAGGTGGTGGTACCCTGCTCCATATTGTATAGGGCTGCAGTGACATCAGAGCATGGTAGAAGCAGATACTGGAAGCATGTGGAGAGGTTATGGGAGCTAGGGTCATGGAAGAGCCTTCCCTTATAATTTTAGACAACACATTGTGATCGGCTGTCTAGGAAAAATATATCGCTAGGTAGATGGTGGTACTATTAGCGGAAATAAACAAGAAACAAAAAAAAGCTGCTTCTTGGAAATGGAGGTCAGTTTGAATTCCAAGCTTTTGGGAATGGGTGGATAATTTGTGTAAACTGGCAGGGCATAACAGGCTAAGCTACATCTCCAAGAATCCGGAGAGAACATATTATAAATCACTACCATGATCTCAGCCAGTCAGTGTGCAAAGTCACAGCATCTCTTTCTCTTATCCTGTGTACAGGGTTTTCTTGTACAGGAACATTAAAGGGGAGTGCTCCACTTCAATGCCAGGAGGAGGAGGAGGAGGAAAAAAAGACTAAACTTATTATAAATCATTTAAGTTAAACTTGAGCTTCAGCCATCTAGTCCACATATTATCTGGTTCATGACCCTGTGCTGCACAGGAGACTAACAAAGAAAATGAGTAGCCTAGGGGAGGGATCCAAAGTGGGTGGGTTAAAAACTGGTTAAAAGATAGGTGACAGAGGGTAGTGGTTAACGACATTCACTCTAATGATGGGATGTGACCAGGGACGCTTCAGGGTTTGGTAGTGGTCCAGAACCTGTCCCCTTCAGTGTCTTCATACATGACGTAGCAGAAGAACTGGAAGAGAAGGTATGCCTTTTTGCAGATGACACCAAAATCTATGATAGGGTGGACAAACAGGAGGGATGGAAAGAATGTGTAGGGATCCTGGAAAATTTCAGGAGTAGTCAAGAGCATGGCAGTTGGCCGGGCCGGTGGCGCTAAGGGTTGAGGCGCTGGACACCTTACCTCGTGTCACGCCGGTGACCTGGGTTTGAGAACAACCTTGGGTCATAGCCAGCATGGGGGGGGGGGGAGCAGGATCGAGCAGCTGAAGGACAGCTCTTCTCGCCCAGGGGTTGCTTGCCCCTTCGTGGTTCCGCTTCCTTCGGTGGAGGTCCAATGGGTAGTGTAGGCAAAGGGGGCGGCAGGCAATTGCCAGGAGCCAGGGAGAAAATGGGAAGAATCCAAAAATTGTAAATTTAAAAAAAAAAAAAAAAAGAGCATGGCAGTGGGGTTCAGCGCCAGAAAGTGCACAATCCTACACCTAGGGCATAGAAACCCAAGAGCTGAATATAGGATGGGGGGGGGGGTACTGACCATCACTAATCAGGAAAGGAACCTTGGGGTTATCATATCTGATGACCTCAGAGTGAAAGGACAGTGTGACGTAGCAGTGGGTAGGGCCAGTGGGATACTGGGATGTATAGGAAGACGAACCTCCAGCAGGAGGAGGCAGGTGGTTTTGTCACTGTATTGCTCACTGGTGAGACGCTACATGGGGCACTGTGTCCAGTTCTGGAGGCCACACCTCAGAAAGGACATAGACAGAGTGGAGACAGTCCAGAGGAGGGACAACTGAAATGGTGCAGGGGTTGCACCAAAAGTCCTCTGAGAAAAGACTGACGAATCTCAACATGTGCACCCTGGAAGAGAGAAGAGCGAGAGGGGACATGATAGAGACCTACAAGTTCCTCACAGGGGTAAACAGGGTATATGACGGGAGTTTCTTTCAAAGGTAAGGAAGAGTGCCAGTACCAGAGGGCATGCAAAAAAGCTGTGGGGTGGGGGACAGGATTAAGAAGGATGTGAAGAAGTAGTACTTCACTGAAACAGTGGTAGATGCCTAGAATAGAATGCCAGCAGAAGTGGTGGAGGCGAAAACAGTAGGGGGCTTCAAGCATGGAGACATAAGGGAATATTAGCAAATAGACAGGGAGGACGGAGGGTCACTGGAGACCACTTAGAGTCTACAGAGCCAGAGTAGGCAGTGACCGTCTGGGCAGACTGGGTGGGCCAAGCAGTTCTTTTCTGCTGGTAAATTCTGTGTTTCCTTATTCGTATGAGAGATTTATAATAAGATAATAGGGCCTCTGGGGGATGTTTCTTATGGTATGACAGACTCCTCTTGTGTGGTTTGGGTAGACAGGACTGCTGAGCTTTGCTTTACTGTCCTCTCACCCAGAACTCATGCTTGGTGTCTCTTATACCATAAGACGTAACACAAATAAAACCGAATACACTGGCAAATGCAAAAGTATATACTGTACATTTTATTGCCATTGTGAAATCACTTATAGATACAAAACACAGAAAAATGTACCATCATCCTGTTGTAACCCCCCTACAAATGGGGGTTCCCAAAAAGTCTTCCTTGAGCTTGCCTAAATGCTCACTGCCAGGCTGGTGTCCTGCGTTTTAGCAATTTAAATGTGATTACCAAAGCCTGTATAGCCTCTCTGCACTGTCTCTTTAGGAGCTGCCTGATTGCAGCTTAAGTAATCTGAGAGGGAGCTCTGTTGAAAGATGTAGCTATTTACTGAAAATCATTTAGAGTGATAATGATGTAGTTTGTCTAACCTGCTTTCTTTGTAGCAAGGACTATTTGTTTGTCTCCACTATCTTGGTCCTGGACTGCAAATTGGACCAATCAGTTCTGGTGGGACCTAAAATGTAGCCAGACTACAGGAGCTGTCCGAATTCAAAATCTGTAGGAACTGTGGTTTGAGCTTTTTGCACCTTTTTTGCAACTGAAGGGGGAGCTCTTGCTTTGACTGACAGCCAAATCAGCCAACCAGATCTTTTGGATCTTGGGGAAGTCCCGGGCTGCTTGCAGTTTTCAGTTAGTTCTGAGCTGGGAAGTGAAATGAGAGGAGCTGAAGTGATTTTGGGCCGCAATCCTGAGTGGATTTGCATGGGAAAACTGTGAAAAGGCTAAGTTTTTGGCCTGCATGTCAGTGTGCTGCTCCTGAGAGGGAGAGAAGAGAATTATTTTGGACTAAATCCAAGTTTGTGTGACTAAAGTAAGCTACTGAAGTGGGCCAGGCTCAACCTGAAGAAGACCGAAGATTTTGCTGATTGCGATCGGCCTGTCAGGAGTTCCAGCTACCCCTAAGCTCCCGGTGTGTGCAGAGACTTTTCGATTGTGACCGGGGAGCGCTTTGCCTGGTACAGTAGAATTCCCTTATATGTAAATGTGCTATGAGCTGCTAGTGGGTCGTGAGTTAGTTCCCCACAGTGTGAACCGTGTTCTGCTTGCTGGAAGCTGTATCCAGCCCAAAACAGACTGCATCTGAATTTGTCTCCATGCGGTCTGGACCTTGCCAGACTGGCCCAGCCAGACTACCCACTGCACAGAGAAGCCATCGACGAGAGACCTGCCTGGGGATCAGCCCCCTGCTCCATGCTTGAACAGGAACAACGCCTGTGCGACTCATGTGGGCCCTGCTTCTCCTGGCATTCCAGATCAACCACCTGCAGTCTCGATTTTTGTCCAGCCTGTGTCCAGTCTTTGGTATCGTGAGTAAATACCAGGGTAGCTCCCTGCAACAACAGCTTCATCTGAGTGTGTCATCTGATTGTCTTGTTGTTTCGTTTCCTTTACGAACTGAGCCTTCTGGCTCCGGATTACAAATATTGTGTACTCTGCATGTTGTGTTTTCCATCACAGGGCCCCAACCAGCTGCAACCCCGGGCATCAGTCCTGGCTAGCCCATCTCATCTCCACCTGGATACCCAGCGGTGGACTGTGTGAGGGGACTCAAAGCGCATGCAAAACTGCTTGATTGATATAACCTTTAAGCTAATTAACCTGATTTTGACCCTCCATTGTTCAAGTCCCCTGAATAAATCAGATCTAACTTTTTCTGTGATGGAAAACACAACATGCAGAGTACACAATATTTGTAATCCGAGATTAGAGAAGTGCAGGAAGAGTTTGTGGAATTGGGAAGGGGCCTTAGTCAAGTAGCACACACGGTAACCTTCTCGGAGGTGCCACCCATCTATGGCATAGGAGAGGCTAGGGTGTTCCGCACCATGGGATTCAATCAGTGGTTGAAAAACTGGTGTGGGGCTCAGGGATTTGGCTTCATTGGGGACTGGGGGTCCACCTGGAGTGATGCAAGCCTATACTGGCATGATGGGCTGCATCTGTCCGGGAGGGGAACCAGGATCCTAGGTGATAGGTTTAAATGCTTCATTGGCAAGCTTTTAAACTAGCCAAGGGGGGAGGCACTGGAAAGGAGCAGGAAAATCCTAACCCCCCAAATAATCACGGTAGTAAGTGCGGCAAACACCAATATAGAGGTGTCGATAGGGAGAAGGGCAGGGGTAAATGGAGAAAGTGACAAAGGCAAGAAGGACAGGGATGGGGTAAAAGGGAGTAAGGCCATCAGGAAATGGAGGTTAATGAGTACCAATGCCCGTAGTCTGGGCAACAAGCTCCCTGAGCTGATGGCCTTAATGGAAGAGGGATGCCTGGAATCGTAGCAGTCACAGAAACATGGTACACAGAGAACCATGACTGGGATGTTAACATACCAGGGTACATAACCTACAGGAGAGACAGGCAGGGGAGAAGAGGGGAAGGAGTAGCTCTCTATGTAAAGGAAGGGATAAAAGCAACTGAACAAAAGAGTAAACAGGGAGGAGAGGAGGCACTGTGGGTCACCTGGAGACTGGAAAGGGCACCACAATCCGCACAGGGGCTGTGTGTAGACCCCCATGTCAGGGGAAGGAATGGACAAGGATATGATAGAAGGCATTCTTAGAATGGCAGAGAAAGGGGAGATACTGTTGATGGTAGACCTGAATATGCCAGATGTTAACTGGAGCACATTTGCTGAAGCCACATCCAAGAGCAGGGCCATTCTTGATGCCATACAGGTGGCAGGCATTAGACAGTTTCGGAACCCACTCGTGGGGGAGCAGTCTTAGACCTCGTACTCTCAAACAGTGGCAGTGAGAGGATCTCAGATCTAGAAGTGGGTTGCCATCTGGGGACAAGTGACCATCAAACAGTGTGGTTCACGTTAAACTCAGCTACAGAGTCAAGCCATACAAAAGTGAGGGTACTGGACTTTAGGAGGGCTAACTTTGGCAAGATGGGAGAGTGCCTCAGAAAAGCACTAGCAAACAGGCTAGAAGGAGGTGTGGAGCAACAATGGGGAATTATCAAAACTGCCATCACAGAGGCAACAAGCCTTTGTGTGAAGCAAATAAACAAATCAAAATGAAAGAAAAAGCCACTATGGTTCTCAAAAGAGGTGGCTGTGAAAGTCAGGAAGAAAAAGATAGCATTCCGGAAGTATAAGGAAACACAGAAGGAGCAGGACAGAGAGCTGTACCAGTTAAGGCAGAAGGAAGCAGGAGGGAAGTCAGAATAGCAAAAGGCCCAAACTGAGGAAAAGATAGCCAATCTCAGTTAAGAAGGGGATAAAACCCTTTATAGGTACATCAGCGAGCATAGAAAGACAAAGGGAGGGATAGTGAGGCTAAATAGAATGAGCGGTGGATGGGCAGAGGGGACAGTGAAAAGCAGGAATACTGAATGAATATTTCTGCTCAGTATTCTCAAAAGGGAGGGAAGTGCCTAATCCAATTAACAGAAGCACTCTTGATAGGGGGGTCGATCCCAGTCCTTTCACAGAAGAAAGGGTTCTGCAAGAACTCCTAAAACTGAAGGTGGACAAAGCAATGGGTCCTGATGGAATTCACCCCTGAATTCTAAAAGAATTAAGGGAGGAACTAGTGAAACCACTGGCTACTCTTTTTAATAAATCATGGGAGGATGGTGTGGTACCCGAGGACTGGAGGAAGGCGGATGTGATTCCCCTTCACAAAAGTGGGACCAAGACAGAGGCAGGAAACTACAGACCTGTCAGTCTGACCTCTGTGGTAGGGAAAGTGATGGAGTCACTTCTGAAGGAAAGAATAGTCGAGTACCTAGAGGCCAGTGAGCACAGGACCCAAGGCAGCATGGGTTCACAGCGGAAGGTCATGTCAGATGAATCTAATAGATTTCTTTGACTGGGTGACCAAAGTAGTAGACCAGGGAGGGGCTGTGGACATGGCCTACCTAGACTTTAGCAAGGCATTTGACACAGTCCCACACAAAAGATTAATAGTCAAATTAACCAGCCTGGGAGTGGGACCCAGGGTGGTAGCCTGGGTAAAACATTGGCTGGACAACAGGACACAGAAGGTAATTGTAAATGGAGTCCACTCTGAAGAAAGGAGGGTTACTAGTGGGGTACCGCAGGGTTCAGTATTGGGTCCAGTCCTTTTTAATGTTTTCATCAGCGACATTGCAGAGGGACTGGAAGGAAAAGTATTTATTTTTGTAGATGACACAAAGATCTGCAACAGGGTTGCTACACAAGGAGGCGTGGAAAGGATGAAAAGGGACTTGGCAAGGTTGGAGGAATGGTCAGAAGTATGGCAGCTAGGATTCAATGCAAAGAAGTGCAAAATAATGCACCTGGGAAACAAGAACCCAGGGGAAGAATATACAATGGGTGGGGAGGTAGTAACAACAACAAAAAAGGAAAGAGACCTGGGTAATCATATCAGATGACCTTAAGGTTAGCAAGCAATGTGAGAAGGCAGTAGGGAGGGCTGGGGGTATACTGGGATGTATAGGGAGAGGCATCATCAGCAGAAAGCAGGAAGTTGTTATCCCTCTGTACAGACAGTTGGTGAGACCCCGTCTGGAGTACTGTGTCCAGTTCTGGAGACCCCATCTCCGCAAGGACATAGACAGGATAGAGGCAGTCCAGAGGAGGCAACTAAAATGGTGCAGGGTCTGCAGAGAAGCCGTATGAGGAGAGACTAAAGGAGCTTAATATGTATACCCTTGAGGAAAGAAGGGAGAGGGGGGACATGATAGAAACTTTTAAGTACCTCAGTGGAATCAACAAAGTCCAAGAGGGTAGCATCTTTCAGAAAAAGAGACTTGCAAGAACAAGGGGACACAATTTAAAGATAGAAGGAGGGCGGTTCAGGGGCAATGTGAGGAAGTATTATTTCACAGAGAGGGTAGTGGAGGCATGGAACAGCCTTCCTGAGGAGGTTGTGGGGTCTAAAACTGTGGGAGAATTCAAGAATGCATGGGACAGACATAAGGCAATTCTTGTGGGGGGGTAGGAAGAAATAGGCTGTTGGTTAACTAGGATCTGCGGCCTATCCTGTAGGTAGGGAAATGGGCAGACTAGATGGGCCTAGTGGTCCTTAATCTGCCATCAAAGTCTATGTTTCTGTTTTCTGCATGTACTCTGACTGTGGTTCCAGTTTGTGCTCAAAGTACTGTACTGTTGCTATTTGTTGTGCATAACCTTGTTTTACTGGGGGTTCCTAGGGTTGAGCCAGAGGAACCAGCCCTGGTGGTAAGTGCAAACAGTGTGGGTACTTGTGTGGTGTACCAGGGGTATTGTGAAAGTGATTATTGTACAGTGTTCAGGCCACTAGAGGGGAAAGAGGGGGGGGGGTTACAGTGTCCTGGATGGCTATGCCCAGGTTAGCTTGACCACTACCAACCCTGACCTCCGGGTGGAGGCACCTGTTTCAGAACTCAGGCCCCTTAACCTGCTACTAGCCAAGCAGGCAGGGGTAGCAGCCCTTGGGGTAGCGCCACTTAGGGGTTACACTATACCATAAGAGACATTGCTTAGAGGCCCTATTAACTTATATTGTACGATTTGGGGCAGCTTTCCTGTTATGCATTGGAAAAGTTGTGTGGGGGCATGGGGTAGCAAACTGTAGAAGGAAAGAAATCTCAGTACAAGTGTAGGGCCTGGTCTGATCAGTCATGCCTTGTGTAGCTTCTGGAGGCACCAAACCATTCAACCATAACCAGATACTGTACATAGTGCAATAAGTGTTCCACTTCCTTCTTTCTGCTGTTTCTGTATCTGTTGGGTGTTATGATTTAGTAAGCTGATATAGTAGGAGTTGGTAAAAAGTTCTATTAGCAAGCACAGCTAAGGCTGGAACAAAGACTCTAGGGTCTGAAGAATATCCAGGGGAGGACTGTAGATTGCAGCGTCATGGTGGATCCCCCTTTGAAGGGTCCTTGGTTAGGAACATCTCTAGAAAAACTGTGGGAGGTGATGCCTGCAACTTCAGCTCCAACAAAAATATAAATTAAAAAACAAATCGCGCAAAGGCTTACCTGCTGCTTCACATCCTCAACGACCTCCTAGGGTCTGCAGTGGAGGTTGGAAGGTAGTGTGCAGGTAGGGGAGACATCAGGTCACAAGAACTGGGGATAGGAGGGGCCCTGGAACTGCAACCTGCAGCTATTTTCCCAACTGAATGAGGTAGTACATGCAACTCCATCTCCCTGCAGAGAGCATCCTGTTGCACCCAGGTCCCCTGAAGCTGCTGAAGCAGTGATCCCTTCCAGGGGTAATAGAAATTATGGGAGAGCTTGAAAGAGTTTATTAGTATTAGGGGATTCTGTAGTGAGAGGTGTTGTGAGTGTGGTCTGTACTGTGCAGGCCTGGGGGAGGGAGGTGAATTTTCTCCCATTGGTGACAGCAGATAGGGTTTTCCCCATGGTGGAGGGGTTGGTTAGGGGAGAGCGTGGAAACCCAGATGTAATTGTCCGTCTAGAGATGCACAACCTGTCCTTCAGGTGAATCAAAAGCGGGGACACATCAATTTGCGATGGGCATTCCGCATTGTGATAACTCGCTCTGGGCTATGAACTCTGGTATCAGTCACCTCCCTGAACAATTTGTTCCCAATTTGTGCCCCATATAGTTTTTCTATTATATTTATGCTGGGTGCGAATTGCCATAGGGCGATTAGTTCAGGAGAGTGGTTTATGCCAAAGCTCACGGGACAGAGAGACATGCAGCGGACAGTTTCGACTGGCATGATCTGTCATGTAACTGTAACCCGGACGCCATGTCCCAAATGGGCTACGACCCCTGCCTTGTGGGCCCAAAGCAAGGTTGAGGGGCCCGAGTCCTATTTCTGCAGTAACAAAAGTTCTTTCCCAAGATGACAATAAATTAGCGCAGTGCAATGCACACCAAGTAACATTACAAGTGGGTCTTATATTTAGCTAGTACAACCTCCTGGGATGCTGTACCCACTGACTTCCCCATCTAGTCACACCACACATGGAATCCCATATACCAGAAACCAGATGTTTATTAACTTTCAGTTATTGACTTAAGCTAATAATAAGCTCACATGGGGTACAAATAATATGCGCATGACCCAAGTTTGTAAAAAACAGTTAACCAACAATTTATTTACAAGGGGTAGGGTTAGGACGGGGTAGTTGGATACAGAGATTAAACAACAGTAGAAATTTGCATTTTGGCATTTGCATCAGAAAACAGTCTTTTTCATATTTTAAATTCAAGCATCTTTTAATGCTTGCCACCCACCAAACTTCTGATGGATTTTAGGAAACTTCCTAGTTGTCTAGCTGCGTAGGTTTTAAGAGATCAAATACCCCCAATGGGTACCAGTCCAGATAAGAACCCCACAATTCTATCTCTGGGTACCCAGTACTAAATGTTGCAGGCCTAATGCTGTTGCATTTAGTTGGCCGACATTGGCTCGCTTAGAGTAAATCAAAATTTAACTTTTAACTTTTGTCTGGTTACATTCTAACTTGAACTCTAAGTAGGCAGGTGGACTCCACACTGTAGCAGTTTTAGAATCTAGATATTGAACTTGGCAGAAACATTACAACTTCTACAGCCCCTGTATTGCAGAGAAGAGTCTGCTTTACTCACTGTTTTGTAGTCAGTCATTTTGCAAGTACAGCAATGATTTGTAACAGGCAGACATAACTGGTTGATCGTGTCTTGGCTGAGGTGCATAGCAAGAGCTTGAAACCTGCTTTCTTTTCTTGCAGCAGGCTCTTGTAGCTTTGGATGGCTGGACACTTCTCAGCTTCTTCAGCAATTGAACCTTCATTTAAGGCTAAAGTCACAATCTGAAACGCAGACCAACACAGGGACCTCGGCCAGCACGCCTCAGACCCCCACGTCTAGGCATGACCCCTCAGGGGGAGGTGCAATGGCAGTGCATAACTACTGGCACTACCAGGCTGATCCCCCAAGCTGTCCTTTGTGGCAGTCTCTTCTTTCTTTCTCTCTAAGACAGACACAGTTGGCTAGGTTGGCTTTTCAACCACACTGCCAGCATAGCAGTCGTGGACCTTTACACATTCAGAGCACAGTCTCAGAAAGACTCAGGCACTTCAGAGTGGCTATACAGAAGACCATTAACCTCGTACTGAAGGCACACGCCTCCTGCTCGAACAGTCCCATTATACTGGACATCACTTTCCCCACCGTGCAGGTGCTCTCAAACAGAAAAGGGGTTTCTTCTCCTTCTGAAGAAATACACTGGAGATTAAGGCAAGTCTGTCAACCATGATCAGATACTTTCTGCATCCTTGAATCCTTTGTCAGACAAGCTTCTCACAAGCTGAAATGCAGGCAAACAAACTCTTCTTGGTTGGCATGGCTCAGCAGCCCCAAGCAGGACATTAAGCTTCTCACAGACACCTTTGGCAAATTTACTTTCTCTAGGGAGACTCCCAGATTACCAGATGACCACTGTAGAACTGGAACAGTAACAATAAGTTCTCTAGAAAGACGTCCACCCTATTCTGGTGCTGAGTCAACACAGGGTAACAGACAGAAATTGAGCACCTCTTGGCTGTGGTTGCTTCTCGGACCCAAAGCAGGTCTCCATCTCACTTGAGCTTCCAGTAAACTTTCTCGCTTAGAAAACATTTTAGACAGCACTCTCACCACTGAAATGTGGCTTCTTCACAGCCCTCTCACAGCTGAAAACACAGTTTATTACAGCACTCTCACCACTGAGGTGCCAGGTACTTGCAGCTCTCTAACTGCTGCAGGTAGAATTCTTACAGCTCTCTCACAACTGAATGTTGCAAATCCGGATTCTTTAGATATGTTCCTCCAAAATTTGGAAAGGTAAATGCAGGCCCTGGAGGAGAGGTAGCTGGCAACCCCCAGGCAGGCCAATATCAAGCCATGCAGCCACATTTCTTTAGCAAGGGGCCAGGGCCCCCCTCGCTGTGGAAGGGCTCCCACTGAACTGAACCCAGAACCAAAAGTCTCTTGGGTTTTGGGAGCTTTAGACAGCTGCTGATTGGCTGAAACACTTGCTTTTTTGGAAAACTAATATTCATTAGGCTCCTTCGAGGCTTGATTGGGTCTTTAAATGGGCGCCAAGAGTTTTCCCAGCTTTTCCCCCTACACGTCCTTTTTACTGTCCCATAAGTCCTTTGACAAATCCTGACATTCCGATTGTCTGGGCTGAGGTCAGAGGCTACAAACATGGCTGTTGACAAAAACTGTTCCCACTGCAGTCCATATATATTCCACTTCACAGTCCCGGTGCAGCCAGTATAAACATTTATATTTATTTAATGACCTCCTGTCTGAAAGCAGTCCGTGCCCTCTATCATCTGGCTGCTGAATTATAAATAAATATTCCCCCCCAACCTGTTGTTACCTCCAATATTAACTGTCCTCAGGCACTAGACAGGCGGTTTATTGATATTCATCATGTCTCATTAATATTCATGAGGCTGGTCACAGCGCTACTGGCGCTGTTTGAACAAAACCTCTCTTTTTGATTCCTCCATTCCTCTGGTCCCCTATTAGATGAATTTGAGGACCGAGACCAGCGGAGAGGCTTTTGTTTTACTGAAATTGTGGTAAGAAAATGACAGTGTGCTTCTGTGCATGCACAGACTGCTGGCTCTCACATTTGTGCAGCGGCAGTTTGGCGATTCTGCGAATTCGCTCTTCTGGCACCATTCTGGACCGCAAGATGATGCATGGGACCTGAAAGAGGATTCAGGGGTACAAAACACTTGGGCCAGGTGGCAGTGCAGAGATTGGGGGAACCAGGGCAAATAAGGGAAGCCCTCACAGGGGGGTTACATAACCACTGAAAGTCGGTTCTAGGGAGTGTATAATACAATAGCAGTGAAGGTAGTGGGGGTGGGAACAGAAGTGAATAATCAAGGTGAGGTATCTTGTGTGCCAGAACATGGAGGACTGTGATTTATATGGCGTGAGCAGGTACACAAGCAACTTGTGTTGGGGATTGACGTTGTGTATGGTACATTTAACATCTACATTCATAGTATTAGGCATCTACCTATTTCAGAAAATGAGCAAGTTGAGGAAATATCGGTGAACATTGAATCTGAGGTGGCAAAAGTTGTGTCAGCGAATTCTGAAGACACCATCAACAAATCAGCAAGTTGCGATATGGCTAGTACTTTCAGATCATGGGGCACCAAGCAGGCCACCACAACTGAACCTCTGGTCCACCTCAGAAAGAAAAAGAAAACAATAGGCATGCAAGAATTAATGGAAGCTGTATTCTAACCGACACACGAGATGCTCTTAGATCAGCATACTCAAATGATGTAGATAGAAAAAGAGAGTAAGTGAGGGAAGAGAGAGCGAGAGAGACGGAAGAACAACTAAGTAGGGAAGAAGCAGCTCAGAAATTAATTTGCTATTTTTCCAGAACATTCTCACAATACTGACCACACAATGTGGTCCATATCACTGCCCTCCATAACTGCAGAGCAGTCAATCCCAGATGCCCCAAGCACCAGATGGCTCTCTGCAACTGTCATTGCATTGCCATCTGTCTCCAATAGCATGACTCTTGTCCGTCCCCCAAATCCTCACCTGGTCACCCAGTCCTACCACAGGAACTATTTCAGCAGCCAAACATTGTCTATATCTTTTTTTGCAAAAGATGTCCAGTGGTGATGTTTCATGGACCAACACGTAGCAAGTGTCTGCGGTTTACGTAATTAGTTCACAAAGTCCTGATAGAAATGTTGTAACACTACTTCAAGTCCTGCAATGCCAAGAACTTCTGACCAAAAACAGACCGTACCTTTAATCAACTATGCTGGATTGCATGACTATCAACAATTCATGTTGTTTTTCAATTGTCTGTATTTTGTAAAGTTTACATTTTGTTCTTTATGTAATGCAAAAAGATGAGACACATTTGCCGGTAATGCGACATTGCAGTACTGCCAATGGTTACGAACACTTAAAAAAACGAAAGAATCACACAACACTCCATAGCGGTTATGTTGACAGTGTGAAACATATGCTGGTTCTTGTAGCTGAGGGCATCTTTCGCTTGACAGGCAGGCATGATTACACTGAGGCTCTGATCATTTGATATTTGACAGTCAACTATGTAATGTACCTGTGCGTTCACTGCTACTGCTCGTTGCACACATTTAACCAGTAGTTATGTGGTTTCAAATATAATAACACATGGCACTCTATGTGTTACAGTGCTGTAACAGCATCTTGGGATTCCTTGATATCATAAACCTCGAGAGCATGATGCTCTTGAAGTTTATGATGTCATGAAATCCCAAGATGGTGTTACCAGCATTGTAAGACATAGAGTCCCATGTGTTGTTTTCATGTAATGCTACGGACTGTTACATTTTTTTTTATTTTCCCTTTTCTGTAAGTATGTGAATCACTGCTGTGGCACTTGGAGCAGGTGCCCTTTTACTCGCACTGCACGACCTCTCATGATTCTGTTGCTTATCACCACGATGCTCACCAGTATAATGGTTCTGTCAGGGCAATGGCTGATCATTGAATGCAGGCAGCAGCCCCAACGCTGTCATGGCAAGGGGCAATGTTTAGCAGGATTGTAAGTCATAATACCATCAATCTGACTTCTGGTCGATGGTATTATGACTTAAAATCCTCCGAACTGTACTATTATGAGTTCTGCTTACAGCAGAGTGGCCATAGAAAAAAAGTGATACCCATGTATTACAAATTGATAACTTGTATTTGCATTACAGAACTCAGTGGGCCATAGACACCTTCTCTATAAAACAGGTCACATTTATTTGACACCCTTTATACACATATCGGCAGCTGGCATTTAGTTCACTGGTATGGGATCATAATGCCACAGATGAAACCACGCAAGAAACAATATTGCAGGCGTAAGCGTCCTCTCTCTCTATGTGAGGGGTGCAAAAGCAGTCTTGAGTCTGTGTTCCTGGGAGATAACCCTCTTGGCCACTGCGCAGTAAACCAGAAAAGCCATAGTCATGTATAGGCCTTCAGAGATGCCCTGTACACCCTATATGTGTCTTTTCTCAGAACAATGCAGAGACCGGTTCAAACCCCACAAACACCTTTTAAGAGACTTTTTGTATCCCACCTCCTTTCGTTCACAGGGGCAGTATAACGCAGTGGTTTAAGGCTCTGAAGTGCAAACCTGGACACCTGGGTTTGAATCCCACAGCCCCCACTTGCACACTGTGTGACCCTGAGCAAGTCACTTAACTTTCTTGTGCTCCCAGGTTGCACCTGTAAACAAGCTTTCAGCTTAGTGTGTCTCTCCTGGTAAAAAACACAAAAAAAAACAAGAAGAGTCCCTTCTTAGATTCTGTCTCAGTAGTACCTGGCTCTTAAGCATCAGATAGGCGTAAATTAGTTTGAACAGACTTTCCCAAAACCAACACACACAATAGACACTAGAAGTATTAGTTCAAAGTAAGCCAAAGGCTTTACGAATTTGTAAATGAGTACTGTAAATAACA
Source organism: Neoceratodus forsteri (assembly GCA_016271365.2). Classification (NCBI taxonomy): domain Eukaryota; kingdom Metazoa; phylum Chordata; order Ceratodontiformes; family Ceratodontidae; genus Neoceratodus; species Neoceratodus forsteri. Next base: position 1,026,655,926 of record CM028133.1, on the reverse strand, counting down.
TACAAAATTACAATATACTTTTCTTAATACTGGTTACAGGATATGAAAAAAGTTTGAAATATACAAACAAAAGATATACTGTTTAAATTCCAGCAAATATAGTTCTATCTTGAAAAAGTTCTTAGTGCTGGAAATGAACAGTGTTCTCAGCAGGTTGCTGAATTTCCCATCTGTCTGGCTGAAATACAGATGGGAATCCAAAGTTGTCTTGTTGCTGCCAGGAGAGTCTTTGAAAGAGAAAAGCTTCTAGCAATGCTCTGCAGAATTCTTTCAAGAAAATCCAAAAGTCCTGCCTCCAGTATTCCTTAGTGTGATAGGCTATCCTTGTCACATGCTGAGAAAGGACCAACCAGCGCCCATGTTCAAGTTTTAAAGGTCTAACTGAAATTTCCTACCGGGTTGGGGGTGGGGTTAGGAAAAAGACAGGTGCCCCCCCACCCACCTGTGTAACTGGAGTCAGCATGTCTCATCCTCTGCTGGTTTTGCTAGTCCAAGGTCCTTTGTTTACCCTCTGCCCCCAGCAAGCAATTTCAACTGAAGTGGCTGCCCAATAAGTTGCAATTGCCTGGTTCAGGTGCAGAACTCTGAAGATAAAAAGGGACATCTTTCTGCGTCCATGAATCTCCGATGTCCCTAGGTGCCGGAACCGGGGGGGTGAAAGGGGCGGTAGCCACGCCACTTTTTGTTTCTGTATGGCAAAAACTAGTATAGAACAAGTGCTCTTTGTACTCTCATAAGTGCCCTTTTGATTCTCAGCCCCCTCAGCTTTTACCATCTTCCGGCACCCTTGTCTTGTCCTGGTATCAGGCTGTGGCTCTCTGCGCACACAATCTTTGTTAAGCAAATGGGTCCAGGAACTTCCAGGCTTTGCTTAATTAGCCAGCTGTTAATTCTTAATGACCGTATTATTCAGCCCAGCCTTGGCAACCAAAAACCTGTTGCAAAATTCAAGAAATATTTCAGAACAGCTAACGGGTTTTCTGACCTAAAACACAGGGTTTTATAGTCTTCCAGTGTCCCATGTTTTCTTTCTTACCCATGATCCGCTTGCAGCTTAACTGGGCCACAGGAGCCTTTCTGGTGAATTAATTAATTAAACAACATGAAATATGAACACCGCACTAGGACATGGTGCAATCCCGTCACAAAAGGCACTGTGTCTATTCACTGTGAGAAAAATGAACGCGTTTTTAATCGTTAAGCAGCTGCCTTGTTTTCAGTTCTTCCATGAGTGCAAGTAAATTTTGTTTCTGATATCATTTCTCGTAGACATGACAGATTTGTCCTAACTGTTCTGCAAGCCCTCCTTACTCAAGGTATTAAGATTCTGCCTTCCTTTGTGCTGTGGCACTGCTTGGGAATCGTTTAATGTTTTGGCTCAATGGCGGGAGATATCTTCAAAGAAGGTAGAATAGTTACGGTATTGGTAGATTTTCAAGAGAATCTCCTCCATTGAGCTACAGCTCTGTCTCCCTCCCTCCCTTCTTCCCATTGTCCAGGTGGCTGGTGGTTATCTTACCTGCTCTCCCACACTGGTTCTCCTCTTGTGCCTGATTTTGGCACTTTAAAACTCAGATTTCTATTTACTCTCCTTTGTGCCTGCTTTGGTTCTTTTTGCTTTGGTTCCCCCTTCCCCTGGTTCGATTATCCCCCGAGCTTGTCTCCGGTGGTGAACTGAGGCATTATGGGGCTGCCCTTGTTATATAGGTGGCAGTGATGCTCGTCAAGGTGGGCCGCTCCAGCCTCCGGCTAGCAAATGTTTCCAGATAGTCCTGACGCCAGTGGCTTACAGGTCTATAACGTGGCTTGGTGGAGGCAATTCTCTTTCAGATCCAATGTTGCGGTAAGTAACTATTGTTTATACTTCTAGTATTTGGTTCACATCCACCCGACCCACCTGATCTCCTATGGAAAGGCTAGCTTCATAGTCCTGTTCCAGTATGCAGATCTGAGTGCACCGGGGAAGGAGCCAGAGGATCTCATGGTTGGGTGCTTGGAGGAACCAAGCTTAAAGATTGTTCCGGTGACTGAGCATGCTCAGTGGAAGACTGTCTAAGTGTTGGTGTGAACTAAATACTGTTAGTAAAACTATAGTTACAAGTAAGCAACCTCTACTTTCAATGGTTGATGAAAGTAAAAGCTTCATGGTCCTCCCCAACCCCCTAATAACCTCATACATGCTCTGAAAATAAAGTACCTCAGCAGATTGACTCCTAGTTGTTTGGGTTCTGTATGTCTCTTCAGTCCACATCCAAGCACTCCAAAGCTTCAACCTTAAATGCAAAGCATCATGGGTACGCACATCCTTGTGTGTGGGGAGGGGAGACTGACAAGGATTTGCAATTACTCCCCATTCTTTGTGCTGGGTTTGAGACTGTAGAGCGTATGTGTGTCATTTGGGTAGATACAGGAACCAAAGGTGGGAATTTGTTCTCTTAAAGCTTCCTTTATAGATCCCACATCTTGCTCTTCTTCCAGTCTGCCTGTCTGGTATACTACCGTCGAGTTTACTAAGTGCCTGATCAGCAGAGTGACTCCTGATATTCTGTCTTCAGAGGGAATGTGCCATTTGGAGATCCTGGTTTGGAGGTTCCTGATGTTCCAGCCATGGGTGTCAGAATCAACTCTAATTTCAATCCACCCACTTTGGGCAATATCCTTGTCTACCCACTTTTACTTGTTTAGCATACACATGCTGCATCTGTTAAGCAGCCACAGGCTCTAATCCACAGTGAGCTGCTGTTGCCCATGTGGCTACAAAGGCCCTGCACATGCAGTACTGGTAGTATGATTTTAAAATTGTTTTTTAAACCTATTTAAACATACCAAGCTAGACAGTCAGGGAATCCCACACTATTACTGCATCTACATGAGCGAAGCTTAGGAGTGTTAACACAGTTGCGTGTTTTATACCCAATGAGGCATTTACCTGTAATTCACTGCATTCTGACACTAGGTTAAGTGCAGTGCTCTGTTTTTGTGTTTCTGGGTACAGTGCCTCTGAGCTGGACTTGAACATTTTCAAACATGATATTTCTTTTGTCAACTTTATTTCTACACCAACCTCAGGGCATCTCTCAGGTGAACCTCACCCGACCTAGGCACCTACTACCCACCTGAAACTCCTCTGACCAGGGAATCTGGAGACAGAGACACCTCACCCCTACCAATCAGACCCATCTGACCTCCCCTGGATCTGAGCCCCCCCTTGGCGGGACCACCTGTACACTTACCTGGGTGACCTTTTATGAAATTTAGACAGCTGGGTCCAGAAGCGGGGCTCAGGCTCGGGAGAGCTGATCGGGGGAAAGTCTGGTGATGCGTATGTGGGCCGCAGTCCCCCAAGGTCACCGTCGCCTCACTGAGTGCTGGGTATTTTCTTCAGTGTGTTTCTCCCTGTAGCTCGGACTTGCAATGACATCTGCACATGTAGTGCTGACATCTGCCGCTGCTGCAGCCCTACAGCGTTGCTTCCTGTAGTGCCACCATTCTCCATCAGGGGTCACTATGGAGTGAGCAAGACCTACAACCCACCCCCGGGAGAGGAGAGCAGTCCTCTGAATGCTCAATCCTCTCCCTCCGCTACTGGCCCCTGGCAGCCCGCGTCCACTCCCAAACCTGGGTCATCGTCGTGCTGCGAGGTGTGGCATCCGGGCTGGCCTCAAACATGATATTAACATGGTGTAAAATACTACTGAGTGTGGATGCAAACTTGTGGGGTTTGCGCTCTATCTGCTCCACTAAGATACAGCCATAGTACAGAAATAGTAGAGTAGTACATAGATAAAACAAAGCAAAATAAATCTGATACAAGGCAAGGGCATAAATGAAGAAGAACAAAGTGCCTGATTAACTAGAGCTAAAGCGGCAAGAGGCTGTATGTTCACTTCGGAGCAGGTCATCAATGCTGAGAGCAAGGAGGCTAGCTGGAGAGTAGGAGTGAGTTGGTTCCAAAGAGAGGGTAGTCTGTAGGAGAATCAATTCATAATGTGCACTCACTGAAATGATGCCCACAACCTGTCTATATACTTGCACAAGTGCTGTCATTTCTATACCCAAGAATTTTTTTCAAGAGTTAAAAGGAGCTCTTGCTATAAAGCAGATCCACGTCAGTATAGCATCAAAACGAGCAGTATTATTCTCAGATGAGTGATTTCAAGTCGGAAGCTGTAACTCTGAGCGAGTGCACATGTCCATCACAATGGGCCAGTAAGCAGGCCGGCCCGGTGGTGTGGAGAGTTGGGGCACTGGACGCCACTCCTTGTGCCATGCTGGCGACCCGTGTTTGGGAACGGGCACGGGTCGGCAGGGTTGGGGAAGGATCAGGTGTCCGGAGGACTGCTGGCCTTCTGCGGGAAGGGGGGGACATCAGTTGTCGGCATGTGAATGCCTCCTGGTGGTAGCTGGGGGTAGCTCCACCGATGCTGCACTCGCAGGGGTGGGAGGAGGCGGCCTTGGGAAGAGCACGTATGGAAGCGTGCGTGCGCATGCCTCTTGGCATCATTGGCTGCCTCTTCCAGCAGGGAAACTACACCAAAAATCCCCACTGGCAGCAGGTAGGCTGCTTGCTGGTGCAGCCACAGTCAAGTGCAAGTCAGCTCCCTCCCTGGCGCTAACAGGAGGTACGAGCTCTGACCGGGGCTGCTGCTGGCCCAGCTGGCTAGATGGTGGGGGAGGAACCAAAGGCACAACCTCCCCCCAGCCGTGGAGAATAAAGAAATAATCAAAAAAAAAAAAAAGCAATGGGCCAGTAAGCTGTCCATCACAAAGGGCCAAAGTTTGTAGATGAGGCTGTCTATTGTCAAGGGCCAAAGTCTGCAGATGAGTGCCCATCACTAAGAGTAAAAATCTGCTGATGAGGCTCTCTATTGACGAGAGCCATAATCTGCAGATGGGGCTGTCCATCCCCGAAGGCCAAAATCTGTATATGAGCATGTCCATTGCCAAGGGCCAAAGTTTGCAGATGAGGCTGCCCATTGCCAGTGGCCAAAGTCTGCAGATAAGACTGTCCATCAGTAATGGGAAAAATCTGCAGATGAAGCTGTTCACTGCCAGATGCCAAAGTCTGCAGATGAGGCTGGCCACTGCCAAAGGCCAGATTCTGCAGATGAACCTTCCCATTACAATGGGGGATTGCAAACACTAAAATGGAGAAACTCCCTGGAGGGCAGCGTGCTTTGTAAGTTGGAGCACTAGACTATTTCCTTGAGCAGATCCAGACACTCCCTGCATGAGCTTGGGCAAGTCATCTAACCACCGGTGCCCTAGTTCACCTGTGTTGCGAAAATGAGTAGAAGCAGGACCCCACTTTAAATGGGATGGTGCTTCTCAGCTGGACTTGTTTTAAACTCCTAACTGCCTTCTCGGTTGACACAAGCCCCTGTGCACATCTAGCCTCCAGATCTGTTCTCATCAGCTCCACCCCTTTGTGACCTCATCTTTTCTGCTGGCAGTCTTTGACTGATGCATGGTTTTGGGGATCCAATGGGGGGGGTATCAGGTGAGGGGATAACATTGTGGTAGATGTCATGGGGCTATGGATCTAGAGTGCTAGGTGGAGCAGATGTCCTGAGATGAAAAGGAACTGATCCATCCAGTCTGCTTGAGGACCCTAGCTAACAGGAGTGAAGTGCCCATCAAGGTAAAGCAATCTGAGGATGCCATCCCACAGAGATTATTTCCTTCTCCATGCCAACCCTTCTACAACCCTACTTGCCCCTTGAATCTGCCCCCTCTAGACTTGAAATCTGGTTATAGTTTTAGCATTGACTACACTGCTAAGTAAACCATTTCAGATGGTCACCACCTGCTCAGTGAAGAAGCACTTGTCCCTTCTTAAAAGAAGTGATCCTTCCATTGTACAGGTCTTCGTTGGGCTGCATCTGGAGCACTGTGTTGAATTCTGGAGCCCCCATCCGAGGAGAGGCTGGAATAACCTGGATATAATCCAAAGGAGGGTGAAAAAAAATATTAGACAGTGCCAGCAAGGAAATTCATGCAAGGAATAGTTACAAAAACCTGAATAAGTGTCCTTGGAGGTCAGAAGGGAAGGGTGTATGTGATTTAAATTTTCATGTTCACAGATAACAAATATGATCCCGGGCCAACAGGGCAGGTCCTGTGTGGAGCACCTTATGGCACTGAACATGTACTTACTGGAAACCAGAAGGGAACGGGGCGATATGATAGAGATCTTCAAGTTCCTAAAAGGAATTGGTACATTGAATTTCGGGGAAATATAGAAACACAGAAGTTTACGGCAGATAAGGACCACAAGGCCCATCCATTCTGCCCATATTTTCTACCTTATGAATGTGCCATAGGCCTTTACTCTGTCAATGGCCTATCTATTCATACTCATCTGTATTGCTCCCTTATGCCTATCCCATGCCTGTTTGAAGCCCTGCACTGTAGTCATATCCACCACTTCCTGAGGTAGGTTTTTCCATGCATCCACCTCCCTTTCTGTGAAAAAAAACTTCCTCACATTACCCCTTAATCGGCCTCCCTCTGATCTCATGCTGTGTCCACTTGTCCTGCTATTTTTCTTATATTGAAACCTGTTAGACTCTTAGACTAAATAGTTGGCTTGAATATTAGTTCGTGGTCAAGTAGGCACAAGTAGAAACTGACAAGAGGGAGGCTGAGAAGGGACATGACAAAGTATTATTTTACAGAAACGGTGGTGGAGCTGTGAAACGGTCGGCCTGCCGAAGTGGTGGATGCTAAAATTGTGAGGTGGGTTCAAGCACCGTTATAATAGAATGAAGGATATAGTGGTTGGGGTGCTTGGGGATGCAAAAGGAGGAGGGGAATGAGGAAGGTCTAAGACCCTGGAAGGACAGTAGGTCCCAGGGCTAAATAGGGAACTCTGGCAGCATGGACTGGTGGTCTTTTTCTGCTGTCATTGTCTGTTTCTGTGTTTCATGGGATCAACAGGGTGGATTTCTCTGAGCTGTTCACATGATATTAGAATTTCTACACCAGGGTGTACAACTACAAGTTGGTGGTGTTCAGTTTCAGGAGTATGGCCGCAAGGAGTAAGTTTTAGTTTTTAATAATTTAATGGTTTTTAATATACCATTTCTAGTGCTGTACCTTTATTGTGGAAGTCATGGGTCATTGATGCCACCACGATTTTTACCATTTTTGTGAAAATTCCACAAGTGTTTGTATTTTCCATGATAATCCCATGAGTTTGATCATTTTTCATGGAAACACCATAACTGTTGGTGTTTGCAAATGACATATGTAGCTATAATTGTGTGCCTCATCATCACAGTGATAGTGGGATTCTGGGTCTTTCACATTAGCCCTGACCTCTTAGATACTTGGCCCCGGCTGCCACTCCAGGCCAGCCTTGCAGTGTAGTCTTCATTGACGTGCGTGTATCTACAAAACATGTTTATCAAATTCAACAGATACAGGCTGACCCCATTAAAGATCCTAAATAACGTACATTACGCCTCACAGAAAGTATGCAAAATGGGCACCTTGCCCATAGATACTAGCTCTATATTGTGACCAGATGCCTAGCTTTTTACTACATAGTTTGTGGAGTGTGAAAAGGCACAATGGTTCTGGCTGTCCATTCAGGAAAAATTAGACCCTGTGCTGGGCGTCGACCAGGCATTCCACCCAGGGATGTCTCATTAGAGACTACATCATAGAGGAGCAAAATACTTGATGACTTTAGCCTCATCCTGTGCCAAAAAACAATACAGTCTGGCACTGGGTGGACACCAACACTCCTCCTCCTTATGTGGAGTGGCACAAAGAGTTTTTGTTTGCCCTACAAACAGAAAAGATGACTGACTGCCAGCATGAATGACAACATGGAATTGTACAGGAGGAGATGGGAAAAGTTGCTTGTGTTGTTACTACTGCCGGATTAACTGTATTATGTACACCTTGTATGTTATAAGAATAACAAGCTGATGTGTTTATTTGGGTAAGACCTATCATAACACTGTAATTAGATCTACTAGTACCACCATAAATCTTAGTGCAACCCGGCTAGACAAACTATGTTAGTTGTACCAAAGGGGGAGGAGACATGGTTCATGTACTGTCACAGTGTTGTCTTGTAATGATGATGTACATTTTGAAAAGTCAATTAAGTATATTCAATTTTAAAATAAAAACATGTCAGACTAGAAGCACATTTGTTTAAAGGAAAACACCAGTTAGCCAAGCAAGTCCACCCCTCTATGGATAACCCCCCGATTTGCGGTTATGCGTAAAAAAAAAAAAAAAATTAGTACGTTTTAGCTCCTGTGTCTTGTGTAAATCCTCCAGTTTGCAAACAATGGCTGTGCTTAACATGAGTGCAGTTCGTGCATCTCACTTGTATGCATTCTGGTGTTTTCCTTTGACACAAAATGAACCTGTGACTGTTCATTACTTTTACTATCATTTCTATGATTTCTGTCGTTTTGACCATGATAATACCATTTGTTCAGCTTTTCCATAACAAAAGTACAGCCCTAACCACCCCTCCCTCACTGTATTCATAGAAATTATATAGAAACATAGAAATTGTTGGCAGAAAAGGACCGCCTGGCCCATCTAGTCTGCCTGTATTTATAGAATAATGTATCTATTGAACGGGAACAGAAAGCACGCGGGGGCACCACACTCGGCTGTGGGTGTGGTCCCAATGTGCACTTTGATGGAAAAAACATTTTGTTTTAGTTACTGTACAAAAGCAGATTGTATCAAACTAATTTTGTTTACTTCCAGGCTGACATCTTCTGTAACTGCAAATCCCAGAATCCCCTTCAGCTGGCACCAGAGCAGTAGGCTGCAGTAGGAGATTCAGTAGCCTGCCGTGCTTGTTAAAGTTTATATAAGCTCTGATATTTTGTCTGCTGGTCCCACTGTCTTCCCGGGGCTAAGTACAGTCGCATAGGACTGAACATAGCCCCTGGAGAAAGGTACAACTGTAAAACATCTGATCGGAGCTTACAAAAGCTGTAACATGAATTGCATGCTGTTGAAACCCCCCTCTGCTGCACTTCTGCTCTGATTATCAGCTGCAGCGGATTCTAAGATTTGTGGCTAAGCAGATGTTAGCCTAGAACCAAGAAAATTAGTGTAGCACAATCTACTATACTACAGTAAACAAACATTTTGCACACAAAGTGTGCATTGGAACCAGCACCACACATAGGTGTGAGACCCTGTGTGCTGACTGTTGCCCTTTAATTTTGATCATATTTGACTTTACTGAATATCTTATGATCTGTATAGAGCCCTGAGCCTATGTGATAGGGAGCTATAAAAAGATAAATGTTTCTTGCCCTTCCTGAGTAAATAAATTGTAACGAGAAAATATTTTAACAAAACTCCCAGATTTAGAGAAAAAAAAGTGGATTAATAGGCTGATTCACTGATGAACTGGGACACTATAACCTTTGTGTGTATTCAAAAGTGTATAAAGTGACATCTTAGAACAATTGTCCATACAAACTTTATTCAAATTCCAGTGTCCAGTTTCCGTGGTTTAATCTTTTTCTACCCAGCCAATTACAACCCAGAACTTGTTTACAGCAGGTCACCATGGCCAGCATTCTAATACCCTCTAGAACTGGGACAAAGGCCATGACAAAAAAAAAAAAAATCTGCTGATCCTCAGAGCCACCTCTTCTTGTTTGAAATTTGTTTTCTCCTTTGAGTGTGTTGTGCATTAGTTACGTATTTACTAGAGTAATGTGTCCTGGGAGGCAAGCTGAGGAGTTAATGACACCGATACTCTACATGGTTAGAACGTACAGTATGTTGTTTTTGTTAAAACAGCGGCCACATCACATTCCCTCCCAGAAAATGCCTGGAAAAGTCAGAGGATCAACTTATTTATTTTTCTTGTCCAAAGGAATATCTTTGTCTAACTCTTGCTGTTTGTGGGGGGAATCCCCAAATGATGAGTGTGGCTGTGCCGGAGTTGTTTTGCTACTACCTCAGGGGAAAAAGACAACGGAGGACTTGGTCGTCTGGGGACCTTCTGATGCAAACTCAATTTTAAAATCCCTTACCACTTAGTGTTCCCTCAGGCATGTTGGGTGCATAACAGTTCACACTCAACTCTGGGTCCGTGCCACCTGGCAGAAAAGAAAATGCCACACTCACACTCACAGCTTAGGATGCAATAACAGCCATGCTGCACATTACTCAGGGGCCAGCAGCACCTTCTAGTCAGACATGGAACAGAGGGGCACTCAGACAAGAACCTTGATAGTGCCCTGGGATAGGACCCACAGTGACAGTGAGCAAACAATTGACACATTCAGGAACAAGGCAGTTCATAATAGGGGGCATTGTGACTCATTCAGAGAGCCGACCCTGTCCATTGGCATCCAGGCAGTGTCCTGATTCATTTGTCCATTATTGGTTGTAGTCAATAACACAGAAACATAGAATTTGTCGGCAGAAAGGATCACTTGGCACACCCCAGACCTGCGTCTCCCTTGGCCTCCTGTTCAATGAGGCCAAGTCGGAAGTCATACTGTCGAGGTGATCAGATTCATTGGGGCGGAGCTCGACTCTTGCAGAGCAAGAGCACGGCTCCCTGCACACAGGGCAGAAGCTCTTTCCTCCTCTGCCAGATCATTTCATTTTGGGCAGTTGCGCCCTCCACGGGACTTCCTGCGCTTGCTTGGCTACATGGCGGCCTGCAACAACATGGTCCGTGGGCCCACTGGAGAATGCGTTCCCCTGCAGTGGGAGCTGGCCAGCCAGTGGTCTCAGTGCAAAGGTCACTTCAACCAAATGGGCACTGTGACCCAGCAGATGTGGGATGCCATCCAATGGTGGTTAGTCATAGCACATCTGCAGGAAGGGATCCCGTTTGTCCACCCAGAGCTGACAGTCATCCTCAGGGCCTTGACCACATTTCCCCTCTGTTGCATGAACCACCACCACCATGGAACTTGTTGCTGGTTTTGGCAAAGCTCATGGGCAAGCCATTCGAACCGATGCACAGGTGTGATATCTCTCACCTGTCGAGGAAGACCACTTGCTTGGTGGCTATCATGTCAGCCAGAAGGATCAATGAGCACCAAGCACTTTTGGTGGAGTCTTCTTACCTTGTCTTCCACAAGGACAAGGTTGTCTTGCACCCCAACCTGAAGTTCCTCCCAAAGATTGTGTCAGAGTTTCACTTTAACCAGGTGATTAATCTCGTGGTGTACTTCACCAATCACACCTCAGAGATGGAGCACAGGCTCCATACTCTGGACCTGAGGCAAGCGTTCGCTTATTACAAAGAGCTCACAGCTGGAATTTGGGGGGGGAAGAGGTTCACCAGCTGTTTGTCACCTACACTGAAGCCACACCTGGCAAACCTGCAGCCAAGGAGATGACTGGCAGGTGGATCACACCCTGCATTGATCTCCTCTATAGGTTGGTGTGTAGGGAGCCTCTCGGAGGGCTAAGGGCTCATTCCACCCTCTATACAGCTGCCTCAGTGGCTGCTTCCAGGGACATCCCTATCCAGGAAATCTGCATGGCTGCTACCTGAAGGTGAGCACACAACTTCATTTCTCATTACCACATTGACCTAGAGTCATGCCAGGATGCTGGTTTCAGGGCCTCAGTTCTCCAATCTCTGTTTCCTAAATAGGGGGTGTGTGCCTTGCCTCCCTCCTCCCAGGGAACTGCTAGGAGTCTGCCAGTTAGTGTGGATAGAACATCATATCCACATCCCTAGAAAAACAGGTTACTCACCTGTAACAGTAGTTCTAGTAGTAGTATATGATGTTCATCCGCATGGACCCATCCGATCTCCCCTGGCTTTGGTGCACTGAGTTGCTTCCAGCGGGCAAGATCTGGCGTCATGGCGTGGAGCCGAGGGAGTTACCACCCGTGTGGGTGGGAGGAGCCAGCTTTAAGACTTTCCGGCATCATCTTAAAGGGAAAGGACGCTGTCAGGTAGTGCAGATGAACATCATATACCACTCCTAGAACTACTGTTACAGGTGAGTACCCTGTAGACCCTGTCTTTCACAGCTACTAGCCAGTGGGGCTAGTGACAGGGAAAATCCAGTAGCCCAGCAGTTTTTTCACTAGTCCAGCTGGTTTGCTTATTGAAATGTTACCTTCTCCAGTACAAGTCCACAGGACTAGGCAAAGGAAAATCTTATTAGCCCGATACAAACTTTACAAGTATTTGGCTAGTAGGCCAGTGTCAGTTTCAACCCCCTGCTATCTCACACATAGCCTCCACAACTTACACTGGCAGTTTGTTCCTAGCATTTACCACACTTTCAGTGAAGACAAATTTCCTCACATCTTTCTTGAACTCCCCATTCCTTCCCACTTCATTGTATGCTCCTTCGTCCTGGTGCATGTTCTTATTTGAAAGAGATCCCTCCTGCACCCTGTTCACCCCTGTGAGGTACTCCTAGGTCTTTGGTCTTCACCATGTCACTCTCTCTCTCTCTCTCTCTCTCTCTGTATCCTCTCTTCCAGGGCGTACATGTTGGGATCCCTCAGTCTCTTCTCATAGGGTTTCTCATGCAAACCCTGCAGCATTATAGTTGCCCTCTCTGGACTACCTCCGCACTGTCTATGTCCTTTCTGAGGTGCGGTCTCCAAAGCTGGACACCGTACTTCGGGGTGGGGGTCTCACCAGCAAGTGATAAAGTGGCAGCCCCACCACCCTTCTCCTGCTGGAGAATCCCCTCCCTATACACCCCAGCATCCTACTAGCCCTCTAAAAGTCCAGCATTACACATCCCTAGTGGGTTCTTTGAATAGCTGTCAGAAGAAAGCACCTTGCAGGAATCAAGTATGGCCCTGCCCCTTACTGAAGCTGCAGTTGGAAGGCTCCACTCCATGTCTGGCAGATTGAAGTCACCAACTAGCAGCTCTACTCCCTTCCTTGCCATTCTGATGATGGCTTCCCCAAGTGTCTTATCCAACTCCACTTCCTGTACTGGAGGTCTGTACATTACCACGGCACGGATAACTGCCCCAGAGCCTGTCTCCAGGATGATCCAGAACACCTCCAATCCCTCCTTTTACTCTAGGTGTCCTAGTACCTTGGTGGCCTTGATGCCCTCTCTCACATATAATACAACTACTCTTCCCTGCTCTGTCTCTCCTGAACAGAGGAGTCCTAAAGGGCTCAAGGCCTGCTGTAAGAATTTGTAATAGGGTTAACTGAGGGACGTTTCTAGGTGCTCTGAACCTTTCCACTTTGTGTGAAGAGGGCACATTCTGGATGACCCACATATGGTTCAAGAGCTGAGGGGTGCATTATGGAACATGCCGGAAGTAAAGGCACTGGGGCTAGATCAGATATGAGGAGAAATGTTTAAGGTGGTGGATGATGTGGCTTTTCTTTATCGGCTGTTCACTTTACAGGCAACCAAGGAACAAAGGGAGCTACCAGGATCACTGGAGGAGGCCATTGTAATGGTCCTAGGGAAAAGGGGAAGGACCCCCTCCAGTGCTCTAGCTACTGGCCCTCCTCTTTTCTTAATATGAATTATACAGCACTGGCCAAGCCTTTAGCAATTGGCTTAAAAAAGTACTGCCGCAAATAATCCACCCTTACCAGGTGGTTTTGTAGCAGAGAGGGATGGGTCGGATCACATAACAAGACTGATCAACCTGATGTGGATGGTGGAGTTCTTACCAGATTCTGCCATAGCTGTGGCACTAACACAAAGAAGGCATTCGTCTCTATTCAAGGTCTTTACATGTTAGCAGTGTTTTAGAAATTTGGGTATAGGGACCAGTTTATTTGGTGAGTTTGGGCAAGGTATGCCAAACCAAAGGCTTTAGTCCTCATGACTAGCAAGTTGTTGGGCCCTTTTCAGTTGGGGAGGGCTATGTAACAAGACTGTCTTCTGTCATCAGGCTTCTTTGTGCATGGTATAGAACCACTGGTTATTATGTGGCCTCAGGCAGATAATTTTATTTAAATACTCAGACCTATGACATGCAGACTAGATGGCTGAAGTTGGAACAAACAGTGCTGAGTAACAAATCACCAGGGCTTTCAGTTCTGGCAAAGGCTGCAGTGGAAGGGAAATGCTGCATAGTCCAGTACTGCATATTCAGTGTTGCTCGATAACTGTTCCCCAAGCCTGGAGAACATGCAAAGGAGATAGGAGAGGCTGTTGGGTAGGCACCTAATTGAGGAGGAATGGAAGACCTGTTGGTCTAATGCACATGAGACTTGTGAGGATACTTGCAATTAAAGACACTGTATTTTTTTGTATAGAATGCCTGCGGCTCTCAAAAGAATGAACCTCATACAAAATGATAAGCAGTGAAGATGCATCTTCGAAGGTGGTACTGTGCTCCACATTGTATGGGGCTGCAGTGATATCAGAGCATGGCAGGAGCAGATACAGGAAGCATGTGGGGAGGTTATGGGAGCCAGGGTGATGGAAGAGCCTTCCCTTGTAATTTTAGCCAGCACATTGTGATTGCTGGTCTAGGACCAATATATCACTTGGTAGATGGTGGTACTATTGGCAGAAGTAAATGAGAAAAAAAAAAAGCTGCTTCTTGGAAATGGAGGTCAACTGGAATCCCAAGCTTTTGGGAATGGGTGGATAATTTGTGTAAACTGGCAGGGCATGACAGGCTAAGCTACATCTCCAAGAATCCGGAGAGAACATATTATAAATCACTAACATGATCTCAGCCAATCAGTGCGCAAAGTCACAGCATTTCTTTCTCTTATTCCGTGTACAGGGTTTTCTTGTGCAGGAACATTAGAGGGAGTGCTTCACGTCAATGCCAGGAGAAGGAAAAAAAAGACTAAACTTATTATAAATAATTTAAGCTAAACTTGAGCTTCAGCCATCTAGTCCACATATCATCTGGTTCATGACCCTGTGCTGCACAGGAGACTAACAAAGAAAATGAGTAGCTAAGGGGAGGGATCCAAAGTGGGCAGGTTAAAAACTGGTTAACAGATAGGTGGTAGAGGGTGGTGGTTAATGACATTTACTGTGATGATGGGGAGTGACTAGGGATGCTGCAGGGCTCAGTAGTGGAACCTGTCCCCTTTAGTGTCTTCATACGTGACATAGCATGAGAACTCGAAGGAAAGGGAAGGTATGCCTTTTTGCAGGTGACACCAAAATCTATAATAGGGTGGACAATCAGGAGGGATGGAAAGAATGCATAGCGATCCTGGAAAATTTCAGGAGTAGTCAAGAGCATGGCAGTTGAATGGCCCAGTGGTGGTAAGAGCTGAGGCACTGGACGCCTTACCTCACGCCACTCTGTCGACCCGGGTTTGGGAATGACCTCGGGTTGTCAGGGAGCTGACCCGGGGCAGGAGGAGGGAACAGGATCGAGCAGCCAAAGGCAGCCTCCTCTCCCAGGAGGTTGTTTGCCCCTCTGTAGTTTCACTCCTATCAGGTGGAGGTCTGCTGGGTAGAAGAGGGGGTGGCAGGCAATTGCCAGGGGTGGGGTGGAAGGAGCCGAGCCGGTACCCAGCGTGCATGTGCGCCTCCATGCACATGCATGCGCATGTCTGTCGGGGGTCCTGGGAGCCAAGGAAAAAGACAGGGAAAAATCAAAAAATTGTAAATTTAAAAAAAAAAAAAAGGAAGAGCATGGCAGTTGGGGTTCGGTGTCAGAAAGTACACAATCATACACGTAGGGCACAGGAACCCAAGAGCTGAGTATAGGATGGGGGGTACTGACCATTGCTAATCAGGAAAGGAACCTTGGAGTCATCATATTTGATGATCTCAGAGTGGGAAGGCAGTGTGACGTATCAGTGGGTAGGACCAGTGGGATACTGGGATGTATAGGAAGAGGTACCCTCCAGCAGGAGGGGGTAGGTGGTGTTGCTACTGTATCTCTCGCTGGTGAGACCCCACCTGGGGTATTGTTTCCAGTTCTGGAGGACACACCTCACAGAGGACATAGACAGAGTGGAGGCAGTCCAGAGGAGGGCAACTGAAATGGTGCAGGGGTTGCACCAAAAGCTCTACGAGGGGAGACTAACGGATCTCAACATGTGCATCCTGGAACAGAGAAGAGAGAAGAGTGAGAGGGGATATGATAGAGACTTACAAGTACCTCACAGGGGTAAACCGTATATAGAAGGGGAGTCTCTTTCAAAGGTGAGGAAGTGTGCCAGTACCAGAGGGCATGTTAAAAAGCTGTGAGGTGAAGGAGGGGAGTTTAAGAGGGATGTGGTAGATGACTGGAATAGGATGCCAGCAAAAGTGGTGGAAGTGAAAACAGTAGGGGTCTTCGAGCACGGGTGGGATAGACATAGGGGAATATTAGCAACTAGACAGGGAGACTGGAGGGTCACTGGAGACCACTTAGAGTCTGCAGAGGCAGACTAGGTAGTGACTATCTGGGCAGACTGGGTGGGCCAAGCAGTCCTTTTCTGCTGGCAAGTTCTGTTTCCTTGTTTTTATGAGTGATTTATAATAATATAATAGGGCCTCTGGGGGATGTTTCTTATGGTATGACAGACTCCTCTTGTGTGGTTTGGGCAGACAGGACTGCACAGCTTTGCTTTACTGCCCTCTTACCCAAACCTCACTTTCTGATTCTCTTATATCATATGACCTGGTAACACAAATAAAACAGCATACACAGGCAAATGCAAAACTATATAAATGTTATTGCCAAGCCCTCGGTGCAAAATCACTTATAAATAAAAACCTAGGAAAATTTACCATCATCCTATACCATAAGAGACATTGCTTAGAGGCCCTATTAATTTATATTGCAGGGTTTGGGGCAGCCTTCTCTGTTATGCGGAGGAACAAGTTGTGGGGGGGGCGCATGGGGTAGCAAACTGTAGAAGGAAAGAAACCTCAGTACAAGGGGAGGGCCTGGTCTGATCAGTCATGCCTTGCGTAGCTTCTGGAGGCACCAAACCATTCAACCATAACCAGATACTGTACATAGTGAAATAAGTGTCCAGCTTCCTTCTTTCTGCTGTTTCTGTATCTATTGGGTGTTATGATTTAGTAAGCTGATATAATAGGAGTTAGAAAAAAGTTGTATTAGCAAGCATAGCTAAGGCTGGAACAAAGACTCTAGGGTTCAAAGAATATCCAGGGGAGGACTGTAGATTGCAGATTCATGGTGCATCCCCCTTTGAGGGGTCCTCGGTTACGAACACCTCTGGAAAAACTGTGGGATGTGATGCCTGCAACTTCAGCTCCAATAAAAAATAAAATACTGTAAAATCTGCAATAAGGCTTACCTGCTGCTCCACTTCCTCAGTGACCTCCTAGGGTCTGCAATGGAGATTTAAAGGTAGTGAGCAGGTAGGGGAGATATCAGGTGGCAAGAACTGGGGATAGGAGGTGCCCTGGAACTGCAATCTGCAGCCATTCTTTCCCCACTGAATGAGGTGGTACATGCAGCTCCATCTCCCTGAAGACTGTCCTGTTGCACCCAGTTCCCCTGAAGCTGCTGAGGCAGTGACCCCTTCCAGGGGTAGTAGAAATTTTGGGAGAGCTTGAAAGAGGGTACTAGTAATAGGGGATTGTATAGTGAGAGGTGTTGTGAGGGTGGTCTGCACTGCGCAGGGCTGGGGGGAGGGAGGGGCGTTTTCCCCCATTGGTGACAGCAGATAGGGTTTTCCCCATGGCGGAAGGGTTGGTCGAGGGAGAGGGTGGAAACCTAGATGTAATTGTCCATCTAGGGAAGCACAACCTGTCAGTCAGTCATTTAGGTGAATCGAAAGCGGGGATACGTCAAGTTGTGATGGGCATTCTGCACCGTGGTAACTCACTCTGGGCTATGAACTTTGATGTCACTTGCCTCTCTGAACAATTTGCTCCTGGTTTACACCCCATAGAGTTTTTCTTCTATTATATTTATGCTGGGCATGAATTGACATTGGGCCATTAGTTCAGGGGAGCGGTTTATGCCCAAACTCACAGGACAGAGTGACAGGGGAGGGACCTGGGAGGACAGTAGTCTCTATTGCAAGGACAGACTACATTTGAGTGAGGAGGGAAAGAAAGTGTTGAAATAGAGGATGGAGGAGTACATAGAGGAAGTTGGGAATTTAAACTAGGAGTGGGGGGTGGCAATTGGGGAAGAGATATGCAGAGACCACAGGTTGGGAAACCATATGAGCTTACCCCCCATAACAGTGACAAAGGACAAATGGCAAGTAATTATTGGTGATGCTAGAAAGGGGGCAGGATGGGGGGAGTGGAAGGTGGTTACCCTTAATGCTAGGAGCCTTGGGAGAAAACTGCAGAGTTACAGGTTCTCATGGCAGAGGGAGAGGTGGACATTGCAGCCATCACAGAAACATGAGCCACCCAATACAATGACTGGGACCTGTCTGTACCAGGGTACAGGTTATTTCAGTGGGACACAGTGATTGGGAAAGGAGGAGGTGGCACTAATGTAGAAGGACTGAAGTATGTAAGGGAGGAAGGGAGGGGGGTAGTATGGAGTCACTTTGGATGCAAATCCAGGATTCCAAGAATAGGATTCTTAGAATGGGAGTGGTGTACAGGCCACCATCTCAGACAGAGGAGTTAGACAGGGAACTAGTAGGACAGATCAGCAGGACCTGCGAGAAGGGTAGTGTGGTGATTGTGGGGGACTTCAACATGGCAGGAGTGGACTGGAGTACCCTAACAACCAGGAACAGAAGGGAGCAGGTACTGCTGGATGCCTTCCAGGACAGCTTCCTGCTGCAAATGGTCAGTGAACCAACCAGGTTAGGGAATACCCTTGACCTTGTGCTGGCAAATGGGGACTTTGTGAGAGAGCTTACAGTGGAGGAACTGCTGTCAGGGAGTGACCACCACTCAGTATGGCTCACATTGGATATGGGCAAGGAAGGAGTGGAAACTGGCACAAGAGTGCTGGACTTCAGGAGGACCGACTTTGGGAGGATGGGGGAAGTGGTAAAAGGGTACCTGGCCAGAATTCAATCTAGTATGGACACTAACCAGAGATGGGAGCTCATAAAGCTGGGGATAGTGGAAGCAACCAAAACCTGCTGCAAAGCCCAGAGCAAGAAGGCTAGGGCTAAGAAACTGAGCTGGTTGAGCAAGGAGGTCATGGAAAAGGTAAGGAAGAAAAGAGCTGCCTTTAGGAAGTACAAGAAAACTGGGAGGGGGGAGGACAGGGTGGAGTACTTGACAGAATCGAAGGAGGTGACAAGGGCAGTAAGGGGAGCCAAAGCATCTACGGAACTCATGCTGGCACAAGGCATTAAGAAGGGGGAGAAGGACTTCTTTAAGTACATCAGGGAGAAAAGGAGCTGTAAGGACCACATAGTAAGGATTAGGAAGGAGGGGGGTTGGATGGAAGCAGGATGTGATAAGGCAGAAGCACTAAATGAGTACTTCTGCTCAGTATTTACTAAAGAGAAGAGGGAGGTGACACCCAAGATGGGAGAAATGGCAGAAACAGGGGGGAAGGGGTTGACAGATGGGGAAATCATGGAGGGAAGAGTTTGAGAGGGTTTGAAGGCACTGAGGGTGGACAAGGCGCCAGGCCCAGATGGCATCTATCCCAGGGTACTGAAGGAGCTGGCAGAGGTCCTTGCAGGACCTTTGGCAGACCTATTTAATGCCTCACTACATTCAGGGTGTGTACCTCAGGACTGGAAGATGGCTCATGTGGTGCCCCTCCACAAGAGTGGCCCCAAGGATGAACCGGGAAACTACAGACCAGTGAGCCTCACATCCATCGTGGGTAAGCTAATGGAGACTATCCTGAAGGAGAGGCTGGTGGCCCTCCTAGAGGCCAGAGGACTACAGGACAGCAGACAGCATGGCTTCATACGTGGCAGATCCTGCCAAACCAGCCTTGTGGAGTTCTATGACTGGGTAACTAGGCAACTGGACAGGGGCCATGCAGTGGATGTCCTGTATCTGGACTTCAGTAAGGCATTTGACTCTGTGCTGCATGGAAGGCTGGGAAGGAAGTTAGTAGGCACAGGGGTGGGTGCAAAGCTGGTGAGATGGGTAGGAAACTGGCTTTAGGGAAGGCAACAGAGGGTGGTGGTGGGTGGGGAGCTCTCACACCCAAGGGCAGTGACGAGCGGTGTTCCACAGGGCTCGGTGTTGGGACCAGTGTTGTTTGGGATATTCATTGCAGACATTTCATGGGACATCAAGAGCAAGATCAGTCTGTTTGCTGATGATACCAAGGTAGGCGTGGTGGTGGATGACCTAGGGGGATGGCAGGGGTTGCAGGATGATCTGGCAAAGCTTGAAACCTGGTCAGACACCTGGCAACTGGGGTTTAATGCCAAAAAGTGCAAGGTGCTGCATTTTGGGATGAAGAACCCAAGGAGGAGTTACCAGCTGGGGGAGTGCAGCTAGCCCAGACAGAGGAGGAGAAGGATCTGTGCTCATTACAGAGTCAATGAACAACTCGGCACAATGTAGGAAGGAAGCTGCAAAGACCAACAAAATGCTGGGTTCTATATTGCAAGGGGTATATCCTAGGAGGAGGAGGTGATTCTGCCACTGTATAGGTCATTAGTTAGACCACACCTGGAGTATTGCGTGCAGTACTGGCACCCGTATCTGAAGAGGGACATTAAGTTACTGGAGGGGGTGCAGCGCAGGGCGACAAAGATGATCAAGGGGCTGGGGGACTTATCATACGAGAGAAGGTTGAAGGAGTTGAACATGTACTCACTGGAGGAGAGGAGGGACAGGGGTGACATATTTGAAACCTTTAAATACATGAAAGGAATAAACAAGATGGGTACAGAGGGGCTGTTCAAAGTAAGGAAGGGGAGGGCCACCAGGGGCCATGATATGAGACTGGAGGGAGGAAGGTGCAGGAGGGAGATGAGGAGACACTTTTTTACAGAGAGGGTGGTGGCTGGGTGGAATGCGTAACCTGCAGAAGTGGTATCCAGTAGAACAGTGGACTGCTTCAAAAGGGGATGGGACAGGACAAGGGGGAGGGTTAATGAAGTGGAAGGGAGGGGCAGCTGCAGAATAAGGGTTGCTAGCTGCACATTCGAGCAGACTTGATAGACCTTTAGGCCTTTATCTGCTGGCAAATTTTGTGTGTTCGTATGTTGCAGACCAGATTAACCGGCATGAACTGTTATGTAACTGTAACCCAGATGCCATGTCCCAAATGGGCTACTACCCCTGCCTTGTGAGCCCAAAACAAGGTTGAGGGGCCTGGGTCCTATTTCTGCAGTAACAAAAGTTCTTTCCCAAGATGACAATAAATTTGCGCAGTGCAATGCACCTCGAGTAACATTACAAGTGGGTCTGATATTTAGCTAGTACAACCTCCTTGGATGCTTTACCCGCCCACTTCCACGTCTAGTCACCCCACACATGGAATCCCATATACCAGAAACCAGATTTTTAATAACTTGCAATTATTGACTTAAGCTAATAATATGCTCACATGGGGTAAAAATGATATGCTCATGACACAAGTTTTTAAAAAACAGTTCACCAACAATTTATTTACAAGCGGTAGGGTTAGGACAGGGTAGTTGGATGCAGAGATTAACAACAGTAGAAATTTGCATTTTGGCATTTGCATTGCATCAGAAAACAGTCTTTTTCACATTTTAAATTCAAGCATCTTTTAATACTTGCCACCCACCAACCTTCTGATGGATTTTAGGAAACTTCCTAGCTATCTAGCTGCTTAGGTGTTAAGAGATCAAATAGCCCCCAACAGATACCAGTCCAGAGAAGAACCCCACAATTCTATCTCTGGGTACCCAGTACTAAATGTTGCAGGCCTGATGCTGTTGCAGCTGGTTGGCCGGCATTGGCTCACTTAGAGTAAATCAAAATTTAACTTAACTTTCTTTTGATTACATTCTAACTTGAACTCTGTAAGTAGGTACGTGGACTCCACACTATAGCAGTTTTAGAATCTAGATACTGAACTTGGCAGACACATAACTATTTTCAGTCCCCCTATTGCAGAGAAAAGTCTGCTTTACTTATAGTTTTGTAGTCAGTTATTTTGCAAGTACGGCAATGATTTGTAGCAGGCAGATTTGAGGTAGGCATAATCGGTAGAGCATGTCTTGGCTGAGGTGCGTAGCAAGGTCTTGAAACTTGCTTTCTTTTCTTGCAGCAGGCTCTTGCAGCTTTGAAGGCTGGACACTTCTCAGCTTCTTCGGCAATTGAACCTTCATTTAAGGCTTAGTCACAATCTGAAGCAGAGCCACACAGGGACCTCAGGCTGCTTTCGCCTCAGACCCCACGTCTAGGCATGACCCCTCGGGGAGGTGCAATGGCAGTGCATAACTACTGGCTCTACCAGGCTGATTCCCCTAGCTATCCTTTATGGCAGTCTTTCTCTGTCAGACAGTTAGACACAATTAGCTAGGTTGGCTTTTCAGCCACACTGCCAGCGTGGCAGTCGTGGACCTTTACACATGCAGAAAGTCTCAGAAAGACTCTGGCACTTCAGAGTGGCTTCACAGAAGACCATTAACCTTGTACTGAGGGCACACACCTCCTGCTCAAACAGTCCCATTATACTGGATATCACTTTCCCCACCGTGCAGGTGCTCTCAAACAGAAAAGGGTCTCTTTTCCCCTTCTGAAGATATACACCGGAGATTAAGGCAAGTCTCCCAACCATGATCAGATACCTTCTGCATCCTTGAATCCTTTGTCATACAAGCTTCTCACAAGCTAAAACGCAGGCAAACAAACTCTTCTTGGTTGGCATGGCTCAGCAGCCCCAAGTAGGACATTAAGCTTCTCACAGACATCGTTGGCAAATTTTCTTTCTCTAGGGAGATTACCAGATGACCACTGTAGAACTGGAACAGTAACAATAAATTCTCTATAAAGACGTCCACCCTATTCTGGCAGTGAGTCAACACAGGGTAACAGACCGAAATTGAGCACCTCTTGGCTCCAGTGGCTTCTCGGCCCTCATCTCATTTGAGCTTCCAGTAATCTTTCTCACTTAGAAAACATTTTAGACAGCACTCTTACCTCTGAAATGTAGCTTCTTGACAGCCCTCTGACAGCTGAAAATACAGTTTATTACAGTGCTCTCACCACTGAGGTGGCAGGTACTTGCAGCTCTCTCACAGCTGAACATTGCAAACCTGGATTCTTCAGATATATTCCTCCAAAATTTGGAAAGGTAAATGCAGGCCCTGGAGGACAGGTAGCTGGCAACCCCTCAGGCAAGCCATTGTCAAGCCTTGCACCCACATTTCTTTAGCAAGGGGCCCAAGCCCCCCCCCCTCCCTGTGGAGGGGCTCCCACTGAACTGAACGCAGAACCAAAAGTCTGTTGGGTTTTGGGAGCTTTAGACAGCTTCTGATTGGCTGAAACACTTGCCCTTTTGGAAAATTAATATTCATCAGGCTCCTTCGATGCCTGACTGGCTCTTTAAATGGGCGCCAAGAGTTTTCCCAGCTTTTCCCCCCACAAGTCCTTTTTACTGTCCCATAAGTCCTTTGACAAATCCTGACATTCTGATTATCTGGGCTGAGGTCAGAGGTTACAAATATGGCTTCTGACAAAAACTGTTCCCACTGCAGTCCATATATATCCCACTTTACAGGCCTGGTGCAGTCAGTATAAACATTTATATTTATTTAATGACCCCCAGTCTGAAAGCAGTCCCTGCCCTCTATCATCCGGCTGCTGAATTATAAATAAATATCCCCCCCCCCCAACCTGTCGCTAGCTCCAATATGAACAGTCCACAGGCACTAGACAGGTGGTTTATTAATATTCATCATGCCTCATTAATATTCATGAGGTTGGGCACAGCGCTATTGGCGCTCTTTGAATAAAACAACTTGAGGCCTCTCTTTTGCCTCCTCTATTTCTCCGGTCCCCTATTAGGTCCAGGTCAGGTTCTCCTAGGGGTAGCAGATTTTGGGATGCCAAGGAGAGGACACTTAGTGCCTCCCCTGCTGAGCCCTTGTGCCAGACCCTAGGATAATAGGTTTAAAGTATCCACTGCCTTCACAGCTCATTTACAGGTAGGTCCTAGGTAGAAGACGGTAAAAGAAATTATAAAAATAATAATAATAATACAACAAAATATAGAAGGTACATGAAAAATATCTGACAGCTGGAAAAGAGGACATGTCCTCATAAAAGAGGACATCTGGTAACCCTACTCTCCCTCCCCCCCCACTTGTCCTTCAGACAAGCAAATGTGCATTCAGGAACCATGCGCACCTTACTCAGCCTGTAGTTGAAACTTCTTTTGCGTGTGTTGCTGTAGTGTGCCTATGGCTTCATAAGCCAGGGCAACTGAGGGTACGCAGGGTCTGTTATTATGACAGGAACACTGGTGCCATTGAGATTATGCATTAGTGGGGGAAACGGCTTGCTGCTCTGGGCCAGTTTATACAAATTACTGTTCTTCAGCACACGTACATCATGTATCTTGCCAGGCCATTCAATGTTAATATCTATAAAGTGGTACTGGTGATCTGCAACAGCCTGCATAGTAACTGAGCAGTATAATTTATTACTGTAGTACTCTTCAGCATTGCCCGGAGGGCAGATGATGGGGAAATGCATTCCATCTACCACACTTCCGCAATTCGGAAAACCCCACTCAGTCTCAAATCCATGCACTATGTCCTAAACATTGTGAATAACAGTGACTTTAGGGAGAATTACATGCACAATAGCCTTGCAGGCCTCAGTTACAATCTGCCCAACAGTCGACTGGCCCACTCCAAATAGATGACTCTGTGTTCTGCACTCCACATTAGTGGCATGGCACCACGGTATAATGCCAACATGTTTATCCTCTTGAATAGCTCCGCGCATACCAGTGTCCATTCATCATATGTGACCTTAATTCACTGTATAGCATTTTAAATGTCATTTTGCACATGCAGAAGTTGGCAAGCCACTGTTCATCACTCCATGTCTCCAAAACCATGCTGTTCCATCTGGTAGTCGGCGGATCTCTGCACATAGAAACATAGAATTTGACGGCAGATAAGGACCGCTTGGCCCACCCAGTCTGCCCATTTCCTTACCTACTGGATAAGCTGCAGATCCTAGTTAACCAGCAGCCTACTTCTTCCTACCCCCACCCCCTAGAATTGCCTTATGACTGTCCCATGCATGCTTGAATTCCACCACTGTTCTTGACCTCACAACCTCCTCCGGAAGGCCTTTCCATGCATCCACAACCCTCTCTGTGAAAAAATACTTCCTTAAATTACCTCTGAGCCGCCCCCTCTATCTTCAAATTGTGCCTTTTGTTCTTGCACACCTCTTTTTTGAAAGATGCTACCCTCTTGGACTTTGTTGATTCCTTGAGGTACTTGAAAGTTTCTATCATGTCCCCTTCTCCCTCCTTTCCTCGAGGCTACATATTAAGCTCCTAAGTCTCTCTTCATATGTCTTCCGGTGCATACCTGCACCATTTTAGTTGCCCTCCTCTGGACAGCTTCCATCCTGTCTATGTCTTTAGGAGACTGGGTCTCCAGAACTGCACGCAGTACTCAGATGGGGTCTCACCAGCTGTCTGTACAGAGGGATAATAACTTCCTGTTTTTCTACTGGGTGATGCCTCTCCCTATGCATCCCAGTATCCCCCAGCCTTCCTTGCTGCCCTCTCACATTGCTTGCCCACCTTTAGGTCATCTGATATGACTACCCCAGGTCTCTTTCCATTTTGTTGTTGTTAGTATCTCACCCCCATTGTGTACTCTTCCCTGGGTTTTGTTTCCCAGGTGCATTACCTTGCACTTGTTAGCATTGAATCTAAGCTGCCATACATTTGACCATTCCTCTAACCTTGCCAAGTCCCTTCTCATCCTTTCCACCCCACCTTGTGCATCAACTCTGTTGCAGATCTTGTGTCATCTGCAAAGAGACATACTTTTCCTTCAGTCCCTCTGCAATGTTGCTTATAAAGACATTGAAGGACCGGTCTAATACTGAACCCTGCGGTACCCACTAGTACCCCCTTTCTTCAGAGTGGACTCCATTTACTATTACCTCTGTGTCCTATTCTCCAGCCATTCTTTACCCAGGCTGTCATCTTGGGACCCACTCCCAGGCTGGCTAACTTTATATTAATCTTTATGAGGGACTGTGTCAAATGCCTTGCTAAAGTCCAGGTAGGCCATGTCCACAGCCCTCCCTGATCTAATACTTTGGTCACCCAGTCAAAGAAATCAATCAGATTTGTCTGGCATGACCTTCGCTGTGAATCCATTCTGCCTTGGGTCCTGTGCCCTCTGGCCTCTAGATACTCTACAGTTCTTTCCTTCAGAAGTGATTCCATCATTTTCCCTACCACTGAGATTAAACTAACAGGTCTGTAGTTTCTGCTTCTGCCTTGCTCCCACTTTTGTGAAGGGAATCACATTTGCCCTCCTCCAGTCCTTGGGTACCACCCATCCTCCCATGATTTGTTAAAGAGGGTAGTCAGTGGTGTCACTTGTTCTACCCTTAGTTCTTTTAGAATTCTGGGATGAATCCCATCAGGCCCCATTGCTTTGTCTACCTTCAGTTTTAAGAGTTCTTTCGGAACCTTTTCTTCTGTAAATGGGCTGGTATCAACTTCTGTATCCAGAGTGTTTCTTCTGTTTGTTTTAGGTACCTCCCCCTCTTCCTTTGTAAATACTGAGCAAAAATATTTGTTTAGTATCTCTACCTTTTCACAGTCACCCTCTGCCCACCCTCCGTCCCCTTTATTAAGCCTCACTATCCCTCCCTTGGTCTTCCTTCGCTCCCTGATGTACTTATAAAAGGTTTTATCCCCCTTCTTAACTGAGTTGGCTATATTTTCCTCGGTTTGGGCCTTTGCTGTTCTGACTGCCTTCCCAGCTTCCTTTTGCTTTAACTGATACAGTTCTCTGTCCTGCTCCTTCTGTGATTCCTTGAACTTCCTGAATGCTTTCTTTTTCTCTTGAACCTTCACTGCCACTTCCTTTGAGAACCATAGTGGTTTCTTACATCGTTTTGTGTTGATTAATTGCTTCACACAAAGGCTTGTTACCTCTGTGATGGCAGTTTTTATTATTCCCCATTGTTCTTCCACCCCTCCTTCCTGCCCATTTGCTAGTGCATTCCTTAGGCACTCACCCATTTTGGCAAAGTCAGCCCTCCTAAAGTCCAGTACTTTTGCCTTTGTATGGCTTGACTCTATTGCTGTGTTTATTGTGAACCATACTGTTTGATGGTCGCTAGTTCCCAGATGGCTACTCACTTCTACATCTGTGATCCTCTGTTCATCTCCATTTGAGAGAACCAGGTCTAAGATTGCTGCCTCTCGAGTGGGCTCCAATACTAGTTGTCTAAGGCATGCCCCCTGTAGGACATCTAGAATAACCCCACTCTTCGAAGTGGCTGCTGCAACTGCACTCCAGTTAACATCTGGTATATTCAGATCACCCATCAGCAATATCTCCCCTTTTTCTGCCATTCTAAGTATACTTTATATCATTTCCTTGTCCATTTCCTCCCCTGAGAAGGGGTCTGTACTCAACCCTGTGCGGATTATGGTGCCATTGCCTGTCTCAAATTTACCCACAGTGCTTCTTCTCCTCCTGTTTTCCATTTTGTTCTGTTGCTTTGATTCCTTCCTTAGGTAAAGAGCTCCTCCTCCTCCTCTTTTACCCTCCCTGTCCCTCCTGTAGATAGTGTATCCTGGTATGTTTACGTCCCAGTCATGGTTTTGTGTGTACCATGTTTCTGTGACTGCCACGATATCCAGATGTTCCTCTTCCATCAAGGCCACTAATTCAGGAAGCTTGTTACTCAGAACACACTGCTCTTTCGACTGTCCCCAATATGCACAAGCTATGGTATTGTGCATTACGCTGAGGCAGCAGCTTTTGCCTCATTTGCTGTAGTCTGTATACTCTAAGGTGCGTACGTTCATGCCTCTGCTTATATCTCACAAGTTGCTTAGCTTTAATGTGTTAAAAAACATCCACACAGAAGAACTACCATAAAACGAAACATGGGATGTGCCATGTGATTTCTTTTGTTTGCATGGCAATCCCAACGGCTTTGTGGGAAAAACCCCAGCATGCCTCATGACATCTGGATGTCAGCGCTGACGTCATGCTCAGCACTGTGGGATGCAGCTCTCACTAGGAACAAGCACAGAAGAGCTGCAGTGTGCTATGCTGTTGCCAACACACCCACAGGACAGCATGTCTGGATGGGAGACTACCGTGTTTAAACACAGTTAGGCACAAGTGTGGATGTGCTACCATGGTAAGAGCTCTAATGTTATTGAAAGTGTTACAGCTCAGATGACCCAAGTGTGGACAGGCTCTAGATGGGAAGTCAGGTGTGTAAGCTCTAGTTAGCATTCCCTAAGTACATGGGGCGTTCAAGGAGAAATTTATTTTTTTTCTTTTCTATTTTTTTGTCACTTGGGGAATCGAAAGATGCATTACTGCTGACTCAGGGTAATTAAGAACAGGTAATCTATAAAGTCAGGGTGTGTTTATTATCAAGAGGTAATGACGGCTGTCAGTGTCCCACTTTGGTATGTACTGTTTGGAAGTGCGGGATACACTAATTAATCAAATTCTAGCCTGTCAGTGTGTTGCTTTTTTCTTATTATTTTGTTTAAATAACCATTCATTAAGTATCTCACAAGGATGTTCCATACTTGATGGAACTTCTGTGGCCCATTTTCCAGATAATGGTGAATTCTTGTTAGCTTAGAGCAATCTAGCAATAAGTTTAACCATTTAGGAAAGGAGGATCCTTCCAGTGCTCAAGGCAAATAATTAAGAGGAAAGTAGTTTTTAAATCAAGTTTTGTGGGGAATTTAGTCCCTAGAAAGAGAATTCCAAAATTGGGAGGTTAAATCCTCTTCCATTACATGTCTGAGGACAAGTATCGTTCTGTCCCACAATGCTGTTTGTTGAGGACAAGTGATTTGTGAAGCCTTTATTTGCAAGGCATTTGGGACAGCAATCTAAGATACTGCTATTGAATCTATGAAGTTTATCAGGGTAATTTGTATCCTGTGCTAGACCTTAAACTAAACCTTCTTAGGCATATTATTTTTGGACACATGTGATGTAGGATTGCAACCTAATGAGAGTTCCACAGTTGCGCTCCAAGGTCTTTCTGCCTTACTTCAGTAGTTTGGGAAGGCGATACTGTTCATTGTACCTGATAACAACATAGCTTTTGCCTAGAAATTTCTCATTTGTGAGACTAAGAGGAATTCTATGAGGGAGACTGGTATGTAAGCAATATTACCCGACAGGGTGGGCTGTATGGGACAATACTGGACCACCCAGGGGCGTAATGAGGCCCGACGCCACAGGCGGAGGGCCTTATAGCCCCTGCAAGGTCCAGTATTGCCCACTACCGCCCACCCTGGAGGGTATTATTGCGCTTGGAAAATGGGCTTCCAGTGGCATTTTTATATGGCATTTTAAAGAATTAAAAAAATAAAGACTAAGAATGAAGTAAGCCTCTTTCTTGTAAAGTAGTCCCTCCATTTCTGTGCTGTTCAGTCTGCTGTTGCCCTCCCAAAGCAGTTCTCGTCTGCTCCCCCCCACACAAAACACCACTAGCACAGCACCAGTTTCCCTGAAGCAGTCTTTAAGCATAGTTGTGAGTTGTGGCAGTTAGGCACACAACCTTGCGTGACGTGAGGCTGCCACATAAATCTAAGAAATGCAGACCGAGACATATGATGTGGCAGCCAGTGCCCCTTTTTTTTTATGTGAGTAAATTCAACATAGCACGGAACTGTACTGTAAGAGGGAGATTCGAAGTGGGCCCGGCACTGGGGAAAGGATGTATCTTCACTGTGGGAGCAAAACAGAGCTGGAAAGGTGATGTCTGCGATCAGTGCTGATTGTAATGGTATCCCATGACTGATTTATTGATTTGCCTTTTTAAATGCGGCACAACTCGGTTCTGGAGCAGTGGGCAATGATGGGGGAGCAGAGCGGGGTTGAACTTGTGGACATGTGTCATCATGGTGGGAATAGAATGGAGCGGGAGAGGTCATGTCGTTGATCAGCCCTGATTGTAGGTATCCCACTATTGATGCATTTTATTGTTTGGAGCAAATGTTTAAATGCAGCGCAACTTAGTTCTGTATCAGCGGGCACATGGGGTGGGGGAGCTTGAGGGACGGCCATAATGGAGCAGGCGGCTTTTGGCAGGAATGAAAAGTCCTCAGGAGCGTACTTGGCCTAAGGTGCAATGGCGGTAAAATAAAAAATGACTGTGGGGGCCGTATGTGACAGTCAGCTGTTCCTGCATGTCTATGTGCATGTGATGGGTCTCAGTCTGTCTTTCGTGTTAGCGGGCTGAAAAAAATAGCAGGTTGTATGTTTGAGAATTCAGGGTGCCCAAGAATATCCCAAGTAATGGGGCACCCCAAACGGGAACTTGTTTTTTAGCAGGCTCTATCAAGAAATACCTGCCCGCTAAATTTACTGTCCTAGCCAATCAGAATGCTAGGATTTACTAGCCTATTTTCTAAAATATATTACTGTTCTCTGCATTTCTCAAGATATAGGCTCTTACCTAAAGGTAACTTAAGTAATGTCCTGGGGGGTTACATTGAGTCCAAAATGATTTATAGTCTAAGGGTTGATGATTACTTTACAAATCCTTTAGCTGCGAGGTGCCATTATTGTCCCAAACCTGTAGGAAAAGACTTTTACCAGACATAGGTAAACTAGTGTTGTGTACGAGTGGTGAAAATTGAGGGACTTTTGTCTTGTGCCCAAGAGAGGGTTTTCTGCTAGGCTTTACTGAGTATAATAAATTACAAGCTGCAGCTGCAGTATAAGGGGGTTAGTTTGCATGTTAGGGGCATGCTAGATGAGAACTCAGGTGTGGGAGACCTAGCTAGCATTCTCCCAACTAGACAGAAAATTCGGGGAGAAATGGATAATTCAGGCAGGGTATGTGGCAGTGAGAGTCACCAGAGAGCAGGAATCCCAGCAGCTGTGGAGGGAGGTAAAGGAGGCAAACAGGAACATGGGATGTGCAAAGGACGACTTCCTATAGACCACTTGGAAATTCTTTGGTGGTTGCACTTCATATAAAAGTAAACATTAAAAGCCCATCCTCTCATCTGGCACCTCTGGTATGTCTGTCACCCCCCCCCCCGGTCTCCACCTTACCTTGATCACAGCCGGCCTCCATGTAACCTCAGTTCAACCCCCTGGATGGAAAACTGAGGTGGTAGATGCATGCCCTATCGTGCACAGCATTAGGCAACTGTGATGATGGAAGGACCGTCCCGGATATACTGGGGCTCCACAAGGAAGCTAGTGTGTTGGCCAAGTTTTTTCAACACTGCCATACCTCGGAGATGTTGACATATATTGGGGCAGTGCACATGTGCATGCAATGCATTCATAGCACAGGTCCTCCAGCCAATGTCTCCCTCCCATGGTGCCCTCAATTGTGCTGCCACCTGCGGTCACCCAGGAAGATGCATCCTCTGGAAAATTCAATCCCCCCCGACCTGTCCCCTGAACACTGAGCTTGTTCCCAAATGCATGTCACCGGTGTTGTGAGCGGTAGCTTTACCACTGCATTGACAGCTGTAGCTGCAATGTTTTAAATTAAAAAATGAAAAAAAAGCTGCTCCAGGGGTTTCCCCTTACCTGTTACGGCACCTGCCAGCAAGAGTCTAGTGCTTTCAGGCCACTGGACCCCTTTGTTTTAGATTTAAAATAGCACCTGTTCCCTGTTTTTCTTCTCTTTGCTTTTCCTGGCTCCTGCCAGTGAGGGGATAGTGGAGTCAGGCCAATAGGCCTTTCTCAAAAAACAAGCAGTTTTTTTCTTGCTCCTTGTCCTGATTGAATGAAAAATAAAGTGCCAGTAGTTTACCCTCAGCAGTCCCAACTCCTGCCTGTGAGGGGAGTGTATGTCAAGCCATCTCTAGGCCCCTAGTAGAGCCTGCCTGGCACTGGGATCCTCTCTCTGATAGTAGGACAGGACACTTAACCCCTACCAAGAATTTAACATCCCCCCCCCCCGGTGAAGGGCACGACCCTCCCATTATCTTCTCGGCCACCCAAGACCATTTGACTGAAAATGGCGTCAACACTACGGTTTTTGAGAGTCGAGCTAATAGCACTATTTTCAGTCAGATGGCAGACAAGGAGGTAAGGGGAGAGCCATGCCAGTTGTCATCTGGGTGGGAGGGTAACATGGGGGTTGAGGTGAGAGTAGGGTGCAACTGGACACCTGGGGCTCTTGGAATGAGGGTGGAACCTTTGTCAGTCCTGGCTCCTACTAGCAAGGGAAGAGAAGATGCAGGATGCATGCTGGCCCCTTATTTACTATGTAAAGAACCCTACAAGATTCCATTGGATGTCCCCTGCTAATCCCAAATCCTGCCAACAAGCAGCAGAACAGACTTGGCCTGTCAGGCCTTTTTTAAATAAAAAAACGAACTATAGTCAGTTTAGTGTTTCCTGTCACCAGCACCTTCTGAGGAAGGAAAAGAACACTTGTACTGTTTGGCCCTTTTTAAATAAAACAAGACTATACCTAATATTGTGTTTCCCCTTGTTGATAATGGCTCCCAGTTCTGGCGTCGATGAAAACTGGCACAGCCCATCACTCATATCTCCAGACATCTGCCATTTTTAGTTAACTACCACCAAACCACACCGATATCACACTTTAAGTGGTGCTTGAATTCGGACATCAGACAGTCAAGAATGTAAATGGTAGGTTACGTATGTCACTCTCTGAAAGCAGGAGCAGTGAACAGTGCACCACTGCCACAAAAAAGCTTGGACTGGGCTGGAGTGAGAGACAGGGAGGGCCACTGGACACCAGGGAGAACCTGACCTGGACCAGAGTGCGGGAAGGGGAATCACCGAACACTAGGCAGGCCTTGTCATAGAACAGGGTGGTAGGGTGCTACTCACAACCAGGCAATGCTTAGCATGGGAGTGGGTGAGGGACGGGGGAATCGCAGGACACCAGGCAGTGCTTGACCTAGAAGAGAGTGAGGGAGGAGATGTCACTGGACACCAACCTCCCTTCCCCTGATGTTGACCAGCAGAAATGGTCCTAGTGGGAACGGGGTCTCCACGTTCAGAGCTGGGCGCATCGACACCCCTCCCCCAGCATAAAGCAAGTAAGTTAGGTTTTGGTGGAGTGGTAAAATCTGGGTCTCAAGTTCACACCATGACTGCCTGGGCTTGGTAAACTGTAGGACAGGATCACCATGCTCTTTTATTGCCATCACATAGAATTAATTGCTGTAAAAACTATATCATAAGATATTCATCCTCCGTCACGAAGCATAACCATTTCACTAGTAAAACAAGAAGGCAAACATTTAGGCATTGAGCAGTGCTTGTTGCTAGTTGTATTTATAGTGTGACCGCATGCTGATGCTTTGGTTTCCTGGAATCCCCTTAAAAAATTAGGTGCTGTACCAAATCAAAAGGTTACAAGCCTTAGACGGTGCTTTTTACAAGCATTAGCTTCCTATATGGTTTTTCTCAGCTATGTCTTTTTTTGTTTGTTATTTAACCACCAAGGTTTTCGTTTTTACTTTAGTCAGTTTAAGAGGAAACCATTAGGGGAAGAGCAATGCACTTTGCCTTGTAAAATGTTTAAGTTTTGGTAGGGATTCGCAAGGAATTGTGATCTATTTGTTCATTTTGATGCTTGCCTTAAATAATCCTTATTGCAGAATGTACCGTTTTTGAAATGGCTCTCCCTTTAGACTATCCAAATGGGATTCAACTGCTAGTCCATCTTTATACCATATACAGTATATGGAGACAAATCCAGTTTCATTAAAAATGCTATCTCCACATATGCATGACAGATTTTAGAATCCGGAATTTATCATGCATATGTTGGACAAACACTACATGTCAATCACCCCCCAAAAAAAACATCAGTCTGTTGTTAACAGTACATACAGTTGGGACCTGTATGATATATTAATCTACAATCAAGCAGTTGAACCTCTTTAGGGGTGCTCGAATACCTTAATTCGAATATTCAGATAAATATTCAAATTCAGGGCACCAGATATTCGTTATTAGACCCCCCAGATAAGTGTTTGTTTTTTTTTAAGACATTATAACACTGTTAAACTCCATAACTTCCTTTCCTTTTGAAGTACACTAGGCAGTTCTGCCATGAACACTTCCCAACAACCTTTCAGGCACCCAAAAAGTCAACAAACTACTGCACCGGTCAGTGGTCAGGTGACAGACGGTCATCATAGATTCGGCAAAGGCCGCAGATGAGGTAATATCTTGTGTCTTGCCTAGGGCTACTAAAATGGCACTGGCGTAAGTGCATTGTATGTCCACCATGGAAGAGAGGAGAGCGAGATATGCCATGATAGAGACCTATACAAGTACCTCATGGGATGAAGACAGGGAACATAAGGGGAGTCTCTTAGAAATGAGAGAAAGCACGAGTACCAGAAGCAATGGGTGCATGAGATGAAGCTGAAGGGGGACTTCATCAAGTCAGATGTGAAGCCGGCCCAGTGGTGCTGAGGGTTGAGGTGCTGGATGCCACACCTCACGTCACGTCAGTGACCTGGGTTCAGGAACGGACCCAGGCTGCTGGGGGTTGGGAGGAGAGGAGAGGAGAGGATTGAGTATCCAGAGCACTACTCTCCTCTTCTGGCATGGGTTTGGGATGTCTCATCACTCTTTAGTGGCCCTGGGTGGAGATCAGGTGCCCTACACAGAGTGAGGCAGCCATGGGGTGGAGCGGGGATGGACATCAGCACTTATGTGCACGTGTGGATGTCATTGCTCATGCGTGCTCCAGGAGAAACTACCTAATGTGGAAAACCCCAGCCCCAGGGATAGATGATGGCAGCCCCTTAAAGCCCTGTGCATCACGCCCAATGTCTGGTTCGGTTCTCTGGCTCTTACAATCCCTCACTCAGCCCTGGCTCAGTGCTTGTAGAAAGGGCACCGGGGTGGATGGTGGCCGTTCCTGGGGGGGGATTTAGAGCCAGGGGGTCTGTTGGGTTAGGCTGGAAGGAGGGTATCTGTCCTTGATTTCCCAGAGACTGGACATCAGGCAGAGCAGTAGAACAGCAGTGGTGTGGGGGTATGCCTGAGAGAATTCCCTGATAAAATGGTGACAAATAGAGTTGACGAAAAGAAGGTCAGATGTGAAGAAATGTTCACGGAAGGCATAGTAGATGACTGACAGGGACTGCAGGCATAAGTGATGGTGCCGAAAACAGTGCAGGGCTTCAAGCATGCGTGAGATAGGCATAGGGCTGGGGTGTATTTAAAAACAGGCATGGAGGCAACAGGGTTGCTTAGGGTCTGCAGATGAGACCGATAAGGCAGGGATGGGCAGTCTGGGCTGACTGTGTGGGCCAAATGCAAATTATCCTTTTCCAACAGATAATTAGTAACCTAAGGTACACAACAGTAAGGTCACTAAAACATGATACATTATTTAAATGTTTCTAGTTTAACAGGGGCCTTGGTGATCTTGCTGTTATATGCCAGGGAGCGGAGACTCAGTTACCCTTTTAATTAAATATTTTACGTGACAGAAAAAAAGAAAGGGTGAGCCCAAAGAACGAAACATTACACTTTTGTAACATTAGGCAGATTGAGAGCTGTACTGTAGCACCAGTTTTATTTGGGCAGATCGTATTTGTAGCCAATTACTGGTAAGTTTAGGTTAAGGAACACTAGGTGTTCAGTGTGTTGAGGGTCCAGCTTGGAACGATTTGGCTTTACAACGTCACCAGCAGTGCTAAACATCCTCTTAGATGGCACACTTGTAGGAGGGCAGCTTATGTATTTTAAAGCAAGTTGTGCCAGGTGAGGAGAGGAGTTCATGTTCTTTTTTTTTTTTTTTTCTATTTTCCCTCCTTTGCTGCCAGCCCCCCTGTACCTCTGCCCAGTCATGGACTATGACTTACACCTCCACAATGGCTGCGACCCTCTGATACCCCCTGGCTTACCCCCCAGGGTGGAGTTGCGGCACTAGACTCCCCCAGTGCTGCAGACAGTGGGATAGGTCTGAGGGCCAGCCTGGAGGCTAATGGAAGCCGTGGTGGGCTTCATCTAGGGCGGCCAGCAGCTGCTGTTTCTCCTGGTTTTCTTGGGGGGTGGGGACATGCAGTGACGTTGTGTGTCTGCCCACCCCCTGAACATTCTGTGGGGCCAGTCGCTTGCACAACTCCCAGCCTCCGCCAGGGGTCTGTTGAGTGCTATTCACACTCCCAACCCTTCACCCAGAGAAGGAGAGCAGTCCTCGGGACACTCCATCCTTCTCCCCCGGCTGGCCCTCCAGCGTCCCAGGTCTGTTCCTGAACCCGGGTCGCTGGCATTGCAAGTGGAAATCCAACTGCTGCACTGACAGGCCAGCAGGAGTTAATTTTCTGAACCCAGTATCCCGGTGGATCAAAATCAAATGGCTCAATTGATTCTGCAGAGTAGCCATTAAGTAAATTTTCTACAGAGAGAAGCTGACACTGTAAGTGTTTGTGTTGCTGTTGTTGCAATGATGTGCTGAGTAATGCCCAGTCACTCTCCTGTACACTGCCACTATGCTATCTTTCCCCATCTCCACCAGTATCATCCGATTCCAAACCACCACATGCCTATCTCACCCCCTCAGGAACCGGAACTGGAGCATGTTCCTCCCCCTCCGAGCGTCTGATTGCCTGCATGGCACTGTTTAACTCTTCACCGAGCTGTTGCCTAAAATTAGTCACCCTGTCTGTGTCCATGGCTATAAGAAGGATCTCGCATTTGAACGTAGGGTACAACATGGTAGCAAACGCGTGATGGCAGGTATCCATGACTGTGGGGAACCTTGCATCAAGTTCTGCTTCAGATGATTAACAAGGTTAGTGACCTGTTGTGTACTGTGTGTGTTGTCAGCCAAAAACCGTTGTAATGATCTTTTGAGAATATGAAAATTGGGATAACCTGACTAAGTAAGGCTGTAGAAGCACTTAGATCACATGTACTCCTCTCAGGTGGCGCGAGAACCTTCACCATGCCCTCAAGAACTAACCAATCATGATGTGCTAGGACCCCTCCGATGCCTGCCTCCACAGGCATTTCGTGTAGTGCCCGCTTTTGCTCCGAGAGTCGTGAAAGCATCAGGTATGAAGAATTCCACCGGGTGCTAACATCTTGTATTACACAATGTTGGGGCAGACCAAGACATTCCTGAACTTCTCTTAATTTGTTTAGTGGTGTTTACAGAGTGATGGAAATGGCTGCTGGTGGAACGGGCTGTGGATAACATGTTGTTGATCCTACTGCTGCTACAAGTGGTTCTGTAATGATGATGTGGTTAAGTTAGAGAGTGAGTTCCCTTGGCTTATGGTGGCGTTGCAAAAAGAACAGACTGCCTTCTTGTGTCCTCCTTTAACACAGTGAAATGCAGCCACACAGCACTTTTAACACTGCACCAGTGATTCTGCTAGCACCACATCCCCCAGTTGTTTTTTTAACAGATGTGCCTGTCTTGTCCTGATGTTCTTGCCCTGTGACCACTGCCCCTGATGGTGCCATGCCATTGCTGCTATCATTTGGCTCTTTTTCAGGCTGTGACAGAGCCTGCAGAAACATAGAAACACAGAATTTGACGGCAGATAAGGACCACTTGGCCCACCCAGTCTGCCCATTTCCCTGCCTACTGGATAAGCTGCAGATCCTAGTTAACCAGCAGCCTACTTCTTCCTACCCCCATCCCCTAGAATTGCCTTATGACTGTCCCATGCATGCTTGAATTCCACCACTGTTTTTGACTCCACGACCTCCTCCGGAAGGCCGTTCCATGCATCCACAACCCTCTCTGTGAAAAAATACTTCCTTAAATTACCTCTGAGCTGCCCTCTATCTTCAAATTGTGCCCCTTTGTTCTTGCACACCTCTTTTTTTGAAAGATGCTACCCTCTTGGACTTTGTTGATTCCCTTGAGGTACTTGAAAGTTTCTATCATGTCCCCCCTCTCCCTCCTTTCCTCGAGGCTATACATATTAAGCTCCTTTAGTCTCTCTTCATATGTCTTTCGGTGCAGACCCTGCAACATTTTAGCTGCCCTCCTCTGGACAGCTTCCGTCCTGTCTATGTCTTTGCGAAGACTGGGTCTCCAGAACTGCACACAGTACTCCAGATGGGGTCTGACCAGCTGTCTGTACAGAGGGATAATAACTTCCTGTTTTCTACTGGTGATGCCTCTCCCTATGCATCCCAATATCCCCCCAGCCCTCATTGCTGCCCTCTCACATTGCTTGCCCACCTTTAGGTCATCTGATATGACTACCCCCAGGTCCCTTTCCATTTTTGTTGTTGTTAGTATCTCACCCCCCATTGTGTACTCTTCCCCTGGGTTTTTGTTTCCCAGGTGCATTACCTTGCACTTCTTAGCATTGAATCTTAGAAGAAATGTTAGTGTTGCTTGGTTGGTCTTCTTAGAGGGAGGGGGACCCTTACTGCTACTTCTGCTACCCATGCTAGTAGTACTACACCTAGAGGCTGTTTTGACAGCCACCTTTTTTTCTGCCCTCAAGGTACATAGTATACTCTGCCTCATCTTCAGAGTCACTCACATGTGCCTCTGATGAAGAAAATAATAATAATAAAATATATTTAATTGAGCACCTTTCAAAATCTCAAGGCGCTGCACAGCACATACAAACACAAAAACATATTCCTATACATTCATTATAGAATCAAATACAAACACATATTCAAATACATTCAATATAAAATCTGATATGACTACCCCCAGGTCCCTTTCCATTTTTGTTGTTGTTAGTATCTCACCCCCCATTGTGGCTATCTCCCTCCTCCACCAGGCAATATTACCTCTGCAACCTTTTGGACACCATCATCAGAGCATCAAAGCCAGCTGAGCTCTCAAAACTACTCCAACCGGTTATACCTTCACGGGACCTTAGATCCTCTGACAAGTCCTTATTGAATATTCCTCTCTGCCGCACAAAAAAGGGCTCGGGAGCCTTCAGTTATGCTGCCCCTCACTTTTGGAACTTGCTGCCCCAGGGACTAAGAAATGCTCCTTCTCATGATGCATTTAAGCACAATCTCAGAGCTTTCCTTACCTCGATGGACAAATGTGTTTGTTTTGATCCCTCTTGAATCCCATGCTCCTAACCTGTTCTCCTCCCTTCCCCTATTATGTATTATAGGCACTTGCACTTTTATTTCTTGGTTGTTTTTGCTTTATGTTTCATGTTTGTTGATACTGTATAACATTGTTGTTCTGATGCCAATTGTAAAGCTCTCTAATTACTGCCTAGTCACTTAGCTTGCCCTCGCTCCTGAGTTTTTCCCCCACCTTCATTCCTTATCCTGCACCCTCTGTTCCTGTAACACTTACGTTCCCAGCCCCTCTCTTCCCTTCCCACTTAGCCATTTCTCCAGTACCCCTGTCATTACCCCTCCCTTTCCTGCCCTCCCCTCTCCTGCTCTTGCCGCCTCACTCCCCCAACCCCCCTCCACTCCCTCTGCCGTCTTCGGTTCCACTGCCCGTAACAGGTTGCTACCTGTACCGCTAATGCCGTAACTTGCCGCCACCCTTTCTACCTTTCTTTCACCTTTCTGCCCTCTCCTGCCAGCTTTCCCCTCCTTCTTTTATTCTTCCCTCTTCTCCCTATGCTCAGTCCTCACCCCCTCCCCTCTCAAATTTTATCCCGCCTCCCACCAGTTTGTGTGACTCCTCTCTCTCTCCTGCCGTCTCGTGGTTCCACCGGCTCGGCCGCAGGTTACTACTCTACCCCGCCAATGCCATTTTCACCGCCTCGCCTCTTGTCCTCCTCCCTTCTTCTGCTCCGCTGCGCTCTTACTAGGTGCACTCTATCTCCCTACCCCCACTCATTTCCCTATCTGTTCCGAGCCCTTCATCCCTTTTCCCCTATACCCTGCCCTTCCCACCCCTACCCTTCCCCTCCCCCTCTCTTTAGTTCAAATCCCGCCTCAACCTTGCACCTAGTCCCCCACCGCCTCCCCTGCACATCACCCTCTCTCCTCTCTGTTTTTGCACCCATAGCTTCACTGTCCTGTTCCCCGACCTCCTCCGCCTCTCTTGCCGACTCCGGTTCCACCGTCCCGGCCACAGGTGGTAACCTTCTCCCCGCTAATGCTGCACTTGGCGCCTTAACCTCCCTCCTGTCCTCCCCTTTTTTGCTATTCGCCCTACCACCCCTGTCTCCGTCTCTCCTGCCCTACCCTTACACCTGTCCCCTACCACCTCTCCCCCTAGTTCTCAACAACTGAATACATGTAATTTTATCCTTATTGCTATGCTTGACTACACTGTGTGACTTTGTCCTTTGCAAATGTATCCTGCTCTGTGTAATCTCTTATGTATCACTGTGTTCTGTAACTGTACCTCCCGGGTTGTGCCTGAAAATAGTCACTTGTTGGCTAGCGCGCTTACCCGGTCAACAAAAACTAAATAAATAAAAATCAGAATAAAGTAGGAAACGCCTTTTCCCATAAGAAGGTCTTTAGTGCCTGCTTAAAACTCCCCACCGTCCTGCACTCCCGGAGCTGACGGGGCAGAGAATTCCAGAGGGTAGGTGCAGCAAATCCAAATGCACGAGCACCAGATGACTTCAAATTTACCCCCGGAATCTCCACCAACCCCTCGTCAGCCGAGTGGAGCTGTTGCAGAGGGGTGTAAGGCACCAGGCGCTCTTTCAAGTTGTTACTGAGCAGTTCATCATGTAGAGGGAAATGCTCAGAACCAGATGACTGGTCATCCTCTGCAATGTTTTCAGGAGTACTGAGAAGCAGGAGGCATAACTGTATCAACTGTAGTGGTCATACTGGTAAAATACACCATGGCAGGGATACCAAACTGTGGTGATATTGTTACAGTAGTGGCAGGGTTCGTAGTGTCAGTAGTAACAGTCAAAGTTGCAGGACTGCCTGTAGTAGTCATGCTGCTGTAACCCCCCTGCAAATGGGGGTTCCCAAAAGACTTCCAGGAGCTTGCTTGAATGCTCCAAGCCTGAATGGTGTTTGGCGTTTAAGCCATTTATCAGTGAGTGTTTTTAGAGCCTCTGGTACTGTCTCTTTAAGAGCTGTCTGTTTGCAGACATAATTAGTTTGTATGGGGGGACTGTGTGCTTCTCTGTTTGAGTACCACTCGAGCTGCTGCCAATTCACTCCATTTTTGCAGTCACTAGGAGTGCAAGGAACCTATCTGAAAGATGTAACTGTTTGCCAGAAATCATTTAGAGTAATAATGAAATTACAGTTTGTCTAACCTGCTTTCTTTGCAGTCAGAACTGTGTCTGCCTAGTTCCCATTCTGGTTTTGAACTGCTGAACTGACCAATCAGTGTGGGGTAGCTAGCTCTAAAATGGTGCCTTGGACGAATCAGAACTTGGACTCATAATCTGAACCAGCCACAAGAGGATTGTATGGGCAGTGACTCTGGGAGATGTAGTTTTAGACTTCGACGCCTTTTTGGACCAACAGCAGCAGTCTATTGTGAGTGACAGCCAATCCAGTCAAGAACTGGAGAACTCAGGAAGTGCCGGTTTTGTCTGTTGGAGTTTCAGTTTAGCTCTGGCAGTGAAGGGAAAGGAACCCTGTGCTCCTTCAGTGCACAGTTTTAGTCAAAAACATTTGTAAGGTCCAGAGTTCCAGTCTGCAGCTTGTGTAACTGCTTGTTAGGACTGAATCCGTCCTGTGAAGAGAATCAAAGGATATCTGAGAGTAGAAACCAGGCTCACCCTGTAGAAGACTGGAGAAATTACTGAATTGCACTCGGTCTGTCAGGAACTGAATCTGCTGTGTTTCTCCCGGTATTGTGTAGTAATTACGATCGGGATAGAAGCAGCCTGCCTGGTATAGTACTTTGTTTTACCATATAAATGTGTGAAAAGGTTGTGTACCTCAAGTGAATCCT
Source organism: Neoceratodus forsteri (assembly GCA_016271365.2). Lineage (NCBI taxonomy): Eukaryota > Metazoa > Chordata > Ceratodontiformes > Ceratodontidae > Neoceratodus > Neoceratodus forsteri. Next base: position 1,026,614,122 of record CM028133.1, on the reverse strand, counting down.
GCTGCCATTAAAGGACTTTTGCCTGTTACTGTTCACCATATAAATGTGTGAGGAGTCTCGTGGAGCTCAAGAGTAGCCCTGCTGACATTGAAGGACCCTATCTTGTTTGGAGGTCGTGAGTACTAATTCAGGGTCGCTCCTGTTTAATTGCCACATTAAATCCAAATGGAATCACTGTACTGCTGACTGTTTAAACTAATTTTTCTTTTCTCGGTGTGAAAGGGCCCTAACAGCTGCCACGGTTTGGACTAGCCACTAGGGCTTGGGTGCCAAGGGCCAGTAACTGGTAGGGATAGGCCTGTGCACAGAGCCATAGGTAGATGAGTAGAGTGATAAGCTAATTAACCTGATTTCCCCCTGTCCTTGTTATATCCCCCTAAATAAATCCGAGCCGCTTGTTTCAGCAAAGTTATACTGCCTGAGGTATTTGTCTATGTTAAAGTATTGTACTGTGATTGTTGCACTGTATCTTATTTTACAGGAGGTCCCAGTGCCTGAACCAGCCCTGGGGGTAAGTGTATACTGTGAAGGTAATTCTGATATTGTGTGGGCCACTAGTGGGAAGAAGGGGGTTGCAGTGTCCCAGAGGGCTGTGACCAAGTAAGTTTAACTATTGCAAACCCTGACCTCTGGGTGGAGCACCTCATTGGATCCAGGCCTCAACCTGTTAGTGGCAAATCAGGCAGGGTGTAGTAGCCCTGATAGCGCCATCTAGGGTTACATCTTGGAGGCTCACCGCTGGGATTGTGTGTCCTTCCTAGTGGCCATATTTACAAACCACTGTTAAGGGAAATAAATAAATAAAAAATAAATGGGCCCCGACAGAAGTGGCTGTGCACCGCTGGTGAGTGGTGTACTGGGAGGAGATCGACCCCAAAATGCTATGCTTATCCTGGACATCCCCTGGGTATCAATACAGACACTGTGCAGGGAGTACTTTCCAAGGTGGAAGGTTTACAAAACCCTGTGGTGGTGGGTGGGCATGCTAATCTGCTCACCCACACTTTCCTGGCCTAGTAGAGTTTAAGGATCCCATAGATAGCCCAAAGTGCCACAGACCATTACCCCCAGAGGGAGCCTCACTGCTTGGAGAGTGATAACTACAGTAAAGACCTGGGGAATGAGCCCCCACCACTGTCTGAAACTTTGAGGAGAAATTTGCTAAATGTTGGTGGGGAAGGAAAACTGTGGAGGACTTGAAGAAACTATTCTTGCCACCTGGGGTGTTCCTCCCCAACACCCTCTCCCGCTCCAGTACCCGTAATGGTGGCTGAACCAATGCAGACTCCTATTTCTGCACCTGCCATTAGTCATGACTCTTACCGAAGGTTGAGATCTTCTCTGGCACCTCCCACCCCCCAGGGAGGATGACTGGGAGACCTGGATAGACTATGTTGCCCCAAGTGCTAGAATGGCAATGCTCGGAGCAGCGAAGGGTTAGTGAGACTCCGAGGGTCCTGCCTGGCTACCATCCATGCCTCGCGGGCCAGCAACCCTGAAGTGACTGCACAGGCCTATCTTGAGGCCTTGGAGAATGTGTATGGGAGCCCAGATTCTGATGAGGATCTATGGTGGAGAGTAAGAAATGCACAACAGTACCAAGGAGTTGTTGTCTGTGTATGTATCTCGGCTGGAAAATTGTTGCAAGAATGCCTCAGAAAGGGTAGTTTGCCAGCGATTGAACTGGACCGAACCAGGCTGGACAGGATCCTTAAGTCCCCCTCTCTGAACTGCTGTCGCTTCAGTTACGCCTGGCAAATCGACTGGAGTCCCACCCTCCTATGATGAGTTAATGAGAGAAATTGAGGAGCTGAGAAAAGGCGACCTCAGGAGGGACCTGCACCAATAGCTGCGGCTACTGACCTGAGTGACTGAGGGTGACCCATCAGTGAAGTTCAGGGTCAGAGGTTGACAGTCAATGAGTGCTCTGACAAGGAAAAAGATATGCTGCACAATGGGGCGAACTGTTGAGAGAGAGATCCGGGAATTCAAAAACAGTCCCTTTATGGCCACGCTTGCAAGTACGGGCCTGACCTATATCGACTGCATCTGCTATGGGGTGGGGTACCCACCCATGTATCTCCTGCTGATAACAGCTCCAAACTCAATTCCTTGACCGTGGAAGTGGAGCAACTGACGAGATGTCTCCAAATGCTTATCACGCCATTGAACAGAGATGGCACCAAGGTTTCCAGTTAGTAGTACCCATCCTGGCTCCAGTGTGGCGCCTCTGCCAGCTCAAACTCCAGAAAATATGTTTTGCTATAATTCGGGAAGGATGGGGCACATGAAAGAGAATGCTGGTCCCCAAAAGACACTGACAAAGTTGCATATAGGCTACAAGGAGAGCTTGGAGAACAAATCAGTGGTTAAGAGGTGCCGAAATGATCCCAGTGAGGGCACCAAAATGCTAATTCATCGCCCTTGTGGCAAGGTCAGTTGCCCAGGCCCCCACCACCGCTCTCCAGACTGGTCCAGAATAGTGGGTCCCTCCATGGAGACCACTGTAAAGGTGAATGGAGTGTCTACAAGAGCTGTATTAGACAGTGGCTCCCCAAGTGACAATTATGTTCCAGGATTGGTATCAGAAGCATTCGTCAGGACGCACTTACAACCATTAGAAGGACTGCATGTATGAAGTTAAGTGAGAAGGCCTACCCTATTCTGGGTATATCCGAATTTGGCTGTCTTTCCCACCTCCGTGGCTGGAGTGGCTGAACAAGTAGAGACCCTAGCCTTAGTGTGTCCCCACTGGACTGTATGATGGTGTCCTTTGTTGACTGGAACAAATGCTCATATGTTCGGAAGGCTGGCACAGTTGTGTTATGAAAACAGGGTCAAAGACTAGTAGAGCTTTAAGAGTTCCGCTTTAATTAAGAAGGCCTATGAGGCAGAGAGATGCTGAAAAAATAGAACCAGAGGAACCGGTCAGAATTGTATGGAAGAAGGATCTGAGTCTCTGATCCTAGCGCCAAATGCCCAGTGTACCTTACAGGAGAGGTCCGTATCAGAAAGGATGTTAGAATAAAATATTAATGTTGGATGCACCAGGTGTGAAAATTGCCAGAGGGACTGCTGGTCAAGCTCCAGTATTTGCCTGCTAGAGCCCATGCTTATGCCAGAAGGGTAATGGTCCAAGTTCGTATGTGTCTGAAAGAGATATTCGAGTAAATAGAGTTACATCCTGGCTGATGTGCATTGTGCAGACACTGCAGTGCTACCCAGCAGCAAGAGTTCAAGGAAGAATGACAGAGTAACGCCTGACTTGTTTGATTTCGGCGACTCCCGCTGCCAGCTGAATGGAAAGTGAGGATCAGTGAGAGCTTGCCCAGAGAGACCAGGTGTTTTCTTTAAAGGAATGGGATGTAGGATGCGCAAGGAGCTGAGCACAATATCCGGCTGCATGATGAAAGACCATTTGTTGAGAGGTCTCGACACCTGGCACCTGCTGACAGAGATGATGTGAGACGCATCTGCAAGAGATGTTAGCTGCTGGTGTAATACAAGAATCCAGAAGCTCTTATGCTTCCATTGTGAGTGAGGAAAAGAATGGAACAGTAAGGATGTGTGGATTATCACACCTAAACCGCGGACTATCCCTGATCAGTACACAATGCCCCGCATTCAGGATGCTTTGACTGCCTAAACGGGAGCAAGTGGTTCTCTGTGCTGGATCCCGCAGGGTACTACCAGATCCCATGGCCCAGAGGACCGTGAGAAGACAGCCTTTATCTGTCCGTTTGGCTTTCTATGAATTCATGAGGATGCCTCAAGGGATTTCAGGTGCCCTGCCACTTTTCAACGATTGATGGGAGTGCAGTAGGGACATGAACTTACTAGAGTGCCTGGTATGCCTAGATTATGTTATTGTGTTTGCAGCTCACTGGAGGAACATGAGCAGATTATTTAAGGTATTGGATCGACTGGAGGACTTTGGCCTTAAACTGTCCATTGATAAGGTCAATTCTTTCAAACATCAGTAAAGTATGTGGGACACATAGTATCCACCGAGGAATAGAGACATCGACCAAGTAAAGTTGAGGCCTTGACCACCTGGCCACAGCCCAAAATCTAAAAGAACTGCAAAGATTCCTGGGATTCTGTGGTTATTATCATGTTCATCATGGACTATTCAAGAGTGATCTGCCCTTTACTTAACCTTACTCAAGGGTATCCCCAACCCACAAAAATACCAAAAGTCAGCGTCCTCAAGACTGAAAGAGTGTATGTTCGTCCGAGGAAGTATTTGGGGTTCGCTGGACCCTGATTGTAGAAACTGCTTTTCATGAGATCATATATCAACTTACCCATGCTCCAGTGCTGGCCTATGCCGATCCAAGAAAACCTTACGTCCTGCACACTGATGCTAGCTTGCAAGGGTTGGGGCTGTGTTGTACCAAGAGCACGAGAATGGCCTGAGACCAGTGGCCTTTGCCAGTAGAAGCCTGACCCATCCGAAAAGAATTATCCTGTACATAAGTTAGAGTTCTAGCTTTGAAGTAGGCTATTGACCAATTCCATGGAGTACTTGTATGGGGCTAAAATATCAGTAAAACTGACAATAATCCTTTGACCTATGTGCAGACCTCAGCTAAGTTGGATGCCACTGGCCATAGGTGGCTTTCTGGTTATCTACATATGACTATGCTCTCGAATACCGAGCAGGTCTGAACCACATAGATGCTTGATGCTCTCTCCCGAGGCCTGTTCCCCAGAATGATTGGGTCCGATTGGCAGAACCTGACATTCGGGCACTCTGCCGGAAGTTTGACAGGGAGGAACAATGTCCACGGACGCAGTGGACTGCATGGTGGATTGCTTGGGACCCTCTGAGAATTGCATACCTGCTGCTTATTGCCACTTTTCTGCAAAGACATTGGTGCACTGCCTCAGCTGGACAATGACAGTATTCGCGGCTCAATCTCGATCCCATGATCAAAGCAGCTTTAGAAGCCCTCTATGCAGGAAAAGATGTGTCCAAATTACGCCCACTGATTTGAGAACTGCACTGTTATACAAAGAAGGTCCTAAGTTGAAACTGATCAATAAACTGTTATACAGGAGAAACAGTAGACAGAGGGGGACAAGTAGACAAACAACAACTAGTGCTGCCCACTGCCTTCGAGACTCAGTACTGATATCCTTGCACAACCACATGGGGCACCTTGGTATAGACAGAACACTTGACTTGGTGAGATCCAGATTCTATTGGCCTAAGATGGGGCTGTGTGGAGCAACACATTCAACTTGTAGTCGCTAAGCTACAGAGGAAAGCTTTGCCCCAGATGGCTGCCCCTTGTTAACATCACCACCAGTGCACCCATGGAGCTGGTCTGTATTGATTTTCTGAGTTTGGAGTCAGATCAAAGAAATATCAGTAATGTGCTGGTGGTCACTGACCATTTCACGAGATATGCCCAAGCTTTCCCACCAAAGACCAGAAAGCATCCACTGTGGCCAAAGTACTTGTAAAACTTTTTGTTCACTATGGGCTCCACAAAGAATCCATTCTGATCAAGGGAGACTTTGAGAGTCGTCTGATCAAAGATGCTTTCTGTGGGGAGTGCGAAAGTCCAGAACCACTCCTTACCACCCTCAGGGGACCCACAGCCTGAACGTTTCAACCACACTTTGCTAGATATGCTAGGCACCCTGCACCCAAAGGACAAGCTCTAGATGGAGCAACAAATTAGCACCCTGGTACATGCTTATAACTGCAAAAAAGTGATCACTGGGTTTCTCCCCTAACCCTGATGTTTGGAAGAGAAGCTCGACTACCGGTAGATGTGTTTTGGGGTCTCTCCTGATGGGGTTCAAGCTGACAACTATTTACAGTATGTGCAAAGTTAAAAGGCCCAGCTAACCCATGCGTACTAACTGGCTCAAACCATGGCTGCCAAAAGAAATCTGGCCAACAAAGAAAGGTATGATAAAAGGTGAAAGCACAGGAACTCCAGGAGGGAGAGACTGTATTGCTAAGAAATCTGGGACTGCATGGCAAACACAAGATTGCTGACAGATGGCACCATCTCCCTCACATTGTAGTGGGCAAACTAGATGATCTGCCAGTGTACAAAGTAAGGCCTGAGAATAATTCAAAGATGAAAACAATGCATGAAATCATTTTCTACCCATTGGACAAATCTTGATTGAGTCAGAGCCCCAGAAGATGCCCCCTCTGGACCAGTGACTAGAGCTGCTGCTAAGAAAAGATCAAGAAAGTCTGTACCTACAGAAGCAGAGTTAAAGTCTTCCTCCACAAGTCCCAGTTGAGCATGACTGTCAGTCCATATCAGAAGAAAGTGAGAGTGACTTTGAATACTATCCTTCTTACGAACTGAGTCAATTGTTTCGGGCAATCCCTAGTCAATACTGGAGAAGAAGCTGGGCCTTCTGGACTGTTCTAAGCCCCAGTTTCATCCCTGGAGCCAATGCTCCAGAAAGTGAAGTGCAAAGCATCAGATCAGATGAAATGGAATCATTGTGCATGGTTGAACTGTTTGAGCTTTCAGGGGAGGAAAATGATGGATTGGGTCAGACTGGTGATACACCAGAACAAGAAGAGTATTTTGAGTGCCCTGACAGTCCACTGCCAGTGTCCGAAAGCTCTCCATGTGAGTCAAATGTTGTGGACTCAGAAACTGTAACTCCTGGAGCTGAAAGTGCCCCAAGTTCTAGCCTCTCTACCCCCATGGAGACTCCCCTGACAAGTGAGGACAATGCTGAAAATGAGCCTCAGAGTGCAGAGACTGTAACAGTTTCCTAGAAAGACTGGTCGAGCTGTAAAGCCTGTGGTGCACCTCAGTTATGATTCCCTGGGCCGGCCAGTGGATCTGCCTCTCAATGTTGTCCATAAAGGAGTGTATGTGTCCCCAGCTCATTGCCCAAACTGAGCGCCAGTGCTAACTCAAGTTACTTGTGTTGTCTCTTCTATATGGTGCCCTTGCCCATCCAGCCCCTGGGCGCAACTGATAGAAGGCCCCTCTCTTCAGGTTTCATGTACAAGAGTAATAACTTGAGTTATGGTACGATATGTATGTAATACTGTGTAAAGAGTGACGTACTGCAATGTTTCAGAAATGTGTTCTTGGTAAAATGATATATTGACTGATGATTACATGTGTGAGTCTAATGCAAATGTATATGGTTGCAGTTAAAACCTATGGGGGTACTTGCTTGACGCGGACGTCAAGCTTTCCCAGGCCAGGAAGGGTGTAACCCCCCTGCAAATGGGGGTTCCCAAAAGACTTCCAGAGCTTGCTTGAATGCTCCAAGCCTGAATGGTGTTTATGCTTAGTTTATTTATCAGTGAGTGTTTTAGAGCCTCTGGTACTGTCTCTTTAAGAGCTGTCTGCTTGCAGACATAATTAGTTTGTATGGGGGACTGTGTGCTTCTCTGTTTGAGTACCACTCGAGCTGCTGCCAATTCACTCCATTTTTGCAGTCACTAGAGCAAAGGAACCTATCTGAAAGATGTAACTGTTTGCCAGAAATCATTTAGAGTAATAATGAAATTACAGTTTGTCTAACCTGCTTTCTTTGCAGTCAGAACTTGTCTGCCTAGTTCCCCATTCTGGTTTTGAACTGCTGAACTGGACCAATCAGTGTGGGGTAGGCTAGCTCTAAAATGGTGCCTTGGACGAATCAGAACTTGGACTCATAATCTGAACCAGCCACAAGAGGATTGTATGGGCAGTGACTCTGGGAGATGAAGTTTAGACTTCGCGCCTTTTGGACCAACAGCAGCAGTCTATTGTGAGTGACAGCCAATCCAGTCAAGAACTGGGAGGAACTCAAAGGAAGTGCCCGGTTTTGTCTGTTGGAGTTTCAGTTTAGCTCTGGCAGTGAAGGAAGGAACCCTGTGCTCCTTCAGTGCACAGTTTTAGTCAAAAACATTTGTAAGGTCCAGAGTTCGGTCTGCAGCTTGTGTAACTGCTTGTTAGGACTGAACTGTCCTGTGAAGAGAATCAAAGGATATCTGAAGAGTAGAAACCAGGCTCACCCTGTAGAAGACTGGAGAAATTACTGAATTGCACTCGGTCTGTCAGGAACTGAATCTGCTGTGTGTTCTCCCGGGTATTGTGCAGTAATTGCGATCGGGATAGAGAAGCAGCCTGCCTGGTATAGTACTTTCTGTTTTACCATATAAATGTGTGAAGAGGCTTGTGTACCTCAAGTGAATCCTGCTGCCATTAAAGGACTTTTGCCTGTTACTGTTCACCATATAAATGTGTGAGGAGTCTCGTGGAGCTCAAGAGTAGCCCTGCTGACATTGAAGGACCCTATCTTGTTTGGAGGTCGTGAGTACTAATTCAGGGTCGCTCCCTGTTTAATTGCCACATTAAATCCAAATGGAATCACTGTACTGCTGACTGTTTAAACTAATTTTTCTTTTCTCGGTGTGAAAGGGCCCCTAACAGCTGCCACGGTTTGGACTAGCCACTAGGGCTTGGGTACCCAGGGACAGTAACTGGTAGGGATAGGCCTGTGCACAGAGCCATAGGTAGATGAGTAGAGTGATAAGCTAATTAACCTGATTTCCCCCTGTCCTTGTTATATCCCCCTAAATAAATCCGAGCTGCTTGTTTCAGCAAAGTTATACTGCCTGAGGTATTTGTCTATGTTAAAGTATTGTACTGTGATTGTTGCACTGTATCTTATTTTACAGGAGGTCCCAGTGCCTGAACCAGCCCTGGGGGTAAGTGTATACTGTGAAGGTAATTCTGATATATTGTGTGGGCCACTAGTGGGAAGAAAGGGGGGTTGCAGTGTCCCAGAGGGCTGTGACCAAGTAAGTTTAACTATTGCAAACCCTGACCTCTGGGTGGAGGCACCTGCCATTGGATCCAGGCCCCTCAACCTGTTAGTGGCAAATCAGGCAGGGGTAGTAGCCCCTGGGATAGCGCCATCTAGGGGTTACACTGCCCATTGTTGTGGAAGAGGAAGACAGGGTCTCTATATTGGTGGTACCAACAGATGTGGTGGTACTGGTGAGAGATGGGGACACATTGGTGGTTGTGGTGGGAATCGAGATGGTACTGGTGAGAGATGGGGACACGTTGGTGGTTGTGGTGGGAATCGAGATGGTACTGGTGAGAGATGGGGACACGTTGGTGGTTGTGGTGGGAATCGAGATGGTACTGGTGAGAGATGGGGACACGGTGGTTGTGGTGGGAGTCTAGATGGTACTGGTGAGAGATAGGGACACACTGGTGGTTGTGTTCGGAGTTGAGATGGTACTGGTGAAGGATGGGGACACATTGATGGTTGTGGCGGGAGTCGAGAACACTGTCCTCCTGCTTGTGCTTCTTGTATCACTTTGTCCTGTGCCAGGCACAGTATTACTATTGCTGGAACACATAGGCTTGGAAGGGGTAAAGAATAGTTTTGGGCATCAAAGATGGGCTGACCGTCTCCCACATTCAGGTTAAACATCACCAACCTGCTCCTCTGTTGTAGATTTGCTTTGGCTGGACCAAGTAAGTTTTTTTGCCACCTCTACCTGTCATTGACTTTCTCTATGCCAATAAGCGCTAAACACTCTCAAGTACTTAATACTTTGTAAATATACAAATGTTCTGCTTTATTGTAGCACCAAAAAATTATTGCAAGCAGTATCTGCAGTAGTACTGCTTTATTTTAGCACTGAAAAATTGTTGCAAGCAGCACCTGCTGCAGTACTGCTTTATTTTAGCACTGAAAAATTGTTGCAAGCAGTACCTGCTATAGTACTGCTTTATTTTAGCACTGAAAAATTGTTGCAAGCAGTACGTGCTACAGTACTGCTTTATTTTAGCACTGAAAAATTGTTGCAAGCAGTACCTGCTACAGTACTGCTTTATTTTAGCACTGAAACATTATTGCAAGCAGTACATGCTGCAGTACTGCTTTATTTTAGCACCAAAAAATTATTTCAAGCATTACCTGCTGCAGTACTGCTTTATTGTAGCACTGAAAAATTATTGCAAGCAGCACCTGCTGCAGTACTGCTTTATTGTAGCACCGAAACATTATTGCAAGCAGCACCGCTTTATTTTAGCACCGAAAAATTATTGCAAGCAGCACCTGCTGCAGTACTGCTTTATTTTAGCACTGAAAAATTATTGCACGCAGTACCTGCTACAGTACTGCTTTATTTTAGCACAGAAAAATTATTGCAAGCAGCATGCATGCAGGGCAGGCGAAGGTGTGCACACATTGCAAATGTCGCTACCTAGCCCTAAACCATGGGGGGTGAGAGTGCAGTCAGCCGACTGCCCTCTGAGACTGCTGGCAGCTACTGACTTTCGTGAAACTCCAACTCAACCTCAGCTTACACCACAAATATTTCTTACAGAGATTTTTACAGCAGAACTACTGCAGTTCCCTTTTTTGTGTGTAAATGCACAAAAGTTCTGCTGTATTTCAGTACAAAAAAATGGTTGCAAGCAGCAGTACTGCTTTATTTTTGCACAGAAAAATTACTGCAAGCAGCACACACACAGGGCAGGTGAGGGTGTGCACACACTGCAAGCGTCGCTACCTAGCCCAAAACCGTGGTGAGTGGGAGTGCAGTCAGCTGAATGCCCTCTGAGATTTCTGGCTAATCTACTACTGGGTTTTGTAAAACCTGGGCCCACTTTCCACCAGAAATACTTATTATTTACCCTACCAAATTAAAGACTTTTTTTTTTAAATCAGCACAGTACAGTAGTCACCTTGGTAGAAGTTGAACTACTGTAATTAAGAAGTAGTGGTGCTCGGATGGTATCCAGACCAATCCAGATCCACCAGATACCTGCTCTCACGGCAGGATGGTGGATCTGGCCGGATACCACCACTGTCTGTCTGTGGATCCGGCCGTTGGATCCCAGGTCAGATCCCGTGTTATCCGATACCGGATCCCTGGATCCAGCACTGGGTCCGATGCTGGATCCAGGGATTCGCTACCGGATCCCTGGTTCCAGCACCAGATAACACGAGATCTGACCCGGGATCTGACCTCCGTATTCGGCCGGATCCTGGGATGGATCCCACTCAAATAGTGCCGCCATCCGCTGGATCGCCAGCAGATCCATGGCGAGATTGTCCAAGCACCACTATTAAGGAGGTAAACGGCAATTTAAGTCTCTCTGCAGCTCCTCCTGGCAAAATAAATCAGACAGTTTCTCGGGGGGGAGGGGGGATACAAAAATCCTCACACCACTCTCAGACCCTGAAATGAAGGTATACTAGTTTCTCTCTGCAGCTCCTAGCCAAAAAAAAATCACTACATCAGGCGATTTATCCAGGAAAAAAACCTCCCAGTGCTCCCACTACTACTAGGCACTAAAGACACAGATTACAGAACAAAGTTTTTGTGGTGAAAATATTAGTTGTTTGCAGCTCCTAATCTCTGCTGACTCAGAGCTCTCTCTCTCTCCACTCTCCAGTACAATCTCTGCCACTACGCAGCAATGTCAAACTGTAGCGTGATCTAGCTTTGACAAACGCTCAGCAATTAGCCAGTAAGTCCTGCAAAATTTTGAAATCTTGCGGGAACGCTGAATAACTGGGATATTCGGTATTCAGCTCCTAAATACCAAATACCATATTATTCGTGGTATTTGTGTTTAATATTTGTTACTTGCACACCCCTAAACCTCAGGCACATCACTTGTGGCATACACTACTCATGAGGTTACCCAAGGTCAGTCTGCTCTTGTATAGATAATGTATTGCAGAGGTCCTCATTGCATATCCCTTAGATCTGAATCCTGACATGGGATCCTGTCCGACCCCATTTGGATTTCGGATCTATGGTATGATAATGGAATCAGAGGTCACATCTCTGCCTCTGAGCTCACTGATTCCAGATAGTCACATCAGATAGTTGGGATCCTATTGGTGATAGGATCTGGTTGTTGGATAGTATCTGATTGCAGTCCAAGTAACACTGTTATAAACAAGGGAAAGCAATGGCACATTCTGGGGCATCTTTAAATGTGTACCTTTCGGTTCTACTGCAGCATGCTCCCAATGGGGGAACACTGGCTCTAAAAACTAGGGAGATGACAATATACGGGACACAGTGATGACTTGGAGATACAAGAATGGTGCACCAAAATAGTGCTTTGGTATTAATAAAGTATAATTACCGGGGATTGTGTTTTCCCATAGGGAAACCCAGTTATAATTTGCCATTATAACCAGCTGGTTATAACGGCAAACATGTGCTGGGTTTCCCTTGCTCTATGCATGCTCCAGCCCCCACTCTTCCATGTTTCTGTGCTGGACACTACACCAACCTCAGAAACCGCCACCAGCACTGGACGGTAATGTAACCCCTAGGTGGCGCTATCTCAAGGACTACTACCCCTGCCTGCTTGGCTAGTAGCAGGTTAAGGGGCCTGAGTTCTGAAAAGGGTGCCTCCACCCGGAGGTCAGGGTTGGTAGTGGTCAAGCTAACCTGGGCACAGCCCTTGGGACACTGTAAACCCCCTCTAGTGACCTGAACACTGTACAATAATCACTTTCACAATACTCCTGGTACACCACACAAGTACCCACACTGTTTGCACTTATCACCAGGGCTGGTTCTTCTGGCGTGACCCTGGGGACCCCCTGTAAAACAAGGCTATGCACAGCAAATAGCAACAGTACAGTTCTTTGAGCACAAACTGGAACCATAGTCAGATTACATGCAGGGAAAGTTAGAGCTGATTTATTCAGGGGACTTGAACAAGGGATGGGCAAAATCAGGTTAATTAGCTTAAAGGTTATATCAATCAAGCAGTTATGCATGCGTTTTGAGTCCCCCTACACAGTCCACCTCTGGGTACCCAGGTGGAGAAGAGATGGGCTAGCCAGGACCATTGCCCTGGGTTGCAGCAGGTTGGGGCCCTGTGATAAGAAAACACAACATGCACAGTACACACTATTTGTAATCCAGAGCCAGAGGGCTCAGTTCATAAAGGAAATGAAACAACAAGACAATCGGATGACACACTCAGATTAAGATGTTGTTGCAGGGAGCTACACTGGTATTTACTCACGATACCCAAGACTGGACACAGGCTGGATGAAAATCAAGACTGCAGGTGGAAGATCTGGAATGCCAGGAGAAGTAGGGCCCACACGAGTCGCAGAGGCGTCGTTCCTGTTCAAGCATGGAGCAGGGGGCTGATCGACAGGCAGGTCTCTCATCGATGGCTTCTCTGTGCAGTGGGTAGTCTGGCTGGGCCAGTCTGGCAAGGCCCAGACCGCATGGAGACAAATTCGGATGCAGTCCATTTTGGGCTGGATACAGCTTCCAGCAAGCAGAACACAGTTCACACAGTGGGGAACTAACTCACCACCCACTAGCAGCAAATAACACATTTACGTGTAAGGGAATTCTACTGTACCAAGCAAAGCGCTCCCTGGTCACAATCACAAAGTCTCTGCACACACCGGGAGCTTAGGGGTAGCCGTAACTCCTGACAGGCCAATCACATTCAGCAAAATCTTCGGTCTTCTTCAGGATGAGCCTGGCCCACTTCAGTGACTTACTTTAGTCACACAAACTTGGATTTAGTCCAAAATAATTCTCTTCTCTCCCTCTCAGGAGCAGCAGGCAGACATGCAAGCCAAACTCAGCCCTGTCACAGTTTTCCCATGCGAATCCACTCAGGATCGCTGCTCAGAATCACTTGAGCTCCTCTCATTTCACTTCCCTGCTCAGAACTAACTGAAAACTGCAAGCAGCCCGGGATTTCCCCAAGATCCAAAAGATTTGGTTGGCTGATTTGGCTATCAGTCAAAGCAAGAGCTCCCCCTTTAGATGCAAAAAAGGCGCAAAAAGCTCAAACTACAGTTCCTACAGATTTAGAATTCCGACAGCTCCTCTAGTCTGGCTACATTTGAGGTCCCACCAGAACTGATTGGTCCAATTTGCCGTCCAGGACTAAGATAGTGGAGACAAACAAAACAGTCCTTGCTACAAAGAAAGCAGGTTAGACAAACTACATTATCATGATCACACTAAATGATTTTCAGTAAATAGTTACATCTTTCAACAGAGCTCCATCTCAGATTACTGATGCTGCAATCAAGCTGCTCTTAACTTGCCAAGCCAGGAAGCACAGAGCACAAACTCCCAGTCACTCTTTCTCCAACTGAGGCCAGACAGGAAAGGATTCCAAGGGAACAAGTTAACCCTTTAGAGTGTTTCTTTTAGTAACCGACCTTGAACCTGGGCTTGAGAGGCTGGTTGTAGTCCTAATTCTGTCCATCCACAATACGAATCGTCTAGTATGTGCAGTCAAAGTTTAGCCTCCACAGAAAAGATTTTTAAGAACTGTTTGCAGTAGGTGGCTATGTTTAGTTATAAAATTAGTAATAAAAATGGTTTTATAAGTATCTTAGGGAATTAACAATGTACTGATGTTGACTCTACATTACGTATTGCCCCATCAATGTATGGATCTACGGAGTTGCTATGTTTAGGTTGGGTGACTAGGAACTAACCAGAAGAGCCATGGACACCACAGCCATGGGTATCACATAATGACAGCAAGGTTTTTATAGCGTCTACATTTGGGCGACACAATATGAGCACCGCCAAGAATAGTGACTGGTGAATAATGGTGATCAGGCAATTTGGGTGACTGTGGGTATGCCAGGATACCCCATTATCAGTGCGTGCTGCAGTGTTGGAATAATAGAGATAGGGGGTTGGGGGAGCCCCCTGCATGATACAGCTATAGCTACAGTTATGAATGGAGTACACCTGTGGATCTAGCATATAATTTTCAACTCTAGGTATGAGCTTGATTGTAGCTGTTTAGTGCGTCGCGGCAATTTGGTAGAGCTGTTTTTGCAGTCGTTATTATGCATTCACCCATTTGATGTTCGCTGAAAAAAAACCTCACTATCATCACATGGAACCCAGCCACATACTCCAGTGATGCACTAGACGTTGGATAGTAATGCACAAAATTGATCCTTCTCTGTTTCCTGCAAACTGATATACAGCAGCATCTTGTTTTGAGCTGGTTGTATCAAGCCCACACTATTCACTGTGCAGTACTAAACTATGATTCTAGGGACGTGGATATGGTATACTATCCACACTTCTGGCAGAATCCTTTTCCCATTAAATTTGGGCCAGAAGGTCTTCAAGCTGACTCCTCCCACCCAACTGGGTGGCATCCTCCTCGGCACCACTCTGTGACATCAGATCTTCCTTTCCGCTGGAAGCATCAGGTTCCCTCCATCGCAGCTCCACGCAAGATGTAGACAACTAATCTTCACAAAAAACAAACTCTGTCTTCAAGCAGCTTTCATTCCATTATGGAGCAACTCAATGCTAAGTCTGGTCCTGGCTTCCAACTCTGTTCCACCTGCGCCCAGAAGATGTCCCGGACCGATCCACACACCACGTGTGTGTACTGCTTTGGCATTCAGCAGGACCCGCAGGCCTGTGGCTTGTGCGCCATCCTCCAGGCCTCCACCCTGGAGGACGGTTATGCCCACCTTGTTTTAGGCTACCCAGATCAGTGGGATCCTCCGGTTAAATCGAAGGATGCCCATAAAGGTGGTCCCTGCGGCAGCAGGTTGGGTAGAACAGCTCGCCGTATTCGAAGAGGCTGCGGCCCAGGCTGCTTCAGCTTCTTTCTCTGCCTTGTTCCCAGTGGGCATGGGCTCATCCTTCATTAGGGTGTTCCGGGACTTATGTCAGTCCCTTCCCACTCTCTGGTGAGGTCCCTTTCCAGGGGTCCAAATTCATCTGGGACAAGTCCAAAAAGTCCTGGCGCATGTCGTGGGATCGAGAGAGAGCTTGTTTCTCTTGTCCATGTGCTTCTGCCAGATCAATGGCTGTTGGGCTATCAGCTTCAACTTACACTTCCACTCAGGTCCAGGCCACTGGCCCCAGAGAGTCCCCACTGGGCTTGTCAGCCAAGATGTGTGTTGACCAACCAGTTGAGAGGTATCTCAACTTGGTCAATCCGTTGTTGTAGGATGAGGGGGAGGACTCCCTCTCCAGGACTCTAGTCCTACCTAATCTCTCCCAAGGAGAGCTGAATCAGCCTGCTGAACTGGTTCCCTCCCCTCGGGAGCCTGACCTCTCGGGTGGGTCCCAGGCATCCTTCGCCTGTCCCTGCTTCTCCTCACTGACCAGTGCGCTGTTGGTCGAGGTCCGCTAGCTCGAGGTCGAGTGATTCCAGACATGTCCATTGGTCCTGTTCTCGACACTTGATGAAGAGGCACCACCAATACTCCTCCTCTTTCTCTTCGGGAGAGGAACGGCTCCGCTGTAAAATGTGTCACTGCTATGAGGAGTTCATGTGGCAGCAGTGGCTTTTCGGCATAGGTCACATGCCTTTTCCCCTGCCTCAGCCCAATCCAACGTTCCCATGGCTGCCCAGCCCCAGCTGGCCCTGCCGGTTCAGCCAACACCAGCCTCCCCACCCATTTGAGTGGAACCTCTGCCTCCCCAGCATAATCAAGGGCCTCCTCCTAAGACTGCGCGCATGGCAGCTGGGCTTCCTGGTCAGCTTTTGGTTAGGATCACTCAGGCCAATGAGCCTTGCATCATTAACGGGGTTATGGGTGCTCTGCCGGTGTTCAAGGTGTCCTCTGACTCAGAGGACTCTTCTATGCATTCTCCTCAGACTTCGAGCTTTGACCATGAGTATGGGGAGGATCTCTCCATGGAGCAAGGCCCTACCTCCTTCAGGGCCCTGCTCCGCTTGATTTCAGAATCAATGGGGATCCTGCTGGAGCCTGTTCAGAAGTGGGCTAAGCACCCCTTGACAGAGATCCTTGACAGGAATGCCTTCCCTGTGGTGGAGGCCATCCTTGGCCCCGCTCTGGGACTGTAGCAGCATCCTACCTCCTGCCCTAGCCATCTGCCCATATGGTCTGCAACTACGCAGTGCCCACAGGGTCCCTGTCGGTGTTCACCGACCACCTTCGGCTGAAGGTTTGGTTGCTGACTTAGTGTTCTGGCACATTGGTAATGTCAGGGACGTCGACAAACCTCTTGACAAGGAGTCTAAGAAGTTAGACTACGCAGCCAAAAAGGTCCATGTGGCCTCTTCCCTAGGCCTTCAGCAGGCTAGTTTGGCCATTATGATGGTCAACTTTGTCCATGCTCTATTGGGTACGCTGGACCAGGTTATTCTCTGGCTCCCAGCTGACCTACAGTTGCTGGTTAAACTGGTCCATGACCAGGGATGCACAGTTGCTAAACAGCAGCCCAAATGGCCATGGACATTTGTGATTCCTTTGCCACGTCCATGGTCGCAGCTGTGGCTATGCATCACAGGGCTTGGCTGAGAATTTCGTCTTTCACAGCCAACGCTCAGCACAAGTTGGTGGACGTTCTCTTTTTGGGCACTGAATTGTTCTGGCCCAGTATTGATGGATATTTCACATGCATGAAGAAGTCAAAAGCCACCTTGGACTCCATCACTTCTTGTCAGAAGGATGTCAAGGGCCTGAAACAGTGGAAGAAGCCCTTTTAGTTTCCGCCCTCTTCTGCACCCACAGCCAGACCATCATAGCCCCCTGCAGGCAACAGCAGGCTTAGCAACCCAAGGCAAAGCCAGTCTCCTCTGGCGCCAAGAAGCCCAGGGGTCGAGGGGCTGCTGCTGTTCCTAACGGCCCTGCTTCCACCTCTAAGCCTGCCCACCAACTGGTTTAACGGAGTCATTCTCCCACCCATCCTGTCCAGCCCGGCACCTCCTGTGGGGGGCCAGCTCTGCCACTTCGCTTCCAGCTGGATCAATATCATGTCGGACAGGTGGATGCTCAAGGTGGTCGGTTGAGGACTGCCTCTGGAGTTCAAGGCTCTCCCACCCAGCCCATGCCCCTCCGGAGACCGCAGTATCCATGAACATGTTATCTGCCTTTTGGGAGGACATTGCCCAGCTCCTCCACAAGGAGACAGTGGCCCATGTCCCAGATGCAGTAGCTGGTTCGGGGTTTATCACCAGATAATTTCTGTTTCCGAAACATATGGGGGGGTGGGGTTGGTGCCGTGTACTGGATCTGCACAACTTCAACAAATTTCTCAGGCTGCATAAATTCTGGATTGTCACTCTGCAACAGATCATTCTGTCCCTAAAGAAGGACATGTAGTTCTGCTCCCTGGACCTCCAGGACACCTTGTTCCACATCCACGCCCGTCCCACCAGCAGTTCTACGGTTCCGCTCAGAAGGGATCCTGTACATGTTCCAGGCCATGCCGATCGGCCTCTCCTCAGCCCCCAGGGTCTTTGCCAAGTGCATTTCAGTGTTGGCAGCCCTCCTGAGGTGTTTAAGTGTACCCTTACCTGGACAAGTGGCTGATCACTGGTTCCTCCAGAGAGGAGGTGGAATGGTTCAGGAATCTGACCCTCCAGCTCTGCTTGGCCCTAGGCCTCCTAGTCAATGAGACCAAGTCGGATGTCAGTCTGTCGCAGATCATCCAGTTCATTGGGGTGGTGCTTGACTCCCTTCTGGCCAAGGCCTGACTCACAGCAGACAGGGTGGCGGATCTTACTTTCTTTGCCAGATCATTTCAGGTTGGGCAACTGCAACCTGCCAGGGACTTCCTGTGCTTTCTGGGATACATGGCAGCCTGCACCAGCGTGGTCCAGTGGGCCTACTGGAGGATGCACCCCCTGCAGTGGGAGCTGGCCTGCCAGTGGTCTCAGTGCCTCGGTCACCCTGACTGGCCAGTCTCAGTGACACAGCTGATGTGTGACACCATCCAGTGGTGGCTCGTTCTGGACTATTTGCAGGAAAGAGTCCCGTTCGTCCGCCTAGAGCCGACAGTCTCCCTCACAACCAAAGCCACACTGACTGGGTGGGGAGCCCACCTGGAGGACCACAAAGCCCAGGGGCTTTGGACTCCCAAGGAGTCTTGATGTCACATTTACCTGCTGAATCTCCAGGCCATACACCTTGCTGTGATGGCCTTTGCTCTGCTGGTTCAGGGTCAAGTTTTTCAGGTCCAGATGGACAACACAATGACAATGTACTACCTTAACAAACATGGTAGGACGCATTCTCTCCTGTTGTACTGGGAAGTTCTCTGCATCTGGACCCTCATGCGCAGTTTGGGCACCGACCTGCTGGCGAATCATGTGGCTGGCATGTCCAGCCAGCTGGTAGACACACTCAGACAAGTGAGTGAGGTGTCTCAAGAGTGGTCCCTTCACTAGGCAGTAGTCAATTGCCTGTTTTCCCTTTGCAGCCCTCCCCAGGTGGACCCATTTGCCTCCTGGGAGAATGCAAAGCTGAGGCTGTTTTGTGCTGCAGGACACCGCTGGGGGATGCCTTCATGAGGCTGTGGATCCCGGGTCTCATGTGCGCATTCCCTTCCTTCCTCTGACCCACAAGGTGCAGCTCAAGGTTCGGAGGGACTAGGTGTAGGTGATCCTGGTGGCTCTGGACTGGCTGTGCCAGTACTGGTACCCTGATCTCCCTAGCCTCTTTCCTCTGTAGTTCCCATGGTATCCTCGAGGCTCCGCCAGACAACCAGGGGAGCCTCAGTGGTCCAGCGTCCATCCAGCTGCGGTTCACCCCCCAGGCAGGGAGGAGGGAGAGCCCCGGGTTACTCCCCCGCCCAACTCACACTAGCACGTCAGGCGGCTCCCACTGAGCTCCCTCCTGGGCTGGTCAGATCGCTGGGGCCCATCGCCAGATGTGGGTGCGGGTTTTTTTCCATTTTTCTTTTGCATCGCCATAGTCCCCAAGGGTGACGGCACACTAGGAGGTCTAAGGAGGCAGGCACAGATTGAGACGTGCTGCCACTCCAGACCTCAGTCAACGTCCTCCCCTCCCATGGTTTTTGCTTGTCCAGCTGCACTACCACCTGTGGTCACCCAAGTGGCAGTATAGCAGCGGGGCCCACAACCCACCCTCCCTGGAGGAGGTGAGCAGCCCCATGGGCGCTCAGTCCTCCTCTCCCCAGCTGGCCCACTGACAGATCCATTACAGTCGGCCAACAAATTTGTTGTTGACTGACATTACAGCAACACCTTTATGTCGACCGCAGTTGCCATCATCATAAAGCCGATCACTTGAGACTGCATTTTCTGGTTGGGGGGGGGGGCTTCTCCCACTGAACCTCCCATGCAGGAGTCTCTACCCCCCGCACCACTGTAACTAAAATAATCAACTCTGAGCCGGAGTTGATTCGGGGAAGGGTTACAAGAACCCCAGAAAGCAGTTCCGGGGTCTCGCACCGACACTACAGCAACCTGTTGCTGTTGTCGCTGTACTGTTGGTCGCAGTAAAATTATCACTGTAGCGACTGCATACCCCCTCTGATGACCTGGGTGCGTTCCCAAACCCAAGTCACCAGTATAGCAAGTAATAGCTCTGCTGCTGCACCGGCAAGTTGGCTGGACCTGCTCTCTTGCCATCAGGTGAAGGTCCTGCACCTGGACCTTCAGTCCCTGCATGTGATGGCCAGGTACCTAAGCGACTAGAGTTCTAGGCTTTGGGTCTCTCTGACAAGCTCCTCCAGGTTGTTAAGGCCTTTTGGAAGGAGCTGACTTGACAGTGCTACACCTTCAAGTGGAAGAGATTTTCCATTTGGTGCCAGGGCAAGGCGCTCAACCCCTTGTCCTGCCAGGGCAAGGTGCTGGACCCCTTGTCCTGCCCAGTGGCTAGCATCCTGGATTAGCTGTGGTCCCTCTCCCGATCAGGCCTTGGTCGATGACCATCAAGGTGCACCTGGCAGCCATCTTTGTATACTAGACGTGGGCTGGTATGCCAACGGTGGTGCAGGAGATGATGGTTGAGCACTTTTTCAAAGGCCTTGACCACTTATCCCTGATGGTACGTGAACCACCATCACCTTGGGACTTGTTGCTGGTTTTGGCGATGCTTCTGGGCAAGCCGTTTGAACCCATGCACTGGTGTGAGATGTCACACCTGTCATGGAAGACTGCCTTCCTGGTGGCTGTCACTTCCACCAGAAGGATCAGTGAGCTCCAGGTGCTTTATGTGGAGTCTTCGTAGCTGGTCTTCCACAGGGACAAGGTAGTCCTCTGCCCCAACTCAAAATTCCTCCCAAAGGTTGTTTCAGAGGTTCACTTTAACCAGATGATGAACCTCACAGTGTATTCCATCAATCCAACCTCAGAGGCAGAGCACAGACTCCATATGTTGGACCTGTGGCGAGCACTCACTTACTATAAGTAGTGCATGGCTGGAGCTTACAGAAAGGTTCACCAGCTGTTTGTCATCTGCACTGAAGCTGCACCTGGAAGACCGACAGCTAAGCAGATGATTGGCAGGTCAATAGTCTCCTGCATTGACCTCTGCTATAGGTTGGATGGTAGGGAGCCTCTCGGGCTTAGGGTTCCATCCACCAGTCATACCGCTACCTCGGTGGCTGCTTCCAGGGACATCCCTATCCACGGAGTCTGCAGGGCTGCTGCCTTGAAGTCAGCACACACCCTCATCTTCCATTACCACATCGGCATTCAGTCATGCCGGGATGCTGGTTTTGGGGCCTCAGTTCTCCAGTCTCTTTTCCCTAAGTAGGTATATGCCTTGCCTTCTCCTCCCAGAGAATTGCTAGGAGTCTGCCAGATATGTGGACAGTACACCATATCCACACCTCTAGAAATGAAGGTTACTCACCTGTAACCATAGTTTTAGGAGTGGTATGTGGTGTACATCCACATAACCCAAGTGACTTCCCCTGGAAGGGGCAAACCAGTCTTACTTCCAGCATGTAAGATCCTACGTCACAGGGTGGTGCCAAGGAGGATGCTACTTAGGTGGGTGGGAGGAGCCAGCTTGAGGACCTTTCAGACTGATTTAAAGGGGAAAGGATTCTGCCAGAATTATGGATGTACACCGTATACCACTCCTTGAACTACGGTTACAGTTGAGCAAGCCTTATTTCTGAATACATACCTCTCAGCTGTGCCGTATTACAATGGACGTCCCTCATTTTACCCAATAAATAGCTCTATCCCACATGGAAAAGATGCTTTCCACACAAAGAAGATGCTGTAAACTCCGACAGTAAAGCAGAAGTTCATAATGTTTAAGGTAAGAAATCAAAATTACATTATAACAAGATAAAGACACTGTTTTTCAGTGTTCTGAGACTGTATCTCTGTGTTTGATGTGTCCCACATTTAAAGTGTCAGCATCCTGTACTTCAGTGACATAAGGTTGAGAGGTATGTCCGAATGTGTTTATTGAACATTGAGTTCAATAATGTAATGTTTTGGATGCTGTTGTACTGTAAATGAGCCTTGGCTTAATTGGTCTACGATGTGATCCTCCATTTATTGTGATGAAATAAAGTTATTATTGCAGTCCCTTCCCCTTTCACTCTGTTTGCTGACTGACATGACTGTGCCCTTGATGGGGACGGGCATTTCCAAGGGTACTCCTGTGTTTAGGGGTATCTTGATGGTTCAGCTCACCAGGAGCTTCTTGCAAATAATCGCACACATTGATCCATTCACCCTTGTCTCATTACTTAGGACCTGCTGAGATAGCACTATGGCATAAAGGAAATAACACTCAGACACAGACATAGCTGGTTCTTAACTCTCCTTTACTGAGGTCTGAAAGTCAACGAGATATGCTTGTTGGGGTGTGCAAGGCATGATTATTGTTTCCCGAATACCACAAATAATGCACTGTTTGTTATTTGGATATGAGTGACGAATAGTGGCTTTATTATTCATATTCGGGAAATACTTTAACAGAAAGTAAAAAAATAGTCCCACCTCTTCCCCAGCACAACTGTTTAAACATACACAACCCCCCATCCCCCCACCCACTCAGTACCAGCAATTTTTGTTTAAAAATGAATCCCAAGATGGGTGACCAACACAACCAACTCTCCTCCATAGCCGTTCATCATCTCTTGTAGTACTAATGTTTCTTTTATAATTAGGTCCTCAATCAAAGTAGTCAGTAATCCTCCCCACCCCACTACCCTGGCAGCAGCAACCAACTCCCAGCTTCCTTCTCCTCCCTGCACCCACAATTCCTTATTGAAGCAAGCCCCCACCCAGGTGCGGGAAGGTGACCAACACAATCCACCCTCCACCACAGCTAGCCACAGTCTTATGAATGAAAAGTGCTGCCACAATTGTTCATATAGTAAAACAGCTGATCACACGATAGTGAAATAGCCAGTCGCATCATCAGCTGTTTTACTATGTGAACAAGCACTGTAATGCTACCATTCACAAGAAGACAGTCAGCAGTGGTGGAAGATGGGGTGTGTCAGTCTCCTCCTGTGCCTGGCGGTGGGGGGAGGGAGGGGGACTTGCTTCAACAAGGAAATGTAGGTATGGGGGAGGAAGTTAGGAGTTGGTTGCTGGGGGGGGGGGCAGGCTTCCTCTCTGCGGCCCCACCAGAGGCAGATTTGTGAGAGCAACCAGACTGATGGCGGGTCTCAGGGGAGATGGGGGACCAGCTTGGGGAAGCAAGGACCAGAGGATAAGTAGCCACCCCCTGGATGCAGGAGGATAACGATCTGTATGGAAAGAGACTCCCCTCCTGCAGCTTGTTCACCCTAGTGAGGTACTTGTAGGTCTCTATCGTGTCCCCTCTTGATCTCCTATTTTCCAGGGTGTACATGTTAAGATCCCTCAGTCTCGCCTCGTAGAGCTTTTGGAGCAGTCCCTTCACCACTGTACAGTAGTTACTATCCTCTGTACTGCCTCCAATCTGTGGCCTTTCTGAGGAGCAGCCTCAGACCTGGACACAATACTCCAGGTGGGGCCTCTCCAGTGAGCAGTATAGTAGCCTACCTCCTCCTGCTGAAAATACTTCTCCCTGTGCATCCCATCATTTTACTGGCCCTACCCACTGCTTTGTCACACTGCCCTGCCACTTTGATGTCATCAGATATGACAACCCCAAGGTCCCTTTCCTGATTAGTGACTGACAGTACCTCCCCTCATCCAATACTGAGGTCTTGGGTTCCTATGGCCTAGGTGCATGATTTTGCATTTTTTGGCATTGAACCCCCAACTGCCGTGCTCTTGACCACTCCTAGAGTTTCCCAAGATCCCTGCACATTCCCTCCACCCATTCCTTATTGTCTGCCCTATGTCAGATTTTGATATCATCTGCAAAAAAGACATACAGTACCTTCCCTTCCAGTTTATCTGCAGTGTCACTTATGAAGACATTGAAGAGCACCAGTCCCAGTACTGAGCCCAGAGGCACTCCATTGGTCACTCTCCCATCATTAAAGTGAGTGCCGTTAACTACCACTCTATTGCCTTTCTGTTAACTAGTTTCTAACCCATTTCACCTGTTTGGATACCACCTCAAGGCTGCTAAACTTAATCAGTCTCCCATACAACACAGTGTTAAAGGCCTTGCGAAAGTCCGGATGGGCCATGTCTTCTGCCCTCCCCTGATCTATTTTCCAGTTCACCCAGTAAAAAAAAACTCGGTGAAATTTGTGTGGCATGACCCCCCCCCCCCCGTGAATCCATGCTGCCTTTGATCTTGCAACACATTGGATTCAAGATACTGTAGTAAACTTTTCTTTAACAGCTTCCATTAATGTTGGCAGAAATGCTCTTGTGAGCTGGCGGACCATGGACACATTTTTTGGTCACGTCCCCAACTAATGCCCGTTTGGTGTTCTTTACAACAAGAAATTTCAGAATGTTTGGGAGAATCGATTGAACTTACAGTAGAGAGTAGAGATGGTGTTGCTTTCTATTTTTCCTCAACACAACGTATCCTGGCACCAGACCCTGTTGCCCACTTATATTTTGGCATCCAAAAAGCTGGGATAGAAATTAACTTTTTTCGGTACCTGCACCAAAGTGCATGTGGTGGAAAAAGTTACATGCACCATCGTGAGGTTACTTGCACTGGTGGACAAAATGATAAAAATTGAAAAAAAAGATAACCGATTCAGGAATTGTTAAATATGAAAACGAATGCAATACTATTCTACAACATATCAGTGTCTTCATCACTTTCCCAGGCCTTTTCATCTTTTCTGGCACCATAAGGTGCTGTTTGAGGTCTCCTTGTTCTCTTTCCTGCTGACCACCACCTAGCTATGGCATTATCTGGTGAGTATGTGGACACTGTGTCACTGCTCAAACTAATTGCCATTAAGGCCGACACAATTTCTGGTCTCATGTTAGCCCTCCAATCATGTTTTATCCGTGACATTAACAAGAAACCCCTTTCACATTCTGCAGTAGAAGATGGAATGAGAAGAAATATTTTCAGCAGTGAAAGAATGTCTTTAAAGTCATCCCTTTCTTCAGAAAGAACTCCAGCCCACATAGTACTGGAATCTAAAAGTGGATGGTAAGCTGCATTTAGGGTCTGGACATATACTTTTAGTTCTGACCACTGCGAGACTGCTGAAACAGCAATGTACCCCTTTGGTTCCAGAATGTCACTGTAGTGAGAAAATAATGACTTGACTTCTGTGTCTCGATAGTCTGCCTGGGAATCGGAGTTAGGCCAGTTAGACAGGTTAAAAATTCCCATTTCCGTAATGACATGGTCATTAACAAATTCAGAGAAACGATTCATCATTTGATTTATGGTGGTGGACAGCACTTTCTTCGCAACAGCCACAATGCTGCTCTTTGCAGTGTTTGCATCGTCGTCAGGATCTGATCTACTGCGTCTTGCTGAACTGGAAGAACAAAGATCCACACCTTTGTAATGCAGCTTACCATCCACGAGACTGATTCCTGTGTCAAGGCAATCAATAGTCTCTGAATCTCTGAGAGATTTCAGTTTTGTCGTGAGAGAAAGAACTTTAGCTTGCACTGAGTCTACTGTTACGTTATTTTGCTGGAATGTCAGCGTTAGCCTGGACATGACTGCTATGTAGAATTCTAGGAAGTTGATGAAGAACAATATCCTCGGCAATTTTATCTGCTTCAGGATTGCAGTGGCCTTTTCTCTTTTATCCCCTGTGCCAGTTGCTGGATAATTTGTCTGCAACACTTTCACAGCACGCTGGTGGTGTGGCAGCCACCTTGTTCTTCCAGTATTTACTGGACGCAGTACCTGGATGCTTAGTGCCTCCCCCGCAGCCTGTAAGCCTATCCAGTTTAAAGCAGAGTTCTTATAGATGCTATGCAGTAAGGATAGCAAATCCTCCACTGTGGAGTACAGCGGTGTTCCCTTTATCACATATTTAGTGACCAACTCAAGTCTGCAGTACCGTAGAAAGGGTGGGGCGGGTGGTGCACTGGCACCGGGTGCAACCCTCAGGGGGTTGCAATTTTCAACTGAAGCTCATTTGTTTATTAACTTGCACTACTACTTTTTTAAATTTATTTTGGCTTGGTAAACTGTAATTATGTCTGGCTATCAGTAGGGGAGCATCTGCAGACCAAGGACCAGCAGGTTGGGTTGGGGGGGGGGTCACATGAGCTGCAGACAAATAATCATGTGGTGGTGTTGCTGCGATGAGAAAGAAAGAGAAACTGTATGGCCAGCGCCGCCCATAGTATAAAATGTACAGGCGGTGAATGTAGCATGGAGAGGCAGTTAAACTTGGAGTCGGAGACAATGTTATTGTTGAGAGTAGAGCCTAGAAATAGAGTGACTAGCAGGCAGGAAAAGAAGCGATAGAGTCTATGTAGAGAGAGAGAAGACTGGGAGAGATGATAGACAGAGAAGACAAGAAAAATCCATCTTGAAGATTTTTAAGCAAAGCAATGTAGTGCATCACTGTAGTAGTCCGTCTACAATATGTACAAGTCCATCCCGGCCGTCTCCCATGTATCTGTGTGATTCTGTATTCCATATTGTTTTAAAAAGAAAATTAATTCTTCAAATTTGTTTACTGTTTAGTTTGTTGTGTCTGTGTGACAGTGTCAATAAATGAGGTGTGAATGTGTTGTATGTGGCAGTGGCAGCAGCGGCGCCGTCGGCGGGGGGTGATTCTTGATTGGAATTTGAAAAACGCACTGCACTTCAGTGATTGGAAGGAAGTACTGGATCTGATTTTTAATTTGAATGTGAGACTGGGCTGAGGGACCCACGGCCCAGGCCTGACTCAGGTGTGACAAGACAACTTAGTAGTTCATGGGACAGGGATGGGAGTGAATACATTTGCTCCCTCTAGTCTGCTGCTTGTGTGCTGACTGATTGCCATGGTGTGGTTGGGCCACTGGCACCCTCACTCCAGCCCACCACATTGTTTTCTCTCATCTTGACTTGCGTTCCTCCTGCACTCCAATTCCACACCAGGGAGTCTCCCCCAGTCCCACCCCACGCTGTTTCCTTCTGCTCCATGCAGGCAGGTGGTGGAGGACGGTACAGACAGTCCCAGTCAGAGCAGAGCCTGCAGTCAGACCAAAGTCATACTGCAACCCATTGCATTGCACTGACTAATCTCCTCAGTTGGTTGGTACATGCATTTTTCTTTATTGTACATCCGTGGGACTGGGTGCCAGGTTACAGACACTGCAGACTGTGGTCTCTGAATGGCTGGTCGCATGACCCCTGGAGATGGAAACGGGTCAGAAATCATCTCTAGCAACAGTCACACACAGAAGTAGCTGTGTTGTAATATTCAGTTTTCAGAGGATTCTTCAGTAGTGCACGTGTATTTCCTTATGTCTCAATTTTGAAGATATAGGAAATTCCTATATCTTCAAAACTGAGACAAAGAAAATACGTGTACTGTGTTTTCCTAAGCCCAGCTATCCCATTCAAATGTTTAGTATGCAGAAAAATAGTTTGTTACTCATACCTATGAATGCCACAAGAATCATGCATCTGCAGTGCATTGCTTTTAATAAAGAATCAGACTACCCTCCCCAATAGATTGACACATTTCCAGGGACCATGACCTAACCTAGACCTCAAAAACATAGCTGCAATGCCCCCTACTTAAAGTAAACTGTAAAGAAAATAAAAACTGACTGCATATCTAAATGTGCTTCTAGCCAGCCAGAGTCTCCTGGCTCAGTTGGTAGCACATCCACCTATGAACCAGAAGGTTGTGGATTCTCTGCCCACACTGGGATTGGACTTGCACCTAAAATGCTGGCGTCAGAGTGCAGTAGTAGGGTGTGCTGAACTGCTGGGGTGTGCTGTCCTTCGGATGAGATGTTAAATCGAGGTCCTTTCTACCCATCCTGGTGTTGTCCTGGTGGGTGTCCAGGTGGAAGTAAAAGAACTGAGGGGCACTCTTCGCAAAGAGTAGGGGGCATTCCCGGTGTCCTGGCCAACATTCCCCTTCCCAAAAACTGGTTCATGCAATTGTCCAGGCTGTGTGTGGGTGTTGATGTGCGATATGGACGCCACCACACATTTAGACACTTCACTACCAGTCTAGCATTGCGTGTAAAGTGCTTTGGGATACACTGTATATGAAAAGTGCTATATAAATACTGATTCTTCTTCCCACATCTCAGATTCATGGCAGCAAAATTTTCCCTTAAATCAGGGGTAGAGACTGACTATGTAGCAAAAGTGTTTTGATTTTCTTCAAGAAAAGCCCCAAACCTCACCACAGAGCTGGAGCATGTAAACCCTCCAGAGCTTCCGGCTCTTTCCGGGGGGGGGCGCAAAATTTGTCTCTTGCCCAGGGCACCCAAATGCCTTCCTACAGCTCTGCAAGTCTGTGTGCACAGCAGTGCACAACTTTTAAAAGTTTTAGCTCCTCCTTCAGTCTTGTGGCTATTCCAGTTTTACTGCCCATCATGACTGATGCCCCATCAAAGCAGCAAGCCACTAATTTATTTTTCCAGTCTTGTATTCTGGAGATCAATTGCCATAGTATGTTTTAAAGTTAATGTTACACTTTCTGCATCTACCTTGTCTAGAGGTTTAAGTGCCACAAATTTAATGACAGGGATGCCCTTTTCCAAGATGCGGACATACACTACCTCCTCTTCAGTAATACTTTTGTCTGTTGAGCCATCTGACAGAATGGAAAAGAAATCTTGAGACTTCACCAATGATATTAGATCTTCCATTTTATCTCTGTAAATATATTCCATGAATACTCTTGCCTGTTTGTCATTACAATAGGTTTCACTGACTGACACCCTATTCGCTCATAATAAGTTTATCTCATCTTTTAGATCAGTAAACGGTCGTGCTTTTTTACCAAGAAAAAAAGTTGTTCTAAAAAGAACCCTCATTTGCTCAAATTCTTTTTCTTCCATTTTTTGGACAATCATTATTAATGGCTGCTCTGCAGGGGTTATACTGTGGGCAAAAAATGCTTTTCTGGATGCTTCATGTAAATCTGATGACTCATGAAATTCAACGCTTTCTTTTCTAAAAGATGAACACCCATCCCTGAAAGAATTATTTTCCCCCGATTTATCAAATGGTTCACATCAGTCACATTTCATGATGTTCAGTTCACTGTTGTATTTAAGCCATTTACGATTCTGTTTCCAAGAGCCCACAAATGTATATGTTTTTTTCCTTTTTTAAGGGTGGCTCTCCATCATGTGGTGCAGTAGGAGGTTGAGGAGGAGGCACTGAGCTTGAGGTACACTGCTGGTCATGGGCACAGTCAGAAATAGGGCTAGGAGGAATCAGAGAAGAAGGTAGGACTACGCAGCATGCAGGTTCAACTTCAGAAACAAAGGAGTTAGATTTTGTTACTGACACATTCACATTGGAAGTACTAGTGCTGGGAACAGTTGCTGCACTACTGGCATTAATCTGAGAGACTTCAGACTGGCCGCTGCCACCACCAGACTGAGACACACATGACTACATCCGGACAACATCAGCTACAGGAACTGCAGCATCCACTGCGGCCATTTCACCACTTGTTTTTGTAGTGAAAAAGAGTATTAATTGGTTTGGGTAAAGCTTTCTTGGGTGGCATGGTCGTTTAACAGTGTGCTGTGAGCTTATCGTCTTTGCCTTCTTATGTAATATACAGTAAATGTCAATAAAAATTGCTATGCTGTGGGTCAGAAAAGTGTTTGTGTGTTTTTTTTAATATAGTACCTAAATTGCTAAACAGATGGAGCCCTCAGAGCAGGCAGGCAGGCGAGTGAGGGTATTCAAATAAATTCAGTTCAGTAATCTGAGATTAACTCAGAGAATTAGAGTAAATTCCTTAGAACGTCAAGAACAAGTTAGTCCGCAACTTAGTCCAAGGCAAGGCTGTTGAACCAGTTAGGGATTTATTTCTCCCACCAAAACTGATAACTGTACTGTACCCAACTGAAACGAGAGAGAGAGAGAGACTGTAAGGTATTTCAGTACAGTAAATCGGAGTGTATAATTTCACTCACACTAGGAGAGTATGGTAGTGGGGCGATGGGCCAGTGACAGTCGTAGTAGGCACAACACTAGGTAACACTACTAGCACAGCATAGATACAGATTAATATATTGTGCAACTTGAATGATTACATAGGCTACACACTGTAGTTAGGCTGTGGGCAGCGGACTCAGTGCCTCCTTAGTTCAAAACAAAAAGAGTTTTTTTCTTACATTTTATCAGATTTCACAACAGACAAAAGTATTAATGAAGAAGAGGCTGACAGACAGTGAAGCTGTAATTCACCCTGAATTACTGTTCTTACTCTCAGTCTGACAAAAGTAAATTATGTACAAGATAAATGTGAAAAAGCTCACACTGTTATAACACACTGACTGGACTGGTACTTAATGGTTTCAAGGCTAGCTTCCCCTCACATATTTAGACACAACCGGTGCTGGACGGACTGGACTGGAGACAGTAGTCGTCGTCTGTCAACGGTTGCAGACCTGGGACTGAGTCTAGACTGTGAAGGATTAAGACTGCAGACTACCCTCATGAAAAATGAAAAGCAGTTGTCTACTCTGAAAGACCAAGTATTTTTTTGTCACACAAAGTGAAGTAGGGAATCAAAATGTCGCAATGTTGTGGACCTGGTAAAACCACAGTAGTTGCTCAACAGGCAGACAATCTCCCATAAATTTGACCCTTTCTTTATTTAAGATTTAAAAAAAAAATAAACAGCAACTGCCCTTTTTTCTGGGCTGTAGCAAATCTCACACTGCCTTTGCTTAAGGTTTATTATTACACACACGGACTGGACTGGTACTTAATGGTTTTAAGGCTAGCTGCTTCCCCCTCACTTATTTAGATAACTGGTGCTGGATGGACTGGACTGGAGACAACAGTGCGTTGTCAACTGTTGCAGACCTGGGACTAAGAGATTCTGAGGGATTAACACTGCTGCAGCTTAATATGTATTAAATTATCTTTTTTTTTTACAAGCTCCCTGCCCTCAAAAAAAAAAAAAAAAATTTAAAGCAGTTGTCAACTCTGAAAGACCACCAAGTATTTTTTTTCTCACACAAAATGAACAAGTAATGAATCAAAAAGTGGCAGTGTTGTGGACATGGTAAAACCACAGTAGTTGCTCAACAGGCAGACAGCTTCTGTAAATCTGAACTTTATTTTAGACTGAAAAATAAAAAAATAAACAGCAACTAACTTTTTATCTGGGCTGCAGCAAATCTCTCACTGCCTTGGCTTAAACTTATGGTTTATTATAACACACACTCACTGGACTGCCAGGTTCTTAATGGTTTTAAGACTAGCTTCCAATGTGTATTAATTTTTTACAGACTGTCCCCACAAAAAGAAAAGCAGCTGTCAAACTAGCACGAGGATTCTTTCCCCAAATAAATGAGTGAGGAATCAATATAGCTAGGTTGTGATAGCACCACAAATTGCTCAACACAGTTAAGTCATCCTTTCCTCACTTAGAGTGTATAAAAATGAACTGCAACTGCTCTTTTTTTTTATATTTAGTACCCTCTGATGCAAGCAAACACGACTGAAGAAAATCCCCCCCACCCCTTGCTTAGGGGAGGTGAAGCCTCAATTTACTTTGCTTGCCAAACAGTTATTTCAAGCTGTACAAACATTTTTTTTTTCTTAGTTACAACCTTTAGCTGTTAAACACACACTACCTGCCTAAGATACAGCTAACAATATTGTTTTTGCAGAGAAATGAAAAGATTTATTTGGGGAACTGATCGCGATCATGAAGCTTCCCGCCTAGTGACTGATCACACACAAACTCTTCACAAAACTGTGTAGCTGCTGGATTTGATGCGCATGCCTATGTTAACCGTACTGTACCACGAGGGTGACAGAAAGAGGCACACGTGGTACAGTAAGGTTAACATTGCATGGGATATGCCAGAGTTTAGCCACTAGGTCCCGCCTTTAGCTCCGTGATCACCCTGCCCCTGTGCAGTCCAGCACCCACCCCAGCCCCTTTCTACCAGTCACCACCGCAGCTCAGGTTATGAATATGAGCGCCCGCCTTCTTTGTACTATAGGTCCTCCTGAACCTGTTCTCTGGCGCCGCTGCATCCCGCCTCCTTTTCTCTGGACACTCCTCGTGCCGATGCTCCTGATGCTCAGTCCTGAGTCCTCAGTGGAGCACGCTTCTATGCGTGTACGTGCAATGCAACGCAACGCCAAACTAAAAAAAAAAAAAGTTTCAGCCTGCCTGTACACTTGGTGTGCACCCCTAGTGGCAGCTTGCGGTATTGCAGCTAAAAGACTATACAGCTTACCTGCACTACAGTGCAAGCCAGAGACAAAACTACATGCACCAGCCTGTTCCTACTTGCACTGGGGACAGGCTGGGTATGCTAATTTCGACCTCTGCCAAAAAGGCTATAACAAGACAATGGAGATCCCCACTTGTTCCAAAAATTAATAACTGGAGAGGGTTGGTGGCAGACATATACCATATGAAATCCCTTTCGGCTACACTCCACAACAAACCATCAGTTTTCAAACTATTATGGAGACCCTGGGTGATATTTTTTTCAGACCGTGATTCTGATTTTATTCCTTGAGACTCTGTTATGTCCCGTTATATGAGACTTGTGGTGGGAAGGGACCTAATCGGATTCGGGAAATCTGGGCAAATCACAAAAGACTGATCTGCAGTCCTGGGCAAATGTTACTTTGCACACTATCTGGGAGCACTATGTCACTGTAAAATATTTCATTCAATCAATATTTAAATATCAGCATGTTACTAGAGATGACAGTAACAGTAAGGTTTTATTAGAATCAAAATTAAGAATTGTAAAACATCTGTAACAACAATAAGATGTTGAACAATATGTCAATGATTGTATCAAGTATATTTTTACCTGTCATGTCCATATAATAAAAAAGAAATAAAAAA
Source organism: Neoceratodus forsteri (assembly GCA_016271365.2). Taxonomy (NCBI): domain Eukaryota; kingdom Metazoa; phylum Chordata; order Ceratodontiformes; family Ceratodontidae; genus Neoceratodus; species Neoceratodus forsteri. The sequence goes on along the minus strand of CM028133.1, from coordinate 1,026,581,013 downwards.
ATAAAGAAAAACAGCTTCCATTAATTTTCCCACCACTGAGGGTGAGGTTCAACAGCCTGTAGTTGCTAGCCTCTTCCCTACTGCTGCCCGTATGTAGCAGGACTAGATCTGTCTCCTACAGTCCTCTGGAATCATGCCTAATTGCAGTTAGCTGTTAAATACAGCCATCAGTAGGGCAACCAGCACCTCCCTAAGTTATTTTAGGACCTTTGGGTGTATCCCATTCAGTCCTGTAGCCTTGCCTGCTTTCTGAGCTGCAAGTCCCTTCAGGACTCTTTCCTCTGAAAACGGACTTGAGTCCACCTCCCTTCCCCCTTGGTTTCTGCTCATCACTGGTCATCCTTCCCCCTTCTCTTTCACTGTAAAGCCTGAGCAGAAGTACCTGTTTAGGATGGCAGCTCTTTCTTTGTCCTCTTCTTCGCAGCCACTCCCTGCCACCCTCCTCATTTCCTCACTATCCCTCCCCTTGCTTTCCTCTTCTCACTTAAATATCTGAAGAAAGTCCTATCCCCATTTGCACCCTTTTGGCTATCCTTCCTCTGTCTGTGCCTTTGCTCCTCTCACTGCCTTCCCTGCTTACCCCTCTGGTGTACCTGATACGCCTCCCTGTCTTCCTTCTTCTGCGTTTCTTTATACCTCCTGAATGCCACGCCTTTTTCCTTTACCACCATGGCCACTTCCCTAGAGTACTGTAATGTTCTCTTTTTCCTTTTGCTTTTACTCACTTCAGTCATGCAAAGAGGCAGTATAGCACAGTGGTTTAAGGCTCTGAGCTGCAAACCTGGAGACCGGGGTTTGAATCCCACAGCTCCCGCTTGCGTACTGTGTGACCCTGAGCAAGTCACTTAACTTCCTTCTGCTCCCAGGTCGCACCTGGAAACAAGCTTCAGCTTAGTGTGCCTTTCCTGGTTAAACAATTTCCTCTCTCCCTTTCATGCAGAGGCTAGTTGTCTTAATTATACCTGCCCTTATTTTTCCCCACTGTTCCTCTACCCCACTCTAGCATTCCCCACCCCAATAAGCATCTTCTGAGGCAGTCTCCCATTTCCTTAACATTTGCTCTCCTAAAGTCCAGGACCTGCTTCCTCATGTGGTTTGCCTCTGCTCCCATTTGAATGTTAAACCACACTGTACCATGATCATTGATACCTAGGGTACTGCCCACTGGGACGTCTGCAGTGTTGTTCCTGCTTGTAAGCACCAGGTCTGGCACTGCACCATTCATAGTGGGTTTGTTGACTAGCTGCCTAAGAAAAGCCCCTTGTAGAAAGTCAAGGACGACTCTAGTCCTTGCTGAAGCTACAGCTTGAAGGATCCAGCCCACATCTGGCAGATTGATGTCACCAACTACTGTAGCAGCAGCACCCCCTTGTTTGCCATCCTGATGATGCCCCCCCCCAGTACTTTATCCAACTCCTAACCATGTGCTGTAGGTCAGTTACGGATAGTGGCCCCAATGCCTGTCTCCAGCATGATCCAAAGCACCTCCGGTCATTCATGTTCCTCTGGATGCCCCTGCACCTCAGTAGCCTTGATTCCCTCCCTCACATTTAGAACAACCTGTCCTTCTCTCTTCCCTTCCCTGTCTCTCCTGAACAGAGAGTAGCCTGGTATGGCCCACATTCCAGTCATGGCTACCAATGCACCATGACTCCATTATAGCCACCAGATCCAGGCAACCCTCTTCCATGATGGCCTCCAGGTCCAGAATTTTATTTCCCCGACTCCTTGCATTGACGCACATGACTATCCATACCTCACACCCCCCCCCGTCTGCCTTCCTGCCTCCTCCTCCTGCCTGTGCCGTTTCCTGAAGCTCCCCCTTACCCCCCGCATCCCTTGTTACCTTCTCCATTACCTGTCTCCTTTACTCCTCTCTCCTTGTTATCCTGATTTATACACCCCTTGTCCTCTGCCTTGTCCCCATCCCTGTCTTCCTGTACCCCTGCCCTGAGGAAGCTTCTTCTCTTGAGGCCTTCCTTGTTGCTTCATTATCTGGTGGGAGGCAGTCTTTGCCACCTTTAGTATTGCAGCCCCCACCCACTACTTTATATGCTCATCCAAGCAGAGCTGTAGGAAGGCATTTGGGTGCCCTGGGCAGAGACAAATTTTGCTTGAAAAAGAGCGGAAGCTGGAGGGTTTACATCTCCAGCTCTGTGGTGAGGTTTGGGGCTTTTCTTGAAGAAAAACAAAACACTTTGCTACATGGTCAGTCTCTACCCTGATTTAAGGGAAAATTTTGCTGCCATGAATCTGAGATGTGGGAAGAAGAATCAGTATTTATATAGCACTTTTCATATACAGTGTATCCCAAAGCACTTTACACACAATGCTAGACTGGTAGTGAAGTGTCTAAATGTGTGGTGGCGTCCATATCGCACATCAACACCCACACACAGCCTGGACAATTGCATGAACCAGTTTCTGGGAAGGGGAATGTTGGCCAGGACACCGGGAATGCCCCCTACTCTTTGCGAAGAGTGCCCCTCAGTTCTTTTACTTCCACCTGGACACCCACCAGGACGGGTAGAAAGGACCTCGATTTAACATCTCATCCGAAGGACAGCACACCCCAGCAGTTCAGCACCCCCTACTACTGCACTCTGACGCCAGCATTTTAGGTGCAAGTCCAATCCCGGTGTGGGCAGAGAATCCACAACCTTCTGGTTCATAGGTGGATGTGCTACCAACTGAGCCAGGAGACTCTGGCTGGCTAGAAGCACATTTAGATATGCAGTCAGTTTTTATTTTCTTTACAGTTTACTTTAAGTAGGGGGCATTGCAGCTATGTATTTGAGGTCTAGGTTGGGTCATGGTCCCTGGAAATGTGTCAATCTATTGGGGAGGATAGTCTGATTCTTTATTAAAAGCAATGCACTGCAGATGCATGATTCTTGTGGCATTCATGGGTATGAGTAACAAACTATTTTTCTGCATGCTAAACATTTGAATGGGATAACCGGGCTTAGGAAAACACAGTACTCGTATTTTCTTTGTCTCAGTTTTGAAGATATAGGAATTTCCTATAACTTCAAAATTGAGGCATAAAGAAATACACGTGCACTTACTGAAGAATCCTCTGAAAACTGAATATTACAACACAGCTACTTCTGTGTGTGACTGTTGCTAGAGATTATTTCTGACCCGTTTCCATCTCCAGGGGTCATGCGACCAGCCATTCAGAGACCACAGTCTGCACAGTGTCTGTAACCTGGCACCCAGTCCCACCGGATGTACAATAAAGAAAAAATGCATGTACCAACCAACTTGAGGGAGATTAGTCATTGCAATGCAATGGAGTTGCAGTATGACTTTGGTCTGACTGCAGGCTCTGCTCTGACTGGGACTGTCTGTACCGTCCCTCCACCACCTGCCTGCATGGAGTAGAAGGAAACAGCGTGGGGTGGGACTGGGGGAGACTCCCTGGTGTGGAATTGGAGTGCAGGAGGAATGCAGGTCAAGATGAGAGAAAACAATGTGGTGGGCTGGAGTGAGGGTGCCAGTGGCCCAACCACACCATGGCAATCAGTCAGCACACAAGCAGCAGACTGGAGGGAGCGAATGTATTCACTCCCATCCCAGTCCCATGAACTACTAAGTTGTCTTGTCACACCTGAGTCAGGCCTGGGCCGTGGGTCCCTCAGCTCAGTCTCACATTCAAATTAAAAATCAGATCCAGTACTTCCTTCCAATCACTGAAGTGCAGTGCGTTTTTCAAATTCCAATCAAGAATCACCCCCCGCCGACGGCGCCACCGCTGCCATGCGCCACATACAACACATTCACACCTCATTTATTGACACTGTCACACAGACACAACAAACTAAACAGTAAACAAATTTGAAGAATTCATTTTCATTGTAAAACAATATGGAATACAGAATCACACAAATACATGGGAGACGGCCGGGACGGACTTGTACATACTGTAGACGGACTACTACAGTGATGCACTACATTGCTTTGCTTAAAAATCTTCAAGATGGATTTTTCTTGTCTTCTCTGTCTATCATCTCTCCCAGTCTTCTCTCTCTACATACACTCTATCGCTTCTTTTCCTGCCTGCTAGTCACTCTATTTCTAGGCTCTACTCTCAACAATAACATTGTCTCCGACTCCAAGTTTAACTGCCTCTCCATGCTACATTCACCGCCTGTACATTTTATACTAGTGGGCGGCGCTGGCCCACCCACAGTTTCTCTTTCTTTCTCATCGTAGCAACACCACACCACATGATTATTTGTCTGCAGCTCATGTGACCCCCCCCCCAACCCAACCTGCTGGTCCTTGGTCTGCAGATGCTCCCCTACTGATAGCCAGACATAATTACAGTTTACCAAGCCAAAATAAATTTAAAAAAGTAGTAGTGCAAGTTAATAAACAAATGAGCTTCAGTTGAAAATTGCACCCCCCTGAGGGTTGCGCCCGGTGCCAGTGCACCACCCGCCCCACCCTTTCTACGGTACTGCATCCAAGTAACATTTGACCTCCCAGTATGGACTGTGGTCCCCCTCCTGGGAGGATGTAGGCTGTCTCCCGTATATAGGCCCATATCCCCCCAGGCTGGTCCCCAGTCACAAAGATAGTCAAATCTCTCCTTCATGCACCATGCCATGCCTTCAACCAATTTTTAAAAGCTGTGGTCTGCCTCCCCCTCCCCTTTTGTTCCTGCCGATCCGTCCCCCACCCCAACAACCCCCCCACTGTGAGGACTGAGCATAAGTACCTGTTCAGATGTCTGCTTTTTCTTGGTTCTCTTTTATGCAGTCTTTTAACCAAGTTTTGAGCCTAAACAGTGAGCTCCCTTACTTGAATGGAAGCTCCTATGTGCTACTGAATAATTGAATATACCTCCTAAAGGAAGGGAAGGAACAGTAATTTTCCTCAAAGGGACTTGCTGCACGACCCCTCTCCACTTGCTCACAACTAGCTCTGCCCCCACACTCAGCCGTTTTGTGACGTTGGTATAGGAAGAGTGCAGGGCATGCTCCATTCACTTGAATAGAGTGTCTTTTTGGATGTTGATTTCCCGATTTTAAATCTGAGTTTGATATAGAGCAATGCCAGGGTTCAGCTAATATGGCTGTTGTTAGTTAAGCCCTGGCCTTGATCTGTGTCAAAACCTGATTTCAAATCAGGAAATCAAGTTGCAAAAAGACACTCCAGTAAAGTGAATGGAGCATGCCCCCGTGCTCTCCCTGAAAGCTCCCTTTTTAGGTTTGAAGCACCAAGAAAGGTGCCGCTTAAGCATGAAACAGGGCAGGGTCACTTTACTAGTTTACTTAAGAACTACTCTATATTGGTTCACCCACGGAGGAGGGTTCTACTAGGGAATTAATGCCTGGTTGGGCACAATGCCGAAGGCCGAGTGCCTCCAACCACCCAACCAGGCATTAATTCCCTAGTAGAACCCAGTGCTGGAGTGGATTAATGTGCTTATAACATGGCAAGCATTTAAAAGCATTTTGTTTAGATACTCAGTTAATACAATAACTTACAGAGACTAAAGCTTTAAAGTGTTTGCAGTGGAACAAACTACCAGCTGAACTCCGTTCCACTGACACACACTCCAGTTTCAAGTCCCATCTTAAAGTCTGGTTCCTGGCAGACTCATCCTGCTGCTGCTCCCTGGGGTCTGACACCAACCCACACTAGTCAACTCCCCAGCCCAGGGGTTATCCACCTACCCACACTAGTCAACTCCCCTGCCTACAACTGTTATATTGTATCATTCACAGTAATATTTGACTTCCTTGCCTGTACATATTGCATATGTATTTTTTACTGAGTATTCTGTGTACTACTTGCTCACTGGACGATGCAGTCTCACATTGTGCACTGTGCCTACGATTTGTTTATTTTGTACCAAATCTCCTCATGTCCGATATTGAAACCTTGTATTCACTATTCTCAAATGGACCTATGCATCAAACCTGTATATTGTGCTTACTATTGTTGCTTGTATCAAATCTCTTTCATGTGTATTACTGTTACATTGTACTCCACTGTCACCCTGCGCCATGTGTTACGGCACCAGTCGTGCCCAAAAACAATCCCTGGGATCAGTGCACTCACCCGGTTATCAAAGTCATAAATAAATAAATAATATGTTTTCTTTATTTCCACATTTGGTAATATTGTGGTTGTTTTCTGTAGCATTATATAAAACATGGCTGTTGAAATCACTGTTTATTTTTATTAGCTGTATTGCTTTCAGTTATTTCTCAAGTGACACACAACTGTGTGAAAAGCACTCTTTATAACATGAAACCACTATATGAAACAAGCATTGTAGGACTTCTGTTGCTAATTTGCAGATTCATTAGCTGATCGGTAACACTGAACCAAACAGCTGCAAAGCACATTTTTCACATGTGAATGACTGGTTTTATTCCCGTACTGCCTATCCATCCAAGCAGCTATCCCCATCATGCCACATAAAGCGAATGTCACATCATAAGTACACATTTATTTGCTCATTGTAAAAGACTGTTGGAAAAAATATGGTGCGATGCAATGAACACCACGAGGGTGTGTGGGTGGGAATGAACTTTTACAGCTTTTACTCAGTGGCGATTTTGCAGTGGAACACTATGGTAGTGCGCGGGCATTACTGAGAAATTAATGCCTGCTTGTTTTCTCATCATGTGTTACAGTTAGACCAATAGAAATTCTTTATTTTACTAGTAGTTATTGTGCCATGTTACAATTGTTGTTAATTGTGCAGACGTGTATGTTAAGTATGTTTGTATGCCACGATCACAAGTCACCTATGAAACTGGGCAGTTTTATCCATAGGCTTTTGTTTTAAAATAACAATGAAAAAGGAAATCAAGCAGCCCATAAAATGGAATGCTTGGAGCAACAGAAAACCACCCAGGGAATAATAAAGGGTGCAGTGCTTGTGAGACGGGCTGCACCCAAAACAAAATGGCTGGTTTGATTATACACCACATCCCATTTTCCTAGTGTTGATTTAGAGGAATTGAAGTACGCTGGGACACAATAGTTAAATCTGGGCAATAGGACACCACTGGCTAAGGTCAGACTATTTTTAGGGGTAAGGCTGGATACCAGCTTTAAACTGTCCTAGCATTGAAAGTAATAAGCTTTTCTTAATTGAAGGTGGACATTTGTAGATGGTCTTTGTGGAGGACCACACACCAAACTTCAGGTTCAACACACATTCTCTGTGTGATGTTTATTCAGAATGCAAGAAATAACTTTCTGCAATGGTCTGTTTTTTCTTCAGTACAGTAGTTTGCAGTACCAGACTATGAATGTCCTTTCTCTGCACTTAGCTAGCACCTACTGACAGATCACCTCTGATCCATTCACCAGCGGAGTTATACCCATAACCCTTATGCAAGCCCTCATTTGCTTACATAATGGGGGCCCAAAAAGAAGAAAAACAAAACAAGCTATAAACAAAGAACCTCAATGCAGAATCACTGAAAGAAGGGTTACCCCAAAAGGCATTGGCAGGAAATCAAGTATCAAAGAAATACAACATCATACATACTTTCATAATGTAGTGCATCATGGGATATATGCAAATCACCATGACATTTAGACTTTTTCAGTTTACATCAATTTCCATGCATTTTAAATAGCACAAGTAGCTTAATTGCTATAATGGTCACCTAATACTTTTTACCATTATCAAAAACACCTAGTGCCATGGTAGTATCAACATTTACAGGTTTCATAAACATAAAGTATATACATCACAGTATTTTATAACAGTGCTATTACATACTAAATCCAACAGCAACAAACACAACCTGTTTTACATACGCTCAGAGGTCAGCACAATAACCTCCCTGTATGAGGGCCTGAGAGGGAAAAGGAAAATTAAAGAGGACACTATGGCATAGTCAAGAAACGAGGGGGGGGATAGGTGGCCAACCTTATGGACTAGAAATAGTAAGGGATAGATTATGCTTAGAAATAGAAGAACTGTTGCAGCAGATTTAAGGAAAGGTCGGTCCTCAAGAGTGCTAGGAGCTCCCGGTCACAGTCTTGAAGAAACATGTTTTGAAGAATGTGGGGTTGTATTGTGGTTCCTGAAAATATTATAAATGAGTTTGTCTGGCTTTTGGTCATATGTGTGTGTGTGTGTGTGTGTGCATGCTTTTAAGAGTGCAAGATAGTTTATTTAGAAGATTGAGGGGTGATGGAAATGGAGTTTGTGGAGGCATACAACAGGAAGGGGGAAGAGGCACAACAGACTCCTCCCTCACCCATCCCAGTCACACACCTGGTCACTAATACAGTCACATAACTGTATTATTAAAGAGAGTCCTAGACTTACTCCACCCCTGCCCTCCGTGGCTTACCTCCCTCCCCCCAACCCCCATGGCAGGACCATCAGGTTTCCCCAAGCTCCTTCAGAGAAACGGATCCAGTAGAGGGGATGCCTACGTCACCAGTTCAAGGTCTGCAGGAGGCTGACTTCACCCTGTGCAGTCTGGGCGTTTCCTTGTGTTCCGTTCATTCTTTAAGGATGTGGGTGGCAAGGGTGTGCATATGTGCACACACAAGCGTGCTTAGTGTGGTACCAGCTGACACTCCCCCTCCCTGTCAAAGCTGCTGTCTGCAGCCCTACCCACAGTCACCCAGGCAGCTCTCGTATAATGGTGACTGGCTCCCTTTCTGGAGGAGGAGAGCATCTGCTGTGGCACTCTTATCTTTCTCCCCCACAGGGGTTGCTGGCATCATGAACAGTAGCCCTGTGGCTGTGCTGATGAGCCGGGGCACCCACTATATCTTGACTGACTCTCACTGGCAGAGAACTGGATGTGGAGTATGACACTGCATTCTGTGTTAAACTTCTGTGGTCACACCCCTAGTCTGGAGTTATATATTCCCACCCACATGATCCCCCAACCCCAGGGGTAAGAATATAATGGCAGGACACACCCACTCTCCCAGAACTGGAGGTATCTGAGACAGCTGCTCAATGCTGCTTCCGATGCCCAATGTGTGACGAGATAAAAGGCAAATCAAATTTTATTTAAAAAACACACCCAGTCCTGGAGGCTCTGGGCGCCGTACAAAAAAAAAAAAAACATCAATAAATAGCAACAACCATAAAAACTACAGTAATAATAAATAAAAAATTCAGTAAATAAATGAAGAAATGAAAAAGTTAGGGACAGACAATATAACAAGTCAGAACAGGGTGATATTTACAAAACAGGGTCAGAAAAAGCTTGCGCAAACAGGAAAGCTTTGAGGTAACATAAAAACATAGACTTTGACGCCAGAAAAGGACCACTTGGCCCACCCAGTCTGCCCATTTCCCCACCTACTGGATAAGCTGCAGATTCTAGTTAACCAACAGCCTGCTTCCTGCAGCCCCCCACTATAATTGCTTTGTGTCTGTCCCATGCATGTTTGAATTCCCCCACTGTTTTAGACCCAATGACCTCCTCAGGAAGGCTGTTCCATGTATCCACCACTCTCTCCGTGAAAAAGAATTTCCTCACATTACCCCTGAGCCATCCCCCCTCTATCTTTAAACTGTGCCCCCTTGTTCTTACACATCTCTTTTTCTGAAAGATGCTACCCTCCTGGACTTTGTTGATTCCCTTGAGGTACTTAAACGTTTCTATCATGTCCCCCCGTCCCTCCTTTCATCAAGGGTATACATATTAAGCTCTCTCAGTCTCTCTTCATATGGTTTCTGATGTAGACCTGCACCATATTAGTTGCCCTCCTCTGGACTGCTTCCATCCTGTCTATGTCCTATGTAGATGAGGTCTCCAAAACTGCACACTGTACTCCAGATGGGGTCTCACCAACTGTCTGTATAGAGGGATAATCACTTCCCTTTTTCTACTTGTGATGCCCCTTCCTATGCATCCCAGTATCCCCCTGGCTCTCCTTACTGAATTTTCACATTGCTTACCCACCTTTAGGTCATCTGATATGACTTCTCCCAGGTCCCTTTCCATTTTTGTTGTTGTTAGTACCTCCCCTGCTATTGTGTACTCTTCTCCTGGGTTTTTGTTTCCCAGGTGCATTACTTTGCACTTCTTTGCATTGAATCTAAGTTGCCATATGTCTGACCATTCCTCCAACCTTGCCAAGTCCCTTCTCATCTTTTCTACCCCCTCTTGTGTATCAACTCTGTTACAGATCTTTGTGTCATCTGCAAAGAGGCATACCTTTCCTTCCAGACCCTCTGCAATGTCACTTATAAAGATGTTAAAGAGGTTTGGACCCAGTACTGAGTCCTGAGGTACTCCACTAGTAACCCCCCTTTCTTCGGAATGTGTTCCATTCACTATTACCTTCTGTGTCCTGTTATGCAGCCAGTTCGCTACCAGGCGAGGTGCGCCTTGAATACCTCCACCAAGTGGGCCTCCCTTACAGATGGAAGGAGCAAATTCCACAGGATGGGACTGGTGACACTAAAGACTCTGTCACCAGCAGTTTTTAGCCTTGTCCTGGGAATCGCGAGGAGGCCCCTTGAGGAGGAATGGAGGGAGCAGACTGAGGTAGCAGGTGTGAGAAGGTCCACCAGGTAACCAGGGCACAGGCCATGTAGGGCCTTAAATGTGAGCAAGCCCACCTTGAAGAGGACTCTCCACCTGACTAGCAGAAAGTGCAATTCACGCAGCACCAGGGTGACGTGACAATACTTAGACTGCCCCATCAGCAACCTGGCAGATGCATTCTGCACTAGCTGAAGCCAGCGGAGAGTACCTCCCGAGACCCCCGAGGTAGAGCACATCACGGTAATCAAGCCTCGACGTTACAAAAGGCATGCACTAAGGTAGGGAGGTCCAGGGGAGGAACTAGGGGTTAATCCTGGCGATGTTCCTCAGATGGTAAAAACTGGTATGGGCCACGGCTGACAAATGAGCCTCAAGTGTCAGTCCGCTGTCCAGAATAACGCCCAGGTTATGCACCCTAGAGGAGGCCTTCAAAGGCACAGAATCCAGGACAAGTCCTGTCTCTGCGCTCAAGGCCATCCTATCACATCCTCTGTTTGACTCCACTACCAGTACCTCCATCTTATCGGGGTTCAGTCTCAACCAGCTGGTGACCATCCAGTCGTTGATTTCAGCGAGGCAGTTGTTAAGCATGTCCACTGCATTGGATGTCCCTGGTGCAAAGGGAAAATACAGCTGGATGTCATCAGCATAGCAATGAAAACCCAAGCTGCATTTCCTAATGAGCATTCCCAGGGGCAGCATGTACATGGCGAACAACATTGGTGACAAGACCGAACCCTGAGGTACTCCACAAGACATGAGGCTAGGGGAGGAGGATAAGTTCCCCATCACTACACTTTGCCTCCTGTTTGTGAGAAACGACTCAAACCAGCGGATGACTGTGCCGGCGAGTCCACAAAATTCCCTCAGGTGGTCAAGTAACATACAATGGTACACCGTGTCAAAGGCTGATGTAATCCCCCTACAAATGGGGGTTCCCGAAAAGTCTTCCTTGAGCTTGTCTAACTGCTCACTGCCAGGCTGGTGCCCTGCGTTCTATCCATTTAAATGTGATTGCCAGAGAGTGTCTGTATAGCCTCTGTGTACTGTCTCTTTAAGAGCTGCCTGGATTGCAGTCATAAATAATCTGAGAGGGAGCTCTGTTGAAAGATGTAACATTTTGCTAAAAATCATTTAGAGTGATAATGATAATGTAGTCATCTAACCTGCCTTCTTTTCAACAAGGACTATTTTGTTTATATCTACTATCTTGGCCCGGGACTGCGAATTGGGCCAATCAGTACTGGTGGGACGTAAAATGGAGCCGGACTACAGGAGCTACTGGGAGTCAAAATCTGTAGAAATTGTAGTTTTGGGCTTTTGGTGCCTTTTTTGCAACTGAAGGGGGTGCTCTTGTTTTGACTGACAGCCAAATCAGCCAGCTGAACCTTTTGGATCTCAGGGAAATCACCAAGCTGCCTGCTGTTTAAGGCAGATCTAAGTTAGGAGCTGAAGAGGCACACAGCTTGAGACAGTCGAGCAGCAATCTTGAGTGGATTCACGTGAGAGAACTGTGAAAGGGCAGAGTTTTGGCCTGCATGTCTGCCTGCTGCCCCTGAGAGGGAGAGAAGAGAATTATTTCGGACTAAATCCGAGTTTGTGAGAACGAAGTAAGCCACTGATTTTTACCATGCTCATACCTGAAGAAGACCGAAGATTTTGCTGAATACGATTGGCCTGTCAGGATTTCCAGCTGCTTTTGAATCCCTGATTTGTGTAGAGACTCTGCGATCGTGACCGGAGAGCGGTTTTCCTGGCACAGTAGAATTTCCTTACTTGTAAATGTGCTGCGAGTTGTTAGTGGGTCGTGATTTAGTTCCCCACTGTGTGAACTGTGTTCTGCTTGCTGGAAGCTGTATCCAGCCCAAAACAGACTGTATCCGAATCTGTCTGCATTTGGCCGGGGTCTTGCCACACTGGCCCAGCCAGACTACTGCTGCACAGAGAAAGCCATCAACAAGAGACCTGCCTGTGGATCAGCCCCCTGCTCCATGCTTGAACAGGAACAACGCCTCAGCGAATCGTGTGGGCCCTGCTTCTCCTGGCACTCCAGATCAACAACCTGTAGTCTCAGTTTCGTCCAGCCTGTGTCCAGTCTTGGGTATCGTGAGTAATCATCAGGGTAGCTCCGTGCAACAAAAGCCTAATCTAACAGTGTGTCATCTGATTGTCTTGTTGTTTTCTTTTCACGAACTGAGACCTCTGGCTCCGGATTACAATTAATGTTTGTGGTGCATGTTGTTTTCTTCCATCACAGGGCCCCAACCAGCTGCAACATTCCTGGCTAGCTCACCTTTCTCCATCTGGTACCCAGAGTGTGTGACTGTTTATAGACCCTGAAGTGCATGCATAACAGTTTCAATGATAGAGTCTTTAAGCAAATTAACCTGATTACGCCCCTCCCTTGTTCAAGTCCCTTAAATAAATCAGATCTAACTCTTTTTTTTGCATTTACACTGACTGTGGTTCCTGTTTGTGCAAGTTTACTGTACTGCACTGCTGTTATTTGCTGTGTATAACCTTGTTTTACAGGGGGTCCCCAGGGCCGAGCCAGAGGAAAGCCCTGGTGGTAAGTGCAAACAGTGTGGGTACTTGTGTGGTGTATCAGGGGTATTATGAAAGGGATTATTGTGTATTGTTACATACGAACATACAAAATTTGCCAGCAGATAAAGGCCTAGAGGTCTATCAAGTCTGCTCGAATGTGCAGCTAGCACCCCTTATTCTGCAGCTGCCCCTCCCTTCCACCCTTCCCCTTCATTAACCCTCTCCCTTGTCCTGTCCCATCCTCGTTTGAAGCAGTCCACTGTTCTACTGCATACCACTTCAGCAGGTAACGCATTCCACCCAGCCACCACCCTCTCTGTAAAAAAGTGTCTCCTCATCTCCCTCCTGAACCTTCCTCGCTCCAGTCTCATATCATGCCCCTGGAGCCCTCCCTCCTTACTTTGAACAGCCCCTCTGTACCCGTCTTGTTTATTCCTTTCATGTATTTAAAGGTTTCAACCATGTCACCCCTGTCTCTCCTCTCCTCCAGTGAGTACATGTTCAACTCCTTCAACCTCCTCTCGTATGATAAGTCCCCCAGCCCCTTGATCATCTTTGTCGCCTGCGCTGCACCCCCTCCAGTAACTTAATGTCCCTCTTCAGATACGGACGCCAGTACTGCACGCAGTACTCCAGGTGTGGTCTAAATAATGACCTATACAGTGGCAGAATCACCTCCTCCCTCCTCGAGGATATACCCCTTGCAATACAACCCAGCATTTTGTTGGCCTTTGCAGCTGCCTTCCTACATTGTGCCGAGTTGTTCATTGACCCTGTAATGAGCACACCCAGATCCTTCTCCTCCTCTGTCTTGGCTAGCTGTATTCCCCCTTGCTGGTAACTCCTCCTTGGGTTCTTCATCCCAAAATGCAGCACCTTGCACTTTTTGGCATTAAAGCCCAGTTGCCAGGTGTCTGACCAGGTTTCAAGCTTTGCCAGATCATCCTGAAACCCCTGCCATCCCCCTAGGTCATCCACCACCACGCCTACCTTGGTATCATCAGCAAACAGACTGATCTTGCTCTTGATGTCCCATGATATGTCTGCAATGAATATCCCAAACAACACTGGTCCCAACACTGAGCCCTGTGGAACACCGCTCATCACTGCCCTTGGGTGTGAGAACTCCCCACCCACCACCACCCTCTGTTGCCCTCCCTGCAGCCAGTTTCCTACCCATCTCACCAGCTTTGCACCCGCCCCTGTGCCTACTAACTTCCTTCCCAGCCTTCCATGTGGCACTGAGTCGAATGCCTTACTGAAGTCCAGATACAGGAAATCCACTGCATAGCCCCTGTCCAGTTGCCTAGTTACCCAGTCATAGAACTCGACCAGGTTGGTTTGGCAGGATCTGCCATGTATGAAGCCATGCTGTCTGCTGTCCTGTAGTCCTTTGGCCTCTAGGAGGACCACCAGCCTCTCCTTCAGGATAGTCTCCATTAGCTTGCCCACGATGGATGTGAGGCTCACTGGTCTGTAGTTTCCCGGTTCATCCTTGGGGCCACTCTTGTGGAGGGGCACCACATGAGCCATCTTCCAGTCCTGAGGTACACACCCCGAATGTAGTGAGGCATTAAATAGGTCTGCCAGAGGTCCTGCAAGGACCTCTGCCAGCTCCTTCAGTACCCTGGGGTGGATGCCATCTGTGCCTGGCGCCTTGTCCACCAGAGTGCCTTCAAACCCTCTCGAACTCTGCTCTCCATGATTTCCCATTTGTCACCACTTCCCCCCTGCTTCTGCCATTTCTCCACCTTGGGTGTCACCCCTTCTCTTTAGTAAATACTGAGCAGAAGTACTCATTTAGTACTTCGCCTTGTCGCACCCTGCTTCCACCCAACCCCCTCCTTCCTAATCCTTACTATGTGGTCCTTACAGCTCCTTTTCTCCCTGATGTACTTAAAGAAGTCCTTCTCCCCCTTCTTAATGCCTTGTGCCAGCCTGAGTTCCGTAGATGCTTTGGCTCCCCTTACTGCCTTGTCACCTCCTTCGATTCTGTCAAGTACTCCTCCCTGTCCTCCCCCCTCCCTGTTTTCTTGTACTTCCTAAAGGCAGCTCTTTTCCTCCTTACCTTTTCCATAACCTCCTTGCTCAACCAGATCGGTTTCTTAGCCTTAGCCTTCTTGCTCTGGGCTTTGCAGCAGGTTTTGGTTGCCTCCACTATCCCCAGCTTTATGAGCTCCCACCTCTGGTTAGTGTCCATACTAGACTGAATTCTGGCCAGGTACCCTTTTACCACTTCCCCCATCCTCCCAAAGTTGGTCCTCCTGAAGTCCAGCACTATTGTGCCAGATTCCACTCCTTCCTTGCCCATATCCAATGTGAGCCATACTGAGCGGTGATCACTCCCTGACAGCGGTTCCTCCACTGTAAGTTCTCTCACAAAGTCCCCATTTGCCAGCACAAGGTCAAGGGTATTTCCTAACCTGGTTGGTTCAGTGACCATTTGCAGCAGGAAGCTGTCCTGGAAGGCATCCAGCAGTACCTGCTCCCTTCTGTTCCTGGTTGTTGGGGTGCTCCAGGCCACTCCTGGCATGTTGAAGTCCCCCACAATCACCACACTACCCTTCTCGCAGGTCCTCCTGATATGTCCCGCTAGTTCTGGCCACTAATAAGGAAAGAGGGGGGGGTTACAGTGTCCCGGAGGGCTGTGCCCAGGTTAGCTTGACCACTACCAACCCTGACCTCTGGGTGGGGGCACCCGTTTCAGAACTCAGGCCCCTTAACCTGCTACTAGCCAAACAGGGAGGGGTAGTAGCCCTTGGGATAGCGCCACCTAGGGGTTACACTGAGAAGAAATCAAGGAGAACGAGAATTATCCCCACACCTCGATCTCTTACCCTGAGAATTTCATTGTGCACCCAAACTAATGCAGTTTCTGTGTGATCGTCAAAACCTGGATGTGAGTCTGGGTCGTCCAGACAACTGCAGTGTTTCCAATCAGGCGATTGTGCGGCATAAGGTCTGGGTTGTCCATACAACTGCAATTTATTCATTTAAACATTGGTAACTAGGAAAGGCACACTGAGCCAAGGCTCATTTCCAGGTGCGACTTAAATGTTTACCATCAAGGGCTTGTGCAGTCTAAATACGCTGGCCATCCACATAACTGCAGTGTTTCCCATTAGGTGACTGTGCTGCCTAAAGTTTGGGAAGAGGTACTTCCTACCAACAGGTGTTTGCTATGTCAAAACTGTGTAGTCAAAATATACTGAAAAGGACTGTATTTCATCCCAAATGAATGGAGATAACATTCCAAACACCACAGTGACAATTAGTAAGATGCCCAGGTGCTTCAACCAGGTGGGCTTTTGTCAGGGGACTGCTTGGCCTAAACCTGCATTTTTACATCTTGAACAAGCCACAGTATGTACAACCCCCGTGTGTGTAAGACTAATAGCGCATCTCTGATGTCAACATTTAGTGTTTTTTTGGCAAGTACTACAATAAAAGAGTTGAATGTAACAATATCCCACAGAGGGGAAGTGGTACCTCCAGGGTGTGATAACAGATGAGAACAGAAAGTGCCATTTTAAGTCCATAAGCACTTGCCAGGCGCCGACCCCCTGCTGACTGCACTCGGATGACTGAGGCTGGTGTGCTCAGGAGCCCTGACTGCAGTCAAAAACACTCTCAGTTTGTAATTTAGATTTTTATTAGTTGGCATTGCAAGCATGAGCTTCTCCATTCAGATGTTAATGGCACACTGTCACACAATGTATCCCCCCCCACCACCCCGACAACTTGCCAAGTGTCTGTTATTGTCTTTTGTGAACAAGGCAGAGATATGAAAACCTATTAAAGAGCAACTGATGCCTCTGGGCAAACGTGTCAAAACAATAACGTTAATTAGATTCTGCATGGCTGAGAGTTCAAATACTTTCTCTCTTTCTTTAACCATTTATGGCAGATTCTGACAGAATGCAGTACAGCACATCACAGTCTGACAGAATGCAATACTATGTGATGAGCTTATCTCAATTTCCTGCATAACAAACCTGAACACGTGCCATTGGATTACACTGTATTGTGTTCCTGCAGTATTCTGCAGCATGTCACTGGCAGAAACTGTACCAAGACCTTTGCCTCCTGGCTGAGCTTACTGTATTTACCCAGGATAGCCCAGCTGAAATGCAGGATATCATTTTCAGTGGCAGTCCAATTTTTTTCTGACCCATTAGTACTAGGGCTGTGCATGGACTGAATAGTATTTTCCGAATGCCACGAATAGTAGGCTTCCTGTGTAACCCCCCCCTACAAATGGGGATTCCCAAAAAGTCTTCCTTGAGCTTGCCTAAATGTTCACTGTCAGGCTGGTGTCCTGCATTTTAGCAGTTTAAATGTCATTGCCAGAGAGTGCCTGTATAACCTCTGTGCACTGTCTCTTTAAGAGCTGCCTGGATTGCAGTCATAAGTAATCTGAGAGGGAGCTCTGTTGAACGATGTAACTATTTGCTGAAAATCATTTAGAGTGATAATGATATTGTAGTTTGTCTAACCTGCCTTCTTTGCAGCAAGGACTGTTTTGTTTATCTCCACTGTCTTGGTCCTGGACTGCCGAATTGGACCAATCAGTACTGGTGGGACCCAAAATGGAGCCGGACTACAGGAGCTGTCTGGAGTCAAAATCTGTAGGAATTGTAGTTTTGGGCTTTTGGCACCTTTTTGCACCTGAAGGGGCAGCCTTTGTTGTGACTGACAGACAGATCAGCCAACCGAACCTTTTGGATTCTGGGGAAAGTCCCAGGTTTGCTGGCAGTTAGATCAGATCTAAGTTGGGAGCTGAAGAGGCAACCGCTTGAGACAGTCAAGCAGCCGTCTGAGTAGTTTCTCACAGGAGAACTGTGGAAAGGCCTGAGTTGTGGCCTGCATGTCTGTCTGCTGCCCCTGAGAGAGAGAGAGAGAGAGAGAGAGAGAGAGAGAGAGAAGAATTATTTCGGCCTAAATCCAAGTTTATGAGAACGAAGTAAGCCACTAATTTTTCACCAGGCTCATACCTGAAGAAGACCGAAGATTTTGCTAAATGCGATCGGCCTGTCAAGATTTCCAGCTGCTTTTGAATCCCCAGTTTGTGCAGAGACTCTGCGATCGTGACCGGAGAGCAGTTTGCCTGGTACAGTAGAATTTCCTTACATGTAAATGTGCTGTGAGTTGTTAGTGGGTCGTGATTTGGTTCCCCACAGTGTGAACTGTGTTCTGCTTGCTGGAAGCTATATCCAGCCCAAAACGGACTGTGTCCGAATTTGTCTCCATTTGGCTGGGGCCATGCCACACTGGCCCAGCCAAATACCCGCTGCACAGAGAAAGCCATTGACAAGAGACCTGCTTGGGGATCAGCCCCCTGCTCCACGCTTGAACAGGAATGACGCCTCTGTGATTCGTGTGGGCTCTGCTTCTCCTGGCACTCCAGATTAACCACCTGCTGTCTCGATTTTCGTCCAGCCTGAGTCCAGTCTTGGGTATCGTGAGTAATCATCAGGGTAGCTCCCTGCAACAACAGCCTAATCTAAAAGTGTGTCATCTGATTGTCTTGTTGTTTTCTTTTCACGAACTGAGCCCTCTGGCTCCGGATTACAAATAGTGTGTGTTGTGCATGTTGTTTTCTTCCATCACAGGGCCCGAACCAGCTGCAACGTTTCTGACTAGTCCACCATTCTCCATCTGGGTACCCAGAGTGTGTGACTGTTTACGGACCCTGAAGTGCATGCATAACTGTTTGATTGATACAGCCTTTAAGCAAATTAACTTGATTATGCCCCTCCCTTGTTCAAGTCCCTTAAATAAATCAGAGCTAACTCTTTTTTGCATTTACCCTGACTGTGGTTCCAGTTTGTGCAAGAGTACTGTACTGCTGTTATTTGCTGTGTATAACCTTGTTTTACAAGGGGTCCCCAGGGCCTGGCCAGAGGAAAGCCTTGGTGGTAAGTGCAAACAGTGTGGGTACTTGTGTGGTGTATCAGGGGTATTGTGAAAGTGATTATTGTGTATTGTTCTGGCCACCAGCATTACTGTACAGTGTTCATGCCACTAGAGAGGAAAGAGTGGGTTACAGTGTCCTGGAGGGCTGTGCCCAGGTTAGCTTGACCACTACCAACCCTGACCTCTACGTGGAGGCACCCATTTCAGAACTCAGGCCCCATAACCTGCTGCTAGCCAAGCAGGCAGGGGTAGTAGCCCTTGGGATAGCGCCACCTAAGGGTTACACCTGAATATTTGGATGCGTTTCCCGAATAGTTCACTATTTGGCCACTGTTCGGGAACTACTATTCTGTGAGATTTCCAAGTCTCGCAGAGCTTTGTTGACCAATCGAAAGCAGTTTCTAGAGCTCAAAGGCAAGCATACCATGTGACTTCTTCACTCTGAGCTGGTAGAAGACAGGAGACAGTGGTTTCTGAGAGCTAGCTCTGCAGTACTTCTGAGACCTTAAACTTGCGGAAAAAAGAAATAGTTTTGTGCTCCACAGGCTTTTTTGGGTCAGTATAATTTGTTTGATCAGTGTTAGAAAAGCTATGTTTGGCTTTCTGATGGGTATTTTGTCCTTATTGATGTATTCAGTTACAGGGACTAGGAGGGTTGTCTGCGAATACCCCTTTTCTTCTGCTCTCTGACATAGCTCCAGTGTGATTTTTTTTTTTTTTTTGAAGCACATTTTATTTTTGTGTTTTTGGTTTTTTTGCTGTTGACTGGTTCCATGGTTGTTAGTCCTCTGGTTCCGGGCTTGGATCCCTGTATAAATGAGGAATATGTTGACTCCCCCCCCTCCCCACCACCACACACACACACACACACACACACACACACACACACACACTTCCACAGCCCACCACACACGATTAACCTGTTGATGTGAAATATACTGTATCTCCCCCCCGAGTTTGTGCCTTGTGTGTGCACAGCTGTGCACATGCGTTTTTTTCTCGTTTTGTTAATTGAACCATTACACTTAGTGGGGTAAGCTTGTCTCACTGAGTGAACTGTATACCATCTGTCAGTTCCTTGCTCGGTTCCATGTTTGACTAAAAAGGTTGCCCTCTTCTTCCCCCTTCTTACTAGCAGTGTTTTTTTATTTGCTGTTGCTTTTTTGTGGTATGGTATAACCGCTAAGTTCAGCGTGAGTATTGCTGTAGTTCCACAAGCACTAAGTAAAGCATCACATGCACTGGTACTACCTAGTAATTGTATTTTACCCAGTAACCACTAGTGACCTGATCCATCACATCTTTAGCAACCTTGCAAACATGCTTGGTCCAGCCCCAACAAAGCGTCTGCACCACTGGCCCCAAGTGATGAGGGACAGGATGATAGACCCACAAATGTACAGCACGTCCAGGTGATTACTGCCGGTGTCGTCCCTGGGCTGCCAAACCCAAAACAGTCTATGCAGAACAAAGGAAGCACTCGGGATGGGGGGCAGGTGCAGTAACAAAATACAGTTTATAGCAGTGGAGCATGTGTGAAGGCTGGAAGATGCCAATAAAGCCCTGGCACTTCGACCACAACCTGGTCTTTGTCGGTTTGGGCATGTCGGCAACATACAAACACACTATGACTATACAACCCTTAAGGAAACACACCATAAATAAGTGAAGTTATGATAAATGACACTCAGATGTCCTTGTAACAAAACAATCCAAAACGAACATGCCCAAGGATGAAACACTGCATCAAGATTATAAAACATAGTTCATACAGTGGTGCCAGACAGTATGCAGTGCAATATCTTGCAAAATTACTGCAAAATGCTGCAAGGAGCAGTGTAATTTCTTGGCAATTAAGTAATCTAGTCATCCAGTATTTTGCAACATGTCATCTCCTGCAAACTACTGAATTGCATCCTGTCTTGCTCAATTGTAGATTACTGATACATAATACAATTCCAGAGAAGGGGGTGAGATGAACTACATACACAATGATAGATAGGTGTCTCTCTGTATTCGGCGGGCTCAAATATTTTTCTCCCCAAGCTAGCCTTTTAGTTCTTGTAACATTAGGAATACATAGATACATAGACAGTGTCGGCAGATAAGGGCCTATGGCCCACCCAGTCTGCCCATTTGAGCTAGTAAATTCAGTTTGTTATCCTAGAAGTCTGTTGCCCCTTACCCCTGACCTCCAGAATTCCTTTATGTCTATCCCATGCATTCTTAAATCCCATGATTGTTTCAGCCCCCACCACTTCCTCTGGCAGGGTGTTCCACTTATCTACCACCCGTTCTGTGAAGAAATTCTTCCTCACGTTTCCTCTGAATTGTCCTCCCTCCAGCTTCATCCAATGCCCTCTAGTCCTGGAACATCGTTTACGCTTAAAAATAGTGTATTCCTGCACCCTGTTCCTCCCTGTAAGATACTTGTATATCTCTATCATATCCCCTCTCTCCCTCCTCTCCTCCAGGGAGTAAATGTTCAATTCCTTCAACCTGTCCTCATAGGACTTGTGATGCAATCCATGCACCATCTTTGTTGCCCTCCTCTGAACCTTCTCTACCCTGTCTATGTCCTGACGTAGGTAAGGTCTCCAGAACTGTACACTGTACTCGAGGTGGGGCCTCACTAGTGTCTTGTATAGTGGAATTATGACCTCCCTTTTCCTGCTGGTGATGCCCCTGCCTATGCATCCCAGCATCCTATTTGCTTTACCTGCTGCCTTGTCACACTGTTTCCTTACCTTGAGGTCATCAGAGATGATAACCCCAAGATCCCTTTCCTGCTTAGTGCATGCTATATCCTCACTCCCCAACTGATATATTGTGCCAGGGTTTTGTGCCCCATATGCATTATCTTGCACTTCTTAGCATTGAATTTCTATGCCAAACCCCTGACCATTCTTCAAGTTTCTGCAGGTCCATTCTCATTCTGTCTACACCCTCTGGTGTGTCTACTCTGTTACAGAGCTTTGTGTCATCAGCGAACAGTGAATTCTGCCTTCTAGGTCCTGCATAATGTCACTGATGAAGATGTTGAATAGGACCAGTCCCAGCACTGATCCTGTGGTACCCACTGGTCACTCTTCCCTCTGTGGAGTGACAGACATTTACCACCACCCTCTGTGTCCTGCCACCCAGCCAGTTACCTACCCACCACACTACTGTCCTGCCCACACCCATATTCCCGGTTTGTGTAATAGTCTTCTATGTGGCACAGTGTCAAAGGCCTTGCTGAAGTCCAGATGGGCCATGTCCACTGCCTCCCTGATCCACCTCCCTAGTCACCCAGTCAAAAATTCAATGAGGTTGGTCTGACATGACCTCCCCCTGGTGAAACCATGCTGCCTTGGGTCCTGTAGTCCATTGACAACCAGATGTTCCACCAATCTTTCCTTCGGTAGTGCTTCCATGATCTTCTCCACTACCGAGGTGAGGCTGACTGGTCTGGCCGAATAGTACTACTACTACTAATACCACCAGTAGTACTACTACTACTAGTAGGGTCACCACCTGTTCCATCTGTACGTTCGCTGTCACATCCTTTTGTGCAGTAGTAGAAGGGCATTAGAGCATACATGCTACCACTATGGACACTACATCCAAAGCCAGTATGCTTTCTACCACTGCCAGTGCCATTCTTGCAGCAGCCACCCTTTCAGCTGTCATCACTGCAGCAGCCACTGCTACCACTATTCCTATGCCCATGGCCAAAGCACCTTCTACCCTGTGACTGTGACCATGAACATCCTCCAGTGCTGACCCAATGCAATGCTTGATATAATTTCTGGAGTGCTATGTGTGTGTGTGGTGGATAGAGTGTGCCACATGTGGCTTGTGTTGCATTAGTGAGAGCTCTATGTTGGTGGTTGAAGTGTAGTTGAGGTATATACGGTACACCAGGTTCAATGGGTGATTAACAGTGCTGCTGAAGTGCTTTTTATAAGCTATCCTTAAAAAAAAAAAAATTTCTGCCCCAATAATGAATACCTGGGACCCGAATACTGAATATTCGGGAAAAGGTACTCGCAAGCCCTAATTAGTATAGCTGGGTAAAGTGGAGCACTGGAAGGTTATGTGATTTGCTCAGGGTCATACAGCATGGAAGTGGCTCTTGTGAGATATGAACCTGTGTCCCCTGGCTTCCGTGCCTGTGCTCCAGCCACTACACCAAGCTGCAGCTCAGTGAGAGTTTTGTGCTACTAGAGACAGTTGCTTGTAAACATGGGGCCTAATACACTTGAATGTGTGATGGCAAATGGTCAGGGTGTAACAAGCTCCCTTCTGCGGCTCCACACAGTTTCAGATTGCAAAAAGTCGGTAAAATGTCGGCAGGAGAGTGGAGTCCCAGACTGCCATAGTGTCACTCAGCACCCTAATGTAGCTGAACTCCTTCAGATGTTAATGTGAGCAAGCAGGGTTTGTGCCTGCTATGCTAACAGACTGGAATGTGCCAGCTGCAAGGGTCCATGGCATAATGCCCAGCCCTGAGCCAATGGCCCTTGCCCTGTTGTCATCCCCCCCATATGTCTTACCCTGTACCTAGTGAAAAAGATATATTTCACAGAGAGAGTGGTTGAACTGTGGAACAGCCTACCAGCAGAGGTGGTGGGTGCAAGAACCATTAATGGTTTCAAACATGACTCTGACCAAGTGAAAGGCCTAATCGTTACTCAAGGGGATAGCTGTAGGACAGGCGGCAAGGGCAGTATGGTGAGAGCAAAAACCCCAATTAGACAAGCGGTCCAGGGGTAGGATGGGAGTACAATCCACAAAAGAGGGCATCACCATACAGCTCTTAATGGAGTGAAGCCATAGGATGGAACGGTTTCTTTGATATACATAGGATAGAGTACAACAGGGCAGATTGGCTGGGCCAATAGTCTTATTCTGCTGACATTTTCAATGATTCTCTGTTTAGTACTCCCTTAAGGGCTATTGCTGCTCTCATGGTCTCATGCCTCACTTGTGGTCCAGCCCCCCGCATCCAATCTCATTTTGCGAAGTGATCCTTTTTTGCCATTAGTGCTGTTTCTCCCCTGGCTCTGAACAGCTCTCTGGGTGCCAGTCACCCCAGCCTTGACTCCCTGATTTTCCACCAGGACTTAACATTGCAGCTAAGGCAGCGTGGCCTAGGTATTCATCGGGAACTGGGCTACTAGATGGCTGGAAGTCAGTGGCCCCCCAGGAATCCATGTTTTTCTGTTTTACCTCCCTTGCCCGAGGAGTGGATGTGTAGTGCCACCCAGACATTCCCACTCAAGCAGTCACATGTGGGATGATGTCATCCGACACTCCGCTCCCTATCTTTACAGTCCCTGGGCTGCTGTACCTCCAGATGAGACTATGGGTCAGGCTGATGCTACGTGCTGTAACTCTCCTTCCCTGGGCGAGAGGGGGCTGTCCTCCAAATGTTGTAGCCTCTCCTGCAGTGGCTGTCGCTGACCTCCAACCACCTAGGTCTGCATCCAAGATGAGGTCACTGGTGCAGATGAGAAGTCATCCCTGGTGTCCAGTGGAACCCCCAGCCCTGTCCTTCCCTCCTACGTGATCAGCAGAGCTGTGCTCTGCCTAGTCTCTCCTCCTGCCAGAGCATTTACTTTGGTTCACAAGCCTTTGCTCCCTATAAAAAAATGCTTTTAACTGCTCTATTGGGGTCAGGGAGCACTGTGCCTTGTGACCAGGGGTGCAGGTGCTGGTTAGCTGGGAGCAGAACTCAGTGACTCATTAGCATGCCAGTGCCTGCGTTATCCTGGCTGCTCCACACCTTTCCCAGTATTGTCACAATTCCAGTTGTAACAGTACAGGGAGAGACTTGCAAGCCCACTCTACAGATCACAATAGGATGCAAAGCAGGGGTGTGCATACCCCACATATTTATTCCTTTGTACCATGAGAGAAAATAAAAAAATATTTCTGCTGTTCATGGAATTGCAACTGAAAGAAAAAAAAAGATGATTTTTTTAATTTAAAAAAAGAACATCTACAACCCCATGCCCAGTGCTGGCCCTTGGCCCTCCTCCACATCCCTGTCATTTACTTCTGTCTTCCTCCCTTTCCCTTGTTGCACTGAGAAATCTTCAATAGGCTGTGCACAATGCCTGGATCCAGCGATTACTTTTTGACTGACCCCCATTCCTAAAATATATTTATTTAGGTGGTTGCCCTCCATCCTGATCCTCATAAAATCACAGAAATTTGATGGCAGAAACAGTCCTTACTGGCCCATCGAGTCTACCCTTTCTCCCTCCCTACTCATCTCCCATTTCACAGACCCTCCCTTCCCTTCCCCACTTACCAACACCATACGTCTGTTCTTGAATTCCCCCACCATTTCAGCCCCCACCACCTCCTCTGGTAGTTTATTCCAGGCCTCCACCACCCTCTCCATGAAGAATCGCCCCCTCACATTGCCTCTATATCTTTCTCCTTCCAACCTCGAGCTATGCCCTCTAGTTTTAGCCCCCTCTTTCCTTTTCTATAAGCTCCCCTCCTTAAACTTATTGATCCCCTTCACATACTTAAAAGTTTCAATCATGCCCCCCCCCCCAAGTCTCAAAAGGGTACAGATCCAATTCCCTACACCTCTGCTTGTATGGTTTCCCCTGCATACTATGCACCATCCTGGTTGCCCGTCTCTGAATCTTCTGCATCCCATCTATGTCCTTGCACAGGTGCAGTCTCCAGAACTGGACCCCGTACTCCAGGTGTGGCCTTGTAAAGAGGTATCAGCACCTCCCTTCTTCTGCTAGTTGTGCCCCTCCCAATGCATGCCAACATTCCATTTGCCTTACCCACTGCTTTGCTGCAGTGGCTACCTACCTTAAAGAGACTTACCAGCCTCGGATCCTTCTCCTGATACATAGATGCTGTACCTCATGGGGCTGCTTCTGATGTACATCTTGCTAAAAATAATCATGTTAGTATAAAATTAGAACGCTCATAAAATGACAAATACTGGGTCCCAAGGACTTCACAGTTTCTGGTGCCACCCATGCTCCACCCCTGCGCTCTGCAAATTTATGACATGATGTCAGGGAGTGCATGGGGACACACACTATTATACTCTATGGGTGGCACCTTTTCAATCTTTTTTTATATAATTGTCATTTGGTCATAAAACGTGGGCACGGGTCGACCTGTGCGATTTAACCAAATGACCATTAATATATAAAAAGATCGAAAAAGATACATCTATAGAGCTATAATCTCTATAGAGTATAAGGGAGCAATGGAGACTTCAACATGCCAGATACAGATTGGTCAATACCAGCAGGAACATCTGCCAGAACTAGACTCATAGTGGATTCCCTGCGGGAGGGCCTCAAACAACTGGTACAGCAACCCACAAGAGACAGGGCTATCCTAGATCTAGTACTGACTAACATAGAAGGATCACAGATCTCCAGGTAGAAGGTCACCTCGGGGCCAGTGACCATCACATGGTATGGTTCAATTTGGCTACTACATCTAAATCATCCCATTCAAGGCAAAAATATGGGACTTCAGAGGAGCTGACTTTGATAAGATGGCCAACAGAGTTAAGCTAGCCCTGGCAAAAAGAAACACAGGTGAGGAGGTACAGGCAAAGTGGTCAAGCATTAAGGATACAATACTTGAAGCAACATCCATTGTGTTAGACAGAAAAGGAAGTGCAAAGAAGAAGAAACCACTTTGGTTCTTAAATACAGTAGCAGAAAGGTCAGAGCCAAAGGCTGGCCTTCAGGAAATATAAGGGAACACAGCGGGATGAAGATAGGGAGGCATACCAAACTGCCCTAAGGGAAGCAGGGAAGGCAGTAAGGCAGGCAAAGTCCCAAACTGAGGAAACACTAGCACGAACAGTAAAGAAGGTGACAAGACTTTCTATAGATACATTAGTGAAAGGAGAAAGTCCAGAGGAGATTGCTAAGCTTAATGGAGAAAGGGAGCATGTGAGGAGGAGGACCCTGTAAGGCATCTATCCTAAATAGATACTTTTGCTCAGTATTTACTAAGAGAAGGTAGAGGCACAGCCCACAGCTCCAACATCATGTGGACACAGGGGGAGGTGAGCACTACTCCCTTCACAAAGAAAGGGTCCTACAAGAGCTTGCTAAGCTCAGGGTGGATAAGGCAATGGGACCTGATGGCATACATCCCAGGGTACTTAAGGAGCTAAAGGAGGAACTAGCAGAGCCATTAGCAGAATTGTTTAGTGAGTCTCTGAGCACAGGAGAGGTCCCAGAAGACTGGAGAAGGGCTCATGGATCCCGCTCCACAAGAGTGGTAGCAGGGGAGGCGGGGAACTACAGACCAGTCAGTCTTACCTCAGTAGTGGGCAAGACTATGGGCACTCCTTAAGGAAAGGATAGTGCAACACCTGGAATCCATAGGGGCACAGGATCCAAGACAGCATGGGTTTACAAAAGGAAGGTCCTGTCAAACTAATCTCATAGATTTCTTTGACTGGGTAACCAGAGTGGTGGACCAAGGGGGAGCAGTTGATGTTGCCTACCTTGACTTCAGCAAAGCTTTTGACACTGTTCCACATAGAAGATTGATAAATAAGCTAGGTAGGCTCGGGGTGGGTCAGAAGTTGGTCAACTGGGTGGCAAACTGGTTGACTGGCAGAAAACAGAGAGTGGTGGTAAATGGTATACAGTCAGAAGAGATGCAAGTCACAGTGGGTACCTCAGGGATCAGTCCTGGGGCCAGTCCTATTCAACATCTTCATTAGTGACCTGCAGATGGACTAGAGGGGTAGGCTTGTCTGTTTGCAGATGACACCAAGATCTGCAACAGAGTAGATGATCCAGATGGGGTGGGCAGAATGAGAAGAGATCTGGATAAACTAGCAAAATGGTCAGAAGAGTGGCAACTGGGATTTAATGCAAAGAAGTGCAAAATCATGCACATAGGGAAGAAACCCTGAAGCCACTTATAGGCTGGAGGGAGTTGCTAGCAGTCACAAAGGAAGAAAGAGACTTGGGCATCATCATCACTGATGACCTAAAATCATCCAAGCAGACCTCTAAAGCAGTAGGTAAGGCTAGGGGTGTTAGGGTGTATTAGTAGGGGTATCACAAGTCGTAAGAGGTAATAATCCCTCTGTACAAGACATTAGTTAGAGCCCCATCTGAGTACTGCGTGCAGTATTGGAGCCACACCTTCACAAGGACATTAACCAAATTGAGGCAGTCCAGAAGGGCAACCAAAATGGTGCAGGGACTGCATCAGAAGACATATGAGGACAGATTAGCAGAGCTCAATATGTATACCCTTGAGCAAAGGAGGGAGAGAGGTGATATGATCGAGACATTTAAACACCTTGAAGGCATAAACAAGGTGAAAGAGTCTAACATGTTTAAATATAAGAAAAATAGCAGGACAAGAGGACACAGCATGAGATTAGAGGGAGGCCGATTAAGGGGAATGTGGAAATTCTTTTTCACAGAAAGAGTGGTAGATGCATGGAATAGGCTTACCACAAGAAGTGGTGGCTATGAATACAGTGCAGGGCTTCAAACAGGCATGGGATAGGCATAAGGGAGCAATACAAATGACTATGAATAGATAGGTCACTGACAGAGCAAAGGCCAATGGCACATTTATAAGGTAGAAAAAAAAATGGGCAGACTGGATGGGCCTTGCGGTCCTTATCTGCCGTCAACTTCTATGTTTCTATGTCCCAGCGCTGTCCCTGGCATCACATCATAAATTTGCAGAGTGCAGGGGTGGAGCGTGGGCGGCACCATAAACCGGGAAGTCTTTGAGACCCAGTATGTGTCAGTTTACAAGTTTTTTACTAACACGGTTATTTTCAGCAAGATGTACATAAGAAGCAGCCTATACAGCACCTGTATATCAGGTTCAGGGGCTGCTTCATTTAACTTGGTAGGTTTCTGGTTGCTTGATATTATAATCCCCAGATCCCTCTCCTGCTCTTTTTTTATTTCAACCCCAGAATGTAAGCATCTCACTGGTTTTAAGTGCATTATAGCACACTTTTGCCACTGAATTTCGTTGCCAAGTTTCTGACCACCCCTCTAGAACCTTCATGTCCTGCCTCATGGCCTCCACCCCCCACCCCCCGGGTGTCCACCCTATTGCAGACTTTTGTATCATCCACAAATAGGCACACCTTTCCCCACAGCCCATTTGCCATATCACTGATATAGATATTAAAAAGGAGGGTTCCCAGTACTGACCCCTGGGGCACCCCACTCGTCACCCCCTCACCCTGGAGTGCACCCCATTTACCATCACCCTCTGGCTTCTGCCCACCAACCAATTTTTCACCCACCTAGTTATTTTCCATACCACCCCTAAACTTTCCAGCTTATTTACTAGCCTTCTGTGAGGGACGGTGTTGAAGGCCTTACTGAAGTCCATATAGGCTACATCCACCCCCCCCGTCAATCACCTGCATTAACCAGTTGAAAAACTCTTATCAGGTTAGTCTGGCATGACCTCCCATTTGTGAAGCCATGTTGCCTGTTGTCTTGCAAACTGCTGTCCATCAGGTAGTCTACCACCCTTTCCTTTATTAGTGCCTCCATCACCTTACCCACCACCGAGGTCAGGCTGACCAGGCAGTAAATCTCTGCCACCTCCTTGCTGTCTCCCTCGTGCAGTGGCATCACATCCACTCTCCTCCAGTCCCTTGGCACACACCCTGTATCCAGGGACAAGTTAAACAGTCTTGTCAATCGGGGGGCTGCCAGTTCTTCCCTCAGTTCCCGGAGTACCCTTGGGGTGCAAGCCGTCCGGCCCCATTGCCTTGTCCACCTTTATCCCGCCCAGTTCCTCCCTTACCCTGTCTATGCTGAACCGGCTAGGATCCACCATTTTGCCTTCCCTACCCTTCCTGCTCGGCTCGGGTCCCCCCCCATGAAGACATAACAGAAGTAGCTATTCAGCGCCTCTGCTTTCTTAAAGTCCCCCTGCAGTTGTATCCCTCCTCTCCCCCACAACATTATTATCCCCTGCCTCGCCTTCCTTCTTTCCCCCACATACTTAAAAAACATTTTATCTCCCTTTTTGGCCTGCCTAGCTATTTTCTCCTACGTGTCCACTTTAGCCTGCCTTATCTTCTGCCCTGTTATCCTCTGCTTCTCCTTATAAGCCTCCCTGTCCTCCTCCCTTTGTGTCATCTTATATTTTCTGAATGCCCTTTTCCTTTCCACCACTGCTCCTTGTAAACTTTGTTCTTCTTCACATTCTTAATGCAAATTTCAGTGACTTTCAATACCCCCCCTTTGATAGTTCCCACAACCCCTCCACATTCCCTACATTCCCCCTTCCCTCCTGATTTTGAGATGTGGGCCAGTGATGGTTCCATTACCAGTTAACTCTGTCAGTCTCCTCTCACAGCCTGACCGCTCTTTGTTTAAAGAGTCACTGTACTGTGGGCTTGTGACCAGGAACTACAGGCAGAGTAGTGTACAGTATGTTATTAATGATGCTAGGCAGACTAATAATCAGTCAGTCTGGTGTCGTCAATGGTGCTGTCCACTCTGCCCCTTCCTCCTGGTCACATCCCCACTTGTTCCAGTGACTCTTAACAGGGAGTGAGCACTGTAGGAAAGGGCAATTGAATTAGCTGGGATTTGAACTACCACTGCCCCCCCCCCCATCAAAGATCCAGGTCAACAGGGAGTTGACCACCTAAATAATAATATTGTGGGGACAGGAGGGAGTAGATCTGGAAAGACATAGCTGGCTTGTGGCACGGTGCATAGTGGCAAAACAGAATGCTGTAGGCCAATGGAAAGAGGGGTGGAGGGAGGGCAGGGAATGATTGGGTTTAGCTGGAGAGGTGGAGGTCGAACGGACTAGCACTGGCCATCTTTGGAGAGCTGGATGCTGGGTTATTGTATTTATTTTAACAGTAATGTCTGCTAGAATACAAATTACAAGTACAGGGGGGCGCTCAAAGGCCCAGCAGGTAGTGTGTTGTGCTTGTGTGTCAGTGACCTAGGTTTAGGGGTGGATATGGGACCTAGGTTGTTCAGGCCAAGAGCTAGGAAGGTGCTACCATCAGGGCTACAAGCTTGAGGGGGGAAGGCATCCAGTTATGCTGCTCTGGGGTCCCCTGTGGTGGGTCAGGGAGCTTGCTCCTCTGGAGAGGACATCAACTGCGTGATAAGGTTGGTTGTGGGCTGCACTGACATCAGGGGAGCTGGGTGAGGAGAAAATCAAGGAGCAGAAAATACTGGGGCCAGACAGAATGTTGTCTAGTCCACTGCAGAACTAGTACCATCACCAAGACAAGGCCATCTGGATGTGGCCAGAGGGACCTCCCATCTGGTCTTGCCATGGGTGGCAGTCTTTGGGGAACACAGGCTGGTAAGGGCTGGGTAGATGGCTGTTGGCTGGCCGGGCTAGGGCTGAAGGGGGCTAGTACCAAATTGGAGAAAAACCTAGATAGAAGAAAAATATACCTAGATGGAAGAAAAAGTAAGAAGTACTGAACACTGACTATCTGGGGGATGTTGAATATGAATACTCGATGAGTATTTAAAATAAGGTATTCGCACACCCCTGATGCATGGTAGAAGAGTAATGCAAAGAGGTCCTTGGCATTGTGGCTTTATGAGGTACCAGCTCTTTCTCCCTTGGGCTTCATCTGTTCTGGATGTGTATTACCCACCTGATATCAGAATAAATTGAGGGTTTAGTGTGAGCAACAGCTAAGCATCTGAAACACAAATACATAATCTGTTCCTACCCCCGATCCCTTTCCCCACTCATTCCACCTTTCTGCACCTGCGTCTCCTCTTATCCCCCCTTCCCTGTAGGTCTACTTTTATTGTTACCTCACCCATTTGGCTTTTGGGCTATCTCTCCTCCCCCCCTTCCCCAATTCCTGATTACTTACTTGACCCCAACCAACTTTTTTGCCTCTTGTTTCTGGCATTTGGTTGCTTTTGTACTACCTTTTTGCCACACCTGTTATTGGTGTTTGTCTCTATTTCTACAACAGGAGTGGGGTTGCAAAGGACAAGATAAGTGATATCTTGATATCTTGGCTGATGGCAGCACTAATAGCAAGATATCTGTTGATGGTGTGTACATTAATGCATTATCAGTATAAGTCTCATGCACATTCTTCAGTTGACTAAACAGGGAAGTGAAGCTGAGCTGATAAGAATAGCTGCTGACATTGTATTAACACAAATTTATGGATAGAGCTTATGGTCACATAAAATACCTTCTTAAAATGTAAGTGGGACCTCTTTCTTCAGTGTAAGTGTGTCAGCAAACAATGCATTCTCATGGTGCTGTGTGTCAGACACTCCTGTCAATTAAGTGTCGCACCCGCTAGTTAATGGACCGCTGCGATTGCTGGGGGACGTTACATGATGCCCTCTCAGTCTGTGATTATCATGATTGATATCTTGCAGGTTAGCACAGCATCATAACAACAAAATACTGCACCAATCTGAGAGCAGCTTTCACAGTGCTAATGACATCACAATTAAAGAGAAACAAAACAGTTAAATATGTGAAGTGCAGTTGTAAAAGTTATATCTGATGTTAGGTAAATCAAAAACACCATAGTCTGACTTCACAGTACACAGTTTATCGTCATGTGTGAGGGGGCAGGACTTTTATAGCTCTCTCATGGCTCCGCCACTCTACAGTTACAATAAATTGCATACTGTAGAAATGTTTATTCTCATGCAAGTTATATTTAGCGCGTGGCACTAATTGACTGTATTTGTGTAAATTTAATTTCATGCTCTGAAAGGCCCATCTTCTTGATGATGGAAGCAAGCCGCTTTGGAACAACTGGGAGGCTATGAAGGAAACAATAAATTGAACTGGCAATCTGCAGGAAAGCTTACTCTTGCTCAAACCTGAGGCAGGTGTACCTTACTTTGCTTGAAATTTTACAGCTGGCATTGCTTTGTGTGTGTTTTTTTGAATCAAGAAGGGGTTTGCAGTACTGCTTATGTACTTGTAGATTGGGAGTTTAACTTCAGAGGGATTGAAATACTGCATAATTGGTTTTCCCATGTGGATAGCTAGATTTTTGTCCACTAGTATTTTGGTGACAGTTTGCATCAAACTATTCTTGGCACAGTGGACTATTTACTGCTGGCTGAGGATTTGTCATTGTAAGGCCTGCAGTTTAGTGCAGGTTTGTGTATTTGACTCAGACAGTCCCTCAGTTGATGGAAACTGGTTTCCTTTGATAGTCTTCAGAGCACAGAACACCAAGTTGTATTGGATCAGGGGAGGCTTACATCATAGGTAGTGGGCTCAACTGTTCTAGTTTTCTGTGACTGTAATTGTTTTTATGCTGGGTATATTCTCTGTTAAATTGTTGTGTAGGTTGTCTTCCTGAAAGGAAGGTCAGCACTCACTGGAGTGGTGGGTCCAGAGCTGTTTCTGATTGTCTCTGGAGGGCACGGGCTTGGTACCACCCACCCACCCTGCCCTCAACCGCCCACCCCAAGGGTATCATTTCCTTTATGCCAGTGGTTTTACATCACTTCCCCAAGAGGGCAAGGGGCATATAACTCATATCCTTAACCGCTCAGCACACTGCATAGAGGGAAAATGTCGCCCACACTAACAAAAGACTGTAGATATATATATATATATATATTAAACTGAAAGGAGAGAGACATGTGGGGAGTGGTGCAATGCACTGGCTGTGGGAGCAGCAGTATTCCAGGAGACATTCTGAAAGCTGCGATGCTGCTCTATTTGCAGGCAACTCTCTGCTCTAAGGGAGGAGTTTGCCCATCTCCAGGCTGACCTGGCAAGGAGTAGAGAACCCTCCCCCACCCAGAGAACACCAGGGCCATCACCACTGCCACAGAGGTTGCCAAGAAAGAGGAACAGTTGGACCAGAGAGGGTAAGGGTGGTGGAACAGAAGCGCACCCCTCCAGTTGCACCTCTCCACAGTTCATAGGCCGTTCTGGTTTAGCATAGTTCCTCTATGGAGGTACCCACAGTGGAGCTCAAGGAGGGTGCTGGGAACCTCCACAAGGGAGACCCACAGGAAGTGTTGTATTTGGTGGCTGAAAATAAGTACCTTAAACACATCAGAGTCTTGGTAGTAAGAAAAACATGCCACACTGAAATCCAGGCCTTCTCTGTTTACTTCCATTCACCAGATTCATACAAGAGGAGACTGATCTCAAATAACAGGAAGTGCATTTACAGGAAGTGTACATTCTCTTAAAGCTGCAGTGTCTCTAACATTTCTTAAAGCTGTACTACACATAACAATCCCTCCTGACTTAGCTAGAAAGTATGTAAGTCAATAATTCAGAAAATAATATGAAGCTATTACAGTTATTACTGCAGTGTTTATTTTAGTTAGTCTCTGTCATTAGGCTATATCTCTACAAGTCCATTCTCTTTGGTGGACATCTTATATGTCCTGACCGACAAAATAGGACTCGAGGCTGTTGCACTGGAATCTGATTAGCATCAGCCACATCTTGTCTCAATTGCTGTGGTTCCCTATCTCTTTCTGTTCTTGTTCTGGAACAGATAATGCTGAATAACTACCCCAACTCTGGGTATCCCTTTTTCGTTCTGTCTCAGTTCTAGTATGTAATTGGTCCACATGTTTTTTCACTCTCCTATGGTTAGTCAGTCGAACACTATAGACGACATTTCCGAATTGTATTTCCACCATGCCTTCTATCCATCTCTTTGGGCCTGCATACATCCTGACCCACAAAAGTTCATTGGGTTTGAAGGATCTGGTCTAAGGAAGCATTTCAGTTACTGACTTATAGCCTAGAGGGCGAAGAAGGTCCAATTCAGTTTGAATCTGATGTCCAAACAACAATTCTGTAGGGGATATTCCCATGACACAATGTGGTGTTGATCGGTACATTGCAAGAAAGTCCAAAAGGGCTATTTGCATTGCTGTTGGTGTAGTAGGATTAGCTTTGTCTGTACTCTTTTTTTTTTAAAGTCTGAACTAGGTGTTCTGCTTCGCCATTTGAACTTGGATGGTAGGGAGGTGAGAAAATATGGTGGCTATCACATTGCTGGCAGAATGTTTGGAATTCAACAGACGTGAACTGTGGTCTGTTATCCGAGACAATTACTTGCAGAAAACCATGGGTAGCAAAGGTAGATTTCAACACTTTAATGGTACTCTCAGTAGTTGTCGAAGACATCTGCTAAATTTCTGGCCATTTACTATAAGCATCAGTTAAGAATAACCACATGGAATTTAAATAAGGTCCCTCAAAATCAATATGCAACCTTTGCCAGGGTTTGTCAGGACATTCCCAGTAGTGAACTGGAGCTCTTGCCGGATTTCCCATTGATACAGCACAACCTTCGCATCTTTGCACAACCTGGTATATGTCTCTGTCAATGGAAGGCCACCATACATGAAGTCTGGCCAGGAATTTCATTTTAACAATGCCTGGATGGCCCACATGCAAAGGAATCAACATAGTTGAGTGATAACATTGGGGTACTATGACACGCAGGCCCCATAGAAGACACCCTCAGCAATGGACAACTGCTGTCTCTTTGCACAGTAGGGTTGTAGTGCAGCCGAACAAGTAGCGCCTTGCAGCCAACCCTCAAGCATACACTGATACACTTGTTTCAAAATTACATCTTGACTAGTCGCTTTTGCAGTGTCCTTGGCTAGTACTGGAAGCTGATCTAACTGTTGTAGCTCCATTGCACACACAACAGTAGAGTCCTCCATATCTTTGAAATGCACTGGAAAACTATCTGGCCCCACCTGGCATACTAATGGCTCCTCTTTAAGTCCCACATCGAACTCTGTTTCTCTGGATACTGGTAACCTCGACAAGGCATCTGCATTTCCATGCTGGTCTGTTGGTTGGAATGTAACCTCGAAATTATAAACAGACAAAATGAATACCCATCGTTGATGACTGCTAGCTGCTGTCTCTGGAATTCCTTTTTCTGGACTGAAAATTGTCACTAGTGGCTTGTGATCTGTCTTCAGGTGAAACTTGCGACCTAGCAAGTATTGGCAAAATTTCTCGACTCCAAACACAATTGCTAATGCCTCTCTCTGAATCTGGGCATAATTCATTTCAGCTGCACTGAGTTTACGTGAAGCATGGGCTATCAGCTTCTCCACTCCTTCTGGATCTGTATGAAAAAGGACAGCTCCTATACCCACAGGACTAGCATCACAGGCCAATGTGATAGGTAAGTTAGGGTCATAATGAGTTAAATTATTCACATTGGTTAGAGAGAGCTTGATGGCTTAAACTGCCTTACTGTGGCCCTTGGTCCACGTCCACGGAGTACCCTTATGTAACAGTTCATTTAGGATAGCACATTTAGGCCCTGTCCACACTATGCCTCTGTAATGTCACAGGGGGCCCAAACTGTTACCACAACAGTTTGCGTTTACACCTGTAACGTTACAGAAGGCGTTTTTGTAACCGTTGTTGAAACCGCATATGAGGTGGTTTCAACAGATAATTATGAGCTCAGTTACACCTTAGTAACGTTACCGACCGTAGTGTGGGCGCGTGGTACGCGGTCCCCTAAGCGCCAGCGAGTGCGTGTGGATCGGGTGCTGCCGTAGCGATCGCTCGGCTCCGCCCAGTGGACGGTGATAGCGATCCCATACGGACACGCGGCAGTGTGGACACACTGCGCTCCTCAGCCATAATGGTTTGCATCCGTTACGGGGCCTGAGCGGTGTAGTGCGGACGGGGCCTCAGTGGCTAAGCCAGGTATGAAACGGTCATAGCAGTGCACCATACCCAAGAATGAGTGCAACTCTGAAACATTCTGCGGTTCAGGCCTGTGCACAATGGCTTCCACCTTTTCATCATTTGGACGAATTCCATCTTTGTCAATAATGTGACCTAAGTATGCGACACTTGGTTGACAAAATTGGCATTTTTCTGTCCTGAGTCTGAATCCACTCTGTTGCAATCTCTCTAAAGTCTTTTGTAAGTTAAGTAAATGTTCTGCTTCTGTCTTGCGCATGACAATGATGTCATCCAAATAACAAGCAACACCTGGTATATCACCCACCGTTTGCTCAATCACTTTTTGAAAAATAGCAGGTGTGAAACTAAGGCCAAAACATAACCATTTGTACTTGTACCATCCTTGGTGTGTATTAATCACTACCAATTTCTGAGATTCTGTGTCCAACTCCACTTGAAGGTATGCATCAGCAAAATCCAGTTTAGAGAACCCCACACCACCATTCGGTCTATGAAAAAGTTCTTCTGGTAAAGATAAAAGAAATACATCTGTGCTAAGTATTGGATTAAGTGTCACCTTAAAATCTCCACATATTCGAACCTTACCACCTGGTTTAGATACCACCACAATTGGAGTGGCCCAATCTGAACTTGAAACCTTTTCCAGTGCACCCACTTTTTCTAGTCTGTCCAATTCTGCCCCAACCACTGGTTTTAAGGCAAAAGAAAGTTTCCGTAGTTCACAAAACTTAGGGACTGCATTAGACTTTGTAACTAGCTTGGCTTTAGCTGTTGTGCAACATGCCAGGCCTTTCCACAACTCTGGATGCATGTCTAAAATCTCCCCAAGCTTTGGCGGATTACTGCTTTGGGGTACCTGGACAGCAGCAAGTAGACCAAAATCTGCTGGATCAGTACGAATGTTTAGAAGAACCTGGGTGTCTCTGCCCAAAATTTTGACACCCTTTTTTGAAACCAGAAAAGTTAAAGGTGTACCAGTCTTGGGAGAATCAGTTCTGAGTACCAAAGTAGTAAACGGGCCCAGTGGCTGAATTGGTTGCCCTTCAAATGCAAGCAGCAACTTATTACAAGGAGACAGTGGTGGCTTATCCAGATCAGATCATGTTTGATGGTTAATAAAAGTAACTGGGGAAACAGAGTCTACCATTAAATGCAACTGATGCCTCAATTGTGGCAATTGAAGCAACACACAGAAAGGAGGAACATCTTTAGTCTGCATTTCTAGTGCAGTAGAAACCACTGCACTGTCTGGGCCCTCTGAACCGACCACCGCAGTTTTCTTGCTCCTGCAAACCTTAGCAATATGCCCCCGACGTGCACATGCATGCAACTGAACTTCTCTGAATTTGCACTGGTTCTTGCTATGCTGAGACGACCCACATGATGCACATTTGTACTGGCCATGCAGTTTGGGTGGAGTGGTTGAATCTTTCTTTGAAAACAGTGGTTTAGACTTAGGTTTGAGCTGTTTCAATTTGGGGTTTACTGCAGCTACTTGTACCTCATTTTTAGTGTCCATCTTAGCATGTGCTTCATTTTCTGCAGCCTCATACATTTGTGCCAAATGTAAACGTTCCTCAGTAGACTTCTCGACACTTACAGAAAGTAATTGCTGAATACGATGTTCATTATTCAACCCCATAACAAACTTATCAGCTAGATTAGATTCAAGATTCTCCCTGCTCCACTCACACGTGAAAGCTACGCATTTGAGCACAGCCAAATAAGACTGTAATGACTGACCTGGTTTCTGATGGTAACTGTAGAATTTATAATGTTCAGCGCTTGGAAAAGTTGTTAAACTGTACTGTGCATTCAATTTAGCCTTTAGCTTTTGATATGACAAATCTTCTGGCCAGACTAATGCACACAGACTGTATAAAAGTTTGAAGATTTCACTCTCCAAGAAAGTACAAAAAGCAGCTCGAATAAGCTTAACCTGTTGTTCAACATTAGCAGATTGTACGGCGGGATTAAGTAATAACCACTGATCAAACCATCTGGACCATGTATCCCAGTCCGTTCCTGTAAAAATGTCAAAGCTGGCTGAAGTTGCCATGATATCGCACATATCCAAATTGCTTACTTGCCTCCAGTGCAGAAAGTCCCAAAATGGTGTAATTCAGTAAGCTGGAGCTAAGAAAATGCCCACCATTCTTGTCGCCAGTTTGTTGTATTTGGTGGCCAAAAATAAGTACCTTAAACACATCAGGGTCTTTGTAGTAAAAAAGAAATATGCCACACTAAAATCAAGGCCTTCTCTGTTTACTTCCATTCAGCTCAGATATAAGAGGAAATTGATCGCAAATAACAGGAAATGCATTTACAGGAAGTGCACATTCTCTTCAAGCTGTACTGTCTCTAAAGTTTCTTAAAGCTGTACTACACATAACAGGAGGGGTGGCACAGGACACCACAAGAGAAGGAAGCAACTCCTGGTGGGGAACTCAGTTGTTAGGGGGGTAGAACTGGGGGAGGGAGGGGAGAGGGAGGTAAGGTGCCTGCCCGGCACCACGGCTTGGAGGGACAGGAAGCGAATCCTCAGGATTGCGGGGAGCAGCTGCATGGGAGAGGGAGCTTGACATGAGTGTACACCTAGGGACAAATGACCTTGTTGGGCATGGGATCAGAGCAGTGCAGGAGGAGTTTGTGGAGTTGGGGAGGGGCCTTAGACAAGTAGCATGCACAATAACCTTCTCTGAGGTGCTGCCTGTCTATGGCATGGGTGAGTCTAGGGTACTCCGTACAATGCGAGTCAATGAATGGTTGAAAACTGGTGTGGAGCACAGGATTTTGGCTTCATTGGGGACTGGGGTTCCACCTGGAGGGATACAGGCCTATATTGACATGATGGTCTGCATCTATCCGGGAGGGAAACTAGACTCCCAGATGATAGGTTTAAATGCTTCATTGGCAAGCTTTTAAACTAGCCAAAGGGGAACGCTCTGAAAAGAAGCAGGGAATTCCCAGCCTCCCCCCACAAAACAGGGTAGTTAGCAAAGTAAACACCAAGGTAGAGAAGTCAATAGGGAGCAGGACAGGGGTAAATGGAGAAAAAGGCAAAGGCAGTAAGGGCAGGGATGGGGCTAAAAGAAGTAAGGCCATCAAAAAAATGAAGGGTGGTGAGTACTAATGCCCATAAGTCTGGGTAACAAGCTTCCTGAACTAGTGGCCTTGATGGAAGAGGGACACATGGCTATCGTAGCAGTCACAGAAACATGGTACATGGAGAACCATGACTGGGATGTCAACATACAAGGGTACAAAATCCACAGGAGGGACAGGGAGGGTAAAAGAGGAGGAGAAGTAGCTCTCTATGTAAGAGAAGGGATCAAAGCAATGGAACTAAAGGGTAAATGGGGAGGAGAGAAAGCACTATGGGTCACCTTGGAAACAGGAAATGGCACCACAATCTGCATGGGGGTTTTATACAGACCCCCGTCTCAGAGGGAGAAAATGGACAAGGAAATGGTAGAAGGCATCCTTAGAATGGCAGAAAAAGGGGAGATATTGTTGACGGGGGACCTGAGTATGCCAGATGTTAACTGGAGCACATTTGCTGCAGCCACATCCAAGAACGGTGTCATTCTCGATGCCCTGCAGGGGGCATGCCTCTGACTGCTAGTGTTGAAACCCACTTGGGAGGGAGCAATCTTAGACCTGGTACTCTCAAATGGGGATGGAGAGAGGCTCACAGATTTAGAAGTGGGTAGCCATCTGGGAACAAGCGACCACCACACAGTGTGGTTCACGATAAACACAGCCATAGAGTCAAGCCATACAAAAGTGAAGGTACTGTACTAGCAAAATGGGTGAGTGCTTAAGGAATACACTAGCAAATGAGCAAGAAGGAGGGGTGGAAGAACAATGGGGAAAAATCAAAACTGCCATCACAGAGGCAACAAGCCTATGTGTGAAGCAAATAAAACAAAATGAAGTAAAAAACCACTATGGTTCTCAAAAGAGGTGGCGGGGAAGGTTCGGTGGAAAAAGATAGCATTCAGGAAGTATGAGGAATCGCAGAATGAACAGGACAGAGAACTGTATCAGTTAAAGTAGAAGGAAGCAGGGAAGGCAATCAGAATAGCGAAGACCCAAACCAAGGAAAAGATAGCCAACTCAGTTAATAAAGGGGATAAAACCTTTTATAGGTACATCAGGGAGCGAAGGATGACCAAGGGAGGGATAGTGAGGCTTAATAAAGGGAAGGGGAGGTGGGCAAAGGGTGACAGTGAAAAGGCAGAGATACTGAACGAATACTTTTGCTCAGTATTCACAAAAGAAGAAGAGGGGGAGGTATCAAACCAAACAATAGAAGCTCTCTGGACAGGGGAGTCGATACCAGTTCATTCACAGAAGAAAGGGTCCTGAAAGAACTCCTAAAACTCAAGGTGGACAAAGCAACGGGGCCTGACGGGATTCGCCCAAGAATTCTAAAAGAACTAAGGGGAGACCTAGTGACACCACTGACCACCCTTTTAACAAATCATGGGAGGATGGTGTGGTACCTGAGGACTGGAGAAGGGTGGATGTGATTCCCCTTCACAAAAGTGGGAGCAAAGCAGAGGCAGGAAACTACAATTAGTTTGACCTCAGTGGTAGGGAAAATGATGGAATCAATTCTGAAAGAAAGAATTGTTGAATACCTATGGCCAACGGGGCACAGGACCCAAGGCAGCATGGATTCACAGTGGGAAGGTCATGTCAGACAAATCTAATATATTTCTTTGACTGGGTGACCAAAGTAGTAGACCAAGGAGGGGCTGTGGATATGGCTTACCTTGACTTTAGCAAGACATTTGACACAGTCCCACACAAAAGATTAATAAACAAGTTAGTC
This sequence comes from Neoceratodus forsteri, assembly GCA_016271365.2. Lineage (NCBI taxonomy): Eukaryota > Metazoa > Chordata > Ceratodontiformes > Ceratodontidae > Neoceratodus > Neoceratodus forsteri. The sequence goes on along the minus strand of CM028133.1, from coordinate 1,026,539,502 downwards.
AGTCTGGGAGAGGGTCCCAGGGTGGTAGCCTGGGTAACAAATTGGCTGGACAACAGGATGCAGAGAGTAGTAGTAAATGGAGTACACTGTAAAGAAAGGGTAGTTACTAATGGGGTACTGCAGGGTTCAGTTCTGGGACCGGTCTTCTTTAATGTCTTTATAGGAGGCATTGCGGACCGGCTGGAAGGAAAAGCATGCCTCTTTGCAGATGACACAGTGATCTGCAACAGAGTTGATACACAAGGGGGGTGGAAAGGATGAGAGGGACTTGGCAAGGTTGGAGGAATGGTCAAAAGTATGGCAGCTTAGATTCAATGCACAGAAGTGAAAGTAATGCCCTGGAAACAAAACCAGGGAAGAGTAAACAGTGGGGGGTATTAACAACAACAAAAATGGAAAGGGACCTAGGGGTAGTCATATCAGATGACATTAATGTAGGTAAACAATGTGAGAAGGTAGTAAGGAGGGCTGGGGTGATACTGGGATGCATAGGGGGAGGCATCACCAGTAGAAAACAGGAAGTTGTTATACCCTCTGTACAGACATTTGGTGAGACCCCAGCTAGAGTACTGCATGCAGTTCTGGAGACCCCATCTCTGCAAGGATGTAGACAGGATGGAGGCAGTCCAGAGAAGGGTAACTAAAATGGTGCAGGGTCTGCAACAGAAGACATATGAAGAGGGACTAAAAGAGCTTAACATGTATACCCTTGAGGAAAGGAAGGAGAGGGGGGACATGATAGAAACTTTTAAGTACTTCAAGGGGATCAGCAAAGTCAAAGAGGGTAGCATTTTTCAGAAAAAGAGATGTGCAGGAACAAGGAGGCACAATTTGAAGATAGAGGGGGGATGGCTCAGGGCAATGTGAGGAAGTATTTTTTTCACAGAGAGAGTGGTGGAGGCATGGAACCACCTTCCTGAGGAGATCGCTGGGTCAAAAACAGTGAGGTAATTCAAGAATGCATGGGACAGACATAAGGCAATTAACGTGGGGGGCGGATAGGAGGGAGTAGGCTGTTCGTTAACTAGAATCTGCAGCTTATCCAGTAGGTAGGAAAATGGGCAGACTAGGTGGGCCACACGGTCCTTATCGTCGGTCAAAGTCTGTGTTTCTATGTTTCTCTGCAGTTAGTGCCTAATTAATGTCCATTGTAAATGTGCAATTTTGGCCAAGTAGCACAATTTTATTTTCATGCAGTTATCACCTGAGTGAATATAGCTTGAATTATTTTGCAACAAATATAACCTGTTCTACAGTATTTTCGAGCCATGCAATCCAAAGCCCCTGTATATCATTGTATATTTTAATATTTCATCACTGTTTTTTTTTTCTGTCCTACGTCTTTACATTCCTGTTACTGATAATTGCATTTTTTTTTATACACTCCTTGTATATACTTTTATTTGTTATCATGTGTGGTACCAATTATGTTTAGACACATAATTATTCTTTGTTTTGTTTTTTTCAGTGCTTCCCTGTTCCCCTTCCCCTGGGATACATCTGGAAGTGTGCTGTTGACACCTTGGTGTGCCTTTCTGCTGAAAATCTTTCAGAAATAAAATAAACGGAATATATACAATGGCCTGACTCAAAATATGCAATTTGTCTTAATGTGTCAGGGAATAGGACCACATCTCATGTGTGGCGGAGCAACAAGTGAGTTTTGAAAGTCCAAGCCCCCCCACAAGTGATGTTCAGCTGCATATGTTGAGTCTGACCATTGCATGTTCAGCTTATGTAGCATCAAAAAAAAATTAGAAATACCCCAGTAATGCAAAGCATCATGGGAAGTATATGCAGATTGCCACGAAAGAATTCAGACTGGTTTGACTTTGCACAGGAGTGTATGGTGCCAGATGGCTCCTCACTTAATCTGCAAAAGCTGAAAACAGAAAACAAGGACACCCCAAACCCCACATGTGCTCTGTTATGCAGTATCAGTTTACTTTGTTATAAGTTTAACATCTATTTCTTTGAAGTTTTTTAACTTTCTATTTATTCAGTTTCAAACAAAAACTCTTCACATTGACAGTGGATACTTGGTTGCAAGGCATAGAAAATGCGTATTGCAATATCACAGCAGGATGCGTCATTGTCCATTCTTACCTCATTTGAAGGGCATCGCTAAACCATGAAGACTAACCCAAATTGTAAATAAAAGGCTACATGTACCATGGCCATGGACGAGTTTACATAACAATAAAAAAAAAAAAAATACGCAAGCAGTTAGTTCGTTGTGCTGTGCGCTAAACAAAGTCTCAGTGAAACTTTTAAAGTTCATGACCCCTGAAAGGTGAAAATATACTCCAGTAATTACACAAAAAACATTCTTTGTTGTAACTCCAACAATGCAGTACACCCCTCCCTTCTAGTAACAATCCCCAGTAAAACAAAAGAAAACATATCAAGCAAGGTCTGAGTATTGGACAGAAGAAGCCGACACAGAACTGTAATGAACTAATTATAGATATACAGCGGTAGAGCACTAAGTTGTGCCAACAGATTCCTCCAATGTCTTCACTAATGGAAGTCCTCCAGAGAAGCAAGCAGTGTGTAAGAGAGACAAGTACTTGGACACGTGGTCCACCATTCCCCATCGCACCATGTGGTGACCGCCATCTTGTCTCCCTCTTCTACGAATGGAGTAAATGCTGAGATACCACCCAGAATCTTAAGGTTTGGTAACTTGTTTAAGTTGTACTTACCACCACAACATCTGTGTCAGTCGACACCCCTCAAGGTAAATAATAAAAACATGAAAAAAAAAAGGGGGGGGAACCTCACCTAGTAGATCAGGTAGCTAGGTAAATTATTTCAAAATGTAAAGCAGGCCTTACAATAAAACACAGCCTTTGCAACTATAAAAGCTGTGCAAGTCAAACTAAGCAATAATGCATGAGAGGGTGTGGGTCCTGCTGGGATAACCTCATGCCTGGGTGGTTGGGGCCGAGTGCGACCAATGTCCAAGAAGAGAGGTTATCCCAGCATGACCCAGACCCTGGAGTGCATTATTGCTATTATACAATGGATCATTGTTATACAAAATAAAAAAAAATTTAAAAAATGTTTTTAGTAGATTTTTAGTGTGACGATATATCTTTGTTTCTTAAGAGAAGATGCAAACAAAGCAGCAACAAATCAATACAGTGATATTTTGCTCAGATAACTTCACTGTTGCCAAGGGCAGACAGTCAATCAGGTTCCAGGATTTTTTATTGCCATTGTATAATAGAACTTTAAGTGCCATGAGCAAAGGTCTTTCACCATTCCACCATCTTGTCTAACTCCTCCGCTGGCTCTGATGCCTCCTTTACAGAAAAGTCAGTTTTTTTGGTTTTTTTTTTCAAGCCATATGGCAGTCTTCTTAGGGTCTTTAAAAACAATAAACTTTACCAACATAACTGACCCCAACTTGTATGGATGGAGTCGAAACTTTTACGTCTTTGTCTAGTGGTCAAACTGATGTCTGGGAAACGAAAGATCCTGGTGCCATCAGACAGAGGAAGCTGCACTTTTTTGTCTGCTGCAGTCAGTATGTCTTCCTGCATGTTTGGTCCAGTCATTACCAGCACAAGAGTTCAAGGCATCTCATGGTTGTTGGGCCATCTCCAGTGTGTCACGTGGTGTATTTTGTTCAGAAGGACATACAGTGTTATCCCCAATAATTCCTACAGAGGTTTATAAATATAGTGTCTAGGATCCTGTTCCTCCACTTCCTCTGGTATCCCCAACAATCTCACATTATTGCTTTGGGCTCCATTCTCCAAGTGCTCAAATCATGAATGCAAGAGCATATTCTCTTGCACGAGCCCTGTGATGACCGTCACAGTTTTGTTAGCGTAGTTACCACTTCTTTTGCTTCCATCTCCTCCTCAGTGACTCTTATTGATGGAGTCTATCTTTTTGACCATCTCTTGGACCATTCTTTACTAGGTCTTGCTCCACTGTGAGGATGTCTGCAGTTGTAGGTTTGGCCCCATCTCCCTTGGCCAGACCAGTACCATCTTTGCCATGTTGGGGCTGCTGCTTAGAGCTCTTTGCTTTTGGTCCCTCTTTCAGTTTCACCATGTCTCCAAATGCCCAAATCACCTTCCAGTGAAAGGTCTCAGACCCCCTTGTAGCTGCCGTCAAACAAATGCAGTTACAATATAGGTATATTGGGATAAATGTACACAAATACAAGTACAAACTCTGGGACCTCTCTAGGGCACATGTACTCTGGTTGGCAGCTAGCCAGCAACCCACCCCCCATTTGTTTGAAGATTTAACTGTTTATCTTTAATTTCAACTGCTGGCTTCAGTGTGGTATTGGGCAATTGTGATGTCATCAGCGTCGTGAAAGCTGCTTCTGATTGGTTCAGTACTCCATTTGATGATACTTATGTTCAAGTTAGCAATTGTGACAACACTAACAACAGCATATGGTGACATTCTGAGAGGTTATCTACGTAAGCATTAATGCCCAACGAAGGAGGCTTCTACTGGGAAATTAATGCATGGTTGAGGGGGGGGGGGCTGTGGCATGCAACCTTGGCTGAGTGCCTACAACCACACAGCCACGCATTAATTCCTCAGTAGAAGCCAACTCCGGAGGGCATTAATGCACTTGTAACATGGGAATACTTGTGTTGTTATTTCTGTTTTTCCAGTTCTGTTCACTGGAACTGTTTGCCTTTTTTTCGGTGCGGTGAGATCCTGCGTCTTCACCGCGATGTGTATTCTGTGGTCTGCTGCTTTGTGGGCTATACTGCGTTTGCTGCTGTGACAGCTAGTGGTGCTAGAGCCTGACCCGGTGATTAATAGTTGTAGCGGGCATTACCAGTGATTAATCCCTGCTCCAACTTTGATCATGTGCTGCAGTTTGTCCAATCATGTTAACGTATTTGCCGTTTCTGTTGTTTGCCATGCTACAAAAAGATTTGTTGTCTTGCCTTTTTTAATTCCACCAGTGTTGTATTGACTTATGAGATCATGGGTGTCTAGATCCCTCAGTTTGGGTTGTTTTCTGTGATGGCTCCTACATCATTGTAATGATCTCTCTGTCAAAAATAGGGCTAGTAGTATGTCTAGAGGTTAGAGTAACGAGCTGTGAATGAGCTTGGTACATACAGCTGACCGGGCATTGATTCCCACAACCTACACCTGCATACTCTGGGACTCTTTAGCAAGTAATTTAACCTCCCCAATACTCCTGTTACACCCCCCCAAAACAGGCACTTGTGCCAAGTGGGCCTCACCCACTTATCAAAGAATAAAAAAAAAATTCAATAAACAGATTACTTAAATAAATAAATAAATTAAAAGAAATAATGTGATCAAAGTGGGAACTGAGATACTGGGACCGGTTTATTATAACACACTGCCTGCAAAGCTTCAGTCTACTGTCCACTTATCCTAGATGCCTTAGCACTGCTGGAGCACGTTCACATAAGTGTTTATGTGAATGTCGTACTGAGTGAAGTAGTGTAACACTACTGTAACGCTGTTATGCAAAAGCACTCTGGTACTTGCTGCAATTTTTCTATAAGGAGATTGTGACTACTGATATCCGATAAGTCCCAATTCTTAAATTGTAAAAAAAAAAAAAATCAAGATGCGACTCTCGTACTCTAATTTCAGTTTTTTTGTCTGAATTGGGTGTGTGGGGGCAGAGCCCCCATCTTTAACAAACAGTTTTTTTAGCAAGTTTATTTTTAGATGGGGCTTTGCTCCCCACACCCCAATTTTTTTAACTTACTGTTTAATTTTGTTGATCGTAGCTTAGACAACAATGTGTTCACTGTGCCCCCCCCCTTTTCTCTTTGTTAATTTCTGATTTTTTTTTTTGTTGATTGTCACTTCATTTTTGCAGTCCTCACATCTGCTTCCCATCTTTGGCGACTACTGTGAGGCACAGCATAGCACTGTGCATCGTAGAGTCATGCATGTGCACCGAGGGTCCTTAATCCACCACTTATGCCAGTCCTTGTGCTCCGATGTTCTGTCTACTGTTGCCTCAAACGGGGTGAACAGTACGTGTGGCCCAGATTTCTCAGACCTAGGTGTAGTACCTTGTACTTCATTATGCTAAATCTAAGCCCCTGTTTCTTGCCCTATACCCCTAATATATGCAGGCACCTCTATAATGCAGGGAATAGTAAATCTACGCAGTTATGGGCTTTACTTAGTATTTTTAGAGCATTATGAACTCCCAGGATCACAGTAACCTGAGGCCCTGCATGGTGCAACGTATCGCGGAAGACATTTATTGAAGAGCCTGGATATATAAAAAGACTGGTTATGTTACAGAGGAAAATGTTTTTGAGTAATTTAGCACCTGAGGTCGAACTGTTTCCATGAGTTCCAAATGGCAGGTTGTGTGCTTGCATAATGCAGATGGTGGGTCAGAGTGAGATGCTGCTTTGCATGAACCGTCTGCAGTGAACAGGCAGTGAACTGTTTTCCCATGCCTTCCCTGTTTGAAAACCACTCCTCTTTGGTCCTCATGAGCAATAAATGATTGAGGGGGGTGGGGTGGGGGACAGGACGCTGGATGGAAAAACATACTATGTTTTGGAAATGTCCTTCCCTTGTTGAAGAGAGAATAGTGGTAAAACTGCTACTGGGTTGAACCCACACTATAACATTCTGATCTGGTGAGAAAGAAATATGGTATGAGTTGTCGAATTTGGTATGTACTTCTAGGGATAACATCCTGGTGCTCATATCATCAGAGTTACAGAGCAGATAGTGCTCCAAAATGGTAAAAGCAGGACCCCAGTGAAAATCAGATATAACAAGAATACTGGAGTTTGTTTTATTTATGTATTTGTGGACCGGGTAAGTACACTGGTCCAGAGGACCATTTTCAGGTACGACCCGGGCCATCTAGATGGCACACAGTACAAAGACATGATCAACAGTACTTGCCCCTAGCCCCCCTCTCCTAGTCCTACACCCTGACCTCCTCCCCGTTTGTCATAGCATATCCTAATCGCTGCTCTTATAGACTTTTTCCTCCTAGTTGTTTTTGATAGCAGTCTCTCTATGGAACACACTCCTCAGCCTGTTTGACTCGCCCTGGCCTTTAGCTCTTTTGTTACCACATTGTTAGTTTTCCTCACATTGTTGTTTTTTACTATTTAGTCCTCGTATTGCATACTTAAGACAATGCTTGTAATACTTTAGCCACTGTCTGTCTCACCCACTAGGTTATAGTATAGGCTTAAACTTGTCTACCTTGTAATCCATGCCTTTTTATGCTTGTAATCCATGCTTTATATGTGTTTGTGTAAACTGCTTTTGTGTTATTGCGTGTACTTAATAATACGATGCAACTCCCATTACCCACTCCCCCAGGTCGTACCGGGAGACGAGCAACTTGTTGTTCAGTGTACCTTACCTGGTGGAACTTTTCAATAAATAAATAAACAGTACATTAGAATAACAGTTCAACATAGGTTGCAGGGAGAATGCTTGAGATGAGTGTATACCATTGAAACATCAAAAATCTACATCGAAATCCATTACAGTGACAACTTCGAACGGATTCGAGATTGTTGCTGTAATGGATTTTGAGTACTCCAGTGCCATTTATTTATTTTATTTCGTTTCTGTTGACCGGGTAAGTGCACTAGACAAATCCTGCCTATTTTCAGGCACGACCCGGGAGAGGGGGATACAGATGAATGCCAACTGACCTTGAACCAGATTAAGCTGTTGGTGGTATTTTTAGTGAATGAGGGAATTTTTTGCTGGTGTTTGGCCCCCCCAATCTGAGTCAGCTCTGACTCGGAGTTGATTATATTAAAATCGGGGGGGGGGCCCAGCTCTCTGCAAAAACACTGAGTTACCGACGGGCAAAATTTCACCTGTCTGAGAGTTTGCCGAGCCACTTTTTGACAACTTTGTTGTCGATGTGGCTTGGTGGGACCAAGATGAGTACAGCCTTTAGACATTTAGCTCCACACAGTGGGATAACAATAAAAATAGAGAACACAGCATTGACCAGGTAACACTAAAACTAAGATATCAAATACATGTTAATGCCACACAAACAGTGTTGATATTAGTGCTAGTTAGCAGTTACGTGTCGCGCTGGACCATAGAGCACACTTGTAGTGCTGCTTGATGGTAGGTGGGGAGTCCTAGGACTGAAGTTCTACCGGGAGAGTGTTCCAGATCTTTGGTGCAGCCCAGGAAAAGGCCCACTGCTCCATGGCCGTTGATAATCTGGGGCATTCAAGGGGGTTTGACTCGAGGAGGACCTAAGCTGGTGGGAAACCCGTTTAGTGGCAAGTATGCCTGAGAGTGGTGATTTGGCACCATTGTGGAATGTCTTATAAATGAATGTACCATACAAGAGATCCCTGTGTGCCTGTGGGGGTAGCCACTCTAATGATTGATATAGGGTGCAGTGGTGAGTGTTATAAGGAACCAGAGTGACAAACCTACATATGCTGTTGTAAGCTGTGTTCAGTCTATTGAGTAGTTTGGGCGAGATGAGGTGTAAGATAGGAGAGCAATACTCCAGGATTGGAAGAAAGGTGCTTTGTCCTATTGCCAGCTTCGCCTCAGGTGACATCAGGAGCTTCACATGGAAGCAGACTTCCAAATGCCGGTTTACCCTTTTGGCAGTCTGTCTTGTGTTAGAGTCAAAGCTAAGTGAAGGGTCTAAGTTTACCCCTAGGTATTTGAAATTGTTGACCTGCTCCAGAGTGGATCCATCTAATATTCGAATACTGAGAGAGTGTCGTGGACTAGCAGTGTGTCTTACAAGCCTGTGGTTAGAGCCAAACGGCATGGCTTTAGTTTTCTTTGCATTGAGACTAACCTGTGGTGAGTGAACCATTTTTCAATAGAGGTGAACTCCCTAGAGAGTCTCTGAGGTAGCTTGTCAGAGAAGCTGTCACTACTGAATGGTATGAGGTCCTCAGCATACATGATTCTGCTAACTGAGGTTGTTTCTAATAGTAGAGGATATACAAAGATCGAATAGAGTAGGGGTCCAAGGATGGACCCTTGGCGGACTCCCCTCAGAACTTGAAGAGGGCTATATAGGGATCTGCCAATCCATACCATATGTGTCCTATTTTAGAGATAATTACTGACCCAGCAAGAGGAGAATGGAGAGAAACCTAACTCTGAGAGTTCCCCGAGTAGTATGCCATGATCGACCATAGCGAATGCCTTGGGAAGGTTGACCAATATGGCCCCAGTGAGGCTCCCCTTGTCCTCCTTCCTGAGGACATGGTCAGTAAGCCAGGCCAGGGTGGTAGTGGGGCTGTGTCCCTTTCTGAAGCCATGTTGGTGTGGGGATAATTTGTGTTGTGAGGTGGTCAGATATTTACCGGAATACCACATTCTCCATTATTTTGCTCATGTGCGATAAGATGGAGACAGGCCGATAGTTGTCAGAGAGGTTAGGATTCCCTGACTTAAGGATAATTAAAACCCTTGCCTGCCTCTTTCCAGAGTGCAGGGATGTGGAAGCGGTTAGAGATAAGTTGATAATGTACACAAGGGGTTTGGCTATAAGATCTGGAACTAATTTCAGGAACTGATGGCATAGGCCATCACTCCCTGCACAACCTGTGTTTGGTAGGACCTGCAGTAGCCTACGGACCTCGTTAGGGTGACATAATCTTAAAATGAAATGATGGATTATCAGGTCTCTGAACATCCTGGTCCAGGGTTGAGTGCTCTTAGCCGCGGGGAGGCAGGTACCAGTCAAGGTCAGAGAATTTGCTATTAAAGATGCCAGCTACTGCCGATGGGTCTGTTAGACCTAAATCAGTGACTAGATGTATAAGGTGTTGATCGTGGTAACCCGCTGTATTATTGAGTTCACCAAGGTTCAGAAGTTGCAGGGTTTGCAAAGGTTCTGTGCCTGTTGATCCTAAAAGAAGGAGGCTTTGAGGAGATTAATTTTACTTTTGCATTGGTTCCTAAGGTTTCTATAGGCATTCCGGTTCTCGGCCGAGGGGTTCACTTTGTAAGCACTCCAGGACCTGTCCCAGGTCTTCATTCGGGCCACTAAACACCTAGAGAGCCATTTATTGTTTCCCCACCTGATCCACCATGTGGTGAGAGGAAAGTGCTTTTTCTGTACTGTCGAGAGAACAGTGATCAGGAACCCCAAGGCTGCATCTACAGTTGTAAGTGAGCAGATACCAGCTAATTCCTCTTAAATTAGTTCTTAGAGCAGTTAAATTGATGCTAGCGAAGTTCTGGAACATAAGTTTAGAGGGTGTGCAAGTCCAGTGGCAGGACCAGTTCTATGTCATAATGGCGATTGCCGAAAGGCAACTGTCATTATATAGCGGTGCATGCCCCCGCACCCTCCCTACTAAGAGTTCTTAATTCTGTGGGGTGCAAAATCTGGGGAAAAACTTTCAGGGACGGGCACACAAAAATGTAGACACGCCTGGACCCAAACCCGGGACACTCGCAGCTTTAGGCTGCCACCCACACACCACGCTACAGGGCCAGCTCAGTAGCCCCATGCCAACCACGCCAGGTCAACCCTCCCTTCCTTCTGTCATGCTCGCTCCCCCCCACAAGTGTATACATAAAGCAGTGTCCCGTCGCTATATGCACAAACCTCCCCCATTTGGTCGCTTTCTTCACTCCCTCACCCTGTCCTTCCTGCACCACAAGTGGGTCGCCATTTTGCTAGGCACCCACTTGCGACTAGCCTGCATCACAGGATACCAGGAGGACCAGTTGCAGTATATACTGTAGGGGAATGATCACTTATTGAGTCAGATAGGATCCACGCCTTAATGGTCCTATCATCCCTGTTTGTCATAATCCAATCTAGGAGAGAGTGGTTCTAAGATTTAGAGTTTAGGCGAGGGGGGGATGAATGATCTGGGTTATTCAGGGACATGTAAAGAAGTATTTTTTCACAGAGAGTGTGGTGGAGGCATGGAACCACCTTCCTGAGGAAGTCATGGGGTCAAAAACAGTGGTGGAATTCAAGAATGCATGGGACAGACATAAGGCAATAATAGTGAGGGGTAGGAGGAAGTAGGTTGTTGGGTAACTGGAATCTGCAGCTTACCCAATAGATAGGGAAATGGGCAGACAAGGTGGGCCAAGCGGTCCTTATCTGCTGTCAAATTCTATGTTTCTAGTAATTAACATTTTAAATTGCACTAAAATATTAAAAAAAAGACTAAATACAGTAAATATTTAAATTAAGAATAAATAAATATTCAACACTGGTTAATCAGTTGTAACACCAGACATCTGGGTTTGCCTAATCAAATGTGTCAAATTGGCTGGCAGGTAAGTCACTCATGTCAGTTGAACCTTTTTTTTTTTTTTTTTTCAAACTTTCACAGTCCCTGAGAATTCTGAAGCAGTGCAGTGTTATTTCTCTGCAGTTAGGTCAGCCTAGAAAACACGTTTCAAGACTTTCAAGGCACTTTCCAGATCTATGCAGTTATTGGTCAATTACTGCACAGGTCTGGACAGCTATTGACCAGTCAGATCACTGGATTTTCTTTCCCATTTTATAATGGTACTTATCACAAGAATGCAAACCAAAAACATCTAAAGAGGTCAATTATAGGCCTTCTTTATATAGCTGGGACAATAGCAGAATTGGAACCATTTTAAAAAAAAAAAACAACGTTTCTACTGGGAATAATGACTTTCAGGTTCTGTGCAGTTCTCAGTACAAAATGTTTGCAAGCTCAACCCCTGTATTTACAATACAATATAGTAAAACTAGTGTGGTGGCTCCTGCTGTGTGACCAAACAGAAACATATAGTTAAAGTAACAGAGCACATCACCCACGCCCCTCTTTTTCCTGCATTAAAGCCTGCACTTTTTTCAAATTAACTCCAATGTTCTTACTTTTCATAGTTTTCGGAGTGGCTCTTGGTTTGCATTATCCAGCTGAACCATGACTAAGTCTGCCACTTCAGCAAAGTGACCACATCCATTGGTCAGGCAAAAAGCATCACAATTTAACTTGCCTTATCAGAGCTGAGGTCTGCTTGCTTCCTCTATTATTTTGAGGAGACCACTCTTCAGGATTCATTACTTATAGTGTGCTGTGGCCACTGAAAGGTTCACAGGTGTTTAATAGAGAGCTTGGCAATTAGAAGAAGGCCACAATTCTCCTACATTCAAATCAGTACAAAAGGTTTTCAAGCTCAACCCCTGTATTTACAATACAGTATAGTAAAATTAGTGGGGTAGCTGCTGGTGTGTGACCAAACAGAAACATATAAATAAAGTACCAGGGCACATCCTTCCCCCCCCCCCCCATTTTGCTGCATTAAGCCTGCACTTTTTTCAGATTAACTCCAGTGTTCTTACTTTTGAAAGTGTTTGGATGGAGGTGGTCACTTTGCCGAAGTGGTCAGGCTTAATCATGGTTCAGCTGGATAATGAGAACCAAGAGCCCCTCCATAAACTATGAAAAGTAAGAACATTGGACTTAATTTGAAAAAAGTGCAGGCTTTAATGCAGCAAAATGTGGGGATGTGCCCTTGTACTTTAACTGTATGTTTCTCTGCAGTTCTCCTTTAACAAAAGAAAATACCAGTTTTCAATAGAAAAAGTTTTCATTTTTTTGTTTGTTTGTATGTTCTCAGTTTACCCATTTTATAAGCACAGTAAGACACTTCAAGGTAAGCATTGTGCCGGCACAATGCACTTCCAGGGCCCGAAGGCACTCCGCCTGTGGCATTGTGCCTCACTAGATCCCTGGACATGTGTTGTGCCAACACTTAAACAGTGGCTACAGCTGTTATAATCTTGAATGCTGCAGTTGCATTCAAGGTTATAAGAAACAGCTGTAGCCATTGTAGCTGGCAGGAGGCGAACATGATAGACCCCAGTTCTTTTCGTCTGTCTAGCATTTCTTGTGTTGTTCTTGTACCAGTCCATGAGAGGAATGCAGAATGCTGTACTTTGCTTTTCATGCAGAGAAAGGTGCCTTGGGCCTCTCGCGTATCAATGTTTAATAGAGAAGAGTGATCTCTTACCTTAGCCTCAGGCTGTTTTCAGTGTAGCCAAGTTAATGGGCTTGCGTATACAGCATGGGCAGAGTTGTTTTCAGTGTCCACAACCTTGGTCATAGCTCAGAAAGATTACACTCTGGGCAGAAGACAATCTGATGCTAAGAGTAATCCCTCTGCAGAGAGGGAGGGAGGGAGTGTTTATAAACACAGCAAACCTAGTATGAGCCAGCATATGGCCAGAAGTGTTTCTAGGCAGGCAAATATTGCTGCAGAGCTTCGATGCACATATTGCATTTAGGTTTATACACGATGGCAGTGTTACTGCCTCTTTTGTGATTGATTGATTTAAAATTTGGTGACTATGATAGTCACACTGAGTCTAGGCTTTTTTTCCTGGTGTGACTTAGGTGGGGGAAGGGAGAGACATACAAATACATACATGCAGTCATACATAGCAACAGAGCACTTGTGAAATGTGTAACGCCATAAAGCTAAAACCATAATACACAGCATGTGGTGGTTATTGTATTCAGGCAGGCGTAAATTACTTGAAGTAATGCTAAAAAAAATATTCCTCACTTTAAAGGATGATAATGCTGGAAAATATGGGGGCAGAAGAATGGAGGCTTGGGAAAGGGGGGAGCTGCTTATGAGAGAGCAAATGGGAGCAAAGAAAACCAAAAGAGGAAGGGTGAAGAGAGGGCGTGTGGGTGGAGAGAGAGGAGAGGAGAGGAAGGTCAGGTTGGCATGCTGATAATTACAGGCTCTTTCCAGAACTGGAAGTAAAAAGGTTAGAGATGGGTTTCATTTAAATTTCATTTTTGTCAGACATAAAATCCTTTAGTGAAAAAAAACTACTTTCAGTGGATCCAGAGTAAAAACGTACAAGTGTACGTAAAAGTAGCAGTGTAAAGATACTGTACCTTGTACAGTGCAACATATCAAAATGAAGACGGTTACAGTCATGAAAGAAATCAGTTCAGAGTATAGCTGATTTTTAAAATGTGAAATTGTCACACAGCCATTAACAAACTAGAGGAATTGTTCTAGTACTTTGCATAAGAAACCATTACATCAAAGAACTCTGGCTCAGGGTAGTCTTTCTAAATGGAGATTGTAAAATGTTATGCCCATGCCTCTGTAAAATTAAAAAGCTACTGCCATGCTCCAGGCAGGCAACCCATACCATGGAGTTGCCTGCCCTAGGTCCTATTTTAGCTAGACAATGAATTTTTTTCTCAAGTGTATAAAGAGTTATTTGCCTCATAAAGCCTGGGTTGTAACTTCCTGGTGCGAGCCGAGCAGCCACTGAGCGCTGCAGCCCAACCCCCTAAAAATAGTAGAATGATGATGCAAAGTAGGGAACGAGGTTGCAAGCATTCTGTGGAGCTAGTAATAGGATCGGGGGAGAGGGGCTGCCTAAATGAACTTTATCTTTGCTTGCATGCCTACATGTATGGGGCTAATATGATAAATACATTATTGCCCCATACATGTATACATGCCAGCACGAAGTACATGATCCTATTAATAGCTCCATGGGGTACTTGCAGCCCTGTTCCTACTAGCATAATCATTCTTCTTTTATTAGCAGGGTGCAGCGCTCCACAGACGGTCAGCTCATACTAGGAAGTTACATGCTGGGCTTTACAAAGTAAATAACTTTATCTGCTTGACACAAAAATCAAATGTCTGGTTAAAATAGCTGTTCCTAGGGGAGGCAATTCTATGGTGTGGGTTGCCTGCTTGCAGCCAATAAACGTGTCAGTGCTTCCCTAAATTTGGACTGAAGACCAGCTGAGAGCAAGCCTATAACAACATTTTTACACTTAATCATAGTATAAAATTGCTCATGTTCCTTAAGAGTCAGTCATCCAGTGTGCTCTCACAACCTTTAGAGTAGTCTCTATGGTGGTATTAACATATATGACATCACAGAGAGGAACTCTATGATTGTTATTTTTTATTTCTGATTTATATTGTTGTTTATAGCTTTGTCCTGTGTTTACTAAAGAGAAGGATGCTAAGCTAACAGGGTTGAAAGTAGATAGACAACATGAGTTCACAGGAGGGAGGTCATGTCAGACCAACATGGTAGAATTCTTCGATTGGGTAACAAAGACAGTGGACAAGGGACACAAAGTGGAAATACCACACCTTGACTTCAGTAACGCCTGTGACTCTATTCCAAATGGATGGTTGGGAAAGGAAATACGTGACCTAGGGGTGAGAGACAAAGTCACTAGACTGGTTGGATATTGGCTATGTGACAGAATCCAGAATGTGGTAGTAAATAGGAAATTCTTGGGGATCAGTGAGGTGCCACAGGGATCTGTTTTGGGCTTAGGTCACCAGTGAGGTGCCGCAGAGATCTGGTTTGGGCTTGGTTCTCTTTAGTATCTTTATTTGCGACAAAGGGATACGGATATGGGTTAGATATGCCTCTTTGCAAATGATAACCTAGATCAGTGGCCAGGTAGATAGTGATGAAAGCATCATAATTATGAGAGAGAACCTAGACCAGCTAGAAAAGTGGTCAAAATATGGCAGTTGAAATCTGAATCGAAACAAGCTCAAAGCGATGCAGATGGGGCAGAAAATCTTAAGACTGAATGCAAAATATTTGATTTTGTGGTGGGAAGCTCTATTGAGGAAAAGGACTTGGGAGTGTTAATTTTGGAAAGTCTGAATGCAACAACACAATGCAGTAGGGCAGTGGGAAGTGCAAATAATATGTTGGGGTGCATAGGAAGTGGGATTTGCAGCAGAAGGGAGGTGTTGCTGCTGCCACTGTACAAGTCACTGGTTCGTCCTAACCTGGAATACTATGCACAGTTTTGGATACTGCATTTAAAAAAAAGACACTGATAAGGATAGCATGGAGGCAGTATAGAGGTGAGTTACACAGACGATTCAAGGACTAAAGGGAAGAACTAATGAAGAAATATTGGCTGCTTTAATCATATACTCGCTGGCATATGTATGCTGATGATACAGTGATCTTTACATCTGGCACCTCTTCCCATGACCTTATTACAGCTAGATCTGGACAATATTCAGCACTGGTTCCAATCAAACCAACTGACCATCAATGCCCAGACAATTTGCATGACATTTGGCACCCAGCAGAGGCTTAGCAGACTCACCTCACTTCTATTATTCCACCCTCTTGATGGTGCTGCAGTTGAGGATGTAAGTACTTGTAAGTACATCAGGGTCTGGGTGGACCATGGTCTTGATTTCTTGGTACACACTGATGCCATACACCAGAAGCGCCACCTTAAGTGTGGTGCACTGTACAGGAACACAGCAATTATCTGATTTCCTGCACACTGTGAGATTGTTTTAAAGAAGATTACTCCTATTTTTAACTACGGTGACATACTTTAGAGGAGAACTCCCAAATCCTCCTTTGCCAGACTGGATCCCACCTCTTTCAACTCCTTTTATCAATTTGCCTTAGACTGTCCCCCTCGTACCCATTACTGCTTGCTCTATTCTTCTACCTCCTCTATCTTAATGCCAAGTGCCTTTCCCACTGTGCCTTCTTTATTTCCAAATTCTGGTTTAGTTCCCTTCCCTCCTACCTTAGCACCCTCCTATCCTCTCCCACTCATTCCTCCTACCCTCTGTGCAGTAAGGTTTCCTATTCCCCTTCTGTTTCATCTAAGAAATCTACTATTGTCCAAGCTGCCTTCTAATATCGGTTTCCTAAACTCTGGTCCGCCCTTCCCATCTATTGGCTCTGCCTCGCCTCCCTTCTCTCTTAAATCTCTTCTTCATGACTTTTTTGCCGCAAACCTGCAACTCTTCCTGACCCTCACCTTTTTTGAACGCCATCTCCCCCCCACCCCCACACACACACTCATATTGCCCTGGATGTATTGCTCCCCCTCCCTGCTAAGCCTGCTGGAGTAATTTTCCCTTGCCTGTCTAAACTCAGTTTTTATCTACTGCATATACCTTATTGTATTGTTTTTGCATTGTAATATTTTAAGATTATGCTTCTTTCGATGTATTGCATTGCGTATTGATTGTTATTTTTGTAATCTGTTCGTTACTATTTATTTTTTCTTCTCTTGTACTGTCTTCTGTACCTCTACTCTCTCTCCCCCCCACCCGGGACACATCTGGAAAGGAGCTGCTATCAGCTCAGTATGTTTTTCCTGGTGAAACTTTTGGAAAAAAAAAGAATATGTGACGTGAGAAGGGAGAGGTGGACATACTTGAAACATATAAATACCTGTACAGCGTAAACAAAGTGGATATTGGGAATTTGTTCAGAAGGAGTGGAAGCACATATGCCAACTCCATGAAGCTGGAGGAGAGGGGGGAATTCTGGAAAGATATCAGGAAACATTTTTACAATAGAAAGGAAGAGACGAGTGGACTGTGCAAAGATGGTGGGGGGAGGTTCAAATATGGGTAGGACAGATGCATGGTCCATGTAAAGGCAGTACAGAAAGGGGAAGGGAGGGGGAGTGAACCTGTTAGGGTTATCATATTCCACATTAGACGGGTACATATTGGGCAGACAAAACAGACCATAGGGCCTTTTTATGCTGACAAATTCAATGGTTTAGTTTTTCTGTGTTTCTATCTACAAGCCATTTTTCATTGACTCCGTTACGTGTTTTACACACTTCCTATCTCAGATTGTAGGCTCCTTGTTGTTTTCGAACAAGGTCATTTCCTGAAAACATTACTCCACAGTTGCATGACTGAAACAGAGCATGGTCTTGTTCATTATAACATGGCTAAGACAGAAGCATGTGATTGGTTAATGGGAATTTCTCACTGTTATTACTTGGGTTGAGAGTTGTAACACAGTCACCTCATAGAAATGAATATGCCTCTGATTACGAACTAGGTAAACAGTGTTTTTTCTGTTGTTTATTTTTTATTGGAAGTTTTGCAAAACAACAATTAAACATGATAATATACCATGGTAATAGTATTATGAAAAGAAGAATACAACCAGAAAACCAAACATAGAATTGGTCTGTAATGAAACAGTGAAGAACAGAGACACAACTGCATGATAAAAAATGTATTTGTTGACTTTTAATTTTTAAACACCATTTTATTTTTTATCATTTAACATTTTTTTCACGCCCCTCCCCCCCGACAGTGTACATCTGACTGCCCTGAGCCCTATCACCTGGGATTACCGGACTACCTTATGCCTGCCCGGGAGCAGAGCCTGCGGGGAGTTGGTCGCATTCTGCTGCCAGCATTTTCCTCCGTTTTTACCCCAGGAGTGGGTACGCATGTATGTGGAGGCATGCATTAGTCCCACGGCCCCAGTAACGGCCCCTTTCCTCCCACCCCAGGACTAGTGCCCGGCTCCTCCTGGCCTGTGCTGCTCCTAGCCTCCACCAGGTGGCAGCCATCAGCTGGAGGAAGCCCCTTGCACCTCCCTGGAGAGGAGAGCTTGCCTGTCGGTAGCTCCACCCTCCCTCCCTCCCTGACCTCCGACGGCCCAGGCTTGTTCCAGAATCTGGGTCGCCCGCAAGCTGCGAGGTAAGGCATCCAGCACCTCAGCCCTCGGCACCACTGGGCCGGCTTAAACACCATTTTAGAAGTGCAGTGAGACACTTCAGGGTGTGCATTAGTGAACAGTAATTACACTTTTTGGGTGTGTTGAACAGTAGTTTGCTACACCATGTGCGTAGCACACAGTTGGTGTATGGTTATTCTTCCATAATTATGCCCCCTTTCATGTCTTATTGTTTTCATAAAAAGATTTTCTGGTTTCCTGTAAAACTCTCTGCTAGAAGGTTGTGAGGGCACTTGGATCCTGCCCTCCCCGAGCCACTGATCGCACCCGCCGATACAAGGTACAACAGCTTTCAGCTGTGGAAGGTCTCTGTTCATTTAACCCAACCACTTTGTGGCTGCTACCCCACCATCCTTTGTAGTCTCTCTGTTTTATAGCACTGTAGTCCCACCCCAGAGTTTCCTAACAGTCCTAGTTTTTCCTCTCTAGCTTATATCTGCTTGCCACTAGATGCCGTGCTATTTTTAACTCCAGCGGTGTTTCTTGCCTAGCAGGGCCTGCACTTCCCACTGCTCGCTTCTCGACCCTTATCCGAAGCCTTGCCGCCTTCACAGTCTCTGCAGTTACAAATCCTAGCAGTGGTCATCACCTTGACGTAACCTGCCCTAATCCCAGTGGCTTCTGCAATTGCTGCAGTTTCAATTTCAGCAGTGGTGCTCACTGTTCTGTTCCTGCACCTCAAACTACCACTAGTAACTTGCTCCACTTGCCTTAAGCACTGCAGTCACTATCTTTAAGCCCACGGCCGTCGCTTAGCCCACCTAGCCCTCCTCCCTGTGGTGCACCCTTAGGGCTGTTTATTCTCTGGCAGTTCACAGCCCCATCCTAACCGCTAATCGCTCTGGTTCTCAAGTGTACCACTCTCTCTAAGCCTCCACGGTGCTTCTACTCACCATTGTGCTCCTCGCCCTTCTTGCACCCCTGGTGTCCCTTCTGCCCTCTTCTTACCCATAGCTGCTGTTCAGTACTTCCCATCCCCTTCCCCTACCTCTCACCACCCCCCTTTGCTACCCCCAACGTTCACCCATTTGTACCCAAACAGCAGGCATCCCGGACCTTCCATCCTACTCCCTAGTTTCCATGTTGGTTTGGTTACCCTCAAGTTCCCAACTGGGTATAGTCCTACTCACCTCCCTCCTCCAAGCATAAAACCTCAGTGGCCTTGTCAAGACACTTGGTAATGCTTCTGCTACTGATGGCAGGGGGCATTGAGGTCAACCCCAGTTCTACCCCCTCCCCTCTCTTCCAACTCCCTCGGGGCTTACAGTTGGCTCATTTAAACATCAGGAGCCTTTTTCCCAAAATCTCATTGCTTCAACCAATTGCCATATCCCTCAACCCTGACGTTCTGAACATAATCGAGTCATGGTTAAAGCTGGACATCCCCCATGTCTGTATCTCCATCCCTGGCTACTCAGTCATCTGCAGTGACCGTCCTGGTAAGAAAAAAAGGTGGCAGCATTGCCATGTACATATCTTCCTCCCTCCAGTTCTCCCCTGTACCTACATTACCTCTCCCACAGTCTGTTGAATCACTGATGGTACAAATCTCCCTCCCCCACTCTATTCCCATTTTTATTGCCGGCTTATATTGTTGCCCCAACTCAGTCAATCAATCAATCAAATCTTTGTCCAGGCGAACATCATTGAGCAAGGCTCTTTTGCGAGATGGACCTGGTTTGAACAAAGTCAATGTACAATAGAAATAATACATACAGTATTTATCTATACAGTCACTACAATGGAATACAAAAATAAAATCATTTTCAAGGTGCAAGAACAATACACAAATAAGCATGGTGCAGTACAGAACAACTTGGCAAGGATGTGCAAGCTGATCAGTGAACCCTTCCATCTAAACACCAAAATGTGAAATGACTCGAATTGGTTGGGCACTCACCTCTCACCCACAAAGAATAGTCGCTGCAGGTCTTCTTCCCGACTCCATAAGTAATCATCATCTAATTTATGCAGTCTGGAAAATCCATAGGTACAAAGCCCCTCCCCCTAAAACTATGTTGGCTCAGTTGTACAAATCTTTGGATCTCACCCCACTCCTAAACAATTTGGCCTCCACCAACTGGTCATTCATCCCACGTGCCACCTCTGTAGATGCCGCTGTAGATCTAATCAAGTCAAAGTTCCTCTTCATTTGGGGCACCTATGCCCCACTCAGATGGATCCATGTGTGGGCGCTCCCACCTGCCTTGGATCACTGCAGACCTCATGGCCTGCCTGTGGGCTAGGGATCAGGCATGGAAGGCACATAAAGCCACTGGCTCCAAGTTGGAGTACCAGTATTACCGCACTCTTCGAAATACTTGTACAAGAGTAATCCGTTTGGCCAAGATGAACTACTTTAATTCCTCTTTCGTTACTAACATAAATCACCCCTCCAAATTCTGGAAGGTGGTTCAATTCCTTTTTCACCCCCCAATCCCAGCCCCTACCCCCACCATTAAAGCTGGCATCATGCTAACCGACCCACTAGCAGTGGCAACTAAATTTATTTCCTTCTTTACCTCTTGTACTGCCTCCCTCCTGTCCTCTCTACCAGCCCCACACGGCCATGCCCCATCAACCCCACCTCTACCTGCTCATGCCCCACTCCCTTCTTTCTCCTTCCGCAACCTTACACCGGCTGAAGTATATAAGGCCCTACTCATGCTAAACCCTTCCACTGGCAAATGTCCCTCTGAGCTGGACTCCAGAATGCTTTTCCTGGCAGCCACCAACATCGCCGCCTCCCCTTGCCTCTTTCTTCAACCTCTCTTTCTTTCTCTCTTCCATCCCTTTGGAATGGAAACATGCCACCATCATCCCCCTCCCAAAAGGTTGCGACCCCTCCTCCCCTAGGAATTATCGCCCTATTTCCCTCCTCCCCATCCTAGCAAAACTACAGAAAAGTCTAGTCCTCTCCCAGCTCTCCTCCTTTCTTGACTCCACCTCTTTTGTCACACCTTACCAGTCTGGGTTCAGGAAGGCCCACTCCACCACTACCTCCCTACTAAGGCTCACTGAATTCATCCATACCGGCATGGACTAGGGCCTCATCACCTTCGCCATATTTGTTGACCTTGCAAAGGCTTTTGACACTGTCTCACACACCTCCTTTTATCCAAGCTCACGTTAGCAGGGCTGTCAAGACAGGCTACTGACTGGTTCCACTACTATCTTGTGGGTAGGACTCAATCCATCAGGATTAGAAACACCACCTCCTCTTCCCTCCCCATCACCACCGGTGTTCCTCAAGGCTCCGTCCCTGGCCCTCTGTTGTTATCCATCTTCCTCAATGACCTGCCCTCTGTCTGCCCACACACATCCATCCACACTTATGTGGAACACATGGTCCTGTTTACATCTGGACCCTGAACTTCTGATGTGACAATCAGACTACAGCAAATCTTCGAGGAAGTCCAGCACTGGTTTTGCGTGAATCAGCTATTACTGAATGCCAAGAAAACAGTCTCCATGACCTTTGGCACAAGGCAGAGACTCTCTCGGCTCCCTTCCCTCCCTACTTTCCACACCCTGGATGGGACAAAGCTGCAGGGGCTGCTTCTCCTTTAGATACCTCAGGGTCTGGCTCGACCAGCACCTTGACCAGCACCTCGACGTTTCTGTACATATTGAGGCCTTCCACTAGAAACTGCGCCCCAAACTGGGCACCCTGTATCGCAACTGTGGGTGCATCCCACTGCCAGCATGCCGTACAGTAGTACAGAAAATGATTCTCCCTATTTTCGACTATGGCAATGTAGTCTACAGTGTTGCTCCCAAAACCTCCCTAACTAAACTGGACACCCTCTACTACTGTCTCTACCATTTCACCCTAGACTGCCCGCCCAGTACACACCATTGTCTCCTCTACTAGTCCCTATCCCTCCCAGCCCTACAGGACAGGAGGCAGGCACACTGTGTTAGTCTTACAGCTAAATACTGGTCATAGTCCATGCCCGCTTATCTCTCTTCTGCTTTCTACCCCTCCCCCCCATTCCCTCAGGCACTTCGACTCCCGGTCCCTCACATGGTCATCTCTGTAGGTCAGGCTGCCTTCTCCTATCAGTTGCCTAAATTGTGGAATTCACTCCCCACTACCATTCGCCATGCTCCTTCCCCTTGTTATCTCAACACCGTCCTTAAAAACCACTTTCGCACCTCCTGCCCTTGCTCCTTACCTTTGTGATGCTGAACTTTGTCCTTGCACTCGCCTCCTTGCTTAGACTGAGCTATCTGACACTGTCTCCTCGGCAGCTCATATAGAATTCTGCTGCATTATTTTTAGTGCTGTTACTTGTCTCTGTTGTATTGCTCTTACTGTATTGCATTTTATTGTATATGAATGCACTGCATTGTATTGTATGGTAACACACTGCTGCATTACTTGCTGCTCATGCTTTGTGTGCACAATTTTTTGTACACTTACGTAATTCTCCCAGTGTTCCCCACCCCCAGGATGCATCTAGAAACGAGCAGTTGCCTGCTCAGTATGCTTTCCTGGTAAAACGTTTAAATAAATAAAACAATTCATAGTCTCATCAGCAAAACTCAGTTACAGGAAATTCCCCAAATTTGAATTTCAGGACCGTTTCTTTTTGTGTTTGTGTGCACACATGCACAGGAAACCACCAAGACGCTGAGTTGCATCATCTGATTCCCCTCCTATGCAGATGAGACGCACAGAAACAACTCCCTCCCACTGCCAAATATTCCACCTACCTTCTGGTCCTTCTCTATGCCCGATCCGCAGAAAAAGAACGCCTTCCTACTGCCAAGTATCTCACCAACCTCCCAGTCCTTCCCCTGTACCGTCCATTGAAAAACAACTCCCTACAGCTGCCGAGTATCTCGCCAACTTCCCAATTCTTCCCCATGCCCTGTCCATTGAAAAACAACTCCCTACAGCTGCCGAGTATCTCGCCAACTTCCCAATTCTTCCCCATGCCCTGTCCATTGAAAAACAACTCCCTCCCACTGCCAAGTATCCCGCCCACTTCCTGATCATTCCACCTGCCCTGTCTGTAAACCTGCAAAAGTAAAAAATGGCCCAGCAATGACTTCTGCACCCCACTCCCCAACCCCAACACCCCTATCAGCACTCATCACCCTACACCCTACCCCATATTTACTGTACCTATCCAGTCCAGCACTGCTCCTTTTCAAATGTCACTGGGAAGTGACTGAAAATAAGGTAAGTTCGATTTATGGCATTTTTAATGCATTTTGATGTTACTTGTAACCTTTTAGTTTCTTAATATTTATACTCCAAATTTTCAACTTAGCCTTTTCTTAACCCAACCTCATGATTCAGGCAGGTGAAAGTTTTCAAATCGCCTCTGAAATGTGTTTTCACAGTAATTCTGCAAAATTATATTTCAGACGGGATTAGAAAAAAGTGCCCTTCTTGATCATAAGGTGTGGTAATTAAAAGACTATGTTGAAAATGTGGGGTCAAAATCTCAGAAAACAATAGTTACGAAGCAATGCTGAAATTCTTCAGTGTTTACTCATAACTTTACTATGTTTCCAGACATTGAACCCACATTTTCAGCATAGCCTTTTAATTCCCCACTGCATGAACAAGACGTGTGTAATGTTTCAGATCCCTTTTTTCTTCAGTTGCTTCACAAAATCACCTTTTAGACCAGATTTAAAAATCCCATTTGTCTTGATCGTAAGGTGGGTTAAAAAAAGGCTTTATTAAAAATATGGGGTCAAAATGTTATAAAACAACATGAAGAAGCACTGAAATCCTTCAATGTTTTCTCATAATGTTTGGATGGTGTTTAACAAATTTCCACTTGTCTTGTTCCTAAGGTAGGGCCATAATAAGACTGTTGAAAATTTGCAGTCAGAATCTCAAAAAAATGACAGCGTTATGAAGAAATATTGAAATTCCTTGTTTACTCATAGCTTTGCTATTTTACCATATTTCGACCCCACATTTTCAACGTAGCAATTTTTGTACCCCACGTCATGAACATGACATACGTTATTTTTCAAATCCTGCCCAAAATGTCTAAGTCACCCTTGTACTGCAAAGATCATTTAACAATACGCCTAATAGGGTGTGTGTCGTGCTGATAACGCCACCAGGTGGTTGGGGCATGAGGTCGCAGGCTGAGTGCGCTCCAACAACTGAGGCGTGACGTTATTCCCAAACGACACACACCCTGGAGGGCATTATTGCTATTATACAATGGCTTATTGTTATATATATATAAGATAAAAAAATAATTTTAAAGAATGTTTTTATTACTGTGGAAAAATATTTTCATTTCTTAAGAGGAGATGGAAAAAAAGGGATCAGCAATAGTGGCCATAATGATGAGATTAGACCCATGATGTGCTGGGATAACATCACGGGTCCAGCCCAAGACTGATCAATCAGAGTCCAGGATTTTTTCTTGCCACTGTATAATCTATAAATAAGACCTGTTATAGTTATAAAGTGCTGTAAAAAAAACACTATGTTGAACATCTCAGGTAAAAATTGAAAAGAAAATGTATGAACAAACGTTGACATTTTTGAATGTTTACTCATATCTTTGCAATGTTTTTACTTTTTAACCTACATTTTCAACGTACTTATGTTTTATACCTCCATTAAATGAACATGACAGGTGTTACTATGAAATCCCCTTCCAAAACCTGTTTACATGGTCATTCTACAAATCAATATTTTGGGTCGCATTTCATAAATGACACCTCTCCTGTTCATATGCTGGGGCAAAAAAAAATAGTATTTTAAAAATTAAGGTCAAAATTTAAGAAAATGACATTATGTGTGACCCTCTTCATTTCCCAATCACGACAGTTTCTCTGTTATAACTCCATGTTATTAAATTGTTAGTTATTGCCTCAGCACTATCAGTGCCAAACACACAACAAATACAAGCAAGCAAATGTTCGGCATTGATAAATGCTTTTTTTTTATCTCTGACAATATTTTCATTAAAACAAGGTCTTTTCCCCTTAGACGTTGTTTGTTCATATGGCCTATACCTACCAAGAAGTCATCATAATCCTCTGCATATGACATCATGACCTGTTGCCTCGGTAATTATTCTGCTGTTACACACAGATGATTATGACTTCAAGACAAAGCAGCAGGAACAGATGAAGTTTACGGGGGCAAGACTGTTTTCATGAAAATGTCTAAGAATGGAATGTCCAGAAAATAGATGATTGTGTGTGTTCATCCATTCACAACGAGCCTGTGTCTGAATTGAAAGATTGCCATGGCAACATCTCGATTCAGAACAGACTTGTATGTAGATGACCATACAAATTTGAGAGGAAGGGGGCAGCTTGACGCCTTTTCTGTGGTGTTGTCCTGCATTAGTGATGTCCTTACTGTAGCACAACATTTTCACATCACTACTGCAGCACAACATAGAGAATACTGGATGGGCAACCATGCAGAACCAGTGTGTTTTGCCACAGAGGAGTTCTGGTTCCCTGTGACCTCGAGAGTGAAACTCGAGAGGGTCTAGGGAATCAGAGTCCCGAGGTGGCAGAACACACTGGTTTTGCATTGGGTTGCCCATCTAGTATTTTGTATAGTGTATGGTGCCTGAAAAAATAGTTTAGAGTCTTATTAATTTTATTCAGACATAAAGTTCTGGTGCTTCGTTTTAGTCCGGGTTAGTGGCTGGTTGCCTGGTTCACTGGTCGTTGCTAGGGAACCAAACCCACAAACATCACTAGTGTGTCTTTCTATTGGCTGTGAAAATAGTTAGGGAGGGACTTTAAAAGAAAACATTGAGGCTGTATTCTTGCTAAGTGAGAGACGCAGAATCGTGGTTGTTGCTGTTAGTAAAACACAGTATCTGGTTGATCCTGTGCTGTTTTTTTTTTAAATAATGTGCTAGGTTAATTCACTCTATCTGGTTGATCCTGCTGGTTCAGAGTTTGTTTATCCTGCTGCCGGCACTGCTGGGACTGCTTATCTGGTTGATCCTGTAGTTTGTCCTTAATAGTAAGTTCAGTGCATGCACGTAGCTTTCAAAATGATTGAGCTTCTGAATGTGTAGAACGTTGTTCTGCTCGTACGGGCTAAACAGCGCTCTACAAACTTTTTTTATCTGTGGCTGAACAGCTTTTCAGCTCAGATAAAAAAGGAATAAGAACAACATTTCAT
Source organism: Neoceratodus forsteri (assembly GCA_016271365.2). Classification (NCBI taxonomy): domain Eukaryota; kingdom Metazoa; phylum Chordata; order Ceratodontiformes; family Ceratodontidae; genus Neoceratodus; species Neoceratodus forsteri. The sequence continues at coordinate 1,026,512,839 of CM028133.1, read as the reverse complement.
TGTACACTGTAGTGCTGTTCCAGGCATGGATTCCCATGCTGAACAGCGCTCCACTATACACTGTAATACTGTTCCAGGCATGGATTTCCATGCTGAACAGCATTCCACTATACACTGTATCATTATTGTTATGGGATATTATAAGATTTGAGTCCTGCTGATGCAAATTCTTAGTTGCAGAATACTGGGCAAATACTATAATGCATGGCACGTAGTTCTCTTTTGTACAACAGTCTTAAACAATAAAGAATCTTCATTGGATCAGAGGTGTTGTAAATAACCAGCACATAACAACAGGATCGAAAAATCACTGCACTGTCATCCTCTCTGAGGAGCTCACCTGGTTGAGAGTCTCAGCCAAACATTCTTATGGTAAATGTAACTATTTAATTGTTAACTTACAGTGTTTTAACCTGTTAACTTCAAGTTAAAGTTAGGACTATTTTTTTCTCAAATAAATGCTACTGAATGGAAAATTATGACTGTTTCAATTCTCTGTTTTGTTGTATAATTTCAGTAACACACTCATCATGGAATAATGTCACTTATACTATGGGGTAGCAAAAGTCAAGTTTCAATTGGCTGAACAACAGCACCTCACTGGTCGTTAATGTCTGTTAATGCACAGTTAGAGTGAAAAGTCCTGGTGGATTGATCCCTGTTGCCAACCTGGACTTCTTCACTCTGTTGGCACACCAACAGTCTGCGGCAGCCATTTAATTAGTGAGTAGCAAGAGCGACACTTTGGTACCCCATGTTATAAGTAAAGTAACTGTCCCCACACCGGTAGATGAGTTCCAACCCACCCGCCCTGCGGATCTCGTAGTTTTCCGTTTCTGTCCCCCACAGCGCTACCAACCTGACTACCACCCACCTGCCCCACAGATCTTCTACTTTTCCCACACAGCCATTAATGGCTCCCCACCCACCCACCCTGTGGAAGTCCGTTTTCCTGCACTGGCATTGTATTCCCCAGTAACACCCACTAGAGAGAGTGACAGCAGCTGGTTTTAAACAGCCACTCTCCCTGCATCGCCACATCACTACCTACCCACTCACCCCGCAGATCTCCCAGTGTTCCTGACATGAGTACGAGTCCTGGCACCATCCCTGTTGTCAGTGTGTTACAGTGGCACACAAAAAGTATAGCACTCCCATGCTCCCTTGTCCTCTCCCCCCCTCCCCACTTGACCCCCATACTCCCGAGTGTTTGTCAAAGGCATGCATACATTAATCACCTGCAGCAGATTGGGTGCAGCACAGCAATGCATAGTACAACCCTGACTTCCTGTTTGTTGGACCCAGGTGCAGCATTTGTCCCTGTCAATAGCAGATGCAGTCTTTCAGTGGCAGGCAGACAGTGACACACACACACAGCATGCTCCAGTGTCCTGTCTGTGGGTCCCAGTTCTGCACAGTCTGCTGTCCGTAGAAGTGCAAACAGTCATGGCCCCACCATCACCACCTGCGGTGGCAATCTGTGCCTCCCCTCCTCTGCTCACTGACAGCAAAAGGCATTTGTGTGTGTGAGAGAGAAAGCAATACAGCAGCACCTACATAGAAACATAGACTTTGACAGCAGATAATGACCGCTTGGCCCACCTAGTCTGCCCATTTCCCTACCTACTGGATAAGCTGCAGATCCTAGTTAACCAACAGCCTATTTCTTCCTACCCCCCGCACAAGAATTGCCTTATGTCTGTCCCATGCATTCTTGAATTCCCCCACTATTTTTGACCTCACAACCTCCTCAGGAAGGCCATTCCATGCATCCACCGCCCTCTCTGGGGAAAAAATACTTCCTCACATTACCCCTGAGCTGTCCCTCCTCTATCTTCAAATTGTGTCCCCTTGTTCTTGTACATCTCTTTTTATGAAAGGTGCTACCCTCTTGGACTTTGTTGATTCCCTTGAGGTACTTCAACGTTTCTATCATGTTTCCCCTCTCCCTCTTTTCCTCAAGGGTATACATATTAAGCTCCTTTAGTCTGTCCTCTTATGGCTTCTGTTGCAGACCCTGCACCATTTTAGTTGCCCTCCTCTGGACTGTCTCCATCCTGTCTGTCCTTGCAGAGATGGGGTCTCCAGAACTGGATGCAGTACTCCAGATGGGGTCTCACCAAATGTCTGTACAGAGGGATAACAACTTCCTGTTTTCTTCTGGTGATGCCTCTCCGTATACGTCCCAGTATCCCCCCAGCCATCCCTACTGCCTTTTCACGTTGCTTGTTAACCTTTAGGTCATCTGATATGATTACCCCCAGGTCCCTTTCCATTTTTGTTGTTATTAATACCTCCCTTCCCCTCATTGTGTACTCTCCCCCTGTGTTTTTGTTTCCCAGGTGCATTATGTTGCACTTCTATGCATTGAATCCAAACTACCATACTTCTGACCATTCTTCCAACCTTGCCAAGTCCCTTCTCATCCTTTCCACCCCCCCTTGTGTATTAGCCCTGTTGTAGATCTTTGTGTCGTCTGCAAAGAGGCATACTTTTCCTTCCAGTCCCTCTGCAATGTCACCTATAAAGACATTAAAAAGGACTGAACGCTGCGGTACCCCACTAGTAACCCCCTTTCTTCAGAGTGGACTCCGTTTACTATTACCTTCTGTGTCCTGTTGTCCAGCCAATGTTTTACCCAGGCTACCACCCTGGGACCCACTCCCAGGCTGGCTACTTTGTTTATTAATCTTTTGTGTGGGACTGTGTCAGATGCCTTGCTAAAGTCTAGGTAGGCCATGTCCACAGCCCCTCCCTGGTCTACTACTTTGGTCACTCAGTCAAAGAAATCGATTAGATTCGTCTGACATGACCTTCCCACTATGAATCCATGCTGCACTGGGTCTTGTGCCCCACTGCCCTCTAGGTACTCAACAGTTCTTTCCTTCAGAAGTGATTCCATCATTTTCCCTACCACTGAGGTCAAGCTGACAGGTCTGTAGTTTCCTGCCTCTGTCTTGCTCCCACATTTGTGAAGGGGAATCACATCTGCCTTCCTCGAATCCTCAGGTACCACACCATCCTCCCATGATTTGTTAAAAAGGCTAGTCACTGGTGTCACTAGGTCTCCCCTTAATTCTTTTAGAATTCTTGGGTGAATCCCATCAGGCCTCATTGCTTTGTCCACCTTCAGTTTTAGGAGTTCTTTCAGAACCCTTTCTTCTGTGAAAGGACTAGTATCGACCTCCCTATCCAGAGTGCTTCTATTGATTGGATTATGTACCTCCCCCTCCTCTTCTTTTGTGAATACTAAGCAGAAGTATTCGTTCAGTAATCCTGCTTTTTCGCTGTCCCTCTCTGCCCACCCACCGTCCCCTTTATTCAGCCTCACTATCCCTCCCTTTGTCTTTCTATGCTTCCTCATATACCTATGAAAGGTTTTATTCCCCTCCTTAACTGAGTTGGCTATCTTTTCCTTGGTTTGAGCATTTGCTATTCTGACTGCCTTCCCCACTTCTTTCTACTTTAACTGGTCTGGTTCTCTGTCCTGCTCCTTCTGTGTTTCCTTATACTTCCTAAATGCTGTCCTTTTCTCCCTAACCTTCCCTGCCACCTCTTTTGAGAACCATAGTGTTTTTTTCTTTCATTTTGCTTTATTTGCTTCACACAAAGGCTTGTTGCCTCTGTGATGGCAGTTTTGATGTTTCCCCATTGTTGCGCCACTCCTCCTTCTTGCCTGTTTGCTAGTGCTTTTCTGAGGCACTCTCCCATTTTGACAATGTCAGCCCTCCTGAAGTCCAGTACCCTCACTTTTGTATGGCTTGACTCTGCAGCAGAGTTTATCGTGAACCACACTGTTTGGCAGTCACTTGTTCCCAGATGGCTACCCACTTCTAGATATGAGATCCTCTCTCTGTCCCCATTTGAGAGTACCAGGTCTAAGATTGCTCCCTCCCGAGTGGGTTCCAACACTAGCTGTCTGAGGCATGCCCCCTGTAGGGCATTGAGTGTGCTTAAATGCCCACTGCCAGGTGGGCGTTCTGTGTCTTTACAGGTATAAAAGTGCTAGCATGCGAGAGCCCTGTTAGCCGCCTTGCCTGTCCCTATAAGAGACATTATTTTTGTAGTGTATAATTAATCTGGGTAGGGGTTGAGTGTTTCCAGGCTCGAGTCACGCCCGAGTTGCAATAATATTGCTCTGTTCTGCCATCGCTAATGGTGCAGAGGGAGATCTGTTAGAACTGGTAATTGTTTGCGGATTATCTGCTCTAATTATAATGGTATTATAGTTTGTCTAACCTGCCTTTCTTTGCAGCATGGACATTTCTGTATTACACCAATCAGTACCTTTTGGGGACCTTAAAATGGAGTCTGTCCCCAGAGGTCTTGTGGGAGTGAATTTCTGTAGGAATTGTAGTTTTTTCATATTGGCGCCTAAATGGACCTGGAGGGGGAGCCCTTGCTTTGACAGACATATGAATCAACCAACCAAACCTTTTTTGGATCAGAAGGAAGTCCCGGTGCTGCCTGCAGCAGAGAGTCAGTCTGGGTTTGGAGCTGAGAGAGTGAACTGCTCAAGACATTTGAACAGCTGCTCCTGCGTAGTAGTGCAGGAAACTGGTGGGAAGGCTGTGTCTGGCCTGCCTGCTTCATCTTCCCTTCTGAGGGATCTGCTAGTGAAGTTAATCGGACTGAATCCGAACTGGCTTGTGACCAGAAATACTGAATTGTGGTTGCCCTGTTACCTGAAGAAGACCAAAGATTTGCTGTAAGCGATCGGCCTGTCAGGACATCTGAATCACCACAGAGATCACGGTTTTGCTCAGGAAAACTGAAATGGCAACTGGACTGTCATCCGACCTGTGGTATTGTGTTTTGCTTTACTATAAATGTACTGTAAGCAGGTCACAATTTGGTTCCCCACTACTTAAGTGTGTCACGCTTGCTGGAAGCTGTCTCCAGCACCTATCAAACTGAATCTGAACTGTTCTTCCGCCCTGGGCCCTGCCACCTTGGCCCAGTCAGCTACTTCAGATGCAGAGATCATCATCGATGAGAGACTCACCCAGGGGTCATCCCCCTGCTCAACATCTCGAACAGGAACGACACCTCGGTGAATCGTGTGGGCCCTGCTTCTCCTGGCATACCAGCTTGTCGACCTGCAGTCTTCATTTCGTCCCTCCTGTGTTTCGTATTGGGTAGTGTGAGTAAACACCAGGGTAGCTCCCTGCAACATCAGCTAAATCAAAAGTGTTGTCATCTGATTCAGTTGTTGTTTTATGGTCACGAACTGACCCCAGGCTCCGGATTACAAATTGTGTGTGGTTGTGCATGCTTCTTCTTTCCATCACAGCGCCCCGACCAGTTGCAATGCCGGACTACCCTGGGCAATGTGTTGAGCTAGCCCACCTTTTTTCCAACTGGGTACCCAGAGTGTGTGTGTGACTGTGAAGGGACTCTAAAGTGCATGCATAATTGCCTGATTGAATCAGTTACAGAACTAATCAGCCAAATTACGCCCCTCCCTTGTTCATTCCCCCCAAATAAATCAGATCTTATCTTTTTGCATTTAACTTGACTGTGGTTCCATTTGGTACAAGAAGCACTGTACTGTTGTTACCTGCTGTGATTAACCTTATTTTGCAGGGGGTCTCCACGGTCGAACTGGTGGAATTAGCCCTGGTGGTAAGTGCAAACAGAGTGGGGATTTGTATGCTGATTAGGGGTTATTGTAACTGTGTCTGTTGTTCATTGCTTAGGCCACTAGAGAGGAAAGGGGCGGTTACAGTGCCCCGGAGGACTGTACACAGGTCAGCTACTCTACCAATAACCCTGTCCTCCGGGTGGAGGCACCCGTTTTCAGTACCCAGGCCCCTTAACCTGCACCTAGTCATGCAGGCAGGGGGGGTAGCCCTTGGGGATAGCGCCACCTAGGGGTTACACTTGCTCAGAGTCAGATCTCCAGCAGCTGGGGGGATGGAGAGCTACTGTTTTCCTTCTAGGATGGTGAGTCTTTTGTGGCTCTGTGATCACTCCCTTCCTGCTCCCAAACAGGAAGTTCCTACTGTCAGTCAAATCCTGTGCCTATAAAAGTAGAACTGGCTAAGGGTGCGGGGTGGTGGAGGGGAGGGAGGGCAGTATAGTCCCAATAGAGTAGTATAGTTCTAACAGCACCTCCTTCCTCTTGCTGTTCCCTGTTGCCTAGACATACAGTACAACGTTATGGCAATCTGACATCTGTGTGTGTGTGTGTGTGTGTGTGTGTCTCTTTCTCTCTCTCGTTCTCTGCACAGTGGTTAAAACCACATTCCCCTGTCTCCGGTGCACTGTGTTCGGTGAGCAAGCAACTGAGAGCAGAACACAGGGATAAGGAAGGTAGTGCAATCCTGTGCATCGCTGTCTGTTGGTTGTGTTAGTAGCGAGCGACAGAGACACTAGATAGGGACAGAGAGAGCAGGCATTTAGTGACTGAAACAGCAGGACCGGGACAGAGAGACAGCAGATTGCCTGTACTGTGCAACACTTTAGGAAAGAGACAGCATGGTTTCGCAACTGGGACAGAGACAGTGGCAGCAAGAGACAGTGTCCTGTCTCTGTCATGTTCATCCATGCAGCCTGTGGTCCTGATGGTGTTGGGTTCAGTGCCAGCAACACACACAGTGTCCTTGCTTTGATCGGGCATCGTGTGGCCCCCTCCCCTGCAACCCGCTCAGCAGCCACTCCGAGAGAGAGAGTCGGAATCAGAGAGTGCGACACCGGCACGAGGCAGGTAGTGCAGAGCTGTGTGTGTGTGTGTGTCTCTGTCTCTGTCAGTCTTTGTTGTGTGGGCACAGAGAGTGACACACAGATACTTAGCCAGACAGAGGTGTGGGAGTGAAAGACAGAAAGTGAGGCACAGTGTTGGTAGGCAAAGAGAGATGCGCGGTACAGCCACACAGCCCGAGCATGTTGTTTTGCTTATAAATCATATTCTTTTCTTCTGTGCACAGTCTCCTTGTCGTCTGTGCACACAGGCACGCTGTGCAGTATCGTAGCACCGGTCATTGTCTCTGTAGTGCTTTATTATGGCACACCATAGGCATTTCAACAGTGGGACTACTTTGTGTGGGGGAAGGATACTTCCTAAAATCCATACTTTTTAAAGGGGAATTCTCACCTGCAAATGCACTGTACTGGTGATTGGAGTCCTTGTTATATGTTGCCTGAGCCTGGACCGGTGTCTAAAATCCACAAGATGAATGTAAAAAGTTACATTTTTATATCCCGGCAGTCACGTCTCGCTGTCTGTGTTGTGCTTCATGACCTCACATGCGCAGTATCGTCAGTCGCTCAGTGACATCTGAGACGGACAGGCAGCTTCATGCAGGAGCTGAATATAGGTGCGAAGTGAACCGTGGTTTCCACAGCCCTTTTGACAGGTTCACTCAAGTGCTGAGTAGTCCATTTTTTTTTTTTTTGTGGCAATAACGGTTTTGTCAACACAATGGTGTTGTGCTGCATTGTTGGTTGCAGCAATCGTTCCAGCAGTGTTACATCTAGAGGGATATCTTTTTTCAGATTCCCCAAGGACCCTGCAATGTGTCAAAAGTGGTCTGCTGCTGTAAAACGGGAGAATCTCCCCGATGTGCAAAGTAAGAACACGGTGGTGTGTTCTTTGCATTTCTCACCCGAAAGTTTTGAACGTGACCTAAAGGTATGCCCATAAATATGTATAAATTAAACTATATTTATTTCAATGTTTCTTCTTTGAAGGTCCCCCCCCCCACTTAGCAATCCACAGTAATAAACTGTTGTTTTACTAACCATGTCTGTTCTTTACTCCTAATAAAAACTAATCAATGCATGGATTGGTGTTTGTCATCCATGAATGAAAGAGTGTGTGTGTGTGTGTGTGTGTGTGTGTGTGTGTGTGTGTGTGTATGTGTATATATATATATGGCTGTTACTGTGAAAGGGTGTGAATTTGTCACTGGGTTGGTGTCTTGATGGTACTTTCTGGGTGGCTCAGTGGAGTCCTAAGGTTGATGAGTTGTTGGGTGTATTCAAACAGCAATTCTGTTATGGGTATTTGGCTTAGGGAACCAAAACAGGTCTTCAGTGGGATTCAGCATGTTTTCGGTTGATGCTGCACCACAAGAGAGAGGCTTACCTCCACATACAGTATCCTAAAAGCACAAAGCGGTGCTCAAATCAGGAAACAGCATTCAGTGTAATACAGCATCAAAAGTGTTTTTGACTGTTTCAATGACTGCTTACTTCTTCTCAGCAATGACAAGTATGAAAACTGGTAGTGTGATACTCCTGGCACCTTAACTCCACAGGTCTTCAAGGTTGACCGCTTTGAAGACTCATGGAGTCGAGGCACTAGGGGTTTGCTACTACCAGGTTTCTGACTAGCAATTGCTGTAAAGAAGTAAGCAGTCAGTGAAACTGCCCAAAATACTAGTGTATTCAGCTGAGTGCTGGTTCTTGATTTGAGCACCTTTTTGTGCTCCTTGGTACTAGGGTTAGGAGTGGGAGTAGCAGTGCAGACATACCTGACTAATCTGGGCTAGTGGGATGCAGAGCATGGTGGTACTGTGACAACTGTTGTGGAACTGTGCAGTACCACACTGGACAGTGCACATTGCAATGATGAGGTAGGCAACATTTCCATAGTATCGGACAGGTGTCTTCTGCTGTGCTGCAGTGTGTGGAGGGTGGTAGTTTCAGTAACACTAGTTACTGGTCAGCACTACTTCCCCCATTTTCCTGACATGTGCTATCTTAAAGTGCTAGACTATCAAACAGCTGATTTCAGGAAAATGGGTAAATTACTGGAGAGGGATCTGGAGGGGGAGGATGATTTGACACATGTGGAGGAAATGTAGGAGATGATAAAAACAGGTAACAGTAAACATAGACTTTAACAGCTGATAAGAACTGCTTGTCCCACCTATTCTGCCCAATTCCCTACCTACTTGATAAGCTGCATATCCTAGTTAAGCAACAGCCTATTTCTTCCTCCCCTACCCCAAGAATTACCTTATGTCTGACCCGTGCATTCTTGAATTCTTCCATGCTTTTAGACCACACTACCTCCCAAGGAAGGTGGTTCATGTGTCCACCACCCTTTCTGTGGAAAAAAAAATATCTCCTCACATTGGCCCTGAGCTGTCCCCCTCTGTCTTCAGATTGTGTCCTCTTGTTCTTGCACATCTTTTTTTCTGAAAGATGCTACCCTGTTGGACTTTGTTGATTCCACTGAGGTACTTACATTGTTCTACCATGCCCCCCCCTTCCCCTCCTTTCCTCAAGGGTATACATATTGAGCTCCTTTAGTCTCTCCTCGTATGGCTTCTCTTGCATACCCTGCACCATTTTAGTTGCCCTCCTCTTCACTGCCTCCATCATGTCTATGTCCTTGCAGAGCTGGGGTCTCCAGAACTGGATACAGCACTCCAGATGGGGGGTAGCTTATTACCAACATACTAAAATGCCAGCAGAATAGGCCTAACAGTCTCTTGAGTCTGCTCGATTTTCAGCACCTGCACTGCACATTTGTGGTGTCCCTCCCTCCCCCTTGGGTGATATACTGTAGTCCCCAGTCCCAGATGTCCCACCTGTATTGGACCTAGTTAGATTTACCTTCCCCCTGTACCTGTCCCATCCCCTCTTAAACCTGTCCACAGTCTCCACCTCTGCCAGCTCCCTGGGCAGTGCATTCCGTGGCTCCACCACCCTTTCAGTGAAATAACATCTCCTCCTCCTCTCCCCTCTGAGCCGGCACCCTTCCAGCTTACATCTGTGACCTCTTGTTGCCTCTCTAGTAGTGTAATGTCCCTCTTCAAATGTGGTCTCCAAAACTGTATACAATACTCGAGGTGTGGCCTATCCAAGCAGTTGTACAGTGGAAGGATCACTTCTGCCTTTCTGTAGGTAATCCCCCTGGCGATGCATCCTAGCATTCTATTTGCCCTTGCCACTGCCCTCCTACAGGTCTCTGAGTTGTTTATTTTGACATCTACCATTACCCCCAGGTCCCTCTCGCCCTCTCTGACGTGAATCATCTCTCCTCCCATGGTATACCCCTGGCCTGGATTTCTGACTCCCAGGTGCAGAACCTTGCACTTCCCCACATTGAATTTGTTGTCAGTCCTGAATTCGGAGAGTGGGCTTAGGAGGCCGAGGTTCCTTCATCTATCTCCATGACTGCTTTATTTTATCTTTTTTCCAGTTCGTGCACTGTGGCTGGCATGGCAACTTTATGACGCAAGTACGCCTCTTGCATCTGCTGCGTCGCTACTTGGGGTACCTCTGACCACCACCACCACCACAGGCTGGTCTATGAGTGATCAGTTCCCTGAGACCATCCCTGGGAAGAGAGAGTAGTCATAGTGATGCTCAATCTCTCACCACCCCTCCCCTCCGCAACCCATGACATCCCAGGCTCATTTCTGAACCATGTTTCATGACGTGGCCCAAGGTGAGGCTTTCCCCTCCAAGTGGTGGATGGGTGCCTGTCTGTTGTCCCGCTTCCACCGGGTTGAGGTCTGGTAGGTGCGTAGATGGTAACAGGTAATGACGCAAGGTAGGGTAGTGGCTGAAGGGGACATCAGATCACAGCATGTATGTGTGCCTCTATGCACGTACATGCAAGTGCATGTTGTGGCCCCAAGATGGTTGGGAAGAGAACATAGAAAATAAAGTATATATTAGGGAAAAAGAAAAAAAGTAATGTTTGTTTTGCAGTAATTATGTGTTTTGCATCACGGTTATGTACTGCAGAGAACATTGTCATGCAAATGTGCTACTTGCTATGAATGACTTAATGTGTGCCACTACTTGTATCCAAACCCAATATCATGTGTCTGTACTTGCACCATCACAATTACTGGAATATCAACAGATGTCGATGTCACAGCATAAGACTATGTATTGAAGTATGGTGTAAGCAAAACTGGCACATGAGCTGTAAGGCATGTACATCATGTTTAAATGCAATGTCCTCTGAAATAAGTAACACAAATGCAGTCAACAGTACCCAATAACAGCACAGTACAGCACTACAGTACATGCAGCAGTTGACTAACAGTGACATTCTTGCTTATGGGGTAATGATTTCAACAGTCACAACATTTTCTTCGGTTTCTGTCACGGAGTACTGCACCATCGACAGACATGCAACATGAATGCGATAAGCTCTCCAGTGACACCATGCGAAATCCAGTCGTCGTCCATCAGAACATTGTGTACCTTGATACACACACCCTACACATATCCCATCATGTGGACATCACCTGGATGCGCACAGCAACTACATGATTCCAAACATTTCTGTTTCCAGCATCCTGATGCACACCGCATCCAATGTACCTTGGTGAGTACGCTCATACTGCATAGTGCATGACATGAACAAGCATGGCATTTTGTAGTAATTAATTTTATTTCTATCAATTGTTATTTGGTCTTTCTAATATGAGTTGTACTGTAATTTGCGCTACACTATTTTCTCTTATTCATGTCTTGCAGGCTGAACTTATGAACATCAAGCGATCACCAAAGCTCAGAACAGATGCAGTTCCATCGATTTTCCTGCATAATGTAAGCCATAAACCTACTCGTAGAGAGACAAGTGAGAGGCGTGAAGAAAGGAAGAGACACAGAGAGGTAAGACTGACATTGAATGTATAGCTTTAGTGTAAAGTACCCAGTTGTCGGTGTTAGTCAACATAGATGTAGCAATATTTGCTCAATAATATGCGTTTAGTAAAACAGTGCAACAGATTTGCATGCACGTTATGACTAGATAGCTACACAATGTAATGTCCAAAAGAAAAACTTGTTTCATGGACATACTACTTGTACAGGCTGATCGAGGTGGAACTTATTCTTAAGTTAAACAGCATGTGAACAGTTGTATAGGCAGTCAGTGATGCCCGTTGTATCAAAATGGCAGCGATTCTTCGTCAGCATCTAGTTACCCTACGTAATTCCCCGACTCCTCTGGGTACTTGTGCCTGATACTCCAAACAACGCAGGCTGGTATCACCCTCCGTACTTTTCTTCCTAGTTTGCGATGAATCCAATGTATGAATTGTGTGTACGATGCCCAACGGTAAGTGCTGTATAAGAACAATAAACAGAGAGTCACTGTTCAATCCTTATATACCAGTATATATGAAAGGAAAGCTTTTTGCAGAAAAGGGCATTTTTGTATGTCTGGCAAACTACTTCAATTTAAAACGGCAAAGTTCACTCCCCAGAAGTATGGCAGACAATCAGGGGTACCCATGAACTGTAATGGTGTGGTGCTGCACTCTGGGCTTCAATACAAATGCATTGAAGTGCAGACTGTGGCGTCACACTGTTAGACTTCATGGTGCCATCTGATAGTCCGCCAGAAGTACAGGTGGTAGACTTTACTTCTATAAATTAAACTACTTTGACGGGCATAAAAAAATGCACTGTTGTGCAAAAACTGGAACAGGAGGGTGTCATTTGCAGGGTCAGGAGCCACTGCAAATGAAAGCTTTTCCATAACACTAAGCCATAGTCACAATGTATTTGTAAAGCTGTAACAGGGTGCATATACATTAATCTGTGTTACTGATCCTCACACTGTGTCATGCATAACCCCACACCGAATGCAGAAGTTTAATTATGTTCCTTATACCATGGCTAGTATGTGTGTTTATATGTTTTTTACATATATGTAACCCCCCTGCAAATGGGGGTTCCCAAAAGACTTCCAGGAGCTTGCTTGAATGCTCCAAGCCTGAATGGTGTTTGGCATTTAAGCCATTTATCAGTGAGTGTTTTTAGAACCTCTGGTACTGTCTCTTTAAGAGCTGTCTGCTTGCAGACATAATTAGTTTGTATGGGGGACTGTGTGTTTCTTTGATTGAGTACCACTCAAGCTAATGCCAATTCACTTCATTTTTGCAGTCACTAGGGTGCAAGGAACCTATCTGACAGATGTAACTGCCAGAAATTATTTAGAGTAATAATGAAATTACAGTTTGTCTAACCTGCTTTCTTTGCAGTCAGAACTGTGTCTGCTAATTCCCCATTCTAGTTTTGAACTGCTGAACTGGACCAATCAGTGTGGGGTAAGCTAGCTCTAAAATGGTGCCTTGGACGAATCAGAACTTGGACTCATAATCTGAGCCAGCCACAAGAGGATTGTATGGGCAGTGACTCTGGGAGATGTAGTTTAGACTTCAGCACCTTTTGGACCAACAGCAGCAGTCTATTGTGAGTGACAGCCAATCCAGTCAAGAACTGGGAGGAACTCAAAGGAAGTGCCCGGTTTTGTCGGTTGGAGTTTCAGTTGAGCTTTGGCAGTGAAGAAGGAAGGAGCCCTGTGCTTTTCAGGTGCAGTTTTAGTCAAAACGGTGTAAGGCCCAGAGTTCCGGTCTGCAGCTTGTTAGGACTGAATCCGTCTTGAAAAGAATCAAAGGATCTCTGAAGAGTAGAAACCAGGCTCACCCTGTAGAAGACTGGAGGAATTGCTGAAAATTACACTCGGTCTGTCAGGAACTGAATCTGCTGTGTGTTCTCCGGTATTGTGCAGTAATTGCGATCGGGATACAGATGCAGCCTGCCTGGTATAGTGCTTTCTTTATATGGATGTGTGAAGAGGTTTGTGCACCTCAAGTGAGCCCTGCTGACATTGAAGGACCCTATCTTATTTGGAGGTCGTGAGTACTAATTCAGGGTCGCTCCTGTTGAATTGCCACATTAAATCCAAATGGAATTACTGTACTGTTGACTGTTTAATTCTCCTTTTCTCTGTGTGAAAGGGCCCCTACCAGCTGCCACGGTTTGGACTAGCCACTAGGGCTTGGGTACCCAGGGACAGTAACTGATAGGGATAGGCCTGTGCACAGAGCCATAGGTATATTATTAAAGTGATAAGCTAATTAACCTGATTTCCCTGTCCTTGTTATATCCCCTAACAATCAGAGCTGCTTGTTTCAGCAAAGTTATACTGCCTGAGGTATTTGTCTATGTTAAAGTACTGTACTGTGATTGTTGCACTGTATCTCATTTCACAGGAGGTCCCAGTGCCGGAACCAGACCTGGGGTAAGTGTATACTGTGAAGGTAATTCTGATATATTGTGTGGGCCACTAGTGGGAAGAAAGGGGTTGCAGTGTCCCAGAGGCTGTGACCAAGTTAGTTTAACTATTGCAAGCCCTGACCTCTGGGTGGAGGCACCGCCATTGGATCCAGGCCCTCAACCTGTTAGTGGCAAATCAGGCAGGGTAGTAGCCCCTGGGATAGCCATCTAGGGGTTACATCTTGAGGCTCACCGCTGGGATTGTGTGTCCTCTAGTGGCCATATTTACAAACCACTGTTAAGAAAAAATGGGTACCCGACAGAAGTGGCTGTGCACCGGCTGGTGGAGTGGTGTACTGGGGAGGAGATCGACCCCAAATGCTATGCTTATCCTGGACATCCCCTGGGTATCAATACGGACACTGTGCAGGAGTACTTTCCAAGGTGGAAGGTTTACAAAACCCTGTGGTGGTGGGTCGGCATGCTAATCTGCTCACCCACACTTTCCTGGCCCTAGTAGAGTTTAAGGATCCCATAGATAGCTCCAAAGTGCCACAGACCATTACCCCAGAGGAGCCCTCACTGCTTGGAGAGTGATAACTAAGGACAGTAAAGACCCGGGGAATCAGCCCCACCACTATCTGAAACTTTGAGGAGAAATTTGCTGAATGGTTGCTGGGAGAGGGAAAACTGTGGAGGACTTGAAGAAACTATTCTTGCCACCTGGGGTGTTCCTCCCAACACCCTCTCCTGCTCCAGTGCCCGTAATGGTGGCTGAACCAATGCAGACTCCTATTTCTGCACCTGCCATTAGTCACGACTCTTACCGAAGGTTGAGGATCTTCTCTGGCACCCTCCCCACCCCCAAGGGGAGGATGACTGGGAGACCTGGATAGACTATGTTGCCCCCAAGTGCTAGAATGGCAATGCTGGAAGGCTAAAAGCTAAAGAGGGTTAGTGAGAGCCTCCGAGGTCCTGCCCTGGCTACCATCCGTAAGCAAACGGGCCAGTAACCCTGAAGCGACTGCACAGGCCTATCTTGAGGCCTTGGAGAATGTGTATGGGAGCCCAGATTCTGATGAGGACCTATGGTGGAGAGTAAGAAATGCACAACAGTACCAAGGGAGTTGTTGTCTGTGTATATCTCTGCTGGAAAAATTGTTGCAAGAATGCCTCAGAAAGGGTAGTTTGCCAGCATTGAACTGGACCGAACCAGACTGGACAGAATCCTTAAGTCTGTCCCCTCTCAGAACTGCTGTTGCTTCAGTTACGCCTGGCAAATCGACTGGAATCCCTACCCTCCTATGATGAGTTAATGAGAGAAATTGAGGAGTTGAGAAAGGCGACTCGGAGGTACCTGCACCAACAGCTGTGGCTACGACCCGAGTGACTGAGGGTGACCCATCAAGTGAAGTTCAGGGGCAGAGGTTGACAGTCAATGAGTGCTCTGACAAGGAAAAAGATATGCCACAATGGGGCGAACTGTTGAGAGAGATCCGGGAATTCAAAAACAGTCCCTTTATGAAGGCCACGCCTGCAAGTACGGGCCCTGACCTATATCCGACTGCATCTGCTATGGGGGTGGGGGTACCCACCCATGTATCTCCTGCTGATAACAGCTCCAAACTCAATTCCTTGACCATGGAAGTGGAGAAACTGACGAGATGTCTCCAAATGCTTATCACGCCGCAGACAGAGATGGCACCCAGGTTTCCAGTTAGTAATACCCCCGCCCTGGCTCCCAGTGTGGCGCCTCGGCCAGCTCAAACTCCAGAAAGTATGTTTTGCTATAATTGTGGGAAAGATGGGCACATGAAAAGGGAATGCCAGTCCCCAAAAGACACTGACAAAGTTGCATATAGGCTACAAGGAGAGCTTCGGAGAAGAAATCAGTGGTTAAGAGGTGCACGACATGATCCCAGTGAGGGCACCAAAAATGCTAATTCACGTCCTTTTGTGGCAAGGTCAGTTGCCCAGGCCCCCACTCACGCCTCTCCAGACTGGTCCAGAATAGTGGGTCCTCCATGGAGACCACTGTAAAGGTGAATGGAGTGTCTACAAGAGCTGTATTAGACAGTGGCTCCCAAGTGACAATTATGTTCCAGGATTGGTATCAGAAGCATTTGTCAGACGACTTACAACCATTAGAAGGACTGCATGTATGGGGGTTAAGTGAGAAGGCCTACCCCTATTCTGGGTATATCCAATTTGGCTGTCTTTCCCCACCTCCGTGGCTGGAGGCGAACAAGTAGAGACCCTAGCCTTAGTGTGTCCCCCACTGGACTGTATGATGGTGTCCTTTGTTGATTGGAACAAATGCTCACATGTTCGGAAGGCTGGCACAGTTGTGTTATGAAAAACAGGGGTCAAAGACTAGTAGAGCTTTAAGAGTTCCGGCTTTAATTAAGAAGGCCTATGAGGCACAGAGAGATGCTGAAAAAACAGAACCAGAGGAACCGGTCGGAATTGTATGGAAGAAGGATCCTGAGTCTCTGATCCTGGCGCCAAATGCCCAGTGTACCTTACAGGGAGAGGTCCGTATCAGAAAGGATGTTAAGAATAAAATATTAATGTTGGATGCACCAGGCGATGGAAAATTGCCAGAGGGACTGCTGGTCAAGCCTAGTATTTTGCCCGCTAGAGCCCATGCTTATGCCAGAAGGGTAATGGTCCAAGTTCATAATGTGTCTGAAAGAGACATTCGAGTAAACAGAGGTTGCATCCTGGCTAATGTGCATTGTGCAGACACTGCAGTGCTACCCAGCAGCAAGAGTTCAAGGAAGAATGACAGAGTAACGCCTGACTTGTTTGATTTCGGGCGACTCCCGCTGCCAGCTGAATGGAAAGTGAGGATCAGTGAGAAGCTTGCCCAGAGAGACCAGGTGTTTTCTTTAAAGGAATGGGATGTAGGATGCGGCAAGGAGCTGAGCACAATATCCGGCTGCATGACGAAAGACCATTTCGTGAGAGGTCTCGACGCCTGGCACCTGCTGACATAGATGATGTGAGACGCATCTGCAAGAGATGTTAGCTGCTGGTGTAATACAAGAATCCAGAAGCCCTTATGCTTCCCCATTGTGGTAGTGAGGAAAAAGAATGGAACAGTAAGGATGTGTGTGATTATCGCACCTTAAACCGCGGACTATCCCTGATCAGTACACAATGCCCCGCATTCAGGATGCTTTGGACTGCCTAAGCGGGAGCAAGTGGTTCTCTGTGCTGATCTCCGCAGGGTACTACTAGATCCCGTGGCCCCAGAGGACCGTGAGAAGACGCCTTGTATCTGTCCGCTGGCTTTCTATGAATTAAGGAGGATGCCTCAAGGATTTCAGGTGCCCCAGCCACTTTTCAACGATTGATGGAGCGTGCAGTGGGGACATGAACTTACTAGAGTGCCTGGTATACCTAGATGATGTTATTGTGTTTGGCAGCTCACTGGAGGAACATGAGAGCAGATTATTTAAGGTATTGGACCGACTGGAGGACTTTGGCCTTAAACTGTCCATTGATAAGTGTCAATTCTTTCAAACATCAGTAAAGTATGTGGGACACATAGTATCCACCGAGGAATAGAGACCGACCCAAGTAAGTTGAGCCTTGACCACCTGGCCACAGCCCAAAAATCTAAAAGAACTGCAAAGATTCCTGGGATTCTGTGGTTATTATCGGTGCTTCATCAAGGACTATTCAAGAGTGATCCGCCTTTACTTAACCTTACTCAAGGGTATCCCCAACCCACAAAAATACCAAAAGTCAAGTCCCTCAAGACTGAAAGAGTGTATTTTCATCCGAGTGAAGTATTTGGGGCCCGCTGGACTCCTGATTGTGAGACTGCTTTTCATGAGATCATATATCAACTTACCCATGCTCCAGTGCTGGCCTATGCCGATCCAAGAAAACCTTCGTCCTGCACACTGATGCTAGCTTGCAAGGGTTGGGGGCTGTGTTGTACCAAGAGCACGAGAATGGCCTGAGACCAGTGGCCTTTGCCAGTAGAAGCCTGACCCCATCCGAAAAGAACTATCCTGTACATAAGTTAGAGTTCCTAGCTTTGAAGTGGGCTATTGTTGACCAATTCCATGAGTACTTGTATGGGGCTAAAATACTAGTAAAACTGACAATAATCCTTTGACCTATGTGCAGACCTCAGCTAAGTTGGATGCCACTGGCCATAGGTGGCTTTCTGCATTATCTACATATGACTATGCTCTCGAATACCGAGCAGGTCTGAACCACATAGATGCTGATGCTCTCTCCCGAGGCCTGTTCCCCAGAATGATTGGGTCCAATTGGCAGAACCTGACATTCGGGCACTCTGCCGGAAGTTTGACAGGGAGGAACAAATGTCCACGGACGCAGTGGACTGCATGGTGATTGCTTGGGAGCTCTGAGAATTGCATACCTGCTGCTTATTGCCACTTTTCTGCAATAGACATTGGTGCACTGCCTCAGCTGGACAATGACAGTATTCGCGGGCTCAATCCCGATCCCATGATCAAAGCAAGCTTTAGAAGCCCTCTATGCAGGAAAGATGTGTCCAAATTACGCCCACTGATTTGAGAACTGCACTGTTATACAAAGAAGGTCCTAAGTTGAAACTGATCAATAAACTGTTATACAGAGAAACAGTAGACAGAGGGGACAAGTAGACAAACAACAACTAGTGCTGCCCACTGCCTTTCAAGACTCAGTACTGAGGTCCTTGCACAACCACATGGGGCACCTTGTATAGACAGAACACTTGACTTGGTGAGATCCAGATTCTATTGGCCTAAGATGGGGGCTGATGTGGAGCAACACATTCGAACCTGTAGTCGCTGCTTACAGAGGAAAGCTTTGCCCCAGAGGGCTGCTCCCCTTGTTAACATCACCACCAGTGCACCCATGGAGCTGGTCTGTATTGATTTTCTGAGTTTGGAGTCAGATCAAAGAAATATCAGTAATGTGCTGGTGGTCACTGACCATTTCACGAGATATGCCCAAGCTTTCCCCACCAAAGACCAGAAAGCATCCACTGTGGCCAAAGTACTTGTAGAAAACTTTTTTGTTCACTATGGGGCTCCACAAAGAATCCATTCTGATCAAGGGAGAGACTTTGAGAGTCGTCTGATCAAAGAGATGCTTTCTCTGTGGGGAGTGCGAAAGTCCAGAACCACTCCTTACCACCCCAGGGGGACCCACAGCCTGAACGTTTCAACCGCACTTTGCTAGATATGCTAGGCACCCTGCACCCAAAGGACAAGCCTAGATGGAGCCAACAAATTAGCACCCTGGTACATGCTTATAACTGCACCAAAGTGATGCCACTGGATTCTCCCCACCGCCTGATGTTTGGAAGAGAAGCTCGACTACCAGTAGATGTGTGTTTTGGGGTCTCTCCTGATGGGGTTCAAGCTGACAACTATTTACAGTATGTGCAAAAGTTAAAGGCCCAGCTAACTCATGCGATCAACTGGCTCAAACCATGGCTGCCAAAGAAATCTGGCCAACAAAGAAAGGTATGATAAAAAGGTGAAAGCACAGAACTCCAGGAGGGAGATCGGGTATTGCTAAGAAATCTGGGACTGCATGGCAAGCACAAGATTGCTGACAGATGGCACCATCTCCTCACATTGTAGTGGGCAAACTAGATGATCTGCCAGTGTACAAAGTAAGGCCTGAGAATAATTCAAAAGATGTAAAAACAATGCATAGAAATCATTTACTGCCCATTGGACAAATCTTAATTGAGTCTGAGCCCTAGAAGATGCCCCTCTGGACCAGTGACTAGAGCTGCTGCTAAGAAAAGATCAAGAAAGTCTGCACCTACAGAAGCAAAGTTAAAGTGTTCCCTCCAAGTCCCAGTTGAGCATGACTGTCAGTCCATATCGGAAGAAAGTGAGAGTGACTTTGAATACTATCCTTCTACGAACTGAGTCAATTGTTTCGGGCAATCCCTAGTCAATACTGGAGATGAAGCTGGGCCTTCTGGACTGTCTAAGCCCCCAGCTTCATCCCTGGAGCCAATGCTCCCAGAAAGTGAAGTGCAAAGCATCAGATCAGATGAAATGGAATCATTGTGCATGGTTGAACTGTTTGAGCTTTCAGGGGAGGAAAATGATAGATTGGGGCAGACTGGTGATACACCCGAACAAGAAGAGTATTTTGAGTGCCCTGACAGTCCACTGCCAGTGTCCGAAAGCTCTCCATGCGAGCCAAATGTTGTGGACTCAGAAACTGTAACTCCTGGAGCTGAAAGTGCCCCAAGTTCTAGCTCTCTACCCCATGGAGACTCCCCTGACAAGTGAGGACAATGCTGAAAATGAGGCTCAGAGTGCAGAGACTATAACAGTTCCCCTAGAAAGACTGGTCGAGCTGTAAAGCCTGTGGTGCACCTCAGTTATGATTCACTTGGGAGGCCTGTGGACTTGCCTCTCAATGTTGTCCATAAAGGAGTGTATGTGTCCCGAGCTCATTGCCCAAACTGAGCATCAGTGCTAACTCCAAGTTACTTGTGTTGCCCTCTAAGTATGGTGCCCTTGCCCCATCCAGCCCCAAGGTAACTGATAGGAAGGGCCCCCTCTTCAGGTTTCATGTACAAGAGGTAATAACTTGAGTTATGGTACAATGTGTATGTAATACTGTGTAAGAGTGACGTACTGCAATGTTTCAGAAATGTGTTCTTGGTAAAATGATATATTGACTGATGATTACATGTGAGCCTAATGCAAATGTATATGGTTGCAGTTGAAACTTATGGGGGTACTTGCTTGACGCGGACGTCAAGCTTTCCCAGGCCAGGAAGGGTGTAACCCCCCTGCAAATGGGGGTTCCCAAAAGACTTCCAGGAGCTTTCTTGAATGCTCCAAGCCTGAATGGTGTTTGGCATTTAAGCCATTTATCAGTGAGTGTTTTTAGAACCTCTGGTACTGTCTCTTTAAGAGCTGTCTGCTTGCAGACATAATTAGTTTGTATGGGGGACTGTGTGTTTCTTTGATTGAGTACCACTCAAGCTAATGCCAATTCACTTCATTTTGCAGTCACTAGGGTGCAAAGGAACCTATCTGACAGATGTAACTGCCAGAAATTATTTAGAGTAATAATGAAATTACAGTTTGTCTAACCTGCTTTCTTTGCAGTCAGAACTGTGTCTGCTAGTTCCCCATTCTAGTTTTGAACTGCTGAACTGGACCAATCAGTGTGGGGTAAGCTAGCTCTAAATGGTGCCTTGGACGAATCAGAACTTGACTCATAATCTGAGCCAGCCACAAGAGGATTGTATGGGCAGTGACTCTGGGAGATGTAGTTTAGACTTCAGCACCTTTTGGACCAACAGCAGCAGTCTATTGTGAGTGACAGCCAATCCAGTCAAGAACTGGGAGGAACTCAAAGGAAGTGCCCGGTTTGTCGGTTGGAGTTTCAGTTGAGCTTTGGCAGTGAAGAAGGAAGGAGCCCTGTGCTTTTTCAGTGTGCAGTTTTAGTCAAAAACGTGTGTAAGGCCCAGAGTTCCGGTCTGCAGCTTGTTAGGACTGAATCCGTCCTGTGAAAAGAATCAAAGGATCTCTGAAGAGTAGAAACCAGGCTCACCCTGTAGAAGACTGGAGGAATTGCTGAAAATTACACTCGGTCTGTCAGAACTGAATCTGCTGTGTGTTCTCCCGGTATTGTGCAGTAATTGCGATCGGGATACAGATGCAGCCTGCCTGGTATAGTGCTTTCTTTATATGGATGTGTGAAGAGGTTTGTGCACCTCAAGTGAGCCCTGCTGACATTGAAGGACCCTATCTTATTTGGAGTCAGTGTACTAATTCAGGGTCGCTCCTGTTGAATTGCCACATTAAATCCAAATGGAATTACTGTACTGCTGACTGTTTAATTCTCCTTTTCTCTGTGTGAAAGGGCCCTACCAGCTGCCACGGTTTGGACTAGCCACTAGGGCTTGGGTACCCAGGGACAGTAACTGATAGGGATAGGCCTGTGCACAGAGCCATAGGTATATTATTAAAGTGATAAGCTAATTAACCTGATTTCCCTGTCCTTGTTATATCCCCTAAATAAATCAGAGCTGCTTGTTTCAGCAAAGTTATACTGCCTGAGGTATTTGTCTATGTTAAAGTACTGTACTGTGATTGTTGCACTGTATCTCATTTCACAGGAGGTCCCAGTGCGGAACCAGACCTGGGGGTAAGTGTATACTGTGAAGGTAATTCTGATATATTGTGTGGGCCACTAGTGGGAAGAAAGGGGTTGCAGTGTCCCAGAGGGCTGTGACCAAGTTAGTTTAACTATTGCAAACCCTGACCTCTGGGTGGAGGCACCCGCCATTGGATCCAGGCCCTCAACCTGTTAGTGGCAAATCAGGCAGGGTAGTAGCCCCTGGGATAGCGCCATCTAGGGTTACATATATCTATATCTATCTATCTATCTATATATATATATATATATATATTTATATATATATATATATATCTTTATGCAATAGGTGTGGAGATAAACAGAGTGTGAGAAATACTAACATACTAAAATGCAAGCAGAATAAGCCTAACGGTCTCTCGAGTCTGCTCAATTTTCAGCTCCTGCACTGAGGGCCAATTTTGGTGTCCCCATCTGCGCCTTGGGTTATACCACCCCTAGTCCCTTTTGTTCCACCTGTATTTGGCCTGGTCAGGTTTACCCTCCCACTGTACCTGTCCCATTCCCTTTTAAACCCGTCCACAGTCTCCACCTCTACCAGCTCCCTGGGCAGTGCATTCCATAGCTCCACCACCCTTTCACTGAAATAACATCGCCTCCTCTTCCCTCTGGGCCTGCCCTCTTCCTGCTTACACCCGTGACCTCTTGTTTCCCACCCTCCTTCCTTTGCAGCACCCTGACTGGGACTCTTTTATCGATCCCTTTCATGTACTTAAAGACCTGTGTCATGTCCCCCCTGTCTCTCCTCTCCTTCAGGGTGTACATATACATACATACATACATATATATATATATATATATATATATATATATATATATATACACATATGGATACCATTGACTGGTCATTTCATAATGCGGTGCATCAGGGCACACATAAATACAGTTTGTGAGTTGCCATACTGGCCATGCACAATTAGCAAACGGCTACCTTCAGATACACAAATGCCCCCCCACTGTGCTGTGTCTGTCATGAAGACTTGAGTGAAATGGCTCATAGATGTCCAATGACACCAGTCGAACATCAGCCTGATGTGTCAGAAAATAAATAATAAAAATGGTGGTATGACCCATGGGATAAATTTAAATTTTTTATTTTTATCGGGCTGTGCCCCTCTCCCCGACATGCACCCCCCTGTAGTTGCGATTTTTAAAAATAGTGTGTGCTGGTGGAGCTTAACCAAGGCGGACACCTCCACACATAACTGTGTAGCAAAGAAGAATATTGTTGATGTGTGACTGTGTGGCACTTGTCCATTATTGGCAGTTACACCACAAGGATTGACACACAGTCACAGGTTGCAGCATACCAAGTTGTGCAGTGCATGTTTCACCAATGAGAAGGACAGTAGTAGTGTGACACTGGCAACTCACCTTTGTGACAGACCATGTGGTTCCTAAATCCTGCATCCAAAATTAGAAACAAATGAATACAAATTGAAAGAAATACTTACCAGTGGCGTCACCCAACACACCCCAGAGGAAAGAAAAGCAGTCATGGGACACTAGATCCTTCCTGTCCCCTGACAGCCCCTGCTGTGCCCAGTCCATTCACAAATCCTGGTCGTCGGTGTTGCATCCAGTGCCTCAACCATCAGCGCCACCTGGACGGCCAATACTTACCAATTATAAGCTGGCATGGTGGCACTGAGGGTTGAGGCACTGGACGCCTTGCCTCACACTACACTGGAGAACTGTGTTCAGGAATGAGCACTGGCTGCTGGAGGGTTGGCATGGGTGGAGAAGGAGTGAGCATCCGACAGACTGCTCTCCTTGTCTGTGGAGGGTGTCCTCAATGGTCATTGCCTGCCTTCCCCCTAACGAGGCTTGGGGACAGGGTGTCAGGCTACTGACCAAGTAAATCCATTCGGTGGGTATGGTTGGTGAACCATGATTTCCCAGCCAGGTGTGGAAACACATGTGAGTTTGGGTCATTGCCATTGTGGTGGACACGGGGCGGCAGCGGGTGCTCCCTTCGGAGGACAAACCTGCTGAAGAGAGAAACAGAATAGCTAAAAACATACTTACCGATTCTGAACTGGGTCTTCAAAAACATCAAGACGCACTTCATGTAATTGCATCAGAGCACACCGCAAGACATCATTATCTAGGCAGACATTTGTAAAGGTTGGTGTTAATGTCACACAGTCTTCATCTGCAGTGAAACAGGAAAAAACATAACTAGACCCATGACCATTTCATTTATGTCCAACTAAGGAACTGTAGTCAAGCAGCAATTTTAGTTTGTCATGCAGCACAGGAAGCAGTTTAATCAAGCTGTTCTGTAAGCTACAGATGTTGAGTGTACATGACACACACGTTTCACCTTGTCATTTATCATCAACGGACTGCGTTTCCCTGCAGCTGATGCTTTCTGTTTGAGTGGGCATTGCCTCACAGTGGCCGCATAAGCCCTGGCTTGTATGTCCCTCATGAACTGTGTTCTAGCCACTGGCTCCCTCATCACCATCACTGGCTCCAGACGGTGACTCTGTCCTCTGCGGCATGTGACTGTCTGGGTATTCAGGCTCGTACAAGTATGGTTCTAATCCATACCCTACACATGCCTCCTCATTGCCATTTTCAAAGTCTGATGACATCAGTAAAGTGCTGTAGGGTGAAAGGCACGGAAACATTAATATCTGTCACCTTATTACGTTGTACACTGTGTGCACATTTCAAAGAATGACAACAGATGTATTGATTTTTGAGATGTGGCATCACTGTACCTTCCTTAGAATGCCTGGTGCTTGATGCGCTCCTGGTGTAGCCGTGGCGGTGGGGGGGGAGGGGAGACTGCAGTGCCCAGCATCTAACTGTTCCAGGTCTGCGGATCACGCACACCATTTCACATCCCTGCCCCCAGAAAAAAATGTGAAATCCATGCGGGCACCTTTCACCGTCAGATACGGGCAGGTCCTGGTATTGTTGCCCCACCCTTGGGTGGCAAGGAAGGGACTCTCAGTAGCAGTGGAAAGTGGTTATTGGGGAGCAATGCAGGTGACTGTGGATGGTGAAAACAGAGCACCAGACTTGGGGAAAAAAGCATAATTAAAATAAAAAAAAGTGTCTCAATCGACACATACTGTTGTAATGTTGCACGAGGCTCTGCCTAGTACTACATTGCCCATGGAGTGTGATCAGCTGACACTTCATCTATCCCCTGGGTGTATCTTATTGTTGTTAAAAATATTTTCACCGAAAATGAGTGCTGCAGGAAAATATATTTTTTTCTTGGCTACTACCCATGCTCCCGGCCCACCACTGCATCCGGCCAGCCTAGATCCCCTACCAACCACCCTGTCCCCGAACCCCTTCTACCTACCTGACATCTACAGCCGTCCCAGAGAAGGCCCAGTGTATCCTGTAAACGGATGGTTCCCCCTCCCCTGGGAGCTGCTGAGGTTGTTTCTGATGCTTCGGGACACTCTTGTCGGCGGTGGTTGGCAGCCATCATCCAGTCAGCCTAAGAGCGATGGTTTCCTGTTTACTCCTTGGGGTTGTGGTGTGTCATGGACATCAACGCATAATCCAACGTCCACCATGCCCCTGTTTGCTGAACTGTCCTACCCATGGCCTCCGCCAGGATGCGGCAGTCAGTGAGCAACATCCCCTCCCTCCCACTTAGAGAATGCAAGCAGTCGTGGCACACTCGAGCCGTGTCCCCTCCAGCGAATCAAGTCCGTAACCCAACCAAGGTCGCCGTAGGCACAAGCAGAAATCCAACTTCTTCGTTAAGGGGACAGCAGGAATACTTTTGGATTGTTTTACTGTTTTAAAGACCGAGTTGTAATAAAATATTTATTGTGCCAACAGAGTACGAATGCTGTTTAAAAATCAGAATGCATTGTTGTACTACTTCAGCACTGACAAAGGATGTAATGCTGACAGGAACAATCCATGTCACATTGTGATTATGATCTATATGACAGTGTAACCGGGATTGCTGGAAGGCTGTCGCAGTACTGCAAGCAAATTACATTGCAGCATTTATGACAACCTCTTTGTAATTTTGACACTACTTACCAAACATGCATTACGTAACACATGACCAGAGGGATTGGCAGTCTCTTACTTTCCCCAGATACCTGTAAATGTGCAGTAGGTTCGTAGGGGTGCTTAAATGACTATGATTTTAAATGTCCATGATAATCATTTCTGATCTGTACACTGATGGCTATAACTGTTCATGTATTTTGTTTCCTGCAGATCATTTCTGAAATTCTAAAGTCCAGCAAACGTGGTCATACTGATGACACAGTGACTGATACTGATCTATCGTGTAACACTGAACATACAGCGAAATCCAATGACATCGACGTTTTACCGATGGAGGCGGAGCGTACATATGATTCCGTTGACAATTTAGTGTTTCATGAAGACATTGAGGTACATGTTTATTGCAGTGGATGTTATTTAATTTCATATATTTAAAATGTTTGGGTAACGGGGAAAGGCACAGTGAGTCAAAGCTCGTTTGAAGGTACACAGATGAAAAACTGTTACATTGTACATTCCTTGTACTGTATTATTTAAACGTGTAAGGTACCTGATGATTCACATACATTCAACATTCACTCCAATGTGTATGTACTGTCCATCCTGGTGGAACTACGGCTTCAGGCGCAGGACGCAACAGATAGTCACACGATGGCTACCACTGTCTCTGAACATACTCTGGGTGACAGGGGGTCACCAGAGGATGGAAGGGATCAACCACCCAATGGATTTCCCCACCTTCCCAGTGATCAACCCTGGCCTAGCATTGACCCTAGGGTAATGATGGTGGTAACCAGGGCCACTGCAAGGAACCTGCGGTTCAAAGAAAGACACAGTGGTGTAGCTGCGGCACATGTCATCATGTCACTGCCCTTGATGTCAATGCATGTCCACAGTTCAAGGGTGGTATCCATCATTAAGAAAACATCAGTGTGCAAGGGGGCCGATGATGGATACAGGGAAGAACACATCCACACTGCAGGTACATATGTACTGCACTTTCCCTGTTGAGGAGTTGAGTAATTGGCCTACTAGGAACATGTGAGCGCTTCACTGGACAATATGGTGAATGACGGAATTGTTGCAGAAAACAAATACATTTGTATGTACAGTCTTATCTGTTTCATTTCTGTTTCAGACTCCGAGCGTCCCATGCTGTGATCATTGTCAGCTGGCCAAGACTTGTCGTAGTATTGCAACACAGACCGAATGGGAGACACAGAAACGTGGGATGCAGTGGCCAGAATATGAATTCAGTTTCAGTGGTGAATCTGGGAAAGTAGAGCATGATCACTCATATAGTTCCACTGCTCAAGATGAAGAAAACACATTTGAAGAGACAAACACACCGCTGGCAGCATGCTCAGGAGTTACACCGATCAGCTCAAGTCCGCAGATATTCGGCGTAACATCAGATGCAGGTATTGATAGTGACAACAGTGACCCAACAGGCGATGAGTCAAGTGAAACAGAAGAGGTGGAAGATGACAAGCAACTATGTCCCAGACTCAGAAGTGTCTGACTCAGAGTCAGAGTCACAGTCTGACAATGATTTATTTATTTGCTTTTGGTATGATGACTGCGAAGGCATTCCTCATGGAAGGGAATACATTGTTTGCTTCGAACAACTCAGCGAACTTCTTCAAGTGTGTTTAGTGTGCTACAGTAAATCATCAGAAAAGTCATACCGGCACAGTGGAACGATGTTGGTCATTGACATGTGCTGTGAGAGGGGACATAGGAAAAAATGGACCTTGCAGCCAATCATCAACCGTATACCATCCGGAAACCTGGAGCTCACTGCGGCAGTTCTTTTCACTGGCCTCAGTTTTGGGAGAATGGAACTATTTGCTCAGCTGCTGAAGCTACAGTTCATGAGTATTCACACCTACGGTCGTGTCCAACAGGTGTACCTTATTCATGTAATTGATAAAGAATGGAGAATGATGCAGCACTCCATAATTGAAGACCTAAAACAGAAACATGAGGTCACTTTATGTGGAGATGGGCACTGCGACTCTCCGGGGTTCAGTGCTAAATATGGAGCATACACCTTCATGGATGTGGAGACTGACAAGATAGTCGACTTCTCCATAATTCAGGTGTCAGAGGTCAGCAATGCGACCAACATGGAGAAGGAGGGGTTTGTCAGAACACTTGAAAATCTGCTGGCAAAAGAGGTGCCTGTAAAGACAATAGTGACAGACCGCCATATACAAATCAGTAGCTAGATGGCAAAGAAGTATACAGCAACACACAGCATCGACCATCAATTTGATGTTTGGCATTTGGCAAAATGGCTGAAGAAACAGCTGTTCTTAAAGGCCAAAAGTAAGACATGCGAGTCTGTCGGCGAATGGATTCAATCAATTTCCAATCACCTTTGGTGGGGATGCTGAACCTGCAATGGTGATGACACAACGCTGAGAGAAAAACTCACGTCAATTGTACACCATGTTGCAGATAAGCATGAGTGGACATCCGCAAACAAAATACACAAGTGTGGTCATGCTCCTCTAACAACAGAGCAACGTTCAAGGAAAATATGGCTCAAAAGCAACTCCCTACCACATAAAGCACTACAGCAAGTGCTTCTGAAAAAGAAGTTCCTAAAAGACTTGGGGAAATGCACCAAGTTTTGTCACATTGGTGGCCTGGAAGTGTTTAACTCATTGGTACTGAAGTATAGTCCGAAGCGTCAACATTACGGGTACAGTGGAATGCTGGCACAACAGCAACTTGCAGCCATTGATCACAACCAAAATGTATCAAGGCCACATGCTGTTACGAAATCGGGTACCAGAAGATACAAAATTGTGTACCCCAAAAATAAAAAACAGTGGGTGGCTAAACCAATAAAAGCCAGTAAGACATACAACATGCAGGAATGTATGATGCAGAAAGTACTGGACTGCAGAGCAAGCAAAAAAAAAAAACCACCACCAGTGGAAAAAAAAAACAACTTACGTGTAACATTGCAGACAAGCCACGACCACTACGGGACGAAATGATCCGAATGCATCGATCCCAGTTCACATTTGCTGAAAAAACTGATTAGGGACAAAGAAGTATTGCCTTGATCCAATAGCACAGACTGCGCCAGATGGAAAAATAAACTCAGAATGAAAGAATACAGTTCTGCTTTCAGTTACCCGGACAATATCAGTTGAGTGACGGCTTCACTTTACTTCCTTTTAATGTAGCACACTGCACTACAGGCTCCACTCACACCACTACCTTCTGTTGTCTCCCACGCAGACAGTTCAGAACCAGTCCCACTGTGTTTGTTCCCAACCCTGTGCCTTCAAGCTTTACTGCCTTGCCTCCCATAACGCCTTACAATTCTAGGCTTTACTCAAGTCCAGTCTTTGCATATCCGTTTCTTCATCATGAACCTATAAATAGCTTCTGAATACACCGATACATATTTATTGTTGTTAGGAAATTGTTAGCATTACTTAGGTTTACAAAAGTCTTATAAAACATTTACAAATTGCATGTGTTTTACATACCCAGTCATTTGATGTTATGAATAAATCTATTGCTTGTGTTAGCCGTGGACTCTTGAACTTTCCTTCACTGCAAAACTTTGACCGTAGGTAGCCTGGGCGAGGATTTTGGAGAGGGGGACGTAGGGGGAAGGATCTCAGGTGAAATGGAAGGGGGGGGGGGCACGGAGGAAGTGAGCACATCACATGCAGGAGAAGAGGCCTCCTACAATAACAGTTGTTTATTTGGCATCCAGAACAATCTCAAGCTTCCTCTACCCTCTAGAACCATGGCGTGCGTTACCTGCAAAGGTATACACTTCAGCCGTGTTATTAAGCAACAGGTGGAGAACCCAGCATTTGTCCATATTAAGCCTAATTTTCCACGTACATTACCACCTCCACAGAAAACATACATAAAAGGGAACATTGTTTAACCACAACTACCACACTAAGCCAAACCTTGTTTCCCGATGCGATCATGGTGCACTGCAGCTGGCTCCTTATCGGGGATGGTGTATTTTCTTCATATACTTCCCTCACGGGCGGGAACGTGCAATAGCGTCCCATGTCCGCACCGCCCTGTATGTGTTGTGGCCAACCGATGAGGTACCCCTACCCTCTGCTGGGGATCCCTGTGCATCAGACACTATACCCCCGGAGTAGGACAGCAGTTCTATGGACGCTCCATCTTACTCCCCCCAACCAGCCGTCAAACTCCCGTATCCATTCCTGAACCCGGGTCTTCGGCGTAACACACAGCATCCATGCCTGTGCACTAGCAGCCGGTAACAACTTAAATTTCAACACATAAGGAATGCTGCAACAACATATGTGTGCTCATGATACCATCAGGAATGAACAGTCTGCTACGATGGTGGTGATGCCTTCATTAGGTGCCTAACAAATGTGAGTCCATGACCTGGGTTTGGGACCAGACTAGGGTCTGTGGAGCGCAACATGGAAGGAGAGGACAGAGAGTTCATAGGACTGCTTTCCTCTCCTGAGGTGGGTAGCTATGCCGAATTAGTGTTCGGTGCCACCAGTGGAGAACTGTAGCAGTGCCTGTGGGTTTCAATTGGGGAAGCACCAGAAATACTGAAAGCACTCTGGGATAGGCAGGATTAATTGTGCTAGTCAGGAGACCGCTCCAACATTGATTAATGGTCAGATATTGTACCACAACAGACAGTATTTATTCTGAATATGCTGACACACACATCAGGCCAGGTAAGCAATAAGTCGTGCGCGAGTGTTAGAATAATAGTCTGTTAATTGAACCATGTGAATATTATGTAATGCACCATGAGGTGCAGTCGATTGCCAGATTGGACTTATGGGGTGATTAACTGAGTGTTAATCAAACAGATTGGAGTGCTTTCTTGCCATTCTGGTAAGGGAACATACATGATCATGCTGGAGGAATGGTGAAACTGTGGCACACAAGTTACAGTTCAATTAACTGTTATAATATTTCTTGGGTGAACTGAAACGTACGCACATGGGATGACTACATGTTTGTGGGAGAAGGAGGTGGGTACTGAGTAACACAAAACAAGATAAGGATCTGGTGGTACTGATATCACCTAAACACCACACAACATTGTGTGGGGAGAGGCAGTGGAATGCTGAGTGGCATGCAAAGAAGCTGATTGTGCACACACTGCTGCTCACAAGCAGTGTTGTCTGATGTTATGCTATGTGTTGCCATCAAGGATGAAAAGTAACATGCACATATGGATACGCTCCATCACGTTACACACCATAGACATGCGGGAAACCGTTATTTATTTCTCCCGTTCATCATTACCCACACTGTATTTGAAGGTTAACTCTTGAGCCAGCCTCTTACCCTGAGGCAGTCTGCCTGACTTTAGTGAGACATTGAACAGATATCATACGAACACAGGAAACAGAAAGCGTGGCTCAGTTGGTAGCACATCCGCCTCTGGACCAGAAGGTCGTGGGTTCTCATCCCACACCAGGATTGAACTTGCACCAAAAATGCTGGCAACTGAGTGCAGTATTAAGGGGGTGCTATACTGCTGGGGTGTGCCATTCTTCGGATGAGACGGTAAACTGAGGTCCCTTCTACCCATCCTGGTGTTGTCCTGGTGGGTGTCCATGTGGAAGTAAAAGAACCCAGGGCACTCTTCCCAAAGACTAGGGGGACATTCCCAGTGTCCTGGCCAACATTCCCCTTCCCATAAACCGGATTATGCAGTTATCCAGGCTGTGTGTGGGTGTTGATGTGCAACATGGCAGTCACTTCACTACCAGTCTAGCATTGCTTGTAAAGCGCTTTGGGATACACTGTGTATGAAAAGCACTATGTAAATGCTGATTATTCTTCTCCTTCTTCTTCTTCATTTGGCCTGTACAGTCTACAAAGTTGTGATGCTGGCACACCTACTCTGCAGCTGCACCTTCACCCACACCCAATGACCATCCCTTTTGCCATATCCTAACACCTCTTCAGTGATCTCAGTGTTTCACAGGCCACCACCCCTGCTACCATGCTCCACTCCGCTAGCACCCTATCCATAAAGAAGTGCATCCTAAGTAACCAATAAGACATGGCTGGGTGTTGGTAGTACTGAGATACATGCACACCCAGAGGCTTAGTTAGGCATGAGACCGCAGGTCGAGTGCCTTCAGCATCTGGGGGTGTGGGTATGTAAGGTGATACCAATACCCAGCCATGTCTTATTGCTTATATAAAATGTGACCATAGGCAACTTTGAAAAAAAGAACATTCTAAAAGTTTTCAATGTCACAAAAAAAAAATACTAAAAGGTTGCTAAGTAATGTAAAATAGTCCTTCCACAGATGTTTTTTACCAGTCAGTCATCTGTCTTTCTTTGTTTAACATGGAATAGAATAATTCAAAGCTCTGTAGTATTCCAGCAGTCGAATGCCACCCCCCCACCAGACACACACCGAATGGTAGCATGGAATACATGAATTCCACATTCTTCAGAGCACAACTGGCATACAAACAGAGACACACACAGGCCTGAAATGGAGCCAGAACCTCAATTTTATCAGTTGCCATGTAATGATCAGAGAGTTCTCCAACAAAGTGGTAGGGATAGGACAGGGGTTTTTCATGGTCATCAAAGAAGCACCAGCAATGTAAACTCTGAATAGTAATTGATTTTTTTTCATTTGTGTATGTGTGTAAGGGGCGGCTCATGAGTGTAAATAATATTAAATTATTGACTTACTTTATCTAATGTAATGGACTATTATTTTAGGGCCAGTCAGTTATTTTTACATATCAGTAAAGGGTGCAGCCCTGTTTGTGCTGGATACTAGCAAATAGGTGGCTTATGAATTCTGTGAGTTGCCGTGGTTAGCAGGGACTTGTTTTAGCCAGTGGTGGTACTGTCTTATTACAATGGGTAGAAACAAGTCTCAGCCAATCAAGACACAGGGATTTCTTTGCCCATTTCATTTTTTATATCCTAAACCATCCACCCTCCCAATTCGTGAACATGAATGTCTCTACCCTCCCTCCCCTTGAACAGTACCTCAGTGCCTGTCCTGTTTATTCCTGTCATGTGGTTAAAGGTGTCAGTCATATCAGCTTTTCCCTCCTCCAGAGTGTACATGTTCAACTCCCTCAGTATAACATCATATGGTGACTACACCACACCCTGGATCCTCTTTGTTGGTGTGCATTGCACCCCTTCCAGCAATGTAATATCCCTCTTTAGGTAACAGCGCAAAAGTACATGATGTACTTCTGGTGTGATCTGACAAGCAGTCTGTATAACTGTAGAATAACCTCCCTCCTCCTACAGGTTATACCCCTTGCAATACCAAATCTGTCTCTTTTGATTGAGATGGCAGGCTGTACACCATGTCCAACCATGGTGTACAATTTATTTCTGTCTTGGCATTGCATCCACACAGACTGTGAATCTCCCTCCTACCCCCCCGTCCATAACATACTTTAGCCACTCACTCACGTACAGAACTACACCCACCCTTTCCCCTTAACTATATCATTGATGAATAGTTAGTAACCTGGAACCACCAGGTGCAAATCATGGTTTTGACTAGCAGATGTCTCAGTGATGGCTCCCATATCCCCACCAATTAATTACTTTCTTCCTCCCTTCCTCCTCTACCTTTATTAACCTTCCTGTACTGTTTGTCCAATGCCTGATCTCAGTGTTTGGGGGTGGAGTTGACCCATATCCTGAGACATCTGAGCACCTCGACCCCTTGTGCCACGCCCATCTCCAGAACACACAACAGGTTTCTTTCCCTCTCCGTCTTGCTCATGGCCTTCCTGTAAGACTTGGTTTCTATAGCCATAAGAAGTTTATTGATCTGCCAAAGGAACTTAGTCATTGGCGTAGCTGGGGGGGGGGTTCCTGGGTGCTCAGAAACCCCCCCACACACCTCCCGCTTGCCGACTGTGTCCCCCCAAAAATCTTTCATTTCTTTTAGCCAGAGACTCTGCACAGAAAGTCGAGTCACTCGTGACGTGACCTCCCCCTCTGGATTTACTTACAAACAGTCGATCTGCCTCCTGAAACCAAGACTGTGCTGCCCTGCCCATGGCTGTAACTTTTCCAACCGGCACCAAGATTCCTAGGCATTTAAACTTTAAAAAAAACTCTGATGAACGGTCAGCTGATGAAGCCCTGCCTCCGCCGGCAGTGCTCGGCTTGCTCACGAAGAGGTTTCTGCCCACCCCGGCTCTGCATCACGTGTGATTACAGATTGGCAGTCTCATGATGCTGAGAGCTGCCGCGTGCCGAATGCACACACTCTCTTGGCAGTCTTCATTCCAGACCTGCCGCAGAGGTGCTCTGAGCAGCTAGCCTGCTGCCCATAGTGTGTTCAAGGCCATAAGGCGGATTCAACATGACAGCTGCAGTCTGGGAGACGGGGGAGTAATGGACAGCCTCAGCAGCAGGGGAGACATCTCGGGGAAGGCCGCAGTAAAGGAACTTGGGCCCCAACGTACTCACTGGGACAGAGCGGGGAGCAGCAGTGAAGTCAGGAGGGAGGATATTTCAGGTAGCTGAAATAAAAATGCACTGCAGCTGAGCACTGAGGTGAAATGGGGCAAAAAATTAACACTAAACATGGATTCAGGAGGGGAAAGGAAAAATGACCAATGCGGGGGGGGGGGGGTGACCTGACAATTTTCAGTACTGTGGCAGCTGAGCAGGCAATTAGATGTGGCTTACTTCTAACACAAAACATGATTTGGTGGGGTATAAGGAAAAATTACAAGGGTGGAGGGCAATTTTGGTAAACTAAAAGTGGCCTAGAAGTGGGGATTTCTACAATTCTTTGCTGATTACATAGATGCATAGATACGTAGACAGTGTCGGCAGATAAGGGCCTATGGCCCACCCAGTCTGCCCATTTGAGCTTGTAAGTTCAGTTTGTTTTCCTAGAAGTCTGTTGCCCCTTACCCCTGACCTCCAGAATTCCTTTATGTCTATCCCATGCATTCTTAAATCCCGTGATTGTTTCAGCCCCCACCACTTCCTCTGGCAGGGTGTTCCACTTGTCCACCACCCGTTCTGTGAAGAAATTCTTTCTCATGTTTCCTCTGAATCGTCCTCCCTCCAACTTCATCCCATGCCCTCCCATGATTCATCACACTGGGGCTGATGTGACCAGGGGGTGTAAGGTCAGGAAATTAAAACATGGCTGGCTGGCTGGTCAAATCATGAACAACATAAACTAAGAGGGCTAAATAAAAATGATGATATGGGGTGATGGAAAAATGGCCATGGTGAGGGGGTTCTTGACTTCTGGGTCAGTGTTTTTTTTTTTTTTTTTGCTTCTCTTTATTCGCTTCATTTGTACTGTTGCCCACTCAATCAGATCCCCTCAGTCCTTCACAGCGTCCCTTAACCTCCCCAGGAATATGCTCCTATAATGCCCCCCAAAAAAAAAACAAATTTAGAAGGAACACCTGGCTGAAATACCTGGGACTGCAGGGATGGAGGAGAGTGATGATTTGAGTTTTGATACTTTTTGAGACTCTACAGTTATTGCTTAAAATGCATGAAACTGCACCATTTAACACCTACATTTTCAAAATTTTCCGGGGGGCATGCCCCCGGCCCCCTTAGAAGTGTTTGGGAAACCCCCCACCATTAAATCCTGGCTACACCCCTGTTAGTGGTAATGCTATGTTGACATCTGATACCCTCATACATGGATTACTTCAATGTCATACAAAGCAGCACTGATGTCGCTTTAAAAAAGTTAATGGATAGCTATGTATGCAGTACCATGCAATATAGGTATAAGTACAATGGAGCTGTACTTCAGGCATGATGACTGTGGCTATTGTACAGGGTGTGACAGCATAACAACAATGCGAATAGGCATACATAACATCACACAGTTGTGGGTTGTGCAGCAAAAACAGTGTGCTTAACAGCACGTTTAGAAAGGAAAAAAGCAGTAGCAATCAGTAAACCGAGGACATGCTGTAAATGCAGTAAAAATTTATAATGGGATCAGATAACCTAGAAAAAAAATTAACAAAGGAATATGTTCACATTTATTTTTAAAGTGTTACTCATGTATTCATCAGGCACATAAATGCCCAGGGCTACGTATGTACACATTCACTTTGGTGAACATGTAAAACACTATCTGTATCCATATAAACTTATAACTTGCTGCACTCTGTATGTGATTTGCTCATTTTCCATAATGACGTTCTGTACACACACAGGCAGACTCAATTTCTGCTTACCAAGGTTTTATCAGAAACAATGAATTGCAGTGTCCTTCACATTACCTAAGGGAGCAGTAAATGAACTGTAGTGATTCCTGAGAAGGAGAATATTCTATGCAGAGGTAATAAAAGGAACATGCGATCCTGCTTTGTACAACACACTGCACAAACAAAACAAAGTTATGCTTTGCGTCTGCATTCCATGATTTACAGAAGCAGATTTGTTGTCTCCCTTGTCTTGGCTTCTCTGTCGTAAATTATTACATTTTATTTGTAACATCTGATAACAGGAGTGATGTAGTAAGTTCTCAAAGCACAGTGTGCTGATATTCTGAGCTGCATGAAAGTGTTGTTTGTCATGTCACCTGCGATCGGATTGTTTACTTCCCCGTAAAAAGAAAAATGTGCTTTGACAGCCTCTTACTACATGACTCCTGCTACCAGATGTTACAAATAAAATGTAATAATTTGCAATGACAGAGAAGCCAGGACAAGGGAGACAGAAAATCTGCTTCTGTAAACCATGGAATGCAGACGTGAAGCATGGAAAATAATGCTAATCATATATACAGCACAATCTCATAGCACAGGACATTTACTGAATACACAGATTCCACTCGCATTAAGAATAAAGCAGAAGTGAAAATACCTGAATACAGTTAAAATAATTGCAATCGTAGCGAGGCAGAATCTGTGAACACAGCAAACACTCACAGCAGCACTAAAGGAAGCTGTCCATCGACAGCGTCACTTCCGGTGCTGCTGTGTGAGGTCGGGGGTCGTGAGCACATCAACATGGAGAAGAAACACGGGGAGAGGAATACATCTTCATTTAAAAGTAAGTATTTCATGAAATAAACTTCCACAACAGTGATTCAACTTAAAAGAACATGATGGAAAACACTTTTTGACTCTGGCAGCATGAGAATTCCCCTTTAATTTTTTTATATGACATTCCTTTAGTTTTGTCAGAGTCTGGTAACCCCATGTTATAAGCGCAATAACCCACTTCAAGGAGTGTGGTTATTGGGGATTAATGAACACCCCAGGTGCTATGAGGGCACTCAGCCTGCTGCCTCGTGCCTGACAACATACCCGGGGTGTTCATTAATCCCTAATAACTTCACACCCTGTCATGGGTTATTGCTTACTTCTTATGTGCATGAGTCACTCAGCATGCAGCTTCGTGACTCACAGTGAACGTGAGTCATGATGATATATCGTACCCTGTCATGTATTATTACTTAATTATATAATTGCTGGAAATTGAGCATTCTGATTGGATGATATATACATTCTAAAGATGCATGTTAATTGCTGGAAATCCTCATGTTCAGCAAAACAATAAGACTTTAAACTATAAAAATATTAAAAGTTAAGAAGATAAAATTAAAAACAGTTGGCATAATAAAAGCATTTTACTAGTTTATTGATTGGTTTGTAATTTTTGACCACTGTAACAGCTTGTTTCCAGGTGCATCCTGGGGGGTTGGGTTACATGAACATGTTTTATTGACTGTGGAACTGTCGGCCAGGACACTGCTAAAAATCCACAGTGTTAGTACTGGATAGCAGTTTAAGTTCCCGGTCTGAGACTAGAACCATTAGCTTCCAATCTTCTGCCCTCTGAGGCAAGTGAGTGGGACTGGATTACCATGGGCATTGCCTCATGCCACATGACCCCAGGTGTCAATCAATGGATACTAATCTAAACCTGATCATGACTTAATGCTACTAATTCAGAAGCGGGACCTGTCATATGAATCCTCTGATGCTGTTAAGCTGGCACCTTTTAAAAGCACTAAAATTAAAAAAATAAAATAAGAGTGCCCCATTTTCAGTTATTAAACTGCAGTGTAGATTTCTTGCTACTATAGCAACATGAGTGCTAATGTGTTGCAGACGCAAATGCCATTCACAGAACGATTAGTGTGGACTTCTACAAAGCGACAGAACAAAGTATTGGAAGTGCATTAATACTGTACAGTCCCAAATGTGCCATTAATAAGGAAATACATACAAACTGGAAGAGCCTTTGCTTTTGGGATAAAGTAAGACTGTGGCCTGATGCTGACCATTGTGATGGGGAAGGGGGATGATCACTCTAGTCTTTATTCTATAAGTAGAAAAAGCCAAATAAACTGGTTTTTAGCTGGATTGTATTTGTTTTTGTTATTTATTGGAGCCTGACATGTCTGGTTCTATTCCTCTTCTTACCTCATCAGGGTAATGACTCACTTATTGTGACATCACAAGTGATCAGTGTTACAGCAGGTCATTGTCTCTTCTTGGTCAGCTGTGATGTCACAGATAATAAGGTCATAGGACTGATGATATATGAGGAAGAACAGAACTAGCCATGTCATCTTCCAGGCAGAGTACTATTCCACACATCACAGCAAGTATTGTCAGGTAGAGAATCTTCTAATTAGTAGAAGGGCAAATAAAAGATACTTCAGATACACATTCTTACCGGTCGTGCCATATGGTGTCACAACCATCAATTGCTTAACTCGACTCAAAATGGCCACACAAGATAGAATGAGTTAAGAAGTAATAGCTCACAAGTTTTGAAAGTTGATGTTAATTTTATGTGTTGGTTAAGTACGAGTCGGGGTGGTACTGGTAGGTTGTGTAACTTGTATTTAGTGAATGAGTCGGGTGTGTATGTTTCTTTGGGAGGGTGGTTTTGAAACATCAGTTGTTGAGATTTGGGTTTATTTATTTTATTTAGGGGTGGGGTGCTGGATACTCCTGTGTTTTATGCTTGTGCTGGAGGTGCAGAATGTGTAAAGACTTGGAAGCAGATAGGCTCTTCTAATCTAGTGACCACCTCAGACAGTTCCCTCCTTTTAGAGAGACCCATTTTGTTCTCCCTGCAGAGGTTCTCAGTCACTGCAGGGGACTGGGGATTCTTGGAGAGTGGGGCAACACCTGTAGTGTCGGTCCTGAGTATGATATGGGGGGAGCTGGAGATTGGGGTGGTGCGATTCAGGAGACACCTGGGGAGGATATGGAATCTGGATTGGAGTCTGCCTTGTCAGTTTCCCTCCTCAGGGTCCTGCCTAATGTAAGTGAGCAGGAAGTAGTCTGTCCAGCCAGCTGTACTTCTCTCCTTTGGGCCATTCTTTATAACGCAAGGTCACTGAGGAATAAAATAGCAGTGATGGAGGGTTTCATCATGGATTACTCAGCTGACCTTGTTTTCATCACAGAGACCTGGCTGGACAATGACTACAGACCTGTTCTGGAGGCATCGGTCCCACCAGGTTATTCTGTGATGCATTGCCTGAGGAGGAATTGCAGAGGGGAATGGGTAGCCATTTGTTTTAAATCCACTTTGGGACTCACTATGCTCCCTATGTGAACTTTAATGTCCTTTGAATATGTGGTAGTTAGATGTGCTTCGGGTGTTAGTGGTAAGATCATTCTCATATACTGTACTTTGGGGTATGGGAGTGACTTCTTGCAGGTGTTGGGGGACTTCATGGTTGAACAGGTATTGGATGCCTCCATATTGTTAGTGCTGGGGCATGTCACTGGTTGGGTCGATGATGAATCCTTTCATTTTGAACAACTCCTTCAGCTGATGGCCCACTAGGGCTAGCACAGGCAGTTGCCTTAAGAATGCATCAACGTGTCCACACTCTGGACCTGATCTTCTAACTAGGACTTGACATTAGTGCGGTCAAGGTTGATGCAGCCTTTTGGTGGAATCATTATGCAGTGTCATTCCTTTGTGAGGCCCCCTGTTTAATACCCCTTCTGTGGAGATTGTCTGGTATCATCAAACATAATTTGGAGCCTCGCAAGCTCCTGGAAGTACTAGACATCTCCGGTACAATGCTCACTTGTGCCCAAGGGTCTGAGAAAGCCATGGAGCACTATAAGATGGTTCTCGTGGCTGCCTTAGACTCCCTGGCACCTTACCGCATCTGTTCCTTGAATAAGTGTTGCAGCTCACTGTGGTACTGTTATGAGCTGCATGGGTTGCGGACTAAGGGACGGAAGTTGGGGCATTCTTGGAGAAGATCACGGTCTGAGGAGGACAGGTTGGTGTTGAAAACTCATTACAGTGAGCATCAATGGGCAATCGACATGAAAGAAACAGAGTTCCTGTCAAGGCAGATTGCTGCAGGGAAGAATCGGCCAGCTCAGCTCTTTCGCCTATAGACAAGTTGTTAAATCTTCCCTGTCTGTGATCTGTTAGAGCTTTTTCAGCAGATAAATGTGAGGAGTTTGGTAAATCTTCTCTGACAAGGTGTCATCCATTAGATTTGGTATCTCTTCAAGTGGCCTGTCATGGGCCGGACGTGCTATACCTTCTAGTAATGTAGATCTGCCTACCTTGAGCAAGTTCTGGCCAGTTTTCAAGGATGAGGTGCTTCAGGGGTGACCTCTAGTTTGCATCCCACCTGCTGCATACTGGACCCTGGATGAACCTGCTTGCTTTTTTTGCAGCAAATCCCTGGATCCAGTGACTGCTGAGATCATCAACGGTTCCTTGAGGGAGGGTGTTTTTCCATCTTCCCGGAAAAAGGCAGTGGTTAGACCCCTCCTATAAAAAAAGCCATCCTTGGACCCTGATGTTCTGGCGAATTACAGACCTGTTTTGAACCTTCCCTTTTTGGGGAAGGTGATCAAAAATGTGGTGGTTGACCAACGTGTGGATTGCCTGGGGAATTATAACATCTCTGAACCTCTCCAGTTGGGTTTTTGGTTCTGCCACAGTATGGAGACTGTGCTTGTCCAGGTGACTCATTATCTCCTTCTCATGAGGGATCGAGAACTTTGTTCCATCTTGATCTCTCATCAGCATTTGACACAGTCGACCACAGGGTGTTGTTGGATCACCTGAGTAACCTTGTGGGTCTCAGTGGCACTGTTTTGTGATGGTTCAAGTCCTACATAACCGGGAGGATGAAGCAAGTTGCCCTAGGTAATTTCATCTCTGGGGCTACTGCGCTGTCCTGTGGGGTTCCACAAGGCTTGATCCTTGCTCATGTTGTTGTCTGTGTACATGTCCTTGGGGGGATATGGTTAAACAGTACAGGGTTGAGTTTCACTGCTATGCAGGTGATACTCAGCTGTACCTCTTCTGTTCGCCATGCGAGGACCATGCATTTTCAGTGGATGGTCGATGTCTTACCAAGATGAACGACTGGGTGACCTCAAACTAGCTATATCTAAACCCAGGGAAGACTGAGGTCATATTGACCTCTTTATAAGGAACACTGCAGAGGGACTAGAAGGAAAAGTATGTCTCTTTGCAGATGACACAAAGATCTGCAACAGAGTTGATGCACAAGGTGGGGTGGAAAGGATGAGAAGGGACTTGGCAAGGTTAGAGGAATGGTCAAATGTATGGCAGCTTAGATTCAATGCCAAGAAGTGCAAGGTAATGCACCTGGGAAACCAAAACTCAGGGGAAGAGTACACAATGGGGTGAGATACTAACAACAACAAAAATGGAAAGGGACCTGGGGGTAGTCATATCAGATGACCTAAAGGTGGGCAAGCAATGTGAGAGGGCAGCAAGGAGGGCTGGGGGGATACTGGGATGCATAGGGAGAGGCATCACCAGTAGAAAACAGGAAGTTATTATTATCCCTCTGTACAGACAGCTGGTGAGACCCCATCTGGAGTACTTCATGTAGTTGTGGAGACCCAATCTCCACAAAGACATAGACAGGATGGAAGCTGTCCAGAGGAGGGCAACTAAAATGGTGCAGGGTCTGCACTGGAAGACACATGAAGAGAGACTTAAGGAGCTTAAAATGTATAGCCTCGAGGAAAGGAGGAAGAGGGGGAACATGATAGAACTTTCAAGTACCTCAAGGGAATCAACAAAGTCCAAGAGGGTAGCATCTTTCAAAAAAAAGAGGGTGCAAGAACAAGGGGGCACAATTTGAAGATAGAGGGGGCGGCTCAGAGGTAATTTAAGGAAGTATTTTTTCACAGAGAGGGTTGTGGATGCATGGAATGGCCTTCCGGAGGAGTTTGTGGAGTCAAAAACAGTGGTGGAATTCAAGCATTCGTGGGACAGTCATAAGGCAATTCTAGGGGGTGGGGGTAGGAAGAAGTAGGCTGCTGGTTAACTAGGATCTGCAGCTTATCCATTAGGTAGGGAAATGGGCAGACTGGGTGGGCCAAGCGGTCCTTATCTGCCATCAAATTCTATGATTGAGTCAGGTTGATGGGGAGCAGCAG
The DNA here is from genome assembly GCA_016271365.2 of Neoceratodus forsteri. Classification (NCBI taxonomy): domain Eukaryota; kingdom Metazoa; phylum Chordata; order Ceratodontiformes; family Ceratodontidae; genus Neoceratodus; species Neoceratodus forsteri. The sequence continues at coordinate 1,026,470,260 of CM028133.1, read as the reverse complement.
TGATGGGAGCTGCTGTAGCCCTTCCTGTGTTAGGTGATCTCTCTTGTTGCTGTTGATGCAATTAAGCATCTTGAGGTCATTTTGGACTGTAGGCTGACACTAGACCAGCAGGTGTTGGTGGTGGTCCACTCTGGCTCCTTGATCGCCAGGATCATTAAACTGCATCTGGCTCCTGCTGACTTTTTTACAGTCATGCATGCTTTTGTTACCTCTAGGTTGGACTACTGTAACGCTCTGTACTTAAGAGCTATCTGATGGTTTAATGCGATGCCTGCAACTGGTCCAGAATGCTGCAGCTCAGCTGATGGTGGGAACTTTTTGGAGGGACCACATCACACCTGTGCTACATGCACTGAACTGGTTGCCTTTGCAGTGGTGCATAATCTTTAAGATATGCCTGTTCGCATACGAGGCCCTGCATGGTTTGGGACCTGACTAAAGATCTGCTGGTTTCCTACCTCCTAACCTGACCCCTCCACTCCACCATTACTGACTTACTTGCTGTTGCCTCCTCCTGGCTGAGACAGTCTAGGGACAGAGCCTTTGGAGCAGCAGCAGCTCCAGTGTTGTGGAACTCCCGTCAGGTGAGTATCTGCTCTGCTGGCAGGGTGGAGGCCTTTAAAAGATCACTCAAAACATACTTATTCCAGCAGGCCTTCCTCAGCTAGCTCATATCAGATGAATGGCAGTTTAGGTATTTTAATGGCTCTGATGTATTTTTTTATGTTTTATTTTTTTTTTGGGGTTATGCATATTTTTTTGCCTTAGTGTACTTTGTAGCCTGGATGGCTGCCCCGTTGGCCCTGCTCCAGACCCAGCCCCTGTCAACAGTGGCCCGGGACTTACCTTGCCCAGTGAGCCTCCCTGGCTTTACCTCCAGGGCCTCTCCTCAACCCCGTCTGATGCCATGCTTGGTGTCCAGGGAGGCAGCCCTGGGTCAGCTATGCAGTGGCGGTGGCTCAGGGTGGGTAGCATGCAGATCATCCAGTGAAATGTTTCCATGGAGTGGCTGTGGGAGGCATGGCATGCAGTGACACTGTGGCATGAGAACACCATGCATCTGGCATGCCTCCTGCCCACTACCTGGCCTTCAGTGGCAGGACACCCTGTGGTCACCTAGGAGCACTGCACCAGAGACACTACCCCCCCCCCCCCTCCAAAGATGTGGTGAGTGTGCAAGGGATGCTCAATCTATCTCCTCCCCTGGCCCTCTAGCAACCCTGGTTTGTTTCCAAATCCAGGTTGCCAGCATTGCTTGCAGTAGCACTACCACGGCGCCGGTGGGCGGCCTGGGTTATGTATGTTTTAAATCTGTTAACTTATGTACAGCACCCTGACCCTTCAGGAAAGGGCACTTTATAAATGAAATTGCCTTGCTTTGTCTTCCGGCAGCACAGTAGCTCACAGCAGGGGAGGCCTTTGATAGAATAATGGAGCCGCTGTGTGGCACATGGGCTGGTTAATAATATGACACATGAAGAGGCACTAAAGAGATGCAAGTATGCATCACTAGAGGAAAGGAGAGGGCAGATGTCAAGACAAATGTTTAAGGATATCTGTGAACCAAATCATAAACTACATAACCTGCTGCTGGATAAATACGAGTCAGTGTCTAATATACAAACACAACTGAGGTGCAGAAAACCCATTTTAAGAACAAAGACATGTTCAGGATAATTACTTATTAGGTATTCAAATGAAGAAGTGTAGTGTGTGACTGTGCTCTCTCATTTCACTTGTGCATATATTTGAGTATACTATTTTTATGGCTAAATAATTACTTAGTTGGAATGTATTTAGGATATTTGGGATAAATTTATGCAGTAGTAATTTATCTGTAGAAGAGGATGAGGTGCCGCTGCACAAGGGGGGGCAGCAAGGAGGTGGCAAGTAAGGTGATGGAGGCATTGATTAAGGAAAGGGTGGTGCACTACCTGGCGGATAGCGGCCCGCAGGATGAAAGGCAACATGGCTTCACGAATGGGAGGTCATGTCAGACGAACCTGATTGAGTTCTTCAATTGGGTGATGCAGGTGATTGACCAGGAAGGAGCGGTGGACTTCAGTAAGGCCTTTGACAGTGTCCCTCACAGAAGGCTAGTAAATAAGCTGGAGAGCCTAGGGGTGGGCAGAAAAATAACTAGGTGGGTAAAAAAACTGGTTGTTGGGGCAGAAGCCAGAGTGGTGGCAAATGGGGTGCACTCCAGGGTGAGGGGGTGACGAGTGTGGTGTCCCAGGGGTCAGTACCGGGACCCCTCCTTTTCAATATCTACATCAGTGATATTGCAAAAGGGCTGGAGGGAAGGGTGTGCCTATTTGCGGATGATACAAAAATCTGCAATATGGTGGACACCCCGGGGGTGTGTGGAGGCCATGAGGCAGGACCTGAGGATTCTTGAGGTGTGGTTGCAAACTTGGCAGCTGAAATTCTGTGCCAAGAAGTGCACTGTGATGCACTTGGGTGCAAGAACCTGCAGGAACTATACACTCTGGGAGGGGGGCGGCTCAAAAAAAAAAAAAACAGAGCAGGAAAGGGATCTTGGGGTTATAATATCAAGCAACCTAAAGGTGGGTGTCCAGTGTAGCAAAGCGTTGGGGAAGGCAAATGGAATGTTGGCATGCATTGGGAGGTGCATTACTAGCAGGAGGAGGGATGTACTGATGCCTTTCTAAAAAGCCATGGTGAGGCCACACCTGGAGCACAGGGTCTAATTCTGGAGACCGCACCTACGCAAGGATATTGATGCGATATAGAGTTCCAAGAAGGGCAACCAAAATGGTGCAAGGTGTGCAGGGGAAACCATACTAGCAGAGGTGTGAGGAATTGAACCTGTACACATTGGAGTCTAGAAGGGAGAGGGGGACATGATTGAAACTTTTAAGTACGTAAAAGGGATCAACAAAGTGAAGCAGGGGAGCCTGCTTAAAAGGAAATTCAAAATTAATTGCTGAGCACGAAAAAGAGAACGAAAAGCTAACAATGTTATTTATTCTTACCTTCTGTGGGATTCCCTAACGCCTTATGTCATGAGTGCCTTCAGGGGGTATGTTCCCTTGAAGGCAGCCATGCCGAAGTGTTAGGGGTTCCCACAGAGGTGGATTAATAAATAACATTTTGATGAAAAAACTCGTTTGCTTCTTTTCGTGCAGAGTGCAACTAATTTTGAATTTTGTGTACAGATTGGGGCTAGTCACCCTGTTCGTTGCAAACCTCTTCCAGCTAGAGCGCAACTACTTGGACTTTTGGATCTTTGAGCTACTTAAAAGGAAGGTGGGGGCTATAATTAGAGGGCACAACCTAAGACTGGAGGGAGGAAGACACAGAAGCTATGTAAAGGGACGTTTCTTCACGGAGAGGTTGGTGGTGGCCTGCAACAGGCTACCAGAGGAGGTGGTGGTGGCTAATATGGTAGAGGGTTTCAGGAGGGCATGGAACAGACACATGGAGTTGAGTGGGGGAGGGGGCCAGTGGTAAGGGAGATGAGTAAGGGGAAGGGCAGACTCGATGGGCAGTTGAGGTCCTTTTCTGCCATCCTGATTCTATGATTCTAAGAAGTTTCAGTGTTAAAGTTGTAAAAGATTTTTTTCCCCATATATAATTTCATTCTTGGCATCCCCCCGAGCCCTGTCACTGACCCATCTCAGGGATTAACAGGTTAGAAACTGTGGTTGTGCCGGCCTGGTGGTGCTGAGGGTTGAGGCGCTGGACACCACACCTCATGCTACGCTGGCGACTGGGTTGCTCGGGCTGGCAGGGGTGAGGACGGATCGAGTGTCTTAGACAGCTCTCCTTTCTCGGGGAGGGAGGATGGTGCGGCATGCTGTTTGCCTGACACCCAGCGGTAGCTGGGAGTCAGCACATGTACACCGCCAGAATGGGGAGGAACCCCACATTCAGGGCTGAGGCTGCCTCCAGGAGGTGGAGTCCAGCTGCTCCGCCCATTGCACGTTCGTGGGCCCAGGGAGAAAAACAGATGGAAATACAGGAGCTGGCAGGCTCCATGATGGCCCGATGCGCCCCCTGCAACAAGCCACCCTGACTTCTGGATTATGCTCCAGGGTGGGGGGGAGACGGTCAACATTCTTCAACCTGGCCCCACCGCGGGGGGCAATCTGTGGGGGAACTTTGGTGTATGGCTGAATGGCGGACAGTCGGGCTCAGAGGACAAGCCCTCCCAGGGAGAACTGGAGCCACCTGCCCATGGAGGCGAAGAAAGTATAAATAAAAAAACAAAATGTGGTGGCCTGCCCTGTAGTGTTGTGCAGTGACTGTGTGTGTAGGGGAGCCCTTAGTGTGGGCCAGAGCATTTTCCACCAGTATTTTTGTCTTTGGTTCCCCACGGTATCGACATGCAATGGCACTCATGTGTTGGCACATGTACGTGCTGCACCTGCGGATGCCCTACCACTTCTTGTTGTCCCCACTGTCATGTTTGCCAAGTACTGGGACACAGGAACCCTCCACCCTGATGGAGGAGAGCCTACAATGGATGCTCATTCCTCCCTTTCCCAGCCTGCTCCCGAGTGACCTTGGTCCATTCCCGAACCCAGATTGCCGGTGTGTTTGAGTGTGTGGCATTCAGTGCCTCAACCCACTGTGCCACTCGGCCGGTAGAATGGATTTTTTTAAGGAGGTCTATGTTACTTCAACCAACTGGAAACATTTATGTTAAGGATGCAATATAGTGTTAAATAAACACAAATATCTCCCATTCATGTGCACCATAGGCTATGTCACATGATGACTGTGTAGCCCACTGGGTCCAGAGCAGCAGGGCTCTGAATAAGGAGGATTATCCAGCTTGAATTCTTGTCCTTGTCACTTTTAAGGTGGAACATGTCCTAGGGCATGATGAGCACAAATACCAACATGAGTGCTGCTGGAATACTTGCTTTGATTACTGTTTGGATGTGCTTACTTTTACCATTCGTTTTTCTCCTGTGGGGAATTTTAGTCAGTATGTAACTATTCCTGCTGGACTATGTTAACCTGTTGACTGCTGCTGTCCTCCTTGGGACCCCCCTGTAATCGAGATTCTGCATCTCATGGAGTTATCCCATTGGAATAATTTCAAATAAATAAATATACTGTCTTTACTCTGAGGGTTTGATATAGATTAATTAATTGATTGATTGATTTATTTGTTGACTGGGTAAGTGCACTGATCCAAAGGACCTTTTCAGGCACAATCGGGACCACTGATAGGCAAAACATAGTAATGCTAACAGTGGTGAGCAACAGGGATAAGAATAGTGATGTAATCCATTTGCAAAATAAATAGATGTACAGGCAAAATAAACCGAATGCCCAGTCAGTGTAGTAACAACTGTGGGGCAAGGTCATTTTTGCACGCTAGTTGTTACAAATAAAATGGACTAAAAGTGAGTGAGCATGCCATATTCATTAATTAGTATACAGTAGTAAAACTTTGCAACACTTATACAGAAGATAACAGTACCAGGGGTGTAGCCAGGCATTTCAGATTTGTACACCAACCTGCCACACTGCTACCCCCTCCCTCGCTGTTGTTCATGCCTGCCCCCCACGACTTGAGTCCAAGGTTCCTGGCTCCAGTCAGATGATTCCTACACTAGACCTGCTGTCTGTCTGTGCTGCTAGTGTGGTGCTCACCGCCCACTGGTAAACACCACTGACTGCACCAAGAGTCCAAGACCATGGCAGAAATTTCTTTTCTCTCCCCTGCAGGTAGGCAGATTCACTCCACTTGCCACTCCACATGAAGTCTTCATTCTTTTAGCTGGCTCCGAGTCTGTTCTTCCATTTGCTGCTCCTCAGTTCTTCTACTGCTTCTCTCGCTCCCAGTACAATTGAACTAATAGTATGGTATCTAACTTTGCTGGGGCATTTAAACTCGCTGCCCCAGACTTGCCACACCCCCTACCAGTTGTCTCAACCAATCACTATGCAGGTGGACCATGAGATCCTAATTGAGACCTTCAGCTTTAAAGTTCGTGGTCCATTCTGCCACCCCCCCCCCACACAAAAACAAAGCTGAAAGAGAAAAGAAAAAGCCTGCGAAGCCAAACAAAGGAATTTAAACACGATGGACTAGAGAGGGCAGAGGAAATGAATGCTGGCCAACTTATTTGCTACCCCCCTGCTACTAAACTTGGTATGCCATGGCTTACTTGGCGTATCAGTAGCTACGCCCTTGAACAGTGCAACATGCCAACACTCCTATAGAACTGTTGCAGATGGATGCGGTCATATGAGCAAAGAGAGAGTGTGATGATAGTTTATAGGCCTAAGAAAGAGTTCCAGAGGGATGCGGCAGCTACTGAAAAAGCCATTTTTCCCATGTTTGTATTGACAAGAGGCACTTAAAAAAAGAAGAGGACAGGCACAGGTCACGTGGCTTGGCTTTGGGTCTAAGAAACCTTAATAAGGGAGAGAGGTTAGGGTAGCACAGTGACAGTGTGAGTGCATGCAAGCAAGGGGTGGGGCTGGAGTGTGACATGCTGGCGCACACGTCCTGATGCTCCAGTCCAGGGGAGAAGACTGGAGAAAAAAGATGCCAGGCTGCTCCTGGCCGGCACCCCCCGCAGCCTCTAGCACGATCGTCACAGCTGGCCACCCACTGAATGGGTTCTGTGCAAGTGATAGATAAATGGTACATCCATAAGAAGGTTCATGACAGGGCTTGGATGTTGCTGTCGGGCAGACTCGAGTGGAGAGAAACTACTGATTGGAAAACAAAAAATTGTAAATCAAAGATCCCCAAAAGGCTTTACTCACTCTTACTATGGCAAGCTTTGTGTAAAGGCCAAAAGACTGGTAATTCTTGGCACATAATGAGTATGAAGCACTAACACAAATTTAATGCATCTCATGGAACAATTTTATTTGTCATCTAAAAGGCATTTCATAGAACGGCTTAAAATAAATCCACGGAATGGACTCTTGTCGATACAAACTCAATTAAAACAACTTTTCTCAGATGTTGTAGATGTTGCTTTCTCAGGGGTTGATTGGACCCAACTTCAATCTCCGGTGAATCCCAATTCTATGCTCAATCAGTTCTCTGGGTGTTTCTTTTCTGTAGTTGATAGAATAGCTCCTTTAAAAAGGATAAGAGTACGGGCTAACAAACATTAGTGGGTTTCACCTGAATTACGACTCGTGCATACTAACTAGAAACAGTTTAAAATAAAAAGGGATGCTATTTCACTGCAGAATTATAGAAATCTTAGAAATGGGTTCAAGTCTGAAACTAGAAAAGCAAAGATTTAATTATTTTTGTCTGAACAGCAAAAATCATTTGGGAATGCCAAAAAGACATGGACGACCTTGAATGAATTGTTAGGAAGGGAGAAAAAAATCTACTGCTATCTCTTCACATAAGGGTAACGCTATAATAAATGACCTGGGACTGGTTGTCCAGATATTTAACAACTATTTTGGTGACCTAGACAGCTATAGGTCAGTTTTCTCCCTCTGTATCTGATTCTCAAATTTTAAATAACGATTATTTATCCCCAAAGTTTTACTTTAAAAAGGCCTCCCCAGAAAAAGTTGCGAAATATCTACTAGGTAAAGATCTCCGTCCCTCCTTATCCCATGATGGTTTTGATTTCAGGATTATAAAGTTGGGTGTTGAATCTTTTGCTTAACCACTCTCTATTATATGTAACTCTTCCTTATGCCATGGAATTTTCCCAGACCAATGGAAGCATGCAACCACTAGACCGGTTTTTAAAGGTGGTAACCCCACTCAGGTTTCCAGTTATTGTCTCATTTCCCTTCTTTTTCTATTGTCAAAAATCCTTCAGAAAATTATCTTGGATCAGAGCACAGAGTTTTTGAATCAGTATAACTTGTTATCAGAACAACATCATGGTTTTAAAGCCAAGCACAATGCAGAGACGGCCTTGGTGGAGTTCACTGTCTGCATGCATACAAGTTGCCCTAGATAAATGGCACTCTGTTGCAGCTGTTTTCATTGACCTCACCAAGACCTTTGATCTGGTTGACCATAGTTTATTGTCAGGGGTAGTACAAAACTTACATTTCTCAATGGATGTTATCAATTGGTTTATAGATTACTTGAGGAACGGAACACACATTACTTCCATTGGTGGTGGGTCCTCACTGCCAGAACTGATCCTTTGTGGTGTTCCACAGGGGTCGATTCTGGGACCACTTGTATTTTCTCTTTATATGAACATTGTACCTAGTGTCCATACCAGACCTCTATGAATATGTATGCAAGTGATGCAGTATTATATGGGATAAGCTCAAGTTCTAGTGGTGTCCTTGAGAAGTTTCAGGCTGATATTGACATCTTCCAAAATTGCTTAACTCTAAATAGTATGGTCTTAAACCTTAAAAAACCAAAAGTGATGGTGTTTTCGAATAAGCAAAAATGTGAAGATCTACCACCAATTTCTGACCTCAACAGGAATATTACTGAATTGGTAGAAAACTTTAGGTACTGTGGATTGATTCTGGATTCTAAATTGTCCTTTGAGTTACGTATAAATAGTGTTAGGAAGACCGTCCACCAGAGGCTGGGGGGTCTGTACCAAGTTAAGCCCTGCTTAACCACTGAGGCTAGGTTCCTATTGGCACACCGTTTTTTATTAAGTGTATTAGACTGTGGTCTTATTGTTTATTCAGCCACTGGTTCTAAGTTGTTAGATCAACTCTGGGTCACATATAATGCAATAATTAGGTTTATGTTGAATGCCCCTTTTCGTACCCATCATTGCCTTCTGCATAGACAGTCTATCTCTGGATAATAGAATCCAATTGAGAATGGGTACTTTCATATTTAAAAGCACTTTTGGTTTTCTTCCAAACTCAGTCTTAACTTTATTTCCTCAGTTTGTTAATGATTGTAGCACCAGATATTGGAATAGATTTGCATTTAAGTTCCCCTGTTTAGGAAAGTAATTGGTCAGAGATCACTACTTTACTGAGCTCCTTTCTTTTTTAATTCTCTACCGGGTGAATTGGTTAACTGTAGAACAGTTTTTAACTTTAAAAGGAAACTTACTCTCTTTTTGAAAGACAAACAGGAATGCACATGTAACAAGTAGTTTCAGCAATGTTGTTGTAATACTGTATGTATGGTTGTATGTTTTTCTGTCTGTAATTGTATTACATGGGCAGAATTCACAAAGCAGATGCGCTCGGTGCAAATGAGATGTGCCATCCCCAAACAGTGGTATTCACAGAAGGATGTGCCCCAAGATGCACAATGTGCATCCCCACTGTGAATACCACTGAAGTGCCGTGGCACAACCTGAGATGCCCCAGTGCAACCAGGATGCACAGAAGCACCCTGGACCACACAATGCCGAATAAGGAGCAAGTCAGCAAGGGACACAGGAGCAACAGAGGGAGACTGCAGTGGCACAGAGGATGCAGGTGAACAGCCTGGCAGGGACTGGTCTGATGGCCAAATGGCTGGACAGTCGCCAAAGCAAATGAGGTGCACAGACAGAGCACACATGGTGACACCTGGAAGCACCAGGCACACACCCAACACAGGGGACAACAGGCACAGATGCTATGCACAGGGGTGACAGGTGAGGTGGGCCACAGCAGCAGAGGAGCACCGTGCAGCATGGCAGAGGGTGCCACACACATCCTGGTGCACAGCAACTCAGCAGGGTAGATATGTGAGCTGCATCATGGGTGCACACAGGTGGACAGGCACAATGGCACACAGGGTGAAGGCAATGTCCTGCACAGGTGGAACATGCCCACAGGCATTGTGAACCACAGGAAGAGCAGCACAACAGCAGGGGACCAATACAACAGAAACAACCAGCACGTACCACACACATAACAGGGGCAATGTGCAAGCCAGCACGGTGTAAGGCCTCCTATCAGGCCATATGCAGCAAGCAGGGCACACACTGTAGCGGGCATGAAAGATGGACAGGGCACATGGATGCACAGTACCACAGGTGCACATGTGCGAATGGGAACATAGGTACACTGGAAACCAGCAAGCACAGCTGAGCACCAGCACAAGGTACAATGAAGACCATGGACACCGTCATCAATATAAAAGTATTTAGTCAAACAAGATAAGTAACACAATAAACTATTTACAATGGTAGTAAAACAGTAAGAACAGTAATAGGGTGGTGTGGGAATCAACACAGCAATACAAAAAACAGTACACAGTAAGAAGGCGGTATGGTGGTGGGGGAACAAGGGAAGACAACTGGCAATGTGTGCCAGCCTGTTGTTGGCGTGCGGTGTGCTTGGTGGGCTTGCTCTTTCCCCCTCCCTTGTTTTTTCTCTGTTGATTTCCTCCAATCAGTCAGTATGTGTTACTCAAGTATTTTTGTTTCAAGATACCATTACTGAACTGCCTAATACTGCTTAATGCTGCTCCATAATTTGTTTGCTTTTTTGTGTAATTTTTGTCTTGTTTGTACCCTAGTGACGTGGAACCTTTGTAAAAGAGCCATGGCTCAAAGGTAATTCCTAGATTTAATAAATAAATAAATAAATAATAAATAAATGGGGATGGGCATGGAGGGTGGGTGCAATCAACAAAGGGGCTATATACAAGTGGCCCAGGAGCCTAATGTCCTGGATGGGCCGCAGCCTGGTGGCCACCCCTCCTGCCCCCAGTTCACAGCACCCTGATGAGCAGGGTTATTGCCTGTAGGAGCTGCCCCTGCCTCTGGTAAAGTGGCACCATTGTTCACTGGAGCGCTGTCCTGAGTTGCAACCCTGCTGTCCATCCAAAGACATGTCTCCTCCTCCTCCCTGGCACACCTGGCTGGACTCTCCATGGACCCACAGTGGGGACACAGACAACAAGAACTAAGTACCATGGTCCACACCAGCACCCCCCTTTCCCACCGCGTGAGTGTGCAGGAGGCAACCCCCATGGCAATGGCCGACAGCACGCCACACGCCAGCAACAGGCTGGCACACAGTGCCACACTGTGACTGTGCAGTGCTACTGAGACAGCACAAAGCCCACATGTGCATGCAGAGTGACGCACAAGGGGCATGCAGCCATGTCCCACACAGCATGTGCTGATGCCAGCAGGCTGCACAGCTGTGCAGGCTTCGTCCGAACACCAGTGGAGCACCACAGTGTGCTCATGGTCCTCAGCAGGTGTGCACATGGTGGACGGACACACAGGAGCCAAATGCACTGTGGCCCTAGCACACGCTACCATGATGACACCCCATGTGTGTGTGTAGCGTGCAGCACATGGACATGCACATGTGACTGGCAATGGCCTGCAGTGGGCACCACCCCCCCCGATGAACGCACAGAGTATGCACAAGCAGAACGCTCACCTGCACCTGCACAACCAGATCCTCTGCCTCCTCCACTGGCCCTAGTGAGTCTGTTGGCCCTGTGAGGGAAACCACAAGCAAAGAGCACCGTGAGGCGATAGTAGGTGTGCACCCCCCACACCTGTGTCCCACAGCAACACCACTGGTGTCAGCATGCAGTGATGGACCCACTCCCACAGTGACCAAATGAAACTGCACCCTGGGCAGTGTGTAGTAACACACAGCAACCCAGCCCATACCCACCATGGTAGTGTGCGGATGGATGTGTGCCATGCCACCGTCAGAACCACAGTGTGCTCATCACAGTGCCAGTGCACCCCCTCCCATCATGCACCATGCCGCACACATCTGTGCACAGTGGCCATGGCTGCACCCCACATGCAGCATCAGCATGGCATCTCATATATGTGTGTGTGTGTGTGTATGTTGGGGTGGGGGGCCTTGCGCCATGGCACACTGCCCTGCCCCCCCCCCAGAAACCAACCCCTGCCCTGCCTGATGTGCTGTGTTGTGACATACCTGGGTGTGGCACTGCACCCCTGCATGCCTGATCACATAGGCTCTGGAGCCTGTCCGGGTCCCGGTGCTTCATTTCCCCATAGCAGTGCCTGCACTGCTTCCCTGTGTGCTCCACACCAGTCCTGTGCACAAGGCGCTCCACCATCCTCGCCCACACTGCTGAGCGTGGCTCAGTGAGGTCCTGGTTCCCAAATAGCTGGCCCTCCAGTGGCATGACTAGTGCCACAAGGTTCACTAGCTCCACCTCCTCCCAGTTCGTGGCTTTGAGCCAATCTGCCTGTGCACGTGGCATGGCTTGACTAGGTTTGTCTGGAACAGGTGTGCACTGAACAGGCTGCTGGTGTGCAATGGCCTATTCACGCCACACACGCATCACAGTGTTGCAGGCATGGCAATTTGCAATTGCTGCCCATTGTGCATCACTGTGCATGCGGTGTGTGCACAACACAGGTGGGAGACCATTATCAGGGGTCACAACCAGGTCGTGCATGTGCAATTCACGCGGTTCCGCCATTGTGTGAATGGCAAACAATGCCACCCACAGTGCACTGGAACTGCACATACTGCCAGTGGTGTGCTATGCACTGCAGGTGTGCATTGACACAATGTCACACTGATGCACCATACACACACACAACAAGTCATGGAGCACATATCCAGTAGCGCGTGTGGACTTGGATGCACAGTTGTCATCGATTGCGCTTATAGGACCACCAGACAGGATGCACTGTGCCTGACATGGCACTGACTCCGCATCATGTATATGCGGGGATCCGCATTGCGACTTGTGCTACATTCAGGAAATGCCTCCAGGTCAACTGCGTATGGGCAGGAATGCGCCGTAGGGGGATGCTGTCAGTGCACCCATTGCACATTGCTGATTGAGATGAGCTGGGGCAATTATGCAATTCACAGACAATGCTCTCAGATTAGCTCATTGACACATTCCGGGGAATCTCACCTGTTTAGCATCTCATTACAGATGCTCCCAATCTCATTTGCATGCCCTGAGCCATAAATGCTCCTGAATGCGCCTCCCTACTCCACAGGAGACCGACAGGTATTGCATCCTTGAAGGTAGGTGTGTTTATGTGTTACCATTTACAGCTTGTCAGCTCAATCTGACAGCTGGGTTTTGAGGGCATACAGGGTGCTGTGTCTGTGCAGCATCCTGCCACTGTGCTGGTACACATCCACATTTGCCTGTGCTGTACTGTGCTGATGCCTGCATATTGTCCCCCACAGGAACCACAATATCCGCACAGGACAATGCAGCTGGACGGAGACATCCGTTACTTTACAGCTGATGAAGAGAAGGCACTGCTGGAGGCCTGCCTCCTGAAGCACAGCAAATTGTCTGGCAGGGGTGGCAGCTGCCTACAAAGGGACTAGGGCTGGAAGCAGCTGGCCAGGCATGTGAATGCCCATGGCACATACAGCAGAACACCACAGGAATGCAGAAGCACCTCCATGATGGGAAGTGGAGGGCCAAGGATAAGATGGCCAACGTCGAGGCTTCCCTGGGTGCCACAGGGGGTGGACCACAGCCTGCGTTGCGCCTCACACCGAATGAGGAGAGGTTGGTAGCCAGCAAGGGCTGGATGACTGTGATGGGAGTTCCAGGTGGCGGCTTCCAGACAGGTGGCAGTCCACCACAGCACTGTAAGTATACATGTCCCATGCACTGTGCCAGTCTGTGTGTGCGTGCCATGGGTGCCCTGACTAGCCCCACCATGGGCTGCTAAGCCCCTATGTGTCGGTGTGCAATGAGCATGTTGCCGTACACCCCATCCTTCTATAGTGTGATACAGACACATGACATGCCACCCCTGTGTAGCACTGTGGGGGGGGGGCACCGTGGTGGGTGGGGGTGGTCCTGGTCACACATATGTCCCTGAGCACCTGTACAGGCCTCGGTGCATGTCTGCCTACGTTGGTACATGGCCGCAGCAGTGGCCCCGTGGGCGGCACTCCCCTGTATGGCATGTCAGCCGCACCCATGACACACGTGCATGTCTCCCTGTACATGCCTATTTGACCACACCAATTACACACCCTTCTCTCTTAAAGCTCCATCACACCTCATGGGTGCTGCCATGGCCAGTGGACTCCCCGATGACCTGGTGGGGAGGAGGCCGGGCCATCACACTGCGCCGCAACCGGGGCTGTGGCGGATGCCTTGCCAGGCCCTTCCAGTGCCACCGCAGCCACGGACCCTGCATCAGATGGTACAAGACCATAAAACCCCTCCACATCCGGTGCCACGGCTGGTGGCCATGGTAGCTCATAGCTGGTCAACATGCTGGGTTTAGCTGATGATGACCCAGTGGACAAGGCTGACATTGCAGATTCCCTGCTGATGCTGGTATCAGGAATGCAGGGGGACATACGATGATGATGATAATCCTGACACCACACAGATATGGGGGAACATGGCCAACAGCAGCCCAGCAAAGGCACAGGTGCATGCACAGGGGGCACCATTTGATGTTGGCAGCCCTGTGGCCCCAGGCACACCTGCAGGGCCTGCACAACCACCCATAGTGCGGTTGCTGGGGGCCCTGTGTCTGGTGCTACTGTGGGGACAGGGACTGATGACATTGTTCAGCAGGGTGCTGCGGAGCAGCAGCAGGTGGCAGGGGACCATGATGCGGGTGTCCCTGTATGCGCAGTGGTTGCCCGAACCCAGTCCCTGCCCCTACAGTGGTCTGCTGTGGGGTGTCTGCCTATGGTGGATGCAGCACAGCAGGCCAGGACCCCACCTGCCCATTGGTGCCATCCCCAGCCGACGAGGTTGAGGGCTATGCACACCTCCCGCAGGACACCATGGAGGGGCAGGCATCCCTCAGAGCAGAGCTGAGGGGCATTCGAATGCAGCTGGCCATGGAACATGAGTCGTCAGCTGCATGGTGCTCCCAGATGCTGGCAGAGGCTTGCCTACTGTGGGTGGGCATGACTGCTGCTCTGGAGCAGATTGCACTCACTGCCAAGGCAGAGAATGCACACAGTGCACCACATGGCTGCCAGCAGCACCCCCAGGAGTGCCTCACACAACCCCAGGTCACAGTGTCAGGTGAACCCATTGCTGCTGATGCTGTCACCACATATGGCCATCCCTAACAATCCCGGATCCAACCTGGGTCTCGGGGATGTCACACCAGTGAGCACCTGTTCATGGTCTCACTGCAGTATCCCACCACGGAACCCCCCCCCCCATGGCCAGCGCCACTGACTCAGCGATCACCAGGTGAGGGTGTGGCCCCCCACGTATCCGTGGCGGCCATGGTGGATCCCACTGATGCCAGGATGATGGCCCGTTACTAGCGCCTGTTGCAGCCCACACACCAGGCTGACAGTGTCTGGGGTGGCATGATGTGGCACACGTCTGTCCCGGTACAATGCCTCTGTGGGACACCAGTGTGGTGCCCTGTGCATGGCCAGGGCCACTGGTGTTGTTCTGTATGGTATGGGTGTAATGAGTGCAGCCCTGTGTCTGCTGTGTCTGTGTGCCAGTGGATGTACACTGATCCGTGCCATCCCCAGCACAGACATCATGTCCCCCGTCCATGTGTGGCCTGCTGTGTGCATGTCTGTGCATTGCTGTTTCCCCTCACAGGTGCGCTGCATGACGGCTGTGTGGTTGTCATCTGAGCTGTGGTGTGTGTGTGGGTGTGGGTGCCTTCCGAGTGTGTCCCACCTATGTTAGTCACCTTTGGTCACAGGAGTGCTCTTCCACGATGGTGTCCCTGTGCCACTGGGACCTGACGACCAGGTGTGGGTCCCTGCGGGCCGGGGCGGGTTGCCCACCTCCACCACAGGGCCCCTGCTCTGCTGCATCCTCCTCCCCAGAACTGTTGCCCTCCTCAGCCTGGACAGCTATTCCATGGTCAATGGTCATATTGTGCAGCATACAACAAGCCAGGAATATGCCACAGGCCTTCTCTGGGCTATATTGTATGGCACCACCTGACCTATCCAGGCACCAGAAGCGCATCTTCAGCATGCCGAAGACATGCTCGATGATGATGCGTGTAGCAATGTGTGCCTTGTTGAAGCGCTCTTCTGCCTCTGTGCCAGGACGGCTGAAGGGGGTGAGGAGCCAGAGTTGGAGGAGATATTCCGCATCACCTGTGGTGGGACAAAGCAGTCTGTTAGCACCCTGCATACATGTGCATTGTGCACCACAGCCTCTCCCTCTCCATCATGGCACACTGGTACAGCTACTGCCTGTCCACCTCTGTCCCTGTGGCCTGCCTCCCATTGCATCTCCCTCCCCCATGGTGGGATGGCGCAATTGTGCACTTACCAGCAACTGCTTGCCCTGGCTGCCATCTTCCGCCCTGTACCTGCCTGTGCCCGCAGCTATGGCTGACTGCTGCTGTCCAGTCTGGCATTGTTTACCCTCCATTGCCCAGTGGTCGCCCATGCCTGGATGCATGTGGTGCATTCCGTCCTGCCACACGTGCCTGCTGTTCCACATCACCTCACCTCCCATGCTGCGCTGCTGCACTGTTGCCCATGACGCATGCGCCGTCCCATCGGCGTGCCCACTTCCACTGTCCCACCTGGGCATCTCCCCCAGCGCACTCCCTGCTGAGGCTCCCACACACCTGCACTACCTCCCAACGTTTGTTGTGCCATGGTGTCTTGTTTGTGGGCCTGTATGCATGCCCCACTCACCCACTAGGTGGCCGCTGGGTATATCCCCGGTCTCAAACCAGTGGCACAGGGAGATTGGTGCCATATGAAGGCATTGTGTGTACTCCCAGGGTGTGTAGTGCAGATACTGCTGATGCACTCTGTGGCATTGCACACCACCTGGCAATTTACAGAGCAGGACCCCTTGCAGTTCATGTATGGCATGGCCTCATTGTCAGGTGGTGCATGGATAGCCACATGGGTGCAGTCAATGGCCCCTATGATGCCTGGCATGCGTGCCACCCTGTGGAACTGCTGCATAGCTTCTGTCCACTGTGTGCTTGGGAATCGAATGAACTCCGAAGCATGTGGGAGCAGTGCAGTGAGCAACTGTTTGAGAAGATGGGACGTGGATGGCTGGGATATGCCAGTGGTGTCTCCAGCTGGTCTCTGGAAGGTTCCCATGACGAGCAGGCTCATTGCTGTTGTCACCTTGGTCTCCACTGATATGGCAAGACCCCTTCCCGTGGATGCCTGCATTTCATCATGGCACAGCTCACAGAGCTGCCACAGAATTGCCCTGTTCAGGCGGTATCGGATGACTGTTTCCGTATCTGTCAGTTGTTCAAATGTTAGTCTGTCACGATACCGCCACAGGGTGGGCCACCTACGGCGCCTTCTGCCCCCACGTTGTTGGTTTTCGTGTCTCCTCATCCTCATTATCATGCCCATCATCAGAAATGGTGCACCATCCATGTCTCTGACCTCTGCTGTGCTGCTGGTGATCTGCCTGGTGCTGCTGCTATCCTGCAGTCTGCTTGCTGGGAGCTTGCACTTAAGTCTGCTTCTTTTATACTCATCTCCTTAGTGCGCATTTGTGAGGATGCACTGTGTTTGTGCATTCATTTTGCTTTGTGAATGGTGATGCGCCGTGTATGCAGCTACATGCCCCCTCCAGATGCGCCACATATCATTATATTCGGGGTCCAGCGCATCTGCTTTGTGAATCCTGCCTGAAGTCAGATCTGATGTTTTGTATGTGTCTTTTGTAATCACTTGTCACTTGTGAAAATGGGCATTTTGCTCATCAGGCATACAAGAATGAAAAATAAATTAAATAAAATTTGTCCTTTCAACTAGCCACTTAAATATAAAGTGCATGATCTGGTGCTATATTGTCCTATACTTACATATTGTTATAGTGCAAAACTGCAAAACATGAAAAGTGCTCAAAAACAGAATAGGGTTACCATCAACCAATCACTCCACAGTCACCTAGAGCCCCAAATAAAATTGCTCATTGAGACGCATGAAATTTATGTTGGTGCTTTGTACCCGTTAACTGCTACTGATGTCCAGCAATCTGTCCTTAATGCTCCCTTTAGAGTTAAGCAGCTTTTTGATTCTGCCTTTGAGTCTGCTTTAAGGGTCCTCCAGATGTCTAAAATGACCTCCATGTCCCTTTATACTCTTAATACTAAGACTCTCGGCTGGGGTTCCTTTTGTAGGCCCTGTGTTCACCTTGGATGAATTTGCACATACAAGGGCAAAAGCCTGGATGGGCTTGACCCCAAGCTCCTGCACCTCTCGGCCCACGCTATTGCCCTCCCACTCTCCTCCCATCTGAATCTCTCCTTCACACTGGCCACTATCCCTGACACCTGGAAGCTTTCCACTGTCATCACTCTTCCTAAGGTGGTGACCCCCTCAAACCCAGGTAATTACCACCCGATATCTCTGCTCCCAATCCTTGCAAAATTCCAAGAACACCTGGTACTGGCTCAGCTTTCTCCATTCCTTGACTCCTCATTCACCTACTTCCAGTCTGGTTTCTGTAAGACCCAATCCCACGACTTCCCTTCTCTGACTCCAATCCCCTTGCGGGATGTACACCCCGGAGAGGTGAAAGTTCTCCTAATTCACACTTATCTATGTTGAATTATTTTGGGTGTATGTATATGGTTATGTATGTGAGCTTATAAGTGAGTGTGTGTGTGTGTGTGTGTGTATGAATGTTATATAGTGTATATATATATATATATATATATATATATATATATATATATATATATATATATATAGTGTGTGTGTGTGTGTGTGTGTGTGTATGTATTAATGCTATATGTACCTAGACTATATCTGGATGACTAGTGCTGCCTGCCCATTTCCACAAAATGTTTGGCTTTGCATTAAGTGTATTCAACTGTATGTACTGGCTTAGCTCTATATATAGTTTATTTGGATCTCATATTCAAATATGCAAAAATATATCTCCTCCAGGACGCATCTGGAAACAAGCTAGTATAGCTTAGTAATAGTATGCCTTTCTTGGTGAAACATTTCAAAATAAATATTATGAGGGACCTAACTGTGGCTCCCAGCAGACCCAGGCCTCCCTGCAGGCCCTTTGCCTCCCTATGCCCATGCCAGGGTCACCAAAGGAGTAGCTCTGGTCAGTGCACCTGCAACCCCCAGTGCCATCTGAGTCATTAACACCACCCCCAACCCCTGCAGACTGGGGTGTCCTTCTGGGAGGCCACACCTCCTGCTTCCTATTAAAGTGGAGGGAGATCCTGACAGATGCATGGGTGCTGAAGGTAGTTCAGCAAGGACACGCCTTAGAACTCCACTCTGTCCCTCCCGTACATCCTTCCTTGCTGAACTATTACCCTCTAGGATATCTTTATTTTTTTAATTTATTTATTAGAATATCGGAATTACAATCCTTTGAGTCATAGTCTCATTTCCAAAGGCTCCTCGTCAGATGACAGATACAGACATGACAGTAGTACAGCAAAGACAATGTTACATAACTGGCTGGGCGGTAGATGTACAAACATTATTATACTTTGATGCGTACCTATACAGAGTGTTAGCTAAGCAGTTAGATAAGTCCTTTGCAGTGCTAAGCAGTTACAGGCATCCTTTGCAGTGGAGTAGTGCAGGCATTACAATACATTGGTGTGTACCGGGGTCCTAAGTGGAGCAGTCTTGGGTTAGACCTTGTCTTGGTGTGGGCCCACTTTAGTAGCGACTGGGCTGTGGTTTGAAAATGGCAGTAGGACTAGCGTGGACAGGTGCAGGTATGTTTGGCATAGAGGTGATTTTTTAGGGCCATTTTGAAAAGGCCAAGCTTGGTGTGGGTAATGACCAAGGATGGTAGGGCATTATACCAGGCAGGGGTCATGACTGGAAACGATCTCTGGCCAAACGTAGTCCTGACCCTGGGGATGGCTAGTGATATTGTGTCTGTTCTGCATGTATGGACTTTGGGGGTGGCTAGGGGCAAGGAGGCTGACACTCCTGGGGGTGTCTGCCCAAGGAGGGATTTTTTGGCCATGAGGCATGCTTGGAACTGGAGCAAGATCTGGGCATGGTCATAGAGGGTGCAAGTGTGGGTCGTGCGATCAGCCCCTGACAGGAGCCTGCAGGCTTTGATGATGGATACTTTAATCTTGTTGAGAGCAGTGGTGTCAGTGGTGGTGGTGTAGACCAGTAGGCCGTCGTCGACCAGTGACGTAACAGATGAGGTGATGGCTAGATGCAGGGCTTCAGGGGGTAGACAGTCCCTTTGTTGGTAGAGGAGGCCAATTCGGGCATTCATCACAGTTGCAAGTGTGCTGATGTGGCCGTAAAAAGTAAGAGCAGGGTCGAACGTGATCCCAAGGTATTTATAAGATGAGACCTGTTCAAGGGGGTGGTGTGAGCTGGACAGGATTCTCAGTTGGGCATTTTTTAGTTTGCTTTGGTGGTGTGCAAACAGCATGGTTTTAGTTTTTTTCTGGTTTAGTACTAGCTTGTGCTTCGCAAACCATTGCTCGGCTTTGATGAATGAGTGCTGCAGCAAGGCCTGCAGGTTGGCGGGGTTTGCATGAGAGGCACAGAGGACGGTGTCATCTGCATATAGAAGTATCTTGCCAGAGCATGAGGTGGGCAACATATTCAGAAACAGGCTAAAAAGTAATGGCCCTAGAATGGAGTCCTGTGGGACTCCAGAGCGGGTGGGGCAGGTGCTGGATACAGTATTATTTATCCTGACGCATTGTGTCTTGGAGGTCAAATAGCTGGTAAACCAGTTTAGGGGACCTTGAGAGAGGCCCATGTACATCAGGGTGTTTAGCAGGAGGGAGTGGCTAACCATGTCAAAGGCCTTGGACAGGTCAATGAACACGGGCCCTGCCAACTGTCCCTTGTCTAGGGCGGAGTGAAAGTAGTTTGAGAATTCAATGAGAGCCGTTGTAGTGCTGTGTCCGGCTCAGAACCTGTGCTGCTCCACACACAGCAGGTTATAGGTTTCAAGGTAATTGGTCAGTTGGTCTGCCACTACCTTTTCCAGGGCCTTGGACAGTGGGGGGAGAATGGAGATTGGACGGTGGTTCTCTGGGAGTAGTGGATCCTCACCTTTGTGGATGGGCGTTACAACCGCATTTTTCCATTTGCTGGGGAACCGTCCAAGGTGGAGAAAGCAGTTTAGTAGGGCAGTTAGTGGGAGAAGCAGCATGCCCAGGACCAGATGGAGGAGTTTGATGTCTAGAGGATCGTTAAGTGGGCTGGTGCCATTCTGGGCCTTGATCAGGTAGGGTTCGGCTTCCTGGGGGGAGATGGTCCAGAGATAGAAAGGAGGCGTGGGAGGAGGAGGGTCTTGGCTGGGTGTGGGGTCGAAGAAATTGGGAGGGAGCATAGAGCTTAGGTCTGTAAAGTTGGAGTTGAGAGTAGCGGCAGTTTGTTTCGGGTCAGTGGTAACTGAGCCATTTGTGGAGATCTGGGAGGGGACTGAGACTTCTTATTTAGTGTTTTTATATTATCCCAAAATTTGCATGATGAGCCCCAGGTGGCAGTCAGGGTGGCCCTGTAATGCTCGACTTTTGCTTTGCAGATGGCCCAGGTGCATTTGTTTCCTGTTCTGCACAGTAGGCTTGCCTGTCTGCGGGTTTGCCCAATTCATTTGCCTTATGCCAGTGGTTGTCATGGTTCTTGAGCTGCTGTAGGAGGGATGGGGTAATCCAGGGGGTATTTTGCCTCTTGAGGTGGGTCTTTTTTAGTGGAGTGAAGGTGTCGCAGGCTAGGGTGAAGGTGTTGTTGAAGTATTCTAGCACTGCATCCACAGAGGTGGTCTAGTATATAGGTGACCAGTCGCAGTGAGCTAGGTGATGCTTGAGGTTCGTAAGACTGCCGATGCGGAGGCGGCGACGGAACATGTTGAGGGGGGGGGCAGGTTGCTTGGCCGTCCCTGTAAAGATTACTGGGGAGTGGTCACTGAGGGAGTTAGGGAGGACCATAACATCCTCGATTTTATGCGGGTGGTTAGTTAGTACAATGTCCAGCAACGTTTGCATCCCAGTGGCTGAGTTGTACCTTGTAGGTTTGGTCACCATCTGGTGGAGGTCAAGGGCTGAGAGGGCATCTTTGGAGGTGGTTGTGGATGCAGACAGCCAGTTTAGGTTCAGCTCACCTAGAAGGATGTGTTCTGACTTGTGGCGGAGGCTTGCAATGTATTCCATCAGGGAGAGAAGAGCGTGGGTTTGCTTGCGGGGTGGTATATAGGCCACAGTGATTATGATAGGGGCCTTGGAGGGGTCAGTTGAGACCTTCACGGACATGGCTTGGGTACCATGATTTAGTGTAGGTGGGGGGGATGGCTTGTGCTAGTAGGGAGTCCTGCAGGTGTATTGCACGTCCTTCGCCCCTCTTGCCCACTCTGTCTAGTCTGGGGAGCGAGTAGCCTGGAAGGGAGACGAGGGAGTCATGGGTTTTCTTTGACAGCCATGTCTCAACCATTGTGAGGATGTCAGGTTGGTGCCTGGTGACCCAGCATTGCAGTGCGACTGTTTTGTTAAGTATGTTGTACATGTTCATGGACCCTATGCAGAGGCCTGTGGTTGGCTGTGGGTGCATCGGCTGCGGGCGCCTAGGCACGCGGGAACCTGGGCCAGGGTTGGGGTGGATGTTTCCAGATAGTAAAAGGAGGAGGGAAATAATTCTAAGTAGGGGCAGTCGTCTGTTTATGCGGCAGTGTGCTAGGCTTTTAGTGCCACGCAAGGAGGTGATGCCAGGAATAGCGATCGAGCGGATGGTGGGGATAGCAGGGGAAATTGGCGGCCATGGTGAGCAGGGGTAAGATTACTGGAGAGGTGTGTGTGTGTGTTGTGGGGGATGGGGGTGTGTGGCATGGATGGGCAGCGTGGGGAGCAGGGGCGTGATTGAGTAGTGATGGTGTGGGTCGTGGCCGAGTGACAGTAGGTATGAGGAGCGCCACTTTTCTGCTCATTCGCCCAGGGACTTTTTTTTTTTTGCCAAACATGTCCTGTCTTGGAAAGGGAGGTTCATGCATGTTTTTCCTCCATTCCCTTTGAAACATGGGGTCCTGTTCAAGTTGCGAGCTGAGTCAGCCACCTTGATTCTGGTGGTTCTGTACTGGCTCAGACAAATCTAGTTCCCACCATTTCAACAATTGGCAGTGGAACCCTCTTTCAACCTCTGTAGTAGAAGCGTGGGATTCACACGGTGACACCAGTTGGAGTATAAAATCAAACCGCCTTTATTTAGTGGATTCCAAACAAAATAATATCAACTTTAAGCGTACTGTACGTCTTATAAAAATAAAAAAAATAAACTCGATTCAGGCATCCATATAACCATTATAAGCGAGACTGTATAGGCACCATATGTTTGATAAATTACAGCTGGAATAGACCAGAAAGATGGAGGACACAGCGCCCTGCTGAGCCCAAAGTGAACTGAACTAGCCTTAGAAAATTGTCATCCCTTTATAGTGCTGGACTACCATGTGATACAGGATTTCCCCTCCCCTATTTACCCAATTTTCATATAAACTCTTTGTTTCAAACTTTATTGACATGTTCTCAAACCAAACACTATTAGGCATTATACCATCAGTTTCAAAGTACCCAGAATACATTATTTAGGTGGCTATCTTCCATTTTAAGGAATAATTGCTTCCTGTCAATCATAGCCAGACACCTCCCCTTTAAGCCTGCCTATCATAATGGGAGAGAGTCGGCCGGCCAGCTCTATAGAGCAGCAGTACAATTCTACAGTCAGACCCAGAGTCAGCGCCGTGTTTTAACGCTGAAAGAAAGGTATTTTGTTTTTCCTGCATTAGAGGCACATTTTGAGAGTGTTTGTAGAGGTTGTAAGGGCTAGGATTAAACACGAGCCTGCAGGGAGATAAACGCTAGCGTTAGACAGAAAACAAGCTGTGTATCCGATGTCAGCGCTTTACAGGTTCTAACAAAAAGGAAGAGGGGGCATTCTATTAAACCGAGTAACCAACGGCGATAATTTCGGCCGAGAATGGGACTGACAAACAGTCTCTGAGGGTTCCTAGCCCTTTGCGAGGCTTACCATACTTTATCTGTACCAGAAACTAAATTGGGGGACTAAAAGAGGCATTAGGGCGTTGCGACTCGGCCCATGCACAGCGTTTGTTTATAGCTTTATTTACAGCTTTTGAAGGCTAAAGGAGCATGTAGCTAGTTCACACTTCTCTTTTAGAAAGGGACGCTGAACACTGGGCAATGAAAGGCACAATAAACTTTTGTTTTACTTTTCGACTCGCTGTCGCCATATTCGCACGTTCGAGGAGCGATGTGTACACGTTCGTGCAGGTGATCGTGCGCACAATCGTGCAGGCGATCTTGCGCACATTCATGAGGTGTATGCAGCGATGCGATTTACAGTACAATAAGGCAGAGACCACCAGGAAGGGACAGTAAGAACGTTAGGCAGGTGGCCTACCTGCCTACAGGGAACATAAAGAAAGAGACAGCAAGGAAAAAAATAGAAGTGCCGTTGCAACAGACTTTTGAGCAAAGGAGAAGGAAAAAGGGGTCTCATAGATGGTACTGTAGCCCTGCTACACCCTCCCTCTACAAGTGGGACTTCTATCACCAGAGCAGGGCTCTCTGGTGCATTTGGATCTTCAGTCCCTATACTGCCATGCCTGGTTTCTGAGGACATGGAGCACTCCTGCTTTAGGGTTTCACCAGCGATTTTAGCTGTTCTTTTTTTTTTTTTTTTACTATACTTTACTCCCCTCGGTCCTGCCCCCACACCCAGCCCTCTCACCCATCTTCTCTGGGACTTATTTGCCTCTCCTACAAACACCCTACCTTATCCCCAGGGTGGGGCCACCAGGAGGGGGCTTCCCCCCAATGGAGACGTAGTCAGTGTGATCAGAGGGGAGTGTCTCGGTCAGTGGTGGGAGGCCTGCAATGCAGGCTAGACGCCCACCTGCCATGCCAGCCAGTCTTTTTCTCATTTTCTTTGGCCCAATCCCCCTTTGGGATGCTGAGAGTGCTCTCAGGACATGTGTGCAATGCATGTGCATGTATCGTACATCAGAGCATGTCTGCATCCCCCCGTTCCACAACTTTGCTTGCAC
The DNA here is from genome assembly GCA_016271365.2 of Neoceratodus forsteri. Classification (NCBI taxonomy): domain Eukaryota; kingdom Metazoa; phylum Chordata; order Ceratodontiformes; family Ceratodontidae; genus Neoceratodus; species Neoceratodus forsteri. The sequence continues at coordinate 1,026,445,401 of CM028133.1, read as the reverse complement.
TGCCACCTGGGATCACCCAGGTGGCAGTAGCAGAGCAGAGGCAGACGACCCTCCCTCCTTGAGGTGGAGAAAGTTCTCTGGAATGCTCAGGTTTCCTCCCCTGGCCATCCCTCTGATGACTCTGGCTTGTTCCTGAACCCGGATCATCGGCGTCATGAGCTGTAGTGCTATCACTGCAGTGGCAGACTGACCCTGGTTCTAGCTGTTCTGCTGGTAGCTTGGAAACCGTCTTTTAGATAGACCTACTTGCAAAAATAGAAACATTTTACAGTTGGGTATACTGCCCGTCAACTAGATCCCTTTACATGTTCAGTCAGTCACATTACGGACTACATCCTGTCCCTTATAGACATGGGCCTCGGGTATTCCTCGATAAAGGTTCACTCAGCTGCTGTATCGACTTGTCATGCCCTCACTGACTGCAAAACAGTGGCCCAGACTGAGGTTTCTCACAGGTTCCTTGAGGAGGTATTCTGTAAACCCTCACTCTGTGATCCGATTCCAGTGTGTGGGACTTTAATCTGGTTCTGGAGACCCTTACTGCACCTCCCTTCAATCTTTCTGCTACTTGTAAGCCACATTTCCTTTCTTGGAAGACACTGCACCTCATAGCCTCAACTGATTGATTTCATTTTTTGTGACTTGTGAGAGAACACTGTGCTTACTGTGTGTTCTTAGGGGGCTGTTTAAGACAGTGTTGCATGTATTGCACTAGTTTGGAGAGGCACTTTAAGACTGTTTAGCCCAATGTTTTTAACCTTGATTTTCTACTTCTGTTACTCATTCTCCTTGCTCCCTCTAGTCCCCCCTGAACTTGGCTTTCTGCCTTCAACCTAGCCTGTCCTTTGTTCATCAGCAGAGTGGCGGCATTCCCCAGGTACTTACTTTGTCTCCTGCTTCCATTCCTCCACAGGCTACTGGATCCACCGCGGGAGCATGGTCTCAATGCTCACCTCCTTCCCCCCAGCAAGCCGCATCTCCAGAGCCCTGGCCTGCACTACAGAAGCAGGTATATTTTCAGCAGCACTCCTGCAACCTTTGGGCCCTGTTAGGTTTTACCCACCCAACCAACCACCCTCTCACCCAGGGGTGGTTGTCGCTACTCTGCCAGCCCACTTTTGCACCCCTATCCTTACCTCCACTTCGACTGGTCCGCCCGGCCCTGAAGCACATTGAAGTCACCATCCCCACCTTAGATCCCACCCTAAGCAAATCATGCACCTCTACTCCTGCACTTATCTCCTCCTCTGTACTCCCCCTGGCAATATATGTAATCTCCACTTAGGTGGGGCCGTGGGATTTGAACCTGGGCTACAGCACATCCACTGCTATAGGCAGAAGCCCTAACCACTAAGCCTACACTGCCAACAGATGTTACAGATGAATTGCTGTTATAGCATGCTCAATATGAAGCCTTGCATGCTCCCCCTACTGGCTGCCTCTCTATTAGGCTTGCTGACAGTGACTGATTTCTGTGCTTCTGCACTTGCCCTTGATCAACAGCACCTGTCCTCCTTCACCCACCTCCACAGGCCTGTTGTGCTTTCCCCTAGAGGGGATAAATGGGAACAGTCTCCCTTAGGCCCCTTATTCATTGCCTTCTTATCCAATCATGAACGTCGCCTACTTGGCTTCTTCCTGCACCCCCTCACCCTGTCGTGCCTCCGGTACTGCCTTATCTTTTCTACTGCTATTCGCTGGTGAGATTGAAAGTAACCCATGCCCCATAAATATCCCCATCGACCATTCTAACATAGACTGGGCTAGCTCCCCTGGGATAAAAGTTACACATTTGGCCAGCTCATTACTCCCTCATGGATGTGTCATCTGTGGTTCACTTTGTCTCGGATGCCCTCCTTCTGATCCAGGATCATCACTTCCCGCTCACCACCCGCAGAGTGAGAGGTGGTTGTACTCACTGGATCTCCAAGGAACTACTGTCCTTAATGAAAGAGAGGGATAGAAAGTGGGTTGCTTACAAAACTTCCCCCTCCCCACTGGAATGAATACAAATGTGTGCATAACATATGCAAGCAAACCGCCTAATCTCTGAAATGCAGATACTACCGTAACCTGCAAAGGGACAACCTTAGTAACCCTCAACGCTTCTGGGCCTCCGTTGGCTCCTTGCTATATCCACAGACACATAGCCCTGTCATTCAATCATTCAACTCAGCTCCCCATCCCACCCTTTGACTGATCTCTCAGATGTTGCTCAGGCCTTTAACATAAAATTTACAGACCTCACTGTCTACCTCAGTAAACTTCCTACCCACCATCCACCTAGTTCTGGTGGACAGATAGTCCTCCTTTTCTAGTGGACAGAATCCTCCCCCACTGGGACTCTCCCACCCTCTCCCTTCTACTTTAGGACCATCTGCATCAGGGATACCATCAAGCTTCTGAAGAGCCTCCCCAATAGGGGCAGCCCTAGTAGCGATGGTCTTTCCCTCATTTCTTAGGCTCATCTCCCCCGCTATCTCTGAACCCCTCACCTTCATCTTCAACCTGGCACTATCCACATCCAGCATGCCTGACACCTGGAAACACACCAAAGTGGTGCCGATAGTCAAAGCTGGGGACCCCCTTTCCCCAAATAACTTATAGGCCCATGGCCATTCTCGCCCATCGCCATTCTCCCCCATCTGAGCAAACTTCTGGAGAAAACTGTTCCCCATGAGCTCTCCTAGCATGTTGGGAAATATAAACTGCTGTGTACTCAACAACATGGGTTTCGAAAATACCACAGCACCACATCAGCTTTGGTCCTCTTCACCAACCATGTCCTCAGAAACATGGACCTGGGAAAGGCCACAGGTGCAGTATTTGTGGATCTGCCTAAGGCCTTTGACCTTGTTGTCCACTCCCTTCTCCATGCTAATCTCCTCCATGTTGGCTGCTCTACTGAGACCTTCTCTTGGTTCCAAAGCTGTCTTATGGATTGGTCTCAATCAGTGAACATTGAAACAGTCTCCTCCCCTGCCCTGCCTGTCTCCACGGGGGTCCCGCAAGGCTCCATCCTGGGCCCCCTGCTGTTTTGTATCTTTATTAGCACCCTTCTGGCTAAAAGCCTCTACTGTGAGGCACTGTAGCAACAAGTCCCTTCGAACGTATCCTCCATAGTGATTTGAAACTATGGTGCTGCTCACAAGTGGTCTCTATCCAACAGGCTATTGGTAAATGAAAAGAAAACTAAATCAATGCTCCTCAGGTCCAAACCATATATTTCTAACATCACCAACTCTAATTCATCCCTCTTAGTGCTCTCACCTGAAGACCTCACAACTGGAAAATATTCCCAGCTTCAAATATCTGGGTGTAATCCTAGACCCCTCTGTTTTGTTCACAGATCACATCAACAATATAATGCATAGGGTTAACCAGAAACTTGGGTCTGCCTACCAGAAAAACCTCTTCCTGACCCTGGAGGCACACCTAGACATTGCCCAAGGCAACCTCCTCCCCCTTATTGATTACTGTTCCCCCATTTATTCCCAAGTGTCTTCTACCCTGCACTCCAGACTTAACTCAGATTATCACAGCATCTGTCTGTCTGTTCGTGCTCCAGTCTCCTTACTCTATACAACATTGTGATCTGTATCAGTCTCTAGGGTGACTACCTCTCCAAGGAAGGTATGACTATGCCCTTGCAGCAAAATTGACAACACCCCTAGAGGCAACCAATTATCCCCATATGCATCCCTTCTGAAGGGCAGAGTAGCACACAGATGTCTCCATGAATCATTGCCCCCGGAAGTCCCTAGAATCTCCACTGCCATGGGCAGCATGGCCCTTTCTTTCTCTGCCCCCACCCTGTGAAACAAGCTCCCAGTGTCCCTCCTCAAGACCAACTCTCACCTCACCTTAAAAACCCATTTCAAAGCTAGGCTGCTGATGGCAGCCAAATGCTCTTGCTCAGTAATATGAATCTTCCTCTGCACTGGACTCCCTTTTCCTCCCTTGATATACTGTTCCTCCCTGTAGGGGTGTTTTTTTCCCTATTTATGACTGCACTTTCTCACTCCCTGATTATGATACAGCACTTATTTTATTGTGAGGGGTTCTGCATGTCAAGCTTTCCTGTTTGATTTATCTAACCCGTGTACCAACCTACGCAATGCATTGTATACCTATGCTACCCTTGTGTACAATCATTGTGTGTAATGCTTTTTACCTTGTTGTTAATGCCTTTACTAAATGTCATGTGTTGTGTTGTATGGTGCCGGGGCCTGGGAATTAACCTCGGCTTCACACCCTCTCAAGGGATGGTCCTCCCCATCAGTTTAAATTTAGGCTGCCCATGATATACCCTCCATTTCTGTCGCTGAGCACCCTGGTTCCATCCACCCCCTGCTGAGTTGTAGTCTCTCTGACAGGTATAGGAATTTCTCCTCCTAGACTCTTTCTCCCAGTCCCCTGCGTAGCCAGAGCCCCACTCCTTGCACCAGTCCCTAAGCCACTGATTGAACATGGAAATCATGCTCTTTCTAGCCAAACCGGCCCTATAGGTACCAGAAGCACCTCTGAAAATGCCACTGACCTTGACACTCCTCCTATTTTCCACCCAAGCTCCCAGAACCTGTCCTACACCACTCCTGCCTCACACCCTGCTAGGTCATTTGTGCCCAGGTGGAGGACCACATCAGGTCTCACCTCCCTGCTCTAGCAAGTGTGTCATTGGTATGATCCACTCAGCTGTCATACCTGGGAGGTGCGCTACGTGCCTTTTATGCAGTTCCTCTCTCCCCATGGCCATCTAACTCCCTTTAAAATCGAGTCCCAGAACTCTGCTAGTTTTCCTCGGTTTTTGTACCCCACCCCGCAATTGCCTCCATCTTGGTATCCTTCCCTCTCCTGCCTGCTCCTATTCCTTCCCAACTCCAGATAGGGTGTTGTGCCTCTCCTCCTACTTACCCCTTACCCCTTTAGGCCTGTACCAGCACCGCTTCTCTGTCCTTGTAGACCTGCCCCAGATAGGGTGCCCTCTCCCTTCCTTTCTACTCCTTAGCTACTCCTACTAGAGATGGAAGAATTGATCTGCTCAAATCAGAACCACTCCCCCGGATCTAATATCATCCTGTGGATTCTGTCAGATACAGACGCTTCAGCTGGACTCCTTTACCCGGTCCATCTCTCTTCTTCCAGCCATTCCAGTGTGTGTTTGTTTTTTTTAATTCCTATTCCTCTGCCTAGAGACACTACACAGATTGACAGAAAATACCCTATTAAAAGGGTGCAATTTTTATGTCAGGCTGGCATGCCACTACCACTCACTGGCGTTCCTTCCATTCTGTCCCAGCTATACAAAGGAGTGGTCAGCAGAGCAAGCAGGAAGTTGGAGGCTGGCAAGAATGTATTGGTATGGGTGGGTGGGTGTGTATATATGTGTGTGTGTGTGTTG